>OZ014498.1:30220967-31554094 GCA_963966045.1 Xestobium rufovillosum | reverse complement strand
TCAGTTAAGGTAGGGTCAGATCAAATTAACCATTAAACATAATTTATTTTTTTATTTTATTTTTCATACATGGATCACAATTCCTCATGTCTTGCTCGGTTTTGTCCAACTTTTAAGCGTTTGTGGGATCTATTATTCATATTAAAGTCACTGAACATCGAGTATATTAAACATGTTATCGTAAATTTGTTTACCGTGTAACCCCTTTAACTCTTTACTAACCACTGTAAACTTTGAACACTAAATGACCGCATGGCGTCTGTTAGATTTGTTGAGAAATAAATTCAATAATATCTTTCAGTTTTCTGCCCAATTTTGCTGTTGTTTATATTATTCAATTTGTGCCAGAGGCAGAGGCAGAGACTTTTAAATTTTAGGTTGAGGGAATTATTTTCACTAAGTAATTTTTTATTTTTTTTAAGTTTATGGTGGGATCTTTATGGAGAATTGTATATTATGTTGTTTGATGATTCAATTTATTACTTTTATCAGGTTAAAATAATATGATAAGGAAAGTTAAAAGACAATAGTATGAGACAAAAATTAATAAGTCACTTGATTAAAAAACTATGTGGAAGAACTTAAAGAAATTGATGAGTGGACAGGAGAAAAGCAGCCATAGCAGTATAATATTTAATAATAACAAAATTTTCAACGAGTTAGAAATAGCTAATAGATTTAATGTCTATTTCCTGGAGAGCATAGATAGATTACTTGAAGATATTATTAGCGACACAACAATTAATTTGGAGGAAATAGAGGATGGTTTATTACTCACAAAATTTGAGGAGTTAAAGATGATGGACTTAAAGAGAGTGGTTAAAAATTTATCAAATAAAGAGAGTAGCTCAAATGGAATTAACTCTAGATTGTTGAAATGTGTGTTTGAGGTGTTGGGGCATAGACTCCTTGAAATAGTCAACTCTTCGTTGGATACATGAATATTCCCAGAAATATGGAAGTTATCGGCAGTGGTACCAGTGGAAAAAGTAAGAAATACGATAGTGTGAGGAATTTCGACCCATAAATATGCTACCTCCATATGAAAAGGTGTTGGAGACCATAGTGAAGGACCAGCTCACAAAATTCATGGAAGACCACAATATCCTAACACCACATCAAGCAGGATTCAGAAAAGGACGCTCCTGTGAAACAGCAGTACAAACAGTTATTGGCAGATGGAAGGATGCTTTATACAGAAAAAAATGTGTTGGGGCGGTATTCTTGGATTACAGAAGGGCTTTTGAGACGGTGAATCGTGACTTGATGATGTGCAAATTAAAGAAAATGGGAGTGGGGGGCAGTGCACTGAAGTGGTTTGGAAGTTATTTGAGTGACAAGTTCCAAGTGGTGAAATACAATAATTCAATTTCAGGGAAGGTTCGAACAACACATGGTGAGCCGCAGGGTTCAGTGTTGGGGCTGGTACTGTTTACTTTGTACATAAATGACATTGTCAATACGTTGGATAAATGTTTTCATATGACACTCTTATTTATTACATTGGGGAGAGTAAGGCTGAGGTAGCAGAAGTTATCAATAGTGAACTGAAGCCAATATCTAGGTGATTGAAGAACAATATGGTGGTTATAAATACTAATGAGACTGAAGTGATGTATTGGAGGGCAAGAGTGTAGCACATCATTGTGTCCTATTTGATTGAATGAAATCGAGTTAAAGCGTGTTTGCAAAATTAAGTACTTAGGGGTTATTATAGACAATGAGTTGAATTTTAAAGAGCATGCTAGTTATGTTTTGAAGAAAGTATCTCAAAGAGTGGGCCTTCTGTCTAGAATAAGAGGCAAACTTAGCTGTTGGTCACGGCTGCTTGTATGTAAAACCATGGTTGCCCCGTATTTTGAATATTGTAGGTACAACGGTTCTATATATGGTGATGGATTTTTTTGTTCACGAGTTTCAGAAAATACAAAATAAAGCAATACGAGCTATATTGAACTGCAGCAGGTATACTAGTATTTCGTTTATGTTGGAGATGCTTCAGTTTATGAGTGTTGCGCAGAGAATTAGGTATAAGACATTGATTTTTGTATATAAAGTAAAACATAATATGCTTCATATATGGATGATCCAGTTAAACTACCAACGGATGTGCATTTTCGTACCTGATGCAACTACTGCATTTGCTCAAAATCAAGTGTTTGTTAAGGGACATTCTTATTTTAATAATTTGCCTACTTACTTGAAAGATGAAAGTAGTTTTGGGATTTTTAAAAAGAAAAGTGCAATTTATGTTAAAAATAGTTGCATTACCTACTAGTGAACATTTATTTATTTTGAATTATATTTTTGATGTGTAGCTTTAAGCTAAGAATAAAGTTCATTCTTTCATTCATTCATTCATTTATGGGTTGTTTCAGAAAATTTTTTGTGATTTAATTTAATATTTCTTCCATTTTTATTTATTTTGTAGATTAATTAGAATATTTTTTGATAATTTGACAAATCCGATTTCTAATAAAAGTTTTCTCTTCTAAAGGATGTAAAGATATAAATTACTTATGTCTCCACTCAGAGTTAAATGATAAATTTGATATGATATTTTTGATTTTGTGAATGGTAGAAAAATGCGGTAAGTTTGTAGTAGTATTTTGTTAATTTTAAATTCTAAATTTTTAAAATTTCTTTACTCTATATAGGAATCTATTATTACTGTCAGAAATAAGAACATCTATACGTAATTTTTGTCATTTCAAAAAATATTATTAATTTTACATTCACAATGGGAATTTTTAATATTAATTTTTAAAAAATTGAAATAGTATCGTGCTCTCTGCAATTTTACGAAAAAATGTTTATGCCAATAATAATTTACCAAAATGATACATCATCATAAGGTTCTCAGTCCGAAGACTTGTTGGATGCGTACCTCCACTCTTTTCTATCCTGAGCTAACCTACGCATTTCCCTAAAAGTAGAACATCCTACATCCCTAACTATTTGAGAGCAGTAGTCTAATCTAGGCCTACCCCTACCTCTTTTTATTCCTATCTCTGACTCTAGTATGTCGCGAACTATTCCTTCGTGTCTTAGAAGGTGTCCTATCCTCCTATCTCTCCTACTTTTTATTGTCTTCCATACCTTTCGCTTTTCCCCAACTCTTTCTAATACTTCCCTATTCCTAACCTTATCTATCCACGGTATCTTCATAATGCGCCTGTAGCACCACATTTCAAATGCTTCTACTCTTTTTCGATCCGCTTCCCCTATTGTCCAAGTTTCGCACGCGTATAATGCCGTACTCCATACATACGACTTTAAGAGTCTCTTCCTAGTCTCAATATTAACCATTCTCGAACATAACAGTTGTTTCTTTCTGTTAAACGCAACTCGGCCCTGCGCTATTCTTTGTTTTATATCTTTAGTGCTCTTACCGTCTTGAGTTATTTTACTTCCTAAATAGCAGAAATCCGTGACCTCCTCTATCTTCTCATTTCCTATTTGTATGTCAACTTTAGTTCTATTTTCACATCCCCTACATACCAAAATTTTAGTTTTCTTTTTATTGGCTTTCATGCCATAGCCCTGTGTCAAAACTGCTTCCATTTCATTCAAAGCCGCTCCTAATTCTTCTTTGCTAGATGCTAACACTGCTATATCATCCGCATCTGAGCATGTTAATAGTTTGACCCTGTACATTAATCCCTGAGGTTGTTCTGTCCTTAACAATACTTCCCTTCGTTCCTGCTCACATTCTATAACTGCCTTTTGCTCTTCGTAGAGATTATGTATTATTCTTCTGTCCCTATATTTCATCTCTACCTTTCTCAGCACTTCGAACATCTTCCCCCATTTTACGTTGTCGAAGGCTTTTTCTAAATCTACAAATCCTATATAGACGCTCTTTCTCTTTTCTATCGTTTTTTCTAAAATTACTCGTAAAGCTAGAATGGCCTCGCGCGTTCCTCTATTTCGTCTAAATCCGAACTGATCTTCTCCTAATATTTCTTCCGCTTTTTTCTCCATCCTTCTTTGCACAATTCTAGTTAAAATTTTTGACGCATGGGAAGTTAAACTGATGGTTCTGAAATTTTCGCATCTATCCGCGCCTTTCCTTTTTGGCAAAGCTACCATGATGTTCCGTTTGTAATCCTCTGGAATCTCGCCTGTAAGGTATATGCGACTAACTAATTTAAATAAACGATCTATTACCTCTTGACCTGCGCACTTTAAGATTTCTGCCTGCAAGCCATCTATACCTGGCGCTTTATTATTCCTTAAACTTTTTAGTGCTATAGCTCAAACTCTTCTCTCATTATAGGATTCCCTAAGTTATCCCCCTCTACACTGCTTTCGCTTTCTAATATATCTTGCACTTCCTGTCCCGCATATGTTTCCTAAATATTCTTTCCAGGTATCTGCCTTCTCCCCGCTTTCGATTAGGATATCTCCTGCCACATTCCTAATGCTTTTGGTACTAGATACAATTTCTCTAAAATTTCTCCTAATTATTTTATACGCTTCATCAGTCTTTCCTACTTCGAACTTATTTTCCACTTCTTTGCACTTATTATCGATCCATTGCTCTTTCGCTTTCCTACATTTCCGAATAATTTCCCACTTGATCGCCTTATATCTTTGTTTCCCTATTTCATCTAACCTATTTTTATATTTTCGCCTTTCCTCTATTAGACTCACAATATGTTTTGTTATCCAGGGTTTCCTACTTTCATTCTGTTTATGACCCAAAATATCCCTAGCTGAGGAAACTAAACTATTTTTAATGCAATTCCATTCTTCCTTTATGTCCCTAACAATATTTTCGCCCGCGCCCTTTAGTACTTCGTTTGTCTTTTTCTCGAACTTATCGCGCGTATCATCATCTTTTAGTTTCTCTGGGTCAAGATACTTTCTTCCGCTTCGTTTTTCCAAAATCTTAAATTTAAGATTGGCCTTCATAACGACTATATTGTGATCGCTATCTATATCTGCTCCTGGATAACTTCTACAATCCCTAACTTGATTTCTAAATCTTTGCATAACAAGAATGAAATCTATTTGATATCTCCCTAGGTCTCCTGGCATCTTCCACGTGTAGCGTCTCCTAACATGATGGTGAAATAGAGTGTTCGCGACCGTTAAGTTATGTTTATCGCAGAACTCTATCAGTCTAACTCCCCTATCGTTCCTATTGCCTAATCCAAAGGGACCAACTATTCCGCCCTCTCACCCTGTGCCTACGACTGCATTGAAATCTCCTATAATTATTAAATTTTCGTGTCCTCTCACAAAATCTAGCACATGTTCAATATCACTATAAACTGCCTCTACGACCTCATCACTGTAGTTAGAAGTGGGCATATATACCTGTATTATTACTGTTTTTACAGGTTTCGAATTTAACCTAACCATAACTACCCTGTCACTTTGCTGTAAGAAATTTTCTACACTCTGCCCTAATTTTTTCCGCATAACAATTCCTGCTCCCGAATTTCCTCCTACAGATCCTGTGTATATTACTCTAAAATCTCCGCTCCAGAAGTCTCCGGCTTCTGGCCATCGCACTTCACTAATACCTACTAGGTACATCTAATGCTAACCTATCTATCTCAATTTTCGAATTCTCTAACTTTCCTACTTGTTTTATGCTTCTAACATTCCACGCTCCGACTCGTGAGATGTTACACTTATCATTTCTGATGACTCCCCCCGAAGCAGTCCCAGCCCGGAGATCCGAATGTGGGACTATTTTACCTCCGGAATATTTTACTCCAGAAGGTCCCATCGTCATAAATTCGAAGTACGCTGTACTAGGGATAGAATAATGTGGTGGTTTCCCGTTGCCTTCCACATCGCAGTAGTGTGTATCACAGTGCCATACCGACCCTCACGATCTCTGCCACTATGATTACTGGAAGAGCTGCTGCCCCCTTTCAGGGACTTGGTTTAGTCTGGCTTCTCAAATAAAAACCCATCCAATATGGTTAAACCTAGGGTTCGGCTCTTTAGATCATTGAAGCGCGCAAGCCATCCCACCCGCCCCAGTATTACTAGAACTGCGTCAAGGTACAATATAAACAAATTTATATTGTGTTAAGCAAAATTGAATTGGCGGGATTCGGCTAGAAATTTATAGACAAAACTTATATTTTAAGTATCCAACTTGAAAGAATGAAAGAACTCTACAGTTATGCGAATGCAATTTCCTCTAAAAAATTTTATTCATTTATCGCTAACCTCCAATAAACGCGTGCCCTAACCAACTCGACCAACATCGACTTAGGGTCACGTCAGGAGACCTCCACCGCCTTCACGGCTTGCCGCCCTCGGCCATCCGACAGCTATCAGTCTCACGACTTCAACCGGCCACGATTTCCTATACCAGTACGTTTCGAGGTGGGACGTTGCGTCTTTGACCAGAGAAGATTAATATTGTGAGTTTTCTTTTTGCGTTTAAAATAAGCGTGGCACGGTGTTCGTGTTTGTTTAATAATTATGGGCCGCCGTAACAATCCCTCGGGCGGCTCATAATCGAGATACACGTAAAATGGGGTCTAATTGCATAGCCAAGTGAATTCTTGTCGAAGGATTTCATATTAGCAAATTTATCATATACGGGGTGTAGCACAAAGCATGTCACCATTTCAGAAGCAGATCAAGCTCTTTATAAGATTATCTCGCGCGCCAAAACAGTGGCAAAATTATTAAACTCGACACGTTCTTCGCTGACAACGTCAGCATCCTAAGTTCTCTTGCTCTATCCATAATTCACAAGATTTTGTTATAATCTCTCGAAAAGACATGGAGAATTTGTGGTTTTTTCATCGCAGTTGCTTCTCTTTTGGTAAAGCATATTCATAGAATTTTTTGCTACGTATCATGTAGTTTAGATATGAG
Organism: Xestobium rufovillosum; assembly: GCA_963966045.1. Lineage (NCBI taxonomy): Eukaryota > Metazoa > Arthropoda > Insecta > Coleoptera > Ptinidae > Xestobium > Xestobium rufovillosum. Next base: position 31,547,239 of record OZ014498.1, on the reverse strand, counting down.
AGAACAAACGAACAACTTAATTAATGCCCTTTTTCTATAATTAAATCTGTATACAACTCTATTTACATTTAGTCATTAAGGCATCATTAAGAAGCAATAGATCATAGGAATTTGTCAGGTACTCTCGTACAGCTGTTCTAATCTACTACTGCCGTGATACCTGGGTCTTGGCACACGAAAATGAATTCGAACAAGATAAGAATATTAACCGGAAGCTTAATGGATTTTTTTCTTACTATCTCTCTCGATCTAGAGTAGCAGAAAAATTAGCAAAATTTTTAATTAAAATATGTACTTTTGTTCTATATCTTACAAATTGCTAAATGTAATATATTTGCTAATTCAAAATATCTTAAGGATCTACTATACCTAAATCGTTGAAAGTTGAAAATATTTAACTTTTACTACAAAGTTAATAATTACATTTACAATTACGGGGACATTCGGCATTTCCAAATGGCTCACAAAAATATAACAATTTGCAGTATTTGTATTCTAATTTAAGAACACCTATTCTTAAATTAATGCAAACACATATCGGCAAGTTAATAAATCTCTTAGGAACAAGGTTAAAAATACAAATATAAGAATAGCAATTCGGTCATAAGTAAACATATCAGAAGCACAAATGAAAATTTCGACTTTAAAGACAAGAAAAGAACAAGAAAAAATTTAAAATCTGGACTCAGATTTATTAAAAAGAAACGTGTAAAAAAATATAAAATATATGACAATTTTTTTCTTTCCAACGATCAAAAATTATAAGGTAGCTATGATATAAATATAAAACTTCCTCGAAAATGTATAAACGTAAAACGTCTTAAAATTAGGTTCTCTAGAAATATGAGAAGTCATTAGAATTGCCTTTTCGAGTATTATAAGGAAATGTAATCATAGAGGTCCCATCTAATAAAAGTGATGTTAGTCGTGGAGAATGCGCAATAGACACGTATCGTTTCGATCTAGCGAGGTCAGATTTTTCGTTTCCGTCTCTTTTTAATACGTACGGGAGCCGATCGCCAAAACTGCGTACGTCTGAACTATCACAGGTAGGTATCATGTTTGTTGTCGTTGTAAAAGTATACGCCGTCAGAAACAATTCAAAGTTATTGGACGCATGTACTCCGTAAGCCCCAGCCAAATTGAACTATTTCATTTTCGATTATTATTACTTCATATTAAAAGAGCAAACAGATTTGAAGATCTGAAAACAATAAACGGAGAAATACAGGAATCTTATGTAGCAGCGTGTTTAAAATTAGGTCGCATTTAAGATCATCACGAGTGGAAAAGAGCCATGAATGAAGCTGAAATTTGGATGATGCCCAGACAGCTGAGATATTTATTCATTCGTATTTTAATGCATTGACGACCAATTTATCAGGAAGAATTGTGGGAAGAATTTAAAGAAGCAATGTCACAAGATTATGAAAGACGTTACAGCAATACTGAAGAACAAAAAAGCCTATATTCAAATTAGTTCCATGCTTTCTGCGGAAGGTTACAATCTTTCAATGTTTCCTACCATGCCGCGACATTGAATATGCAAATGAAGAACAAGCAATAGAAATAGGATCACGACAATATAAACACCTAAATGAAAATCAGAAAGAAATTGTAGATATTATTTTGGGTAAATGTGATGCTAACATAAATGAATCAATTTCTGAATCTTCATGTTTTTATATAGACTGTCCAGGAGGCTCCTGTAAGACTTGTGTTTATACAACCCTTTACAGCTTACTTAAGAGTAAGAATAAAATTGTACCACGGCCTTCACGGGCATAGCAGTAACACTACTTCCTCATGGCAGAACAGTTCATAAAACGTTTGGGTTACCTGTTCCTCTGTTTTTAGATTCATCTTCCAACATTAAGAAAAATTCAAAAGAAGCAGATTATTTATGGAGTGTAGATGTTTTTATTTGGGATGAAGCTCCTGTGGCGTCAAGCCGTCAAGGTATGCTTTAGACATTATAAACAGAACCTTACGAGACTTTATGAATTGTGATGTTCCGTTTGGTGGAAAAATTATGGTGTTGCGAGGAGATTTTTGACAATTGTTACCAGTTAAAATAAATGCTACCCGCTGTGAAACAGTGAATTTAAGTATCAAATTTAGTTCTCTTCGGAGTTATTTCCGTAAATTTTCTTAAACACAAAATATGCGGGCTCTACCACAGGAACAAGAATTCACCAAGTTTTTATTGGATGTTGGAGATGGAGTTTTGAACGATATGAATAGCAATTTAGAATTGCCACAGAGATGTATTTATAATTCGGATATCGTTGAACGTATATATGGAGGAATCAATTAGAGAAAAACGTTTCATAGATATGACCTAATCAGCTATTCTGATGTTGAAGACATTAACAAAAAAGTGGTAGAACTGTTAGATATAAAAACAGAAAAAATATATACAAATTTGGATAGTGCTGAAAATTGTGATAATGGAGATTTAAACGATGCTATTCTTCCTGAATATTTAAATACTTTAAATCCGCCAAATTTTCCTCCGCATGAATTGAAGTTGAGAATATATTGTATTGTGATGTTGGTTAGAAATCTCAGCATTAATGAATGCTTATGTAATGGTACGAGATTGTTAATTTTACAATTGGGAGACAATATTCTACAGTGCAAAATTTTAACAGGCGATAAACATTTAGATATAGTTTTCGTTAACCGTATAACGTTGTACTGTGAAAATGTTTATCCTTTTATTTTTAAAAGACTACAATAATTTCCCATTAAACTAGCGTTTGCAATGACTATTAACAAATCACAAGGCCAAACATTTGATCATATAGGAATTGATCTCCGAAAGGAAATATTTACTCACGAACAATTATGCGTGGCTATTTCAATAGTTCGTTCTTGGGAAGGTTTGATAATTTTTTTAGGAAATCAAAGAAATAGCCGTATAGTTCAAAACTACGTTTTCAGGGAATTATATCAGATGTAAATTAATCTGTAATCAGGCAATAATGCGTTTCTTTGAAGTCATGATTCTTATAAAAAAAGATGTCCCATTATTTAAAATATTTATGTAATTTGTTAGGGAAATCTACTAACCTGCTTTATTTCAAAATTAATTTAATTTTAATTCAACTTAATTTCTTAATTTAATTTGAGGTTCAGTGCCAATACAACCGCCAAAGCCACTAACAATCTTTTGTCGCATTCTAGTTGTAATTCCAGAGATACCGTGGATCTATTTATAATTTTCAAGATTTTCAACCCCCTATTCTGAAGATGAGATGTAATATCCTGAAAATGCATTATGAACTGACTTTATATATTACACGAAGCATAAAATAGGCAGTTAAATAATATTTTAAATACATTTTGCGGAGCTTTAAAATATTCTAAGTGGCAGTGGCCTGACGGGCATCACACTTGCCTGGGACACGGCTGTCTGCTCGACTTTAATCGCTTTACCTGTTAATCTTGGCCCGCCAATGCTAAGGTCAACAGCACTCGGCCAATGTAAGAGGCATTTATAAATGATTTTTATGTTAAAAACACACAAACGGTTCGTTTCATTCAAATAGAAATGCGTGTTGAGAAGTTCATCGAATCTAGCGTGTCGAGCTGCTGAGGAAGGTAATCAATTTAGGATTCAAGTGCAAATAATTCTAATTACTAGTCATGTGAGACCAGTGTAGGTCTATGAATATGCAATGAACTCGAATCTATCGCTCTCGTCAGGCAATAACTTTCAGCGTGCAGGGCAATCTTGGATATTCTCTGCGTGTGGACTCACAAGAATTTTCTGTTTCCATTTGGTAAGGTCAGAAAAACAAATAACTAATTTATCTATCTCTAGTATAAATCGTTGATATAATACAGGATGATTCATAAAGGTAATTGAATTGAATAATTGAATAATTTTCAAGCATAGCAGTACAACTCGGGGTGACTCCGAAGACGGTCACGTTTATGAGATTACACGCTGACTGTCGTACCGCCGATATAATAATTGTTAAATACATGATACTTCAAAGTTGATGGGCAGTGAGATACCGCCGCTGTTGGGGTTAAATTCGATGCAGAGTTCTTTAGCACGGAATTTAATTGCTCTTACACAAACAAATCTCCATCACTTACACTGAAGGGAATTGTGGCAATCGCAAGACAGTATAATTCTCTTCCCCGCCCACTCACTTTAAATAATACATGTATTCTTGTCTCATTTTGATATTCCAGCCCATTTTAAAGAAAAAACGACTTAATGCAGAAAGTGTTTAAATTCCAAACTTGTTCTAATAGGCCGTTCCGCATTAGACAAAATATTATCTAGATAGCTACGTTTTACAAACAGACGATCGATGGTAATATGACATTAGTTTTAAAGTGTTCAGTGTTAACCCAATAAATTAACTTTCTCCATAAATTTATCAAAAGTATTAAAAAATGCCGCGTCATAATGGCTTTTCGAATATGATTTGTGTTTTTGCTCAAACCAATATTTTAACGGGCTCGCTGCAGCCCGAAGGTATACCCCCACCGAAGGCAACCAAATCATAAATTATTTAGAAATCTGCACAAATCGCTTAGGCGAAAGAGGATCTTCGTCCAAAAGGTATGAAAATAGCGCTCCGAAGATTATTTCGGCTGAGCAGGAAGATGAGGTTTTGGTTAGATTGGATGATAATCCAGGCGTAAGAACCCATCGTTTCAGTGCGGCAACAGGCGTAAGCAGCTCTTCGATTTGGAGAATTTTGCACAAAGAGAAGCTTCACCAAAACAAAATCCTCTTCACAGATTAGGAAACGTTTACTCGACGTGGAGTTTTCAACTGATGGCGAAACAATCATTTGTGGGATTCTGAAAACCCCCATGCCGTTAAAGAAAGACACTTCCAACATGAATTTAAGATCAATAATGTTTGGTGCGGTGTAATTTCAAATTTCTTTATTGGGCCTTTTCAACTTCCACCCAATCTGAACGGTCCATACTTTATTTCAATTTTCTTCAGCAAAATTTGTACGAACTGCTTGAAGAAGTAGGTACCACTTAATTTAAGGGAAAATATATATGGTTCATGCAGTTAGGATTCTGGATGCAGCAGAGCGCATACATCCACAACGTCCTGCTCTCTGGTATTTCTCTCCAATTTTCTTCCAATGCGTGTTTGTTATTGGCATATCACACTGAGAGAAAGGTTTATTTATATCAATCTGAATTTTATTTCTGGGAAATAAATGGTAGACCTGTATACAGCGAAATGAATATGTCAGTTCCATTAACTAAATCATCTACTTCGAGATTTTATTTCAATTAATTTCATAATTTATTTGACAGAAATAAACCACAGAGTTTGTTAAAATATATTACTTATTTGTGACAAGTAAATTATATATTTGTAGCTAATTATTTGCCGCAAATAAATAATGTATTTTAACAAACTCTATTATTTCTTTCTCTCAAATAAATTATGAAATAAAATCTCCAAGTAAGGGATATATTTACTTCCTTAATTGAACTGACTTGTTTTTATTTCATTGTATACCTTGCAGGTGGCAGGTCTGCCATTATTTATTCGACAGAAATCAAATACACATTGTAAGATTGTTGTTTTGTTGTTCAAACTTTTATTAATGATTAACATAAGTACGACAATAATATCTGTTCTGAAAAAATATAAAAAACGTAGGTATATTTTATTTCTTCTTGGTTTTGGCTGGCTGAAATCCAGGGTCCTTTTGTATGGAGTGGCTTAACAGATATCAGCGAGAGCTTGGCCCGCGCCATCTAGCGTCGGGTAGCGCTCACTACTTGATGAGCTTGGGCGGCTGGTTAAGTAGATAATATAAATATACCTTTCTCACAATGCTCAGCTCTTCCTCTAAAAGTCTAAAATGACATTAGACACAGCCAAACATAAGTGTTTATTTGTTACAAATACATCATGGCTTTTGTTTCAAAGGGAATATTTATTTAGGCGAAATCATAGAATTAGCTTGAATTAAATTGCGAATAATCGTGAGAAATAATATATATTTTCCACAAATAAAGATACCAAATCAAGCATTTCATAATGGGAGATACTAAAAAAGTTGCAGTAAATAAGGTTTATCTAGAAGAAGTAATTTTTAGTTTTTAACAAGTCACTGTTATTCTACAGTTATATTTATTTGTTCGGAACTACCCATTTTTCTCAGTGCATAATTTGAGTTTTTCTTATTATCTCAGTCTTTTTACCTCCTTGACTTCTTATCTTGAGTCAGAAACACAGTTGATTTAAAAATCATGAAGAAATAGTTTTATAATAATAAAACTAAAGTCGATTATTAGTAGATGCAGTATGTGCACGCGAATGTACTTAATGCTGCTTAACATTGTAATTGAAACGCTCGAAGAAATCCACTAGAACGATTATGGCGAGATGGCGAATGTAGATAATTTCTGAAATTAACATGGTATTTTTATATGATGCATTAAGGATTTGCTAGGGCATGTGTTATCTTTCGAAACCATTAAAGGTGCATTTGTTTAGTTACACTTACGCGTTTATACGCTTTTAAACTCATTTATCACTAGGTATTTCCAATACTGCAATTAACTTTGTTTATTGCGTTTACGAAAAAAAAATCAGATTCATTTTTACGCGTTTTGACACCACCGCCACCACCACCACCACTATTAAAACTAGACTAAGTAGTCAATAAAGCAATAAAACAAGTATATGGGGTTGTTATAGTGGCAACATTTCATTTCCATTTTTACAAACGTGAGAAGTTTTCGCGCCTTACTGCGAATTGAAATCTCCGCATCACCACTGTCCGCGGCTCTCAGGATTAATAAAATACTAAACCATAACTAGTGGAGTAAATCCAGGCCGCTAACTCGCTTATTTCTCGAAAAAAAAATTTTCAACGTAGAACCAAATAAAATCTATGTGGTTGTGTTCCTTATATTATTTTCCATATGAATCTTTGGTTTACGACATTTCCGGCCTGTGCAGAACTTTTTTATTTTCGAAAAATGTAAAATTTTGCATATGTATGAAACAGTTGGTTTTTGAAACACAACAGGCCATATCTCAGTAAATATTTGAGATATCGACTTGAATTTTTTTTTAAATTAAAGTAGAAACATGAACGCTTCAAACAGTACTAAAATATTTTAAAATATCACAATATTTTTTGCGGAAAATAATTAGAAACTTCATTTTACTTCGCTTGTGCATTATAAATTTCGACATGCGACAAACTTTTTTATTTTTGAAAATATGTCTGTATATGCTGCGAATGAAATGAAGAGAAAGGCTGTAAAAAGTTTTTGGAGAAAGAATTATTGACCTATGAGTCATAGTTTTGAAGTTATGATTTTTTGTCAGACGCGGCCTAATGAGCGGACGGGTCGTGGTAATGCACCATCAGGGTAACGCGTAGCGGACCGATAGTCGGCTACGGATAACGACGCATAAATGAGTTAAAACATGAAAAGAACTTAGTTTATTTTTATTCCTATTTTATACAATATTGAGTGTCAGATTCAGCATCTGATTCTTCCTCTTCTAATTTTACTGCAGTATTAACACAATTCTTGCACTTCTAGTCTATAGAATATTTTAAACTTTATTTTGCGCAGTTACATCTATTACTATTACAGTTTTTATCTGAACACAAAAGTGATAAAGGCTATCTCACAGAAGATGGAGGTATGGGGTCGTGATTACTAAATAAGGGTTCCCAGTGGCCTTTCTGGAATGTCCATCCGTATTTTTCTGGGCTTTCGAAGTGGATGTTGTTAATGTGACTAGAATACCATGTTTTGAATTGGTACATACGTCTAAAGTGGGAAAAAATCAAATGCGATTATAATGTATAACAAGATATGAATTCGAATACAAACCTTTGCAAGTGCAATTTAAAAGCATCGTCTGTAGGCGGGTTTTCAGACTCTGGTCTATTCGTGTTTTTGGCCAAAAGAATCTTAGTTCATTTAATGCTCTGACGTCTTTTTGTTTATTTTTGTATAAATTAATATAAAACTTACACAACTGCAATCATATGTGCGTTCAAATGGCAGATTTAGTAAGTCCATCATACCCTTAAGGTTGTCGGCGTTTTTAAGTAATACATCAAGAGCGGATTTCTTCCCAATTTTGTAAAACGCACTGGTAGTATCACACCCAGTGAAACAGTGTACTTCCAATAAACATTGCGATACAGTTTTGTCAATTTTGTTTATAATCTTGTACCATTATAGGTAATACGTGTGCTTTTGGTATGGCCTAATTGCATAATAAGCAAAATAAGCACGTCCATATCTACAGATTTCAACAAAATATTTTTACTATAGGTACATTCTTATAATGCATATAAAATTATGCATACCATTACATTCCCTTTTTAGCAATCAGGACGAGGCAGATAGGCGCATAATTTTACGTGCATTGTAGGAATGTACCTACAGTAAAACTATTTTGATCAAATCTGTAGATACGAACGTGCTTATTTTGTTCATACACTACTGTAGTAAGGTACCTGAATTATATAATTGTAATCTCTTTCTGCGGTTAGGCCAAAAACAAACACACGTATTATAATGGTAAAATATATTATACAAAAATTGGCAAAACTGTATCGCAATGTTTATTTGGCAATACACTGTCTCACTGGGTGTGATACTACCAGTGCGTTTACAAAATTGGGAAGAAAACCGCCCTTCCGCTCTTGATGTATTACTTAAAAACGCCGACAACCTGAAGGATATGATGGACTTGCCAAATCAGCCATTTGAACGCGCATATGAGATTGCAGTTGCATTTATACAAAAATAAACAAAAAGACGTGAGAACATTAAACGAATTACGACTTTTTTTGACTAACACACGAATCGGCCTGCGTCTGAAATCCTGACTACAGACGATGATTGTAAATTGTATTTGCAAAGGTTTGTATTCGAATTCATATCTTATTATACATTTAATCGCATTTGATTTTTCCCGGTTTAGATGTATGTACCAATTAAAAACATGGTATTCTAGTCACATTAACAACATTAACTTCGTAAGCCTAGAAAAATACGGCTGGACATTTCAGAAAGACCACTGGAAACCCTTATTTAGTAACCAGGACCCCATACCTCCATCTGTGAGACAACCTTTATCACTTTTGTGTCCAGATAAAAACTGTAATAGTAATAGATGTAACTGTGCAAAAGAAGGTTTAAAATATTCTATAGACTGGAAGTGCAAGAATTCTGTTAATACTGCAGTAAAATTAGAAGAGGAAGAATCAGATGCTGAATCTGACACTCAATATTGATTGTATAAAATAGAAATAAAAATAAACTAAGTTCTTTTCATGTTTTAACTCATTTATGCGTCGTTATCCGTAGCCGACTATCGGTCTGCTACGCGTTACCCTGATGGTGCATTGCCACGACCCGCCCGCTCATTAGGCCGCGCCTGACAAAAAAATCATAACTTCAAAACTATGACTCATAGGTCAATAATTCTTTCTCCAAAAACTTTTTACAACCTTTCTCTTCATTTCATTCGCAGCATTTACAGACATATTTTCAAAAATAAAAAAGGTTGTCGCATGTCGAAATTTATAATGCACAAGCGAAGTAAAATGAAGTTTCTAATTATTTTCCGCAAAAAATATTGTGATATTTTAAAATATTTTAGTACTGTTTGAGGCGTTCATGTTACTACTTTAATTGAAAAAAAAATTCAAGTCGATATCTCAAATATTTACTGAGATATGGCGTGTTGTGTTTTAAAAACCAACTGTTTCATACATATGCAAAATTTTACATTTTTCGAAAATAAAAAAGTTCTGCACAGACCAGAAATGTCGTAAACCAAAGATTCATATGGAAAATAATACAAGGAACACAACCATATAGATTTTACTTGGTTCTACGCCAAAAAAAATTTTCGTCACAATTGAAGGTTGATTTTACTCGACTAAACCGAGTAGGCCGCGCGTTTGTAGATTTCCAAAAGCGAAAATTATGAACGCCATAAACCGTTCGGCGTATGACATCGATGCATATTTATTGTCAGATATACATTCTAAACGAAAGTTATAGTGCAACGTGGGCACCTGTTGATACATTTTTAAGAGCTGGCCAAACTGGTGTGTTCGTTTGTAAAGAAGTCAGGCTGTAATGCCGCTGCTCTTTGGGTCACCTCGGGAAGAGTGTCCGGCTCTCTACACACAATCAAATAACACGCTTTTGGAAATCTCGGTTCATTCACTTGATGTATACTTAAGAAACCACGAAGTTGGCCTTGAATCCGTGAAAGACGTCGAATTTTGTTCATATATACTACACCGGATAACTGGCTTTACATAATACTGAGTCTGTGAATTATACAACTAATTACTTATTAACGCCTTGGTGTTAGTTTGGAAAACAGAACGGCAAAGTAAATGAAACCTAGGCAATATGACTGACCTACCTCATGCCGCAAGACCGTACTTTCAAAAATTGATTGATGCAGAATGCGACAGAGTGCTCTTGCCGACCCACACCTGACAAATAAATATTCTCCTTCAGTTTGAATAATGGGTAGTCATAACTTTAGCCTGAATTAAAAAGTAAATGAATGACCTTCAGACTTTTTAAACGGCTATGCAATGAAACAGTGCGATTTTTTTGCAATAGCCCCGGTATTCTTATACAAAATTCACACGGATCTGACGTCGAAGTAAAGGAACACAGGAAATACCTACGGCCAGTGTCATATTTAGACGCGGTGACGTCAGTAATGACAAAGATCATAAACACTATTATTGATATTTAGCTTTAAAATCGGATAGCACATTGTGCATATTCATTAAAATTTATTTACACAGGGTAATTCAACGTTCTGGAAAAGTCAACTGGTGCCTTTATTTTTGAAATAAGATAAAAAAGTTTTACACAAAAGTTGTTGCACTGAAAGATGTCTCTTTATTAAAATTATTTTTTGCCATACAGCATATCCCATATTTCTTGTACGGAAACCAACTTCTTTATTTCAAATGGAACACCCTGTATTTGGCTTTATTTTGTGATTGCTTGATCGATTTTAGTACGAGGTTATAATAAGTGATTTTGTCTAAACTTCGTATTTTTTGAGTTATTGGCATTTTTCTTCAAATTTTGACAGATGCAGCATGATGCAGAGCAGTTTCGAATAATCAATATCTCGGGATTATAAATAAAGCTGTAGCAATATTTTGAAGAAGTGAAAGCAAGATGTAGGAGTAACTGCCTTCATCACTAAAACCAGAAAATATTATATACCTATGGTTTGAGCAATTACATGACGAAATCAGAAAATTTCAAAACCCTGTAACTTGCTAATTTCAAATAGAAGTATACATTTTTTAAACCATTATTGGACTCCCCATAAAATTACTTTCACGTTACTATAGGGGAAGGTTGCCTAAATTGAACCGCCACCTATATTGGACCACCATACTTTTCTCCGAAACTACGACACCGAAAATTCACTTGGCAACATGGTATCTTACTCCCGCCTAGAGATCTTGATTGATACCGAACTCAACTAGTTGGCGGCCAGCGCTTGGCGTGTGCAGCGAAAAATCTTAATTTCTCCATTTTGATGTAAGAATTGCACTGCGTCCCTAAGCAAATACAGAGTCACTGTCAATCCCTAAGGAAAAACTGTTATTACCTGGTTATCAAGTAAGTTTTTCTTTATTTATTCCCCCTATTACCTAGTCATATTATTTTTTTCTTTTTCTCTACGGTGTAGTTTTGTAAAAACACGTGGTGGTTACCTAAAATGGACCACCATGTGGTTTCCGAAATTGGACCGGTCCAATTAAGGATCCCGATTATAGAAATTTACAAAACACTTGTTTTATATATAAAAATACACAAAAAAATAAACAAGAAATATTTTTACACAATTAAAAATTTTCTAGATCTGTTAAAAAGGTGAAAGTACCTATGGCTGGTCCAATTTAGGAAACTAACAAAATTTTTTGCCTCTAGGATGTCTTCCGATGAGAAAAAGGATAGAAAACCATATGGACAGTGGTGTCTTCAAGATATGAAAAAAGCTATAAATGCTTATAAAGCGAAAAAATATGGACTCAATAAAACATGCCGAGTATTCAACATTCCAAAAGCGACATTTAAAAGGCATCTTGAATCCAAAAATAAATTTGCCAATAAAGATGTCAAAAGCTTTGGACGAAAAACGGTGTTTTCCAAAGAACTTGAGGACGCACTGGCTAATCATATTCTTTATTTGGAAAAAGTGTTCTTTGGGGTGACAATAAAGGACGTGCGCAAAGCCGCTTTCGAACTAGCCGAAAAGAACCAAATAAAACATACTTTCAACAAAGAAAAATGTTTAGCGGGAAAAAAGTGGTTCTTACGGATTCATGCGACGACATCCTACCCTCACACTTAGACAACCGTAGTCCACATCCATAGCACGATGCAAGGGATTTAATCGCGAAAATGTCTACAATTTTTTCGATATCTTGGAAAGAACGGTAGATGAAAATCAATTGACAGCTGCCCAAATTTTCAACATGGATGAGTCGGGATTTTCGACGGTGGCAAAAAAGTGCCAGAAGATTTTAGCAGCAAAAGGAAAACGCCAGGTCGGGACAATTGCAACTGGTGAGAGAGGAGTCAATACTACGTTTGTTGTATGTGCAAGTGCTTCTGGACAGTTCGTCGCCCCAATGATTATTTTCAAAAGAAAACGAGCAAATCCTGATTTGATTACTGGTGCTCCACCCGATTGTCTGGTGGAAATCTCGGATACTGGGTACATTAACACAAACCTATTTGTGACCTGGCTTAAAAACTTTATAAAGTGTGTAAAACCATCAGTTAACAGTAAGGTTTTGCTTGTTTTGGACGGTCACAGCACACACTCAAAAAACCTCGAAGCGATTGAACTTGCTCGCGAAAATGGTGTCATCATGTTACAACTCCCTGGCCATACGACCCACAGACTTCAGCCATTAGACGTGGCGGTTTTTAAACCCTTAGAATTGTATTACACCGAGGCAAATGAAAAATGGCTAAGGTCTCAACCAGGATTAGCTGTCTCGCAATACCAGGTCGCACAGCTTCTTGGGGAAGCCTATCCCAGAGCTGCGGTTATGGCAAATGCTATGAACGGTTTCAGAAAAACTGGAATTTGGCCCGTTGATCGAAATGTTTTCTCAGACGTAGATTTTGCTCCTGCGGATGTCTTGACAAGAAATGAACCCATTGACAGAAGTGATCATTCTGAAGATGAATCAGATTCTGATGACAGCGACAGCGAGGCCCTAGCTCGCTACGTGGCCCCTTTGAAGCGTAACGCATTTGAATCTACATCTCAGGCAGTTCCGTCGACTTCCGGTTTAAGTCTCATCAAGAAAAAGAAAGCATCTACTTCAAAGGCCAAAGCATCCTCTTGTTCGTCCTTCTTCTTTTTTCCCATTTCTTTTAAATCGGTTTGTCCTTTGTTTTGCTTACCTATAATATAATTTGAATTACCTATGAATTAATTGATCTAGTATGCAATTGTTACTTTTTAATTAAAAATGCCTAATATTGTTTTAATTAAGTTGCCTGATTTGATACTTTTTACAAGGAACTGCAAATATTCCAAAAACTGTTAACTCTAGGTATAAGTTCAATAATGGTTTAAAAAATTTACACTTCTATTTGAAATTAACAAGTTACAGGGTTTTGAAATTTTCTGATTTGGTCATATAATTGCTCAAACCATGTATACTATTTTTTGGTTTTAGTGATGATAGCAGTCACTCGTACATCTTGCTTTCACTTCTCCAAAATCTCATTGCTACAGCTTTATTTAATCCCGAGATATTGATTATTCGAAATTGCTCTGAATCTGTCAAAATTTGAAGAAAAATGTCAATAACTCAAAGAATACGAAGTTTAGACAAAATCCCTTAGTATAACCTCGCACTAAAATTGATCAAGCAATCATATAATAAAGCCAAATACAGGGTGTTCCATTTGAAATAAAGAAGTATGCAGTTACTTGTGGAAATTGTCTTCAGAAATACGTAGGTCAAACTTGTCAATGGTTTTCTACAGAAAATTGTGTAACAATTTATATTCGATTTTATATTTCCAATTTCAAAGAATAATTCATAAAAAAAATTATGTCCAAGAAATATTGTAAACTGTTTAATGTGATGCTAAAGTTTTAATCTCACGTTCCGTAAGTTTTTAACAATTAATTTTATGTAACTTTAACGAAGACGTTAAGAAACGTCGAAAGCTCGGAAATTTGAAAAAAGAGTTTTCTTTTTATAAAATACTCCCAAAGGTCTAATCCCCTTTAAACGATACAGATATGTATAGGTACTTACATATTGGCAGAAAATAACTAATTTCGATGAGGAATCCTAGATTTTGATCACACAAATTTTACCCATAAATCTGACATTTGATTCACTTTCTTCAAACTTCAAAAATATAAACTATTAATATTATAGTAATAAAAATAATTAATACAAATCACGCTAAACCTTCTAAAATACTATCACATATTTTATATACCTAACGCAAAAGATAATACAAATTTGTACCTAATAGTAATATGTAATTAGATATTTCATAGAGTCGAGTTTATAAAAATTTTTGCAAATCATTTATTTATTTTTAACTTTTACATCTTTCTCTGATGTCAATGTCAATGTCAATGTTAAACCAAGATCAATGTCATAAAAAGAATCAAATAACTCAGAATATTTTGACATTTAAACCGCAAAACGCTTGCGCAGAAGCAGACGAAAATGACATCTCGAACGAGCACACCTATCTTCTTACGTTATGATCACAATGTACCGTTTATTTATTCTTACAGTTCCCTTTTTTTGAAGATAAGAAGCACAATTATTCTCAACTGATTTATACGCCCGAATAATTCGAATTCTTCTGTCAGTTTTTTAACAGCACTAAAAATTGGCTACCCCGTGCATAAACCTGTTTGCGTGCTCTGATAGAAAAATACATATTATGCTGAACTGCCGCTGTAGGCATCGGATTTTCGTAAAAATCATTGCGTGAGAAGACGCAACAAAATGCGTGAGTTCTTAGAAATTGAGGAAGTGCTCTCGTACATGAACCCTTCTGCTCGCCGTCCACCACTAAATTGCAATTTACAAGCAGCATCGAAACCTGCTGAACGCTCTGGGTGCCTGCATGCGAGTCTGAATGACTGGCTTTCTGCTGAGGCTACCGGATGACCACGCGAATGAATTATATTCTTGCAGCTCACTTTCCTGAGATTAGAAAATGTAAATGTAACCCTCCCTTTCCCTCCTCGCAGCAACTGCCCTCTTCAGCAATAAATTAACCGGTAAGCCGGTTGGGAATTTATCTATTTTATACAAGCAAAACGAATTTATGGCTTATTTAAAGTAATATTGGAAAAATTTACTAGACGACTTACTCGTTCGCGATAGCGCGGTTTAATTTTTTTTACAGACAAAGCGCGCTGCAATTACAAAATAGGACATAACGTTTTATCAGGCAATTATGACAGAAAAGTGCCTATATACGGGGCACGATAAGTTTTTCGAGTGCACAAAAACTGTTAATAGCCACTGGCGATGTTTGAACTAATCAGCAACTTCGAAAGCGTGTAATTGCTTTTGAAAACCTTGTTTGCTTATACAGAGTGTTCCTATTTCGAATTCATCGATATCCAGTATATTTCTTACTATGAGATATCATAAAATGCTACCCCAGCTAAGCTGACATTGAAAAAGGGCGACCAGAAGCTCTAGAAATGAATTTTTGGATGTATATACTTTTATATTGTTATTTCAAAAACCGGCAAAGATTTTGGTACTTTTTACCTTTAGAAAATATAAGGTAGGTAGGTACATCCAAGATACCTGTGATTTTATGTTAGCAACTTTTAATAACAACTGAAATAAAAGCAACAAAAACAGAAAAAACAGCAAAACAAACAAAACAAACAAAAATAAGAAAAATAACTAACAACAAATTTAAAGGAACTGCTCAAATTGATTGCCATGTTTTTCAACACATAATCTACATCTTTTAGTTAATAGATTGATGGCATCATCATAAGGTTCTCAGTCCGAAGACTGGTTGGACGCGTACCTCCATTCTTTTCTATCCTGAGCTAACCTACGCATTTCCCTAAAAGTAGAACATCCTACATCCCTAACTATTTGAGAGCAGTAGTCTAATCTAGGCCTACCCCTACCTCTTTTTATTCCTATCTCTGACTCTAGTATGTCACGAACTATTCCTTCGTGTCTTAGAAGGTGTCCTACCATCCTATCTCTCCTACTCTTTATTGTTTTCCATACCTTTCGCTTTTCCCCAACTCTTTCTAATACTTCCCTATTGCTAACCTTATCTATCCACGGTATCTTCATCATGCGTCTGTAGCACCACATTTCAAACGCTTCTACTCTTTTTCTATCCGCTTCTCCTATTGTCCAAGTTTCGCACCCGTATAATGCCGTACTCCATACATACGACGTTAAGAGTCTCTTCCTAGTCTCTATATTAACCGTTCTCGAGCATAACAGTTGTTTCTTTTTGTTAAACGCAACTCGGCCCTGCGCCATTCTTTGTTTTATATCTTTAGTGCTCCTACCGTCTTGAGTTATTTTACTTCCTAAGTAGCAGAAATCCGCGACCTCCTCTATCTTCTCATTTCCAATTTGTATTTCCATTTTAGTTCTATTTTCACATCCCCTACATACCAAAATTTTAGTTTTCTTTTTATTGATTTTCATGCCGAAGCCCTGTGTCAAAACTGCTTCCATTTCATTCAGAGCCGCTCCTAATTCTTCTTTGCTAGATGCTAACACTGCTATATCATCCGCAAATCTGAGCATGTTAATAGTTTGGCCCTGTACATTGATCCCTGAGGCTGTTCTTTCCTTAACAATATTAATCGCATCTTCGATATATAAGTTGAAAACTAGAGGTGACAATGCACATCCCTGTCTCACTCCCTTCCGGATATCTACTTCCCTTTGTTCCTGCTCACATTCTATAACTGCCTTTTGCTCTTTGTAGAGATTATGTATTATTCTTCTGTCCCTGTATTTCATCCCTACCTTTCTCAGCACTTCGAACATCTTCCCCCATTTTACGTTGTCGAAGGCTTTTTCTAAATCTACAAATCCTATATAGACGCTCTTTCTCTTTTCTATCGTTTTTTCTATAATTACTCGTAAAGCTAGAATGGCCTCGCGCGTTCCTCTATTTCGTCTAAATCCGAACTGATCTTCTCCTAATATTTCTTCCGCCTTTTTCTCCATCCTTCTTTGCACAATTCTAGTTAAAATTTTTGACGCATGGGAAGTTAAACTGATAGTTCTAAAATTTTCGCATCTATCCGCGCCTTTTCTTTTTGGCAAAGCTACTATGATGTTCCGTTTGTAATCTTCTGGAATCTCGCCTGTCAGGTATATGCGACTAACTAGTTTAAATAAACGATCTATTACCTCTTGACCTGCGCACTTTAAGATTTCTGCCTGCAAGCCATCTATACCTGGTGCTTTATTATTCCTTAAACTTTTTAGTGCTATCTCAAACTCTTCTCTCATTATAGGACTCCCTAGGTTATCCCCCTCTAGACTGCTTTCGCTTTCTAATATATCTTGCACTTCCTGTCCCGCATATAAGTTTCCTAAATATTCTTTCCACCTATCTGCCTTCTCCCCACTTCCGATTAGGATATCTCCTGCCTCATTTCTAATGTTTTTGGTACTAGATCCAATTTCTCTAAAATTTCTCCTAATTATTTTATATGCTTCATCAGTCTTTCCTACTTCGAATTTATCTTCCACTTCTTTGCATTTATTATCGATCCATTGCTCTTTCGCTTTCCTACATTCCCGAATAATTTCCCACTTGATCGCCTTATATCTTTGTTTCCCTGTTTCATCTAACCTATTTTTATATTTTCGCCTTTCCTCTATTAGACTCACAATATGTTTTGTTATCCAGGGTTTCCTACTTTCATTCTGTTTATGACCCAAAATATCCCTAGCTGAGGAAACTAAACTATTTTTTTGCAATTCCATTCTGCCTCTATGTCCCTAACAATATTTCCACCCGTGCCCTTTAGTGCTTCGTTTGTCTTTTTCTCGAACTTATTGCGCATATCATCATCTTTTAGTTTCTCTGGGTCAAGATACCTTCTTCTGCTTCTTTTTTTCAAAATCTTAAATTTAAGATTGGCTTTCATAACGACTATGTTGTGATCACTATCTATATCTGCTCCTGGATAACTTCTACAATCCCTAACTTGATTTCTAAATCTTTGCCTAACGAGAATGTAATCTATTTGATATCTCCCTAAGTCTCCTGGCATCTTCCACGTATAGCATCTCCTAACATGATGGTGAAATAGAGTGTTCGCGACCGTTAAGTTATGTTTATCGCAGAACTCTATCAGTCTAACTCCCCTATCGTTCCTATTGCCTAATCCAAAGGGGCCAACTATTCCGCCCTCTCGCCCTGTGCCTACGACTGCATTGAAATCTCCTGTAATTATTAAATTTTCGTGCCCTCTCACAAAATCTAGCACATATTCAATATCACTATAAACTGCCTCTACGGCCTCATCACTGTAGTTAGAAGTGGGCATATATACCTGTATTATTACTGTTTTTACAGGTTTCGAATCTAACCTAACCATAACTACCCTGTCACTTTGCTGTAAGAAATTTTCTACACTCTGTCCTACTTTTTTCCGCATAACAATTCCTACTCCCGAATTTCCTCCTACAGATCCTGTGTGTATTACTCTAAAATCTCCGCTCCAGAAGTCTCCAGCTTCTGGCCATCGCACTTCACTGATACCTACTACGTCTAATGCTAACCTATCCATCTCAATTTTCAAATTCTCTAACTTCCCTACTTGTTTCATGCTTCTAACATTCCAAGCTCCGACTCGTGAGATGTTACACTTATCATTTCTGATGACTCCCCCCGAAGCAGTCCCCGCCCGGAGATCCGAATGTGGGACTATTTTACCTCCGGAATATTTTACTCCAGAAGGTGCCATCATCATAAATTAAAGTACGCTGTACTAGGGATAAAATAATGTGGTGGTTTCCCGTTGCCTTCCACATCGCAGTAGTGTGTATCACAGTGCCATACCAACCCTCACGATCTCTGCCACTATGATTACTGAAAGAGCTGCTGCCCCCTTCCAGGGACTTGATTTAGTCTGGCTTCTCAAATAAAAACCCCTCCAATATGGTTAAACCTATGGTTCGGCTCTTTATATCATTGAAGCGCGCAAGCCATCCCACCCGTCCCAGTATTACTAGAACTGCGTCAAGGTACAATTCCTTTGGGATAGAGATTGATGGCATTAATTAAAAAAATGGGATGGGCTTGCAAATATCGGAAAGCTGCATGTGTTGTCTCTGCTAGCTCGGCTTGATTGTTGTATCTTCGTATGTATATTTTTTCTTTTAAAAATGCCCAAACAAAAAAGTCTAATATACTCAGATCCGGTGATCTTGCAGGCCACAATATAGGTTCATTTGTACTCAACCATCTACCCGGAAAATGATTTTCTAAATAATTTCTAACTATTGGAAAATTGTACGCAGGGGCACCATCTTGTTGGAAATATACCCTGTTTATGTTTATTAACGGAACATTTTCCATTATCGCCTCTGCGTTAATATTCAATAAATTAATGTATCTCAATCCCGTTAAGTTTCCATCAAAAATTTGGTATGCTAGTTGACCACCCAAAATAAAACAGGAAACGTTAAATCCAAAAAGTCCTTGCCTCTGACGTTCAAACGTTTGGTGCTGATTTGTATCAGACCAGTGACGCACATTATGCCTGTTAAATAATCCTACGCTGCTTATGTGAGTTTCATCTATCCAAATGACAGACCGCTCAAATTCTGGATTTTCTTGAATTGTATTTAAGTACCACCTACAAAAATTATAAGCATTCTTTCTTGATCTCCCGGGAAGAAATGGTGAATAATTTGAATTTTATATGGCCTATATTTGCCTTTTTTAATATTTTTTGAACTTTTGTTTTGGAAACATCAACTTGTGATTCGATTTCGCGACAAGAAGTTTTTGGTGTCGCCTCAACCAACGATAAAACATTTATTTCTTCCTCTTCCCTATTTTCTTTATTATAAATTTTGTTTCTAGGTTTATTGAAAGACCCCTAGTGAATTAAATTTGATTTTAATCTCGAAAACATCATTTTGCTTGATTGTCTTCTTCCTGGGTATCTAAATTTAATAAATCGATGGATAGGTAGGTATACTAAGATATACTAAGGAAGGTTGTAATTCAGCTACAACGTTTTGAGAGAGTTCAGGGAAAATGAGCAGGTAGACAAAAAATAAACATGTCAAAAGAGGTTATGTCGGTTGGTTTAGACGGGTAGTTCTTCTAAAAACGGCTTATCAGTAGAAATATCGGTCTAAGTAGGTGAGCAAAAACCAAGATTATCACAATAGATTACCTACAGTTTTGCCTTTAGGGGTAACCATACGTCTTTGAAGGGGAGAAAAGATATACGTTTGCGTATATTTATGGAGTTAAAAAAAGACCCAGAGAACAAAAACATTTCAGTTTAACTGAACGGTTTTTGGAAAACCCTAGGTTTAATGGAAGTCTGAAAAATATCAAAACGTCGTAGATGGGTAGTACGCGAAATATTTTATTAATTGAGCCTAACAATTCAGTTGAAAATTTCATGAAAATGCAATTATTCAAGACAGTGCAAAAAATTATTATGCCAGGTAGACTTGTACTTTAAAGACAATTTGTGACGTGTTGGCCATTCAATTCAGCGTTGTTTAGAGCTTGTCACGTTTTATAACGAACGCAATTAATAAATCTCCGGCTCCCTGCAGCATCGGGAACTAAAAATAAGAAGCCACGTATTTTTTTCGAGTAGCGGGTCTCACATAACCTAAAATATGCACAAAATAAATTATTTCTCGAGTCATTTGTCTGCAGGTTCCGCGACTGTAGCGACGTCCTGACACTTACGGCGGACCCGGTAATTAACGATGTTAAACTCGCATTTTTCAAAAGCGGTCCACATAATATTTCACATAATAAATTTGGGGAGTGTCAAACTTCGTGAGGCCGCGGTTATTTATGTCCGCGGACGGCGCTGAGATCTTCCACACTTTGGATCTGTTCAGTGTTAAGTACCTCGCGAGAATTATGGACTACAGCGCTTCTTTCACATGCAAATTTTTGCTTTTATGTTGGTGCGTGTGTCTCTATAAAACAAGATGTAACGGAAACGCAAATCTCGGACGGTTAGTCATAAAACGCTTGACACTACCCCGTTAAAATTGATTGTTTTTGCTCGTTTTTACCGGCTTTTTGTACCTCCTTTTAAATATTTACAGATGTGCCAAACTCTCTAAATAATCGACTTCCAAAAATGAACCGAAAATTGCAGAACACGTTTTGGCCTTGCATTTGCAGAAGCAACTTTTAAGGCGAAGAAGAAGGTAAGGTACTCGCCTATGTGTTCTAATACCCTGACTTTCCATTCCTTCTTATGGAGTATTGAGAATGCAGATGCTGATTGATGATCTGATCTGGCTTTGCTAGTAATAGCAACTGTCCAGGTGAAACCGAAATACGCAACTGAAATCGCAATTGGATGAATAAGGGGATGAATAGGGGACCGGTCTTGAACTGAAGAAACTGAAGACATTGTGCTGAGGAAGTTCATGAACGAAGTAGCATAAATGCTACCAGTGTTGACAATAGGCAGGTTCGGTAATTTTCAAATTTCATTAAAATTGATAGAGTTTATTATCCTGAAGGCAGTTATGTTGTTAATTTTTGTTAAAAAAAAATCCTTCGCCTGTGAAGCCGTTGCAAAGTTATCCGTCGGTGCGAGGCTAGAAATCGTACCTTGCAGCGAGAGTAGGCCGCGTGACGTCAGAACTTAGTATAACGTACAGGTCCCAGCTTCAGCGCGCAGCAGTCCCATAAGTATTATGCATATGCATGTGTAGTTAAATTGTTAAATATTATTAACTGGTTCTAACTAATACGTCGTACAGCACACCGATAAAACGGAAAAAGTGGTTCGTTGGAGCCAGAAGGAAAATCGGTCAGCATTATCGATATTTTCGCGAGTTAGTTTATCATTGCAAAAGTTTATAAAATTATCGGCTGCCCCATTGCAGCCACTCTAAATAAAATCGAACATAATGTAATTTATCGACAGTTTTCTGGGACCCCTTGGTAATTGGTAACGTGTTACGGTTAGCATAATTTGAAACAGGATGCTAGGAGCATGACGGAGTCAAATACTGAATCGGCGTAGCGTTCCCTCCCTGAACTAAAAAAGGAAATTTTATTAACTATTTTACAATAATAATTAAATAGTACGTCATCATAAAGTTCTCTTTTGAAGACTGGTAGGACGCGTACCTCCATCCTTTCCCTGAGCTAGTCTACGCATTTCCGTAAAAGTAGAACATTCTACATCCCCAACTATTTGAGAGCAGTAGTCTAATCTGCTCCAATCTCTACCTCTTTATTCCTATCTCTGACTCTAGTAGGTATGTCGCGAACTATTCCTTTGTGTCTCAGAAGGTGTCCTACCATCCTACGATCCTATCCCCTATTCTTCATTGTCTTCCATACTTTTCTCTTTTCCCCAACTCTTTCTAATTCCTCCTTATTGCTAACTTGTCTATCCACGGTATCTTCAACACCCGTCTGTAGCATCACATTTCAAACGCTTTACGCTTCTACTCTTTTTCAATCCGCTTCTCCCATTGTCCAAGTTTCGCACCCATAGGTATAATTTCGTACTCCATACATGCGTCTTCAAGAGTCTCTACATTAACCGTTCCAGAATAGACAGTTGTTTCTTTTTGTTAAACAAAAACCTAGTACCTACGTAGCGTAGTTTTTTCATTCGCCTGAGTTGTATTTATGTTTCCGTTTTTTAAAAAAAAAATCCAATCCGTTATAAAACTGTTAACTTTATAACTTGTCAATCACTTAGGTATACATACCTACATAAATGAGTAGGTATGTATTGTATTATATTGGAGAATATAGGTAGGTACCTATTTTACAAACAGAAGTAAGCAGGTATCTACAATCTACACTTATACTGAATTATAAAAGGCATGTACAGTTAATAAATTGTTGACTTTGTTTTACTTATACCGGTCTGCCTTTACACTACTGTTTTGAGGTTGAATGAAATTGGGGTTAGATGCAAGAATCACACACCATTTCCACATTTACCGGGACATTTACCTACCTACTACATAAATATGGCGTTGCATCATTATATCGATTATGTTGTCTTTGTTTTATGTTTCCTTGACACCTTACTTTAAAAATTCACGCTCGAAATAGTCCCAATAAGTATGTTATGAGATAGGTACCGCTTCACTGGCACTTCAAGAGAAGTGGGAGGAGCGCCTTACGAATCTCTGACGTCAAACCAATAACAAAGCGAACTAGCATGTGGGCGTGATAAGCTAATTTCTTTCGCTTATTACGCCGCAAAAAAATTTTTTAGAAAAAAAATGTCGCCGTAAATCAATTACAATAACAATTTTCTGTCATTTTCATGCCAAAAATAGATATCTTATTTTTCTCCGAACCTCCCTATTGCGTTCACCCGTACTTGTCAATAGTAAAGGTAATGCCGGTCTTGCAGAAATTTAATATTTAATTCAGAACTTGAACAAGTCAGTAATACGACTTTCCTGAATTCCACGTTTCCTAAATATAATACACAGCATGTCGAACACCGAGAAAAAGAAATAAAAAAGCGAGCGCAGTTTCAGAAATGGTAAAATGTCAAGTCAATAAATTCCATTCTCCTAATACGACGGTAAAGTTATATATTACGAAAGTCTGGAGAAAAAAGAGCATAAACAATCTTGCCAACTATGAACAGAGAATTTTAAATTTGCGTGGAGGATAATCGTTCTCACACAATGTACGCATGCTCGGAATTGTTCCGAGGGCTGACGCATAAAATACTTGGAAATCAACATGGTCATGATTTCTTACTAGAAATAGAAACATAAGACGGTTGTATTTTGACGCCATATTGGAGTTAGAACTGTCAATGTCATCTAGATTATCTATCTATTTGTGTATCAGCTGAATATTAGTCTAGTTTTTTTGTGTAACGTAATACGGACATTATTTTGAAAATGGACGAGATGTTGGTTATTTTCTGAATTATGTAATTACAGAACATCTGCGTGTGCACACGCTGTCGATTCAAATTAATTATTTGCCACTCGTTTACGTTACCACCTGTCTGATAAATTTGATCCGGTACATTTTGTAGTTACCGCTGGTGAACCTCTGTTTTACATAATGTAGGTATGATTTTCAGCTTTCTAGATGCATCCGTTCATTCAGCTTACTTTACGACACAGCTGAACATTTTAAAATAGTCTGTTCCAATCGTTTTCAGTTAAAGAGAAACAATATGTTGTATACGTGCGAGTCTTCTCGCGATATAGACTCCAGAACGTTTTATTCTTTAGTCATTGTCTTTTATATCTCGTCCTCCCACTTCCTATCTCACAACATTATCCAAACTTCTATGACGGCGTTTCCACTTTCTCTCTTCTACCGGAACCCATTCCCGTAACTTCCTTGGTCATCTGTCCCGTATTTCTTCTTTCTCTATCCATTATTCTTCTGATTTCATCGTTCCTCACATAATCCAATCTGGAGAAGATACAACTTCTTCGCAGATACTCCACAGCTATCTCTTCTTTCAATGTATGTATTCTTAATGATATTTCCATATACAGTCTTCCACTAGACGATGTTAGACCTAACCCTCTATTGCTCTATGCAGTCTATTACTATTTCTGTTTATTGATTAATCATCATAAGGTTCTCAGTCCGAAGACTGGTTGGACGCGTACCTCCATTCTTTTCTATCCTGAGCTAACCTACGCATTTCCCTAAAAGTAGAACATCCTACATCCCTAACTATTTGAGAGCAGTAGTCTAATCTAGGCCTACCCCTACCTCTTTTTATTCCTATCTCTGACTCTAGTATGTCGCGAACTATTCCTTCGTGTCTTAGAAGGTGTCCTACCATCCTATCTCTCCTACTCTTTATTGTTTTCCATACCTTTCGCCTTTCCCCAACTCTTTCTAATACTTCCCTATTGCTAACCTTATCTATCCACGGTATCTTCATCATGCGTCTGTAACACCACAGTTCAAACGCTTCTACTCTTTTTCTATCCGCTTCTCCTATTGTCCAAGTTTCGCACCCGTATAATGCCGTACTCCATACATACGACTTTAAGAGTCTCTTCCTAGTCTCTATATTAACCGTTCTCGAACATAACAGTTGTTTCTTTTTGTTAAACGCAACTCGTCCCTGCGCCATTCTTTGTTTTATATCTTTAGTGCTCCTACCGTCTTGGGTTATTTTACTTCCTAAGTAGCAGAAATCCGCGACCTCCTCTATCTTCTCATTTCCTATTCGTATTTCAATTTTAGTTCTATTTTCACTCCATCTACATACCAAAATTTTAGTTTTCTTTTTATTGATTTTCATGCCGTAGCCCTGTGTCAAAACTGCTTCCATTTCATTCAAAGCCGCTCCTAATTCTTCTTTGCTAGATGCTAACACTGCTATATCATCTGCAAATCTGAGCATGTTAATAGTTTGGCCCTGTACATTGATCCCTGAGGCTGTTCTTTCCTTAACAATATTAATCGCATCTTCGATATATAAGTTGAAAACTAGAGGTGACAATGCACATCCCTGTCTCACTCCCTTCCGGATATCTACTTCCCTTCGTTCCTGCCCACATTCTATAACTGCCTTTTGCTCTTTGTAGAGATTATGTATTATTCTTCTGTCCCTGTATTTCATCCCTACCTTTCTCAGCACTTCGAACATCTTCCCCCATTTTACGTTGTCGAAGGCTTTTTCTAAATCTACAAATCCTATATATACGCTCTTTCTCTTTTCTATCGTTGTTTCTATAATTACTCGTAAAGCTAGAATAGCCTCGCGCGTTCCTCTATTTCGTCTAAATCCGAACTGATCTTCTCCTAATATTTCTTCCGCCTTTTTCTCCATCCTTCTTTGCACAATTCTAGTGCAATTGATTAAGCAAAGGCACAATTTTAATATATCGTATGTGCCAAATTTAAATACTTAGGTCAACCGGAATCATTTACAGAAACCTTGGATAGAAAAAAGTTGAAAATCTTCAGAGTTACTTATAGATGTAATTAATTAACTTAAAATACCTACCTTAATAGAGTTAATAAATCAAAAATTTATAAAAATATGCTACTAGAAATGCAGCATTTTTGTGGCTTCCTTATCATAATCTACCATGAATAATTCATTAAATATCTCAAACTAAAACGCGTCAAATAACAACGTACCGTATTTTAAACAACTCTCGATACATATACATTCTTTTAGACCATATTTGGCACTGTCGTAATTAAGTAAATAGCAGTAACGACACCATTGAATCGATGGCAAGAGAATTGGAACAGTTAATGGGAACAGTGTTCGTTATGACAGACAGACAGAGAATTATATTATAACTTGTTTAAAACGGTGACATTTTTCTGTACAGTAAGCATGAAATCGAATCGATTATGGATGAAATGTTATATCCTGTGATGGATATGATTGACGGTTCTCAAGACATTCTAATTGCGAATAACTGGACGAGACACGATATCTGGAGAAAGATTCCAGAGATAGGCTTTTTGCCTGCAGCTTTACGATGAATTAAAATACCTGTGTGCATGTTAGATAGATAGATAATGGTTTTATTGTTTCCCATTTGGGATTACAACTCAATAAATAAACGAATAAATGAATGGAACAAACAAAATAATAAATAAATAAATAAACTCCTTTTCACAATTAACTTCCACCTATCTAATTCCCATTTAAGTATAATTAAACCTCCCTCTCCTTTCTTCCCCTCTGAATCACTTCCATCCACTTCTCCCCCCTTCCGCTTTCTTCCAGTATCATCCCCACCCCGACATGTTCCGTGTTCTCTTTCCACCAGCACCTCTCTAACACATGTTCCCATGTCTCCTCCTCCGCCCCGCACACCCTACACATTCTTCTGTCTTCACTTTCCCAATACCTCCCCCCTCTCATCTCATTTCCCAGTCTAAACCTTGCCACCCTTATTATCTTCTCCTCCCTTCCCCTACTTCGTAGATATCTCGGTAGTCCCGCTGCCCTTATTTCTTTATATTTGCTGTTGTATCTTGACTCTCTTATCTTCTCTTCTTTATCCTGCACTTGTATTTGTCTGTCTCTCTCCTCTATCTCCCTCACCATGTTCCACCCTGCTGTTCTCAAGTTCTCCACTTCTTCTGCTGCATATCCTCGCTCCTGATAAAATTTCTCTCGTCTCTCCTCCCATTTCGATTTTTCTCTTCCTCCCTTCCGTACCTCTTCCCAACACTGCCTGGCTAACTCATTGCCGCCCCCACCTCTTAACTTTTCCTCATATTTCATGGCTCTCTTTCCTGCCCTAGTTCTTAGTTTTTCTCTATTTGTTTCGTCTCTTACCATGTACCCTGGCGTTACCCAGTCTAAGCCCAGTGTCCAGCTTATGTATTTTTGCTGGATCCTCTCTATCTTCTCTCTCTCTTCCCAACCTCAAATTTCCGCTCCATACATGGCTACGCTGCTCACTAAAGCGTCAAACAACTTTACTCTTCTTTTCCAGTCGCCCCCAAAATTTCTCTTCCCTATTCCCCATACCTGCTTCATCGCTATTGTTGCCTTTCTGGCTCTCTCTCTCACGTGCTTCTCTTGACCCCCATTCTTTTGTAAGATGAATCCTAG
This sequence comes from Xestobium rufovillosum, assembly GCA_963966045.1. Classification (NCBI taxonomy): domain Eukaryota; kingdom Metazoa; phylum Arthropoda; class Insecta; order Coleoptera; family Ptinidae; genus Xestobium; species Xestobium rufovillosum. The sequence continues at coordinate 31,519,395 of OZ014498.1, read as the reverse complement.
ATATTTAAACTCCCCCACCTCCTCCAATTCTTCCCCCTTCCACTCCCACTTCTCTATGCGACTCCTCCCCCCTCCTTTCCTGAATCTCATAATTTTGGTCTTCTCTGTGTTCACTACTAACTCTTTCCTCTCCAAATATCTTTCCATTCTTCTAAGCATCTCTTTTTGTTCTTTCTCTTCCTTTGCCAAGAGGACTACATCATCTGCATATGCTAGTGTCCAATATTTCTTTCTCCCTATTATCACTCCTCCTGCCTGCCCCTTTCTCATTACTTCTTCTAAATCAGACAGGAAGATGTTAAACAAGTACGGGCTCAGGGGACACCCCTGTCTGACTCCTCTCTCCGTCCAAAATACTTCGCCTAGCCGTCCTCCAACCCTTACCCTGTTTCTTGTTCCACTATATATTTCCTGTATTCTTTCTCTCAAGTTCCTTGTTATATTCTTTCTTTCCAACATCTCAAATAATTTTTCTCTGTTAATCCTGTCAAACGCTGTCTCTAGATCTATGAAGCATGCTATTATTTTCCCTCCCTTCTTCTTCGTTTCTCTTCCTATTACGTGGTTCAAGGTGTAAATATTTTCCATCGTACCTTTTGCCTTCCTGAATCCCGTTTGCCCTTCATATTCTTCTCCTCTAATTCTTCTTCTAACTTGTTTGCTAATACTGCTGCATATATTTTATATGCTGTTGGCATCAGTGTCACTCCTCTGTAATCTGCTGTTTCCCTCCCATCTCCTTTCTTTCTTATTGGCACTATCAGTCCCTCCCTCCATCTTTCTGGAAAACCTTTGCCTTCCCATATCCCACTGCATATCTTCCTTATCATTTCCAGTGTCTCCTCACCTCCATGTATCCATACTTCGTTTTGTAGATCGTCTACCCCTGCAGCTTTTCCCCCTTTTAATCTGTTTACCACTTCTCTGACTTCCTCCAGTTTGATCGTCTCCACTTGTGCCCTCGCTTGTGCTTCTCCATTTGTATCTTCATTCATGTCATTATTATAATTATCTCTCTCCCCCTCCGTTCCCCCAAGTACCTTCATAAAATGCCTCTTCCAATCATCCATTGTAATTCCTTCCTCTATCTCTCTTCCTTGTTTCTTCTCTCTATTTATTATATTCCATACTTCTTTTTCTGACTTCACATTTTCTATTTCCTGCAATAGCTTGATTCTTGCCTCTTCCTTTTTCCTTTCACATAAGTTCTTGTACGCCTTTTTTTCTATCCTGTACTCTTCCAGACTCATGTTTCCTCTTCTGCATCTCCTCATTGCTTTCCTTACTTCTCTCTTTCTATCTCCACACTCCCTGTCCCACCATTTATTTCCCTTTCCCTCTCCCCTCACGCCCTTTTTGATCATTTTCCATCTTGCTGCTCCCTTTATTATATGTTCCATCTCCTTCACCATCTCATCTGTTTTTCCTTCTCTGATTTCTTTCCCTTTGATGCTCTTTCTGTACTTCTCTATTCCTTCTCCTGACCAATCTATCATGGTTTTTTCCTCTTTCTCCCTTTTTCTTCTTTCCACCGTATTGCGTTCTTCTTTTAATTCTACAATTACGGGGCAATGGTCCGAGTCCACGCTATCTCCCACCCTCAGACTCTCTACCTTCTCCCAAGCTTCCATATTCCCAATGACATAATCAATCACCGAAGTTCCTCTATCTGTGTGCATGTAAGCTGTTAAATGATGTAAAACTCGAGACCTACAAAATATTTTTAAATAGGTTACAATATTTACACAAACAACGTTAGGAACAGCTTCCTCAATCTGCCTAAGGTCCTATTTAAGTTCTCCAGAAGTTGAACATTGAAATTGAGGCGTTTTAGATTTTGGGCGGCAAATTTCGAAATCAAGACACCGTCACTGTAAGCGCATTTTTCTTGAATTCCCACAAATTTTTCTCGCACGTTTTCATTTCATTACTTTAAGTACAAGAATTCTACAAATGCTCACTTCCTGTCGAAGACAGCTTCTTTTAAGATTTTTCCTGAAAGCTGCATCGACAACTCCGGCTTTTAAGCAGCCGCATAACCATAAAATATCTTTTTATTGGGCTATAGCGAGGAACTCGAGTACATGCTGTCACCTTCATGGACTCTCATATAAACTTATAAGACCATAATAAAATCTAACGAAGCATTTCAACGGGAACCTATTTTTTGTCGACGCCCTCTCAAAATAGAAACGTCAGTCTACTCAAGCGCCCACGACAAGGTAAAACTGCAAGTAATTTGCGTCAAGCGTAATTTATTCCTTACCTAACTGGAAGTGTGTTTTCGCTTTCGTTAAATGTGCCAGAGATCTGAATGCAGAAGTTTCGAACCGATGAGACAGTGACCTGTAAAATCGCATTTTATTCTGTTTCGTGTTCGTTTTTACAGTGCACTGTAATACCGACGTCATTAAAACTGTCATGGCCGATGCGATGATACAGTTTCTCCATCGAGTGCGAGAGACAAATATTTCAAAATTGATATCTATAGCATAAATAAAAATTGTTATGCAATCAACCGACAGATCCTCGATGGATAAATTAGAAGAGAGATGCATAGGACAGGCGAAATAATTTATGTCGCAGCATAGAAAAAAGCCAAATAACTCTCCAGCTAATTGTATTTCAACAAGCTATAAAAAGGATCTCTAGAGAGAAATTTAATTCAAGATGGCGATGTAAATGGGATAAAATAGATGTTAGAGCCATTTTTGTTGCGAGATGCGATATACGTCTGAAAATGGCCAGGACAACTGATTCGATAATAAGATTTTGAAATGGCAGAGAAAAGCTGAAATAGCTTACTATCACTAATAAGGAGAAATAGCAGGTTTTTGAATTTTACATCGCGACCAATCAGCCATAACAAGTTAGAACAACATTTTTCTTTGTTGCGGCATCTCCACTACAGCGACTTATTAATTTTTCATGTCACAAACAAGCAGATCACATTCATGTATTTACTATAATCTGGGGTCTAGCCAAAACTACTCTGAGCAACGATCTTGGTACTTTTTACCTTTAGAAAATATAAGATAGGATTTATAAGATAGGATTTCTAACTATTGCAGAATTGTATGCAGGGGCACCATCTTGTTGTAAATATACCCTGTTTATGTTTATTAACGGAACATTTTCCATTATCGCCTCTGCGTTAATATTCAATAAATTAATGTATCTCAATCCCGTTTCCGTCAAAAATTTGGTAGGTATGCTAGTTGACCACCCAAAATAAAACACGAAACGTTGAATCCAAAACATCCTTGCCTCTGACGTTCAAAAGTTTGGTGCTGTTTTTATCAGACCAGTGACGCACATTATGTCTGTTAAATAGATTGATACGACGTTTTGGTCCATGGAGTTGGCCTACCAGGTCTCCAGACATTACACCGTTGGATTTTTATCTTTGGGGCCGTATAAAGGATAAAGTGCATCAATATCCTCTCAACAACAGGGATGAATTGGTAGAAAGAATTGCTACAGCATTTGCAGGCTTATCCACATGAAATTCGTAGCGCTACTACACAAGCCGTAAATAAGCGAAGAAGTGTAGAAGTTAATGGACTACATTTTGAACAGTTTCTTTAACATTGTTTTACTATCACGTACCTACTTTATTTTTTATTTAGTTAAAATAAGTTCAGTGGTGGTAATTCGCTACTTCGTAACTTTACCGAGCTGCGGATTCTGTTGTCAAATGGCAATTATGATATCCTTGCATTGTCTGAAACGTGGATTGGGTCGTTGGCGACGGAAAGCTGCTTTCGGGTTGAGGGATACAGCTTTTGCCATACCGATAGGGGTACTAGGGGGGGGTGGAGTTGCGTTTTACGTGTCAAACAAGTTAAAATATAAAGTATTACCTTCGGCTCACAACGTTGAGCAGCTGTGGATCTCCGTGGTGTGCTGTGGTAAGGTTTTGATTTGTGGAGTTGTTTATAGACCTCCAAATTTGGACTATAAAAACTTTTGTGACCAATTTGAAAACTCTATATCACATAATTTAACGATCTCTGATAATGTTTGCTGCCTGGGAGATTTTAATATCGACATGCTACGGCCAGAGAATCCAAGTACGCGTTTTTTCAGTAATCTTTTAGATACCCTGGGTTTGGAGCAAATTATGAACAAACCAACTGGAATTTCTTTGAACGCTGCCACACTCATTGATTTGATTGTTGTATCTGACCCAGCTCGAGTTCTTTCTTCTGGAATTCAATCTGTTGATATCTCTGATCATGAACTGATTTTCTGTAAATATAATATTGATGTACCTGCCTTTAAACCGTTCTCCATTACTTATCGTTGTTACAAAAATTTCGACCTGCCCTCCTTCATTCATGACTTACACTTATTACCTTTACAAGAGATTTTCTATATACGCGACATAGAGGAAAAAGTTAATTTTTTTACACATAATCTTTTATATTTATTTGATATTCACGCTCCTTTAAAAAACATTAAAATCACTCGCCCGAAGGCTTACCCTTGGATTACCGACAATGTAAAATATCTGATTTCGTTAAGAAATAAAGCTAAAAAGAAATTCCAAAGAACGAAATTGGCTGCCCAGTGGGAATATTATAAACAACTAAGAAATTTTACTTCTGTTGCAATTCGAAACGAGAAGAGAGCTTATTTCCAATTTAAACTGCGTTCAAATGATAGTAAATTGCTTTGGTCTGAATTAAGGTCTCTTCACGTTAATGCAAGGAACAAGAGGACTCTTCCTGACCATCTTAAGAAAGTGGATGAAATTAATACTTACTTTATGAACTCTGTACCTCAACAACAAAGTATATCTTATGAGTTATTGAATTATTACAAAAATAATAAACATCCTAATTTTCGTAATTCTCTAGAGTTTAGCTTGGTGTCGTGTGAAACTGTTTGTAAGGTCCTGCACAGTATTGTATCCAACTCCGTTGGATCGGATGGTATTAACATACAAATGCTGAAGTTATGCTCTCCCTACGTGATACCCTTTTTTTACAAATATAATTCACAGTTGTCTGCTTGAGGGTAGAGTTCCGGCTGTGTGGAAGCAAGTTCAGGTCAGACCAATACCTAAGATCGACAGTCCAGTGGATTTCAAGGATCTGAGGCCGATTAGTCTATTACCCTGTATGTCGAAGGTTCTGGAAAAGATTGTTTGTTGCCAACTGAGTGAATATCTATTGAAGTACAATATGTTAGCTTTACATCAATCAGGATTTCGCAAACATCATAGTTGCACTACAGCATTGTTGAAGGTAACTGATGACATCTTGAAAGCCACTGATATTAATAAAATAACCATCCTTGTCCTATTAGATTTTTCGAAGGCGTTTGACACGTTACAACACACAATTCTATGTGCTATTCTAGATTATGTGGGACTGAGTTGCGGATTCATTGATTTTATAAAAAATTACCTGACGGATAGAACGCAAGTTGTCATGATTGACGGTGTTTGTTCGTCTGTGCTGGATATTCAATCTGGTGTACCGCAGGGATCTGTCTTAGGACCTGTTTTGTTTTCAATTTATACTTGCCAACTTAATTCTGCCCTGAAATTTTGTAATTCACATGCATATGCGGATGATACTCAAGTTTATCTTTCTTTTTACCCCAACGAGCTTCGATTGGCTGTTGAACATATTAACAAGGATTTGCTAAATATACGTTCTGCCTCCGAGGAGCATAACTTTGTTTTTAAATCCTTCAAAGTGTCAATTCATAGTTTTTGGTCGTGAGCATACAGTTAACGCAATTCCTGAAAACTCTATTGCATTATCAGTCCGCAATGTTTCCATACCTAGGGTATATAGTGTGAGGAATTTGGGTCTGCATATGGATAATACCTTCAGATATCGCAAGCATATATCGAATTGCATTCAAAAAGCAGTGTTTGGTTTGAAGCTCTTGTTTCCCCACAGGCGTTACCTTCCTCAAGAGACAAAAGCTATGTTGTGTGATTCTCTCATCTTATGTCATTTCACTTTTTGTGCTCCTGTCTTTGCCTCGAGTTTGGATTCTCTGACTGCGCGACGTGTCCAAAAAATTCAAAATTCTTGCCTAAGATACATATATGGCATTCGCAAATACGAGCACATATCTCATAAGCTGCTTGATGTTGGTTGGTCGAACATGAGTAACCGTTTTTCTTTGCAATCACTTTGTCTGTTCCATAGTTTAATTGTAAATAGAGCTCCTACATATCTTTTTCATAATATACAATTTCGTACTGATGTTCATAATTTAAATGTAAGGTTCAAAGGACTAGTAACTCCACCATTTCATAAAACAGCTATTTATGGCCGATCCTTCTTTGGTTGTATGCCTAGAGCTTACAATGGGCTTCCACTCAAACTGAAAACTTACAGTGGAACTTTCAGAAAACAGCTTAGGATTTACCTTGATAATTGAGATGGGCGGTATGCGACAACATAAATGATTGGCGATAGTGTGTATGTGTGATTTATTATCATTATTATTACTTTGGTGTCATGTTGTGGAGGTGATTTAGATTAGTTGCTAGATTTAGGCATTTGTTTTTGTTTTTTTTTTCTGATATGTCAGGGTGCAAGTGGCAGATTGGGGGACGATTTTTTTTGTCTACCTGAACTTTCACCTTGTGGTTTTCCATTTTGGACAATGTTTATGTATTTTTATGTATTTATAATGTACTTAATCGCAAAAATGGAAAATAAATCATTATTATTATTATTAGTATTATTATATGTTCTATTAAATGTTCTGTATGTCCTGTTAATTATTTTTTTATCGCATTTTCCATGAATGTTGAATAAATTCATAATATCCGAGTTAGAGTAATTATCATTTGCCATATCCTATTCGTTAAACACCAACCGTACTAAATTACTAAAAAATTTGTGAAATTTGTGAATATTGTGTTTTGTCTACAAGCCAAGGTCTACTTACTAGAAGGCGGCGCTCTTCAATTTTGATCGATGAAATAAGAAAACAGCAAATATCTAAAATACTATTCATTTTAGGTAGAGAAACACCATACATTGTTAAATGCGCATTTTTTCACTTTTTTTAATTGGTTTCTTTAAATAGGTATCATTCTATTTAAGAAAAATGACTTTTTGCTACTTATGTCTGATCAACATACATATGTCGTTGATTAGAAAATTTTATGTAATAGATTTTGAAAATTTGTTTGTCTGATTAGTAATTCCAACACCTCGTCTTGCCACCATAAAAAATCGAACATCTTACTGCTAGACGTTATCGAGATATTAATTTTTACATAATCTACCACAACTGTCAAAATATTGAGAAAAAAAATTATATCTTCGAAAATATTAATTTGAGACATAGCGAACCTTTATTGAATTGACATTAAAATTTTCCGTGGAATCTAAAAAAAGATAGAAAATGGTGGCATTCCATTTAAGATAACAAAGTTGGTGTCAACTTCCGGTATTCCCGGAAATGCCACCATTTTGAAAATATTTTCATTAAATAGATCCGACCCGGTTTCGGCCACAGCCAAAATTTCACATCAATATCTCTTTTAGTTCTTCAGATACTTCTAATAGACGGTCAAAAAAATCACCCCGTCAGTAACTTCCGTTGGGGGCAAATAGAATGGTTATTTTAAACTAGAAATTTCCATTCTGGAGCACTATAACGTATTTCTTGGTTTTACCTTGTGTTTTATGCATTTGATAAAAGGTTTAAATATATAATGCTACCTACACCCACTTGCGGTTTAATATCTTCAAGCATTCAGGAAATTACTTTGGTTTTCATTGATAATAACTTTTGCATCCGTACAATATGAAACACGTTAGATAAGATGACAGAAATCACATGTGTGTGAATAAGTTCATAATTTGGACCTTGACAAAACAATCAGCCGAAAACTGGCCCAGGAAATACCGAAACTCTTTTGTTATACAGGGTGTAAAATTTTATTTTCTATCATTACTATTTCTCTACTACTTTTTACACTGTTTTGTGCAGAGATTAGTTTCTCTTTGTTATTGCTAGAAATTCATACTGCGAGAAGATAACTCTCCGTAAAATATTGTTAGTCCTCTCGCTGGATAAGTTTCGATGTAATCAGCGCCATTTCTCCGTGTATAAAACTGCAATTGTTCGTGCTTCCTGCACCTGAGTAATAAGTTGCAACTACACTTGAAGTTTTGTTCCACAGCAATTAAGTTTCGCAATAAAATTTAACGCAAGAAACGTTTAGATAGTTTCCACCGGCAGCGCGATTGTTGAGAACAATTCATTATTTTAATTTATGGTATATTGTTTAAGGGCATGTAGGAACGACGAAAAATTAGCCTGCCTCTTTAAGGGGATTAATAAATAAATGTATATCAAAAAAAATCTAAAACATAATCACAGTTTACTTTTTGGGTCTATGTACCGAGTGTCCAAATAAGAAAGGATGCCGGCCATATCTAAGGAACCGTTCATGGTACAGCTATAGGAAAGAAAAGATAATAATAAAAGTTTCCAAGATAAATCGCTGGAAATTATTTTCAAGTTTCTAATCGCGTTTTCGATTCACCGCTCTCGAGTGCTCTCAGGGCAAAATTCATGTTCGATTTGCTACTTTTTTTGTTGCTCGCTGCCCGAGCTGCATGTTTGATTGGACGTCTAAATTGCTCTAATATTGCTCTGAGATCGTTCTGTGCTGCTCTGAAGTTTAGGGTCAGAGCAATGTTCCAGAGCAATATAGAAAATGCATTTGGTCTTTTAAAATCAAGATTTAGACAGCTTATTCGGACTGATTTCTGGATTGTAGAAAAGACATCAGCATTTATTATTGCTTGTTGTGTCCTTCGCAATATTTGTATAGACAATCAAGACTTCATTGATATAAATGAGGTCGAGTTAGAAAACCAAGAGAACGAAATTGAATATAATTATGATAGAAGAGAAGCTTTGTTGAAAAGACTCGGTGAAATAAAAAGACAGAATATAGCGTCAACATTTATCCAACATTAAGTAATACCGAGAGTAATACTATAAATACAATATATACTTATGATTTTTTTAAAAAACTGGTTTATAATAAAATAAGTGGAAAATAAAATTTTAGTTTCCAAGAAACAAAACCTTTATTTAAAACCCAAAATAGGAACATAATATTAGATTCCAAGTTAAGAATAATATAAATTGCGTTTTTAATCTTTTGAAAAGAGGGTTTTCAATAATTCGATTTTTTCTACGTGGCGTCTCTGTTTGCTATCTTCCTTTTCTTTGTGCAGTTTTTCCAATAATGCTTCCAAACCTTCTTCTTTCTTTGCCTTCTTCTTCCCTTTATCTTTATGATCATTATTTTGCTGCTCAGATAATGGGCGTTTTAGTAAAATATGCTTAGCATCCATTTTTACCTCTGGTTCTAGACTGTCATCAATGCTCTTAATTTTATTAATTTCCTCATCAAATGGCACTGTTTCTCTTGTATTACCGGAGCGGTTGTTATTTGATGTTGCCGTATGTTTTCTTTTCAGAACAGTCTTATACCTACTCTCACACTGTGTTGGAGTTTTATATAATCCCAACTGCTGCAATATTTCTTGGGATATGTGTTCCCACATAGCCTTTTTGTTTTTGAATTTTTTCATTGGTCCTATTTGTGGCAACAAGTCATGGTATAAGTCTAATAATAATTTAGTTTGTTGTTCACTCCATCTTTCTGATTCTGTACCACCTATAAAAATATGTATTGCAATTAAGTAAAAATATGAAAATACACTACGTAGGTACCTGATTGCTGTTCAAGATCGTTATTACTGGAGAATACAAAATTCTCGGTATCTTCAACATAATCATCAGTTTCACTGTCCTCAACAATTTGAAGAATCCTCCACTGTTCCATTGTTAATTTTAATGAAAAACAATCACACTTTTCAGCCTGCTTGGAAATATGCAATGAAATTGTAGGTTACCTATGTCTCCTGTCGTAATGAAACATTTACTGCTCTTTTTGTGCCATGTCAAACTTCCAGTGTGTTCGGTTGCACGAAAATCTGGTACGCTCTGTGAGCGAACGTGTGACGTCATTATGGATTTACAGATTGCTCTGCGAGCACTTCAATCGAAAACGCTATAAGTTTGCTGCTAGAGGGCGTAATAGTCATAGTAGACAAAAAAACATGGTTTTCTCTAAAATATACCCAGATAAAGTGGATCAGAAATACGAATATTGCAATCTTGAATATATTTTGTACAATTTTGGTTTACCACTTCTTGCTCTAGCTCATCAAATAGCAGCGGAGGGGGGAGGGGGACGATGGATTGTGAAGATGCTTGTAACTTCGGTTCGGTTCAACATAATTTGGCAAACTTGGTCTCGTTGAAAAGAGCTCTCTTCGATTAATTATATGCTTTTATGAGCTAGGTTCTTTTAATTCTGTAGTGATCGCTATGGGGCGCTGTTTGAAAGGCCAGCAAACTTTCTTGAAAATTTTAAATGGAATTATATAATAATTATAACTTAGTTAAAAAGAGGATAGAATGATGAAAGGAATATTGTAAACCTCACATTGATATCTTTTTTCTAAAGTTTCGAGGAAGCTGAACGATCTGTGTACGTTTCCAAAATATGTTTGGAAACAACAGAGGTTCACAAATACGTGACTCCTGGTATTTGCGAAAATAATAAATTTCCAGTAGGCGCCCCGCGATTTTTCAAACGCGACTGACTGCTCAGTAAAGATCAATAATTTGCTCTTATTTTTTAAAACCGCTGAAGAAGATAAATGAGCAATATTTGAAAAAATAAATCTAAAAATAGGAAATCAGTGATAAACATGGAGCTTTGGCAGGCCTGGCTGATATATCTGTCAGTTGTTTATATTTTACTCGCTTAGGGTCACCGATATCTGTCTGCAAGAGATATTCTTCTACGAGGTCAAACGTCACCCTGTCTCCGATTCTCTCACAACTAAACCGAGACGACTGATAGCGTTATTTACTTAGCTTGTCGGTTTCTGTTACCATGTCAAAATTTGAAACAATTATTGCTTTAAAACATTCTACGGTTATCGACAGAATTCAGGGACTTTGATTTTTTTATTGCCAATATTTTTGGACCAGAGATATTGAAAAATTATATAAAATATCCGTTCGATAGCCATATAAAAACAACATCAATTTGGATGGACTTAGTAGCGAAATTATACAACCGTGCAGTGCAAAAACTGTTTGAAGAAGCATAGCAAATATTTTCATCGCTTATGCAATATTGTATAATTTCCACAACATTAAAAGTAACAAACTGTACAATTAAATGTCATTAGAAACGCAACATATAATAATTTAATAACCAGCCTTTTGAATTGCACGATCGTTATCTTGAAAATCATCCGCAAGGATCAAGCATACCGGGGGCATCCACTATAATTTTTCATATAAAATATAGATGTAATGTCCCCATTAGCATAATAACACAAAAGAATTAATAATTTCGTACGGAACGAGCACTGCAAATTTTCGACTTAATAAATCGCAATTATTAAGGAAATAATAGTGATAATAACTACAAACTGCCTATTCAAAGAACGATTTGCATTTAATTGTCGGATCGAAATTGTAATAAAGTTGTAGGTGCCCAGTCTGCGGTGTGAACTTTTACGCTCATTCAGATTTTGAGTTGCTCCTTATTCAAGTACCTAATCGAAAGCAAATTTAGAATAAGGTACCGGAAGGTGAGTACCTAATTGGGCCCTCGAAGTGGAGTTTATCAATTCTATTTTGAGTTTAACAAATGAGTAAACTGTAGCAAAAGCTACAGTTTAAAAAAGAAACTAAAAGAAGCCAAACTCATGATAAGTAGGCAAATATGAGAATTTCTGGTACCTTCTCCTATTGAGCGAATACATTTTTAAAATTATTTGGGTGCATAGGTCATGGAGTGCAACGACCAGATGGAAGAAATAGAATCGTGTATTGAAATTGCCAATAGCAGAGCGTAGGTATGAGATTATGTCTTTGTGAAGGGTTAGAGGAAAACGTAGCAAAGATATTGTATCCTCTATTGCCCCTCTGCGGGTCGCGCATTCATTCAAGTAATTCTTCAAATATTTACAGTCACCTCGGCAGTCACATTTTATGAAGTAATAATTCAAACGAATGATGGTAAGTACTCCGTGGTCAAAACTTGAGGATTTTGGAACTGGCCTAGAACAACTCCCACATGAATTTAATCATGCTGATAATATGTGAGATAAAACATTCGGAACTATTAAACTTATAGTAGGTATAAAAGCACTCCAACACCAAGTTTTATAAGGCATTTGTGGCCGCGGTTGGCTAAGTTTCAACATACGGCGAAGAACTTGGGGGCCATTCTTAGAAACCAACAAGATTTTGAGGAGACAACTAGTGATGAAAACTTACCCAATGCATCCCGGGGGTGCGAGAAAAACCTTCCTCGAACACTCCCATCTGCAAACGCACCCCCAGCGACGTCGTACCGCGTCGGGGCTCCAAAAGTCCCAAGTCCACTACCCCTTATAAAAAATCCAACAACATAAAAACCGTCAACCCGTCGGAACACTCTCACAAAATTAAATCACCAACTCGAGTCAACTTTAAAACAATCCTCCACCCTCACCGTCGATGTGTTGTATACAAAAAACACTTTTCACCCTTAAACACTGATGAGCGAAAGAAAAGTTCGCGAAGTTTGCGCGCGTTTTCACTGCATGTCTATCACTGTCCCAAAAATGTCCGAAATTGGGCAATTGGACCCTATTTACCCCAGAGCAAATAGGGTTGAACGTTTGGTATAAACAATCTTGGAAAAACACATGTTGCTAATGGGAAAATACGCGCATGGCAAAGCCAGTTGTGGATAGAGCAGCGCGAGCTTGGCGGCCGCGCACTAAGAAGTGTCAGCGACGGCTGTCAAGGTTGGTAGGTGCATATGGTAGAACGGGACAGGCTCCGCCTAGATGGGGGAAGGGACAATTGGTCGTCGGCAGCAGTGACAGGAAAAGCGTAAAGGAGGAGGACTGTCGTGGAAAGGGTTCATGCATGATGCATGTGAGGCACAGGATCATGTATACGGTTTATGCTGCCGGACGCTCTGAAAATTTGAAAATTCAGAACAGGATATCAAAAACGGTATTCTTTGATGTTAATTTCAACGACAGATAAAAACTCAACTGAGCAACAAAAATTTACTATTCATGCTGACATGTTTGTATGTGTATGTCGAATGTGCCAAGAGCTAATCGAAGTAACTTGCAACAAACTATTTGAAAATGTGAACTCTAGGTGTGAATCCCCGACGCAAAGAAAATATTTTTACCCCTTTTTTGGGTGCATCATATTCACCTAGGAAGAGCTCCGTCTGTTTCCTGCATATATTTTTCCAAAATTGTTTGTGAGAGGGGTCAACTTAACGTTTATTAACGGAACATTTAATTTAAATTAAAAATTTGGTATGCTAGTTGACCACCAAATAAAACACGAAACGTTAAATCCAAAACGTCCTTGCCTCTGACGTTCAAAAGTTTGGTGCTGATTTGTATCAGACCAGTGACGCAGATTATGCCTGTTAAATAATCCTACGCTGCTTATGTGAGTTTCATATGTCCAAATGACAGATCGCTCAAATTCTGGATTTTCTTGAATTTTATTTAAGTACTACCTACAAAAATTAAGCCTTCTTTCTTGATTTCCCGGGAAGAGATGGTGAATAATTTGAATTTTATATGGCCTATATTTGCCTTTTTTAATGTTTTTTTGAACTTTTTTTTGAAACACCAATAGTCTAAGAGCCAGCAACGTACATGGTGGACTGACGTCCGCAAATCTGAAATTAATTCACGAGCTTACCATTAACGTGTAAAAACTGAATTGAATAGTCAGTCCGCCTAATTATATTGCTTTTGGCGCAGGTTTAAATATAAAGACATTATTTTTTTCAAAAAAGAATTCATTTTAGCGAAACAAAAATTTTCATCTAATTATACCTTGTGATGTATAGAATACGAACTGGTATGTGACGGACGCTTTTTTGTATTGCTAAAATGGTGACAGATCGCCGTAAACATAATAAAAATTAAACTTATTTTGGCAAGGCAGTGGCGGCGCTAGGGGTGGGCGCGGGTGGGCGAGTGCCCACCTAAAATTCTTCTTGCCCACCCAACTGCCCACCCTATTAAACGAAAAAAAATTAAGAAAAATCATATCAATGTTCGCTTCATATCATGTAATAATGGTGATAGGTATGGGATAGGGCGAACAATATAGCATATTTATGGAGGCAATTTACTGCAACTGGCTGGTGGCCGGCAGGCGACAGCGGTATACAAAGTTATTATGGGATTATCATAATATAATAACTTTGGCAATGGTGTACATCTGATGACGTTTTTGCCGCCTTCTTATCGAGTGTCGGTCTGTCGGTGTTTCAAAGATTTCTTTGTGGCCTTTTACAAAAACAAAACACCGCCCTGTCAAATGGCACGTGCAACCGTACCCCAGATACAGATATTTGCAAATGAGTTTCGATCGTCCAGCCAGACACGCGTGCTTGGTGCTGCATTTATTTCTTGTTATTTGTAGTGCGTAGTGACTTTTTAGATTTGACTAAAATATGAGTACCAAACGTACCATAAGTGACTTTTTTCAACCACAAATTAAAAAGTCAGGAACACCTGATAGCGTAAAACCTCACAAAAGCGACAGTAATGCTGAAGCTACTGAAGGCGGCATTTCGAAAAAAAGAAAATTACAAAAGGATGAGGTATTTCATGGTGATGAGTCTTCCACTTCTAGCGATAGCGACAGTGATGACAGAGGTGAAAATGCTCCTAGTTTTGCTGTATCAGAATCGTGAGAATTTTACCCTTCTTATTTCGGCCATATTTTTGTAAATATAAAATTTATCTTTGATAGGGTGTTAGCCAAAGATTTAGATGAGGATCCTACTTTAGATTTGGCCCAATCTTTAAATGAGCCTCCAAGGCAACCGGTCCTAGCTAGTTTTCGTAGAAGGAAATATGGTTCTGATCTTCGTAGTTTTAAATCTAATTATTACAAGATTTATCCTTGGATCGAATATAGCGTTATGCAAGATGCTGTATTCTGTTACCCTTGCAGATTTTTTTCCAAACAAGGTGGGCCCAGAGGTTTTGTTAGTGAAGGTTAGCAAAACTGGAAAAGAGCTTCAACAAATTCTGGATTCAAAAAGCATGACAATAGTCATCAGCACAAAAGTGCAATGATCACGTGGCAATCCTACAAAAGTAGCCAGAAACAACAGTCAGTAGTTGCACAACTAACTACTGCCCATTCTAAATTTATTAAAGAAAATCGAGAATACATTAAAACTATCATCAGAAGCATAATTTATTTATCTACTCAAGGTCTTGCTTTCAGGGGGCATGATGAATCGAAAACTAGTGAAAATAAAGGGAATTTTTTAGAATTCCTACACTTCATGTCTCATGATAATCCCATATTGTCAGATAGATTAGAAAAGGGGAAAAAAACGCTCGTTACACCCATCATTCAATTCAAAATGAACTTATACACAGTATCGCTGAATTAACTTTAAAACGTATCAGTAGTGAAGTTAAGGAAGCCCGTTATTTTGCTTTAATGGCAGACGAAACTAAAGATTTAAGTAAAACTGAACAGTTATCGATAACAATAAGATATTATTTAAAGGGTGCATTGTACGAGCGTTTTTTGGGTTATGAAGCAGCAGAGAAATTAGACGCCGCGTCTCTTTTGCAGTTTATTAAAAAGCGTTTAAGTCAGTGTGAAATTGACATAAATTATTGTGTGGCACAAACATACGATGGTGCTAATGTGATGAGCGGGAAAATTAGGGGAGTGCAAGCATTATTGAAGAAAGAGGTCCCACAGGCTATATACGTTCATTGTTTTAACCATGCCTTGAATTTAGTTGTGGTGGATGTTTGTAAAAATTTAAAAGACTGTAATATTTTTTTCTCTCTCCTTGAAGACTTGTATGTGTTCACTTCCGGATCTGCAGTACACAGTACCTTTTTGGATATACAGAAACAATTAGATCCAGAAAATAAACCTGTTGAATTGAAGAGACTTAGTGATACAAGATGGACTTCTCAAGTATCAAGCTGTTTGGCTTTAAAAAGAACATTACCTGCAGTATTGGTTTTACTCAATCAATATGCGACAACAAATAACAGTCGATCTCCTGAGGCAAACGGACTCTTAAATAAAATTAATTTTACCTTTTTATTTAATTTACATGTTTTCTGTGAATTCTTACCAAAAATAAAAACTGTTTCTGATTATCTTCAAGGTTTAAATAGTGACATTTTGAAGAGCATGACATTAATAGAATCAGTGAAGCAATTGATTATGTCATATAGAGATGAAGACGAATTTGAAAAGTTATGGAATAGGGCAGTTGAAAATGCCACAGATAATGGTATTAAATTAGATGATGTGAACACTAAAAGATCTAGAAAACTACCAGCTAAATTTGATCATTCCATAATAATTCAAAAAATCACTTCTCTTGAAAATGAATGCGTCACTGAGAAAAATCAATTTAAAACTAAATTATATTTTCCTATAATTGACAGAATTACTTCGGAACTATCACGTAGATTTGACGAAAATGCCAATGTTTTTAAAGGATTTAACAGCTTAAATCCATCTAGCACTACTTTTTTAAATCTGGAGCAATTAATTCCATTAGCCAACAATTATCGTTGTGATATAGCCTCAATTGAAGCAGAAATAAAATTATTGCCAAAAACCATAAGCAGATATGAAGTAAATCACAATACCAAAATAAAAACAATATCTGAACTTGCAGTTTTTCATGAACTGTATAAATTATGTAACATCACATTAACAGTACCATCTTCTAGCGCAAGTTGTGAAAGATCTTTCAGCAGCCTCAAAAGAATTAAAGATTATTTAAGAACAACCATGTCCCAAGATAGACTCGCCGATTTAGGCGTTTTGTATGTGGAAAAAAATATTGTAAAAAATCTAGATTTGGAAGCAGTTCTAGACTCATTTGCTGTTGAACATAATAACAGAAGAATAACGCTTTTATAAAAAATACTATAACAAATATGTACCTATTTATTGGTGCCATTTTCTCTTCGTTTGCTTTTTAACTTGACTATATATTAAAATTCATTTCTTTTTCTACTACTTGTTTTACTTGTACTTACCCCCCCCCCCCCCGCGCTGCCGTTAAAATCAATAATGTGCATCGTCCACCCTTAAAATTTTTATGCCGGTTGTCGCCCACCTGAAAAATAAAGCTGGCGCCGCCACTGGGCAAGGGCCAAATTTCTCTTTTATATAATAAATTACAAGGCCCCCTATTATAACGGGCTATGTAAATTATCAATCTGTAGTAAAACTTCATTTCTTCTATCAGGTGTCATGAAGAAATTTGACGTTTGCCAAAATAAGTTTAATTTTTAACATTTTTATAATGTTTACGGCGATCAGTCACCATTTTAGCAATACAAAAAACGTCCGTCACTTACCATTTCGTATTTTACATATCACAAGGTATCCCAAAGGACTTGTACCTTGACGCAGTTCTAGTAATACTGGGACGGGTGGGATGGCTTGCGCGCTTCAATGATATAAAGAGCCGAACCATAGGTTTAACCATATTGGAGGGGTTTTTATTTGAGAAGCCAGACTAAATCAAGTCCCTGGAAGGGGGCAGCAGCTCTTTCAGTAATCATAGTGGCAGAGATCGTGAGGGTTGGTATGGCACTGTGATACACACTACTGCGATGCGGAAGGCAACGGGAAACCACCACATTATTTTATCCCTAGTACAGCGTACTTTAATTTATGATGATGGCACCTTCTGGAGTAAAATATTCCGGAGGTAAAATAGTCCCACATTCGGATCTCCGGGCGGGGACTGCTTCGGGGGGAGTCATCAGAAATGATAAGTGTAACATCTCACGAGTCGGAGCGTGGAATGTTAGAAGCATGAAACAAGTAGGGAAGTTAGAGAATTTGAAAATTGAGATGGATAGGTTAGCATTAGACGTAGTAGGTATCAGTGAAGTGCGATGGCCAGAAGCTGGAGACTTCTGGAGCGGAGATTTTAGAGTAATACACACAGGATCTGTAGGAGGAAATTCGGGAGTAGGAATTGTTATGCGGAAAAAAGTAGGACAGAGTGTAGAAAATTTCTTACAGCAAAGTGACAGGGTAGTTATGGTTAGGTTAGATTCGAAACCTGTAAAAACAGTAATAATACAGGTATATATGCCCACTTCTAACTACAGTGATGAGGCCGTAGAGGCAGTTTATAGTGATATTGAATATGTGCTAGATTTTGTGAGAGGGCACGAAAATTTAATAATTACAGGAGATTTAAATGCAGTCGTAGGCACAGGGCGAGAGGGCGGAATAGTTGGCCCCTTTGGATTAGGCAGTAGGAACGATAGGGGAGTTAGACTGATAGAGTTCTGCGATAAACATAACTTAACGGTCGCAAACACTCTATTTCACCATCATGTTAGGAGATGCTATACGTGGAAGATGCCAGGAGACTTAGGGAGATATCAAATAGATTACATTCTCGTTAGGCAAAGATTTAGAAATCAAGTTAGGGATTGTAGAAGTTATCCAGGAGCAGATATAGATAGTGATCACAACATAGTCGTTATGAAAGCCAATCTTAAATTTAAGATTTTGAAAAAAAGAAGCGGAAGAAGGTATCTTGACCCAGAGAAACTAAAAGATGATGATATGCGCAATAAGTTCGAGAAAAAGACAAACGAAGCACTAAAGGGCACGGGTGGAAATATTGTTAGGGACATAGAGGCAGAATGGAATTGCATTAAAAATAGTTTAGTTTCCTCAGCTAGGGATATTTTGGGTCATAAACAGAATGAAAGTAGGAAACCCTGGATAACAAAACCTATTGTGAGTCTAATAGGGGAAAGGCGAATATATAAAAATAGGTTAGATGAAATAGGGAAACAAAGATATAAGGCGATCAAGTGGGAAATTATTCGGAAATGTAGGAAAGCGAAAGAGCAATGGATCGATAATAAGTGCAAAGAAGTGGAAAATAAGTTCGAAGTAGGAAAGACTGATGAAGCATATAAAATAATTAGGAGAAATACAGGGACAGAAGAATAATACATAATCTCTACAAAGAGCAAAAGGCAGTTATAGAATGTGAGCAGGAACGAAGGGAAGTAGATATCCGGAAGGGAGTGAGACAGGGATGTGCATTGTCACCTCTAGTTTTCAACTTATATATCGAAGATGCGATTAATATTGTTAAGGAAAGAACAGCCTCAGGGATCAATGTACAGGGCCAAACTATTAACATGCTCAGATTTGCGGATGATATAGCAGTGTTAGCATCTAGCAAAGAAGAATTAGGAGCGGCTTTGAATGAAATGGAAGCAGTTTTGACACAGGGCTACGGCATGAAAATCAATAAAAAGAAAACTAAAATTTTGGTATGTAGATGGAGTGAAAATAGAACTAAAATTGAAATACAAATAGGAAATGAGAAGATAGAGGAGGTCGCGGATTTCTGCTACTTAGGAAGTAAAATAACCCAAGACGGTAGGAGCACTAAAGATATAAAACAAAGAATGGCGCAGGGACGAGTTGCGTTTAACAAAAAGAAACAACTGTTATGTTCGAGAACGGTTAATATAGAGACTAGGAAGAGACTCTTAAAGTCGTATGTATGGAGTACGGCATTATACGGGTGCGAAACTTGGACAATAGGAGAAGCGGATAGGAAAAGAGTAGAAGCGTTTGAAATGTGGTGCTACAGACGCATGATGAAGATACCGTGGATAGATAAGGTTAGCAATAGGGAAGTATTAGAAAGAGTTGGGGAAAAGCGAAAGGTATGGAAGACAATAAAGAGTAGGAGAGATAGGATGGTAGGACACCTTCTAAGACACGAAGGAATAGTTCGTGACATACTAGAGTCAGAGATAGGAATAAAAAGAGGTAGGGGTAGGCCTAGATTAGACTACTGCTCTCAAATAGTTAGGGATGTAGGATGTTCTACTTTTAGGGAAATGCGTAGGTTAGCTCAGGATAGAAAAGAATGGAGGTACGCGTCCAACCAGTCTTCGGACTGAGAACCTTATGATGATGAATTAAACCTGCTCCAGAAGCAATATGATTAGGCGAACTGACTATTCAATTCAGTTTTTACACAATAATGGTAAGCTTGTGAATTAATTTCAGATTTGCGGACGTCAGTCCACCATGTACGTTGCTGGCTCTTAGACTACAACTTGTAATTCTGTAAAAAGTGTTACATTCCTACACACTGTCGATGTATCGATCAAAACTAGCAAACAAATAAAAAATTCATAAACACGGCTCTTTAAAAAATTTTTCCCGAGAACCCATTTTCTGGCATGTAAAAACTGCTCATCCCAAAAGGTTCAAGGACCCTCAAAACTGCACAACATGACTCTAAAGATCACCATAAGACCTCTTCCTTTTACTTTCAAGTTTTAACAATAGAAAAAAGACCACAGCGGCAAATCCACTAACAATAATGACCATGGCCAGGCACGAGCGTCATCTGTCTCCTGGTGTAACTGCCAGGTATCCACAGCACTCTTGTTAATCTGTAGTATGAATACCTCGCTTGCAATTCCAGAAATTTTGTTTTACATGCAGAAGTGACACCTGCCAAATTCATAGAAAGCTTTATTTACACCAACCTTCCGGCTATTGTAATTCATTTAAGATTGATAAAACTCTGCAATTTATATTGCATGGCGGTACAATTATTGTATTAGTGTCTACACAAAAGTAAACACAAAATTGCGACCACAATTTTCGAATCAATTTCTGAAATGTTCCTAACCATTTTCCCTGGTTAAACGGATCCAGCAGATTACCGGAATATTTTAATTCCGCCAGCAGTCAGCAAGTTGAACAATAGAGAACATTTTTTTAGATCTATCGGCTGATATAAGTAGTGCATCCATTTAACTTGGGTTACAGTTCACGCAGTACCAGATAAAAATCTACCAATTAGTAGTTTATAGTCTTGCCTGTGTTGAATTTATAATAAAATTGGCACACGTGCGTATGTTCCTAAACGCTTAAAACAGCGAAGCTAGAGAAAGACAGAAACAGAGAATGGGTTTATGCAGTTTCGCGTATCCTAGCTTCATTGTACTTGTATACGATGTGAGAAAAAGCCCTGCGTTTTATAGGGGTAAAAATCAATAAGAAATCTGTGTTTCGGAAAGCTGCGCTCTCAACACGAATATCTGATAAAACAAGGTCTTCGAGACCTACCCCTCTTGTCTCACGATTGCTTTCAGGTCTTAGTCACGTACAAAAAATTGTTTTGTAATAGCAAAACTCTTTCAAAATTTCTTGTACCTTTGAATGTTTTAAAACACGATAAGCGCGTTTTGGAATTAACATTTCCAATGCATTGAGCAAGAAATCGCCTTGGTGAGGAGAACAAGCAGGCTATCCTGACTACAAATGAAAATTCTGTAGAAGCTGCTACGTCTGGTATTGGTCGTAGCACGAAAGAAAAGCAAAAGAAAGATGGCAAAAGTAAAAGAGGGAATACGAAGGTAAATGTCAGTTCTTCTAGGTCCTGAAGCGAACAACAAGTTTCTATGTTGGGAAAATAATGTTATACAATATTATTAAAATATTTTTTATATACATAATAGCCAATTTTTACTTCGCTGACAACGTCAGCATCGTCAAGAGTTACGCTAAAAAAGGCAACTTGCTATATAATAGTAAAACACTAATACATTTTTATTTATATAAGAAATAGACACCACTGCGCAACCGTCAATCTTTATAATAGCCTTCGTGTTGGCACCCCAAACAAATATGAAATCAGCGACACGACGCCGACGGTAGAAAATATAATATCATCCCGCTCTAACATCTTCCATGGACTACCCAAATATGTCAGTGTGTATTACATTAAGTCTCTTCGCCAAAATGCCTGTTATATGAACATCGTCTATCCAAAAATATTGACTTTTTTGAACTTCTCTGTATAACGCGAATAAAACATCAGGAGAATATATTATGGCATATCCCTTGCAGTAATTCGGGTATATTTTGAAAGGGTATTCGCTGAAAGAGGCCCTCCACTTAAAGCGATATGACCTCAAAGCGGGTGTATTCCAATATACTTTGCATAAAAGTAAGTTGCGTATACCTGGTGGCTCCAGAAAACTCATTAAACTCTCTATTTTTACTATAACGTCGTCGTCAGCTTTCAGTATATACCTGGAAAATAATAAACGTAGATATACCTACATGAAACTGGTAGATCACTGGTTTCATCCTCATGGGACTCGTCAGTGCAGTGCACACTGTACACATTTACAACACAACATAACTTATTGAAATACCTGAACCAGATATGATGACTCGTCTATATGTCATTTATGTTGGAACAGTCAAAAAGTGGTTGTGTAGATATACTAAATTCGGTAATTTCTTAAAATATTTACTTGGCTTGCGCGCAGTGATAAATAGCGTACTTAAAACACGTGACATGCTTGTACGTCAAATTCCTATACGAATCAATGAAATTTCCCTGAACAATATCCGAATGATCTTGGTGCTCTTTCTCGAGTTTCCGTTGCACTGTTTTGTCATTAACTATACCAATCATAAACACAAGTTTCATTTCATCTCTGCTTTGGCCCCATGTATCCCTAATTTTCTTTCTTCTTTTGAAGTGCTTAGAAGCGGAATGTACAAGAACAAGCAGTAAAACGGAAGAGCCATCGCATGTGTTGCTGACAATATTGAATGTAAAGTTTTTGAGGTCTATTAAAGTGTTGTAATCATTCGGGGCCAGCTCTTTTATCGGGTACTCATATTGGGAGGTGTTTGGATCATTAATAGTGTAGTGAGCTGTTCGATAGAAAGCAGGGTCTGGATGGATGGGCGCCGTTGATTTGTTATTCACCCATTGCCACAAGGGCATGAGCAGCAAGAATGCCAGTGTTGCAGAGAGGTATTTCAGGGAAATCTGCTTTGTCAATGTACCTCTAAGTTTCTTCGTCATGTTGTGATCTGAAACAAACGAATTATTTTATTAACACAACAATATATGTTTCATAATAATGAAGCAATGAAGTAGTGAACAGGAGGATGGTATCATTCATTAAACAGAAACTGTAGATATTGCTGAATCTGTAAAATTAATATTTCTTCTCTTTTTACTTTAAAAACGATCAGTAAATATACTTCAAGAATTCCCACTTCATGTCATTACTTAATGACAGCGTGTTCAAAAATTTTCAACTTTCAGGTACGTTGCAAAAAGTTATCATTTGTTGATAGGTAATAACAAGCTACCTAGATCAGTCTGAAAATTGGTGTACTTCCCAGAGAAAAGACAAATATTTGGTAAATAAATTTTAGTAAATACCTAGAAGAAAAATTATCCAACTGTATTATTAAAGCACGGCAGCAGAAGCGTCTAGATGAATAATATATTTTTGTGGAATATTCGAAGCAATTTAATGTTATTATGGTAGCTTAGACGATGCTATCGGGCGAGGGTAACGTTTAAAAAAATAACAGTGGATTCCTGTTCATGGAATAATTGAGTCCAAGTTGAGATTACTATCTGACACTAGTTATAGGTTAGTATTAAGTTGCCCTGGCGCGGACAGGTATCTCCCTCTCTCCGTGTCATGACTTGCCCTTTTTACAATTGCCATTCCCACTCAAACCTGACTTTATTATTAATTTTGAGAACAAAAAAATATATTTCCTGAATGATTACAGGAAAATCAAATCAAGGAGCTTGAAAACGGTCGTTTGAGTACAGAGTACTACTGGCTTTTACCTCATGCTAAGCTGTCAATTCGTTACCTATTTATTATTTTCGAGAGTGCGGTCTTTATATCGGAAGGAACAACAGTTGACAGGTACAGTCACACCCCCTCGGTATTTATACTGCAAAACAATACTCACACAGACTACCTGAAGTAAATGTGGGTATAAAAATTCTCTTTTAGTATTACAATGTCTACATTGTTGGTGGCCATATCTTATACGTGAAGTAAGAACATAGGATTTGGTAGCTGCACAATCAAATTCATGATTTAAATTTATTTAAATTCGATGCAGAGTTCTATAGCATAGATTTTAATTGCTCTTACACAAACAAACCTCCATCACTTACACTGAAGGGAATGGTTCCAATCGTAAGACGGAATAATTCTCTTCCCCGCCCACTCATTAGGGAAAGTTCGCGTCGGAAGGCTACGTTAGTGCCTTGCCGTTACATTAGGTAATAATCTTCAGTGGCGACACGTGACTTGTTCTATGCCAAGAAATCTGAACAACATTTTAGTCTGAAGCAAAAGAGTGATGGGTCTGAAGTTCTTAATCATTTTTGGGTCGGTGTTTGATTTGTGAATTGTGCTCAAGGCAGTAGTTAACAATTTTTAAAATGTAAGAGTGAACCTCATACGCTCCAGTGTAGTTTTTTCTTTATACCTACACTGTGTTTCATTAACAATGGGAAATCCGTTAACGGAAGTTACAATTTTATTTCCATTTTTTGTCATAACTACGAAATTTCTTAGGTTGTCGACTTGAAAATTTGCAATCATATGGTTCTTCTTACGGGAAAAAAGATTCCAATAACATTTTTGACGTTGCCCATAGAGGACGCTACTTATAACCTATTGTTTTGATAAATTGACCCTGTACATCTAACGTCAAATCGGCTCCAAAATCTGAAAGACCAACCTTTTTTAAATAATAAATATATTCTTGTCTCATTTTGATATTCCAGCCCATTTTCAAGAAAAAAACGACTTAATGCAGATAGTGTTTAAATCTTAGAAATGAAACGCTTATTAAGTACTGCTAACAAAATAAATTTTAATTCACTACAAACGCTTAGGTACAAGAAAAGTAAAATTAGGAAACATTGAATTTTAAAGTAGTTCACTTGGATACATTTTTCAATGCGTTTTCTGAGAGACCCCCGAGTTCTAAACAATGCCCCTGGATTGCCTTTGATTTCATTGGTACCCGCTTGTATTCTCCGCCACAGCTCAACGGGTGAATCGAGTTAAGTCGGGGCTTCTAGGTGGCCAAGCAAATTCACTTCCACGACCAAATCCACCGATGGCGATGTGGAAAGACGTTGTCCAAGTACTCCCGCACCAGCCTGGAAAAATGTGCGGGCGTCCCGTCCTGCATGAACCACATATTTTCTCTTATATTAAGTGGTACTTCTTCAAGCAGTTCGTACAAATTTTGCTGAAGAAAATTTAAATAAAGTGGACCGTTCAGATTGGGTGGAAGTTGAAAAGGCCCAATAAAGAAATTTGAAATGACACTATCTGCATTAAGTCGTTTTTTCTCGTACGTGCGCGTACTGTGAGAGTGTTTTCGCTTACGCCTGGTTCTTAATTTTCCTTAAATTTTGCGATGATAACTTAAACTCTTTCCCATTATTCTACTTATTATATTTCTGTTACTCCTTGTTCCATATGCATGTTAAATGCGAGCAATTAGAACGCCAACAGTGAAATGCAATAAATAACAAAAACAAATTAAATCCTTTAAAGATCTACTCCACAGACGTCAAAAGTGCAATTCTTTTGTTTGCAGATTTTTTGATATTCACGGCGAAACCTGTCTGGGCTCATTATTATGTAAATTGCCCTAAGTAAAGGGTAAGTAAGTGGAGATCGAAAACATGAACTCTGTACAAGGTGCTAATTTCACATATTTCTGTCTCTACTCAGTGATCATGTAAGTACATTTGCAGTAGTTTATGCATATGCGTTTGCGTATCGTGATTATATAATTGCAGCTCTAAGAACAGGATATGGAGGTACGATCTTGAAGAACAGATTATTTCGTTTCGTAAAAATGTCTGGTTTTGTCTTTATAAAAGGCAAAAATTTCTTGGTAGGTACGTGCGCTCTTTTCGAGACACCCTTTATATTTATTGGTCAATTTTTAACATTCGCTTGTTCAGTAGCTCGAAATGAGCAGCCGTCAAATCAAAATCGAACCGCTGCCGGTCCAGCAGCGTGTATAATCCATCTGATAGCCAGGAGTTACTTTCGTTGTACTATACTTACAGTTGTGTCGTTTAGGGGTAATTATAGAGATGGTAGCGGCGTCTGTACAAAGCTACTTATCAGTTATGGATTAGGTAGCGTGTGTCCGGCAATGTCCAGTGGGCTCCGGACAGCTTTACCAACTATCTCACCTGCCTCGCTTCTAAACGAGACACTTACAAATTGAAAAGTCTTGTGTGCCAGTTCGCTCACTAAACAGGATTAACACATCTGAAAGTTTTTGTGTACACCGAAAGGTGTGGTTACTAAATGACTGGGGTTGTTAAAGTCTACAAATGTAGTTCTGGCTGACCACAGACCACAATATTGTTCTTCATTTTCTGTAGGTACGCTGGTCCGTTATTTCGATTTTTTTTCTTAATTCTCAAGGACGTGTGCTCGTCATAAATTAATCTAGTACGATGTTTGTCGTTTTGCTATGCACATTTTCCCGGAACCAATTGGTAAATTAAATAGTAGCGGCACACGCCCGCTTCGGTCAATTTGTGCCGAATTCACAATGGTCAACAGTAAGCAGTAGACAACTCGCAGCAGCACGCTCCTTTCATTGCCACGGTGACATCCATAACAAAAGCAAACACTAACGAGCAAGCCATCTGATAGCATTATATTGCTCTCACAATATAGTACAAAACTAAACATATATATTTAAGAGGTCCCGGTTTACGGACGGCAAATATTTATTGATAATGGGCTTCACTGAAGACTCGAAATCTTTTCTCTTCGAGCCGATTGACTACCTAAATGTTTGTCAATATGTACTCCTTTAGATTTTGTGTGTAAATACTAACAAGAGATAAGGAAGGAGCACGATTTTTATCTCCAATGCCTATTTGAACAATAAGTGAGCAAATTTATTTTGCCCGTGTAGAATTTCCAAAGATTAATAAGGCACTAAGTAGTCGAAGATTGCAAAATACTGTATGGTTGTAGAATTTACTTTCAAAATATATTCATTTTTTGACTTCCACCAAATTTATTCCCAGCAACACATTTGTAAGACAAATTTTTATGAAAGTATATAATAAGGTTTTCTGTTCGGAGCGTAAACCATCTCCAATATGTTTTTCGTAATAAGTTTTTGCGCCTGCCCATATTAATTCAATGGCATTAAACTGGCAATGATATGGAGGCAGGCGCAATACCTCATGACCATGTTCCCTTAATATTTCGTCGACAGCATAAATTTTATCTTTTTTATTGACTTTGCAATCATCAATAATTCTGATTTTAACAAATTTAGGAAGGGTCTTGATTTTGTTTTTGTAACCACTCAATTATTTCATGTTTTTCCATGAATAATTTGGTTGCTTATATAATATTCTAGAATGATATGATGCGTTGTCAAGAACAATTAAAGAAGGTTCATCTAAATTTGGAATTAGCTGTTCAGTTAACCGTTTTTCAAATACATACTTAAATCTTTGTCCATATTATCGTGGTAGTCCATACTTTTTGAATTTGACGAAAATACTAAAGTAGCACCAGGTACAACTCCGGAACTAGATCCTGCGTGCAAAATTATAAAACGTTTCCCCGATCCACATCCTTTCTTTCTCTTTCCTGACTTCACCGAATCATCTTGCCAAGACTTTGGCCCACTGCCGTACGAAAATATCCACGTCTCGTCCAAAAAAACCACTTTCCTAAATTTTGAATTAAGATTTTCGGCATATTTCTTTAAAAATTTAACTCTTTGGTGAACTATGTGCGGCTGTTCACAGAGGAATCTCCTATTCCAATCTTTTTTATATCGAAAACCCAGTATATTCATTAATTTTGAGAAGGAACGTAATCCAATTTCCAAAACGCCCTTTTCTCTTAAGGTTTTTTGTAAACTTACTAGAGTAAAATTCACTTTTGCTTCATATAAATTATAAATAACATTTCTTACTTCCATTTTTTCAGTATCACTTAAATCCTTAGTTTTCGTGTATTTCCTTCTTCGTTTTTCTTTTCTTTTTTCCAGCTCTTTCATCCTCTTTCCATGTACAATCCTTTCTACTGTTCACGTGATAACGTGGAGTGAAACAAAACTAAAATTTTAATCTTATCATTTATTTTTTTAGTCGTTCCAAGAAATCTAAATGTTGAGGTAGAGGAAATGGTAATAGGCCTGATAACTGCTAGTCCAACATCTAGTTTAAGGTCTATTGCCCTAGAATTTAATGTTTCACGAGAAACTGTCCGTAACATATAAAAAAAACAAATATCATCCCTTTAAATTCCAATGTCACCAAGAGTTACTTCCTTTTGACGAAGAATCAAGGCAAACTTTCTGTGAAGAAATGCAAGAACGGGCTAATCGGGATCGCAGCTTCCTCTCATCAATTTGTTTTACCGATGAGTGTACCTTCACTTTAAATCAAGAGCCAAATTCACAAAACGTTAGGCATTGGGCCCAGGAAAATCCCAGAATAAATCTAGCCACTACAACGCAATACCCTCAAAAAAACAATATTTGGGCAGGCAATTTTAATAATCGCATTATAGGACCATTTGAAATACAGGGAAATTTAAATTCAGAAGCTTATCTAGATCTTTTAATTAACCATATTGGCCCTGCATTAGAAGAAGTTGCACATGCGAATCGGGAGTTCTGGTTTCAACATGACGGATGCCCAGCACATTTTGGAGCACAAGTGAGGGAATTATTAAATGAAATATTTCCAGAGAGCTGGATTGGTCGAGGTGGTGGCTATAAACTGGCCAGCTAGATCTCCCGATTGGGCACCGTGTGACTTTTTCTTGTGGGGTCATTTAAAAAATAAGATTTATAAAACTCGTCACCCAAATATTGATTCTTTAAGGAATGCTATTTTTGCGGAATGCAACTTAATAAACGATCGGCAACTTGGGAATGTGAGAAATTCTTTCTATAATAGGCTGGGATACTGTCTGATACAGAATGGGGGTTTATTTGAATATTTGTTATATGTAGTTATTTTTCTTTTTTTATGTTACTTTAATTTCATTGTATATTAATAAGTTTTTGTCCTTACCTAGATATGAAATAAATAAGTATTAATTTGCCAGATTACAAAATTCATTAGAGCAATATAAACAAATGTTGCCGCTTGTTAAATTTTTCATAATTGCAGTAAAATTAAAGTAATTTAACTTTTATTATTTCATTTTACTGCTTTAACATTTTCCCAAAAATTTTTTAATAGGTTAGACGACACCTACAATTTACCCTAAACTATGGACCAGCAATCGCCAACGAAAGATCCACACCAGTAATCAATTAATTGTCAACTATAGGTAATGACAATAATAATGTGAATGAGAATTATCTAAATAAAAAAACAAGTTTATGTATTAGTAAAAATTAAATTCTTTCGATGAAAGATTCCCAGCCTTCAAATTTCTTACTGAATTATTTGTTGTTATACTGAAGGAATAGGACCGTTTGGAAAGTTGTAGAGTTTTTGATATCCTCATACGCAGAAAAAGATAATTTTTCGATTGCTACCTTTACCACCACTGTAACTACACATGGGGAGCAGGAATCCCCAAAAATGTAATTGCCCATGTTATTTCCCCATGTACACGTGGAAGTTTGTCACACGGTATGTCAAATAGCAGGTAATTACATAATTTGTGTATTGCATTTTAGATTTGGAAACCGTAAGCATGAACTTGTAGTAGAAGCTCATCGGGAAGCTCTCTGTATTTGGCAAGGAATAGCTGACAAATAAAGAACGACATGCCAAGTGAAGTATACAAAAAAAATCTTAACAGAATGAAGTTCCTTCTTCTCGCGGATCTTGAGAAGAAAAATCGCTGTGCTGGTAACTGAAGGTCGATGGAATATACTTGCTACCGACTTATCTCTCTAGATAATTTGATGTAATGTTGTTAGCTATGCAGTCTTGACATGTACAAAGTGATCGACTTTATATATACATAGCAGATGTGAGTCGGTTTGTCCGAATGCGCCGGTTTCCATCAGACCAGTAGCAGATTGCGGAGATACCGAGACGCTATAACCGTGAGCCTTTCTTAACTAACTCATTACGTTGAAAAATTGCATCTATAACTTTAAATTGAAATACGTTTTTCACGATCTTGTTTACTTTTAATTATCACCAGGTAATTTAATGATGGCCGAATTCTTATTATTCGAGTTATCCGACGAGAAAATGAAATAAAAAGTTTTTAGAAATTTAGATTTTATATTTTTGTACTATCTATTAGTGCAAAATAAGAAACATTACTTCTTACTGCGCCTCTTTACATAGATTTGCCATCCCAGATCTTCCTATTTTCCTTGTTGATGGGTTGCTTTGCTTTTTTATTCAATCATCTTTTCCATATATGTATCATCATCATAAGGTTCTCAGTCCGAAGACTGGTTGGATGCGTACCTCCACTCTTCTATCCTGAGCTAACCTACGCATTTCCCTAAAAGTAGAACATCCTACATCCCTAACTATTTGAGAGCAGTAGTCTAATCTAGGCCTACCCCTACCTCTTTTTATTCCTATCTGTGACTCTAGTATGTCGCGAACTATTCCTTCATGTCTTAGAAGGTGTCCTACCATCCTATCTCTCCTACTCTTTATTGTCTTCCATACCTTTCGCTTTTCCCCAACTCTTTCTAATAATTCCCTATTGCTAACCTTATCTATCCACGGTATCTTCATTATGCGTCTGAAGCACCACATTTCAAACGCTTCTACTCTTTTTCGATCCGCTTCCCCTATTGTCCAAGTTTCGCACCCGTATAATGCCGTACTCCATACATACGACTTTAAGAGTCTCTTCCTAGTCTCAATATTAACCGTTCTCGAACATAACAGTTGTTTCTTTTTGTTAAACGCAACTCGGCCCTGCGCTATTCTTTGTTTTATATCTTTAGTGCTCCTACCGTCTTGAGTTATTTTACTTCCTAAATAGCAGAAATCCGTGACCTCCTCTATCTTATCATTTCCTATTTGTATGTCAACTTTAGTTCTATTTTCACATCCCCTACATACCAAAATTTTAGTTTTCTTTTTATTGACTTTCATGCCATAGCCCTGTGTCAAAACTGCTTCCATTTCATTCAAAGCCGCTCCTAATTCTTCTTTGCTAGATGCTAACACTGCTATATCATCCGCAAATCTGAGCATGTTAATAGTTTGACCCTGTACGTTAATCCCTGAGGCTGTTCTGTCCTTAACAATATTAATAGCATCTTCGATATATAAGTTGAAAACTAGAGGTGACAATGCACATCCCTGTCTCACTCCCTTCCGGATATCTACTTCCCTTCGTTCCTGCTCACATTCTATAACTGCCTTTTGCTCTTCGTAGAGATTATGTATTATTCTTCTGTCCCTATATTTCATCCCTACCTTTCTCAGCACTTCGAACATCTTCCCCCATTTTACGTTGTCGAAGGCCTTTTCTAAATCTACAAATCCTATATAGACGCTCTTTCTCTTTTCTATCGTTTTTTCTATAATTACTCGTAAAGCTAGAATGGCCTCGCGCGTTCCTCTATTTCGTCTAAATCCGAACTGATGTTCTCCTAATATTTCTTCCGCCTTTTTCTCCATCCTTCTTTGCACAATTCTAGTTAAAATTTTTGATGCATGAGAAGTTAAACTGATGGTTCTGAAATTTTCGCACCTATCCGCGCCTTTCCTTTTTGGCAAAGCTACCATGATGTTCCGTTTGTAATCCTCTGGAATCTCGCCTGTCAGGTATATACGACTAACTAATTTAAATAAACGATCTATTACCTCTTGACCTGCGCACTTTAAGATTTCTGCCTGCAAGCTATCTATACCTGGCGCTTTATTATTCCTTAAACTTTTTAGTGCTAGCTCAAACTCTTCTCTCATTATAGGACTCCCTAGATTCTCCCCCTCTACACTGCTTTCGCTTTCTAATATATCTTGCACTTCCTGTCCCGCATATAAGTTTCCTAAATATTCTTTTCACCTATCTGCCTTCTCCGCGCTTTCGATTAGGATATCTCCTGCCTCATTCCTAATGCTTTTGGTACTAGATCCAATTTCTCTAAAATTTCTCCTAATTATTTTATATGCTTCATCAGTCTTTCCTACTTCGAACTTATTTTCCACTTCTTTGCACTTATTATCGATCCATTGCTCTTTCGCTTTCCTACATTTCCGAATAATTTCCCACTTGATCGCCTTATATCTTTGTTTCCCTATTTCATCTAACCTATTTTTATATTTTCGCCTTTCCCCTATTAGACTCACAATAGGTTTTGTTATCCAGGGTTTCCTACTTTCATTCTGTTTATGACCCAAAATATCCCTAGCTGAGGAAACTAAACTATTTTTAATGCAATTCCATTCTTCCTCTATGTCCCTAACAATATTTTCGCCCGCGCCCTTTAGTACTTCGTTTTTCTTTTTCTCGAACTTATCGCGCGTATCATCTTTTAGTTTCTCTGGGTCAAGATACTTCTGCTTCGTTTTTTCAAAATCTTAAATTTAAGATTGGCCTTCATAACGACTATATTGTGATCACTATCTATATCTGCTCCTGGATAACTTCTACAATCCCTAACTTGATTTCTAAATCTTTGCCTAAAAAGAATGTAATCTATTTGATATCTCCCTAGGTCTCCTGGCATCTTCCACGTGTAGCGTCTCCTAACATGATGGTGAAATAGAGTGTTCGCGACCGTTAAGTTATGTTTATCGCAGAACTCTTTCAGTCTAACTCCCCTATCGTTCCTATTGCCTACTCCAAAGGGACCAACTATTCCGCCCTCTCGCCCTGTGGCTACGACTGCATTGAAATCTCCTGTATGTATGTATGTATACCTATAATAAGCTAAATTTCAGGAAGATTGGATGGTTTTTTATTTGAACACCTGAGCTAAAGAGTAAAAGATGAATTTGTATTCGTACATTATTTGGTTGGTGACAATTAAAAAATGTTTTGCAATTGAACTAGTAGAGTTTTTTTGTCATTTATATCGATTACAAATACAACATTCAGACGCTACTTTTAATTCTTATTTCAGGTAAGCAATCGCAGAGATGTCTTCATCCAGGTAAAGGTAGTGATCGTAAATATTTGTTGGTCGCCTGTATAGCAGACGCAGCAACCTATACCGAACACTACATATATCTCTTTGTGACAATATATTTATGCTTTGGCCCCTTCGCCTTTTTGTAATTTACGGCGGGGGACGGAACAGCTCACTTTGCTAGGTAATTTTCTGGCTTATTGCAAAACAATGATATACATTAGATCCTCTTGACGGCTGACATGGGACGGAACTTCGTTCGGAACTTGTATCAGAGATAAAACTTAAAAGAAGTTGTCATTCTTGGTATAGGTACCGGGAAAGATTTCAGCTATAAAATCTTTAGAGATTATCTCAGCTGTTTTGTAATTTATGTACATGTACAGGCTGTCCTATTTTCGTTGTGATTTGGGGGTTTCTCATAGAAGCAGCAAATATAGAGCCTCGGGGTTTTTGCGAAACTGAGCTACTTTCTCGAGTATAATAGAATGCCGAAACCAGAATTTGGATATCGTTTTTAGTTTTCGAGAAAAAATAATTGCTTTTTGCGTTTTTGTATAGGTAGAGTTTGTAAGTTTATCAACTTTAATTAAATATTATCAGAAATATTGTGCTCGACGTAGCTCACTGTATATTACTAGATCTCCGCTCCGATATAATTTTGTCTGTTTTCGGTCGACCAAATACGTCTTCTTGTATGCAGCATAAACAGATACAAACCAGTAGAAAACCCTCCACAAATATTTAAATGAGACTTGTTGAGATCGATCTAAATGTTTGTGTATTAATCATGGTCAGAAAACATCTTTCGATCTTCGAACCGAAAGTGTCATTCGAAAAACCTGAAATCCGATAGGACGTTTGGACGCGCCGAATTGTAGAAAACTAAGCCTGCGAGGGAAAAGGGTACAAGTGTTATCAACAGTCTCACGGAGAACAGGCGATCCATCTTGTTAGAGATAACCTGTCAACTGGGAAGCCCAATCGCTCGGTTCACTTCGATGAATTAAATGCCAACACACGCTGCGGGAATTTATATCACCATCATCTTCTTTCAAGTAGAATATGTGTTATTGTTTTCATTTCCATGTGTCAACTCGCTATCATCACTTGTTTCGGTTTTTTGTCTTATTAAGATAGATGTACCCTTCAGGACAGTCGGAATACAGGGTGTGTTACGGCTAGCGCATGCCAAACGATTCATGAAAAAGAATTTATAAGGGAATTGCTGAAAACCACATTTACTATTTGCAGACCTGATCAAAGCTAAACCCAGAAACTATACAAGAATGGACAGAGTCAAAAACGAATCTATATTGGCTCAGATGTAAACGGAGAAAAGAATGTTAGTGACGGAATTGAAGAAAGATAGTTGTCCTGATACGAACATCTGAACAGATGAATACTGAAGCACAAAAATGGGACTGGTTTTCGAATCGACGGAGAAGAAGAGATAGACCACGAGTAGGATGGAAGTTGGTTGTCGGTGAAGGAGGGGAATAGCTTGACCAGAATGAAGTGGAAAAGATTTTCTGAAAAATTTTGCATTTGTAGTCAGATTAAGAATTCAATTCAACCCCCAGATATCTGAACCCCATAATCTGCTCTGCCATGACTCCCCTAATCTCCACTTTCCATCGTATTGGTTGTTTGCTTATCACTATGACCACTCAGTCTGCTGGAAACGTGATGGCGTCAGCTTTTTGGGATGCCAAAGACAAAGGAATTATGTTGATTGAATATCTTGAAAAAGGGAAAACTGTTACTGGCCAATACTACACAACACTTTTGGGCAAGATGAAGGCTGCAATTCAAGAAAAATGTGCCAAGAAAAAAGTGTTGTTCGAAGTCCTTCCGCATTATATCAACTTGGTCACAATTCTATTTTCTATTTTCTAGAAGTATAATTGTTGTTTTTTGTTAGTGTTACTGTCCCTTTATGGCATTATCATTTTATAATACTAATAGGAGAAGACGCCACCTCACATTATGTGTTCAATAACCATCAATTTTTACTGATGTTTTTCTATTTAAATTACCAAAACTGGTTAATTTTGTACACCTTATAAAAGTTTCTGTCCGTTCTAATGCCACTAACATATGAAAAACATTACTGTAATGTCTGTACGATTAGATATATCCAATTCTAATGGCTTCATATACGCTTATAGGAAACCTATAAATAGTAATGTTCCTTCCTATTATACCAAAAAGTAGTAGCAGTGACAGCTGAAGATAACCCAGGCAAAAATCTGCTTCTCTTAATAGGTACATTTTTCAGACTAATGTAACCGCATTTTTTGACAACGTGTGAACTCTTTCTATATAAAACGGAATGTCCAGAAATTTTGTGTTCACGGAAATATGGGGGATATTAAGGGTCAAATTCCTGAACGACAGTAACGTAAAAAATTGAGATACTCAAAATATGTGTGCCTGGTGGTATACAACATTAAGCAGGTATTTAATAACGATAAAAAATTATCTCGTTTGTGGACTTTATACTTTAGTAATTGATTTATCAACTGCCAAATAGACTTATTTGTCTCACCTATTTTTTCTATATTTTTGATCTTCATAGTCACTCTCTCAACATTCTCAACTAAAGCGTGTAGATGCCTGGAATTTCTGAGAAATATATGTTACTGCCTGGCTAATATTTGTAATATTTCTGAAAATTTATTTTAATATAACTAATACACCTGTGGAATGCCACAGGGTTTCACACTTGGCCCCTTTCTATTCTCCATTTGCATCTCTAATCCGTATTACTGCGTATATTCACCGAATATTAAGATTTTTTTTAAGTGAGAATAGTTGTGATAATACGAATGAGAAAATATTTTTGAGACCATGATATTTTCATATACCTCCCGTTCCCGCAATCTAATTAAATCAAGGCTCAATAAGCAGAGTTGGAAGTGGCTGAGATGGATTCTTAAAATCAGCTAACAACTATGTAAATTCAAACAATCTCTTTTCCATTATTCTGCTAGAAAACTCTTTGTTTTCTGGCTTCCTGTGCGCTCGTTTTAATAACCGTGTCTAATTTGCGAGTGATGAAACCGTTTCCTACTCTCGCGGTCCCATATTTTTTAATAAATAAGCCTTACATCCAGCCTGTGCAACGTGTACAGCTCGGATAATTATATGTCATACCGTGAAATATGAGCGTTAAGCGTCTCGAAAAAAATGAAACAAATAGTACAGTGCAACTGACTACCTACAGCATATTCGGGCCATAGACAATTATTCTAATGCTGCAAGAGGCCACAGTGGCGCTCCAAACAAAGGGTGCTAATTTTAAATTAAAAAAACTTGTGTGTGTCATAATAGGATACACGCAAATGTCTGTTTTATACCCAAAAGTGTATTTATCAGATGTTTTATGTTCGAAAATATCCAACTACATCAAAATATAAATTGTTTATAAATTCAGTAATTAAGTGACAATCTGCTACACGTCGATCCCACTGGCAATGAAATAAATACTTTTCCTGGTGTTCGAATAGGCGTTGATTCACATTTCGGCACTGAGCAATATTTAGAGTATTTAATATTTGGTTTTTCCATATTAAATCAAAAGATTCAACAAATTTAGGAACGAACAAACACTGCAAATGCTGATTTTACAACGCCAACTGTCATATCTACTCTATGCCACTCTATTTTTACTATTTCCATGCTCTATGCAGTCAGACATAAGCAGCCGTATCCATAGGTACGTACGACCTAAAATGCCTCCTTCTAGCAAAGCAAATCAACTTTTAGGCACACCACTGGCTTCTGCCCGTCGAAAATCAAAGCGACACTGTACACAGTGCAAACCTGTGTGTTATATAAATGACCTAGGAACGCTTTTATGTAAAAATATATGCAGTGTGGTGTTTGTTTGTCGGGCGGCAGCGGGCGTCCTCTTTTTATGACACATTTCAAACGACGCCTCTCGGAATTCACTAATGAGCAGTTGGCTTGGCGTCGGAACGAGCCAAGCTTCTACGGCAGTGGTTCCCAACATTTTGGATACCTCGGACCACTAAGGCAAACATATTATTCGTCGCGGACCACCTTCACCCAATCCTCTGTGCGTAAAAAAATGGAATAAAAAAACTGTTTAATTTATTATTTTTATTAGGTCTCGCTGTCCCATAGATACACACATTATTAACAATAGGTAAGTATTTTATTACATGCAACAAAACATAAAACAAAGAAAACTAAATGTGACAGCTTATTTAATGAGATTTTTGCGCTTGCATTTTCTTCACTAGCTGCACAATTCTTGGGTGAATACTATTGCTCAGAGCTACACGCATATCATCGCTTGCATTCAACCGATTCCTCTGCTTATTTTTGATCAAGAGCAGACTAGAAAAGCCCTGTTCGCATAAGTAAGTTGTCGAAAATATAACAAGATATCGCAAGGCAGACTCACGAAGTTTGGGATAAGAAATCGCTTTCTTGCACCAAAATTCCTCGAGGTTACAATCGGATTTAAATGTATCCTTACAGTTGCTGTCGTTTTGCAATTCTATTACCTCTTCTTGGATTTCGTCAGGAAGCTCCCTAAAATTGACAGCAAAAGGGTTCCGAATCATCCTCCGGATAGCAACCATTTCGGCTCCATCGCCGTCGACCTCCGGAAAGTAACGGGTGAATTCATCTTTAAGTGTCTTAAGGTGGCGCAC
Organism: Xestobium rufovillosum; assembly: GCA_963966045.1. Taxonomy (NCBI): domain Eukaryota; kingdom Metazoa; phylum Arthropoda; class Insecta; order Coleoptera; family Ptinidae; genus Xestobium; species Xestobium rufovillosum. Next base: position 31,481,620 of record OZ014498.1, on the reverse strand, counting down.
GACGTTCGGTAGGACTTCGGCAGTGACGTGGGAATAATTTTCGTCGTCAACGAGAGCTTTCAGAGTCTGAAATGTTGAATAGTTATTCATCTCAACTTTATATATCCACAGTTCTAATTTTCCAATAAAAGCTTCAAACACGAAAATGTTCCCGACGCCCTCGAATTTTATATTGCCTGAACCTTGCAGCTGCAAGTTTAGCTTGAGCGAATATGTCCACGAGGTAAGCCAACTGCATCTCACATTTCCGTTCACAAAACTGCTCCAATAGATCATTCATTTTCTTCTCAATTAAAAACAATTTCATCTCCTCCCTTAGCCCGTATAATCGTTCCAGCATATTTCCTTTAGAAAGCCAACGAACTTCAGTATGAAAAAGGAGCATTTCGTGTTCAGAATCCAAGTCGGCGCACAGCTTTTTAAAAACACGCGTATTAAGTGCGCTGCTTTTGACTGTGTTCACTAATTTGATAGCCAGTTTCATAGTAATAGCTAAGTCTTCTGGCAGCGTTTTCGAAGCTAAGGCTTGCCGATGAATGATGCAGTGCTTGGTTAAAGTTAAAGGGTTCTTCTCTTTCACCAATGTTGCCAGACCCGAGCGCGATCCTAGCATAGCGGGGGCTCCGTCCGTGCAAAAACCGGCAAGCTTTTCCCAGATAATCATATATTCTCCTCAAAATAATTGTCGATTATTTTAAAGACGTCTACTCCTTTTGAAGTGGTTTCTAATTCTTTCGACAGTAATAGTTCTTCTTGGATTGTGTTGTCTTCATCCAAAAATCGGACAAAGGCAAGCAATTGGCAACACTGTGCAACATCGGTGGTTTCATCACATTGCAGAGCAAAATAAGGCGAACTTCTGATTTTATGCAGTAGTTGCTGTTCAATATCACAGGACATTTTCTCAATTCTTCCCTTCACAGTATTGTTTGACAGTGAAATTTCTTGAATTTTCTTCTTTGCTTCCTCACCTAAAACTTCTTCAACTGCTTTCAACAAACAAGGCTTTATTAATGTTTCACCGATCGTGTGCTGTTTTTTTGATTTTGCAATCAAATGTGAAATTTCAAACGATGCCGATAATGCTTTTTAAGACAAAGCGAATCTTGTACCACTTACTCCAAGCTTCATTTTCTTCAAATTCTCTAATTTTCCCTTAAAAAATTCTGGCGGTCGATCACTCAAATTAGGATGAACAGTTTTCAAATGACGTTCCAACTTTGCGGGTTTTAACGCATCGTTGCTGAGAACGGTGGCACACACAACACACTGTGGTCTGGTTTCCCCGTTTACTTCAATTTCTGTAAACCCGAATTTGATATATCCGCTATCGTATTTTCTCTTTGGCGGTGCCATGTCACACAACGTTCACCGTGTTGAGTCAAGTATCACACTGACTGAGAACCGACAACCGAGTACCTACGCTACGACGCGACGCCTACACTAGTTTAGTCAGTGCCTTAGCAACACCCGGCGCATGCCCAGCATCGCTATACGCGTGTGTCGACTGCAGCTCTCAAATTAAATTAAATATGTTCCGATCAAACATTTGAATTTTTAGCATTTTTGATTTTGTCTTTTAATTATGGAAATCTGTTTTATTTGCGTTTTTAGATTTTTTGTGAAGGGTCTCGCGGACCACTTTTGGGGTTCTCACGGACCATGTGTAGTCCGCGGACCACGGGTTGGGAACCACTGTTCTACGGGAACAAAGCTAGCTCTCGCGTCTACTATATCAGCCGTCACCCTACGGTTTTGACGCTGCACAGGTGACCTGATTCACGCGTAAGTTATTCTTCGAAATTTTTTGCCCTTTCAGACACACTTGTTCCGCCATATACGTAAATAATAGTCATAATAGACGTGGTTGGTGCAAGTGAAAAGTTTAGAATTTTACATCATTACAAAATGTGTATTCTTTACCAAAATTTTGGTTTTCTTTTTATTTATCTTTGTTCCGTAGCCCTCAAGTCCGAAAAAATTTATTGAAAGAGGAAGAAGCAGTTGTCGAACAAGGAAAAAAAGATGAAACAAACGGAAAGAAAAAAATGTTCTCTGAGGATGCGTCGAACAGAGAGGGAAGGTCTACTAAGAAGCTGAAGAAAAGAGTAGATGGGTATGGCGTCTCCAAAAATATGTCCAAGAAAAAATTTTAGTACCACTCAGAAGAAGCTGAAGCCTCTAAATCTAAATCAGTGGATTAATACGACTGGTTCTATCTTCTCTATAACTAATTACTACTAGTAAAGCCAGTGTGCTCTAAAACCCTTCCTTAGTGAATTACAACCCCTAAATAATTTTGAAAACGTTGAGAAATCCAAAATATTCAGACAAGTATCTCATAGACACCCTGTAATGCTTATGCAGCTCCCTGACGTTCTCCCGAGAGGTTCAAATTGTGTTGTGCTATTATTTACATTTTGAGTTGCCCTCAAAATACGTGAATTTATTATCCAACGTTAGTCACCCCGAACATAAAAACCCCACCCTTAACACGAATACACAACTTTTGATTTGGCTAATTCAAGTGTCGTTTCTACGTTCTCATCGTTTTGGTTGTATGGGATATAATAGAAGAGAAAAGCATTCGTATTCGAAAACTAAAAAAGGGATCTCTGTTACCCGCCAAGAGGGCGGCACGTGCTTTCTTTATACCTTGCACTTTGCCCCTAGGGTGTACATAACCCCGTGATTATAACATACCACCCGCCTGTGGGAAGTTTTGTGGGGTGTTTTATGCGTTCTTTGTAAGGGATAATATAGGGGTACATGCTGAAAATTTGTATCGAATTTCTATTTAAATTTGCAACTTTAGAAATTAAGAAATGTACGTCGGGGTTGGCTTTTCATGTCTAGCTTACTCGATCGGAAAAATTATCTGTCTGAGAATCTGAACGAGGAGACTGCAGTGAATTATTTTTTCAAATGTTCATTGATGTCAATATAACTGATACCTATCTCTGGTATTTGAACCCATCCCAAGTCGTGTTTATCTCTCAGATATGTACGGAATAGTTGGGTAACTGGTGAAGGTAAAAAACATTGGTTTTCCATTTTTATTTATTTAATTCAGTTTCAGTAAAATATGTGGAACCAAGTTTCTATATAGTTCACATGCACGCTCTAACTTCTAAAATATTGTCCAATTTTAACTAGGTCCTTGTTTAGTGGAGTGGGCGGTTATCGAATTTCTATTGTAACGGAGGCTAAATACACGTTTTAAAACTTAAATACAGCTATTTGCGGCAGAAAAGTTGGTTATCTGCGACCGCAAATCACTATCATCATCAAATTTGATAGCTACACTACAGCCAGACTGGATATATATCTAGAATTCGAGGCCTTTCAGTTCGGTCAATGTCAATCAACAACGAGCTTGGTGAAGTTGTACCTTACCGCCATCTACGAATACCATTTTAAACTATTATCAGTATAATGACTGCAGACGTTTTTGTTGCGGTTACAAAATGATTCCTGCAGCTACAACTAAACATCCTCGTGTTGTTTGTTGTAACAACTAGATATTTAGTGTGGATATCCAGAATTGTATTGTAATGTCAACAAAATATTATGGTTGCCGTAACAGAATTTTCAATCTGCTTCAACCAAACACTTTTGCTATGGTAGCACGAATTTTTTGTTCCGGCCAATATGTCAACCCTTCAGTACTTTATTTTGTGAACTTATAGTTTAATTGAAGTTTGAAAAACAGTTTACGTAGCTTAAGTTAAAATATTCCTAGATTTATAAAGATACACATGTTAATTCGGCGCTGAGTTAGCCCTATCCAAATTAAATTATTTTAAGAGGATTATTTCATCCGATAACACAAAACTGGCTCTCGTATTGTGCCAGAGTCCGGCCAGTAACATAACAAAAATACAGAGGCTGTAAAAGTGAAACAATTTATCGTGTGGTGATACGGCGAGAGAGAAAGAGTACCAGTATTGGTATTATGGAGTGGTCCGTAGCTTTCTGGTATCTCTTCAGGTGACAGATATGGATGCTTCGGCTACCGTCACTCCATTCCGAGCCAAGACGGCAACGTACGTATAGAGCTATACCGACTCCTAACACCGTGGGAACGTCACGATAAATATACACTTGTCAATGAAATGGAGGAACTTCTTTAAGGCCACAGTTATAAATTTTATCGTAACGGGTTTACATCGGACATCGCTGTTCACGGCCGGACGGTTCCAAAATCATTACTGTTAAGGCCCAGAGTAAGTTGGGGGTTCAATAGGTAATAATAATAACGTACGCAATAGTAAAATGGCGAAAAATAAAGCAATAGGCCCGGGAATAAATCTAACATAACTTTAAATAAAACGTAATTTTAGAATGAGTTTACCATCGTTAGCACCATCATAATCATAAAGTTTTCAATCCGAAAAATGGTTAGGACGCGAACCTGCAATCGTCGCTAGCTTGGCCTCACCTAAGCATTTCTCGAAAAGTAGAACATCCTACATCCCCAACTCTTTGCGAACAGATGTTTAAGTAGACTGTATAGGAGGATTTTGTAGAGAAGCCAGGTAAAAATACCAAAATTCAACAAAATTCTGAATTTTAAGAAGTCTCGTTTGTCACGCCTACGCTCATTGATTTTAGAATTTAGAATTTAGAATTTAGAATTTAGAATTTAGAATTTAGAATTTAGAATTTAAAATTTAGAATTTAGAATTTAGAATTTAGAACTTAGAATTTAGAATTGTTGTCCAACTTGTGCCAGTATAAGCAAAAAAATTTGAACTGAACTTAGAACTTAGAATTTAGAATTTAGAACTTAGAATTTAGATAAATTCTTCTTCGGTTTGTGCCAGTTTAAAAATTTTATATATTTTTAGATTTAGTGAATACTTGTATATTCGACGCTTCGCCTAAAAATTTCATTATGAGAATAATAAAAAATAGAATCCATAAATTTTACAATAATAATTCTGACAATAAAAAACCAAACGAAAATAAAAACTACATTTCATTACCATATGTTAAAGGTATGTCACACAATTTAAGTAAATTATTAATAAAATATAATTTACAAGTATCACACAAAAATTATAACAACTTAAAATTTTTGTATTCTAATTTAACCAATTTACCCAAAGGACTTGTACCTTGACGCAGTTCTAGTAATACTGGGACGGGTGGGATGGCTTGCGCGCTTCAATGATCTAAAGAGCCGAACCATAGGTTTAACCATATTGGAGGGGTTTTTATTTGAGAAGCCAGACTAAATCAAGTCCCTGAAAGGGGGCAGCAGCTCTTTCAGTAATCATAGTGGCAGAGATCGTGAGGGTCGGTATGGCACTGTGATACACACTACTGCGATGTGGAAGGCAACGGGAAACCACCACATTATTATATCCCTGGTACAGCGTACTTCGAATTTATGATGATGGCACTTTCTGGAGTAAAATATTCCGGAGGTAAAATAGTCCCACATTCGGATCTCCGGGCGGGGACTGCTTCGGGGGGAGTCATCAGAAATGATAAGTGTAACATCTCACGAGTCGGAGCGTGGAATGTTAGAAGCATGAAACAAGTAGGAAAGTTAGAGAATTTGAAAATTGAGATGGATAGGTTAGCATTAGACGTAGTAGGTATTAGTGAAGTGCGATGGCCAGAAGCCGAAGACTTCTGGAGCGGAGATTTTAGAGTAATACACACAGGATCTGTAGGAGGAAATTCGGGAGTAGGAATTGTTATGCGGAAAAAAGTAGGGCAGAGTGTAGAAAATTTCTTACAGCAAAGTGACAGGGTAGTTATGGTTAGGTTAGATTCGAAACCTGTAAAAACAGTAATAATACAGGTATATATGCCCACTTCTAACTACAGTGATGAGGTCGTAGAGGCAGTTTATAGTGATATTGAACATGTGCTAGATTTTGTGAGAGGACACGAAAATTTAATAATTATAGGAGATTTCAATGCAGTCGTAGGCACAGGGCGAGAGGGCGGAATAGTTGGTCCCTTTGGATTAGGCAATAGGAACGATAGGGGAGTGAGACTGATAGAGTTCTGCGATAAACATAACTTAACGGTCGCGAACACTCTATTTCACCATCATGTTAGGAGACGCTACACGTGGAAGATGCCAGGAGACCTAGGGAGATATCAAATAGATTACATTCTTGTTAGGCAAAGATTTAGAAATCAAGTTAGGGATTGTAGAAGTATCCAGGAGCAGATATAGATAGTGATCACAATATAGTCGTTATGAAGGCCAATCTTAAATTTAAGATTTTGAAAAAACGAAGCGGAAGAAGGTATCTTGACCCAGAGAAACTAAAAGATGATGATACGCGCGATAAGTTCGAGAAAAAGACAAACGAAGTACTAAAGGGCGCGGGCGAAAATATTGTTAGGGACATAGAGGAAGAATGGAATTGCATTAAACATAGTTTAGTTTCCTCAGCTAAGGATATTTTGGGTCATAAACAGAATGAAAGTAGGAAACCCTGGATAACAAAACATATTGTGAGTCTAATAGAGGAAAGGCGCAAATATAAAAATAGGTTAGATGAAATAGGGAAACAAAGATATAAGGCGATCAAGTGGGAAATTATTCGGAAATGTAGGAAAGCGAAAGAGCAATGGATCGATGATAAGTGCAAAGAAGTGGAAAATAAGTTCGAAATAGGAAAGACTGATGAAGCATATAAAATAATTAGGAGAAATTTTAGAGAAATTGGATCTAGTACCAAAAGCATTAGGAATGAGGCAGGAGATATCCTAATCGAAAGCGGGGAGAAGGCAGATAGGTGGAAAGAATATTTAGGAAACTTATATGCGGGACAGGAAGTGCAAGATATATTAGAAAGTGAAAGCAGTGTAGAAGGGGATAACCTAGGGAGTCCTATAATGAGAGAAGAGTTTGAGCTAGCACTAAAAAGTTTAAGGAATAATAAAGCACCAGGTATAGATGGCTTGCAGGCAGAAATCTTAAAGTGCGCAGGTCAAGAGGTAATAGATCGTTTATTTAAATTAGTTAGTCGCATATACCTGACAGGCGAGATTCCAGAGGATTACAAACTGAACATCATGGTAGCTTTGCCAAAAAGGAAAGGCGCGGATAGATGCGAAAATTTTAGAACTATCAGTTTAACTTCCCATGCGTCAAAAATTTTAACTAGAATTGTGCAAAGAAGGATGGAGAAAAAGGCGGAAGAAATATTAGGAGAAGATCAGTTCGGATTTAGACGAAATAGAGGAACGCGCGAGGCCATTCTAGCTTTACGAGTAATTATAGAAAAAACGATAGAAAAGAGAAAGAGCGTATATATAGGATTTGTAGATTTAGAAAAAGCCTTCGACAACGTAAAATGGGGGAAGATGTTTGAAGTGCTGAGAAAGGTAGGGATGAAATACAGGGACAGAAGAATAATACATAATCTCTACAAAGAGCAAAAGGCAGTTATAGAATGTGAGCAGGAACGAAGGGAAGTAGATATCCGGAAGGGAGTGAGACAGGGATGTGCATTGTCACCTCTAGTTTTCAACTTATATATCGAAGATGCGATTAATATTGTTAAGGAAAGAACAGCCTCAGGGATCAATGTACAGGGCCAAACTATTAACATGCTCAGATTTGCGGATGATATAGCAGTGTTAGCATCTAACAAAGAAGAATTAGGAGCGGCTTTGAATGAAATGGAAGCAGTTTTGACACAGGGCTACGGCATGAAAATCAATAAAAAGAAAACTAAAATTTTGGTATGTAGATGGAGTGAAAATAGAACTAAAATTGAAATACGAATAGGAAATGAGAAGATAGAGGAGGTCGCGGATTTCTGCTACTTAGGAAGTAAAATAACTCAAGACGGTAGGAGCACTAAAGATATAAAACAAAGAATGGCGCAGGGACGAGTTGCGTTTAACAAAAAGAAACAACTGTTATGTTCGAGAACGGTTAATATAGAGACTAGGAAGAGACTCTTAAAGTCGTATGTATGGAGTACGGCATTATACGGGTGCGAAACTTGGACAATAGGAGAAGCGGATAGAAAAAGAGTAGAAGCGTTTGAACTGTGGTGTTACAGACGCATGATGAAGATACCGTGGATAGATAAGGTTAGCAATAGGGAAGTATTAGAAAGAGTTGGGGAAAGGCGAAAGGTATGGAAAACAATAAAGAGTAGGAGAGATAGGATGGTAGGACACCTTCTAAGACACGAAGGAATAGTTCGCGACATACTAGAGTCAGAGATAGGAATAAAAAGAGGTAGGGGTAGGCCTAGATTAGACTACTGCTCTCAAATAGTTAGGGATGTAGGATGTTCTACTTTTAGGGAAATGCGTAGGTTAGCTCAGGATAGAAAAGAATGGAGGTACGCGTCCAACCAGTCTTCGGACTGAGAACCTTATGATGATGATTCTAATTTAAAAACACCAATTCCAAAACTTATGAAAACACATACTGTATACAAAATTAAATGCAAAGACTGTGAAAAAACATATATTGGACAATCTAAAAACCATTTAGAAACAAGACTTAAACAACACAAATATAAAAATAGTAATTCTGCTATAAGTAAACACATGAAAAACAACAACCATACTTTTGAATTTAATGATACCAAAATTCTAGAACAAGAAAAGAATTTAAAATCTCGACTATTTTTAGAAATGATTTACATAAAAAAAGATGAAAACTCTATTAATGGTAAAATTGATATTCAAAATTTAAGTCAAATTTACTGTAATATAATATAATAAAATAACCATCCTCTCTGCATCTTACTTACTAATCTATATTTCTGTTAAATTACACACAATACATTTTTCTCTTTTATAAATCCAAAATCAAATGTGCTAAAATTGTATATTTCTATCATAGTTACCTTTTAAGTTTTGACTGTTTATAAAAAATTTTGTCAAATATTTTCATGTTATATATTTTTACAAACTTTAATAAACCATTCTTGACAAAGCCCCCAAACGGGGGCGAAACGTCGAATATACAAGTATACAAGTATTATTATTATTGCCAGAAAATTCACTAAATCTAAAAATATTTAGAATTTAGAATTGTTGTCCAACTTGTGCTTCGCATCCTCACACTTTTGACTCACACTCTGATGCTTCTTCACGTTTATTCTTGACATAATATGGCGTACCTTACCTCTGATAAGAAAACTGTGTGTACCAAATGCAAATCTGAAGGAAAGAATGTCAGTCCGATGTTTGATTACGCTCATTACTGTCTCGTTCGTTCATTTTGAATAGAAAAGTATACGGTTTCCGCAAGCGTAAGGGCAGCAAAGCATCAGATAAAATACTTAAGAAAATCACTCTAATTTATTGCTTCCACTTAGTTAATTGGTGGTGAAGTAAACGCATACAATTTATCAATATAGAGTAACATTTTCTCCGTGTATGCAAATCTTAATTTGTAATTTAGATATTGCAATATAAAATGCGGCGCAATCTACAACATGATCTCATCAGTACTGGAGCGATGGAAGTACGGAGCTAAAGGAGATAGAAGCACCGTTTTTTTAATTACACATTAATTATTCCGGAAGGATTATGGGTATAGATTATAGTGCTCGGCACCGATGCTTCATTATCATATAAACGGTTCTTTTAAAACGAAAGATGCTGTTACTTACCTACCCTACCGATTGTTAAGGTAGGCCGGTAACCATCAAAGGGTTTCATCACGCGCATACATAGATTTGTTCCTACTTCTTCCGCATAACAATTCCTACTCCCGAATTTTCCTGCTTCTTTCCATCGCACTTCACTAATGCCTACCACGTCTGTGTGTATCACAGTGCCATACCGACCCTCACGATCTCTGCCACTCTGATTACTGAAAGAGCTGCTGCCCCCTTTCAGGGTCTTCTCAAATAAGAACCCCTTCAATATGGTTAAACCTATGGTTCGTCTCTTTATAGTCGGGAATCTGACTTTCCAAAAGACGCTTCTAAAATGGTGAACTGTCAACTCAAAGACATAGTTTTAAAAAAATAAGTGCAACATGGGAAATCGTTATGCGCATTCATGTCTAGAAGGGCGCAAAAATCCGGGATTGCAAAAAGCCAAAAAAAAAATATTTTGTAATTTTTTTTGCGAATTCAAAAGTGTTTAATTTTTTTTTTTTGAATCGTATTTGCGAGCGTAATATTTGACGTACAGAAATAATTTTTACATAAATAGAAAGCTTATTCTCTGCACTTTTCGCTGGTACCAAGCCCGTTTTTATATTATTGTTAATAAAACCTATACAAATTGTTTAATTAGAGAATGTACAAAAAGTGCATTGCAAACTTCAGCATCGAGGGAATTTCCTAACTATTATAGTCAGCTGCATACATGTATCGTATCGAATGTTCCGAAAAGAATGTGGAAAATTTTGGTGAAACAATCATTTCAATAACGTTTTTGTAGCAAAAGTTATAAATATTTATTTACAACCTACCGCTGCCCGCTGTCGCCGGGCAAACCCCGACGCGGTTCAGTTCCTGTCCCCATCGTGCCTCGCATCGTGCTCACGTCCGTCTCTTGTTAATCTGTGCGTTATCGCGTAAGTCTGTCTCTTTCTCACTAGCAGAATGTGTAACAAGAAATAAATTTTCGTCTTCGGTCAGCCTAAATGCTTTAATTGTAACGTATAAAATAACCTACATACTCGTATATTACACGTATCATGATGAATTCAAATCAAAGAGTTGTGGATCCGTAGATTTGATCTGTCAATTCATGTTGTTATTAGAGAACTATCGCAAAATACTGGTTTAGTATTGACTGTATATATGTTTTAAGTGGATGCGACACAGTAAGCTTCATTTTCAAGCAAATTGAAAATTTAAATAAACTGAGGGCTCACTTGTTTCACAATTATTGCAAATCCGACATTCGAAATTTACTGCCAACAGAAGATGCCTTTCATCAACATGTATTAAGAGCCGGCGCTTACCAGTTTATTCTCGAGTTTATTTGGAAAAATTCAACAACTTTTAATCCTGTTATCCGTAACCCCGAAAACTTCGGATGGATTTTCAAAGATAACATATACATACCAAAGTTAATAACAATAAGTATTAGGCCGCAAATAGAAACAAATGACAATGTATTCTTCAAATGTAAAGGTAGGTAATTGTTCAAGAAATTGTAATTGTAGCAGATATAAATTGCATAATCGGTTGTTATTGTGAAGGAATGTGTGATTAGTACTCCGGATAGTGACAATTTTTATAACTGATTTCAGCGCCCTTCGTATTCATATAAAATTATAAATTGTCTGTTGGAAATCAGAAATATCCATGTGCGAGCCCCCATCGTGGGACATATTACAAATGGCAGGTCTTCAAAAATGAAAAAGAAAAGAGTTAACCTAAATCTTTTCAGTGCCCCTGTCATTTGATTACATCAATTTATTAATTAAATCATGAACAAGAAAATATCTGAGGCAGAGATCCTGTACAGTTTCAGATCAGAGGCAGACGTTTTAAATATGATTTAAACAGAATGAAAGTAGGAAACCCTGGATAACAAAACATATTGTGAGTCTAATAGAGGAAAGGCGCAAATATAAAAAATAGGTTAGATGAAATAGGGAAACAAAGATATAAGGCGATCAAGTGGGAAATTATTCGGAAATGTAGGAAAGCGAAAGAGCAATGGATCGATGATAAGTGCAAAGAAGTGGAAAATAAGTTCGAAATAGGAAAGACTGATGAAGCATATAAAATAATTAGGAGAAATTTTAGAGAAATTGGATCTAGTACCAAAAGCATTAGGAATGAGGCAGGAGATATCCTAATCGAAAGCGGGGAGAAGGCAGATAGGTGGAAAGAATATTTAGGAAACTTATATGCGGGACAGGAAGTGCAAGATATATTAGAAAGTGAAAGCAGTGTAGAAGGGGATAACCTAGGGAGTCCTATAATGAGAGAAGAGTTTGAGCTAGCACTAAAAAGTTTAAGGAATAATAAAGCACCAGGTATAGATGGCTTGCAGGCAGAAATCTTAAAGTGCGCAGGTCAAGAGGTAATAGATCGTTTATTTAAATTAGTTAGTCGCATATACCTGACAGGCGAGATTCCAGAGGATTACAAACTGAACATCATGGTAGCTTTGCCAAAAAGGAAAGGCGCGGATAGATGCGAAAATTTTAGAACTATCAGTTTAACTTCCCATGCGTCAAAAATTTTAACTAGAATTGTGCAAGGAAGGATGGAGAAAAAGGCGGAAGAAATATTAGGAGAAGATCAGTTCGGATTTAGACGAAATAGAGGAACGCGCGAGGCCATTCTAGCTTTACGAGTAATTATAGAAAAAACGATAGAAAAGAGAAAGAGCGTATATATAGGATTTGTAGATTTAGAAAAAGCCTTCGACAACGTAAAATGGGGGAAGATGTTCGAAGTGCTGAGAAAGGTAGGGATGAAATACAGGGACAGAAGAATAATACATAATCTCTACAAAGAGCAAAAGGCAGTTATAGAATGTGAGCAGGAACGCAGGGAAGTAGATATCCGGAAGGGAGTGAGACAGGGATGTGCATTGTCACCTCTAGTTTTCAACTTATATATCGAAGATGCGATTAATATTGTTAAGGAAAGAACAGCCTCAGGGATCATTGTACAGGGCCAAACTATTAACATGCTCAGATTTGCGGATGATATAGCAGTGTTAGCATCTACCCATACAGCACGTCCAATCTGAATTACGTCTCTACAAGATATACACATGAGAAACAAAATATGTTAAAGTGGATCTAATTGCTGATCTAGTACTGACGCATGTATATGAGATACAACTATGTTTATATTGATTGAATTGTGTGCTAAAATGTTTAATAATTGTATACCGTATGCACCCAAGATTCTAAACAGTTTTATATAACGTAAAGATGGATCATTAGAATGTTGAAATATAACGTCCGTACATGAAGCTGACAAGGTTTAAATGATATGTAAGTGTGGTGCTTTATGTAATACTTGTGCCACTGCATGCACCACGTAAAAATAGAGTATAGTGGCGACCAGTGCCGATATAATATACACTATGCAGTTGTGCCTTGTTGTGTCTATATTCGAGGGAGATGGAAAAATGCGCGCGCAGCATCAACGTAACCACACCGGTCATGTGTATCTCATGTGTCGTCTGTCCTCTATAATAAGAAATAAGAGCGTTGTAGCGGCCATTTTATTACTTACTTGGGAAGCTCTGTTGATAGTGGATGTGTTTGTGCACTTTCTAAAGGATCATAAGGTAGGAATAATTGTTAAATACCTACCTACTACTCCTAGGCATCAATAATGTTTGTACCAAGATAAAACTTCATACGCGAAAGCAAGTGTTGCACGTCATCACTAGTAACAAAACTAAATGCCCAAGAAAAATGTTTTTAACAGTAGATTTTCATTTTCTCTCGCATATTTCGGTGCATTAATACTGCAAAAAATGAAAATATTCCTCCAGAAACACGTTTTTTATAAGTTTCGTTTGTTACTATATACTTGGGCCGTCGAACAGACGGAGTGATCACCCTCCAAGAACGTGCTATAGGCGGGACCACTATCAATTTAGGACAACCGAACCGCAGTGATGCGCTTTCTTTAGACCCAACGAAGTCGCATCACTCCAATTCGGTCGTCATAAATTACTACGCTAGAGCACGTTCTTGCAGGATGATCACTCCGTCTGTTGGGCGGCCCAAGTATAGTGATTACGTGAACCGTTTGCTTTCGCGTGTGATCTTTTTTATCATTTTATGATTCAAATTCGAGGCTCACAAGAGGATCTCGGAAATTGTAAGAGAGTAAGAGATAGAGAAGGAGTTTAAATTCGGCAAAGTTGTGTATTCATGGGACCAACAATTAGGGCTGTGCTTAAGAACCGGGTACCCGGGTACCCGGTTCTGACATCGACGGGTACCCGTTTCAAAAATCGGTCCCTACCCGGATTTAATACCCGTAAAAGACTACCCGGGTACCCGGCTCCGCCCGGGTACCCGACCCTACCCGGCTACCCGGTTTTGGCATCGGGTCATAGCCGATTCTTGTACATGGAAAAAATACCCGGATCCGAATGCAATTAACCATCCGGGCACCCGGTTGCATAATTTGAAACACAGGATGCTAGGAGCTTGATGGGGCTAAATACCGATCTGACTCAATAATATTTCCAAAAATATATCGCGTGGGAATCAACTTAGTTTAAATATTACTGTAAAGACAGCAGCAGCCGTGCCGCAATGGTTGAGTGAGTTTAATCCCTGCACCTCTGACATTGCATCCAGCGTATGTAGGTTCAAATCCAACTGCGTGGCGGTTGAATTTTTTTTTACTTGTATTGTTATTTTGAATGAACGGCGATTGATTTCTATCAGTAAAGATGCATAATTAAACGTTTTATAATTTTTAATTAAACTGGAAATGAACCTATCGCCGAGGCGAGGGCACAAACAGGCGTTTATGCCCGAGGTGCATACAAAATTTTATGCACAACTGGTCATCTTACTTCTTACAAATAGGTACTACATAAGAATTATTTTTGATAAATTTTTGCGTTGCATAAAAATAAAGTCACACTGACTACTGACAGATAGCTATTTGACTTTATTCCCAACTAAGAATTCATTCAAATAACCATAGAGACGCCGTAAACAACGACAGCCATATTGTAAATTTATGTAATCGTTTGCCTACGCTAACCTAAGTACTGTTACATACAAAATAACTTTTGAAATGTTTTAATTAGTTTACAATGGAAAGTGATGAAGATTTCAGTTCTTGCACTACACCGAAAGTTGTGGAAGCAGCTAAGGCAGCGACAATGAACTTGTTGCCTAAGTAAAAACTAGATCAGTACTTTACGGCCCGGCGGGCCGTAAAGTACAAAAAAGCCCGCAATATAGCTGTCAATAATAAAATGACACTTTAAGCCCTAAAACAAAACTTTGTTCATTTTAATTTGCAACAATAACTGCGTTTATTTGCGCTGCGGGCATTGATAACAGCTATTACGCAATCATCGTGTGTAAAATCAACCCTCGAATAAATATTTGTGGCGGTCCTGAAAAGGACCGATTGGGATGGTTTGCACCAGACAGTAGCCCAGCCTATTGTAATATTCCCGACGCACATTCGCTAGCTGTCGGTAAGTACTCCCAAGTAAAAATTCCCTCCGTAAATTCTCCATTATTTGCAAATAATTATTCCTTTAAGAATCGAACACAAAGCACAAAGCACAAACACAATTAATAAATTTTCTAGGCAACGCTCCAATGCTACAGCCTTTTAATAATGTGAATAATTTTCTAATAAGTCCATTTCCAGTTTAATTAAAAATTATAAAACGTTTAATTAGGTATGTTTACTGATAGAAATCAATCGCCACTCATTCTAAATAACAATACAAGTAAAAACACGTAAACGCCGCGCAGTTGGATTTGAACCTCCGTACGCTGGATGCAATGTCGGGGGTGCCGCGATTAAACTTACTCAACCATTGCGACAAGGCTGTAGCTCTCTTTACAGTAGTATTTAAACTAAGTTGATTCCAACGCGATATATTTTCGGAAATATTATTGATATTTTTTGTTAAACTTTGAAAATTATTGCACAAAAACGTTCTCTGGTCCACATTGTATGTGTCCTGATACTCGCAATATCCTTAAAACACGTTGGGGACATAGAAATCGCAATTTTCAGATTTCCCATGTTAAAACAGGATGCTTCAGAATTCCCGGGACACACGGTATAAATAAACACCATGCTCCAAGCGTGCTGTGGAAAACTCAAGTTGGTTGCTGTAAGTGAAATAATTTAAGTCTGTACATTGCTCAATGTCTCAGTTCATAAAATACTTTTGGTGTTAGAATCTATAAAGCTTATGTGGGGAAGGAGCATTAAACTAAAGAATTTTTCAGTTTTTCTAGGACAATTTTTTACGCGTTTCAACTTTTCACATTCGACGCGTTATTAAAGAAAATTGTTAGGAAGATTGCACCAGTGTAATTATTTATTTACGAAATAACCCTTATTTATATTATTATTATATTATTTAGTGCTTATTATTTAAACCAGGCGCAAAATCCGAAAGGGCAAATTTTCGGCCGCGCGGTAACACCAACCATAGCATCTTGCCTAAACCTACCATGTTGAAATCCTAAAATAAGGGTGATTTAATATGTGCTATAAAATTATGCATAAGGTCCAACTTACAGAATATGAAGACTAGATATAGAATTCGTTTTTTATGGGAAAATTTTCTTACTTATAGTCGGGTCTACTCGGTAAATCTGGATACCCGTTAAACCGTGTATTCGGAACAGGTCAGTCAAGTTGGCCCCCCCCATGAATTATTTTGAAAAATGTTTATGATGGCTCGATTGCGCCGGTGTTGCGCCACCTTGCGCCGCTTATTTCGTAGCTTGCGCCCTTATGGGTCAGAAACTGTAGCCTATTTTCCTTGGGAGGGGCCAACTATACGATAGCCCCTCCCATTTACAATTCTTCCAAAATTATTATAGGGGTACATTCTAAAGGGCTTTCGCCACCTTGCGCTACTAGAATTTTTGCTTGCGCCATAGTGGTATTGCATATACGCCACGTGACAGAAACTGCGCTGGCCCCCCAAATGAATTATTTTGAAAAATGCTTGTGATGGCTCGATTGCGCCGGGGTTGCGCCACCTTGCGCCGCTTATTTCATAGCTTGCGCCCTTATGGGTCAGAAACTGTAGCCCATTTTCCGGGGGGAGGTCAACTATATGGTAGACCCTCCCCATTTACAATTCTTCCAAAATTATTATACGTATACATTCTAAATGGCTTGCGCCACATTGCGCCACTAGAATTTTTGCTTGCGCCCTAGTGGTATTGCATATACGCCACGTGACAGAAACTGCGCTGCCCCCCCCCATGAATTATTTTGAAAAATGCTTATGATGGCTCGATTGCGCCGGGGTTGCGCCACCTTGCGCCGCTTATTTCATAGCTTGCGCCCTTATGGGTCAGAAACTGTAGCCCATTTTCCGTGGGGAGGTCAACTATATGGTGGACCCTCCCCATTTACAATTCTTCCAAAATTATTATACGTATACATTCTAAATGGCTTGCGCCACCTTGCGCCACTAGAATTTTTGCTTGCGCCCTAGTGGTATTGCATATATGCCACGTGCGCTGCCCCCGCCCATTATTCGAATTTGAAATTTTTTGTGCGCCTTTATTATACATTCCAGTGAAAAATGATTTTTCATTATTCATTATGCAAAATTACTTTCTACTTATACAGGCTGTCCCATTTTTCTGCATAACACTGAACTTTGTTTTTTTAGTGAAGCACTTGTATTTGATTGCATTTTTTGATTCCTTACTTGTTTGCTAGAGGTCGTATTAGATATTTTTTCCTTGAAGTACAATATTATTGGGGCTACCTACCTGCATTTATAAAAGACTATGGCGAATGTAGGAGAATTTCAAAAAATGAATGTTTTCGGATTGATTTTGTGGCAGTGATAATTGGGAAAAAAGGAATATCCAGCCGAATGTAATATACATGGTATAACCAACTGCGTGATGAAATTAGAAATTTCAAACCTCATAATTTTATTCTTTTAAGTGGAATCATACATTTTTATGTACGTCACACATACCATTATTAGGAACGTATAAGCTTTGTATACCTGTAATGTTAATGGTTCCTGCCAGCAGTATTATTCCTTGCATCTGAAGAGTAATGGTATTTTGAATATTTTTGAAGTGCGTTTTAAAAAATTCCTTAAATCTGTCGGCTTTTTGACATGACATGTCGAAAACTAGGGTTCAATGGTTGCCAGCACTGTCTCCGTTTGGGCGTTTCCCGCGAAATTTTGTTTAAGTGTTGCAAAGTTTCAGTGACTCAGCCGTAAAGTGTAAGAAGTATTGATATCTTTTCAATTATTGATGGATTCAACCGTTACTTGTTTGAAATTCATTTCGATATTAATAATAATAATAATAATAATAATAATAATAATAATAATAATAATAATAACATTAATAATAAATATATTACAGTAATGTAATAAACTGGTTATGTATAGTTGCCGGTTCTTTTATATAATTGCAAGAATTATAGGTAAATGTGATAAATAAGCGCAAATTATAGTAAATGTAACAAACTGGTTGCGTTTATTTATATCCCAACTAGGTTTTGCCAAGTAGGCCACTTCCACTTTCACGCGCTTTAACAGACTGTTAAGAGCCAAGTCTCCCTGCTGCATTTTCGAGCGATTCAGACGTTCGCGCCTTTACAAACTGTACTGCTATTTATTTATATTTTGCTTTCTAATTTTGCAAGCATATACAGAAAGCATTCCCTAAGAGTCGTCTCGTCGGCGATTTAAAGAAAAACGAATAGAAGTTTGTCTTTTTCGGCTTCAAATATACCCATATTTTGCGTACTTATAACTTACTAAAAAATCACTCTTTTAAAAATCCGAGACGAGAGGCCTATTTCCACCAGTTTCTTCTTTCGAACAAAACAAAGAATTTCAAAATCGGTTCATAAATAAGGAAGTAATTTGTAAAGAGAGCTGCCCTTGCAAACACAATTTAATGCCCTGCAATGTGGCGACCTCTGCTTCGGAGCAAAAAATTCTTGATGTTCGCGATCGGATACTTGGCTCTTATGATTTCTGTATATACTTGCAAAATTAGAAAGCAAAATATCAATAAATACCAGTACAGTTTGTAAAGGCGCGAACGTCTGAATCGCTCGAAAATGCAGCAGGGAGACTTGGCTCTTAAACTTCATGCCATACAAGCAACATGCTTGGCGCAGTATCGAGAGGCGAGGGCACTTTCAAGACGCGTGGGGAGTTTTTGTTCGAATCCAAGCGGAGCCTTTTTTTAAAGCTTGTTTTAATTTAGAGAATTTTTGCATGCATTCCATGTGTTGTGTCTGGTGGCTCGTCACGAAAGGTATTTGTTTAAAAAAAGCCGCGATTACTAATAAAGACACGCTAAAACATTTCATTGGCAAGACCTAGTTGGGATATACATAAACGCAAACTGGTTATGAATAGTTGCCGGTTCTTCTATACATAATTGCAAGAATTATAGGTAAATGTCATTAATAAGTGCAAATTATTCACTTTTACCGATGATTTTATAAAATTCCCAAAGTACAACGGGCAATTTATTAAATATCCTTGAATTAATTGCATTTTCAGGTAATTATGAATAGGTTCCAAGACGCGGTGGTAATAATAATAAATTGTTTTCTTTTCTTCTACTTTCTGTTCAAATTATCAAGTTATGGAGCTGTAGTAGTACTAGAGTTGGTGTCGAAGCTCTTGCGTGCGTATGGCATTTGCGTACAAGGCACATTTTATGGCATTTGCGTACATAAGGAAATATAAGTCCAGTCGGCAAAGCGGGCAGCTCGAAGCAAGTGGCACTTGCGTACAACATAAAATTTGGATTCCTAATTTAAATATTTATTTCGAACACTATGCTAAATATTGAGGTAAGTTAACTTCATCCCCCCGTTGATTTGTTTTGTAAAATGTTTGTTGAATGATCTTTGAAGAGAATTATGTTATAAGCGCTAACGACCGAGACTTACAACACTCCGCTGGCTTCGCTTGACCTTAACCTGACAGATTGTTATATAGTACGCAAGTCCCACTTGCTTCGAGCTGCCCGCTTTGCCGGCTGGACTAATACTTCCTTATGTACGCAAATGTCATAAAATGTGCCTTGTACGCAAATGCCAGGCACGCAAGTGCCTCGAAACCCACTCTAGTACTACTACTACAGGTCCATAACTTGATAATTTGAACGGAAAGTAGAAGAAAAGAAAATAATTTAGTATTATTACTACCGCGCCTTGAAACCTATTCATAATTACTGGCAAATGTAATTAATTCAAGGATATTTAATAAATTGCCCGTTGGACTTTGGGAATTTTATAAAATCACTGGTAAAAGTTAATCATTTGCACTTATTTATCACATTTACCAATAATTCTTGCAATTATATAGAAGAACCGGCAACTATACATAACCAGTTTGGGTTTATGTATATCCCAACTAGATTTTGCTAATGCAATGTTTTAACATGCTATTATTCCCATGTTTTCATTAGTAATCGCGGCTTTTCTTTAAACAAATACCTTTAGTGAAGGACCACCAGACACAACACAAGGAATGCACGCAAAATTCTGTAAATTACAAGAATCTTTAAAAGAAAAAGGCTCCACTTGGATTCGAACAAAAACCCCCCACGCGTCTTGAAAGTGCCCGCGCCTCTCGGTACTGCGCGCCAAGCCTGTTGCTTCGTTGCCGACCGATCGGCTACGGTTGCTTGCAATGATGTATATCCCTACTGGATTAGGCCCATTGACGTTTACCCCGTGAAAACTTTCTGAGGCATATCTGTTGTGTATGCAACCCGTACTACTTACGGATCTCCATCCGTTTCTAACGCGAAGAGCTTATCAGGTGTTTTAGCACAGGTAGTTTATACATTATTCGAAAATTTCAATTGTGTAGCTCAAGAATGGTAAATAAATTTGCTGACTGGTCACAGACCTTTAACAGGGAGCAAATCAGAACTTAGATTCTAATAATATTGAGTAATAACTTATAGAAGAACTTTATGAAAAAAAGGATAGTAGTAGACTCGAAAATATATGACAAAAATAAATTTATAGTAGACTGACACCCTGTACACTATTACTATTCAGATGCAAGGAATAATACTGCTGGCAGGTACTATTAACATTACAGGTATACAAAACTTATACGTACCTAATAATAGTATGGTGTGACGTACATAAAAATGTATGATTCCACTTAAAAGAATAAAATTATGAGGTTTGAAATTTCTAATTTCATCACGCAGTTCCTCATACCCTGTATATTATATTCAGCTGGATATTCCTTTTTCCTAATAAAATATCACTGCCACAGGATCAATCCGAATACATTAATTTTTTGAAATTCTCCTACATCCGCCAAAGTCTTTTATAAATTAATGCAGGTAGGTAGCACCAATAATATTGTACTTTAAGGAAAAAATATCTAATACGACCTCTAGCAAACAAGCAAGGAATCAAAAAATGCAATCAAATACAAGTGCTTCACTAAAAAAACAAAGTTCAGTGTTATGTAGAAAAATGGGACAGCCTGTATAAGTAGAAAGTAATTTTGAATAATGAAAAATGAAAAATCATTTGTGTCTCTCATACAAAATTTTTCTCTGGAATGTACAATAAAGGTGTACAAAAAATTTCAAATTCGAATAATGGGCGGGGGCAGCGCCGTTTCTCTCACGTGGCATATACATAAACAATACCACTAGGGCGCAAGCAAAAATTCTAGTGGCGCAAGGTGGCGCAATCCATTTAGAATGTATCCGTATAATAATTTTGGAAGAATTGTAAATGGTGAGGGGCTGCCATATAGTTGACCTCCCCACGGAGAATGGGCTACAGTTTCTGACCCATAAGGGCGCAAGCTATGAAATAAGCGGCGCAAGGTGGCGCAACCCCGGCGCAATCGAGCCATCATAAGCATTTTTCAAAATAATTCATGGGGGGGACAGCGCAGTTTCTGTCACGTGGCGTATATGCAATACCACTAGGGCGCAAGCAAAAATTTTAGTGGCGCAAGGTGGCGCAAGCCATTTGGAATGTATACGTATAATAATTTTGGAAGAATTGTAAATGGGGAGGGTCTACCATATAGTTGACCTCCCCCCGGAAAATGGGCTACAGTTTCTGACCCATAAGGGCGCAAGCTATGAAATAAGCGGCGCAAGGTGGCGCAACCCCGGCGCAATCGAGCCATCACAAACATTTTTCAAAATAATTCATTTGGGGGGCCAGCGCAGTTTCTTTCACGTGGCGTATATGCAATACCACTATGGCGCAAGCAAAAATTCTAGTAGCGCAAGGTGGCGCAAGCCCTTTAGAATGTACCCCTATAATAATTTTGGAAGAATTGTAAATGGGAGGGGCTATCGTATAGTTGGCCCCTCCCAAGGAAAATAGGCTACAGTTTCTGACCCATAAGGGCGCAAGCTACGAAATAAGCGGCGCAAGGTGGCGCAACACCGGCGCAATCGAGCCATCATAAACATTTTTCAAAATAATTCATGGGGGGGGCCAACTTGACTGACCTATTCGGAACCGGGTATTCACTATTTTGTGTTCCCGCTACCCAGGGGATCCGGGTATTCGCGATTTCGGTTACCCGTATATCGGGTACCCGCTACTCGGGAGATTCTGGTACCCGTGCCTGAGTATTTGCGAATTCGATTACCCGGACCCGGGAATTGACTATTTCGGGTTCCCGGGTAGGTACCCGGATTCGGGTACCCGGATACCCGGGTACCCGATTTATAACCCGCTACCCGGGGCATCCGGGTACCCGGATTTTATAGAACCGGGTACCCGGTTCCAAAAATTCCGGGTAGGCACAGCCCTACCAACAATATGCCGACAAAAAAATTAAAATATTTTAATTGCGTTTTAGGATTTAAAAAAAAATTAAATTTGGGAAATTTGTTTTTTTTTTCGTCTGATTACGTTATTTGAAAAAATATTGGAAAAATAAAAATACATTCTCATTGCCACTTTACAAATTCTATGGAATGGTGGTATCAGTTTTTGAATGAATCGTTTAGTTAATCAAGGGTCGGTATCAACTTACTTTTTTAAAATAGGTCGCCGTAAAAATTTTGAGATCAGTAGTTTTATTTTTGTATCTTCTTTACAACGACGTATCACAATCATAGTTTTAAAACGTTTCAGGTACGAAAACTTCCTCTTCAATGCAATTTTATGTAAATACGACTCTGATAAATTGAAAAATTACTTCGAAGAGATTTTCTCGTTGCGATGTATCATTGTTGTGGGGAAGAAAGAAAACAAACAATGCAGAAGCATGAGATGCAGAGTACCTACCTATGAGATGTTTCAATTTTTATTATGTAGATAAAATATGTACCTACTTAGATTTTAATACATTTAATATTCTTGTAAAAGTTCTGCCATTTTCTAGTGTTTTTCTACCTATTTCCTCTATCCTGTTGTACCTATACAGGTGTCCAGTTACAGTTAGTATTTCCGTGGTCACTTACGGCTTTATTATACATTTTATCGAAAACTGTTTTATACAAGCTCTTCTTATTTTTGACGCTGTATAAGCTAAAATTATTTTCAGCGTTACAAGATGTCCCATATTTTCTGCCCGCAGATCAACTCTGTTTTTTAAATAGAACACCCTATATATTATTGAATTTTTGGATTCTACGGGTAATTTTAGCGTGTTTTATTAAAAAACAAAACGGAGCTGATCTGCGTGTAGAAAATAGGGGACAACCTGTAACGCTGAAAATAATTTCAGCTTATAGAGCATCAAAAATAAGGCAGAGCTTGTATAAAATATTTTTTGATAAAATGCGTAGGTACAATAAAGCCGTAAAAGACCATGGGAATATTAACTGGACGCACTCTGTATACACAGAGCGACAGAGTTACATATACACGGAATAGTACATTTACGTTCAAATTGAGTGTGACAAATGCCATGTGTAAGCAGAGTTTAAGCACAGTACACAGTCACTGTGCATACGATCACACACTGTAGTTCACTTACTTTGCGTAAACGTAAATGGTATACTGTGACTATGTTGTGAGGCGGACGTTTAACCTTTGTGTATACATGTGTGCCTACTATGTATAAACGTAGCACATTTACATCATAGAATTGTGTAACCTGTATCTACATGTAGGTACATCTTCACAATGCGAACACATCGTATTCGTGATTTGGTGTGTTGTATGGGTAGCAAAGAAGAATTAGGAGCGGCTTTGAATGAAATGGAAGCAGTTTTGACACAGGGCTACGGCATGAAAATCAATAAAAAGAAAACTAAAATTTTGGTATGTAGATGGAGTGAAAATAGAACTAAAATTGAAATACAAATAGGAAATGAGAAGATAGAGGAGGTCGCGGATTTCTGCTACTTAGGAAGTAAAATAACCCAAGACGGTAGGAGCACTAAAGATATAAAACAAAGAATGGCGCAGGGACGAGTTGCGTTTAACAAAAAGAAACAACTGTTATGTTCGAGAACGGTTAATATAGAGACTAGGAAGAGACTCTTAAAGTCGTATGTATGGAGTACGGCATTATACGGGTGCGAAACTTGGACAATAGGAGAAGCGGATAGAAAAAGAGTAGAAGAGTAGAAGAGTAGAAGAGTAGAAGAGTAGAAGCGTTTGAACTGTGGTGTGATGAAGATACCGTGGATAGATAAGGTTAGCAATAGGGAAGTATTAGAAAGAGTTGGGGAAAGGCGAAAGGTATGGAAAACAATAAAGAGTAGGAGAGATAGGATGGTAGGACACCTTCTAAGACACGAAGGAATAGTTCGCGACATACTAGAGTCAGAGATAGGAATAAAAAGAGGTAGGGGTAGGCCTAGATTAGACTACTGCTCTCAAATAGTTAGGGATGTAGGATGTTCTACTTTTAGGGAAATGCGTAGGATAGCTCAGTATAGAAAAGAATGGAGGTACGCGTCCAACCAGTCTTCGGACTGAGAACCTTATGATGAAGAAAAGTAGCTCTACTTAGTAATTTCATCTCGCTTGAATCTAAGTAGGCCTATTTTCCAAACACTTTCAGAACCTCTGCCTCTGCTCAGGGACTGCTCAGAACCTCTACCTCGGATATTTTGTCGTTTTCTATGATTTAATTAATAAGTTGAATCATAAGGCAGAGGCGTTGAAAAGATTTAGGTTAACTTATTCTTTCTTTTAAATTTTTGAAGACATGCCAATTGTAAAATATCCGACGCGGGGTGGGCACAGAGGTCGCAATTTTCCTGTCTGCCATCACACAAACTACCAAATTTACAACCTCTTCCACACGCTAAAATCATTTTAAAATTGATGTCGATATCCGTCGTACTAGATCGGTGATAATATGTAAATGTTATTCCAAATTTATATTTTAGTTACCTATGTAAAAAGTTGCAGTTTATGTTTATTAATCATAATACGTGGAATAATATGTAGGTTATTTTATACGTTACAATTAAAGTATTTAGGCTGACCGAAGACGAAAATTTATTTCCTGTCACACATTCTGCTAGTGAGAAAGAGACAGACTTACGCGATAACGCACAGATTAACAAGAGACGGACGTGAGCACTATGCGAGGCATGATAGGGACAGGAACTGAACTGCGTCGGGGTTTACCCGGCGACAGCGGGCAGCGGTACTCTGTAAATAAATATTTATAACTTTTGCTACAAAAACGTTATTGAAATGATTGTTTCACCAAAATTTTCCACATTATTTTCGGAACATTCGATACGATACATGTATGCAGCTGACTATAATAGTTAGGAAATTCCCTCGATGCTGAAGTTTGCAATGCACTTTTTGTACATTCTCTAATTAAACAATTTGTATAGGTTTTATTAACAATAATATAAAAACGGGCTTGGTACCAGCGGAAAGTGCAGAGAATAAGCTTTCTATTTATGCAAAAATTATTACTGTACGTCAAATATTACGCTCGCAAATACGATTCAAAAAAAAATTAAACACTTTTGAATTCGCAAAAAAAAATTGCAAAATATTTTTTTTTTGCTTTTTGCTATCCCGGACTTTTGCGCCCTTCTAGACACGAATTCGCATAACGATTTCCCATGTTACCCTTATTTTCTTAAAACTATATCTTCGAGTTGACACCCCTTGATCGATTTTCGACCTTCAGGTTCCGTACTATTAGGTCATTGAAGCAGGCAAGCAATCCCACCCGTTCCAGTATTGCTAGAACTGCGTCAAGGTACAAGTCCGTTGGGATAGGTACCTACTTCACTTAATTTTCTTTTGAGATTTTCCATGACCTATTTCATCTCTTATCAGCCAAGTTTTCTTCAATTTTCCATGGTTGGTAGTCTAATTTTTCAGCTTATATCCAGGAAATACCTCCTAGGCATTCAGCATTTAAGACAAATCTAAGAATTATGCATATTGGAATTTAATGTATTCCATTGTAAATAACACCGGAAGTGACTTCTGGTAGCATTTCACAAAAGTGCTGCCGACGAATTTCGTTATTCATAATCTTATCTTTGTCTACTTTGATACAAATAACTTCCAAGCGCGTTGTTTTGTAGTATTAGCATAACACTCATTCATCATTCTTTTACCCACAAAAATTTACATCTGCATTCTAATAGAAAATTACTTCTAGCCCGTTTTGTACCGATTGGCATCTTTTCGCAACCGCACTTGTAAACTTGGGTTTTTATGTGTGGGCCCTAGGAATTTTACGATCAGTTCCAAGCAATTATGGTCTGCAGTTGCCTGAGTTTTATCTACAACAAAAACAAGGAGATCCATTACTAGACCCTCGATAAGTTTAGATAGCCCGTTTGACAGGTCAATCCTCTATTTTCGGCGACTCTTTCAAAGAAGCAAGTGACATTTAATAAAAGGTATACAGGCTAAATAATCGTCTCGACAGTTCTAACGCCGAAAACTTCGTGTATAATCAATAAAATACAGTGACATCTGACATTGGCGATGCTGGGTCTGTGATATATTTGTTTCATCCTGATGGTTAGTAAACAATAGTCCTGCTTTTATACCGTCTGGCGGCAGTGCACGGGTAAGCATCTTTCGTGTTTCTTCGTTTACCGTTCTCGTCCCCCCTAGCACTCTACTGCATAGGTAACAACTTTCAAATCTGTTTTATCTATATTTAAATTTGAGTATCGACACTCCTTTTGTTAACGCTACTCTCATCACCTTAATTTCCATTTTATGAGCGACAGAGAAAATCTGAGCACAGTATTATTGATTTAAATAAATTAAATGAGCGATCTTTATCTTAAATCGAAAACATAATTGCTGTATTCTTGTCGGCGTTATTTTTACAGCAATGCAAATTAATTTAACATGATTGGTCACAGTTTTTTTCGGATGTTGCGTCCAAGTAAATTAGCTCGCTTGATACACACGATTCTCTAACGGAAATGGTGTTATTAAATTATTAAAAGCGTAGATACCTTAAAACTTATCGTTTCATAAATATTTGAATATGCAAGTGCTTTATTCTTTCGATAACTACGTTTTTTAACAAAAAAACATTCTTGGAGGATCCTATTCTATCATAAAATGTAAGTACTGCCTTATTGTTATTAAAAATATGAGAGATAGTTATCTTAATTTTATTCTTCATATAAACCTCGTATTTCGTCTGAATTTTGTGTACCCGACAGGTGTTTCTCTTTTTAAGTAGTCCAATTTATCTTTAGGTGTTGCTGCATGATTTAACTCCAGTGAGCTAGCTTCCTTTTTACCCGTCATTTCCGGTTTGTGTTATTTTGAGCGCCTCATGCCGGACAGTCAGATGCCCTTTTTCAACATAACCAACAGGGGTTGTTTGTTTTAACAAGGGTTGTACGTATTTTCCTATTGACGAATTATTCGGTGCCAGGTGATAGGTGTACTCTTCGACATGAATTCACAGTGGGATTCTGAAACACAAGGGTGTCGGAATTTGACATTCGAGAGTTATGGATGGGTGGCCATTTGTTTCCTCTTCCGTCCGTAAGTTGCCAACGACCGAATTCTACTTCGAATGGACTTCTATGATATTATATGCACTTTCATAAGCAAGCAGTACAAAAATAAATCACTCCACCCTTGCGAGAACGCAACCAATAGAAACATTTTGTCAGTTTACTTCTAAAGTTGAGAAGACGCGATGTTTTCGTTTTTCCTAAGGGTGACTTGAACGTGAGATCGTGGACCAACTATTTGAGAGCAGTAGTCTAATCTAGGCCTACCCCTTCCTCGTTTTATTCCTATCTCTGATTCTAGTATGTCGAGAATTAAGCCTTCGTGCCTCAGAAGGTGTCCTACCGTCGTATCTCTCCTATGCCTTATTGTCTTCCATAAATTTCGCTTTTCTGACAATCGCTGACTATCGCTGACAATCAATAATCTAAATATTTGATTTTAGCGCTCCTGTATGCTAAGGCTACAAACAGTTTTTTGGCGAAACTGGTAGCATATTTTAAGTGAGTTGTTAGGTGGTAAGCGTGGGTCCATAAAAATGTAAAACTAATGATATATTGTGTATAAAACGTGACAAAACGGTATGTTAATAGCGCTTGCGACCGGCAGTGGGATCGTTTACGATTGCTGGTGACAGATACTACTGAGCGAATGAATAGGCACGCCCTAGCTGCTTGTCATATTAGGGTTGTTTTCTGGTGCAACGGGGTGCCTCATTATTTCACCACACCACAAGGGTCCACATCAAATCGAATAATCCACGAAATTATGCGATATTCAAACCACGTCCTTATTGATTCTGTTATTTAACTGGTCTTCCTAACTCGCCTATAATTTATTAAAGCAAAAATTTATTTCTGGGAATTATGTAGAACAAATTACATATTTTATTGGCTATTACCCTAGATAAGTACCTAGATTATTTTTTGGCGATTCTGAGAAAGGAAATTTTAGTGTTTCATGCTTGCCTAAGTTGCTCCGCTATTAACATAAATGTATGTAATTAATTCATGAGCTTTCAGAGGTTTGCGTTTAAGTCATACTTCACTTGTTCCATACATTTTATATTATAGACTCGGTGTATGTTAGGTTTGGAGATTAACATGATGGCTTCGATTTATGGTTCAGAAAGATTAATTTCTTGTTATTTATAACTTGTAATTGGCTCGTGTAAGCATCAGTTTTGCAGATAAGGTTTTCCTTTTTCATTTTGCAATATGCAGCGTTCCCCACAACGTTCAATTGCAGATTTTAGGGTATAAACTTAGACTTGTTTGACCAATATCTATAATCAAAATGGCATCAGTACAATTTTTATATTATATAATTTTATAAAAGAAATGACAGTGGGAGGAAGACGATTCATGGAATTTGGAGAGAATGGGGATTTCGTATGAGGAAAGTGGAAAGTCCTTATATCCAACCAATGTGGAGTAGATGGGCTACTAGGGAGCCCTGCGCTACTGTTGTTCCATTTTCCATGAACTCTTTTCATATTATAAAACGTTACTGATCAGCAGCTGCATATTTGGGGAGTCATCTTGCAGAAACTAAAAATTCCCACCGGGATAAATTAATCCCATTCTTGTGTAATAATATTTTCCTTTCTACTAACACTTATTTATCTAAGCCTTTTATGTTTTTATGACCTCAAAATCCGTGTTCTCCGTAAATTATTGCGGTGCCATAAAACCGTTTTGATTTTCTAAAACTTCCTGCAGGTAAAATTACTGCACACCGCTACTCGAACATATGCAAAATTAGTTGTTAACTCTTTTTTTTAAATTTGCATTGTGAACCCATCTGTCCGTTGCAATTGTAGGACACCTGTAAGATTAAAACGCTTTAACTATCACGGATCGAGGAGACAGGTGTGCATCCCATTATCGGGACAGAGCGCGTTCAATCTCTTACATCAACCAGCGTCGCTTTTAATGAGTTTCGTAGTTTAATTCGCACGCACCTAATTTTGTATTCTATAAGCACCTCGAGCTGAAGAAGTCAAATATTGTGAACATGAGAGCACTTAAAAAACTGTTATTTAAAAGGACTAGGGCAAATACCTAATTTCGGTTTTGTGGAAATAATCCCTCACAAACCACTTAAATTGAATAGAATACTGTCTATTATTTTTTTAAAATAATTTTGTTTCTTTGGCTCCTGCAAAAGACGAGTTTTTTTGTAAACTTTAGAGGATGGTAAAATGGATAACGTGCAAGGTATGTCCTACCAGAAAATTATCGGAAATTTTTGAGTAGAGCATCAGGGTGCAGTGTGTAAAAGAAACCCCATAATTTTCATTGTGTGTAAAGTGCAGCTATTGCAAAAATTTGATTATGATAACGATGGTGGGCGTCTGCAATGTTCAGAAGACATGAGCGAACAATCCATGAATAATGCTGGCTTCATTAATTTACATCTGTTCTTTGACGCATGTTATTCATGTTCGATGGATTAGTAAATCGGCATAACTGCCGTTACTGGAGTTACAGTGACATCAATCCCAGGATGTTGGAGAAATTAAAATGTCTGAGATGGTAGTAAGCTATAAGAAAACAGTCAAAAATTATAGCATCCCCCGAAGACCTCCATTCTTTGTTTTCGTGAGCAAACCTACGCATATCCTCAAGTAGAACACAATACTCTTCTACTTATTCCGAATAGTGGTATAATCTAGGTCTACCTCTACTTTTTTTTACTCACATCTCCCCTATTGTGTCGATATCTAATCCTTCTCGTCTCAGAGGTGGCCCACCAGCCCCTACCCACCTCTTCCATACCTATATGTATTTTCGTTCGAAAAGTGAGAAAAGTGAGACACCCTGTATAATAAAACACGATAGGTGTACCTAAAGCGAGAATTTGCCAAATCGCAGCAAGAAATATATCGGGCAGCCAACTCGGTTTATTTTAACTCGCTTCAAGGAGCATCAAGCTCATTATAAATACGGCCGTACAGATAAGTCTAGCATGACGTAGCACGCGTTGGAAAAGGGCCATAAATTCAATATCAATAAACTCAAACTCCTAAAACCAGGTAATAATAAATTTGATTTAAACCTATGATAAGATGGGGGTGGCATTCTTTGACACAAAATTTGAATTCAGTTCTATAATTCTGACTATTCTGACGAAAACCAGGCAAAATCTTCATGTCCCCAATCTTTGATAAAGTTAATAATATCAAAAATATTGTATCTAGGCAGTTCAAATTTCACAAAATGAAAGACAGATATAGGCACATTTCTAGCATTGAAATTTGTTTCGGATACAGCACATTACTGTTCCCTGGTACATGTTATGCACTCCCAGGCGGCCAGGCCTGAATTTACCTGAGCATAAAACGATAATAATCATTTTAACAAAGCCTTATTTTGTCTAATTGGCCAGCAATTA
Source organism: Xestobium rufovillosum (assembly GCA_963966045.1). Classification (NCBI taxonomy): domain Eukaryota; kingdom Metazoa; phylum Arthropoda; class Insecta; order Coleoptera; family Ptinidae; genus Xestobium; species Xestobium rufovillosum. The sequence continues at coordinate 31,450,667 of OZ014498.1, read as the reverse complement.
GAATCATCACATGATTTCATGTGGGAGTGCGAAAGTAACAAAATTTCCTCCACCTCGCCCCCTCCCGCCTGCATAAATCATCTCTCGTGCGAAGGTCGGGAACCGTATTTGCATAGAGCATAGACTGTAAATGAAATTTTCATTCATTTTATTTTAATAACGTTTGGTTGGTATGGGCTGCCGCTTCGGACGGTTTATCTGGTCGAGTTATCGGACAGGAGTACACCTTCTAACATGGAAATATCTGGCCCAGCAAGAATCAATCATTCCAATCAGTGGGTTTCATCGGCGCTGAACAACTATGTTATAGTTTTAACCCGTGTCTATAAATAATCGAGTTGGAGTATTTAGAAAACGTCAATCGATGCCACAACTGATAGGAAGATGCACACAGATGCTGCGGGGTTAGTTTTCTTAAGATTATTTCTCGAGCGGGTAGGTACAATTTGAGTTTATTTATTTTGAGTAGCTAATCATACGATGTCACATCCTGGATGTTTCAAAACTTTCCGTAAAGCCTGGCACAAAGATTTCATCCGCAAGTTGGTCAGTCAATGGAAGTTGTCACAAACGGTCTCCTGTTTCTTGAATCGTTGTATATTTACGCCGTGGTATCTTATAATATTCAGCGATATAGTATAAAAATAAACGCAGTTGTCTTAACAGTAATAGGCAGGTTCGGTAATTTTCAAATTTCATTAAAATTGATAGAGTTTATTATACTGAAGGCAGTTATGTTGTTAATTTTTGTTAAAAAAAATTCCTTCGCCTGTGAAGCCGTTGCAAAGTTTTCCGTCGGTGCGAGGCTAGAAATCGTACCTTGCAGCGAGAGTAGGCCGCGTGACGTCAGAACTTAGTATAACGTACAAGTCCCAGCTTCAGCGCGCAGCAGTCCCATAAGTATTATGCATATGCATGTGTAGTTAAATTGTTAAATATTATTAACTGGTTCTAACTGGTGTTTTCTGTTTTGTACCCAGACTAATACATCGTACAGCACACCAATAAAACGGAAAAAGTGGTTCGTTGGAGCCAGAAGGAAAATCGGTCAGCATTATCGATATTTTCGCGAGTTAGTTTATCATTGCAAAAGTTTATAAAATTATCGGCTGCCCCATTGCAGCCACTCTAAATAAAATCAAACATAATGTAATTTATCGACAGTTTTCTGGGACCCCTTGGTACTTAGTAACGTGTTACGGTTAGCATAATTTGAAACAGGATGCTAGGAGCATGACGGAGCCAAATACTGAATCGCCGTAGCGTTCCCTCCCTGAACTAAAAAAAGAAATTTTATTAACTATTTTACAATAATAATTAAATAGTACGTCATCATAAAGTTGTCTTTTGAAGACTGGTAGGACGCGTACCTCCATCCTTTCCCTGAGCTAGCCTACGCATTTCCGTAAAAGTAGAACATTCTACATCCCCAATTATTTGAGAGCAGTAGTCTAATCTGCTCCAACCTCTTCCTCTTTATTCTTTTATTTATGTCTCAGAAGGTGTCCTACCATCCTACGATCCTATCCCCTATTCTTTATTGTCTTCCATACTTTTCTCTTTTCCCCAACTCTTTCTAATTCCTCCTTATTGCTAACTTGTCTATCCACGGTATCTTCAACACCCGTCTGTAGCATCACATTTCAAACGCTTCTACTCTTTTTCAATCCGCTTCTCCCATTGTCCAAGTTTCCGAGTTTCTACATTAACCGTTCCAGAATATAGCAGTTGTTTCTTTTTGTTAAACAAGTACCTAGTACCTACGTAGCGTAGTTTTTTGATTCGCGTCAGTTGTATTTGTTTTTTTAAAAAATTTCCAATCCGTTATAAAACTGTTAACTTGATAACTTGTCAATCACTTAGGTATACATACCTACATAAATGAGTAGGTATGTATTGTATTGTATTAGAGAATATAGGTAGGTACCTATTTTACAAACAGAAGTAAGCAGGTATCTACAATCTACATACCTACTTATACTGAATTATAAAAGGCATGTACAGTTAATAAATTGTTGACTTTGCTTTACTTATACCGGTCTGCCTTTACACTACTGTTTTGAGGTTGAATGAAATTGGGGTTAGATGCAAGAATCACACACCATTTCTACATTTACCGGGACATTTATCTACCTACTACATAAATATGGCAAATTATGTGAATCGGACTTTTGATACCTTTGTTGCATCATTATACCGATTATGTTGTCTTTGTTTTATGTTTCCTTGACACCTTACTTTAAAAATTCACGCTCGAAATAGTCCCAATAAGTATGTTATGAGATAGGTACCGCTTCACGGGCACTTCAAGAGAAGCGGGAGGAGCGCCTTACGAATCTCTGACGTCAAACTAATAACAAAGCGAACTAGCATGTGGGCGTGATAAGCTAATTTCTTTCGCTTATTACGCCGCAAAAAAAATTTTTAGAAAAAAAATTTCGCCGTAAATCAATTACAAAAACAATTTTCTGTCATTTTCATGCCAAAAATAGATATCTTATTTTTCTCGGAACCTCCCTATTGTGGGCCGATTCCAAACTCAACTCTGTATAGATTTAACAGGTATATAGAATTTAAGACTAGCTTACACCCCAGTTCTAAGAAACCAATTTTATTATTGCTCTCATGTTCCGAAAGTTCTAAGAAACTCTATAGGGTTTATCTGTTCATTTTATTTCAGTAGTAGGAGGCTTGGTATTTATAGCAATGTTGTGTAAGTTTACATTTAGATTTATCTTCAGCTCTTGAGGATGCTGACGTTATCCGAAACACGTGTCGAGTTTAATTACTGTCTATTGGCGTAGTGAATTTACGTCAAAGTAAAGCTAGGTATTAAAATAGTTCAGCTCTGTTATCGGGTCTTATTTGTACTGTTGGGTCCTGAAGATCTTCGTCGCAACCGTGAAGGAAATAGGGGCGTCCAAATACTACACATTTTGTTACAAAATGTAAAAAATAAATTTCTCATGTCTGTTTTCTCAACTAGTGGCTGGGCAGTGAGACATATCTTCAACTTGGCGTTCGTGTTTCGAAAGAGCGTACAGAGAACGGATGCTAAAAACCGTGTACAAGTAAATCATTCACATGCGAGTGGAGAACGGTGTCCAGACTGCGATTTATGGCCTATCACGACAAAACTGCGATCAAACGTGTATTCCTGTTTGGTGCAGTACAGTCGGTTCTTACTAGAACAATGTGCGCTATCCTTTTAGAATGAGGGGATTGAGTTCAAAAAAGTCTGATATTTCTGGTATCTTTCATAGTAGAAAACAACTATTTCATTTCAGCTTTTTTCTGAGAATAAACAAAGCGATTAGTGTTATATTCCACCCAGGAGGGCGCGATGTAAATCCGAAAAATCCACCCCTAAAAATCGCACAAGAAATAATTACGTGAAATAAAACTCTGGTTCTGTATATGAAAAGAGCTTTGTTCAAGACACGCGATTGGCACGTGTATCAAAGAGGATCACTCGCACAACAAAACAAAACGGATTTTTTAAAGCATGACTATTATGCTTTTTTTCTGTTAGCTCTTGCCAGTGAAGTCAACCCCATCATAACGGATTAATTACTCAGGTTGTTCAGAATTATGTTATTCAACTCCCGAAAATCGTTTTTAAAAACATTTAATTTTATTCCAAAATTATACAATGTTTAATTTCGATTTATACAGTACAAAAGCAAGCAACAGAATGAATTTAATAGCGTCTTCTTGGTTCTAAGTTTAGAACTGCGATAAGCTTTCCTAGATATTAAAGCCTAGCATCAGCAACATTGCGTCTTCGTAACTCTTCCCTCCTTAAGATGAAAAAATAACAGATTTATTTTTTCGGGAATTGTCCATTTCAATTTCCACGGATTCCATTTCCAACTTCTTGTCTTGATTATGGTTTATTTTGAAATATTTTTTCTTCAGTTTGAACACGAATAACACAATAATGGCACTAATAGTTATTGCAAATAATACGATGAAAATGTAGGTCGTTTCCGTTTCTTGATTTTCTTGAAGGTGTATTGGCGATAACTGCTTCGCGATTTCGTTTATTTGGTGTAGGTCTTCCAGATTTAATTTTGTTAAATTTGTTGTCTTGAACGATTTGAAAACTTTGAAGTTTCCAATTTCCAATTTTGGTAAGATAAGCGGTTTCCCTTGATGCACTTCAGTATTACTTCTAAATGTCTTGTTCATGATTTGAATTTCACATTTTTCTGGTATTTTCACTAACGTTGGTTTTGAAATTTGTAAGTGTTGATCAGTTTTGCATTTGGAGAAAAGTTTAATTGTCTCAACGGGAATAACTAGTAGAATTTCTTGAGTAATTTGTTCGATGATTGGTTCTTCTACGAATAGTTGTAATGTTTGACAATTTTCGGAAAATTTTCCATCAATAAGTTGACGGGTGCAGGCGTCCTCGTTTACGAAATTTTCTTTACAATAGTACGTTTCTTCTAGTGAAGGACATACGTCCTTATCGAACTGAGTTTTGGAATTTCCTCGTGCCACATAAGGGTATTTTGGAACGAATATTTGGTGATTTTGGATTATAGGGTGTAGGTGGAAAAATTTAAGAACTTCTTTTGTCAATAGAGGAATATGAATCGCAAAAATTAATTTTGAACCTGATATTGTTACTTGGGTTCCTAAGAACTGATAATAAGTCAATATGTTTTTAAATTTAGGAACTTCATCTTCATCATAAATTTTACTTAAATGTTTTATTGATTCTTCTAGTTCCAAGCTAGATATTATTGAATTGTGAACTGTGTTAAGTTTGGAAAAGACAATGGCATTTTCTATATTATCTATGAAAGTTATTAAATTCTGACAGTCTAAAATTATTTGTGAAATTGTCCCTTGAAAAGTTATATAGGTACCCCAGCTTGTAACTGTGTTTTTAACATAATTTTGAACCATTTTTAAATCCTGTTCTAATTTTTGTTGGTTATTACTTAATAATTCAATGGTTTTATTGTAATTACTAATTAGCCTTTTTGAAAGAGAAATTTGCAAATTCATTTCGTGTGCTATAATTTTTTCATTTTGTGTTAATATATTAATAGCCTGGTCATAGTGTTGTCCATCTTCTGAGTCTAAGTTGCCGAAAAGCCATTTATTAATTTTGCCAATTACATTAACTAGTCCTCTTTTATTACGAATATGAGGGCCTAAGTTCTCAAGTTTAAGTTGTGTCATTTGAAGTAAATATTCTGTACGAAGGAGCATGTTTTCGGCTAAACCGTGATAGGATGTAGGATCTGACGTATTTATTTTGTCGATGCCATCTCTAATAGAATTGAAATTCTGCTTTAAAGCTGCTAATTGTTTAAAATAACTATATCTAAATCTAAATAATGCAAAAAAGTATGTTTGCTATAAATTATTCTGCTATTCCCTAATCGTATAGGAAGAATAGGATTGTCCAGTGTCGTCAGTTCAACGTCATCGGTACTAACGGCGTGTAATACCTGAAGGACCAGGAATAGGATCAATGGACCCATTTTTGTTGGATTCTGATTCCTGTAACAATGATTTTGATTTAACTCTAGGTTTTCTAACTATATTTTTATGATACGTTCCTTTATCTGTTTTTAGTTTGATATTACTTTCGTCAGTAATTTTGGTCTTTTTGAATTTTGGCAATTTCTTGTCTCTAAACTTTGTTCTAATGTAAGCTACTTTTTCACCAGCAAAATTTGGTGGTTCATTTCTCTTTTCATTGATTTTGTCAATAACTACCTCTTTTGTTAGTTGATTTGTTTCCTTAACTTTATCATAGAGCCTTTTAGTTGTTTCTTTATGATTTTGAACATAGTCAGAAATAATGATATGGTCGTTTAGGTCGAAAGGATTTGAAGTATTTATATGACCTTTTATGATTTCAAAGGGGGTAAATTTTGTAACACTATGAATGGAATTATTATAGCCTAATACTGCTCGTTTCATTAAAGATTCGGATGAAAGATTTTTATTTTCTTCCCTTAAACATCTGAAATGTTCTATTATTGTAGAATGGAATCGTTCTACTGGCGAATTAGAGTTACTATTTTTTGAAGTAGTGTAGTGCAGATCTATACGGTGTAATTTACAAAAGTTTTCGAGATCTTGATTTTTAAATTCTGTACCACGGTCTGTTGATATTTTTTGAGGCAATCCATGGTGACAAATGAAATTTAACAAGTTTTCAACTATTGATATGCCTATGACGGCATTTAGGGGGTATGCTTGACCATATCGAGAGAAAGTATCAATAATTGTCAAAAAGTCCTGGTTATTTATAGTAAAAGTGTCAATGTGGACATGATCAAAAGGTTTGGAAGTTGTTGGGGTAAGATTGAATTTTATCACTGGGGGATTTCGGTCGTATTTATTCTTCAGACAAGTTTCACAATTATTGACATAATTTTCAATATCTGATGCCATTTTCGGCCAATAGTATCTAGAGGGTAATGACATTTTCATTTCGTTTATACCCCTATGACATGTTTTACCAATATGATAATATTCTAATTTTTCATTTTGCTCGTCTTTTGTTTCTACGTCTGATAAAAATGTTGTGCAATGCAGAAATTTGAATGAAGAATTTTTGAAAGTATCTTGGATGGTTCTTATAAAATTTTCTAATGTGGTGGAATTTCTAAAGAAAATGGCATAGGTTTGTTTTGGATCTATGTATTCTTTCAGGAATTTTACAATATGATATTTTAAATCAAACTTTGGCAATGTTACATAGTATCGGAAATTTTCGAAAATTTTATTTGTTTTAAAGTGTATGGTATTAGTTTCTCCGAGAGTAACAACTATTTGATTTTTATAAGTATTTACCGGTCGTTCTGATATTGGTATTGTGAAAATTGGATTCTCAATTGATGTATGAACGGTTTCATCATCGGTCTCTTCTGTTTGAATTACTGAATCAGGGGGTTTTATTTGGATATCGGAAATTATATTTATTTTAGGTTTTGTATAATTTGGATCTAGGATTTCAGAATCTGTGATGTCTTTTAATTCTGGAAGTGGTTCGAGTTCTTCTAATGCTTTTTGGATTATTTCGTCTATGTCTCCTAAATTATTGCAAAGAGAAAGGGTTTCCAAAGGATTCAAGTCAAAATCAGGTGGGTTCCTGGAAAGATAATCAGCTGCTTGATTACTAGTTCCTTTTTTGTGAGCATGAATAGGTTCCGATAAAGTTACTGAAATTGTTTCATCTGTAGAGTTTTGAATTTCGATAGGTGCATAACCATTTTTTGCAGTTGTCAAAATTTTAGGGATGTAAAGTTCTCCTAAATTTGTTTCGTCGACTAAAATGTCTCCTTCGTATATACTAACTGGGAGATTTTTTATTATTCTTTCATCTGGATTTACTGAAAATTTAAATTCAGTATCCTCAGGTTTTCTAAATTTAAATGGAATTTCAACGCTATCAGAAACTAATTTCCTGTTTATTAAATCTATGTTAAAATTCATGCTAATTAAATCTTCTAATCCAATGACTCCATCGAAATAATCGTGGAAATCAAACAATAGAAAATCAATTTGATGCACGCTATGAAATTCAGGAAAAGCAGGTACTTGTGCCTGATACATGATATTTTTGCTACCAATGGCTGTTTTAATTGTAGCGTTAGAATGATATATGGTGTGAGAAGGTTTAATTATTGATTTGGAACTTCCAGTGTCAATTAGGAGTTTTAGTTTGGGTTTACAAATTTCGACATAAGGTAGTGCATTGCTAGAAGAAATATTTATTTCTGTCAAGGTAACTTGTCTGTCTGGTTGTCGATCTGAAAATTTGAGTCATTGTTTTGTTCGGGACTGTCTTGGAAATATTGTTCGTCGGGTTGATATTCTTCGTATAATTCAGAAGAGCTTGCTGGTTGATACAGCATATTTTCAGGATCATTTAAATTTAGGGATGGATCTATTTCTTCCTGTTCGTTGGAATATAATTCTTCAAATGTATAATTTGGTCTTTGTTGTTGGTAATTTCTAAAATTATTATTGAATTGAGGTCTCTGATTGAAATTATTGAAAGGTTGTCTTGTTATTGGTGTAGGGTTTTTTAGTGTCATTGACATGGGTTCTGGTTTGGGAAACTGATTTCCTGGCGTAGAGAATCTAGATGTCGTTGACATGGGTTCTGGCTTGGGAAGCTGATTGATCGGTATCGGTCTTGGTTTGAATACATTTATTGGTGGTCCGAATACTTCTCGGTTAGTTGGAAATCTTCTAGGAGCTTGTGGTATTGGTTTAATATTTATGGGTTGATTGGACCAAATTGGTTTTTGCTGAAAGTTTGGATTGAAAGTGTTTGTGTTTGATCTCTGAAAGTAATTTGCGTTTGTGTTGAAGTTAGGTATAAATCTATTTTGCTGAGCGTGATTAGGAAGTACAAAGTTTTGGAATTGGTTTGGTTTATTGACCTTAGGAGTGATTTTATTATGTTCGTTTAAACTACCATACAATCTTTCAAAATTTTCAAACTCGTTAACGTATGCCATAGCATCCTCTAATGATGCTGGTCTTTTTAGATGCAAATTATTTTTTAAGATACCTGTACAACCTGCAATAAAAGTATCTAAAGCAGTTTTATCATAATGTGCGATTTGGCAAAGTTTTGCTTCTTGCGACAATGTTAAATCGTTACTTATTCTTTGAACTACATTGCTTCTAATCAATTGAAGTCTACCACCAAAATTTAATAAGTGTTCATTATTATACGGTCTTGTCCTTGTTAATTCTTGCACAAGGCAATCTAAATCGCGTCTGTCTGAGAAACATTGTTTCAGAGCATTTTTTAAACTTTCCCAATTGTTTAGTTCAACTCTGTTACCTACCATAGCCTCAGCTTTTCCTACTAATTTACCCTGTATACACTCTAAAATGTGAGAATTTAATTCAGGATCGTTGAAAACGCTATAACTGGCTATAATACCATCACAACGAGAAATAAATTTATTTAAGGTGTTACTATCACCATCAAACGGTCTTAAATTTTCCATTCTGGATTTAAAAAGGCTCCAGTTAACTTGCACTTGTGGGTTATCCATTTCTTCAATTGTCTCTAAATCTGGTTCTGATGAATTTGAACTAGGAATTTCAGGAATGTCTCTTAAATTTACTAAATTATTAAAATTACTTGCTAAATCTTCAATTAAGCTCATCAAGCTTAGTATACTTATTTAAAATCTATTTTATATTTTATAAGCAATGAAGTAAAATCACAATGATAAAAAAAAATCAGTTTATCTTTCAGTTTGAGTTTTCTTAATCTAATTGCGAAACTTATTTTCTCTATCTTTCGGAAGTCCTTAAACAGAGGGTTCCGGAAAGGCAAAAAGAAATGGCACTTACAGCTTTGAAGTCTGAGTTTCTGCCTGTTCCTTTTTCGATTCTTTGTTGCTCGAACTGTTGGGAGTTGCTGTCGTCTGTAGTAGACTGGAGGTTCGTTCTTCACGTTTTCGGATGAAAAATCCAACCGCAAAAACTAAACTATTTTTCCGACACGCTGCGAAAGTCTATTTTCCGCGGTCACGTGAATCCGTTACGACTGCGCCAATTATGTTATTCAACTCCCGAAAATCGTTTTTAAAAACATTTAATTTTATTCCAAAATTATACAATGTTTAATTTCGATTTATACAGTACAAAAGCAAGCAACAGAATGAATTTAATAGCGTCTTCTTGGTTCTAAGTTTAGAACTGCGATAAGCTTTCCTAGATATTAAAGCCTAGCATCAGCAACATTGCGTCTTCGTAACTTCAGTATAAATGATATCAAATATACTCAAAAACATCAAGCCATAGCTCACAAATAAATTTTCTGATACGTACTGCGGCACAACGTTTTGCAAACACAAAATGCAACTGCCAAAATAGCATATGGTCAGCTGTGAACAGCAAGTATAATGCGGGACCAATTACACTACCTTGTGAGACTCCACTTTGAACACTTCAGATAGATACGATTTCAGTATACATAATTATGGTTTTTATTTAAGTATAAATCTGTAAGGATAATTCCTTGTTTTTAAAATGAATTTGTGCAAATTAAAAAGTTGCATCTTATGTAGAAACAAGAAAACTTCTGTATAAATATGTGTAATAGCGGTAATTTATGGCATTGCAGCGCAATGTAAATCATAGTTGCCCGAGCTCGTTCTGAATCAATTATAATTTTAAAAATTGTAAATTCGGGACGTTAAACATATTTAATTACATTCTTAATTCAGTTTTGGGAAATATATTTTAAAAACATGATGTGTTAAACGTATCCCCTAACGTTAAACTTCCGGACTTGTCTGTGGGTACGCCGTATTCGCGTATTTGCATTTATGTAATATTTTTATAATTAGTGCCTTTTAATATTTGATAAGGCAGGCGGTTCTCCATTCATTAATTTTATTGCTTTACGTCGGAATTCTTTGTTTTATTGCTTTTTTTGGGGAATATTTTAAATAATTGGTCGCGGACACAACTCGGCCGTTGGAACATTTCTTTCTGTTTATTTTATTAAACTTGGTAAATTAAATAGAACAAATATACATTATTTTCTTGATCTTTTATTTATAAGTGTAAAATTATAAAAGTTCATAGTGCCTATCGACAACGCGAATTAATTAATACTTGATTGTTTTTGCATACTTCAATGTAACCAGTTTTTTTGTTACTCGCGCCAACGATTTTGCAACTTTGTAGTGGTTTTCAAGTTATAATCAGATGTTTATGCATAACTCAGAACTGGTAGTATTATGGAGAAGGAATTTTTGAGAGATCCCGAGTCTTACTTTTCGTTTCGATACTATCGAAATTTTGGGAAGGATAAAAGAGAAAAGTTAAGGCTATCGGAACGCTTGGAATATTTGAGGGATGTAACGTTCCCGCTGCCAATGGATTATTCCAACATGGTTTAAGATATTCGCTTGATTATTTTTTTCTTGTTTCAATTAAACATAGATCTAGGACTGTTCGCTAATAATTTTCATTAAAAACCAGAAATTCAACTTTAAAATCTACTTCACAATCTATGAAAATCGGACATATTGTAGCTAGAATATTTATCACATTTTTCGTTTTTTTTTAGAAATTATAATCATAGAGTCATAGATTAGACTTTTCATTTTGACGGTATCAGCAAAAATATAATAAATTTTTGATAATAATGAAGTAATCAATTGGCTCCTGCACCTCTGCATTCGCCTTTTCAAGGGCCTAGAGGTGGCGGTGTCTAGCGGCGATATGTTTAAACTTCCCAGATTCAAGAAACAGGCATGGCTAGTTTTTGTATGTATTCAGGTATTATTCTTGGGGCCTATTTTTCGTATCGACGACCTTCCAAAGTAATTTCCGATTATTCCTAAAATTTATTATTGTTACACATATGAGTTGAATATGCAGGTGCACAGGTATCCCATTTATCAGAAAAAGCGATTCATTTGTATATGTATAGAGTGTCCCATTTAAATAATTCACCGAGTATCAACTCCCTTTGTACATAAAGTGTTCCGTACTGGCTAGCAAAGTTTCTGAACCGATTTTGATAAAATTTATTTATTGCATAATTAGTTGCAATCGTGAAGACTACGAAAGTACCAAAATTCACGATTCTACTTTAAATAGTTCCCATTTGCGACAGGAGGACACAATTGACACTCCCCGCATGTGGTCGTACTGAACTGTAAAAAGATCAAAACAAAAAAAATGTTTCACGTGCTCTAGTGTTGCAAACAAAAAATATCTTTTTGCCCTTTTTCGATGTTTCGATGTATGAAAACCGCCCTAAATATGTGCACACAACAAACCATTTAGATTTGTCTGAGTTTGGGTCATTACATATGCGTCAATTTTATTGTTGTATAGCACTTATAGTTCAGGAAAAAGAACACTGTGAGAGACAAACAGACATACAGACTGAGAGACAGACGGACGAACAGACAGAATGGTAAAACAAAGAGGGGTCTCTCATATAACTTCGCATAAATGGATAAATGGATCAACCTGTATAACAGATTCCCGAGGAGTGAATCACTGGTGGATTTCTTGTACACTGCCTTTGGATTTCCGTCGCCCACCGGAGATTTCCATTGCATTAATACAGCATGTTATTGGCCAAATGAGAACACATAACACATCCTTGATTGATTCCCTCAATCAATGCTCAAAGTGAATGGAAAGCTCCGAGTCCTACTCTGTACGCTGTGAAATGCTCCCCCTAATCTAGCGCGCCCAGCAATTTTTGCATTCAGTGTCCGCCTACTTCTTTGTACTTTTGAAATGCTACGTCCCTTCCGATACCCCTCCGCAGTAACTGTTCGTCGGCGTTCCGACAGCCTTAAGTAATTAGGCATACAGGGTGACACTGGGATCTATTTTATACCAAAGAATGAAATGGGATTGTCGGCGAAACACGTGTCGAGTTTAATTTGTGTCACTGTCTTTTGGCGTGTGAGGTTAACTTATTAAGAATTCAAAGAATGATACGTTTATTTCTTATTGTTTATTCACATTTTATTCATTTGCCAATATTCTCTTCCAGAAGTGTTAATGTTAAACAAAGGTTGTTCGCCATGGAAATTAAATATGTACTTCAAAATTATTGATTTCAGGATTTCAATTTAATTGTGTATTGAACTACCAAAAAATATATTGATATAATTTGGTTTTTTTTGTTAAACAAGACTGCCATAAAAACGTAATGCCTTGTATCTTGATTTATAACATTTTTGCAACAAAGGTTATTTATTGCTATTTCGTTCTAATAGTTTTTTTTAATCATTTGCGTATGATTTTTAACGAGAAATTTATTTTGCATTGCGTGATCAGCCAAAAATCTGATTTTGAAAAACATTCGGGAACGACATCTTCTGTTTTCCGCTCCTTTTCCTTTTTAAACGGTTTTCTTTGGCTTGCTTTGTTTGTTTGTTTGTTTGTTTGTTTGTTTGTTTGTTTATTTGTTTGTTTGTTTGTTTGTTTGTGTAAACACCTCTGTTTTCAAATTTTGACAGATGCAGAGCCCTTTTGAAAATTAAATATTTTTGTATTAAATACTTCAATTAATTTTACTTGATTCGCAAAAAAAGGTATTTTATTTGATTGGTAATTCTGTCACTTTCGTGGGAACTAGCGACACCTTTTCTAATACGCTTTAACTAGTTTTCGTTCAGCGCTGTAGAACACTGCCTCGCCAAATATCACCGTTATTCGCCATCTTGTGACAGTCTGTTACACTAATGCATTTTGTATAGAAGTTAGAGGATGGGTTCACAACAGTTCCTGACTTACCTTCTCGTCAAGCTATGACCCCCTAGTTACAAATAGTATAATAATTTAAAAGTTTAATGTAAAAACTAAAAGAGGGCGTTCATAACAGCACCAACTTCAACACAATCCCTTATTGAACGCTACTTTTTTTATACATATTATTATTATTATTATTGATAAATTTTATAACACATAACTTTCTTTTTCTTTTTAAATGTTCGGTTTATTCAGTTTAAGTGTTAACACACTTACGTTTTAAGAGTCCTTCTGACTTTCTCCATTTTTATTGTTTCTGAGCAGAACAGGATGAGATCAAAATTAGATTCTTGATTTTTTTGGGAATGCCTAGGCATCCAAATAATTGCTTGATGAAGAAACGAAACATTTCTTCTAATTGTCATTATTATTACAATTTCTCTGGCGTTAAAACACTTTCATATCTTTTATATAACAATGTTGCAGGTTAACAATAATAGATGAAAGTGTAGTCTTCTTGCTTCGCTTTGCCGCTTCAGAAACTCTATAATATTATAGTTAATTTTGTGCGACATTTAGCGCTCGAGAAGGTGCAAACACGATGGGATTCATTGTATAAATATTTCCGCATTGTTTATCCTTTCCGTTAATTGTGGGCTATTCTTATTTTTCAGAGCTAAATGCTTCCTCATTTTGGGGCATATTTGTTACTATACCGTGTGACAAACTTCCATGTGTACATGGGGAAATAACATGGGCAATTACATTTTTGGGGATTCCTGCTCCCCATGTGTAGTTACAGTGGTGGTAAAGGTAGCAATCGAAAGATTATTTTTTTCTGCGTATGAGGATATCAAAAACTCTACGGCGGCAATAGTTTGCGCGTAGTCCGTGCCTTATTTTCTGTAAAATTAAATAACGGTCCTATTCCTTCGGTATAACAAAAAATAATTTAGTAAAAAATTTGAAGGCTGGGAATCTTTCATCGAAAGAAGTTAATTTTCACTAATACATAAACTTGTTTTTTTATTTAGATAATTCTCATTCACATTATTATTGTCATTACCTATAGTTGACAATTAATTGATTACTGGTGTGGATGTTTCGTTGGTGAATGCTGGTCCATAGTTTAGGGTAAATTGTAGGTGTCGTCTAACCTATTAAAAAGTTTTTGGGAAAATGTTAAAGCAGTAAAATGAAATAATAAAAATCAAATTATTTTAATTTTACTGCAATTATGAAAAATTTAACAAGCGGCAACATTTGTTTATTTTGCTCTAATGAATTTTGTAATCTGGCAATTTAATACTTATTTATTTCATATCTAGGTACGGACAAAAACTTATTAATATACAATGAAATTAAAGTAACATAAAAAAAGAAAAATAACTATAACAAATATTCAAATAAACCCCCATTCTGTATCAGACAGTATCCCAGCCTATTATAGAAAGAATTTCTCACATTCGCAAGTTGCCGATCGTTTATTAAGTTGCATTCCGCAAAAATAGCATTCCTTAAAGAATCAATATTTGGGTGACGAGTTTTATAAATCTTATTTTTTAAATGACCCCACAAGAAAAAGTCACACGGTGCCAAATCGGGAGATCTAGCTGGCCAGTTTATAGCACCACCTCGACCAATCCAGCTCTCTGGAAATATTTCATTTAATAATCCCCTCACCTGCGCTCCAAAATGTGCTGGGCATCCGTCATGTTGAAACCAGACCTCCCGATTCGCATGTGCAACTTCTTCTAATGCAGGGCCAATATGGTTAATTAAAAGATCTAAATAAGCTTCTGAATTTAAATTTTCGTTGACCCAATGCCTAACGTTTTGTGAATTTGGCTCTTGATTGAAAGTGAAGGTACACTCATCGGTAAAACAAATTGATGAGAGGAAGCTGCGATTCCGATTAGCCCGTTCTTGCATTTCTTCACAGAAAGTTTGCCTTGATTCTTCGTCAAAAGGAAGTAACTCTTGGTGACATTGGAATTTAAAGGGAAGATATTTGTTTTTTTTAATATGTTACGGACAGTTTCCCTTGAAACATTACATTCTAGGGCAATAGACCTTAAACTAGATGTTGGACTAGCAGTTATCAGGCCTATTACCATTTCCTCTACCTCAACATTTAGATAAAAAAATTAATGATAAGATTAATTTTAGTTTTGTTTCACTCCACGTTATCACTTGTTAAATTTCTGATAATAATAATAATGTTGACAGTTCAGACGAATTAGAAATTAGAATCAAAGGAGTCTTTGATTAGAATAAATTAAATTGTCATAGGTAATCTGATGAATATCCGTGTTTTAATTTGAAAATTATTAGTGTAATTTTTGCTTTTAATGCTTTAATAAATTGGAAAATTGCAGAGTTTTTGATATCCTCATACTCATAAAAAATAGTCTTTCGATTGCTACTTTTACCACCACTGTAACTACACATGGGGAGCAGGAATCCCCAAAAATGTAATTGCCCATGTTATTTCCCCATGTACACATGGAAGTTTGTCACACGGTTTATTTGTTCATATAGGTAAATCTTTGAAATAATGTTAAAAGACAATATTTCACTTACGACTTTTTTACCGCGAAAAGTTCGTAAGTGTTTTGATATTTGGTAATTGGGGTAATACGTAAGTACCTACTACAAGTTGTTGAGACTCGAAATAGAGCTTACAGTCTTAAATCCAAGGGTCGAAGACCCTTCATTCTTAATTTAGCGGCATGGTCGTGGCCACCTTAGTTAGATCATATTTCTTGATGGTCACCAATGCAATAATCATTTTTTCATCATGGTTGAAGATGTTGCTCTTTTTAGATGCTTTTATGGCAGTCGTGGTCACTCATTTATATAAATCTCTTGACCATAAAAAATGTTTAAGCAAATTTCCGTTTCTGAAAGAAAACTGCAATATTTATTGCAAGGAAATCAGAATAATTTATCTCTTAAAGCAACTAACTGCTGTGTTACTGATTAGTGCGGTAGAAACTTCATTTTAGAAGTAATTACATATTGCACAAATTCTTGCCGCGTTTCTGATCACGATTATAACAAAGTCAACATTGACATTGTGTTTCCGTTTCGGCGATTTTCACCACTTCTCTTAAATCCAGGTGAAAATAACTTATAAATTCTCACAGGCGAGATACTCAGTTTCTTGTTCTGAAAGAGATTTTCCCTTCTAGTGACAAGATTTTGCTTAACTGTTTTAAAAATGTTCGTTTTCAAAATGTTGTTGATAGCAGCAGTTGGTGTAGGTTTAATACCAGTGTCTGAACAACAGTTTTCTGGAATGGCGCAAAATAAAATGAAGAGGACAGCGAATAGGAGGCAGAGTAGATGTAAGTGCAAATTTTACTAGTGATTTTAGATGCCAAGATTAGAACTCCGGTACAGATTTTATCATAAAAATTTACATGAATTGATGTCAGTTTTATTTGAATGAATGTGTTTAAAATACGGGGTTACCTGCTTACCTTTTCTTTAATAATTCGTTTGTGTTTAACCGTTATATTGTTATAGTTTGTAAAATTAACTTTGCCACCTTGTTTTAGTTCTGTCATTGTTCACGTTGGTCCAGTTCAATAACCAAGCGTGTAGCACGACAAATGGCGACAGTGGAACATGTTTAACTTCTTCTGAATGCTCCCAAAGAGGTGGTTCATCTACTGGCTCGTGTGCTGCAGGTTTTGGCGTCTGCTGCACATGTATATTAGAAACTGATGCATATTTGATCATTATTTACTAACTCAAGTATTTTTCTTAGTTCTGGCGAGCTGCGGGATGACCGTAAGAGAAAACGGAACGTTTTTCGTCCAGAACAACTATCCAGTACCATACAACGAAACGGGTTCTTGTCAAATGACACTCATGAAAAGCAATCCAGATATTTGCCAATACAGGTGCGGTGTGATGCCTCCTAAACATGCACTCACCGGCAGTCTTATTTATTTTGAACTCAAGATGACAAAACTAAAATCTCGTAAACAGAAAAATAAAAACTCCACACTGTGCTATTAAGGTTTATGTAAGTCTGTTCCAAATTTTAGAATATTCTCACAAAAAATGCAGTTGAAATATATAAAACGGTGAAAGATCTATTGCCACGTTAAGTGCGACGATAAACACTTAAACATTGGTGCAACTCTCCAATTATTAATGAAATCATTACACCGTCTGTACTACGGAATTTGAGACCCTTAGTAAAGTATTTTCCTGCCGGTGAGTGTACTTTCTCCTCTTTTCCATTAGACACAAATCCGTTTGGATATACCCCGGGGAAAGGGCCGAATAAATAAATTAGCCAATTTATTTGCAGATTGAATTTTGATCAGTTCAACATAATGGGCCCTGAAAATGTTAATAACATTTGCAACAACGACCAGTTTATTGTAACAGGATCTAGTGGCCCTGTACCCACTATCTGCGGGAATAATATGGGCAATCATAGTAAGTCTTGCTTATAATCCGATGGTGATTGGATTGTGCGGTCATCTGCATAATAATATATTGTGGCATACTTGCTAGTATGTACTTATATGTACATTCTGCTTTTATATTTAAGTGTATATTGATGCTGGAATGGGTACGTCAAGTCCTATTACCCTCTCAGTCGTAACAAGCGGCCCATCAGTGGCAAGAAATTGGAAGATACAAATTCTGCAGATACCATGCAGTGCCATATACAAAGGTATGTTGCTGCACACTTATTTGTAAGTACATGAATGCACAAACATTAATTTCTTGGACGTAGTCACTGAGCACAAGCATGCAATCATCTTCCCCAACTATTTGGGAATAGTGGTCTGCAAGCTTTCTTATTATATCACCGGATCTATTTTTTCCATTCATGTAATGTTAGATTTACTGATGCATGTTCAAATTAATAACGATAAATTAACATTGTGTTTTTATCAGCCGAAGAAGGCTGCCTCCAATATTTCACGGGAGTAGCGGGTCAAATCCGATCATTCAACTACGATCCCGGTACCGGTCTTCAACTGTCCAATCAAGATTACAGCATTTGTGTCAGGACCGAGAGAAATTTTTGCGGAATTCAATATACGCAATGTCCGGACACAGGTACGCATAAAATATTTATTACGCCGAAAATTTATGGGGCGTACATGCACTGGGGTAGTTTATTATTTTCGCGAGGGTTTATTTACGAGGGCCTTGGGTGTATTTTGTTTTAGGGATGTCGACAGGAAATATTCGTTTGCATGGTAAATGTTTTCCAATTGAAAACTTTTCGGAAAGAAAAAGGTTCATTTTGTATGGTTTTAACGTTTTACTGCTGGGGGCATCAGAAATAGAGATCGTCAGTCATTCGGTGAGAGATTCATTGTCAAGAGTTGTCTCGTTTGCAGTTCGGAGTTATGGCGTGATAGAAATGAGAATATATTAAGAAAAGCTCCTAAGCTTTTATATTCTAGCGATAAAAATAACCGTTTGCTTTATGATTTAATTTATTTTGCCACAAGTTTTTCGTGAATTTCAGTCAACAACCGAAGCCAGTCATTTACTCTATCAGGCAATTCAAACAACGCCGTCCAAGCCATGGTGGGAAGCACAGGCAACGCGAATTACTGCCAAGGGGATTATCTCATTATCCCGATGGCTATGAATGTCGGACGACCACAAACTGGCCCCATACTTAGCGTCGATAGGATTTGCGGGGGTGTTCTCAGTGCTGACATAACTCTGGCTCCCACAACTGTCAGAAGTAAGACAAATTTTCGAAGTTCTTTTCGGTTTTTGAAGCAAAATTAAATGACAAACAAATTTTTTATTTATGCATATTATTTTAGGTTCTGTGCGACCATTCAGGGCTTACTTCCACAGCAACAGTGTGGAGTCTCCACTCGACTTCGCCAATAAGGGTTTTTGCCTCAATTACGTCCAACAACCCTGCACTAATAACTTATCTTAATCTGTGAAATTTCCTAATGCATTATGCAGTATTTCGTAATACAAGTTTCATGTGGGAAGGAAAATGTTCTGTCAAGTTCGAGTTCTCGAGTAGTTTGGGAAGTAGATAGGCATTAAGATACCAGCTCGTATTCATAGAGTTTGGATAGGGTACGAATTGATTTAGGATTGTTGCTCTAAATTGAATATAATAAGCGTGTTTTATTTATTTATGCAACAGTAAACTACTTACTACTTACCTACAGAACTAAATAAAACGTAGCACTTTAGTAAGAGGTGTCCCTTAGGGTTCTTTCCTTGGTCCTCTTCTGTTCTCTGATCGTTATCCTTGTTTACGAAATTGTAAGGTACACCATGATATCCAGCTCTATTATTCTTTTAATGACCTATCTAACGTATTGAACGCTCTATTATTCTACAGAGAAATCAGACCCTTAGGTGTTTTTACGAGTGTTTTTTCCCAAATCTATTAACACTTGTTGCTACACTCTGGATAACTGCATAATACAAAAAAATACTTTAAAGGCAACTTTTTAATATGTGTTAAAAGTTTAACAACAAATTTAATTATCCAAGTACACTAACTTTAAACAAATTGTAAAAATTAACAATAAAAACGTGCTTTAAGTATAGATCGTGTTTATTTTTGTAATTGTATGTTATAAGATGTGGTAATCTAGTTCTGTACATCGAAAACTTAAATAAATAAATACACAGTGACAAGAAATCGAATAAACGTTTTTTACTTTGCATTCGCTTGAGCTTCCTTAGCTTTTATGAAGTACGTCATCATGTCAATCGGTAACGGGAATACAATTGTTGAATTCTTCTCTGCAGAAATCGTGTTCAGAGTCTGCACCATTAATATCAATAAGTCATTGTTGGAAATGAGGAAAAATTACAGTGTAACCCAAATTTTGCATGTAAATACCTACGGGGTGTCTCTAAAAGGTTGGGACAACACGCTGCCACAGTTTTCTGACACCAAAATATTTTGATTGGACCGTACATATCTCTATACAAAGTTACTTGGTTGACGCGTGTTATCGATGGTCAAAGTTGCTGAAAAAATATTATTTTGTTAAGCTATCCACAACTTAAGAGTTCCATAATTCTTTAACAGAAATTACATATATTTTTTTAAAGAATTTTGACCATCGATTACGCTTCTATCAACCAATTTTGTATAGAGATATGTACGGTTCAATCAACATATTTTGGTGTCAGAAAACTGTGGCAGCGTGTTGCGCCGACCTTTCAGAGACACCTTGTATTTGGGTTTCACTGAAATTTTCACAATTCAAAGGAAGTAAAACAACCAAAGCTTGATAAAAGTATAATTTACATAGTGACATGTATTACACATTATTACCTAATATATGTAATAAGCAATATACAAAAGCATTAGGTATAATAATAAAAATTAGTGCGAAGTGTTAAAAAGTGCACATTTATTAAGTATAAAATACAGTGTCTCGTGAAAAAAAGTGTTTTACACCCTCATTATATTTTTTGTAATAATATCGTAAAAATAAATGAAGGACAAGTCTTTTATAGAAAAGACAACAGTAAAAAAGATAATAAAATAGTATAGATATTTTTATTAGCAGTAACATCCACTCTTTATGTCAAAAATTAACTACCTCAACTAAGGATGAGTCTTTACAGTTGTATATGACATAAAAAATACGACTCCCTCTAATGAAAATAAGGGAGTATAACAATACATTGGAAATACTGAGTTTAACCTAAACGAAGTTGAATTTACTTCCACTTTTAAATAGTTGCTGACAGCAGCGACCGTTTTATAAAAGGCAGGAACTAGGTAGCTGATTTGTTTGAACAATAAATTAACAAAACCTAAATGCAGCGAAAAAATATACAACATAATTTAAATTTAAATTTTGACCCAATAGCTCGTTGTACAGTGATGCAAATACTATCAAGCAGCTACCTAGTCATTAACGTTAGAAAAATAGTAAATCTATGTATAATGGAGACCTTCGATAACTAAAAGGGCTGTTATGTATCCCTCGCTAGTTCTTGACTATTATAGGCAACATCATAAACCACTGTAATTTTTTCAGTTTAAGTAATTACGTTGGATATTCTGAAGAATATCTGAATAATATGTAGGTATTTTATAAAATAACCAAACAATACCTGGATATCATAAAAATTGTTGCAAGAAGAAATGTTGCTATTAAACTTCCTACGAGAATATTTAAAATCGAATACCATATTGCACCGCACTTTTTCAAATTGTTTTTTATTTTTATTTCCTATTACCCGTATTTCTTTCGCTTGATACATTTTTTTTCCTATCGATTGGTGTATGTTTTGTTAATCTTGTAATTACGTAAACTCAAAAAATATTGTTTTATCATTTGGCCGATAACGCGATATTAACGAAAAAGTGGAGGGGAAGCCTTCCAGACTTTTAGTTGTCGACGGTCTAGGTAATAAGTACAACAAATAATTTTACATGCATATATAACTAACGCGTGTTTTTAAATTTAAAGATCAGTTCACACATCAACAATTACCGCATGAGCGTGATCCTATCTTTAGTAAGTGTGATTTAATATCATTGGTTCCTTTTATGCCACACTTATACCCTAAACTATGTTTTTTGTTAACACAGTATTTTGATAGCTTAGTAATGCACAACCTGTATTAATTACATCTAACAATACAAATTTGAGATGGGGATATGTTGCAGGAAATTGGCACGACTATTTCTAACTACCGGGCGAATATCTGTTAAAGACGAACCACAGAAATATATGAGGAGAACCCTAATAGTTATCGCTGACGCTAGTTATATCTGTTGTTTATCTAAAGCCGTGTACACATCCTGCAATCAACATACGGCCAGCCCCTGCTCCAAACTCTATCGTCCTCATACGCAAATGCGCATTACAGGACTTTCTCGTCTTCGTTTCTGGCAGCTGTTTATTAATTATTCCCTTGTTTTCGTTAGTAATCGCGGATTATCCTAAAAAAAATGAGTTTCCTGACGGGAAACCGGAAAGAACGCATCGAAAGCAAAATTTTGTAAATTGTATAGCACAAACTTGTCATTTTCTAACGCAGTTATGATACAATTTATTCCTTTCTTCTTGCATAGTTTAGCTAGAGTTGTAAATGTACTGGTTCTCCTGATATACATCTGTGGGGTGAATACGTATGGCGTTTCGTGAATATATACGTAGGAAAATTCCCGCTGCATAATCAGCCTTATCCAGTTTTATTATATTATTATCAAGTTAGGCAAAAGTTTTCATTGTTTAACTTGGAAACTCAAAAAGTAATTTATTTCAATTTAGCTTTAATGTACCCACAAGAGAGACACTCAACACTGTTACCCAAACATAAGTACGATGGCGAATTCGTATGTACAAATGTTGAAAGATCAACATTTTTTAACTTCATCTTTCTTTATGATTACATATAAAATCGCCTCCGTAAATATGTTCTCGCCGATAGAATTACGTCAGCTCCCTTGCGTGAACAATTTAGACCTTAATAATTAGAGCCTGAACTACCATAAACTTCCGATAAAAATTTAAAAAAGAAAATACATTAACATGGCTAAGACTTATCAGATATAAATGTGTAGTGCGTTTCGTTATGCTTATACAGGGCGAGTCATTATAAACTTAAAACTGACGTCACTACAAACAACCGAAATACCTTCCACTTCACCCTGTATATGAAAAATCTATGATTTACATAAGTTCATGCATACACTGTATATAGAAGATATTTATGTATATTTCTAGATAACATGACTATAGATGTATGATTTGTTAAGTGTGTGTTGAATTTCTCATGTTTAATTATGAATATAAAACGACTAGAATGTGGCTAAAATTAAACCTAATTTATGCACCTCCTATCCTACTTATCCTTGGCCTTTAAGAAGTAAGATATTATATCGATTGGTAATGGGAATACAATTGTTGAATTCTTCTCGCTTGATATCGTATTTAGGGTCTACATGAGAAATAGAAATAGTTAGACACTATATACATACCGATCGAGTAATGATAAGCGGTGGCGACTGACCCCCACCGCTCGCAATCACTCGATCGGCTTACTGTACTTATCTTGCCAAATATAACACACAACTACTTTTACTAGTGAATTAATGTTACCTAATGTCTCACAATTCAAGGTGGATACTACTTTTAATCAAGAGGTAGTCTTTTGTAAAATTTTCATATGGCAAGAATGGATTTCCAGTCGCATATCTTAAGTAATTGTTTGTAGTTTCTTCTTCGCTAAAGATTGGTTAGTAACTTTTTTTGAAGATGTGTGCATGTTATCGCGAATGATTACTGGAGTCGATAGATAAGATGGATTCAGTAAATTTATAACTTATGAATAATTTGACGGTCGATGATCAACAAAATTCTGACATGCAATGAACAATCGACCGGGAGGAGCTCGTCAACGTCAGCCTGCAGGATTCTCCAAGTTATGCACTCCGAAAGCAGGACTTTCGATTGCAATCTTTTTGATCGGGATCATTGTCATTTTACAGGTAAGTAATAGTAGCTCTCAGACTACCTTTTTTGATCGGGATCATTGTCATTTTACAGGTAAGAAATAGAAACTCTAAGACTACCTTTTTTGGTCGGGACCATTGCCATTTTACAGGTAAGAACTAGAAGCTCTCAGTTTACCAACCGTTTTCTTTATTAATTTATAAGGAATGTTTCTAGTGCTCGTCATTTTAAGATTTTGGTCTTCACATTAAATCGTGAAACATCTGTATACAAATATTACATTTATTCCTACAAAGGACAAAATAACATTCTCTCTACTGCACAACTAATAAAAATGTCTACTAAATCGTAAACCGCAAACTACGTCGTTTTATTGAGTTTCCCGTAAAGCAAATATATAAATTTTATATTAAAAATGCCACGTATCTTAATAAACACAGGAATGTAACCGAGTTTCTATTTTTATTGAAGCACTAACTTGCACTGCAATGCGATATGTGGTAATTTTGTGTTACTAGTGTCAGTAAAAATATAAAAAGCATAACAACTAAAGCATCATGGGGAACCACAAAGGGAAAATCAATCAGCTAAAGCAGCACCTTTTCTACTTAACCGAAAAGTTGCGGTAAAAGTATGTAAAATAGATATCTCCTGCAGATTCGAAGCAAAACGATGAAAAAGTTGACTGTACTACGTACGACTTCTGGAGGGGAAAGAGGAAAGAGGAGGAAAGAGGAAAGAGGAAAGGGGGAAGGTGAAAGAGGAAAGAGAAAAGAGGAAAGAGAGGCGCTACTCATCAAAGAGAAATGTAGCAATATCTCACTCTTGAAGAAGAAAAGGAATGGCATGCACTAAGCATTGTATCAAAACTTTTGACTTCGTTAGTTATGACTGCTACTAAACTCTGTTATTTAAATCCTGAACCATGACAACAGATTTCCAGCATTAATTATTAAATTGTGTTACGCTATAATTCCTAACTACTTTGCATCGATTTAAGGACTCGCGGAAGCAAAGACCGGGCACGAATAAGTTCGCGTGTGAAGCATCATGAACGGAAACAGTTACGTATCTCCTCTATCAATTCTAGTGCTGCAAATAGGATTAACATCCCTTTATAGTTCCAACTATCTCAGCATTCTAAATAAGCGACACCATTTGAGAAGACATACCTGCAAATAACGAAGTTGTAGCGCGGCAGGGGAGTCTCCTATAACTTCGGAGGCTTCTCGTAGAGCGCGGGAGGCCTTTTGTTCACCTTCCGCTGCAATTACTTTAGCTCGGGCTTCTCTTGCCGCTTCCGCCTCGGCAGCCATGGCTCGTTGCAATTGAACTGGCAGACGAACATCCTTTCTATTTTCAGAGAAACAGAAATTCGCATCAGACATCAGGCATTTAGTTTATCGATTTCTCAGATTGGGGAGACAAAAGTACGTTAGCGGGTTTGGGATAGACTGGCGAATTCGGTCGTGAAAGTTTGAGGAGGGGTTTTGTTAGTCTAGGTCAGGCCAATTCAGAGGCAGTAACGTTTGCTTGAAATGGAAATTTTAACATTATTTTTTCCTTAACTGAATTTTCCCAGACTTGATCACTTAATGCTGAAAAAAACGTTACTTTTATTTAATTGTATGTAAAAGAAGTGACATAGCTTTCTATGACGGGCGCAGCGGTTCTCGTTGAAATTTTTAAACTTTGGTACCCTCCACTGCGCTTATTTTTAAATGTTTTAAAAAGATTACAAATTAAAAAAATATAGAAAAATCAAACAAACAATTTTTTGAAAACTAAAATGAAATGTTGCTGAATTTATTTTCCTACAGCCAAGCTGTTAGCCATCACTACTCTTCAAATAATAACGTGTAAATCCTTCAAACTGAAGCCTACAGAATATCGAGAAAATAACTCAAAATCGTCATAAAACCAAACTCTTTAAACCTTTTCAAAGAAAGACTATTCCCAGAAGTGTATAAGAACTGCGCAACAGATAACAAAAACTTTTTGTATACACCCCGGAAAGCCGATAAAACCCCACACAAGAAATTTCAAGCATCAATGCATACCTACTATTATCCCAAAGCCACTGAAAGCGCTTTTTAGCGCGGAAAAACCACGTGATTGATACACTTACATTTCAACTCTTTCAACGTTGATACCCCAAGAGTCTGTCGCCTCGTCCAAAAGCGCTTTCATGTGTTGCGAGATGCTTTCTCTTTCGCTCAGGATCTCGTGCAGAGGCCTTTGTCCCATTATGTTCCTGAGTGTCGTCTGAGCTAACAGTCTGGTGGAATGATGCGCGTTTTCTACGTTGGCTATGGATACTGTTGCGTTTGAGACGCGGTAGTACACCACGGCATCTACTGAAACTGTTACGCTGTCTTTTGTCAGGACCTGAAAGAGATTCCGGTAAATTAGTTATTTGATAGTTATATTGTAGGTATAGTGGAGAGGAAATGGGGAGTGTTTGCAATTGTCAGGAATAAAACAATTTTTATAAAATACAAATGCTTTGAATTTGGTTTTTGGAAATTTTCTTGAAGCCTCGTAAAGTGACGCTCCTAGGTGGCAAATCTTTAAAGCTCTAAAGGTCGCCTAGTCGAGGTGGGGGTCGGGGGATGCCGACTTCATGAAATATAATTTACGTTATTATTTATACAAGAATAAGAAAGCTTTTAAATGCTACAATTCTATAAGACCAGATAGCGGATTACATAATCTCTTGAGATTATGATTTTGCAGCTTTAAAACAATTAAACGTCTTTGCTTGGAAATTTCAAAATTCTGCCTGACTTTTGTTCAAAATACCTTTAGACAACTTCTACATTTTTAATTAATGGCGAGAGAAGTAATTATATGCTTTAATAAAGCCCCTGAAAGTCGCTATTCAAAGAAACGTTTTGTGTATTCAGGACTACTTTTAATCAGTGATTAACAAGCTGAAACATAATTAAAGGACGTCGTGATGGGAAATTCCGACGAACAAATTGTAAACATACCTCTTGAGGGGGAATGTCGTACGTCCTGGTGCGGAGATCCACTCTTGCATAAGCATCGATGCAGGGCAGAATGAAGAAGATTCCTGAAAGAGAAAATTCAGTTCTGAAAATAACTGCAAATAAGTAATTTCGAAGACAGTCAGAATGCTCTTGAAAAACACATTGTTTACAAGAAATAAGCAAAATTTCTAGTAATATTTACAACTAATAAAGAATAACAAAATAATAATGAAACAGACGAATTCCGAAAAAAGAGTAAGAAATTTTCTGGGTGAAAAGCACTTTTCTTCAAAATATGTTCAATATGAATTCTGAATAAGTTAACCCCAGGTAGAGTTATATAGGGCGTCCCAGAGCGCAGACCAGTTGTCTAAGATCATCGCTAACAAAAGAACAATATCGTCACAATCCTGGCATGTAAGGAACAAAGCAAGAACAAATCAAGAAAAGAGGGACGTCTACAAAACAACAAATTAATAAATTACTTCTGCTTTTACGAGAATCTCAAAATAGAATCTAAAAAGATCCAAGGGCGTCAATGATATGCACTTCACAACAAACTGTATTTTTCATTCTACGCCGGTCCGCATCGGTAATCCAGCAGGATTCTTGAATACGCGACCGTTAGACTCCAGACAAAGAAAAACTTCCTTCAATTACCCACAATCTCCGTTCACAGAGACCGTATAACCTAATTAGCTTTTATACAACTTTTTCCAGTCGCATTTGCGAAAAACGCGATTCATTAAATAAATGGATTAGATGCTTAAATACAGAAACCCGGTACGTCCGCGTAGAAAATTGGAAAATTAAAAATTTACCGTGCCGCACTTTTGTGTTTCACCCCAGCACAGATGTTAAACGCAGTAGTGGCTAAATAATTAAAGGTGTTATAATGAATTCTATTTTAACGTCAAAATTAACGAAAAAGGGCTCGGAATTATTCACCACGGACGAAGAGGAAAGAGTGAAATGTGCAAATTAGGTCCTACCTGGTCCTTTCGCCCCTCCTGACAGGAGACGACCCAGACGGAATATGACAGCTCTCTCGTACTCCTGGACCACCTGCAAGAAAATGAAGAAATTATAAATGATTTGTCACGGTGTCATCTAAGGTAATAATGTTACTCCCTAGTCTTCGGCCTCAATACGCTCCTTAGTGTAGTGTAGTGAAATAATAATTCCTCTATTGGGAGATCTAGAGATCTAGAATTCCCCTAAGTATACTACTCGCCTCAAAAGTGTTTCTCAAACGATTGCGTTGTGGGTTTCATGAAAGGCTCTAACATCTAACGCAAAGGAATCTGAATTTTTAAAATATCACGGTCATTTTCGCAGTACTACATTTACTCAATTCACTCAATTTTTCAACAAAGCATCAGAGCTGGAGGAGAAAGAACATGCTTAAATAAATAACGTGGGAAAGAGGCCTACTGTTTATCGAATATTTAACGATATCGTCAGTCGCCACTAAAACAGGCTTCCGTACTTTTATAGATACATATGCTTGTACTCATATAAAAAGGTTTTTTATGCATTTAAAATGTTTCCAGTGGCAGTCGTAACCCTATATAAATTTGAATGCCTCGAGGGCAGGGATGTTGATGTTGATGCCGGCGCGTTACGTTATTTGCGTGTCTGTGAAAAAATATTGAAAGGAAATTAAATTTATCGAGGGACAAGGTGGGATTTTTAGGGATTTATTAAAAATCTACAAGCTATCCGATCAGGAAACTCGATGCGGGCACGTGGAGAGTCTAACAAAGCATTCCAAAATAAAAGGTATTTTCCATTGCGCTCTCCAAGAATAAGTTTTTCTTGTTTTATTGATATCTTTGACGATTAAACGGCTTCAGGTATAATAATTATTAAAGGACTGAAATAACTAGAACTTTGTGACACTGAAAGTGGTAGTGAACAACTCCCACGTTGACAGAGATCAAGTGTATTATGCAGGGTGAACATGACTGTTCTTTCGCGCAATATTCAAGTAATTTCATTTATTATACCAATTGCCGCGAAATGAGCTTTCCCTTCCTCGATTATTTCACCCGTGCCGGGGTCCCAGATTGCGTCAAGGGCACTTGTTTACTGGTACACAATGTGTATTAATTACATTACGGTAGAACTCATCGGGACAGGGAAAATCGGTTGCGTCGTCGAACGTTAATTAAATGTGCCGACGTCAAAGGAAATTAAGTTAACTGGGTGAAATCAATCGTTATCAAACATAGAAGTTACGTGACGTTATTACGGGATGCCTATTAGTAGGTGGGTTAAATGAGTTATGGACCAAAACGCTTTGCTTGAAAAAGACTCAATTGATGCAAGGATATAGGAGAAGTCGGTAATTAAATTTATTGAGAAATAAAGTGTACATTGATGAGGAAGATAAATAAGAAGATAAGTGTAAGAACAGCTAAGCTGAACTTCGCCCTTGTGGGCAACATTGTTTAAAGATTGTATTTTTTACTTTTTATTGTTGTGCCCACAATAAAGACATTATTATTATTATTATTATTATATATTTCTATATTTACTACAAACGAAGGCTGGCAAATGAATTACGGAAATAATGAGGATGATGAAGTTGAACATAAGAATATTCATAGTGCAACCCTTCGTAAGAAACAACAACCGCAGCGGTTTACTGAAGAAGTAAAACAGTTAGTGGAAGAGAAAAAACCGTTGCATGAAAACAAAATAATATGGAGCTACGCCAAAAAATTATAGAGAAGAAACCTAACGAAGAGGTTGATAGGAATGTTAAGGTTATGAAGAATGGAGTCACTGTGGGCTAATATAAGAAAGTTGAGTCGGACAAAACAGACGCTTTTAAAGCACGTGGTTTTCTAGCGTGCCTACCCTTTAGCAGTAATGAAAAATTACTCTGTTCCCGACACAGTTTTGAAGCAGACATCAAGAACGAGTATTATTAATTAATAACTTGGCGGTGATGTTGTTATGCAATCAACTTCCTCCTAGTTCTGAAAGCTTGTACAATGAACCTGCTTCCTGCGGTTCCGCAGGAAATGTTGTCTGATAGCAGACGACGCACTGACGCGATCACAAAACATATTTCCGATTCGGAACACTAATAAAATTATTGTTAATATTGCCAGCCTGTTTGTAGCACAAACTTGACAGATTTGTATCAGTTTTGACAGTTTTGTTAATTTGCTTGAAGTTTTGAGAATTAGGTAGTAATTTTTACTTTTAAAAGATCTTTTGAAACTTCCTCTTGCGTGAAGAAATTGTACTGTGTGCTGTTAGATTAGGAAGTAGATAAGAAAAATGAGTTTGCGTTTAGCCACTTTATGACTATAATAAGAAGAGACAAAACGATGTTGATGCCAGTTTATTTTATATTCTACGAAATTGCATGAACCCCAAATCTTTACATGTAATAATTTAGATAAGATAGCAGATATGTCCTACTGAAATGTGAGCAAAACCAAAACAGCCTCCGCCAAACAAGAGATATTTACAACTGTTTCGTTCGCCATTAACTTCATTTTAAGAATATGACAAGTCTCTTTTCACAAAAAAAGTTAGGCACGTAATATATTGTCTTATCCAGTACCCAAGCTAAAGTGCGGTACACAGGCGTTTAAGAAATCGCAAGTGATAGCACCTCGGTGGTAACTGGTTCGATTCCTGCTGAAAGCAGCCTAAGACAATGAAGCGTTCGGCACTATAGAACAGAATATGTCGAGAGGATGCAATAAAAAATCTTTCCCTTATGATCCTCTGTTTTGTGCGTTTCAAAATTATTATCAGCTTTACGCAAAGCTCCAGCGCAAAACCCAACTCTGATGTAGATAACGAAGTTGCCATGGTTCCTGACCCTTCTCGATATCCTCTTACTGAATAAATACCAGACTTTACCCTCTGGGCATGCAGCCGAAAACCGCAGAAAATTAACAATCCCTGAATTAAATAAAGGTAGTTGGTTATTTTTATACAAACAAAAATTGATATTTCCAGGTATATGTATAAGGGGGGGAATTTTTTCAATTAAAGTAGACGTCAAAAAAACGCATCGATTTTCGTCAAATATAGATATCGTTTTTATTTTCAGGATTTTTCAATTCCCCAGGGCGTAACAGGTGCTTAATCTAGTTTTAGAATAGACGTATTGAGCGATTTCTGCCGCTTCTTGACATGCATCGCTCTTGATTTTGATGGAGGTACGCTATAACTTTAAAAGATCGTCGGATACAATATATGTCATACCAGGAAAAAGTCTACAAGGGGTGCCAGAAAAATTCACTATTAAATTTATGTACTATTAAAGGTGGCTATAAATCACTTAAAGAAAGGTTTCACATTTTATAAATATTCGCTCATTGCTAATTTCAATTTCCATTCAAACTTCTTTAATTCTATGAATATTTACGGAATATCGGAAACCGTTCCAATGAACTAAATCTTGAATGGCAAGGGTCACAGAATTAATCTGAACATTTGAACGGAATTGGAAATCCATTACTGTTTACTACCCTTTAAATTACCTGGATGTTTGGCAGAAGCTGAGATCTGCTTCGCGAGAAAAAAGTGCAATCCCCAGAGCGTAACGAAATTATTAAAATCCAGTGTCTGTGTGTCTGGCTTTAAAAGCAGAGAAGAATTAAAACTCTGACTTACCTTGAAACAGACGAATAGTGAGAACGGCATAGTTAGGACCACCAGCACCCAAGACAGAGCAGTCAGAATTTTCCCGCATGTTTTTGATTCTTCCATTACTTGCTCCGCTGAAACAAAATAGAACACAGTCAGTGACAATAGTATATTAAGCACCGAGGTGAAAAATGTTTCATTACAGCCGAGGGCTAGATAGATGACCAAGGCGTGAAGCTTGTTTTTAACAATACAAACACAGGTTCCTTATAAATCAAAGTATTCTTATAGAAGATCATTCACAAAACTAAATTGCTATTTGAAAGCATAAGTAAAACATTTTGACAGAAGTTTTCTTGTTTGTGTCGGCAGGTGTGTACAAATTTCTGTAGATTTTCCCTTCTTCTATTGTTTGTACAATTTTGAACGACACTATAGTCTCCTAAGTTCACAAGAATAGGTATAATTATAGAGTGAAAGTAAAAAACAATGTATACTATTTATATTCACATATGAATTACAAAAATAACTTTACACTTTGACAGGCAAGAACTTCGTTTATTGAGGTTATGTATCTATGCATAGTAAGCGCATGCGCAAAATGTACCATAAAACCAATTGATTGATTGATTGAATTAGTCGTACAATAAAACTTTAAACTCTTATCACTGATTTATAACAGGTTTCTATCCGGTTCTATAAATTGACTCAAAGAGTATTTTAAGGTATTTTGTATGTCAACCAATAGGTTTTAAACGGGCTTTAAAATTTGGACTTCAGAACCTTCATAAGATTCTCCATTTTTTGCTTTATCCTGATATTGAGAACGTTGCCAGGAAAAAATAGTTTTAAGAAACGCTTTTAAATAGAGTTTTATAGCTACCTGGTAGACAATAAAGAAACTTAAATTGTTACTTGGGTCACCCACAATAGAAATCCTCATACGTTGAAAAACGTGTTATTAACGAAAGAAAATCAAGCGTCAGTAGAATGAGCCAGTATCGGAAAACTGTCGAATAGTTCACAATTGCGTAGGTCAAAGGCAAACAGCATTTGACACGACACCGTTCAGTTAATGCTTAGAAAGGTACATTTATTACTCCGTGGGAAATTCATAGATATACCTAATGGAAAATTCCGTGCTTGTTTCCCAAGCTTTTGAAAATTAATTTATGATCCTGTAACTGGGGCGCTTTATGCAAAAATATAGTTTCATAAAGAAGTGATATTTTGTGAACCTCATTTCGAAGTTAAGTCCCGGATCCAAATCTTTTGTTTTCATTTGTAACTAACATCTCTATTTTTAAATTATTTTTCACACCGAAGATTTGGTCCCTTTCTGAGCCACTTATTAGGCATACAATTTCTATACCGTGTGACAAACTTCCATGTGTACATGGGGAAATAACATGGGCAATTACATTTTTGGGGATTCCTGCTCCCCATGTGTAGTTACAGTGGTGGTAAAGGTAGCAATCGAAAGACTACTTTTTTCTGCGTATGAGAACATCAAAAACTCTACAACTTTCCAATTTATTAAAGCATTAAAAGCAAAAATTACATTAATAATTTTCTAACTATAACACAGAAATATATCAGATTATCCATGACAACTTAATTTATTCTAATCACGGACGCCTTTGATTTTTATGGATTTTCTGAACTGAAGAAATTTGAAGGCTGGGAATCTTTCATCGAAAGAAGTTTATTTTTACTAATACATAAACTTGTTTTTTTATTTAGATAATTCTCATTCACATTATTATTGTCATTACCTATAGTTGACAATTAATTGATTACTGGTGTGGATGTTTCGTTGGTGAATGCTGGTCCATAGTTTAGGGTAAATTGTAGGTGTCGTCTAACCTATTAAAAAGTTTTTGGGAAAATGTTAAAGCAGTAAAATGAAATAATAAAAATTAAATTACTTTAAGTTTACTGCAATTATGAAAAATTTAACAAGCGGCAACATTTGTTTATTTTGCTCTAATGAATTTTGTAATCTGGCAATTTAATACTTATTTATTTCATATCTAGGTAAGGACGAAAACTTATTAATATAGAATGAAATTAAAGTAACATAAAAAAAGAAAAATAACAAATATTCAAATAAACCCCCATTCTGTATCAGACAGTATCCCAGCCTATTATAGAAAGAATTTCTCACATTCGCAAGTTTCCGATCGTTTATTAAGTT
Source organism: Xestobium rufovillosum (assembly GCA_963966045.1). Classification (NCBI taxonomy): domain Eukaryota; kingdom Metazoa; phylum Arthropoda; class Insecta; order Coleoptera; family Ptinidae; genus Xestobium; species Xestobium rufovillosum. The sequence continues at coordinate 31,417,167 of OZ014498.1, read as the reverse complement.
GCATTCCGCAAAAATAGCATTCCTTAAAGAATCAATATTTGAGTGACGAGTTTTATAAATCTTATTTTTTAAATGACCCCACAAGAAAAAGTCACACGGTGCCAAATCGGGAGATCTAGCTGGCCAGTTTATACACCACCTCGACCAATCCAGCTCTCTGGAAATATTTCATTTAATAATTCCTTCACTTGTGCTCCAAAATGTGCTGAGCATCCGTCATGTTGAAACCAGACCTCCCGTTTCGCATGTCCGACTTCTTCTAATGCAGGGCCAGTATGGTTAATTAAAAGATCTAAATAAGCTTCTGAATTTAAATTTCCTTGTATTTCAAATGGTCCTATAATGCGATTATTAAAAATGCCTGCCCAAATATTGATTTTTTGAGGGTATTGCGTTGTAGTGGCTAGATTTATTATGAGATTTTCCTGGGCCCAATGCCTAACGTTTTGTGAATTTGGCTCTTGATTTAAAGTGAAGGTACACTCATCGGTAAAACAAATTGATGAGAGGAAGCTGCGATCCCGATTAGTCCGTTCTCTTGGTGACATTGGAATTTAAAGGGATGATATTTGTTTTTTTTTAATATGTTACGGACAGTTTCTCTTGAAACATTACATTCTAGGGCAATAGACCTTAAACTAGATGTTGGACTATCAGTTATCAGGCCTATTACCATTTCCTCTACCTTAACATATAGATTTCTTGGAACGACTAAAAAAATAAATGATAAGATTAATTTTAGTTTTGTTTTACTCCACGTTATCACTTGTTAAATTTCTCATAATTCCAGTAAAATTTAAGTTAGCGAACAATAAGGAATTAGCAACTAGGTAATAATAATAAGCGAATCAGAATTATCTAAATAAAAACCAAGTAAATTTATTAATAAAAATTACCTTCTTTCAATGAAAGATTCCCAGTATCTTCAAATTTCTTAATTAAATTTTTTATTGTTGTTACCGAAGGAATAGGACTGTTATTAAATATTACAGAAAATAAGTCACGGACTACCCGCAGTCTATTGCCGCCGTAAAATGTTTTCTTCAACTGAATAAATATTTTTGTTCATTTTGAAACCCAAATTTTAAATTGTCGATAAATAATGTTGACAGTTCAGACGAATTAGAAATTAGAATCAAGGGAGTCTTTGATTAGAATAAATTAAATTGTCATAGGTAATCTGATGAATATCCGTGTTTTAATTTGAAAATTATTAGTGTAATTTTTGCTTTTAATGCTTTAATAAATTGGAAAATTGCAGAGTTTTTGATATCCTCATACGCAGAAAAAAAAAAATTCTTTCGATTGCTACCTTTACCACCACTGTAACTATACATGGGGAGCAGGAATCCCCAAAAATGTAATTGCCCATGTTATTTCCCCATGTACACATGGAAAGTTTGTCACACGGTATGTATTTAAAGCCTTGTTTCACTTCTTCAATAACACTCGCACTAACCTTGTATGATATGTGGATATCATTCAGTGAATGAAAAATATTGACTCATCCACTCAAGTATGAATAGGTACATAAACTTAATGTGTATCTTTCTGCGAGTGTGCAAATAAAAAATCTGTTTGAATTCTAAATTTAACCGATACATTTCGCAAACCAAATGTTTTGGTTCTTTATTGATGAAGGCACTAATAATATTTTCCTTCTCGGCCGCGTCGTTAGTCACTACCCAAGCCAATTTCCAATAAATATCACAAAGAAAATTAATGACACAAGCAATTCCGACTTTCCTTCTAATAAATCTTAGCCGGAAAGTATTATCTACGTCCTCCGTGACTTTTTCGACTTTCCTGCCCCTTTCCTTCTTAACACCGTTTAAAGTTAATTGTGGTAATCGATATAGGTACACAACAGGCAACAGGTTTTATTATATCTGCTGTATTCGTCAAACAATGCCCTCGCCAGACTCTTAGTTCTAATCGCATTTATTTTTCGGTTATCTAACTTTTCATAAGAATAAATTTGTCAATTTAAACACTTAGTGCTTGATATAAAAAAAACATTGGTGAAGTCAGGGTTGCCGTTAAGATAATCTAACCGAAGAGGTCGGTGATTTTTTTTAAAACAGCCAGTTGAAGGCTCATACGTTTTTACAAAGATACGGGGTGTTCCACTCACCCTACCCTTATATCACTGTTATTGTAGTTACAAAAAGTAAATTAAATACGAAAATTCATTTTTAGATTTTTAATTTTCGCTTGTCATCAGAAAAACAATCGAAAATAAATTTGGCTAAGTGATTTATTGTTTTGTCTTCCTCTTTACTCTGAATTTGAGTTACCTACTCTGATTTTCAGGCATTATTTGTAACATTTTCGTAATTAGTATCAATATAGAACATTATTAGGTTTTCATTCAATTACGACAAGACATCAGGATCATTGTTTAAGTTGTTCATTATTTAAATGTATGTTATGCATACATTAGGTATTTTTCATTTCAAAGTCTGTTTTATTTACGCATAATCATCATTTTTGTGTACGTACAAAATACAATACAGAATAAACAACCATTCAATATCCCATGCAAATAAAAACAACATAACATGGTGAAAACTGACCTTCAGTCATATTGCAAGTCTGTTTACGTTTTTTGAGTGTGCGAAATTTTAAGTGCGTCTCCTGCTAGCAGCAGGACTCGCAGGGTAACTAGGAAAGCTCTGACAAAAGCTTTTCCAACCAAAGTTGCCGCCCACTTTCGGCTACCTCCGCCAGCATTCGTTGCAAATACGAGGATAATACTACGATTTTAATGCTGATGGCTTGTAGTATTGACAAAAACATATGAGCCTTTTCTGAGTCTATTCCAGAAAGATTATGTCCTGGGAATTAATATTGGGGGACAAAGTTCATTCGCAATTTTTAATATTTTAAAGTTATTGCGAATTCAACAAGAACAACAGAAACTTAAAATTGACATTTGACACTTGACACTTGACACTTGACAGTTATATATGAACTTAAGAACACATTTTAAAAATTGTAATTATTTGTATTACCATTTGAATACATAGCAGAAAGTGGGCCGAAACGGTGAGCAGTTACTTGAAAGTTTTAATACAGTATCCGCAAAACAAAACTGCCATTTACACAGATCACAAAATATCCAATTTCAAAAGTTTCTGTCTGATCATCGCTGCGACAAACACAAACTAAACACAAGTTGAAACAGAAGTTTTATAACACTCCCCGAAACCGAAGGAAAATTGAATTGTGTCAGAAAATTAGCGTTCTCGACCGCCGAGTTTATTAATAATTCACGGTTTAAATATACCCGGGTAAGAACTCAAACTTTCGTCGAATTGACACACGTATTAAAGTTAAATTCCTATTTTAACGAGTTGAAAGGCCCATCAACGAGAAATTTTCAATTTTCAAGTTCGCTGGTTCAATATTTGAGTTTGTTTTACCGCCTGTCGGTCAGGATTTCAGCATTAAACTCAGTTTTTCAAACACTAAGAGCTTCTTTCTATCTGATGGCAAGCAAATTGCCAACAGTGACCTTCCGTATCGGTGACATCGGAAAAACTAACTTTATTTCATTAGTAAATATTGACAGGGTAAGGTGCGCTTTGACAGAGGTTAAATTACCCTGCGGTCAGTGGCGTAACCAGAGGAAAATATGGGACCCTCTAAATAACTTAATTACTTATTTTATTGTTGACAAAAACACTCGGATACATAGTACGAACAGGGGTTCTCACAGAGCAAGAAAATTAAATTCATCAAAATTCTCAACCCCTCCTCATACGCTATTTTCAACTCTTACACGAAACGTCGAGGTCAATATGTAAATGCTTTAAATCTAACCATAAATTACATACTGTATAAACAATTTTAAACTATTGATCCATAGAAAATTAACATAGACAAGACAAGACAATACCAACAGAAATTCTCACTTTCATAATTAAATATCCTCAATTAGAGTACTTATACTCTTCAACAATAATCGGTTGTTAAACGAAAAAATTAATTGTTAACACATTTAACAATCGGTACTGTCAAACACGTTTATTACAATAATTATTTTAATTTTTTGATCTTGACTTTCATGGTTAAGTTTGTTAGAACTCGTGAGTTAATATGGAGTTTTTTCGGAAGAAATACATAGATGAAAGCTCAAATGGTTTAATTGGAAGTAATTTTTTGTTCGTTTGCTCAGGTAAATTTCGGGATGAATAACACGTTCAATTTCTATGTGTGGGTAACTAAAGTTACTATCTTTAGAACAAATAATGATCAATACATAGTGAATTAGCAAAGTAGTAGGCCACCTTAAATGTACTGGACGTTGTAATAAAGATAATCGATTATTATGTTCAATGTAATCAATGCGGAAATAGCAGACATGCATTTTATTTATGGGTGTGCTCATAGCGTGTTCCGACTTATTCCTATATAGCGTAATTCTTTCACGCGGACTATTACCAAAGTTGGGTTACTTTTATTGGTTTTTAATGCCTCATAGGTTAGTTAGAAAACTCTAATTTTTACAGGAAATGGGGAAAAAAGGCTTATACATTCCTGAGATGATAAAAATTCAACTAGAAAATATTATGAACTCTGTTTTTTTTGGTCAAAAGTAGAGCAAAGTATACCAATGAGTGGGGTGACTGCTCCACTATTAGAATGGGCTATAACTACTTTATATAAATACCTGTGGAGCAAAGTTTACCTACCAAACGATCGAGTTTTCCAAGGTCTAATTTTTGTTCGGAAAAAAATGTTTTTGGCAGATTTCCTGACACATTTTTAATTTATTTGGCACTTCTTGATTGTAATTAAATACAGTGTATACTACAACTCACAAATCTGTAAACTCTGTAGAAACTGCATTCTAGAGAAACCAATATAAGAACGCCTGTTTTTGCAATACTCCGCTTCACAGCATAAAAGAAAAAAGAGTGTGCCAAAGTTAAATTTTCATCACGACAACAAAGCTTCAGGCATGAGAACAACATCTAAGAACTGATTGAACCTCATCTTGTTTGTCCGTCCAGACGCAGGTCTTGAAACAAAGCGACTTCAGAAATGCATTTTTATTCCATTGTGAAATTACGTTAGGTAATTTAAGATTTAGTCTTAAATATATTCTGGCCAAAACCCTGCAAATTGTGTTAAAAGCATGAAACTTGGTCGGCAGCTTAAATAGGTCAAATTAAGAGATTTTGCCCGAAGTAACCTAAAAAATACCCCTAAGGAGCAGCTCAAGAGCGGAATATATTCCAAGGAGTTTGAATTTCAAAACTAATTAAATAATAACCAATGTGGGCTAGTAAATATGTCATTTTATATTTATTTGATATCGCTGAAGTCAATTTAAACGATATTTTTTCATCATCATCATAAGGTTCTCAGTCCGAAGACTGGTTGGACGCGTACCTCCATTCTTTTCTATCCTGAGCTAACCTACGCATTTCCCTAAAAGTAGAACATCCTACATCCCTAACTATTTGAGAGCAGTAGTCTAATCTAGGCCTACCCCTACCTCTTTTTATTCCTATCTCTGACTCTAGTATGTCACGAACTATTCCTTCGTGTCTTAGAAGGTGTCCTACCATCCTATCTCTCCTACTCTTTATTGTTTTCCATACCTTTCGCTTTTCCCCAACTCTTTCTAATACTTCCCTATTGCTAACCTTATCTATCCACGGTATCTTCATCATGCGTCTGTAGCACCACATTTCCAACGCTTCTACTCTTTTTCTATCCGCTTCTCCTATTGTCCAAGTTTCGCACCCGTATAATGCCGTACTCCATACATACGACGTTAAGAGTCTCTTCCTAGTCTCTATATTAACCGTTCTCGAGCATAACAGTTGTTTCTTTTTGTTAAACGCAACTCGGCCCTGCGCCATTCTTTGTTTTATACCTTTAGTGCTCCTACCGTCTTGAGTTATTTTACTTCCTAAGTAGCAGAAATCCGCGACCTCCTCTATCTTCTCATTTCCAATTTGTATTTCCATTTTAGTTCTATTTTCACATCCCCTACATACCAAAATTTTAGTTTTCTTTTTATTGATTTTCATGCCGAAGCCCTGTGTCAAAACTGCTTCCATTTCATTCAAAGCCGCTCCTAATTCTTCTTTGCTAGATGCTAACACTGCTATATCATCCGCAAATCTGAGCATGTTAATAGTTTGGCCCTGTACATTGATCCCTGAGGCTGTTCTTTCCTTAACAATATTAATCGCATCTTCGATATATAAGTTGAAAACTAGAGGTGACAATGCACATCCCTGTCTCACTCCCTTCCGGATATCTACTTCCCTTTGTTCCTGCTCACATTCTATAACTGCCTTTTGCTCTTTGTAGAGATTATGTATTATTCTTCTGTCTCTGTATTTCATCCCTACCTTTCTCAGCACTTCGAACATCTTCCCACATTTTACGTTGTCGAAGGCTTTTTCTAAATCTACAAATCCTATATAGACGCTCTTTCTCTTTTCTATCGTTTTTTCTATAATTACTCGTAAAGCTAGAATGGCCTCGCGCGTTCCTCTATTTCGTCTAAATCCGAACTGATCTTCTCCTAATATTTCTTCCGCCTTTTTCTCCATCCTTCTTTGCACAATTCTAGTTAAAATTTTTGACGCATGGGAAGTTAAACTGATAGTTCTAAAATTTTCGCATCTATCCGCGCCTTTTATTTTTGGCAAAGCTACTATGATGTTCCGTTTGTAATCTTCTGGAATCTCGCCTGTCAGGTATATGCGACTAACTAGTTTAAATAAACGATCTATTACCTCTTGACCTGCGCACTTTAAGATTTCTGCCTGCAAGCCATCTATACCTGGTGCTTTATTATTCCTTAAACTTTTTAGTGCTATCTCAAACTCTTCTCTCATTATAGGACTCCCTAGGTTATCCCCCTCTACACTGCTTTCGCTTTCTAATATATCTTGCACTTCCTGTCCCGCATATAAGTTTCCTAAATATTCTTTCCACCTATCTGCCTTCTCCCCACTTCCGATTAGGATATCTCCTGCCTCATTTCTAATGTTTTTGGTACTAGATCCAATTTCTCTAAAATTTCTCCTAATTATTTTATATGCTTCATCAGTCTTTCCTACTTCGAATTTATCTTCCACTTCTTTGCATTTATTATCGATCCATTGCTCTTTCGCTTTCCTACATTCCCGAATAATTTCCCACTTGATCGCCTTATATCTTTGTTTCCCTGTTTCATCTAACCTATTTTTATATTTTCGCCTTTCCTCTATTAGACTCACAATATGTTTTGTTATCCAGGGTTTCCTACTTTCATTCTGTTTATGACCCAAAATATCCCTAGCTGAGGAAACTAAACTATTTTTAATGCAATTCCATTCTGCCTCTATGTCCCTAACAATATTTCCACCCGTGCCCTTTAGTGCTTCGTTTGTCTTTTTCTCGAACTTATTGCGCATATCATCATCTTTTAGTTTCTCTGGGTCAAGATACCTTCTTCCGCTTCTTTTTTTCAAAATCTTAAATTTAAGATTGACTTTCATAACTATAAAATTTTCAAAATGACGGAAAAATTTCCAATTTTAATTCAAAATTTTGTTAAATTCGCTAATATTCAAAAAATTTTAAAATATATAACATTTTTATTTAAATTGCAATCTCTTAACCTGTTCTAATGATATTTTTTGGTATCCCCAAAAATTTCAAAATTGTTGCCATTTTTTAAACTAAAATTTATTTTCAGGGTGTATCACGACGAGTTCCTATTAGACGTTTGTGGAGAAGCGCTCACAATAGAATTCTGAAAATTTGTGATATCACTTTTTCAAATACTCTCTATTCAATGAAAATAATGGCAACTTAATCCAACTTCCGCTTATACCGGAAGTGGCACCTAACTTCCTTATTTTAAATATAGCTAGGTATCTAATTTTTTACACTTTCGGATTCTCCATAAAATTTTAGATGGACTTTATGTAACATAAATAACCTCTAAATGTCAAAATTTCCAAGATATAAGCGAGTTTTCAAATTTTTTTACAGTTGCAGGGTACTCTTTGGCGTCTGCGGCAAAAGAAACAAATTCAAATCGAAACAATTGCCGGCGGTAGCATTAATAACAAAGATCTAAATTAAAGTTCAGTGTACTCAAAGTTTGAAAATACTGCGCACAGTGATTAGGATGCGACATTAAACTGAGAAATCAAAATATTACCAGAACACAACAAAATTAAATGGAACGCCCTCTTTTTATGCACTTTTTGGACTCTATATACGGAAAATTTTAGTGAATTTATTCATATATTTGTTGCTCCACTCCAAAAGAAGGTGTGAAACACTTGTTTAACAAATTCTTTTCGATAACTGGATAACGTTCGGTTTGAATAGAAACCAGTATTTTCCTTTGATCAACGATTATCTTGGTTTGCAACGTGAAACTTGTTCCACGGCATCTCTTGTTATGGTTCAGAACGTCAATTCTTCGTAAATAACCTGCTTCCCACATCGGTTTCATAAAGACGTTGAAAAGACAATGGAGTACCACAAAGTGACTCCTTACATTATTTTCTAAAACTCATTTTCCGAGTAAAGTACGCACGTCACTGGTTGAGATCGATCAGTGGTTTCCGATATACGATATCCGAGGTAATGGACGATATTGGAAAAGTTTTATAATGTAATACCTTGCCTAATAGCGTTTTTACTCTCAACGTGGAAGACTGGCATATACGCGACAACGATCATCATCATTATCAAATCAACCCGCGTTGTGTCTTCTGGTCGGCGACCTTGTTTCAAACGTATCGATTATTTTCTATTCTTGAAATTGACAATTATCCATGGAAATAAATTGCGGCTCATATTACTGTCTTTTCAAATCCAATTATAGGAACATAAGTTTTCAGTTATGGGGTGTAATTTGTATGGGCAAAGGAAATTCTATTCATGTTTTTCATGCGACGCAGAAAGTCGGAAAATTGATTCGTGTTGAATGCATTAAGGGTAATTACTTTGTTCTATATTAAAATCATAGACATTAGCGAGAAAAATAAATAATAAATGTCTTGACGATCAATGGTAATATTAATTTTCATTTGCCTAGATTAACGCGAATAATTTACAGAAAAGAATGAGATGATGTCAAGGGAAATGGGAAAAGCCATACAGTAGAAATTGTTGGTTTTATAATCATTATCACTACGAAAATTGGTTGAACGTTCGCCTCCATTATTTTCCACCTTGAACCAGCGTTTCCAGTGCAGTGTCAAAATCTTCAAAAAGAAGTATCTTATACCGTGTGACAAACTTCCATGTGCACATGGGGAAATAACATGGGCAATTACATTTTTGGGGATTCCTGCTCCCCATGTGTAGTTACAGTGGTGGTAAAGGTAGCAATCGAAAGATTATTTTTTTCTGCGTATGAGGATATCAAAAACTCTACAACTTTCCAATTTATTAAAGCATTAAAAGCAAAAATTACATTAATAATTTTCTAACTAAAACACAGAAATTTATCAGATTATCCATGACAACTTAATTTATTCTAATCACGGACGTCTTTGATTTTTATGGATTTTCTGAACTGTCAACATTTAAAAATGAACAAAAATATTTATTCAGTTCAAGAAAAGGTTTTCATTGTGAAAATATTTTACGGCGGCAATAGTTTGCGCGTAGTCCGTGCCTTATTTTCTGTAAAATTCAATAACGGTCCTATTCCTTCGGTATAACAACAAATAATTTAGTAAGAAATTTGAAGGCTGGGAATCTTTCATCGAAAGAAGTTAATTTTTACTAATACATAAACTTGTTTTTTTATTTAGATAATTCTCATTCACATTATTATTGTCATTACCTATTATAGTTGACAATTAATTGATTACTGGTGTGGATGTTTCGTTGGTGAATGCTGGTCCATAGTTTAGGGTAAATTGTAGGTGTCATCTAACCTATAAAAAAGTTTTTGGGAAAATGTTAAAACAGTAAAATGAAATAATAAAAATTAAATTACTTTAATTTTACTGCAATTATGAAAAATTTAACAAGCGGCAACATTTGTTTATTTTGCTCTAATGAATTTTGTAATCTGGCAATTTAATACTTATTTATTTCATATCTAGGTAAGGACAAAAACTTATTAATATACAATGAAATTAAAGTAACATAAAAAAAGAAAAATAACTATAACAAATATTCAAATAAACCCCCATTCTGTATCAGACAGTATCCCAGCCTATTATAGAAAGAATTTCTCACATTCGCAAGTTGCCGATCGTTTATTAGAATTATTATTATTAGAATCAATATTTGGATGACGAGTTTTATAAATCTTATTTTTTAAATGACCCCACAAGAAAAAGTCACACGGTGCCAAATCGGGAGATCTAGCTGGCCAGTTTATAGCACCACCTCGATCAATCCAGCTCTCTGGAAATATTTCATTTAATAATTCCCTCACTTTCTTGTTCTCCAAAATGTGCTGGGCATCCGTCATGCTGAAACCAGACCTCTCGATTCGCATGTGCAACTTCTTCTAATGCAGGGCCAATATGGTTAATTAAAAGATCTAAATAAGCTTCTGAATTTAAATTTCCCTGTATTTCAAATGGTCCTATAATGCGATTATTAAAAATGCCTGCCCAAATATTGATTTTTTGAGGGTATTGCGTTGTAGTGGCTAGATTTATTCTGGGATTTTCCTGGACCCAATGCCTAACGTTTTGTGAATTTGGATCTTGATTTAAAGTGAAGGTACACTCATCGGTAAAACAAATTGATGAGAAGAAGCTGCGATCCCGATTAGCCCGTTCTTGCATTTCTTCACAGAAAGTTTGCCTTGATTCCTCGTCAAAAGGAAGTAACTCTTGGTCACATTGGAATTTAAAGGGATGATATTTGTTTTTTTTTAATATGTTACGGACAGTTTCTCTTGAAACATTACATTCTAGGGCAATAGACCTTAAACTAGATGTTGGACTAGCAGTTATCAGGCCTATTACCATTTCCTCTACCTTAACATTTAGATTTCTTGGAACGACTAAAAAAATAAATGATAAGATTAATTTTAGTTTTGTTTCAGTCCACTTGTTAAATTTCTCATACCTAATCCCAGTAAAATTTAAGTTAGCGAACAATAAGGAATTAGCAACTAGGTAATAATAATAAGCGAATCAGAATTATCTAAATAAAAATCAAGTAAATTTATTAGTAAAAATTACCTTCTTTCAATGAAAGATTCCCAATATCTTCAAATTTCTTAACTAAATTTTTTATTGTTATTACCGAAGGAATAGGACTGTTATTGAATTTTACAGAAAATAAGTCACCGACTACCCGCAGACTATTGCGGCCGTAAAATGTTTTCACAATGAAAACCTTTTCTTCAACTGAATAAATATTTTTGTTCATTTTGAAACCCAAATTTTAAATTGTCGATAAATAATGTTGAAATGTTGACAGTTCAGACGAATTAGAAATTAGAATCAAGGGAGTCTTTGATTAGAATAAATTAAATTGTCATAGGTAATCTGATGAATATCCGTGTTTTAATTTGAAAATTATTAGTGTAATTTTTGCTTTTAATGCTTTAATAAATTGGAAAATTGCAGAGTTCTTGATATCCTCATACGCAGAAAAAAATAGTCTTTCGATTGCTACCTTTACCACCACTGTAACTACACATGGGGAGCAGGAATCCCCAAAAATGTAATTGCCCATGTTATTTCCCCATGTGCACATGGAAGTTTGTCACACGGTATAATAACCTCATAGCAAAATCAAGTATGGAATTCACAAATGCCCTAGTCGAGTTACACAAGCTTTTACGAGTCACAACTCCAAATTAATTAAATGATAATTTCGTATGTAGAGAAGGATTGCCTTCATGTGTAGTTCAAACATTAGGGCAGTAAAATTGTTATGTAAACATACATTTTTCTGGGGTATTTTACAGAGAGTGGCTCTAGGTTTCACCCTGCACGTAAATAAAAAAAAACTGGAAGGGGGCAGCAGCTCTTTCAGTAATCATAGTGGCAGAGATCGTGAGGGTTGGTATGGCACTGTGATACACACTACTGCGATGTGGAAGGCAACGGGAAACCACCACATTATTTTATCCCTAGTACAGCGTACTTTAATTTATGATGATGGCACCTTCTGGAGTAAAATATTCCGGAGGTAAAATAGTCCCACATTCGGATCTCCGGGCGGGGACTGCTTCGGGGGGAGTCATCAGAAATGATAAATGTAACATCTCACGAGTCGGAGCGTGGAATGTTAGAAGCATGAAACAAGTAGGGAAATTAGAGAATTTGAAAATTGAGATGGATAGGTTAGCATTAGACGTAGTAGGTATCAGTGAAGTGCGATGGCCAGAAGCTGGAGACTTCTGGAGCGGAGATTTTAGAGTAATACACACAGGATATGTAGGAGGAAATTCGGGAGTAGGAATTGTTATGCGGAAAAAAGTAGGACAGAGTGTAGAAAATTTCTTAGAGCAAAGTGACAGGGTAGTTATGGTTAGGTTAGATTCGAAACCTGTAAAAACAGTAATAATACAGGTATATATGCCCACTTCTAACTACAGTGATGAGGCCGTAGAGGCAGTTTATAGTGATATTGAATATGTGCTAGATTTTGTGAGAGGGCACGAAAATTTAATAATTACAGGAGATTTCAATGCAGTCGTAGGCACAGGGCGAGAGGGCGGAATAGTTGGCCCCTTTGGATTAGGCAATAGGAACGATAGGGGAGTTAGACTGATAGAGTTCTGCGATAAACATAACTTAACGGTCGCGAACACTCTATTTCACCATCATGTTAGGAGATGCTATACGTGGATGATGCCAGGAGACTTAGGGAGATATCAAATAGATTACATTCTCGTTAGGCAAAGATTTAGAAATCAAGTTAGGGATTGTAGAAGTTATCCAGGAGCAGATATAGATAGTGATCACAACATAGTCGTTATGAAAGCCAATCTTAAATTTAAGATTTTGAAAAAAAGAAGCGGAAGAAGGTATCTTGACCCAGAGAAACTAAAAGATGATGATATGCGCAATAAGTTCGAGAAAAAGACAAACGAAGCACTAAAGGGCACGGGTGGAAATATTGTTAGGGACATAGAGGCAGAATGGAATTGCATTAAAAATAGTTTAGTTTCCTCAGCTAGGGATATTTTGGGTCATAAACAGAATGAAAGTAGGAAACCCTGGATAACAAAACATATTGTGAGTCTAATAGAGGAAAGGCGAAAATATAAAAATAGGTTAGATGAAACAGGGAAACAAAGATATAAGGCGATCAAGTGGGAAATTATTCGGGAATGTAGGAAAGCGAAAGAGCAATGGATCGATAATAAATGCAAAGAAGTGGAAGATAAATTCGAAGTAGGAAAGACTGATGAAGCATATAAAATAATTAGGAGAAATTTTAGAGAAATTGGATCTAGTACCAAAAACATTAGAAATGAGGCAGGAGATATCCTAATCGGAAGTGGGGAGAAGGCAGATAGGTGGAAAGAATATTTAGGAAACTTATATGCGGGACAGGAAGTGCAAGATATATTAGAAAGCGAAAGCAGTGTAGAGGGGGATAACCTAGGGAGTCCTATAATGAGAGAAGAGTTTGAGATAGCACTAAAAAGTTTAAGGAATAATAAAGCACCAGGTATAGATGGCTTGCAGGCAGAAATCTTAAAGTGCGCAGGTCAAGAGGTAATAGATCGTTTATTTAAACTAGTTAGTCGCATATACCTGACAGGCGAGATTCCAGAAGATTACAAACGGAACATCATAGTAGCTTTGCCAAAAAGAAAAGGCGCGGATAGATGCGAAAATTTTAGAACTATCAGTTTAACTTCCCATGCGTCAAAAATTTTAACTAGAATTGTGCAAAGAAGGATGGAGAAAAAGGCGGAAGAAATATTAGGAGAAGATCAGTTCGGATTTAGACGAAATAGAGGAACGCGCGAGGCCATTCTAGCTTTACGAGTAATTATAGAAAAAACGATAGAAAAGAGAAAGAGCGTCTATATAGGATTTGTAGATTTAGAAAAAGCCTTCGACAACGTAAAATGGGGGAAGATGTTCGAAGTGCTGAGAAAGGTAGGGATGAAATACAGGGACAGAAGAATAATACATAATCTCTACAAAGAGCAAAAGGCAGTTATAGAATGTGAGCAGGAACAAAGGGAAGTAGATATCCGGAAGGGAGTGAGACAGGGATGTGCATTGTCACCTCTAGTTTTCAACTTATATATCGAAGATGCGATTAATATTGTTAAGGAAAGAACAGCCTCAGGGATCAATGTACAGGGCCAAACTATTAACATGCTCAGATTTGCGGATGATATAGCAGTGTTAGCATCTAGCAAAGAAGAATTAGGAGCGGCTTTGAATGAAATGGAAGCAGTTTTGACACAGGGCTTCGGCATGAAAATCAATAAAAAGAAAACTAAAATTTTGGTATGTAGGGGATGTGAAAATAGAACTAAAATGGAAATACAAATTGGAAATGAGAAGATAGAGGAGGTCGCGGATTTCTGCTACTTAGGAAGTAAAATAACTCAAGACGGTAGGAGCACTAAAGATATAAAACAAAGAATGGCGCAGGGCCGAGTTGCGTTTAACAAAAAGAAACAACTGTTATGCTCGAGAACGGTTAATATAGAGACTAGGAAGAGACTCTTAACGTCGTATGTATGGAGTACATCATTATACGGGTGCGAAACTTGGACAATAGGAGAAGCGGATAGAAAAAGAGTAGAAGCGTTTGAAATGTGGTGCTACAGACGCATGATGAAGATACCGTGGATAGATAAGGTTAGCAATAGGGAAGTATTAGAAAGAGTTGGGGAAAAGCGAAAGGTATGGAAAACAATAAAGAGTAGGAGAGATAGGATGGTAGGACACCTTCTAAGACACGAAGGAATAGTTCGTGACATACTAGAGTCAGAGATAGGAATAAAAAGAGGTAGGGGTAGGCCTAGATTAGACTACTGCTCTCAAATAGTTAGGGATGTAGGATGTTCTACTTTTAGGGAAATGCGTAGGTTAGCTCAGGATAGAAAAGAATGGAGGTACGCGTCCAACCAGTCTTCGGACTGAGAACCTTATGATGATGAAGCCAACAAGTAAAAGTTAACTAATTTTAACATAGTCAACAAACACATATTTTGGCTCATAAATATTTTTCAGATGCTGTTGGGACACTCTATATATTGGTTTACTTGTTAAATTTTCATCTGAAATAAATGTGAGCAGGAAAATTGTGGTGAAGGGGCTATTAACTAACCAAAAGTGTTAATGTGGTAATCGTGGCCGCAGGCTTTAGTTCCTGTTCGAAGCACGGTCAGCTGCATTTTGTTGCTTTACTTATGCAATATTGTCGTACTATTAAACCCATTAAGTGTGTAGCATGTTCGAGCATAAATTTTCATATAGTGGCGCATTCATATTGTGAGGGTGCTTCACTAACTAGGCAGAATTGTTGCTTGTAATGCGGAAGTAGGTAGATACTCAATTTAGTGAACTATGCGACACATAATGGGTGCAAACCGCAACTGAAATCTGCGGTGTATATTATGGAATGTTTCGATGCCATTGAGCAAGATATATTAAGACAATTACTATGCTATACACTACTGCTATTGTCTATCTATTTTTCTCATTTAGAACTCACCTCGGTCAGCTTGAGTACTTGCTATAAAGAAACAAACGTTTATTACTACGATAAAATTGTAATTAAGAATTAACGCATATTCAAATGCAGTAGAAGACAAACGGTTATTTAGAATATGTCGGTATTTTTCGGAAAGTATGCAACATATAGGGATGTCATTTAAATTAAATAATGAGGGCTGTTTTTATACTTTATTGAGACGTTACCTCCGAAAACGTGTGTTGTAAAGTCTTCCGGGTTCCTCTGTTGGCCGTTTATCACAGTGGTCGACATTATTGGGGAGACTCTAGTTTCGGATCCGCTCGCCACCTGAATCAAACAAAACCGAGTAAAATATCAGCAACACTAAAGTTTTCTAATGGGTATTTTTAATGGTAAATTTGCTACTAACATAACTTTTTAAGTGCATAATTCTCAGTTATAAAATTTAATTGACTCATTGTATATTGCAGAAACCGTATGGGCAATCCAAAAAGGATGTTGTATTTAAATAAAGAATTTACTAGATGCTTCATTTCATAAGAGAAATTACTTGGGTTCAATTTTCACTTAACAATAATGCTTCTAAATGGTAAATAACAATAAAGGTACCTAATGCATGAAAAACAATAGGAATGAGAAAGAATTTAAACTAGTGATTCCGGAAAATTACAAACAAAAAGAAACAACTATAATGCTCAGGAACGTTAAATTCAAAAACTCGAAAGTGTCTCTTAAAAACATACGTATAGAACAAGACATTAATTTACTGGGAAACGTGCACGATAGAAGAAACGGATAAGAAAAATTAGAGGCAGGCTAAGATTAGACTATACCCACGAGGAATTTTATTTGGAATATGAAGTTAGTTTAAATAAATGGATTGCGACTTAAAACGCGTGTTCAAGTGGCTTAATTATAGACAATAATAGTACAGGACTCCTGTGAGTGCATTCATGAACAAATAATTACGTCATTGTCTGGTGTATTTTTATATTAGCTATCAAGTTTGTCGTAGAAATGGATATAATGATAAATCTAGTCAAACATCTAATTTGGAAAAAAAATCGATAAAAATATAAATGAATTGCAGATTGTTTGATATCTAGTTGAAGCAGTAAACACAAATCGTGGGCAATCCATGGTCATCATCATCCTGCTCAAAAAATGTCAATCTGCAACTTTCTTGTTGCAACTTTCTTGTTCACCATGCGGGCCTCCTCCTTATCTTCTGAGCTTCAACATGTCACAGAGACTTTGACCGGTAGCTTAGAGAGTCAATCGAAATAATCAAATACCCCCTAAATGTCAATTCTGACACGGCTTCTGTCTTCAAGACGCATGGAAGCAAGGGGTAACCACTAATGAAATCAGTGGAACAGCCATGATGAAATCCATGTGAAATCCTCGTGCAATCTAATGAAATCCACATGCAATCCAGTGAAATCCAAATGCAATCGATGAAATCATTTGAAATCTGATGCAATCCTGTTAAATTTAATGAAGTCCCATGAAATCCGGTGAAATCTTGATGAAATCCCGATGAAATCCGGATGTAATCCTGACGAAATCCCGATGAAATCCGGATTTTACCAGAATTAATGAGAAATTTGTTAATAGTTTATACAATGTTTTGTTAATTGTACTAAGCAGGATCTTTGGAAAATTTATTTTTTAATCGCAACAAATTAGAAAGATACTGACCTTCGACAGAACCGATCGATTCAAGGATCGGTGCTTTCCCGAATACCAGTTTTGAACCGGCTTCATAAATCTTTTCGTATTTTGTAGACGACAGTATGGGGATCAAACCATGAGGAGCTCGAAAAGACACTTAAAATCATTAAAACTGTTTTCTTATAGAATGATCCCCTAGCCGACCTCCCCCGAACGTTTAAAACGTTTAAAACCAGATTATTCTCGAGATTTATTAGCCGCGAAACCTCGCGCCAAAATCTTTTCCCAAATTGCTTGTGTAAAAACGGAATAAGCGCAAAAACTACATATTGTGCGGAAACGAGGGTTCGAAACCCCGCTTTTGTGGCTATAAGGCCTTTACGTTTACCACAAAGCTACGGAAGGTACCTAGTGAGTGATTATGTAGAAGTAGTATAAATATAAATATCGGAAGTGCTGGCATAGAGAATTGTGTATATTTGGGCTCTTCGTGGTTTGAACACTAGGCCTAGGCATGTCTACTTTGTACTCGACTTTGTAGGTTGCTCAACAAACTGCGATTAAGTGTAAATTCTCGGTAAAATTATTACCTTTGTTCTGCTACTGGGTAAGTACCCCCTGCTCAACCTTGGCTCAACCTACTGTGCATATAAGTCTCGAATATTATAAACTTCGCAAACATTATAGTATACAATATTATAGTAATGCAAAAATAGATATTCTAGCTCGTATTCTAGTAGAGGTTCTGGCTCCTGGCAGAAGAATAATTCTTCCGCTCGCGGGTAAATTCTCGGGTAAATCGAGGGAACCGTATCATTTATTACGAGATTTACTAGATATTCGACTAGATACAGCTCGGACTACGGTAAATTAGCGGAATCCAGATGTATTTATTATACAGGGTGTAATTAAAAAATCTTAAAATAGGAATGTTCAGTCTCGCGTTCAGTGATTTTCTCTCAGATTATCAGGCAATAGAACTCGCAATAGAATAACTTCAGTTCGCCTTTAAAATAGGTTCTTACGCTAAATTAAATGATAATTAGAAATTAGTCTCGATTATAATTATGGCAGCCACCATTGGGCTAGTCCATTCTTTTTTTATGGGAATGTACTTTGTGAACTATTCTTTATGCGGTGTGTTTCGCTTTGAGCCGCAACACCACCGTAACTTTTATACTTATAAAGGGAAAAACCTTAGAAATTATCATTCTTATACATGGTGCCCAAAATTAAGTCTGAGTCATTGCTAACTTTATTATTATTGAACCTTTCTAAGTCTGTAAAGATATAGGGTGTTCCATTTAAAAATATTCTTTGGGCGAATAGCCATATTCATTATTCAATTGTGCTTCTGTTTTCTCTATTTTATTCGTCATATGGAAGACATCAATTCTTTACACTTTTAACCGAACTAGGTCCAATAATAAGGAAGTTAGCAATGGTGCACACTTAATTTTGGATACCCTGTTTATTCGGAACCAGAATTGCATCATAATGCAAAGTTCTCTTCAAAAATTTAGCTTTGTACACACCGTCCGCGTTAAGATTGCAGCGTTAATTACCTTTTAATCAAAGATTGGTGTCACCCAATCATCTGTATATATTATTGTAAGTAATATTCACACAGTTTCATTAAAATATGTGTTTTTAATAATTAATTTGTATTAGCTAAGAAGATTGGTGTGACAGGGCCCAAAAAATTTTTCAAAACGCTGCATCTTAAAACGAATACAGTAGTTTGTATTTAAATTAACTTTGATGTCGCTGCTCCTACAAAATATGGTGAAAATTTTTGACAATTATTATTTATACAATAAACCGTCCCAGCAATTTCAGAAAAACACCTAATAAGAAAATTATGAATTTTGTGCAGAACCTTATTATCACCACACTGTGTAAATACAAAATAATTAAAATATATAGATATTCCTATAGGTATCAACACTCGGTAGGTATACCTCGAGGTAAACCTGTAACCTCGCCTGTAACTTAAGAAATGTTTTCCCTAGAACTGCTCAAAGCAATGGATCATTTCATCACAAGTCCTACCTCCTCCGACCGATTGAACAGTCGATTAATGCCGAGTTCCATTACTCAAAAAAATTATAATTCAAAGAAAAGGGCGAGGGAAAGGGCGGTTAAAGAATTATTAGAATTATTAGAATTGTGCAAAGAAGGATGGAGAAAAGGGCGGAAGAAATATTAGGAGAAGACCAGTTCGGATTTAGACGAAATAGACGGACGTGCGAGGCCATTCTAGCTTTACGAGTAATTATATGTATAAAAAATAATAGAAAAGGGAAAGAGCGTCTGTATAGGATTTGTAGATTTAGAAAAAACCTTCGACAACATAAAATGGGTGAAGATATTCGAAGTGCTCAGAAAGGTAGGGATGAAATTTAGGAACAAAAGAATAATACATAATCTCTACAAAGAGCAGAAACAAAGAGAAGTAGATATCCGGAACGGAGTGAGACAGGAATGTGCTTTGTCACCTCTAGTTTTCAACTTATATATCGAAGATGCGATTAATACCTATTGTTAAAGACAGATAATTAAAAAGAAAACCAAAATTTTGGTGTGGGGGCGGGAAAATAGGAATAAAACTAAAATACAAATTGGGAACGAGAAGGTATAGGAAGTCTCAGATTTCTGCTATTTAGGAAGTCAAATAACTCGCGATGGTAGGAGCTCTAGAGATATAAAACAAAGAATAGCGCAGGGTCGAGTTGCGTTTAGCAAAAGGAAACAACTGTTATGCTCGGGAACGGTTAATGTAGAAACTCGGAAGAGACTCTTAAAGTCGTATGTATGGAGTACGGCATTATACGGGTGCGAAACTTGGACTTGGAAATAGTAGATATTAGCGTTTGAAATGTAGTGCTACAGACGCATGATGAAGATACCGTGGATAGATAAGGTTAGCAATAGGGAAGTATTAGAAAGAGTTGGGGAAAAGCGAAAGGTATGGAAGACAATAAAGAATAGGAGAGATAGGATGGTAGGACACCTTCTGAGGCACGAAGGCTTAGTTCGCAATATACTATAGAGTCAGAGGTAGGAATAAAAAGAAGTAGGGGTACGCCCAGACTAGACAACTGCTCTGAAATACATAGTTGGGGATGTAGAATGTCCTACTTTTGGGGAAATGTGTAGGATAGCTCAGGATAGGAAAGGATGGAGGTACGCGTCCAACCAGTTTTCGGACTGAGAACTTCATGATGATGATACCATCTTCTAAGCTTAATGATAATAAACAAATCCAACATGCCTCAGTGGAAGGATAAACTCGAATAATTTTTGGTAATAATTAAGCTTTATAAATTCATGTGAAATCTTTTGAAATCTGCATAAAATTTTATGAAATCCGCATGAAATCTCATGAAATCCATATGGAGTATCATGAAATCCTTTGCAATCCATGTAAAATCCGGTGAAATCAATTAGCAATTTACGTGAAATTTAATGAAATCTTCTGCAATCCTGTGAAATCCAATGAAATCTGGTGAAATCCGATGAAATCCATGTGAAATCCGATGAAATCCATGTGAAATCCAATGTCATATGAAATCCGTGGAACAAATTTTTTTCTAGTGGTTACCCCCCCGCATGGAAGCATATCGTCAGTCACCCAAAATCGTCACACTCCACGGTACTCTTTAGCTTGAAAGTAATAATAGAGAAGTTATCAAGGCAAGAAAAGAATGGCATTTGTTGATTTCGAAAAGGCATTTGAGCGGACCCCGAGGGAGAAAACCTGGGAGAGTCGTTCGAGTAGGGGAATAGAACCAGAATCAGAAGAATTCAACACCAAATGGAAACGTAATAAGTCTATTACCTTTCCTCTTACTTATAGGTGACATTATAAAGATGTGCAAACCAAAATTGAAGATGCTGTACATAGGACATAAAAATTGAATAGAACCATTTTGTGTTTCGTATTTTTTTGAAAAATCGCGCTAGAATATTAATATTTTTATGTACCCCAAAAGAACACCAAATTGCGTTTTCCCAATTTTTCATATAGGTACTTAGCTTCATTTGTGAGAACAACCAATACAAACATTTTCCTTCCAGGGCAGAAAAATGGGGGAAGATGTTCCAAGTGCTCAGAAAGGTAGAGATGAAATGTAGAAACAGAAGAATAATACACAATATCTACAGGCAGGAACGAAGAGAAGTAGATATCGGGAAGGAAGTGAGACATTGTCACCTCAAGTTTTCAACTATATCGAAGATGCGATTAATATTGTTAAGAACACAACAGCCTCAGGGATTAATATACAGGGTCAAACTATTAACATGCTCAGATTCGCGGATGATATAGCAGTGTTAGCAACCAGTAAAGAAGAGTAGAAGCGTTTGAAATGTGGTGCTACAGACGCATGATGAAAATATCGTGGATAGATAAGTTTAGTAATAGCGAGGTATTAGAAAGAGTTGGAAAAAAGCGAAACGTATGGAAGACGATAAAGAATAGGGAAGATACTCGTTCCGAAACAATTAAATGTCGTTGGGGACACGCATGGTGTGTCCGATCATTCTCTGGTGTATTCTATTTTACCTATTAATGTAGTAAGAGTTTCACAGTTTTTTTTATAAATTTAGAAGCTTTAAAGCATTCATTTATAGTAATTTTTTGTCAGATCTTCAAGCCATTCCCTGGAAAATAATTTATGATTTTGATAATGTTGATACCATGGTTGAATTTCTGACCAATTCTCTTCTTACTTTATTTGATTTTCATGCGCCTCTCCGTACAGTAAGAATATCTAGGCCGAGTGCACCATGGCTCACCCCTACTTTAAAATTCATAATGTCCATAAGAGACAAGGCACTTAGCAGGTATAAAAGAACTAAGCGTCTTGAACACTGGAATTATTATAAGTCCATTAGAAATTATGTTACTTATATTATTAAACAAGAGAAGAAAGGCTTTCTAGAGTTCCAGTTACTTAATAATCCTAATTCAATTTGGCAGTCTCTGAAAAAGTGTGAAATTCTGCGATCGAGAAGGACATCTGATATTCCAGCTAATCTGAATGATCCTCACAGGATTGGCGACTCCTTTTTCAACTTCCAGAGACCTCAAAATTTGAATAAACAAAATACGCTTGATTACTATAATAATAATCTATTTTCTGAACAGCTTGTGAACAATACATTTAATTTCAGTTCCTGCAGTGAAACCGATATTTTAAAAATCATTAATGGCATATGAACTAAATCTGTGGGTTGTGATGGACTTAGTATTTACATGATCAAGCTTTGCTGTCCTTTCATTCTTCCATTTTTCACCTATATTATTAATTTCTGTTTGGCTCGGGGCGTTTTTCCCGCCTTGTGGAAGTCTGCGAGTGTGATTCCTGTTCCGAAGGTCAGTCCCCTATTGAATTTAAAGATCTTCGTCCGATTAGCATTCTACCGATTTTCTCTAAGGTATTGGAGAAAATTATGGATATGCAGCTTAGACCATTTCTGCAAAAATATGATATTATATTTGAAAATCAATCTGGCTTTAGATCAGGTCCCAGTTGCACCAATGATCTTTTAAACGTAACTGACGATATCTTTCGTGCAACAAATAATAGCAAAATGTCAATTCTAATTACTCTGGATTATTCTAAAGCGTTTGACATGATTGACCACGATATTATGATATCAATTCTGAAATACATTGGTTTGGATAAACTGTCCATTCAAATATTTAATGCATATGTACTAGGGAGAAAGCAGTGTATTTTGTTGAACGGTAGAATGTCTGATACAGTGCCTTTGATAAGCGGTGTGCCACAGGGATCTATTTTAGGTCCACTTCTATATACAATTTACACTTGCGACTTCCACAGGTCGGTGAGAAATTGTAGTTACCACTTATACGCGGATGATACACAACTTCTCTACCATTTTGAGCCGAGTGACGTATTATTGACAAACAACATTATTGAGAGTGACGTCGCTGGTCTTGTGAGGGTATCTGGAGCGCACGGTCTCATGATCAACCCCGGCAAGTCCATGGTGCAGCTGTTTGGTAAAGAGAAGTTTCTTAATAGGACTCGGGAGAGTGTGTCTGTTCGAGTGGGGGCGAGTGTCCTGAATTATAGTAATTGTGTAAGGAATCTGGGCATTCATATTGACAATGACTTAAGATTTAATGTGCATGTTTCCAAAATGTTACAGAGGGCTTATGTGAACCTCAAACTTATTTTTAATAACAGATATTATTTAACCCAGAAGGTTAAAATTCTGTTGTGTGATGCATTGGTTACTTCTCAATTTAATTTTGGTGATTGCATCTATGGACCATGTATAACAGCTGCCGATTCATATCGAATACAAAAAATGCAGAACTCTTGCCTCCGACTAATTTTTGGTATAAAAAAGTATCAAAGAATATCACATAAATTGTTGGAAGTTAAGTGGTTGAATATGCGGAATAGGCGAATTCTTCACGCGGCCACTCTCTATCATAAAATCATTCTAAATAAAACTCCAATATACTTGTTTAAAAAATTATCTTACAGATCAGATATGCACAATCTTAATATTCGTAATAAAAACTTATTAAATGTACCCACCCACCGGTCACAGTTATTTAAAAGATCATTTTCTTATCAAATAGTTAACGTGTATAACAACTTGCCGGATATCATGAAATCAATGTCTATTGCTAGATTTTCGTCTCATCTGCGTAATATTCTTTTTGCGTCTCAACAGGGTTAATGTTGTTATTTTTTTTTTGCTCTTGATTCTTAATTTCCCCGCACTGTTTCATATTTAATTCTTTATTTTTGCCTCGTTTATGTCTGTATTTAATTGTTTTTTCGGGTTAAGTGGAAGAACAGGATGTGTAGCAATCACTTGCTACACGTGACTGAACTTCGCCCAGTTGTAACTGATATATATATATATATATTTTTCTTGTATAATTGCGGTCTGCAAATATAAATTTTTGTAATTTATTGGTTACAATAAAAGTCATTTATTATTATTATTATTATTATTATTATAGGATGGTAGGACACTTTCTAAGACACGAAGGAATAGTTCGCGACATACTAGAGTCAGAGATAGGAATACAAAGGGGTAGGGATGGGCCCAGATTAGACTACTGCTCTCAAGTAGTTGGGGGTGTAGAATGTTCTAATTTTAGGGAAATGCGTAGGCTAGCTCAGTCTTCGGACTGAGAACTTTATGATGATGAGGTTTGTGCGTAATATCGCAGCTAACATGCTCTGCCAGGGTGAATTACGTTAAATAGTGTATTATTTTTACATGTCCTCAAGCCTCGCCCCTACGAAAAATGTGAAACAGGCGCCGACCGTCGCAGTCGATTTAAAATTTAATATTGTATATTTTGAAAATGTGCACCCACAGTGTGAAAATATCAATTTTCTATTTACAAATTAGAGACTGCATACGGAATCCAAAAATGCAGTTAAATACAATTTGTTGCATTTAAAAGGACTGGACTGAAGTTCTGGGACAGCCTGTATAAGTGAAAATAATTTTAATTTATGGTTCATCAGAGAAAGAGATGAGTGAGAAAAGTTTAGAGGTTCAGGCTCAAAAATTTATAAGCACTTTCTTAGTTGATGATTTATTAATCTAAAATTTTCTTGTATTCTCTTAAAGTTATTCTTAATGTGTTTATAATAGGGTATATTTTAGTTGTTGTCTCCGAAAAAGTTCGTATTACCGCGAAAGTAATAATTAAAATAATTATAGAGCTAGAACTGTATCAAAAGTAAACTATTAAATATTTAAATGGTCTGTTAATAACTTTGATATAAGTATGGATTTGTGTATCGAATAAATCAATCGGCCAATTACAAGCAAGAAACGTCATTTGGTGTCAAATATGAAAACCTTAATTTCCGGTGTATACAAAACACTTTTCGCAAAATTATTTACGATTTACCGCGTGCCAACTTAGCTTCGACTAAAGTAACTGACCAATCACAAGCAATAAACGAGTACGCAAAAACTGGCGGGAAATATGAAAACTTCAGCAGCAAAACCTTTTCTAAACGAAGTTTAAAAGCTCCAATTACGACCCGGATTACACTGTTCTTGACGCTACTCCCGCACAAAAACAAAATGATAAATGTGTGTCCTTCTATACACTCTTTTTCATTTTTAATTCATTGGCCTCGTAATATCACTGGCAACAATCCAAAGTTTATTCCGGCGGAAAATAAAAGCATTTTTTATAGACCTAACAGATTTATTTTATATCCACTCTTCAATAATTTTAATTATCAATGTTTTAATAGCACCCAAGAATAGTTCAAAACAAAAACTATACTTACGGTTAATTTCGTTGTCTGTTAAGAAACACAATGGTATTACTTTAACGCTGGTAACGATATGTGTACTAGAGAATGAGCAATTTGCGCTTCTATTGAAATTGAGCGTCGTGTAGCAGGCGTCGCATCGGCGACGTTCGTGTACCAAACTATTACAGCTTAGGGTACCAATGCGCAAGTCTTACGAACTACGAAAACACAAAATGCGGATTTTAAAACGGAATGAAGATATGGGAATAATCCACTAGAATAATGCGAATAATCCATTAGAAGAATAACAGAATTACCAAAACTACTTTACTGCTTTTACACTTACTTGTTTTGCTGCCATAGCCGAAGAGAATCAAGTTAATTATTTGATACTCGTAGGAATATAAATGTTTCAGTGCGAATTCTACGTCGCAAATAACAAACAACTTTTTAGAGATTTACTGTTGGACGGCCTTGGTCTTAATTTGTCAATTGGGAAAGGTTCCTGGCAGTAATCTCCGTCCTGCTCTTCCCATAATCGCCATATGTACTACAATAGTAAGCCAGGATGCCATACTAGCGAACTTTTCCCAAGCTCTAGGGATTTTGTTCATGGAAGGGGAAAAATGCTTTTTAATTATTATTTTTATTTTTATTATTTTATTATTATAATTATTTTATTCGCTCTCGTTCATTTAATCGAAAAACTTTTTTCTCAACTTTCTTCCGATAAAATGCTGTTCCAAATGAAAGTCGTCCTATCTATTAGCAAGTAGAAGAACTACGCCGGCGCTCCAGAGTAATACCGCAGATTGCAACTTATCTTCCTACCAAATTGCACCCCTAAGGAGATATAAATAGTCCCAAAGTTTCCGCCAAAATTTATGAAAAAATTGATATCTTGAAAAGTGCTTAACTTACAGGTTTCCAATTTGGTACACAACTTAGACACGTTGCAAGCCTCAATTGATATTAAGATGAAGTTATTTCAAGTAACGCACCCCTAAAATTTCACAGAACAATTTTATTTTTGTTTTTTTTACTCCATGTAATTTTCACTTATAATCTCCCTAGTGATTGAATTATTACGGGAAATTTTTTTAGTGCATCAATTTTTTGAAAATTATCACGAGTCGCGAGGTAAGTGTGAAATTTTCAGCAGTAATATCACAAGATAGTGAGAATAACTTGAAAATAATTCGACAGATTTTCGAAAACTCTTGAGCAGGATGTGGAGAATAAATTATTATAAATTATTCTTACTCTCGTGTGGTATTCGAAAGAATATTTTTTTCATCGTCAAATTAACCAATAGGAACATTTCATTTGGGTCTAGAAGCATGTTGTATTATTTCGGTTAATACACGCCTATTCTAAGAGCCAATGAGATTTCTTCAATTTCTTAAAATCGACCAATCAACTGTCATTGGAAACGGTAAAACCCTACCTAGCTTTCCCAATAACTGATAAGTATGCGCCTTGCTTTTAATCAACTATGCTGTGAATGATAGTTTTGAAATTTCCACCTTGGCAACTGTCACTGTCATATTATTTTCTAGTTTTCTTGCAATTTCGTTTTAAATTGTCCGTATAATGTAGTTGTGTATTAACCTCCCTAAAATACATTCGAGATCATCATCATAAGGTTCTCAGTCCGAAGACTGGTTGGACGCGTACCTCCATTCTTTTCTATCCTGAGCTAACCTACGCATTTCCCTAAAAGTAGAACATCCTACATCCCTAACTATTTGAGAGCAGTAGTCTAATCTAGGCCTACCCCTACCTCTTTTTATTCCTATCTCTGACTATAGTATGTCACGAACTATTCCTTCGTGTCTTAGAAGGTGTCCTACCATCCTATCTCTCCTACTCTTTATTGATTTCCATACCTTTCGCTTTTCCCCAACTCTTTCTAATACTTCCCTATTGCTAACCTTATCTATCCACGGTATCTTCATCATGCGTCTGTAGCACCACATTTCAAATGCTTCTACTCTTTTTCTATCCGCTTCTCCTATTGTCCAAGTTTCGCACCCGTATAATGCCGTACTCCATACATACGACGTTAAGAGTCTCTTCCTAGTCTCTATATTAACCGTTCTCGAGCATAACAGTTGTTTCTTTTTGTTAAACGCAACTCGGCCCTGCGCCATTCTTTGTTTTATATCTTTAGTGCTCCTACCGTCTTGAGTTATTTTACTTCCTAAGTAGCAGAAATCCGCGACCTCCTCTATCTTCTCATTTCCAATTTGTATTTCCATTTTAGTTCTATTTTCACATCCCCTACATACCAAAATTTTAGTTTTCTTTTTATTGATTTTCATGCCGAAGCCCTGTGTCAAAACTGCTTCCATTTCATTCAAAGCCGCTCCTAATTCTTCTTTGCTAGATGCTAACACTGCTATATCATCCGCAAATCTGAGCATTTTTTTATAAGATAAATACATTTCAAATTGTATTCAAATTTTATTGCCATTCGGCATAAAATCTCGAATCAAGGGAAGTAGAAAGAAAAAATCGCTCGAGCAAGCTCTCGCGATTTTTTCACTACCTTGATTCTGGATTATTTGCCATGACAATAAAACTTTCATCCAATTAAACATGTATTTATCGATAAAAAAATGATCTTATAATGCATTTACCTACGGTAATTTTTTCGATAATACATTTCTTTGTATGTGAATTACTTAATTGAAATAAAATTTCGTTTTGAACTACTTTGCTTCGATTCAAAAAATAATCTTGTTAAATACAATTCGTGGTCTGGAATTTTTAGGTAATTTTACTCAAGCTGTTGCTTTTACTAACCACTCGTGTAAATTTGATAGAAGATCACTCGCGCGGAATTTTTTTTAGTATTTTGTTTTTGTTGATAAAACGACTTGTTTTCTGGTTTTGACATATGTCATATGTTTTAATCGCAAATTGTGACACTGAAAGAATAATATTGAAGAGTTGTTTCATATTTGAACGTCAAAAAATAACCTTTCGAATACCACACGACAGTAAGAATAACTTGGACAATAATTCTCCACATTTTACTCAAACTTGTCGCCATTCGGCAATAGCCACTCGAGCCCTACGGGCTCTCGTGTCTATTGCCTGGCGACAAGTTTTCGAAAATCTGTCGAATTATTTTCAAGTTATTCTCACTCTCTTGTGATATTACATACGGTTATTTTTTGACGTTTCTATTTTCCAATAAATGAACAGTATTTTTGATCACGCGTTTAATTCTGACCAATTAAATCATTATTATAGTGAGAATTTTTTACCTAACTTGTCCCAGCGGGAATTTTTTTTAGTATTTTGTTTTTGTTGATAAAACGACTTGTTTTCTGGTTTTGACATATGTCATATGTTTTAATCGCAAATTGTGACACTGAAAGAATAATATTGAACAGTTGTTTCACATTTGAACGTCAAAAAATAACCTTTCGAATACCACACGACAGTAAGAATAACTTGGAAAATAATTCTCCACATTTTACTCAAACTTGTCGCCATTCGGCAATAGCCACTCGAGCCCTAAGGGCTCTCGTGTCTATTGCCTGGCGACAAGTTTTCGAAAATCTGTCGAATTATTTTCAAGTTATTCTCACTCTCTTGTGATATTACGTACGGTAATTTTTTTCGATAATTTTTAACTGTCAAATTTACACTCGTGGCTACCAAGCAATGTAACAGCTTTTGTAAAATTTCCGACAATTCCAGATTACTTATTGTATTACTACAGATTATTTTTTTCATCGTCAAATTGACCAATAGGAACATTGCATTTGGGTCTAGAAGCGTGTATTATTTCGGTTATTTTTTGACGTTTCTATTTTCCAATAAATGAACAGTATTTTTGATCACGCGTTTAATTCTGACCAATTAAATTATTATTATAGCGAGAATTTTTTACCTAACTTGTCCCAGCGGGATTTTTTTTTTAGTATTTTGTTTTTGTTGATAAAACGACTTGTTTTCTGGTTTTGACATATGTCATATGTTTTAATCGCAAATTGTGACACTGAAAGAATAATATTGAACAGTTGTTTCACATTTGAACGTCAAAAAGTAACCTTTCGAATACCACACGACAGTAAGAATAACTTGGAAAATAATTCTCCACATTTTACTCAAACTTGTCGCCATTCGGCAATAGCCACTCGAGCCCTACGGGCTCTCGTGTCTATTGCCTGGCGACAAGTTTTCGAAAATCTGTCGAATTATTTTCAAGTTATTCTCACTCTCTTGTGATA
This sequence comes from Xestobium rufovillosum, assembly GCA_963966045.1. Lineage (NCBI taxonomy): Eukaryota > Metazoa > Arthropoda > Insecta > Coleoptera > Ptinidae > Xestobium > Xestobium rufovillosum. The sequence goes on along the minus strand of OZ014498.1, from coordinate 31,387,331 downwards.
TTACGTACGGTAATTTTTTTCGATAATTTTGCTTGTTGATAAGTTGCCATAGTTCCGAATTTGTAGGTGCATTTATAATGTATAATCTAGTTACTTTAGTACCTGCCAAACGTCAAATATTCCCAACACATTTCTTTGTATGTGAATTAATTGAAATAAAATTGCTTGCTTGCTTGCGATTCAAAAAATAATCTTGTTAAATACAATTCGTGGTCTGGAATTTCTAGGTAATTTTACTCAAGCTGTTGCTTTCACTAACCACTCGTGTAAATTTGACAGAAAGATCACTCGCGCAAGCGCTCGTGATCTTTTAACTGTCAAATTTACACTCGTGGCTACCAAGCAATGCAACAGCTTTCGTAAAATTTCCGACAATTCCAGACCACTTATTGTATTATATATAATTGGTTTATATCCCAGAAAGGGATTTATTACCGCTTCTTTTCTGGAGCTCTCAAATCCTATTTTCGGGGTGGATTAGTCCCCATTCTGTCCTCCAAAAAAGACTCTCCTATAGTTGATTGTGTGACTTAGCCCTCTCCACAATCTCTCTCCATCGCCTTCTATCTATAGCCTTTCTCTTCCACCCTCTTATTTCCATTCTTCTCATATCCTCTTCAATCTCGTCCAACTTATTGTATTACTACAGATAATATTCAGAAACAAACATTTCTTGATGCTTCAATTGAAGAGTTTTGGCACAATCTGGAAAGTTATAAAAACTTTATGGACGAATATGGATTCGAAAATATTGTAAAATTGACGGATTTATGCTTGTGTTCTTCTTCTTCTTCTTCTACTACTTATTATTATTCAAAATTTACAAAAAAATTTTGAATACTATACCTAATTGTATTCACGTCCTATAAAATAAAGTGTCGATATAATTCTTTCCAAATCTCAGAAAACAACCCCTTTTTATCTGCCCCCTTGCGAGTCATCTTGTAACTTCTATAATTTTAGCCGGCATATATGAAGGCATTCTTTGCAGACGCTCGAAAATGGTATAAGGGAAGTGCAGCGTACAGAAGTAATACATGTTATTAAGCAATAACCCACAACAGCATCTGTGGCAAGATGGATAATGCAATAAAGTGGTCTCTAATAAAAATTTGAAATCTCTTAAAACTTGCAATATTTTTCTTGTCGAGTGTGGTAACAAATCAAATATACTGTTAAAATAAGTATATTCTCTAATTTTCTTTAGGAAAGTGATCCTTGACATAACTTTCAGCATAGTCAACGTACACTTCTTTCTGTTTTCTACTCAAATCTGGGATATATTCCTCTAGGCAGCCCCTGGCGATATGTTTTCTTAGAAGTCCATTTGACTGCTCCCACAACTCAATCGCACAATCATCCAAACAACTTCAAGCATCCCGGCATTCTACCAAGACCACATTCCCAACAAATTCGCCTTATCCCCAATGTTACAGCACTCCCAGCCCAATTCAACGACGAAGTCCAACAGAGAAAGTTTCAACCCCACATCCCTATGTCCTCATCCCTTAACCAAGAAGTCCAAAGGTATTTAACGTTCGTTTGGATTATCAACACATTTTCGAAGACAACACACACCCATGTATTCCTGGCAATTTATTGACCATGATCGCTATATAGAAGTTGCATCGCCACCCTTTGAGAGGAAAAAGAAGAGAAAACGAAAGGAAGAAGAAAGCAAGTAAGAAATAATAAGTTAGGGGAAAATGAGGATGCAGAGAACGTAATTATTTGCCAAATTAGGAGTGGGAATCGACACCAAGCGGCAGACGAAAACTGAAGAAGTTATACTTAAATAATGTGGTCCAAACATCCCAGTTCCCCAATCTTTCCCAACAAACTGTTATATCGACGAAGTCCGCAAACAACCCCGTGGCATTAATTCTGAATCTGATTCATCTATTTGAGAGATAGGTAATTTGCAAAAACGTAATCAATTTCTATAGTGTACCTAGTTGTATTGATAGTACTTAACGTTGCCATGACGAAACGGTAATTAGGGGTAGGTACACGTGGTGCTCCCATTTTCCATATGTTGTAATTCCCATTTTAATAATGAAACTGAATTAACAGGGCGGCATTGCATTAGCCGTATATTTCCGAACCAGACACATGTATTATTCAAAATACTTTGTAAATTACGGAAATGATAATAACGAAGACGAATTTAGAATTTTAGAGAACTTTAGTAAAGGGCATTTCATTAGCAGGCGACCTGGTTATTGCTTAGTCACTAAAGCTGCCATCTAGTGAGACAATCTTAAAGTACTATATACCAAGAGATATGCAGAGTCCTATCCATGGAAGTACTAACAACCAATAGCAAGGCGTTCGATAATTTGTGAAAAAGTGAAATTTTGAAATCGATGGCCACAGATTGATGCATTAACATGCAGTTAAAATAAAAACGATCTAACATGAGGAGACGCAAAAGATTGTATTCTGTAAAAAGTATATTACAGCTTTATGTTCAAATCGACTGAAAAAAAATATGCTTTCCATTGCTCAAATCACACTCCTGCATTTTTCTAATTTCTATATTCTCTAAATTTGCTCCTCCATACAAGTAAAACCTCTCAGGATCTAGACGGCAACCATAGAAAACATTTTCCTGTTCACCGCGCTGCAAGATCCATCTACACGTGTGAGTATGTGTTACGTTTATTTTCTTCGCCAAAATGCCCGTTATGTGAGCATCATCTACCCAAAAATATTTGCTTTTCTGAGCCTCCCTGTATAGCCTGAACACAACGTCAGGCGAGTAGAGTACCGCCCACCCATGACAGTAATTTGGATACTTTCTTAACTGGTATTCGCTTGAAGAGACTCTCCATTTTGAGCGATATGTCCTCAACACTGGGGCATCATAATAAATATTGCATAATATTAAATTACTAGCACCCGACGGATTCAGAAATATCATCATGCTGGGCATGTTGATGAATATGTCGTCATCCGTCTTCAGAACATACCTGAAAAGTATTAGAAATTAATAATTAACTCGTAGAAGAGAAAGAAAAATCAGAAGAAGCAGAAGAGGAAAAGGAAGACGAAGACGAAGAAGAATAAGAGGAAGAGGGAAGGGGAGGTGGAGGAGGAAGAAGAAAACGAGCAAGACGCTGCTTGCTTTCAGTTCCCAGCCGTCGGTATCAATAAAAAATGAAACGTCCGCGAGCCAGAATTAAAGATTCTTATTTACGTCAATTACCTGGCTTGTGGGCAATAGTAAATAGAGTACTTGAAGCACATAACGTGTTTGTAGGTCAAATTTCTGTACGAATCGTTGAAATTCCCTTGAGCAATATCTAAATGAGTTTTCTGTTCTTCTTCGATCATCCGTTGGACGGTTTCATTGTTAACTTCGCCTATCATAAACACAAGTTTCATCCCTTCTGTGCGTTGACCCCAAGTTTCCCTGATTGTCTGTCTTCTTTCGAATCCTGTCGAAGAGGAATGCACCAGAACTAGCAGCAAAACCGACGATTTATCACACACATTATTAATTATATTAAAAGTAAAGTTTCTTAAGTCTATTAAAGTGGTGTAATCGTTTGGGCCCAGTTTGCTGATTTTGTATTCGTACCGAGACATGTTTGGACCATTGATACTGTAGTGAGCTTGCCGAGAAGATTCAGTGTCTAAACAAACGGGTCTAGATGCAGGGTCTTCAGTAAACCTTTGCCACCTGTACGTAAGCACCAAGAACGTGAGCAGTGCGAAAAGATATTTCAAAGAAACCAGCGTTTTTATCAGGGTGTATCTTAGTACCATCATCTTGTATTCTGAAATACTTAAGTTATTTTTATAATCCTTCCGTTTCCTTAATATTGGACAAATCTTGGCCAGTTATTGTAATAAGTAGTGAAGAGCTTATGGGTGGGCAATTTTTTCTACGAAAAATACAACGTATTTGCCCAAAATACCAAACTTCAAAAAAATGTTCAGGATATACGAAATTACGGGGATGGGTGACGTTATTCATAGGATGCTCAAATGCTCCATCAAATGGACTCTCTTTAGACTAAAAGGTAGGAAATTCACCTGGTTTACAGAAAACCGACGAACCCAGTTGTTGCAAACCACGTACAACACTAATAGACCGACAATTTTTTCCTCAAATGTAAACTATAAAAAATTGTCAATTTATTTTTCTTTTTTGAAAAGTTTCACACTCCAAAAGTCAACTATCTGTCACCCAGCGTATCAGGGGCGACTTGTCACTAAATTAAAAAAAGATTTAAGCGAAGAACATTGATTGATTCAGAGCAGCAGGCCCCTCAAACAATGAGGATGCTTAAAAACGTAGCCATGGTGGATTTTTGAAGCAGGTTGGAATCTCGAAAGCAGAATTATCGCCAGTAGAAAATGAAATTTACAAATTCGACAAACCTACTGCTAGAGGATGGACAGAACGTGATAAAGCATTTGCTTTATCCATTTATAAAAGAAGTAATCGTCTGATTACATACCTGCAAAATTATTACCTTCAGCAAGAACTTTTGTCTAAAATTCCATTTAATACTTGCATTAGTGAGAGATTGCTGATGCAATTAAAACAGAAAATCGATGAAATGGAAAAAGTGGATGAAATGGAAAAAGATTTCATGAAGCAGTGGTTATTACTAGATATGAATACAGTAAGCAGCAGTATGAAGACCTGGGAGATTTAGGGTGCAATAATAAACCTGCCTGGCATGCCCTGGTCTTCATGTTCAAAGGAACTTCAGAATATTGGAATCAAAATAATGTACAGAACGTGATCAGCAAGCTACTAACGGTGCTGGATTAGAAACCTTATGTGAAGAGAACAACATTTTGTTGTTAACGATCAGCCAGTGGTCACGGTTTTTGATGTCCCACACCTGCTAAAATGCAATATTGGCGTCAAATTTCGTTTTTCAATAACACAAAATGGCGAAATTCGAATGTATTCAAAAATTATTTGAAATAGGTAGTAAAACATTTCATGCGTTGATTAAATTAAAACTAGCAACATTTCATTTAGAATATAGAACAATCTTTAACTTTAATTTCATTTTAATACAAACTTTATTACTATGTTTCAGCCATATTTTAATATTTTCTGTTCTTAAAAGTCTGATACACCGCTGAAAAATCCATCAAAAAAGGGGTTACTGGGCAATTTGACGAATAAAACTGACAGCCAGTACGATCGCGAAGGCGAAGCCCTGAGCGCTCTTGGCTGTCAGTTTTCTGAGTCGAATAGGGCTTTTCATTATAAGAAAATGCTGAGGCGCATGCGCGATCGCGCCATGACAATTTCGGACAGATTTCAAAGTCTTTTATTGTTTGAAAATGTTTATTTTCAATTCTTTGGTATATACAGTAAAATTTTATCGCAAAATTAGTAATAGTTCGGTACTAAAACAGTATGGAGCACCCAAACTTTGTGCGTTTGGTGACTGCAACGGCGATTACGATTTTATCCATTTCCCAAACCCTGCCTAACACTGGGAAAAATAGAAGTTAATAACTGGGTCGGTGACCATGTGAGGACTTGTTCCACCTATGTAAATGTATTGTGTTGTATGGGATTTTTTTGGAGCAACCAAATAAAAAATTTCATGAATGCAATAATTTCAACATACATTTTTAAAGAATATTAAGTATTAAGTTGTCTTAATACCTAACGGTTCATAGTTATTATAAGTATACTATAGATTATCTTTTAAAATTTAATATTCCGTTCAAATTATTGTTGAAATATTGATATTATTAATTTTGGTATTTAAATTTTTCCCGCATTTTTTTTATTCTGCCAGGCGAACTATAGGGGTTTATCATTTACTTCCCACTTCTTAACCTTCCTATTCCATGGTTCTCAGTACTTCATGAAAAGAAAACAAAAAAAACTTTAAGTATATATTTGGCACCGCACCTTACATATAAGTTCAAATATCTTACAGTCAGAACAATTTTGTATATATATGTATATAAGAGGTACTTCCAGAAGTAAACTTATTTTTATATAGAACATTTTAATCTTATAATATCACAAAACTAGAACACTTCTTTATAGATATAATATTGAATTTGCAATAAAAATATTTCTATATTTATCTGATTCTACAAGTAAAAACATTTGTAATAATCAATTTCAATAAATACATCTAGGCTAATCCAAAGGGAAAAATAGTGCCAAACTTTCGTTGATTACTAACAAATTTTTGTAACAATCATGAAAGGCCTAAGTATTCAATAAGGGGGCCTTCTTATAAGGTACATAAAAATGGACGCTCCCATACACTTAAACTATAAAAAACTTCTATTAAAATATTAATTGCGTACAGAATATAGCGGACTTATCAGCGGAAATTTCAATGAGCATCAGGCATGCAAACGGTGAAACGTGCTAGTTTATGAGCTAATATTTTAAGCTGAAAATTAAACATTTTTTGTGAGACTCGTTTAATATCTAACAGCAGGCACTTTACCTAAACTAAAACATTAAATACATACTATAATTTATAAATTGCTATCTCCTTGGCCTGTAGCTGCAGTCTTTGCTTCTTTACTTCTTTTTCGGTCATGTTTTGAGTCTTACTTGTGGGGCAACATTTTATTATACAATCAATGCCGCATTTCCCTGAGAGAACTTTCTTAATTCGCCTACTAAACCCTAAATAAATACCTACGTTAAAGTAAAAAAAAATAGTTTTATTTTACATATTAAAATAATAAATGAAGAAACATTAGCAAATATGTAATTATTAATGACCCCTCCGAAACCGCACGCCTATGTTGCATGAGGAACAAAATCGCACTAAACGTAAACAAATAGTGCCCTCTAGCCTTCCACATGATGATTTCCTAGATGATTAAATAGGTTAACTTTGAAATATGAAGATATGTTAACCTAAAAAGACATCTAAGAAATGTCATTGTATAAAAATCCCGCGAGTGCAAATTTTTACATCTTCTGCGTGTTCACAATCGTTTTGGTCACGCCGCATTCCCACAACACTTTAATCTCCTTTTTGTCCAAGTTGCATTTCCCAAACAAGTAAAACCTACTAAGATCTACATGGCAATTGTATAAAACATCGTTTAGTTCATCAGATGTCAACATCCACGGGTTTATATCAGTGTGCTTTATATTCAGCTTTTTCGCCAAAATACCCGTTATATGAACATCGTCCACCCAAAAATATTTGTTTCTTTGAGCTTCTCTGTACAACGCGAATAAAACGTCAGGGGAGTAAAGTATCACCCACCCCGCGCAGTACTTTGGATACTCTCTAAAGGGATATTCGCTAAAAGAGACCCTCCATTTTGAGCGATAAGTTCTCAGAGCCTTTAAACTCCAAGAAGTATCACATAACAGCAAATTGCTAGCACCTGATGGGTTCAAAAAACCCACCAAGCTGGGCATGTTCACGAACACGTCGTCGTCAGTCTTCAGCACATACCTGAAACAATTACAAAAACATTACAATTTATTCATGTTGCTGTGGTATCGTAATAGTATACACAGTATACATAGTATATATCACAGTCTAAGCTAGGGTGCCCTAGGAAACCGGTGCCGTCATAAATTGATACAGCAAATCGCAAAGCGGCCGTCATAGTCGGCGCCTTCAGATCTAAAATTAGTAAATTTGAGTGCTTTTATTCCGTTTTAGACGTTCGTTTTAAGTACGCTGAACGTGAAAATTGTTTCTGTGAAAATCGATTAACATTTCGTCATCTTCCGTAGACCAACTACAGCATGTTGTTTATTACTACCAAAACACAAATCTTACCATAATAAATTATAAATAAGTGTAATAAGTTTCCTAGGAAACCGGAGGTTTTCAATTACGAACTGAGGAATATTATCCCACTTCTGATGAGCAACACGTTCCAGATTCAGTTCATAACATAACAGTTGTTTTATGTATATATATCGTTGAGTGGTGCGATAATTTTGAACAGCAGTTTACTTTTGAACAGTATTAATCAAAGAAACATTTACCTGGCTTGCGGACAGTGGTAGATGGCGTACTTAAGACACATGATGTGCTTATATGTCAAGTTCCTATAAGCATCTAAGAAGTTCCCTTGAGCAATATCGAAATGAGCTTGGTGTTCTTCCTCGATTTTGCGTTGCACATTTCCGTCCACAACTTCGCCTATCACAAATATAATTCTCATTCTATCTCTACTTTGGCCCCAAGTTTCCCTAATTGTCTTTCTTTTTCCGAAATTCATCGGAGAGGTATGCACCAAAACTAGGAGCAAAACGGAAGGGCTATCACATACGTTGCTAATAATATTAAAAGTAAAATTAGTGAGATCTATTAGAGTACTGTAATCGTTCGGGGGTAGGCTGCTGATCGGGTATTCGTCTTGAGAAGCGTTTGGACTGTGTACGTTATAGGCGAATTCTGGAGATAACTGTATGTGTTTAGGAGGAGGTCCTGGCTTCGGAGGAGGTCCTGGACCTTCGTTCATTTGCCATATGGATATAAGCACTAGGAATGCGAGGACTATGTACAAAACGTTGATCAAAATTCGCTTTTCTATCATTGTATATCTAAGATTTCTTCATCTTAATGTATTCTGAAACAAAAGCACGGTTATTTTCATAATGCAATGAAATTAAACAATAAAGCGAGTAAAATAAACCAGTAAGTATCAGCCTTTCTTACATACATATTTCGACTTAGTGTTATTGGGAACAGTTGGGTGCATCTAATAATACTAACGTGATCTCACAAAATGGCACAACTGAACGTCTATGGATGGGCTTATTTATCTTGGGTTAAATAATTAACCTTTCGTGAATTATTTGTATTTGTGTGAGTCAAAAGTCGAGACGACATACACATTTTTCAACCAGCATTTAACTCGAGGTTAAACATTGTTTTTATCATAGAATAATGGGACCAAAGAGTAGACGATTTTCATACCTGCGACTTTTACCTTATTTGCAGCTTCATCAGTTTCTATAACCGATGAGTTTTCCTCAATTTCCATAATTTATTAATAGTTATTTAAGATACAGCAAGTATCGTAACAGTTCATATTATGATACAAGATGGGAGTTTGATAACCCATCATGTATCATAATATGAAGTTACGATAAGAGTATCTTACAACGTTTTATCTACTATCAGCGCGTGACCACGACTATCATATTTGCATAAGAAATAATAAGTAAATGTCATAAAAATTTATATTATGTATTAACAGTATATGTATTATTGAAAACGCATTAATCTAGGTATGCATGGTGCCAAATTTTGAAAAATAGGTACAATTATGTTGTGAGAAGTTCAAAAGGAAATAGATATAAAGTGAATCATCGGAGCTACGAATAAATCAACTCCCACATATAAATAAACGCCTTATATTAATTTACAGTCAACAAATTGGATAATCTCCAATGATATCCCCCGCCAGCGGCAATGCCCATATTTATGTATTATTTATGCATTTCAAAATGCATGTTAAAAATTCTCTTTTTCCACTGTTTGCTGCCGCTCATACAAACAATGAGTGTAGGTACCTCTTGAGTCGGGAATAGTGCCAAGTATATTTAAAACTATAATAATCAACCGATTCCAAAAATAAACATTTTATAACACAAGAGAGGCATAGGTACCTACTACGATGATCTTAAATAAACCTAGTCCGGATTCAAAAATTTTTCTATCAAAGAGGGTTATTGAAAAAGCAGTGGAAATATGTGTTATGTGGGTATCGGGATGGACGAACCATAATGCAACGCGAGAACTACAACAGGGTCAAGCCTGAGATGGATGCCAGATGCCAGGGTTGATAACGGTACAAGCGACTGTATATTAAATTTATAAACGGAATCCTCATAGTAGCAAAGTCAAAAAATTTAAGTCGATTTTCAAGATTTTCTGGCATGTGCTGGAAAAATTCAGCATTATTGGTATGTGTGAAACGTGGCTTAACGAAACGCGACTTTCCAAGGCTCCAACCGTCCGACCAGGGGTAATAGGTTCATGCATTTATTTAAAAAATAATATGCGTTATAATGTTTTTTATTTCTTTATTTATCAAAAAACTTTCTAACCTGTGCTTTAGCACAGCATTGTGTTGACCATGGACTTTGATGGTGAGAGAGAGGGGAAATTACTCGAGAAATTACGAAAGTGCCTGTTTTTGAAAATGCTGTTTATAAACTCTAACGACAGTGTTAATAGACATACCGATACTGACATTTATATGTTATATCTACCTCCTCCATCTCTTAAATCCCTTCTCACGGGTGGACATATAAACAATGTCAACATTTCCATCTCTGGCTGATTTTCTTCGATTTTCTTGTTAAATTCTGTACTCTAATAACCCTACTCCAGAGGCAACTATCTGATTTAGGTACCTCTCCTTTCTTTCCCTCATTACCCGATCGCTTTTGTTGAGGGCGTTGACCCCCATTCAATTTAATACCTTCGATATTTTGCGGTTATTTGGAGCCAGAACAGGCTTGTACATTATACAATAAAAATTATTCTGTATGAAGGCTGCCACCGCGGGGAATACACTTTCGTGTTTATTACTTAATATAGAAAATGTATGAACCTAAGTATTTATAGGCGTGAGGAAACAGTTTCCGTAACAATGTAGGAATTGACGGTCGATTTTTTCATTCGTGACTAATTAGCTTACTTTTTGAATATTTAATAAAAACATGTTGATTGTCAATGTTAATAAAATTAAAATTACCATATTTTCTACGGCACGGTAGAAACAAATGCTCATGCAAACATAACTCCATACATACTGCTTACATTAATTAGATGTTAATGATAAGCGTTTCCCTTTTAGTAGGCAATAAATTAATATTTTTTCCAATGCAATAGAACCACGCCTCGGTTAGCTGTAACCGGGGCTGTAACTATCTAAAATTTCCCAAAATTACGGCCTTACTTAATCTCAGTAAAGGCAGCAGGTCAAAGATGAATCAAAATAAGAAAGGCATAAAAAAATTATACTAGGTGTAATGTACCCATTTTTCAATCTCGTACGAAATTTTCAAAATCTATTAGTTGCACCTATCAACAAAATATATACCTATCTATCCGCCTGTCAAATACAGCCTTCCACGCATTCGACTTTCAAAGTCTTTTAATATCCGGGAAAAGAACAGTGATGGAAGTGCAAGGTACGAGTTTCTCGATGAGTTTCTATTTTCCAATTTACGGGTACTTTATTATTTCTTATTGATATTGTATCCAATAACATAACATACCTACCTAACTAAAATGCAACACTAATAAAGCTAAAGTGTAGTAACTGCTCAAATAAAAAAAGAGTAGCCTGACAAAAGTTAGAAGTAGAAAAATTCTTACAGATAAACATAGATAAACGAATTCAAATTGTGGGTTTATTTGCATAAATGCTTACTGTTAATTATCATTTTCCTGATAAGAATTGTTATAATATACTACGTTTCATAATTACACACGATAATCAAAAATCAAAATATAATTGAACAGACATAGGTAATCACCATAATGTCAAATAATGCTGACATCAATTATTACATACTACATTATTTCTATTGTTAGTCATTTAAAACTCACTTACCTACCTACTTACATGTAGGCACCTATTTATATCAATTAAATATTAAATTAAATATTGAACTAATCTAAACAACTGAAACGCTTTATTTAAAGCAAAAATATAATATGTAAATAAAGAATAGCCACCAAAATTAGGTAACTACCTCAAACAAAACTAAGAAACTACTTTCTTACCCTTATAAACTAGTGACCGTAGAAATTCGGTCTAGCACATCTCGGATCTCGGTACACACCTCTGGATGCTGTATTTATCGATTTTTCACCACGTGAGAATTTTGTGCCGGCGGCGCATCTGAGCAATTTGATCATCCATCGCGTAACACTAGATGATAATTGTGAAAATTGCTTATGACAACTCTGTTACAATGCTGTTGAACTCTTCCTTCTTTTAAATTTGACAATATTATTATTGGGGTTTTATTTTATTGGCACTTCCCGTTTTCACTGAATAATTGAATTGTAATCACGTTCTAACTTTATTTTATTGTAATTATTTTAAGTGATGGATTAATTGAAAATACAAAGAAACTCGGGCAAAGCGACTCAAGCCAAACCGGCCACGCCAAGCTAGCCGGCCGTCCAGTTCCAAGCGTACATGTGTTGAGTGGAAGTTGAGTTTGCTGAGGCTTGAATCATGCTTTCACGCTTGGTTGTGGTTATTATCGCTTGGTTAGCGTACACTCGCTGCCCTCTATACCAATATGTCCAAGGCTCCAATTTTGTGAGCACATACAAAAACAGAAAGTTGTTTCTAATCTATGGACGCTGGTGAAGAGGCGCTTCAGCTAAACTGTGTCCGTTAACTTTTCTTTTCCCTAAATTGTTTCTATTTTTTCGTGAAAGGGGGCAGCAGCTCTTTCAGTAATCATAGTGGCAGAGATCGTGAGGGTCGGTATGGCACTGTGATACACACTACTGCGATGTGGAAGTCAACGGGAAACCACCACATTATTCTATCCCTAGTACAGCGTACTTCGAATTTATGATGATGGCACCTTCTGGAGTAAAATATTCCGGAGGTAAAATAGTCCCACATTCGGATCTCCGGGCGGGGACTGCTTCGGGGGGAGTCATCAGAAATGATAAGTGTAACATCTCACGAGTCGGAGCGTGGAATGTTAGAAGCATGAAACAAGTAGGAAAGTTAGAGAATCTGAAAATTGAGATGGATAGGTTAGCATTAGACGTAGTAGGTATTAGTGGAGTGCGATGGCCAGAAGCCGGAGACTTCTGGAGCGGAGATTTTAGAGTAATACACACAGGATCTGTAGGAGGAAATTCGGGAGTAGGAATTGTTATGCGGAAAAAAGTAGGGCAGAGTGTAGAAAATTTCTTACAGCAAAGTGATAGGATAGTTATGGTTAGGTTAGATTCGAAACCTGTAAAAACAGTAATAATACAGGTACATATGCCCACTTCTAACTACAGTGATGAGGTCGTAGAGGCAGTTTATAGTGATATTGAACATGTGCTAGATTTTGTGAGAGGACACGAAAATTTAATAATTATAGGAGATTTCAATGCAGTCGTAGGCACAGGGCGAGAGGGCGGAATAGTTGGTCCCTTTGGATTAGGCAATAGGAACGATAGGGGAGTTAGACTGATAGAGTTCTGCGATAAACATAACTTAACGGTAGCGAACACTCTATTTCACCATCATGTTAGGAGACGCTACACGTGGAAGATGCCAGGAGACCTAGGGAGATATCAAATAGATTACATTCTTGTTAGGCAAAGATTTAGAAATCAAGTTAGGGATTGTAGAAGTTATCCAGGAGCAGATATAGATAGTGATCACAATATAGTCGTTATGAAGGCCAATCTTAAATTTAAGATTTTGAAAAAACGAAGCGGAAGAAGGTATCTTGACCCAGAGAAACTAAAAGATGATGATACGCGCGATAAGTTCGAGAAAAAGACAAACGAAGTACTAAAGGGCGCGGGCAAAAATATTGTTAGGAACATAGAGGAAGAATGGAATTGCATTAAAAATAGTTTAGTTTCCTCAGCTAGGGATATTTTGGGTCATAAACAGAATGAAAGTAGGAAACCCTGGATAACAAAACATATTGTGAGTCTAACAGAGGAAAGGCGAAAATATAAAAATAGGTTAGATGAAATAGGGAAACAAAGATATAAGGCGATCAAGTGGGAAATTATTCGGAAATGTAGGAAAGCGAAAGAGCAATGGATCGATAATAAGTGCAAAGAAGTGGAAAATAAGTTCGAAGTAGGAAAGACTGAAAGTAGTTAGAAAATGAGAGTACTGGATACGAACCCCTTCGGAGCACATAGCGCCATCGAGTTCTCGAGGTGCCATCGACTTCTTCGGCAAATGACCTTGAAAGACACCAGAGGTTGCTGAAGGAGTCGTTGAGGCATCCGAAGAAGTGTCTTCAGCAGCGGCATCTGCGGCAGCCTCTGGTGTCTTTCAAGGTCATTGCTGAAGAAGTGTGCATGTCTTCAGCAGCGTCTTTCAAGGTCATTGCTGAAGAAGTGTTGTTCAGCAGCAGCAGCAGCAGCAGCCAGGCGCATGCGCCGGGACTATTCCTCAGATCAGTCCATCGAGTTCTCCAGGGCGTGTCTGCAGCAGCCTCTGGTCAATGCTGAAGAAGTGGTCTTCAGCGGGCAGCCTCTGGTGTCTTGCCATTGCGCACCCAAGCCGCCATTTTGGCTGTGGGTCAGGCGCCTGCGCCGGGGCTGTCGCGTACAAAGCGCGTGTTGTTCAGGCCAGTCCATCCTGGCCCCATCCACTTCTTCGGCAATGACCAGAGGCTGCTGAAGGAGTCATGTCTTCAGCAACGGTGTCTTTGGGGCCTTCGGCCGTGGCTCAGGCGCATGCGCCGGGGTTTTCGCAAACGTTCTGGAAATGACGCCGACCGGGATTCGAACCCGGGTCCCCACGCACCGGAGCCCTCGCTCCAACCAACTGAGCTAATCGGCGGCCCACAAGCCCGTCTTTCAAATCATCCGTATATACTTATGATTGTAAACAGAAGTTACAGAATTAATATTTATTTTCTCGGAAATTTACAATTGTTTATACTAAATAAATATTGATATTAAAGTTTAAGAAAAAAGCACGTTCGCCGCCGATAAGAGATGTTATAATTGTTTTTATTATGGGAAATAACCTTTCATCTTGCCGATAGGATATGTTTGTTTAGGTTTGATCCCACGCTCTGCATGTGCATTTAATACGTTGTAGACACTACAAGGTGACCCGTTTGTTTGTTTGTATTATTACAATAAAATAACATTCTAGAATATTCTTCTGATTGTTTATTTGAAATTACTTGTTATCTTAATGCGTTTCGGACACGTGTGGGAAAAAAACATTCTAGAACATTCTCCAGTTTGTTTATTTGAAATTACTTGTTATCTTAATGCGTTTCGGACACGTGTGGGAACCATCTGATTGATATATGCAAACATCTTAGTTCTCGGTAGAAGAACATTCTACATCGCTAATTATTTGAGAACAGTAGTCTAAATTTAGGCTAACCCCTACCTAAAAACTATGTCATGTGGGGTGTCAAATTAAAGGACTCGACTAGAGGTATCCGAATATTGGGGTGGATTTTAGGGGTGGTTTTTGGGGGTGGTTTTTGGGGGTGGTTTTTAGGGGTGGTTTTTAGGGGGTGGTTTTAGGGGTGGTTTTAGGGGTAGCTTTTAGGGGTGGTTTTTAGGGGCGGTTCTTGGGGTGGTTTTGGAGGGTGATTTTTGGGGGTGGTTTTTAGGGGTGGTTTTTAGGGGTGGCCACTC
Organism: Xestobium rufovillosum; assembly: GCA_963966045.1. Classification (NCBI taxonomy): domain Eukaryota; kingdom Metazoa; phylum Arthropoda; class Insecta; order Coleoptera; family Ptinidae; genus Xestobium; species Xestobium rufovillosum. Next base: position 31,372,002 of record OZ014498.1, on the reverse strand, counting down.
ACTGACCGCGCCCCCGGCCACGCTCCTTGCCCCGCCCACCTAGATCATGTAGGGTATCAAATTAATCAGCTCGATGAGACAAAAAGGAATCTATAGTTATTCTCCTACTTCCGAATTCTTATCAGTAGTTGTCTGTCTGTATGTCTGTCGGTCCGTCTGTCTGTCTGTCTGTCTGTCTGTCTGTCTGTCTCTCCGTCTGTCTGTCTGTCTGTCTGTCTGTTTGCGAATACAGCTGTCTGTTGACACAGACAGCTGTATTCGCAAACACCATGGCTGATGACACGAGCAAGAATAAGACTGCGCATGCTCACGGTTGTATGGAGAGTATTTAAGCAAGAAAATTAACGGTGCTGTCAGTTAGTACTTGTGCTTCAACAAGGGAACCGCATTTGAATAATGACACACATAAACGTAGACACGTTTCGTGTTCTGGATGGTGCTGTTTTGGATGAGTCAGCACGCCGTGTCGAGGTGCACGTACATCAGCCGTTCGTGACAACAACAACATTCAACGCCAATGACGAAATTCGCATACCAATCCACCAACAAGACGTTTACGTACTGCCGCATCTAAGCAGCATCTACATAGAGGGCAGGTTCATCAAGGGTGCAGGAGGCGGAAATGCGGCTTTAACAAATAACGCCCTCAGTTTCCTCTTTGACGACGTCCGCTATGAAATAAACGGGGTGGAGGTGGATCGAACAAAAAACGTGGGCATCACGAGCACACTGAAGGGTGTAGTTTCTCTGAATGTGGGTGAGGTAGGTGCCCTGGAGAATGCCGGCTGGACGAATACGGGAGACTCACCGAGCCACCTTATCGACGCGAACGGGAACTTTAACGTGTGCATCCCGGGAAGAATCCTGCTGGGATTCTTGGAAGATTACCCCAAAATTCTGTTAAATGTGTGTCACGAGCTCATTTTGACTCGATCGAAAAACGATAGGAACGCTTTCGTGGGTAACGAGGACACCAGAATTGAGTTGAGCAAGGTTCATTGGAGGGTGCCGTACGTCTATCCATCGGATGCTGAATACCTAAAACTGCTCAATATTGTCGAGGAAGAGAGAACGTTGCAGATATGTTTTCGCAGCTGGGAGCTGTACGAGTATCCGGTGTTGCCGCAAGCTACGAAACAAACGTGGGCCGTCAAGACTGCAACACGGTTGGAGAAACCCCGCTACGTTATTGTCGCCTTCCAGACGAATCGCAAAGCGAATTTGGACACGGATTCAAGCAAATTTGACCACTGCAATCTGACAAACGTCAAACTGTACCTGAATTCTGAGTGCTTCCCCTACGAGAATTTAAACTTGGATTTCTCCACGGGGAAATACGCCCTGCTATACGAAATGTACCAGAACTTCCAGAGTTCATACTATGGAAAAGTTAGCGAGCCGTTATACGGCAAGGAACAGTTCAAGGATCTAGCGCCCATCGTGGTGATTGACGCATCAAAGCAGTCGGAAAGCATCAAGCCTGGACCCATAGATATGCGTCTAGAATTTGAGTCGAGCGAGAATTTTCCGCCCAACACAACCGCATACTGTCTCATCCTGCATGACCGCATCGTTGAGTATACACCGGGCAATGAATCGGTCAGAAGAGTGGTATGAGAAGCTGCAGGGCTTCGATTTGCCCAGAAAATACACGCATGCCTACTCTGTATACAGATTATAGTTTTAATTATATTGATGTAAAAATATATTCAACGTTTTTATTTTTGCGAAAACCCCGGCGCAGGCGCCTGGGCCACATCCAAAGGCCCAACAGCACCTAACAATTCTGATTGGATGCTGCCCACAACCACTCTCATTGGCTGTTGCCCCGCCCACTCTCATAGCCAGAGCCCGGTGCATGCGCCTGAGCCACGGCCGAAGGCCCCAAAGACACCGTTGCTGAAGACATGACTCCTTCAGCAGCCTCTGGTCATTGCCGAAGAAGTGGATGGGGCCAGGATGGACTGGCCTGAACAACACGCGCTTTGTACGCGACAGCCCCGGCGCAGGCGCCTGACCCACAGCCAAAATGGCGGCTTGGGTGCGCAATGGCAAGACACCAGAGGCTGCCCGCTGAAGACCACTTCTTCAGTATTGACCAGAGGCTGCTGCAGACACGCCCTGGAAAACTCGATGGACTGATCTGAGGAATAGCCCCGGCGCATGCGCCTGGCTGCTGCTGCTGCTGCTGCTGAACACCACTTCTTCAGCAATGACCTTGAAAGACGCTGCTGAAGACATGCACACTTCTTCAGCAATGACCTTGAAAGACACCAGAGGCTGCCGCAGATGCCGCTGCTGAAGACACTTCTTCGGATGCCTCAACGACTCCTTCAGCAACCTCTGGTGTTTTTCAAGGTCATTTGCCGAAGAAGTCGATGGCACCTCGAGAACTCGATGGCGCTATGTGCTCCGAAGGGGTTCGTATCCAGTACTCTCATTTTCTAACTACTACTGAAGAAGCATATAAAATAATTAGGAGAAATTTTAGAGAAATTGGATCTAGTACCAAAAGCATTAGGAATGAGGCAGGAGATATCCTAATCGAAAGCGGGGAGAAGGCAGATAGGTGGAAAGAATATTTAGGAAACTTATATGCGGGATAGGAAGTGCAAGATATATTACGAGTAGAAAGCGAAAGCAGTGTAGAGGGGGATAACCTAGGGAATCCTATAATGAGAGAAGAGTTTGAGCTAGCACTAAAAAGTTTAAGGAATAATAAAGCGCCAGGTATAGGTGGCTTGCAGGCAGAAATCTTAAAGTGCGCAGGTCAAGAGGTAATAGATCGTTTATTTAAATTAGTTAGTCGCATATACCTGACAGGCGAGATTCCAGAGCATTACAAACGGAACATCATGGTAGCTTTGCCAAAAAGGAAAGGCGCGGATAGGTGCGAAAATTTCAGAACCATCAGTTTAACTTCCCATGCGTCAAAAATTTTAACTAGGATTGTGCAAAGAAGGATGGAGAAAAAGGCCGAAGAAATATTAGGAGAAGATCAGTTCGGATTTAGACGAAATAGAGGAACGCGCGAGGCCACTCTAGCTTTACGAGTAATTATAGAAAAAACGATAGAAAAGAGAAAGAGCGTCTATATAGGATTTGTAGATTTAGAAAAGGCCTTCGACAACGTAAAATGGGGGAAGATGTTCGAAGTGCTGAGAAAGGTAGGGATGAAATATAGGGACAGAAGAATAATACATAATCTCTACGAAGAGCAAAAGGCAGTTATAGAATGTGAGCAGGAACGAAGGGAAGTAGATATACGGAAGGGAGTGAGACAGGGATGTGCATTGTCACCTCTAGTTTTCAACTTATATATCGAAGATGCTATTAATATTGTTAAGGACAGAACAGCCTCAGGGATTAACGTACAGGGTCAAACTATTAACATGCTCAGATTTGCGGATGATATAGCAGTGTTAGCATCTAGCAAAGAAGAATTAGGAGTGGCTTTGAATGAAATGGAAGCAGTTTTGACACAGGGCTATGGCATGAAAGTTAATAAAAAGAAAACTAAAATTTTGGTATGTAGGGGATGTGAAAATAGAACTAAAGTTGACATACAAATAGGAAATGAGAAGATAGAGGAGGTCACGTATTTCTGCTATTTAGGAAGTAAAATAACTCAAGACGGTAGGAGCACTAAAGATATAAAACAAAGAATAGCGCAGGGCCGAGTTGCGTTTAACAGAAAGAAACAACTGTTATGTTCGAGAACGGTTAATATTGAGACTAGGAAGAGACTCTTAAAGTCGTATGTATGGAGTACGGCATTATACGGGTGCGAAACTTGGACAATAGGGGAAGCGGATCGAAAAAGAGTAGAAGCGTTTGAAATGTGGTACTACAGGCGCATGATGAAGATACCGTGGATAGATAAGGTTAGCAATAGGGAAGTATTAGAAAGAGTTGGGGAAAAGCGAAAGGTATGGAAAACAATAAAGAGTAGGAGAGATAGGATGGTAGGACACCTTCTAAGACACGAAGGAATAGTTCGCGACATACTAGAGTCAGAGATAGGAATAAAAAGAGGTAGGGGTAGGCCTAGATTAGACTACTGCTCTCAAATAGTTAGGGATGTAGGATGTTCTACTTTTAGGGAAATGCGTAGGTTAGCTCAGGATAGAAAAGAGTGGAGGTACGCATCCAACCAGTCTTCGGACTGAGAACCTTATGATGATGATATTATTTTGATCTCCAGCGAAATTCCATTTTTTACTAAAGGGTTCGCCATACCACGCTAAATTAAATTTATTTAACATGGCACATCACAGAGTTCTCCACATAGGCATGCTATGTAAATTTGGGTAGGTAACCATAGTTATTTGTTTGAAAACTTATTTTTGTCAGTTGGCAGCTGTCAATATTCATAAATTTAAATAATGGATGATGTTCGTAACGTTGCTTTGGGCGTTGATTGACTATAATCAGTCAACGCTTTGGGGTTCATTTTACTCCAATTACTATTATTTTTTAAAGAAAAATAATTGCGTGAAACGAAAAAAACTATTCCCAAAAATAATTTTAAAATTCGGACGGCGAGTGTCAAACGACTTATTTCCATGGAAACGCCGTATCCATAGAAACAGCATAGAAGTCGAGTTCGTTGCTATGTAAATTAATGTAAACATGAACAATGTGAACACTTCTATTGTCTCTACTTCTGTTTTACATTGGCATAGCATAGCATGGCCTATGTGGCGAGGCCCTTAGTGGCACGCTTATTCTTAAAGACTTTGAGAAGGAGAATGGACCCGACTGGTTTTGTTGTGAACTGTCAAGCCTACACGACAGAACAACCGTAGGCCATCGGGCCGCGTTGTTGTCATACACATTGGCGTGCTGTTCTGCTGTTTTAGGTATTAATTAGTAAAAAAAATAATGAAAAATAGAGATACTCACCGTTATACTAAAAAGATCAATATGATAAGAGCCATAATGCCCTTATATGCCTACAAGGTTTAATGACATTATTTTTCATTTATCTTTTTATGAACTTAACCTCAAATGAAATGAGATGTTGGACGGCCGCTAATATAACTTCCTGCAGGCCTGCTAAAACACTTACCTACACATCCTTGTATGATATAAAATGTTTCCAACGCAAAACTGCTATAATTATTTTGCAGAAACTAGGTGTTTTTGTATTTTCTGAAGAGGAAACATGAACTTTATTAGCAAATAAAAACAGATCTCAAAGAAAATTTTTCTTTTATTTCGCATAATCTCCACCTTTTTAACCAGAAAATAAGATTCTCAGAACAAAGTGAATAATACAATAGGGTGTTTGAACATCGATGAAAAAAAAAACTAACATTATAAAGGAATAAGCTTACAAATAACAATATCAGATCAAATTACCTACCCTAAACTACAACGTAGCAATTATAACACGTTAAAAATTTCATTTATTTAAAAATAGTTCAAACGCCCAGTATACAACTTTATGAGGTTCAACATGAATAAGTATCACAGAAAAATAGTGATTAGTGTAAACGTTGAACGAACATCTTATTTTTGTCTTGCTTCTTCTTTATTATGTTCATTTAACGATGTAAGTACATAATTGCATTTTTTAAATCGAAATAGTAACATATACGAACTGAAGACATAAAAATTTATTATTGTTATTTAGTAATCATCTATCACATCCATTTTTTTTCTTACTTCACCACTAGTACCACATATTTTTTACTAATTTAATTTTGATTTAGAAACAATAATTCCCAATACACAATTTCTTCAACTATCAACAATATTTATTACTTTTATTTTAATAAACACCTTTTTTAATCATTTATATATTTTATAATTTAAAATAAATTTCGGATAACTCTGTATGGTACAATATATAGTAAATAGATATTTATTATATACACGTAAATACATTTATTTATAACAATAACAAAGCGTGTTCGGTGTCTTACTTATTAAATATTTTTATCAGACTTTTGAAAAAGCCATGGTGACTCAATAATTCAAATTTGCCGCCAATACCAATAATACCAACAATAGCAAGGTTTTACCTGTACTAAATGGAGCAAAATCACACTAAGGTTATGTCTTTAACCCTACTAGTTCTGAAAAGTTCCATCTGCATCTTATTCAAGACAAAACCTAACATGACTGATCTTTCCAATGATTTGACATAACTTACTGTTTGGACTAAATATGGCGGCGTAATTTCACGTTTACTTAGGAAGCAAGTTGGCCGTGATTTTGCCCCACTTGATAATGAATGACAACAGTATGATTGGATGCTATATAGTAACACAGATCTAACTTCTCTTAATTTCTCTCTCTTTTTAACAGTAGAAAAATATAAACACCGCAAAGGGTCTAAGAAATATGCTATGTACAGAACGGAAATTTTGTTTTTTTTTATCCCGGACTAAGATTTCCTATAGTGGATAACGTTGGTTTTGGCAACTGATAGCGCCGTGTACTTAAAGAACGCTCCAAGGGCAGAGTCTCTGTCACTATGGGATATGATGTCGCTCTTTTTGCCGACCTGCTAATACAAGAAAACACATTATAGGATACACTCTTTTCTTTTTGTGTTTTTTCATTTAACCTTAAAATACATACGGAAGCGCTGAAGGGCCACACACTTTTATTTTTTTATCCCAACATTAATATCGACTTGTCTAGAACTAGACAATATTGTCGACTTAATGTCGATATTAATGTCGAGTTTCCGGAAACACGAAATTATTTTCGAGTTTATCTCGACATTAATGTTGAGATAAACTCGACAATATTGTCGACTTAATGTCGATATTAATGTCGAGTTTCCGGAAACACGACATTATTTTCGAGTTTATCTCGACATTAATGTTGAGATAAACTCGACAATATTGTTGACTTTATTTAGCCATTAATGTTGACTTTCTCAAAAACTCGTCATTAATGTCGAGATTATCTGGATATTATTGTCGAGTTCTCGCGTTTTATTCCCAGTTTATCTCACGTCGCTGAAGTTAGATTTGGGTTTAGATTTTCAAGTCGCGTTTTTGCAGTGGTCCAGATAAATACTGCACTGTAATATTCTACACGATATTTTTCAATTAAAAATAGTATTAAGGAGCACGAATAATAATAAGCAAATGCAGATAATAGATAGTTAACAAATTGTGGAACAAAATCAGAAACAGAAATGCTTAAATGAAATTCGGCAATTGAAGCTTTACTAAAAGTTATTATTTTCGCGAATTTTTATTTGAAATTATTATTATAGGTTCGCGTATTTAAAATGTATTATAGGTACAAAATTAATGGACTACGCGAACCTAATAATAATTTCAAATAAAAATTTCTCGAAAATAATAACTTTTAGGAAAATTTAAATAATTTTTTTAGAACAGATTGCAACACTAAATACGCCGTAGGGGTAGTTTCCCTTTTAAGGAAATCTTTTTTAAAATTCACATTTCTACTTGCACCAAACTTTCTCTGTATGAGTACCAGTGGTGAACCGATGTTCTGTCAAAAAGTCGTACTTATAATCAGATTTGCCTTTGGTTTGAGATTCACTAACACCCTTTACAATACATTTCTAAAATTCCCGTTCTTAACTGTATCAACCTAGATTTTTCTCTGTATGATAAAGGGTGGCCCCGTCAATATTCACTAAAAATGGAAGAACAGATTTCCCGTTAGGGTTGAAGTAAGTACAGCAACACACTTAATTTGCAAAATATTTTTTAAAATTCACGCTTTTAGCTGCTTCATCCTAAATTTTATTCCAAATGATGAAGGGCATCCCTGAAAATGTTCGATGAAAATCACATCCCCAGATATGCGGTAGGGGTTGAGGTACAACCACCCCTTTTGCAAAATATTTTGTAAAATCCATGCTTTGCGTAGATTTAATTCCAAATGATGAAGGAAGGCCTGTAGATGTCCGGTGAAAATCGGATCCCCAGATATACCGTAGGGGTTGAGATAAAGCCACCCTTTTATTTGCAAAATATTTTTTTAAATTCGCGATTCTAACTGCATCAACATAGATTTTGTTTCAAATTATATAGGAATGTCCTACCTGTGTACAGTGAAAATCGCACGAGCAGATTTGCCGTAGGGGTTGAGGTACAGCCACTCTTAATTCCAAAATATTTTTTAACATTTGGGCTTTTAACTGCATCAGCCTAGATTTCGTTCCAAATGATAAAGGAAGTCCCTGTTGATGTTCGGTGAAAATCGGATCCCCAGATATACCGTAGGAGTTAAAGCCACCCTTATTTGCAAAATAATTTTTTAAATTCGCGATACTAACTGTATCAACCTAGGTTTTGTTACAAATTATAAAGGGTCCCTGTCGATGTTCGTTGAAAATCACATCCCCAGATATGCCGTAGGGGTTGAGATACAGTCTCCTTTATTTGCAAAATAAAAAATGGGCGACTTTGTCTCAAACCAAAGGCAAATTTGATTATACGATTTTTTGACAGAACATCGGTTCACCACTGGTACTCATACAGAGAAAAAACTAGTTTGGTGCAATTAGAAATGTGAATTTTAAAAAAGATTTCCTTAAAAGGGGAAACTACCCCTACGGCGTATTTAGTGTTGCAATCTTTTCTGAAAAAATTATCTGAATTTTGCTAAAAATTATTATTCTGGAGAATTTTTATTTGAAATTATTATTAGGTTCGCGTAATCTATGGAGCGCCGTTTGGGACAGGTCGGCTATTGCTTTCGCCGTTATAGTTTGCAATGTGGTTGTAGCTCTCATCGCTCATAGCACAGTTGTTCAGAGAACTAGTTCTTAGTAGCAGCGATAGCGATCGCGGTCACACCTCTAGTTACGGAAGCGTAGAAGGGACATAAAGTACCTCCATTCTTCGAAATCGCCAGTTAGACATTGGAACCGTCTAGTAGATACTCCAACTGTCTATTAGACACTTGGACTGTCTAGTAGACAGTTGATGTGTCTAATAGACACTCGCTGTCTATTAGACACTTCAACTATCTATTAGACACTTGGCTTTCTAGTAGGCACTTGGCTTTCTAGTAGACAGTTGATATGTTTAATAGACAATCGAACTCTCTATTAGACACTTCAACTGTCTGATAGACAGTTGACGTGTCTAATAGACAGTTGAACTGTCTCTAAAAATTTGAACTACAGTTTCTACCGACACTAACGCTGTATCAGACTGTAATACATTTTATGAATATCAGTAATAAAAGCAATTATATTTTAATAGTGTCCTTGTGGTTCCATATTTTTTAAACAGGTAAGAGAATAAACATATATTTTTTTAAATTTTAACAATTACTGTTTAAGGCAATAAACAGTATTTCACACAACAAAGACTATGGTATGGATAACTTAATTAGATTTTACCATCAGATGGGACTACATCTCAATGAAACAAGGGTTTGCCTCCAACGAAACCACAATATGTATATTTATCAGTGTGAGACATTTAAAAAGACAGCTAAGACGTCTCGGTTTATAACGGAGGAAGAATTTTTCTGATGTATAATGTTGCTGATTTTATTGAAGAACAACTTTCCAAGCATGGCTACTTGCATGGATACAGGTGGATGCATCTTAAGTGCATCCAAAACAATCTAGTAGTTACTCACGAGACGGTTTGTATGCTTCTACAAATATTGGAGTCAACTGGAGTGGATCTGCGAAAAAGACATAGGCTTCGAAGAATGCAGTAAGTATTTCAGTAAAGGGCCAAATTATATTTGGCATATTGACTGCTACGATAAACTAAAGCCCTTCAGAATTTGTATTAGTGGATGCATTGACGGATTTTCTCGATATATCATATGGCTAAAGTGCGAAAATAACAGTAATGATCCAGCTATTATAGGCTTCCATTATCTTGAAGCTGTTAAACTTTTGGGCGGCTGTCCTCGAACAATTTGTTCCGACATGGGGACAGAAAATGGAATTATAGAGCAACTTCAATTTTATCTGCGAGATAACTATTTTGGAGATACTTTATTACCGCCCTTTTTATATAGTACTAGCCCAGCAAACCAGAGGATTGAAGCTTGGTGGGCAATACTGCGTAAACACCATTCTCAGTTTTGGATGAATATGTTCCATGGTTTGAAAGATAAAGGATTTTACAATGGAGCATTTCTTGATAAAAGTTTAATCCAATTTTGTTTTTTTAAACTCATTCGGGTAATTTTTAATAAATAAACCCCATTAAAAATATTTGTTTTACATTGTAATGGACCCTACCCCACCCTTGCAAGTTTCTGCTCACCTGTCTATCTACCTGCTCAGCGCTGATTAATTAATATTGCTTAGGTATATTTATAAATATCAGCAGTACGACAACATATTTATTTTAAATAATATGCTGGGTGGTCACAGTGCCTAGGTATACTTCCCTTTTCCCTACAGCAACACAATAAGCGTATACGCTTATTGGCCTATTAGACAGTTGAACTGTCTAATAGACAGTTGAAGACACACTAGAAAGTCCAAGTGTCTAATAGACAGTTGAAGTGTCTAATAGACAGTTCGAGTGTCTATTAAACACATCAACTGTCTACTAGACAGTCCAAGTGTTTGATAAACACTTGAAGTGTCTACTAGACAGTTCAAGTGTCTACTAGACAGTTGAAGTGTCTAATAGACAGTTCGAGTGTCTAACTGGCGATTTCGAGGTATGGAGGTACTTTATGTCCCTTCTACGCTTCCGTATCTAGTACCCACAGAAGAGAAGAAGCCGTAAAACATACCTGCATTCCCTAGGGTACCATCGACTCCTACAACGCGCGGTCTGTTGCAACAATTCTGGCAGCAAAATAGTATCATCAGCATTATTGAACCCAAAAATGTCAGTGACTTCCAGAAGGGTTCATTGTTTACTAATACAAACTTAAAGAACAATTCGAACGTGACGTGCTAACCTAACGAGAACATATAGCGTTTATTTATATCCCAACCAGGTTTTACCAATGCACAGATATCAAAAGCTTTAGCGTTCCCTTGTTTTCATTACTAATCACAAATTTTCTTTTCTAAAATATTTTTTCTGACGGGAGACCGGACACAATAAATCGAATGTAATATTCTGTAAATTACAGTGAACTTTAGAAGTAAAAGGATCCTATAGGATTCGAACAAAAGTCCCTATACATTCTCGTATAGAGCCACGACCGTTACTTGCGGAGCATTAAATTCGGCAAAACCTAGTTGGAATATAAGTAAACGCTCCAGAGGCATTTCTCTTGACATTGGTTTAAACATTTCTTGGTTGCAAAACTTTTTGGTTGAAATATTTTTTACTTGCAAAATATTTTTAGTTGCAATATTTTTTGCTTGCATTTATTTACTTGAAATATTTTTTAGTTGCCACATTTCAATATTTGGTTTATATTTACGTTTTTGAGTTGTAAATATCATTTTACTTGATATAAAAAAAGTTTCAATTTTGTATCAAATGACGCCCCATAGTAATCCATTAATTTTGTACCTATAATACATTTTAAATGCATGTTTTAGTAAAGCTTCAATTGCCGTATTTCATTTAAGCATTTCTGTTTCTGAATTTGTTCCACAATTTGTTAACTATCCATTATCTGCATTTGCTTATTATTATTCGTGCTCCTTAATACTATTTTTAATTGAAAAATATCGTGTAGAATATTACAGTGCAGTATTTATCTGGACCTCTGCAAAAACGCGACTTGAAAATCTAAATCTAAATCTAACTTCAGCGACGTGAGATAAACTGGCAATAAAACGCGAGAACTCGACAATAATATCCAGATAATCTCGACATTAATGACAAGTTTTTGAGAAAGTCAACATTAATGGCTAAATAAAGTCAACAATATTGTCGAGTTTATCTCAACATTAATGTCGAAATAAACTCGAAAATAATGTCGTGTTTCCGGAAACTCGACATTAATATCGACATTAAGTCGACAATATTGTCGAGTTTATCTCAACATTAATGTCGAGATAAACTCGAAAATAATGTCGTGTTTCCGGAAACTCGACATTAATATCGACATTAAGTCGACAATATTGTCTATTTCTGGCCAAGTCGAAATTAATGTTGGGATAAAAAAAATAAAAGTGTGTGGCCCTTCAGCCACATATATTGGGTATTTGTATTCATGCTTTTTTACTTGGAATCTTTAAACGTCGGAATAACATGTGGGTCACTCCTAACCTCAAATATTTATTTTTCGAGTTGTTTGAAGTTTCCGAGTAATATTATTTATTGTGTGTTTATTTTTATTGTTTATTCATTTTATTAGTAACTTACGCTCCCACTACTTCCTACATTATAAACCTGTTTATCCACCATTTTTATGTTCATTCAATTTAAAACAGCGATACTAGGATAAAGAACAACGCAAAAAGCCACTTATTTACCCATTACAAAAATATTTAAGCTGGTGCAATGAATCTACTACGAAAAGGGTTTCAAAATGTGCATTTTTATTTTCAAAAAAAAAAAAAAATAATTACCATGTGGACTTTTTTTAGCGCTACACATGACTTAAGTATACCTTGCGCTTCAGAAAACCACTGTTGCGCGCTGGTGACGAGATGGTTGTGTCATGGCTGAAACAGTGATACCACCACATGCACATTATACTATTCTAAAATATTCTATATCCTAAGTGTTTCTATATCTATATCCCGTATATAAAATATAATTTTTTTATATTTCGAATCTAAAAAATTGTAAAAAAATCAATTATACACAACATATAAACAGTTACCTGCGTCTCCGATGAACACTTTGCCCAGGCAACCCAAAGTAACCCCTGGGAATGACCATACGAGCATTTCCCTGAGCGGGCCTTGAACCCCCGTATGCCATAAGGTTGGTCAAGTGTGCAGCATAACCGTCGACCAAAACAGTCGCCTGACTATGCTGCTTCTTCGACGCCTTACCCACAATAAATATTTGCTTGGGTTTCAATCCTATTGAGGTGTAAACGCTGATGTCTTTGCTGCTTCCGTACGCTGAGTGTATCATAACCCCATGGTTCTAAAGGGAAATGATTAATATACGTCCGTTATTTTCTGATAGAGGTTAAATTTCCACCGTACCTTGATTAAGTTACCCAAATAAGCAGCTTTGTGGCCCAAAGGATCAGTAGACAGGCCATCAGCAAACGATACTAACCCGTGCGGGAAATTATGTTGAGATAACCACGAAACAACTTTTCTATGCTGCATGTCCGGCCTACCCGTCGTGTAAATTATCAAATATCCCAACTCCTGCCAGTGTCTAAACATAATTTTCTTTGATATAAAATATAACGAAGAGAATTTAGAAGTTGTACCTAACGACATCTACGGCGCCTGCTCTCACTTTTGGGTCCCTCCCCGTGACGGACATACTAGCAGTGAAGGAACCGTCTATACTGAAGACCACACATTCTGTCTTTGGTGGAACCACAGCCAAGAAAAAGTCGACAGACGTATGGTCTCCTCTCACAACCATCTGAAATACGAATAATTCTGTATTCTGTATGGGAGCCCAGGACCGGAAGGCATAGAAGTTTTTAGATTGTAGTCTGCCGACCCCTGGGACTGGGACATTTTTTTTACCTTGATAGGGTACAGTCCATAACCCAGAGATTTCTCCTCCGGAAGCGTATATGTGATTCTACCAGTCTTATCCGTTACTTCCGTAGCCAACTGTATCCACTCCCCAACAGGAACATCCTTCATCACATGAATATCCACCTTTTCACCAGTCAAAGTAATCATGTCCAAAGGCCCGTACATGAACCGGGCTATTAACGTTTGAGGTGCTCCCTCTCTCACTATTACATCATTTGCTCTATGATTCGCGGCGACATTCTTTAATTTAACGGAAGTTCGTTTTCTGATCCACTTCTCCCGCGGCTGACCTGGTCTGAAACTCGTTTCTCTATCGTCAACGCCAGCGAGTGAGGTGCCTTCCAGTCGTCCCACTTGCCTCAAAATGAAGGCTATAACGTCGCAACTTTCCCAGTAACTGGCGTGGAAGAGGTGAGGCAAGGCGTTTGTTGGGAAGTTCGATAAACCTTCTGGACAATAGAGGGCGTAATCCATCCTTTTTCCTCCCCACCACTTTTGTTGCACTGTTGAATTTACAAACCAATTTGAAATTGGTGAAAATTAAAAAATAGTAAGTACATATTTCAAAACACGTATTATTATCCTAGGAAGGGAATCTATGTAGGATTAAAGGCAGAAGTTTTATGGGCCAAAATTACGCTACGGCCAAAGAATGTTCGTCCAACTACTTACATGCATTAATAGCTTGAAGCGGAATGTTATCGATAATTCCAGAAATAGTGCTCTGAATAGAAACTTCAGATAAGCGTCTAGGTTGACCGGAATCATTAAACATTTGAGGGTTAGTTTGAAGTATTTCAACTAGAATGGTTAATGTAATATGTAAGTATTAGTAAAAAATCACAATGTAAGATAATTAGGTGTTCACATAAAGTGGCTAGTCTGAGCTCTTGTACGGAAGGTTCGGTTTAGTAGTTAATCTATTAAACGTTTAATTTCTTGTATAACAAAACAGGGAACACAGTATAAATTGCCACAGTGAGAAAAAAATTACTTAAACTGTAAATTGGCTTAAATTTACAGTTTGAACTGGGAATATTGTAAAATTGACAGTTAGAACTGTCAATTTTGCTTCAATTTACAGTTTGAACTGGAAATTTTATAAAATTTTCAGTTTGAACTGGGAATTTTACAAAAATTTGCAGTTTGAACTGGGAATTTTACAAAAATTTACAGTTTTGAACTGGGAATTGTATTAAATTGACAGATTGAACTGGAAATTTTGCTAAATTGACAGTTTTAACTGTCAATTTTACAATATTCCTAGTTCGAACTGTAAATTTAAGCCACTTTGCAGTTTAATCTGGGGAGAGTAATTTTTTTCTCACTGTCAATTTTGCTTCAATTTACAGTTTGACCTGGGAATTTTATAAAATTTTCAATTTGAACTGGGAATTTTACAAAAATTTGCAATTTGAACTAGGAGTTTAGTTAAATTGACAGATTGAACTGGGAATTTCATTAAGTTGACAGCAAAACTGACAGTTCTAACTGTCAATTTAACAAAATTCCCAGTTCAAACTGTCAATTTAAGCAAAATTGACAGTTCTAACTGTCAATCTACCAAAATTCCCAGTTCAAACTGTCAATTTAACACAATTCCCAGTTCAAACTATAAATTTTATAAAATTCCCAGTTCAAACTGTAAATTTAAGCAAAATTGACAGTTCTGTCAATTTACCAAAATTCCCAGTTCTAACAGTCAATTTTACAATAATCCCAGTTCAAACTGTAAATTTAAACAAAATTGACAGTTTTAACTGACAATTTAACAAAATTCCCAGTTCAATATGTCATTTTAACACAATTCCCAGTTCAAACTAGGTATAAATTTTATAAAATTCCCAGTTCAAACTGTCAATTTTACAATAATCCCAGTTAAAACTGTAAATTTAAGCCAATATTTTGTTAAGTTGACAGTTAGCAAAATTGACAATTCTAATTGTCAATTTGTCAAAATTCCCAGTTCAATCTGTCAATTTAACAAAATTCCCAGTTCAAACTGTAAATTTTATAAAATTCCCAGTTTAAACTGTAAATTTAGGCAAAATTGACCGTTGTAACTGTCAATTTAACAATATTCCCAATTCAAACTGTAAATTTTATGAAATTTTCAGTTCAAACTGTAAATTTAAGAAAATTGACAGTTCTGTCAGTTTAACAAAATTCCCAGTTTAATCTGTCAATTTAACAAAATTCCCAGTTCAAACTGTAAATCTGATCAAATTCCCATCTACGATTTCGTAGTTTATTTATATTTTAAAAACTTTCGACAAAGGAACTAAACAAGATCAACATAGTGACAAAGTTGGGTTATGATGGAAACCGGCAAAACGTCAAATTTACAATTCACCACAGGGGCAGGCGTGTTAATCCAGGGACTCGGTCGGGCGTCGGGACTCGGGCGGATGCGTCTGAAAAAAAATTCTGTGAGCGGCCACAGTGAGAAAAAAATTACTTTTCCTAAATTTACAATTTGAACTGGCAATATTGTAAAATTGACAGTTTGAACTGGGAATTTTATACAATTTACAGTTTGAACTGGAAATTGTGGAAATTGGCAGATTGAAATTTTGCTAAATTGACAGTTAAAACTGTCAATTTCCTAGTTCAAACTGTAAATTTAAGCCAATTTACAGTTTAATCTGGGAAGAGTAATTTTTCTATCACTGTCAATTTTGCTTAAATTTACAGTTTGAACTGGGAATTTTGTTAAGTTGACAGTTAGCAAAATTGACAATTCTAATTGTCAATTTGTCAAAATTCCCAGTTCAATCTGTCAATTTAACAAAATTCCCAGTTCAAACTGTAAATTTTATAAAATTCCCAGTTTAAACTGTAAATTTAGGCAAAATTGACCGTTGTAACTGTCAATTTAACAATATTCCCAATTCAAACTGTAAATTTTATGAAATTTCCAGTTCAAACTGTAAATTTAAGAAAATTGACAGTTCTGTCAGTTTAACAAAATTCCCAGTTTAATCTGTCAATTTAACAAAATTCCCAGTTCAAACTGTAAATCTGATCAAATTCCCATCTACGATTTCGTAGTTTATTTATATTTTAAAAACTTTCGACAAAGGAACTAAACAAGATCAACATAGTGACAAAGTTGGGTTATGATGGAAACCGGCAAAACGTCAAATTTACAATTCACCACAGGGGCAGGCGTGTTAATCCAGGGACTCGGTCGGGCGTCGGGACTCGGGCGGATGCGTCTGAAAAAAAATTCTGTGAGCGGCCACAGTGAGAAAAAAATTACTCTTCCTAAATTTACAATTTGAACTGGGAATATTGTAAAATTTACAGTGTGAACTGAGAATTTTGTTAAATTGACGGTTACAACTGTCAATTTTGTTTAAATTTACAGTTTGTACTGGGAATTTTATAAAATTTACAGTTTGACAAAATTCCCAGTTTGCTTAAATTTACAGATTGAACTGGAAATTTTATTAAATTTTGCCAACTGTCAACTGAATAAAATTCCCAGTTCAATCTGTCAATTTAACAAAATTCCCAGTTCAAACTGTATATTTTATAAAATTCCCAGTTAAAACTATGAATTTTATGGAATTCCCAGTTCAAACTGTAAATTTAAGCAAAACTGACAGTTCTAACTGTCAGTTTAACAAAATTCTCAGTTCAAACTGTAAATTTAAACCAATTTACAGTTTAATCTGGGAAGAGTGATTTTTTCTCACTGTGTCCGTGCGCTTTCGTAATTTAACAAAATTCCCAGTTCAAACTGTAAATCTGACAAAATTCCCAGTCCAAACTGTAAATTTAAGCCAATTTACAGTTTAATCTGGGAAGAGTGATTTTTTCTCACTTGGCCGCTCTACGCTTTCGCAGTTTAGGAAAGTGCAGAGCAGCCACAGTGACAAAAAATTTCTCTTCCCAGATTAAACCGTAAATTGACTTAAATTTACAGTTTGAATTGGAAATATTGTAAAATTGACAGTGTGAACTGGGAATTTTGTCAAATTGACGGTTAGAACTGTCAATTTTGCTTAGATTTGCAGTTTGAACTGGAAATCTTATAAAATTTACAATTTGAACTGGGAAATGTACAAAATTCCCAGTTTGCTTAAATTTACAGTTTGGACTGGGAATTTATAAAATTTGCAGTTTGAACTGGGAATTTTGTTAAATTTTGCTCACTGTCAACTTAATAAAATTCCCAGTTCAATCTGTCAGTTTAACAAAATTCCCACTTCAAACTGTACATTTTAGAAAATTCCCAGTTCAAACTATGAATTTTATGGAATTCCCAGTTCAAACTGTAAATTTAAGCAAAACTGACAGTTCTAACTGTCAGTTTAACAAAATTCCCAGTTCCATCTGTCAATTTAACAAAATTCCCAGTTCAAACTCTAAATTTAAGCCAATCTGGGAAAGGTGATTTTTTTTCTCTACTTTTAGGGAACCTTATGATGATGAAAAAAGTTAGGTAGCAACACTTACACCAAACAAAAGTGAAAAACTGCAAAAAAGAAAAAAACAGCCCCATTTTAGAATGGCATCATATTGTCACTATATACCATAATACCAGATATATGTGGATTAATCTCTTTGGTCCAACCCCTACGGAAGCGTTCTGGGGTCACGCATTTTCACTTTTTATAATTAAATATATATTGGAGAAAAATCCAATATACGTAATGATTTATTTTCTTAATATATTAAGAAATCATTCAATATAATGAAGTTTCGGTTCTGAATATATGGAGAAAAATCTAATATAATGATTTTTTATTTACCAATATATTGAAAAATTTCTCAATATATTGGAGTCTTCTTTCAATATAATGGATTCCTTTTTCAATATAATAGATTCTTTTTCAATATCCATTATATCGAAAAAAAGATTAATTATATTGAAAAAAGAATCCATTATATCGAAAAAAGAATCCATTATATCGAAAAAAGAATTAATTATATTGAAAAAATAATAGAATATATTGAGAAATTTTGAAGATTATCTCACTTCAACCCCGTTGGGTACAAAAGCAGCCACACCATGCAAACACCTAAGTAACTTGCATCGCAGTAACCCAACAGAAATGAAACAATACCTTCTTAACACGACTAAAAAATATATTAATGAAACTCACGTAAATGATATGGTTGCCCATTGCCCAAAGGGTACTTAGCATATCTGGCTATATTAACAGGAGGAAGAATCGAAAATCTAGCTGATAATAACGGTTCCAAACGAGCAGCCACCGGATCCGTCGGATGAAATAAATTATACACTTGATGGCAAGTCGGGCGTACTATATTACCTGAAAGAAAAACACAAGACACGATAACAATATTATTTTGCGTTCAATCGAAAAACTTTTTAAATAGTTGACTACTTGCATGTTTTGTCCTCGCTGGACGAAATTTTCCTATAGGCAAGCACGAGTGCCAAAGGACTGCCAAACATAAAACAGTCCGAAACGTCAAATTCGAATTTAATTTGGCAAGACTGATCGCTTGTTGAAGATGACCTTCGGCGGGGCGAGGGAGCAGTTAAATGGCCGGATTCGTTAACCTGAACTTCGTCCACTTAAAAAGAAAGCGGACTCTAACGCAAAAACATTTTGAGGTTACCTACGCTACCTTTATGCAAATCAGAATCTAAAATACTATTCTCACTCCCGTGTCTCGAATGGTACCTCGTCGTCCTGCACATCGCATCAAACGCAAGTATAGAACCAATAGAATCTGCGACTATACAAACTTGGCCGTTGAAACCGTGACCTTCTTCAGACTTCAAGAATTCTGCAATACCATAATATGATATTTCATAATATGAATCGGAGAATCTTTGACTGTAACGCGATAATACCTTGGTAGGCGGCATTTGCACCGGTGATTGTCCTTGATACGCCTTCCTGATAATCTGAGGTGGAACTTGCCAAAATCGGTATGGCACCAAGTGGTATAGAGTCGTGAGTTATCTGTGGCACATCTATACATGATGGCGAAATGTCAAAACTGTATGGGCTGAGGCTGTCAAAAATAAAGCAACAATATGAGGAAATGATTTTAAAAAAATCATTGGGATTGAGCCCAAAGCTCAAAAAATTTATAGGTTACGTCAACTTGTTTAAAAACTGTTGACAGTTATGCTCATAACATTAGACATTTCTTTGGACATTCTCAATGTGACATGTTCATAATTGTCCATGCGGATAGCTATTTAAACTTCTGACAACACTAGTTTTGTACGGAAGCGTTCTGGGGTCATGCATTTTCACTTTTTATAATTTAATATATTGGAGAAAAAATCTAATACCTATAACGATTTTCTATTTCCCAATATATTGAAAAATTTCTCAATATATTAGATTCTTTTCTCAATATAATGAATTCTTTGTTCAATATAATGGATTTTCTTTTCAATGTAATGAATTACATATTTTTCAATATCCATTATGTCGAAAAAATAATTCATTATATTGAAAAAAGAATCCAATATTTATTGAGAAATTTTTCAATATATTGGGAAATAAAAAATCATTATATTAGATTTTTTCTCCATTATATTGAATGATTTCTTAATATATTGAGAAAATAAATCATTATATTGGATTTTTCTCCAATACATTAAATTATAAAAAGCGCTTCCGTAGTTCTGGGGTCATGCATTTAAACTTTTTATAATTCAATATATTGGAGAAAAATCCAATATACATAATGATTTATTTTCTCAATATATTAAGAAATCATTCAATATAATGAAGTTTCAGTTCTGAATATATGGAGAAAAAATCTAATACAATGATTTCTTTTTATTTCCCAATATATTGAAAAATTTCTCAATACGTATAATATTGAAAAATTTCTCGATATATTGAATTCTTTTTTAAATACAATGGATTATTTTTTCAATATCCATTATATCGAAAAAAGAATTCATTATATTGAAAAGAGAATCCATTATATTAAAAAAAGAATCCATTATATTGAAAAAAGAATTCATTAAGAATATTGAAAAAAGAATTCATATATTGAAAAAAGAATCCAATATATTGAAAAATTTTTCAATATACCTATATTTTTCAATATATTGGGAAATAAAAAATCATTAAATAAATCAGATTTTTTTCTCCACACATTCAGAACTGAAACTTCATTATATTGAATTATTTCTTAATACACTCCTGGACAGAAAAAACCGGACACTTGAAAATTTTGGTGTTTCTTGAATTTTTTTAATATTGCTAAATAAATGTTGAAATAATCTAACTTTGTGAAATTTCGATTGTTTATTAAACAAGGTTTAGTAAAGAACACCAAGTGTCGCGTTTTTTTTTGTCCAGGAGTGTATATTGAGAAAATAAATCATTATATATTGGATTTTTCTCCAATATATTAAACTATAAAAAGCGAAAATGCTTAAACCCAGAATGCTTCCGTAGTTTTGAGATATTGAAAAATATATAACAAAAAAATTTCGAAACCTTCCAACTATCAGAAACGTATGGAAGCGTTCTGGGGTCATACATTTAAACTTTTTATAATTTAATATATTGGAGAAAAATCCAATATAATGATTTATTTTCTCAATATATTAAGAAATATAATAATAAATATAATGAAGTTTCAGTTCTGAATATATGGAGAAAAAGTCTAATATAATGATTTTTTTATTTCTCAACAAGTATATTGAAAAATATATTGGGAATATATTGGATTATTTTTTCATTATAATTGATTCTTCTTTCAATATCCATTATATCGGAAAAAGAATTCATTATATTGAAAAAGAATCCATTATATTGAAAAAAGAATCCAATATATTGAAAAATGTTTTCAATATACATATTGAGAAATTTTTCAATATAATCAGTTCTTTTTTCGATATAATGCATTCCTTTTTCAATATATTTGAATCTTTTTTCAATATAATGGATTATTTTTCCAATATCCATTATATCGAAAAAAGAATTTATTATATTGAAAAAGAATCCATTATATTGAAAAAAGATTCCGATATATTGAAAAAATTTTCAATATATTTTTCAATAAACTGAAACTTCATTATATTGAACGATTTCTTAATATATGGAGAAAATAAATAATTATATTCGATTTTTCTCCAATATATTAAATCGTTTTTAAAATACATGTGGGTTTAAATATTGAATTTAATAGTGTATACCTACTGCATTGTCGCAGTATTTTTAAAATCGTGAAAATTAAATTAAATTGCTTCCCAATTTGATATTTTTGACATATTTAAAAAAAAATTCAGAGCAACAGGGAATTGCAGTACAATATAATTATAATCAAGGCAATACAATGTAAAATGTTTGAAGATGGTTATTCGGAAGTGTATCTGACTAATTTGGAAATATGTAGCAAGTTTTTGGTATTAGTAATTTTATCGGTATCGAATTTTTCGAGTAAAGGAGAAGCGACATTCCTTGACTTAATTCGACTTACCTCGAAAGTATTCCCAGACCCTCTGTACAAATTGACGGACACGACACCAATCTCAAAGCAATGTGCCCAATAAGCGAAGGATAATGCTGTCGCATGACAGATTCGAACGCTCCTCTGAAGGTTGTCACATCAGATTTCTTTGCCGTCATGTCTACGTTGGCGTCCAAGACGCTCCCTGCATGAAAAACCAACAAAAGAACGGTAGTATTGCAGGTAGTATAAGCGTTGGACGTTGCACTGGGAGAGTCGGGACACGGAACATCCAAAGAATTCACTTTGCCTTTTTGTAATGCTTTTCGGTTGCCTCTTTCACTAGCAACTCGCTGGAGGTAGCTCGGGGAAAATATGCTGTCGTCTGTAACGCGAAAATTATTTGAATAACAGGAAAGGCTTTGAGAGATTTGTTGATGTACCGTTTTTGTCTGCATTGCCTCCCGGTGATGTGCTATCTCCATCTTCTTCAGTTAACAGATCAAGAGAGCTCCATTTAGCTAAACAGCCATCGGCGAATTCAGCTTGACAATCGTAGAATTCTTCATCAGAACCTGTATCGGAATCTCGGCCTAAACTTTCTATCCTCCAGTTAGCTACTTGCAAATCAAAGCTTTTTATTGATGATGAACTCGGGGAGTGCAGACCTTTCTGCTGAGTCCATTTGTCGTCACGCCTCGTTAATAAATTAAGTAAATTTTGAGTTTCTAAAAATTTAAATCATATACCTGGTTGTTAATAAAGGTGTATCATCATCAGCAGATAAATCCACATCAGAATTTCCCATTTGGATAACGGGAATGTTTGTTTCATTTTTCGTTAAAATCGGACTGTCTTCCGAGACTTCTATGCTTCCAAAAGTTGCTGCTAGTGCTTTACCGGCATCTTGAGCAGCAGTTCCATTGTTTAAATTATCATCTTCATCTGAAATTAATGGATTAATATGGATTAAGATGGGGGAAGACCAAAAGAACTTACCAACTTCGTCCACTTCAATCTGCCCCATTTTTCTTTTCAATGCCATTTGTGTCTGTCTTTCGAGTTCTCTAATATCTTCCATTGTTAAACCATGCCATTCATCTTGCCAGGCCCAGGCTTGTCTATGTGCCCTCAACATAGTTTTACGCAATGCTAAAACCAAAAATTACTGATGAAGGCCACATTGACATTTTGACATGGACATACCAACATCGTGGATGAACCGTTCTATTTTTGTCTGCATACCCCAATATCGAAATTCAACCCTACATAGTTTGTAAGCACACATCAAAGATTTTCCATTCTGCGATGGTTGTGGTTTGCCCTGAACCTCTGACCAATACTCTTCTAACCAATTTTCTGAAAGAGGACCCCTTCCCGACTTTTGTGAATGATAAAAACTGGGATCTTCTTCTTTAATATAATCTGTTCCGTACAACTGATCTTTGACTACATCTATGACATCTACGAATGCGAAAATATATATGGTAGCTCAAAGTTTAGGAGTAAAAATTACTGACCGACTATTCTATTGCGTAAATCACTGCCAGTTAACTCAAAAACATTTTCTTGATGACCTTTATCAGCGAAATAATACGTTTCAATTTCTAAAGAAAATTTCTCCACGAACGGGCAAGTGTATCTAGTTTTGGTATAAGGATATGCATTCCATGCTTCCTCTTCCACCATAAAAGCTGTTTTTGGAAGAATGCCCTTCAACCATCCTGAAGATAGACCAGAAACATCAAATGTGGAGGGTATCATTTGCTTCTTAAACGTACCTGGTAAATGGCTTCCAACATGATAAATTTTTCGAGTGTACTGTCCTTGCCCTCCAGGCCCATCTGCGTAGGGTTCGTTTATCAAAATCTCCACCCCACTCCCTTGACCGCTGCTTTCTTCTCTGCTTTTTTTCTGTCAACGAATGAAATACATCTTGAATCTCCTCAAGAAAATTTAGACTAATACATTTAATGGTCAATATACGTACTGCTATCATGTAAAGTTGGGCAATTCGGTATTCCTCCACCGTGAGGGGTAGAGGAATACGATATTCCTTGATGAGCATGGCTGACGAGGACTTGTACTACTCCTTTTTTATTTTATCTGTAGTCGATTGCGAGTTTTCATTGTGAACCCTGAAAAACCCGTATAGAATTTAAATGCGTACACTTTAATTAAAACGAAAGGGAAACCTTAAAAATTCGTTTTTATAGCTCTGAAGCTGAAGCAGAAGCGGGTTTATCGTAAAAAATACGGCAATACTCCTGGCGCCCAACGGATTTTACCTCTTTTTATTCCTATCTCTGACTCTACTATGTCACGAACTATTCCTTCGTGTCTTAGAAGGTGTCCTACCATCCTATCTCTCCTACTCTTTATTGTTTTCCATACCTTTCGCTTTTCCTCAACTCTTTCTAATACTTCCCTATTGCTAACCTTATCTATCCACGGTATCTTCATCATGCGTCTGTAGCACCACATTTCAAACGCTTCTACTCTTTTTCTATCCGCTTCTCCTATTGTCCAAGTTTCGCCCCCGTATAATGCCGTACTCCATACATACGACGTTAAGAGTCTCTTCCTAGTCTCTATATTAACCGTTCTCGAGCATAACAGTTGTTTCTTTTTGTTAAACGCAACTCGGCCCTGCGCCATTCTTTGTTTTATATCTTTAGTGCTCCTACCGTCTTGAGTTATTTTACTTCCTAAGTAGCAGAAATCCGCGACCTCCTCTATCTTCTCATTTCCAATTTGTATTTCCATTTTAGTTCTATTTTCACACCCCCTACATACCAAAATTTTTGTTTTCTTTTTATTGATTTTCATGCCGAAGCCCTGTGTCAAAACTGCTTCCATTTCATTCAAAGCCGCTCCTAATTCTTCTTTGCTAGATGCTAACACTGCTATGTCATCCGCAAATCTGAGCATGTTAATAGTTTGGCCCTGTACATTGATCCCTGAGGCTGTTCTTTCCTTAACAATATTAATCGCATCTTCGATATATAAGTTGAAAACTAGAGGTGACAATGCACATCCCTGTCTCACTCCCTTCCGGATATCTACTTCCCTTTGTTCCTGCTCACATTCTATAACTGCCTTTTGCTCTTTGTAGAGATTATGTATTATTCTTCTGTCCCTGTATTTCATCCCTACCTTTCTCAGCACTTCGAACATCTTCCCCCATTTTACGTTGTCGAAGGCTTTTTCTAAATCTACAAATCCTATATAGACGCTCTTTCTCTTTTCTATCGTTTTTTCTATAATTACTCGTAAAGCTAGAATGGCCTCGCGCGTTCCTCTATTTCGTCTAAATCCGAACTGATCATCTCCTAATATTTCTTCCGCCTTTTTCTCCATCCTTCTTTGCACAATTCTAGTTAAAATTTTTGACGCATGGGAAGTTAAACTGATAGTTCTAAAATTTTCGCATCTATCCGCGCCTTTTCTTTTTGGCAAAGCTACTATGATGTTCCGTTTGTAATCTTCTGGAATCTCGCCTGTCAGGTATATGCGACTAACTAGTTTAAATAAACGATCTATTACCTCTTGACCTGCGCACTTTAAGATTTCTGCCTGCAAGCCATCTATACCTGGTGCTTTATTATTCCTTAAACTTTTTAGTGCTATCTCAAACTCTTCTCTCATTATAGGACTCCCTAGGTTATCCCCCTCTACACTGCTTTCGCTTTCTAATATATCTTGCACTTCCTGTCCCGCATATAAGTTTCCTAAATATTCTTTCCACCTATCTGCCTTCTCCCCACTTCCGATTAGGATATCTCCTGCCTCATTTCTAATGTTTTTGGTACTAGATCCAATTTCTCTAAAATTTCTCCTAATTATTTTATATGCTTCATCAGTGTTTCCTACTTCGAATTTATCTTCCACTTCTTTGCATTTATTATCGATCCATTGCTCTTTCGCTTTCCTACATTTCCGAATAATTTCCCACGTGATCGCCTTATATCTTTGTTTCCCTATTTCATCTAACCTATTTTTATATTTTCGCCTTTCGTCTATTAGACTCACAATATGTTTTGTTATCCAGGGTTTCCTACTTTCATTCTGTTTATGACCCAAAATATCCCTAGCTGAGGAAACTAAACTATTTTTAATGCAATTCCATTCTGCCTCTATGTCCCTAACAATATTTTCACCCGCGCCCTTTAGTACTTCGTTTGTCTTTTTCTCGAACTTATTGCGCATATCATCATCTTTTAGTTTCTCTGGGTCAAGATACCTTCTTCCGCTTCTTTTTTTCAAAATCTTAAATTTAAGATTGGCTTTCATAACGACTATATTGTGATCACTATCTATATCTGCTCCTGGATAACTTCTACAATCCCTAACTTGATTTCTAAATCTTTGCCTAACAAGAATGTAATCTATTTGATATCTCCCTAAGTCTCCTGGCATCTTCCACGTATAGCGTCTCCTAACATGATGGTGAAATAGAGTGTTCGCGACCGTTAAGTTATGTTTATCGCAGAACTCTATCAGTCTAACTCCCCTATCGTTCCTATTGCCTAATCCAAAGGGGCCAACTATTCCGCCCTCTTGCCCTGTGCCTACGACTGCATTGAAATCTCCTATAATTATTAAATTTTCGTGCCCTCTCACAAAATTTAGCACATGTTCAATATCACTATAAACTGCCTCTAAGGCCTCATCACTGTAGTTAGAAGTGGGCATATATACCTGTATTATTACTGTTTTTACAGGTTTCGAATCTAACCTAACCATAACTACCCTGTCACTTTGCCGTAAGAAATTTTCTACACTCTGCCCTACTTTTTTCCGCATAACAATTCCTACTCCCGAATTTCCTCCTACAGATCCTGTGTGTATTACTCTAAAATCTCTGCTCCAGAAGTCTCCAGCTTCTGGCCATCGCACTTCACTGATACCTACTACGTCTAATGCTAACCTATCCATCTCAATTTTCAAATTCTCTAACTTTCCTACTTGTTTCATGCTTCTAACATTCCACGCTATAATGGTTTCAAAAATAAAATTTAAAAAAAAAACATAAATTTGTGTTTGTTTGAAGGTGGTAGGTAATATTTCAATAAATGAAAAAAATTGTCTTTCATTTATCCAGTGTTGTAGTCAAACCAAGCCAATAAATTGACGTTTACCTGCAAAGATTTTGTTTATTTTAAAACATCTGACGTCAAAGAAAACTGGTAAAGGTAATTATAACAATTTAATAATCTTTAACAGTGTTGATATATTTTCTTTGGCTTTCAAACGTTACTGTTCTTGTAATCTGCAATGGTTTTCTCTCGTTCCAAGATTACTTTGTCCTTGAATCACATTAACAGCATGTTTGCCTACACGCAAAGAGAAATAATACTAATTACGGTATGTACTTACGCTTACCAGTATTATAGAGTTCAAAGAGCAAAGGTTTTTCCATGCAACATACAACTTTTTCGGATACAAAAATTTTGCAGTTTTACTGCTATGAAAGATATTACTTTTCGTGATTTCACAACAGAGTTTACAAATTTTTATGATTCGTTCAATCGTTAATAGCGAACACGTAAAGATTTATACATATTTTGATTGCTTTTGAAATGAAATGGAAGACTGCCAACAATTATGACTTTTTCTCTTAATCTTATATTTTGGCATGGAGAAGTTAAAAGAAAATTGTGTCTATTTTTAAAGTCTATTTAGTTATTGATTTATGTCAGTTTGCATATTACGTTATTTGCAGTTCACTCCACACGCAAATCTTGATGGAACTGTTTCCCTGAGATGAGGAGCAATCAATTTCAGTTGCTGAACAAAACATTGCTTCCATACTTAACAGATAAGATAATCGAGTCGCATATAAAATTATTAAGATTTCCTTTGAAATTGGAAAGTGTGTTGTTGGCTTCTTTAAAATTTAACATTCAGGGTGAATGAAGAATTGTTGT
Organism: Xestobium rufovillosum; assembly: GCA_963966045.1. NCBI lineage: Eukaryota > Metazoa > Arthropoda > Insecta > Coleoptera > Ptinidae > Xestobium > Xestobium rufovillosum. Next base: position 31,344,087 of record OZ014498.1, on the reverse strand, counting down.
TAGGTAGGGGAGACTGATAAACAACAAAACAGAGTGGGGTAGCTCGCTGTATTTGGTGGATGGTAGCTCATCCTACATCCCCAACTATTCATTATGTACCGTTAAGAAATAAATTAACTTTGCGGCTTAACAGACCCACCCCGTATATTTCATTTGCACTTAGAAATTTCTTGGTAACAGATGGGAGGGTCTAGTTGGAAACGCATCCATTACTATGTACAAATTTGTTATAGCAGTGAAATTTCTTAGTAAATCACTAACCCATAAAAACACAACATAAAAATCTCCATCACGCAATTTCTAAGAACCTACGTACATGGTACATATGTTTTTATGAGAGAGGGTAGGAAGCCCTATTACACTATTCTTAGTCTAATTAAAGAAAACTTACTTGAAAGTTCAAATTCCCAAAATCTTCTTCATAAATTGCGCCACTGTACAATATATATTAAACATATGCACACCAAGTACCGAGTCCCATTTGTTTATTTTTTCAGCTTCTGAGAGCAACCACAAACAAACCGCATCACATTATCAACAAAAAGAACGTGAACAAAAACAAACATTAACGACAAAACATTAACCGCATGTTTTAAATGGATTTTACCGCCCGTTTTCGACAAGCCAGCACGAAAAACTAAGTCTAACTCTCATAGGCGTTTTGATGGTGGAACGAACGACGCCGAGCGTCGAGGCGACCGCTTCTATTGATCGAAACGAATGTGTATAAGACCCAGAGCATAGCCTGGCTTCCCGTTGTGGATCGCGTCTACATACATTGGAATTACCAAAGTTTGCGGATGTTATGCTTCCGTTTGGGTTTCCAATAATTTAGAAATAACACTTGATTAGGAAAATCAAAGCTAGTCCACATTTTTTTAATGTAGGCTTTAGCTAATGTTCAAGTGTGACTGAATTTATTTTCCTGTGCAAGGCTCAAGTTCACAGGAGTACCTGAGCCTTCTTCGAAGAAGACATCACTCTTGCAAACAACCGCCTCAGAGGAGAGTTCTGATACGGGGCTGTCGGAATTAGTGGAGACGGGAAGATCGACTTCGTAAAAAAACCTGCTTTAAAGGGAATTTTGGAAATTCTGATGTTTGAAGAACATTTTTCTGGTTTCTGGCGGAGTGTAAAAAAAATAAAAAACATTTTTGCTTGTTACATCATAACAACAAAAAAAAACTCGTCCTGAAGGTGAACACTTTTATTGCCGTGAAATTATAGTAATAAGATCCTGTCAACAAAACCAGTACCTGTAAAACTGTTTGCCAAATGACGTCATTACTTTCACTGACGTCATGGACCGAAATCGATTAGAGACACGCGCTGATATATTTAGATAACAGGATGCTCTTTCGGCGGAGAAAAATTTTAATTTCTTTTTCTTTGGGGTAATTATGTAGGTAACGACTTTTTCATCATCTACGTACACAGGTTTTTTTCTGATCACACGCGCAAATGTTTTATTAGTTCAAGACTCGCAAAACTAAATATTTTACATCACAAATATTTATGTTAAAAAGGGAAATTTATTGCAAACCTCCCATCTGACAAATTACTTTAGCGTTTGTTTTCGAATTTATAAACAAAGGTTGGCCATTAAGTATTTTGTTTTAAATAGGAATTGATTGAAATCCGTAACGTGTTGATTGCATTGCAGGTACATACAAATAATTATTACAAATAGGGGTAGCGAAGCGTAGGAGAGGGAAACTTCAAATTTATGTTAACCTTTGACATTTAAACAGCTCTAGCCGGGTTCGGCTTTCCGGGTCTTCCGGGCGCAGCCAGACATACAGGCTTTATCGCCCGGAGTGGCATCTACCGCATTTTTTGCTCCTATCTTATCTTCGACTGGTTTTTTATTGTTTTCACAAATACAGTGTATGGTATGGTCCAAGCTCGCTCTAAAATAATCTGCCCCTGTTCTTTGCTTTGACAAAAGTAGTATATAAAGCTAAGTATTCATGTTGGGGTTCGTCATATACTAGGTATCTTAAGATTTTGTTGTACCTACTTAATACCTAAATCAACTGGATATTTTAGTATTTCTTGCAAAATACTGAAGGCAATACAAATTTTTTCCACTGTCGTGGAACATTTGTAAACATGTTTATTAACCTAAATTGTTTGTAAATTTTTATACTTTTTGTTTTTGCTTCAAGCAATGATTATAACTACTGTTTCTCGAACTATTTTTAGGTTTAACTATAAGTTTTTTGTCTCGTTTTTTGTGGTTTAAACTGTTGGTTTCTTCGCTCCGCTTGACCTTAACCTGGCAGATTTTTGTGTAAAAAATGTAAATCTGGACCACGTCACTTTGGACCTACCTACCTTCTATTGAATACTTTTTCATTAATTTTGAAGAAAAACTGTTAAATTACTGACCAATCCTGTTATTTTCATAACTAAAGATTCAACAAATTTAGGAACGAGCAAACACTGCAAATGCTGACTTTACAACGCCAACTGTCATATCTACTCTATGCCACTCATCTATTTCCACTATTTCCATGCTCTATGCAGTCAGACATAAACAGCCGTATCCATAGATACGAACATAATTTCAATGCGACAGATAACGTAACGCTTGATTTTACTACTCGTAAATTTCCGTACCGTGGGCTATACCTAACTGATTATTTTTTTCATCGTCAAATTGACCAATAGGAACATTGCATTTCGTAAACTTGCCTGTTAGTTTCCCGTAAACACCCTGTAAATTGGAACTAAAATTAAAAATAAACATAAATGTACCTCTTTATGCATTCATATTTGCAAGGAGACCGAGTGATTACCTGTAATCGTTATAATTGCTTAAATAATCAAAAAAACTCTAAATACCAACATTACCATAATTAATTTGCAACTTAAACAATGCGGCATAAGATTCTGAACATATATTAACTGAAACTTACGCATTTTTGGTGGCTTTCACAGAAAAAAATTTTAACTAAACAAAACACTTTTCTTTGATGCAGAAACGGTCACTTATTTAGTCATTTTGGGCGAAGAAAATTCAAAATTGATCACATCCCAAAACATACCACACTCAAGCTAAATACAACTAAGAACTAAAGGAAATTGGAATTTGTTAAGGAATTTAAGCAGTCAGGACCGCCTTCGGGTTATTTGAAATGTAAACAGTTCGTATAGTTATGTATCTTGTCGTAGGCGTAGGAGTGCTGCAGCCGGACCTGTACTACGTCAGCTGTCAGTATCATATGTTTAGTGTCGCCAACTGTTGAATGTAAAACTCACAGGAGAAACAAACAATATTTGGTATTTTTCGTATTACGTTGTTGGCGATCGATAGTTTGCAAACAGGGTGTTGTTTAAGTTTGACGTTTACGTAGACTTTCATTGTTTGAATGTAAAAATATTTATCAACAATAGTATGAACATTTTTAGTTTTTACACTGTATAATGTTAAAACTATGCATTATACCCAGGAACTTCTCTTTCATCTATTCTTAGTGGTTTTCGTTGAAGGTATGCTCGTCAAATCGAATGAAACAATTATTACGTCAATTATTCAATTTAGGTTCCACTGATTTTCAAGAATACGCTGTAGACGTAGACTGCAATCTTACTATTCCTTGCCCTATACCTCAAAGCAGGAACGTTCAATGGAGTTACGAAAAACGGGAAGATAAAATCAAAACTATTTTAGACGACGGTAGTCTTTTCATTTCTGAGGCTGACAAGAAGGACTCTGGAAATTACACTTGCTCTCTCGAAAACACTTCCAATGATGTCGAAGCTTTAGTAAAAGTATTTGTTCGAAGTATGTTACGTCTTAAATCTTTTATACAGTGGCGGCTCCGTTCACGACGGAGGCCCGGAGCCCTCAGTTATGAGCCGCCACTGCTTTTATATCGACTAATTTTGTTTCAGCACCTCCTCCGCCATTAGTTAACGTTACTATACATCCCAGCACGATACTAGCTTTAATTTTATGGAACGTCGACGATGATGGAGGTTATCCGATTATCAATTTTACGGCTCAGTATCGTTTACATGCACCTAATGAAACTTGGAAACCCATCTCTCCTAACCATATCAGCCCAAATTCTGTAAGTGTTTTATATTCTGTTTTAGAATGCCTGATTTTGACAGGCCGCCATTTGTTGTTGGAGGGCACACATTCATTCATGTTTTATTCGGGAAAATAGAATTTAATTAATTATTTCATTATAGAGACAGATAGATGTTTATAAACTGGAGCCTGACACTTACTATGATTTCCAAATTTGGGCCACCAACCAATTAGGAAGGGGTGAAATTGTCGAAGTCACTGCCAGAACGTTAGATGTATACACCGAAAAAGGTAAAACAATTTTTATTATTTTCCTGTTAAATTTTTCTTGTCTATTCTGCCTACTTGTGATCCTGAAGGGTAATTGTTTAAAAATTTTATTTCGTTTAGTAGAACAGGCACGCCGGTTGTTAGCTGGTGCAGAAAACTTCGATTCGAGAATTTGGCTAGTGGCTGTGGCTATCGTAATGGGTACTTTTGTAGTTTTGGGGTTAGGAACTTGTTTTCTACTGTATCAGGAATGTCGAGTGCCTGGTGGTAAGTCGTAGAGGTGTGTTTTGGTTTTATTTTATTTTTACGCACATCCTAGTTTTTCTGCACTCTCATATAGATTTTGGCTTGTTTTTGCATGATTCTACAGGTTGTCCCGTTAAATACCTTTTGATCCTTAAAAGAAGAAAGTTCTTGAAAACATGTAAAGAGCTAAATGTTCTAATCCCCATCAAATAATGAAAAGAAAGAAAATTGGAACAATCTGTAAATTTAGAAATAATTCATTTTTGTTTCTAAGACTCGCGAAACATTCTCTTTTATGACTCACACTGCCTTTAATGGCTGATTTTGCAGCAACAGACGAGCAGGAAGTAATCGAATTAGTGCCCAACATAATACTGAATCCTGGTTTCGACGACAACTCGCACACCGAAAGGGTACCAGCTGATGAAAATTCGAACAATGAAACAACGATACGTCTGAACAATAACACCGTTGTGCAACCTAGAAATATGTAGTAACCAAAAAAGAAAAACATAATTTTCTACGAATCTTATGAAATTCGGCATAAACTCAATTTTATGGTGAAATTCATAGAGCAATTTTGCTCGCGTGATTGTTGATCATCTAGTTTATATCATGTAGCGATTTTTTGGAAGAGCTTTTGGTACATCGTAGATAGGGTTTTTATCTATTGAATAATCACAACATTGGTGATATTAACAAGAAAAATCTAGTCACGAGAAATTATTTTTTATGGCGCCAAAAATTGTCATATCACACAGAGATTGTTTTTGTTGTGTAGTTTTTATTTCTAAGTAGTTTTTAGGTTAAATTTAGGTTAATGAGGAAGCTTCCATTTTGCATTAGCTTAGGTGCAGAAAATTGGTACACTGCTGTGGTCTGTTTTCGATGTTTTCCTGTAAAGGTGTCCATACATTTTGTGAAAATATTCAATACTTAAATTTCACCCGTTTTAGATACAAAACAATTTTTTAAACCTGTCATTTATCATTAAACCTGTTAGTATATCACACCAATGTTAGGGCACCTTGCTTCTTACAGTTCTATTGAAGCCAGTGACAACAGCAAGAACTAATAAAATATAGTAACCAAAAAAAGAAAAACATAATTTTCTACGAATCTTTTATGAAATTCGGCATAAAGTCAATTTTATGGTGAAATTCATAGAAGGAAACTTTTAATTTTTTAACTTTTAATTTATTTTCGGCATAAATTGATGCAACTTATTTTTTCAGTACCTGTCTGCAGTAACCAAAGATTTTATTTTTTCATTCACGAACAAATGAAAATCATATAGGCTGTCTCTAGTTTAAATTTTGTTACGTAGTTACCCATAAGTTGCATTAGTTTTGTTAGCAAAACGTAGCAATACGATTTAATAATGAAACTCTGCGTTGTGAAAATACAAAGTTCCATGCAAGATACAGGGGAGGGCCGTTATTGTTTTTACCAGCGGCTCGCTGTGCCTCGTGTTCATTTAGATTTCGAGGGTTGTATGATTTGGTTGTGCCTAAAAGGTGTTTTAGAAGCAGGCGAATTAGGTTAAGGCGTATCTGGAGCTCAATTTTTTAGAGAAGCTCGCTTACATGCAAATAATTTTTCGCGAAAAATAACCGTATGTTGTGAAAATTATCAGTGCCTCAAATAGTTGTAAAAAAATTGTTTTTGAGCACATTCGACATTGAATTTTTACAGACTGACAAGTTTTTTATAAATGAAAATAATGGAAATATTCTAATGTGCGATCGAGCAGCCCTTGGGCGGTACATGTCGTTTGTTTCATTTGTTTCGAAACAAAAGTGAATCGTGACAACTGTCAACAAGTGTTTAAATGTCATAAATTCGGAAAGTTTAATGCATTTTTATATCTTTTTATAAAAAATGGGAATATGTGTAATTGTCGTTTTGTGAGTACAAACATTTATTAATTTTCTTTGATTGGTATTCAAACTAAAATTGAAAAGTATGCGTTTACTTGTCGTTGTGTATTCATGTTTGTATTATTTACTGAGCGTTTATCGGGGAGTTTTTAGTCTATTCTTTTTCCAGGAAAAAACATCCAGATATACAAACTTACTATCAGGTGTCCCAATAGTGCGACGGCATACTTTAAAATAATTTTGATTTATATGGGTTGTCCCATTTCTTCCGCATAGCACATAACTTAGTTCTTTTAAATGGAACACCCTGTATTTGATTATATTTCTGAATTCATTCATTGATTTTACTATGAGGTTGTATAAGACATTTTTTGTCTAAAATGCATAGTTTTGACGCTACGAGCATTTCTTTGAAAATATTGACAGATGAAGAGGAATTTTTAAAATTAAATATCTCTGAACTGAACAAAACTGAAGCAGTATTATTTTGGTGCGATAAAAACAGCATCTAGGAGTAATCATCGCAGTAATTAAAAACCGAAAATGTTATACAGGGTATGAGCAGTTCCATTGCCAAATTAAGAAATTTTGAAATTAATTTATTTGGACGGAAAATATTTTCAGTATTTTAATCCTGTGACAGCTTCTCATAAATTTAATTTTCAAAATCCCCCTACATCTGTTAAAATCGTCAAAGAAATGTCATTTAAAAAAACAGTTAAGTTAGGTGCTGTGCAGAAGAAATTGGACAACCTGTATAAATGTAAATAATTTTAAAATATGGAAAACTAAAATTAAGGAGTCTTTCATATAACTTCATTCTCTAAAATGCACAAGCCTCTGCCACGGCACTAGTGGGACATTATACAGGGGGTCGTGCGAAACGCATATGTAAGTTTATATTGGAAATGGAGAGGTTTACGAAAATATGTTTCAGACAAAAGTTGATAGGTTGCATCTGCTTTATAAAAGGAAAATATTTTTACTTATACATCTTGTCCCATTTAAGGGTGGCGGACCATAGATATAGTTTTTTAAATGGAGCACCTGTTATTAATTGTTTTTCAAATTCTACACTTAATTATAAACATAAATTTTATTGTAGACCATGCCTGGAAAATGTTGGTTTTTGAGTTATTCCAGTTTTTTCGAAATTTTTGAAATTTGCAGACCTTTAGGTATGTACTTAGAATTCAGCAAAGCCAAAACAGAAACATGTGTTTTTGGAAATCTCTAGATAATAGACCAGTGAGTCAGTGCTTGTATTAGAGAACCTAAAATACTATACAGGGTGTTCAAAATAATCAGCTTCTTTTATCTAACTTCAATGAAGCATAACTTGCGATTTTTAAATGGAATTGTATTCTTTATAATATTTACTAACACTTTTCTAAAGGTATTCCTATACCTAAAGCTGATATTTTCATACTTATCACAATTTGATGGTAAATTTCCTGTGCAATAAAGTTTTCTAGTAGGTACAAGCACTGATTCACTAGTCTGTTATTTAGAGATTCTCAATAAATCAGAGTAGTTAGAAAATGACAATACTGGATACGAACCCGTTCGGAGCACATAGCGCCATCGAGTTCTCGAGGTGCCATCGACTTCTTCGGCAGTGATCTTGAAAGAGACCAGAGGCTGCTGAAGGAGTCGTTGAGGCATCCGAAGAAGTGTCTTCAGCAGCGGCATCTGCAGCAGCCTCTGGTGTCTTTGAAGGTCATTGCCGAAGAAGTGGGCATGTCTTCAGCAGCGTCTGGTGTCTTTCAAGGTCATTGCTGAAGAAGTGGTGTTCAACTACTGCTAGATGCCTTTGGATGTGGCCCAGGTGCCTGCGCCGGGGTTTTCGCAAACGTTCTGGAAATGACGCCGACCGGGATTCGAACCCGGGTCCCCGCGCACCGGAGCCCTCGCTAAAACCCACTGAGCTAATCGGGCTGCCTACATGCCCGTCTTTTAAATCATCCATATATACTTAGGATTGTAAACAGAAGTTTCTCGGAAATTCCAATGGTTGCAATTGTTTATACTAAATAAATATTGATATCAAAGTTTAAGAAAAAAGCACGTTCGCCGCCGATAAGAGATGTTATAATTGTTTTTATTATGGGTAAAAAGCCTTTCAACTCGCCGACAGGATTATGTTTGTTTAGGTTTGCTCCCACGTTCTGTATATGCACATACTACGTTGTAGACACTACAAGGTGACCCGTTTATTTGTTTGTATTATTACAATAAAATAACATTCTAGAACATTCGTCAGTTTGTTTATTTTGATACGTACTATGTTTTGAAATTACTTGTTATCTTAATGCGTTTCGGACACGTGTGGGAACCATCTGGTGAGTGCTGGAAGTACTAATTGAGTGTCGGTAATATAGAACACATGTAGATTTCTGTTACACTTACTGGAAAGTGCAAATTGAATGTCGGTAATATAGAACGCATGTAGATTAGGGCCCACTGCACACGCCCCCTTGCCCCGCCCACTTAGGTCATGGAGGGTATCAAATTAACCAGCTCGATGAGACAAATAGGAATCTATAGTTATTCTCCTACTTCAGAATTCTCATCAGATGTCTGTCTGTCTGTCTGTCTGTCTGTCTGTCTGTCTGTCTGTCTGTCTGTCTGTCTGTCTGTCTGTGTCTGTCTGTCTGTCTGCCTGCCTGCCTGCCTGCCTGCCTGTCTGTCTATCTGTCTGTCTGTTACATCAGCCGTTCGTGTCAACAACAACATTCAATGCCAATGACGAAATTCGCATACCAATCCACCAACAAGACGTTTAATAATTTATTATATTAAAATACATTTTGTCAATTAAAATAATATAATGCTGTTCATAATATGATATTATTATATTAAAATACATTTTATTCATTAAAATAATATAACAGTGTAATCAAACTCGTGACGCTGCTTATACATCGTTGACTGCAACAAGAGAAAAATACCATAATTAAGAAATTATACTAGTAAACAAACAAACAAACAAACAAACAAACAAACAAACAAAACAAACAAACAAACAAAACGTTCAGACAAACTGACAGACAAACAAAGATAAGAAATTGTACTAGTAAACAAACAAACAAACAAACAAACGGGCGGACAAACAAAGAAATAACTTCATTCATTATGAAAACAATTAATTTTCCACTACTAAAATTGTGAATCCAAAACTGGCACTTTTTATCTACTATCACTGCATATTAAAAAATCTAAATACTTTACTTACGATTTACAATATTGACCCAAATGACCCCAAGTTCACTGCACGATTCCAACAAAATTATCTTGGTTTCTTTCTCCATGAATAGTCCAGAAAATAAAACATTTTCGGTTTCCGTTGCCATGTGCGATACATTTCCGCACATAATCATTTTGGGTTGGTTCTAAAGATAGAAAATAGTTTGCAATTATGGAACAGATACGTGAGCTTTTTAACTACATATAATGAAATTATTATGAATGAGTTTTATTAACAGAATGCTTGAACAATAAAAGAAATGATTACTGCAAATGGACTTACTTTTAAATTTTCCGGTAAATTTTGGTGGATAAAATGGTACAATAAAATATCTCCAACATCATCTTGGCTAATTACAACATCCATATTGGGAAACTAACTTTTACCGCACCTATTCCGTGGGAACCAACTGAACTATTGAAGTGATTACTAAATAATAATTCTCGCAATTATATTCGTTCTATTTATCTCGCAGCTTTTGCCGAGCTTGCAAAATTTTGGTAACATGCAGAAGTTATCAAAAACAACAATCAATCGAGTGTTTATGTTTCTGGCGGTGGCCTTCAAACTTTTTATGTTCTAGAATGATTTTATTATAATAATACAAACAACAGGGTATAAAATAATCTCGATCATCTTGTAGAGTTTACGACATAATATTAAGTGCACATGTACTTATTAGCATGCAGAACGTGGGAGTCAAACCAAACACATATACATATCCTGTCGGCAAAGTTGAAAGGTTTTTCTAGAACGTTCTTAGCTATTAATATTTCATCAAAATAAAAGCAATAAATCATAACATCTCTTATCGACTTCGAATCTATTGTTTCTTTCTCAAACTTTGATAACAATAGTTATTTAGTGTAAACAATTGCAAACGTTGGAATTTCCGAGAAAAAACATTAATTCTGCAACATCTGCATACTATTGCATCAGCATTTCCAGAACATTCTTCCATTGCGCAACAATGAGCAACACGCGCACTTTTTAAGCCCCGGCGCAGGCGCCTGAGCCACAACCAAAGGCCCCAAAGACACCAGAGGCCCTTCTTCAGCAGCCTCTGGTCATTGCCGAAGAACAGGGTGGACTGACCTGAGGAATAGCCCCGGCGCATGCGCCTGGACGCTGCTGAACACCACTTCTTCAGCAATGACCTTGAAAGACACCAGACGCTGCTGAAGACATGCCCACTTCTTCGGCAATGACCTTCAAAGACACCAGAGGCTGCTGCAGATTCCGCTGCTGAAGACACTTCTTCGGATGCCTCAACGACTCCTTCAGCAGCCTCTGGTCTCTTTCAAGGTCACTGCCGAAAAAGTCGATGGCACCTCGAGAACTCGATGGCGCTATGTGCTCCGAACGGGTTCGTATCCAGTATTGTCATTTTCTAACTACTAATCAGTTCGATTTATGTTTCTGTTTTGGCTATGCTGAATTCTAACTTCAATTGTAAACTTCAAAAAATTTGGAAAATCTGGAATAACTCGAAAACTTCAACATTTTCCAGCATGGTCTTCCATAAAATGTATAATTATAATTAAGTGTAAAATTCGAAAAACAAATAATAGCCAGGGTATTCCATTTAAAAAACTATATCTTTGGTCCGCCACCCTTAAATGGGACAAGCTGTATAAGTAAAAAAAATCGTATTATAGAGTAGATACAACATAACAGCTTTTCACTGAAACATTTTTTCGGAAGCCTACCCATTTCTGATATAAACTTGCCTATGACTTTTTGTCACTCAATATTCAATTTATAAAATGTTAGATATATTTGTTTCTTCACTATACTCCCTTTTGAGTGTGCGTAATTTTCAATTTTTACCATGAAATTTGTATTTATAAAATGTATTGTGATATATTGTGTATGCGTTAATTTTTACACCAAAAAATTGAAACGTTTGAATAATTCGTGTTAAATTGCTTCCGATCTAGTCCACAACTTGCTTTGCTATAAGCTTTATATACTATATTTTAGACGTATTTTTTTAGTAAATAATAATAATGCTATCTAGATCTTCCACTATATTTTGGAATATGCATTTTATTGTATATTTTGTTGGGTTATTTTTCTATTAATATTTTGTTTTTATTATTTAATTTTTTGGAAAGCAGTTGTAGTATTATGATAGTATGTATATATTAATCTTTCATTTATGTATATATGCCTCACTTATACAAAAAGGGTATATTTTATACTAAAATACGCAAGTAATACTGCTTTTTCTGTGTTAAGTACAATACCAAATATTTTTTTGCTTTCATATAGTACTGCGATATTAAAAAGTGCTGAAAATTATTCCTAGTTTCTTCTTACCTTTTCATTATCCTCCAGTTCATTTAAACCGATTGATTGAGCTATATCAAGTTAGCCCCCCACAACAAAATACGAACAGTTTGGAAATACTGTGCAATTGTGCTCGACTTGTGCTGTGTTGTGCTGCAAATAGCATTTTTGTGCTGATTACGCAGCACCATTTTTCTTAAAAAAATATTGGGGGGGCTAACTTGACACTCAGCCCCCCACTTTTTCGATATTTTTGCAATTTTCTCGCTACAGGGAAATTGTGCTCGAGTTGTGCTGGTTTGTGCCGGTGATTATTTTCACGTTGCTCTTCAGAAGAGTACTGGAATTTAAAATTATTTGTTGGGGGGCTAACTTGATACTCAGCCCCCCACTTTTTCGACATTTTTGCAACTTTTTTGCTACAGGGAAGTTGTGCTCGAGTTGTGCTGGGTTGTGCCGGTGATTATATTCACGTTACTCTTCGAAAGAGTACCGGCATTTAAGATTATTTGTTGGGGGGGCTAACTTGACACTCAGTCCCCCACTTTTTCGATATTTTTGCAATTTTCTCGCTACAGGGAAGTTGTGCTCGAGTTGTGCTGGGTTGTGCCGGTGATTATTTTCACGTTGCTCTTCAGAAGAGTACCGAAATTTAAGGTTATTTGTTGGGGGGCTAACTTATTGATACTCAGCCCCCCACATTTTCGACATTTTTGCAACTTTTTGCTACAGGGAAGTTGTGCTTGAGTTGTGCTGGGTTGTGCCGGTGATTACTTTCACGTTGCTCTTCAAACAGAAATGGCATTTGAAAAAAAGTCGGGGGGAAATTGACAATCAGCCCCCCTCATTTTTTTTTGTCAGGAGATTGTGCTCGAGTTGTGCCGGTTCGTGACGCTGTTTATTTTCATGCTATATGACAAAAGACTGACGGAATTGAGAATTATTTGTTTCGGGTGCTAACTTGATACTCAGCCCCCCCCCACACTTTTTCGGCATTTTTGCAACTTTTTTTGCTACAGGGGAGTTGTGCTCGAGTTGTGCCCGTGATTATTGTCACGTTGCTCTCCAAAAGAGTACCGGAATTCAAAATTCTTTGTTGGGGGGGCTGACTTAGACATTTTTGCAATTTTCTCGCTACAGGGAAGTTGTGCTCGAGTTGTGGTGGGTTGTGCCGGTGATTATTTTCACGTTGCTCTTCAGAAGAGTACCGGAATGTAAGATTATTTGTTGGGGGGCTAACTTGACACTCAGCCCCCCACTTTTTCGACATTTTTGCAATTTTCTCGCTACAGGGAAATTGTGCTCGAGTTGTGCTGTGCCGGTGATTATTTTCACGTTGCTCTCCAAAGAGTAGGTACCTGAATTTAAAATTCTTTGTTGGGGGGCTAACTTGATACTCAACCCCCACATTTTCGACATTTTTGCAACTTTTTGCTACAGGGAAATTGTGCTCGAGTTGTGCTGGGTTGTGCCGGTGATTACTTTCACGTTGCTCTTCAAACAGAAATGGAATTTGAAAAAAACCTAGCACATATTAGTACAAGACTTCCTGTAATTATAGTGACTTAATTTTTATTGAAATAAACACCGGCCCAGTACAACTTTAACACACAACGTCACTTCATCAAGAAAATTACGAAAACTTTAACATAATATGGGTGATTGAAAATCAAGTTAGCCCTTTCATCAAAATATTATAAACTGACAAATAAAAGCGCAACTCGACCAAAACCAACCTTCCCCCAACACCTACAAACTTAAGAAAATGTCGAAAACATCAATATTTATGTAAGATTCTGGTCCTCTTTGAACTGCACCAATAAAATAAACACCTTGTATCAAGAAATTTATGAAAATGCTAAATACTTTGGAAGCGGAATGACAATTTAGCCCCTTCTATTCACTTTTTCAAATTTCACTTTGTTTGTAGTACAGCTTGAATATAAACACCGGCACAACTTAGCATAACTTGAACGCAATCTTCCTGCATCTAGTAATTTGTCAAAATGTCGAAAATGTGGGGCGCTAGGTTAGGTCAAGTTCCACTTCTATTTGAAGACGCGAAAATAATCACCGACAAAACCCAGTACAACTACCCTTTGGCAAAAAAGTTGCAAAGGTGTCGAAAAAGTGTGGGGCTGAGTTACAAGTTAGCCCCACAACAAATAATCTTAAATTCCGGTACCTACTCTTTGGAGAGCAACGTGACAATAATAGCGGGCACAACTCCCCCTGTAGCAAAAAAGTTGCAAAAATGGCGAGAAAGTGGGGGGCTGAGTATCAAGTTAGCCCCCGAAACAAATAATTCTCAATTCCGTCAGTCTTTTGGCGCATCGCATGAAAATAAACACTGGCACGAGCCGGCACAACTCAAGCACAATCTCCTGAGAAGGAGAAACTTACTAAATTGCTTAAGAAATGATGGGTGCTGATTGTCATTTTCACCCCGACATTTTTTAAAATTCCAACGTGAAAGTAATCACCGGCACAACCCAGCACAACTCGAGCGCAACTTCCCTGTAGCAAAAAAGTTGCAAAAATAGGAATAACCTTAAATTCCGGTACTCTTCTGAAGAGCAACGTGACAATATAATCACGGGCACAACTCGAGCACAACTCCCCTGTATCAAAAAAGTTGCAAAAATAGGAATAACCTTAAATTCCGGTACTCTTCTGAAGAGCAACGTGAAAATAGTCACCGGCACAACCCAGCACAATTCGAGCCCAACTTCCCTGTAACGAGAAAATTGCAAAAATGCCGAAAAAGTGGGGGGCTGAGTGTCAAGTTAGCCCCCCAACAAATAATCTTAAATTCCGGTACTCTTCTGAAGAGCAACGTGAAAATAATCACCAGCACAACTTGAGCACAACTTCCCTGTAGCGAGAAAATTGCAAAAATGTCGAAAAAGTGGGGGGCTGAGTGTCAAGTTAGCCCCCCAACAAATAATCTTAAATTCCGGTACTCTTCTGAAGAGCAACGTGAAAATAATCACCGGCACAACCCAGAAAAACTCAAGCACAATTTCCCTGTAGCGAGAAAATTGCAAAAATGTAGAAAAAGTGGGGGGCTGAATGTCAAGTTAGCCCCCCCAATGATTTTTTAAGAAAAATGATGCTGCGTAATCAGCACAAAAATGCTATTTGCAGCACAAGTCGAGCACAATTGCACAGTATTTCCAAACTGTTCCTATTTTGTTGTGGGGGGCTAACTTGATATAGCTGATTGATTGTAGTCCTCTATTTGTGTTTCTAATTTTTTTATTCATAGCTAGCATATACATTTTTTATAAATACAAATAAAACTACAATTATAAAATTAATAGTACCTATTTTTTACGAAAGTGGTGTGCAATGTTAAATCACATCACGATGAAAATATTTACACCTTTCTCTCTAAATACTTGAATTAGTCGTCTCTGCCTAAAAGCCTACAAAAACTAACTAAAATGTCTCGTGTTTGTACTTGTCCGAATGAACCAACTCAACTAGAAACCAAATATAAAAAATAATGACTAGTAAAACAGATAAATAAAAAATTCGAAGAAATCTAGGACTGTAAATCAGCGATTTTCTATCTTTTCTGCTATAGATCTGTTTTGTTTCAAATTTTCTGCTAAAAGTTGGTTTTGGTTAGCTAACTCGTCCAGCTGAGTTTTCAAGAGTTCTATTTCTGTCGCCATTTTATTCAGCTGTTCTTCTGGGTCAATTTGTGTTCGACTAGTGACTGAAGGTTCTTCCCTTTGTATTTGGTTGACTGTTGAATTAGCTACACCATTTTCTGTTACATTTGCTACTGTTATTTTGTTGTCTTCCTTTTCTGTTTTATCTATTAGTATATTTGATGCATTGCGTACTCTATTTTCTCTTGAAACTAACTTCTCTTCATGACTGTACTGTATAGGGTCGATCTCCCTCGATATTGCCAAAGGAAGGGGTTGAAATCCCGGTTTGAAAAACGGTTTGACTTGTTGAACCTGATTTTCAGGAGAGTCGTTTCGGTCTACATTTTCAGACACCACTGGATTTGGGGAATTTATTTCAGGTATATACCCCAAGAATTTGTTTGGTTTCGATGTTACTGGTTGCTCATTTAAGGGCGGACAGTTGTAGGACACTCCAAAAATTCTTGTGTGGTTCACTTCCATTGCTGATGTGATTTCTGGCATCGCCGCGTCACACAGGATGGGATTGTCTGGAAAAATAGAGCATTCGTGTATTTGTCGTGAAATGATCCCTCATAATCAAAGCTGGAAATGAACTATTTAAGCAGTTGCATCGTTCAGGGCTCAAATGAAAGAGAGGATGATGCCGCAGGTTATGTTTTTCGGATGCTTCATAGCGTTCGGTGCTGCAGGAAGCTCCTAAATTCGGCGAAATTGAAAAATGCAATCTTCATTTTGAACCCCGCTGGCGGTTCAAATGCTGACAAAATTCAAATAAAAAAATAATTAGGTAGGTACCAGGTACCAGTCATCACACCACTCTCCTCATCAATCTAGAGCACTGATCAGACTAAAATAAAATCGTGGGGCGAGTCGAATTTCTATTATCTACAGTCAGCCGCTCATATCATTATAGGAATGCTTTGGATGCATCTTCTCAATTGACAACATCGCAGAACGATCATTTACATATTTATACAGGTTACGCTACGCCCCACGATTTTATTTTAATCTGATCAATGCTCTAGATTGATGAGGAGAGTGGTGTGATGACTGGTACCTGGTACCTACCTAATTATTTTGTAACTTTTAGTACATTATCTGCATCATCATCATTGTCAAGCCCTTTCATTTGATACTCATATTGAGGGGATTGAAAAAAGTAATCCGCCATTTTGTGGTGGCGGCCATCTTGTATTTTGAATTTTTCATGGTGTACTGTGTTCTACTAGTTAAGCCCTTTCATTTGATACCCATATTGAAGGGGGTTGGGAAAAAATATCTAATCCGCCATTTTGTGGCGGCGGCCATCTTGGATTTACAATGATACTGAATATACAAAATTGTATTGTCATCACAACTAAAGGTGTGTACCAAATTTCAGATCAATCGATTAACAGGAAGGGGGTAAAATTTCAATTACTAGATTTGACCCACACAAACAAACAAACAAACAAACAAGGCAAGCTAAATAAAACAGTTTAAAAAAGGGAGCTATGGAAGAATCAATCTTGATTTGAATGAAGATTGAAGTGAAATAACTGCATACTGTGTTATGTAAGTTATAACCACATGACTTTACCTCGGCAAACTTGTGAGGGGTTTTTAAGTTTTGTATAGGAAGTGAGCGAATATCAAGATCTATTAAGTTGATGTTGAGCGAATATTGCTTAGCAGCGCCTCAACATGGCGAATTTATAAACTTTTGGTGGTAGTTCAGTTGTCATCTGTTAACTGTCAGTTTGAATTTTCCGCGTATCTATAGGCAGTGGATATTATTGGGCCGCCCAACAGACGGAGTGATCACCCTGCAAGCATGCGCTCTAGACGGGACCACGATCAATTTAGGACGACAGAACCGCAGTGATGCGCTTTCTATAGACCCAACGAAGTCGCATCACTCCAATTCGGTCATCATAAATTAATATTGGCCCTGCTAGAGCACGTTCTTGCAGGGTAATCACTCCGTCTGTTGGGCGGCCCAAGTATAGAAAAAATATAAATGTCAACAAAAATTTGACAGCTCAATACCACCAAAACTTTAAATGGTGGCGCTGGCTGAAAATTTGCTCACTTCCTATGGGTTTTAGAAAAAAATTTTTCTTACCATTTAGGTCGATTTTTAGAGTATCCCAAGTAGCTTCGTGAACGCCATGACCAATTTTGCATCTCGTTTTCGTTACCAACTCTCTTCCTAAAGCAACAATTTTGTTGTTGGAAAGATCGGCATAGCACAGTACCGGGAGTCCATGAAAATCTCTTTCTAGAATGGTCAGTTGATTGTGACTGGCCCTGAGTTCTTCCAACCTCGGCAAGAAAGTCTAAAATTCAATTGATAAAGAATGTGTGACAGGTTGCTTCGAAACGATTCTCACTCTGCTAGTTTCTTCTAATGTTTTTATTTGATTGTTTGAAATATCCAACAATCTCAGTTGATCGAGGCCAATGAAATCGTCAGGGGAAATAGTTTTTATATAGTTTGAACTGAGATTCAAGCGAAGCAATTCGGGAAAGCCGCTCAGAGCGCCATCTAGAGACTCCAGATCGTTGTTGTTCAGTCTGATTTCTCCTAGTTTCAAATTAGGATCTATCAAATTCTGTAAAATAGACAACTTTTCACAATATTGACGGACGTTCTGGAAAGAGATCAGAGACTTACTGTTGCTGGACCGATAATTTTGCTGATTCTGTTGAAGGATAGGTCAATTATCCTCAATTCTTGTAAGTTGATGACTTCTATGAAGGAGAATTCCGGTAGGAGGTTGTAGGACATGTCCAAAAAGTTTAGATTTCTAAGATTGATCATAGAATTGTTTAGGGAAGTGATCTGATTGTGACTTAATATTAAGGACTCCATACTGCCACATTCTATAAATTCATCTCGTTGAATCTGAAAGTTTGGAAAAATTATAATTTTCAAAATAAAAACGAAATGTTTAAATTCCGTACTGTGCTAACTAGGTTGTTTTCCAGTATAAGTCTTTTTAGATTCTTAGCTCTTGAAAGAGTACCATCCAGGGCCTTTATAAGATTATTTTGCAAGAACAAAATCTCTATTGAACCGTAAGTTATTAACTGTTGGGGTAGTTTTTGAATATTGTTATTTGCAGCGTGTATCATTTTCAAATTATCAGCTTCTAGAGGCAACTCGTTTTCTAAAGTTGTCAGATCGTTAGCGTTGACGAATAACCAAAGTAATTCGGATAGATTCAGTAGACTTCCGTTTAAATCTCGTATGTAATTTCTTCCTAAGTGCAGACGAAATATATTTGATGGTATGCTGTTCCTGTCTATGCTGGTAATCATGTTTCCCGGCAGTACTAGCACTTCCAGGTGCGTCAAGGCCTGGAAGAAAACTGACATTTGCTTACAACGCTTATTGCCGCAAATCAGAGATAGTCTAGTGGGGCACTAGACCACAAATACAGCGGGCGTAAATTTAATGCCTAGAGTCCACCACTGAGGACCTGGGGGTAGTGCTTGCCACGTTACCTTCTAAAATACACGTGTAATTTAGTACGACGAAGCTGAATGAAGCACCTCTAACTTGGTGAGAAATCACTGGAGTATTTTAGTGTACAATGCAAGGCATTTCAGGGGGATTTCAGGATTTCAGGATATTGTTAATTTTAAATTCTATATATCTAAGTCCATTGAGTTGTACACCATGTATATGTAAGAGGGCAATGTGGCAAACACTACGTCTGATGCCGCATAAACCTTAGGTCCACTCAGATACAGCGATCGAACCGACATCTATATGGTGCTCTGCTGGGTTATCACGTCTACCAAAAAGAAAACTGATCGATATACGTACACTAAAACTAGAATCTGACAATGACTGTATTCTGGTCCTTCCTAAATCTAAAGTTTTGATGTTTGGCATCCTGAACCACAATTCTTCTGGTACCATACCCAAGGCGTTGTCTGCCAAACTAAGATAATTCACCGCTGTGAGGCCATCGAAAGTTTCACCTCTGAGATATCTGTAACAAAGGAGAAATACCAACTTTAGATCAAGGGCGAACTTGCATGTTATAAAAATTAACAAATTTTGTTCCGTTTCCTTGTGTAGGTACCTAACTTATAAAACTGGATCAAACCACCCTGATGTTGGTTAGTCTTTTAACATCTGAGATAGTAAAGCTATAACGGTCGAAAACCGCTAGACATTTTTATCTATGTCCACATTCGACTAGACAAAAATAATATTTGAAGAATGTCAGGGCATCTTCATGAATCATGATTATAAAAATATACAGCTACGGGATTTTCTTTAAAATAAGTTTTGTTTTTGAAATAATAATGTTTTTGTAAACTACTAAAAGTGTCAAAATATTTAAAAAAATGAATATCTCGAAGAGGGTGCACTTTAGACATATACCGTGTGACAAACTTCCATGTGTACATGGAGAAATAACATGGGCAATTACATTTTTGGGGATTCCTGCTCCCCATGTGTAGTTACAGTGGTGGTAAAGGTAGCAATCGAAAGATTATTTTTTTTTGCGTATGAGGATATCAAAAACTCTGCAATTTTCCAATTTATTAAAGCATTAAAAGCAAAAATTACATTAATAATTTTCTAACTAAAACAGAAATTTATCAGATTATCCATGACAACTTAATTTATTCTAATCACGGACGTCTTTGATTTTTATGGATTTTCTGAACTGTCAACATTTAAAAATGAACAAAAATATTTTTTATTCAGTTCAAGAAAAGGTTTTCATTGTGAAAATATTTTACGGCGGCAATAGTTTGCGCGTAGTCCGTGCCTTATTTTCTGTAAAATTCAATAACGGTCCTATTCCTTCGGTATAACAACAAATAATTTAGTAAGAAATTTGAAGGCTGGGAATCTTTCATCGAAAGAAGTTAATTTTTACTAATATATAAACTTGTTTTTTTATTTAGATCATTCTCATTCACATTATTATTGTCATTAGGTACCTATAGTTGACAATTAATTGATTACTGGTGTGGATGTTTCGTTGGTGAATGCTGGTCCATAGTTTAGGGTAAATTGTAGGTGTCGTCTAACCTATTAAAAAGTTTTTGGGAAAATGTTAAAGCAGTAAAATGAAATAATAAAAATTAAATTACTTTAATTTTACTGCAATTATGAAAAATTTAACAAGCGGCAACATTTGTTTATTTTGCTCTAATGAATTTTGTAATCTGGCAATTTAATACTTATTTATTTCATATTATTAGGTAAGGACAAAAACTTATTAATATATAATGAAATTAAAGTAACATAAAAAAAGAAAAATAACTATAACAAATATTCAAATAAACCCCCCGTCTGTATCAGAGAGTATCCCAGCCTATTATACATATAAAGAATTTCTCGCATTCGCAAGTTGCCGATCGTTTATTAAGTTGCATTCCGCAAAAATAGCATTCCTTAAAGAATCAATATTTGGGTGACGAGTTTTATAAATCTTATTTTTTAAATGACCCCACAAGAAAAAGTCACACGGTGCCAAATCGGGAGATCTAGCTGGCCAGTTTATAGCACCACCTCGACCAATCCAGCTCTCTGGAAATATTTCATTTAATAATTCCCTCACTTGTGCTCCAAAATGTGCTGGGCATCCGTCATGTTGAAACCAGACCTCCCGATTCGCATGTGCAACTTCTTCTAATGCTGGGCCAATATGGTTAATTAAAAGATCTAAATAAACTTCTGAATTTAAATTTCCCTGTATTTCAAATGGTCCTATAATGCGATTATTAAAAATGCCTGCCCAAATATTGTTTTTTTGAGGGTATTGCGTTGTAGTGGCTAGATTTATTCTGGGATTTTCCTGTGCCCAATGTCTAACGTTTTGTGAATTTGGCTCTTGATTTAAAGTGAAGGTACACTCATCGGTAAAACAAATTGATGAGAGGAAGCCGCGATCCCGATTAGCCCGTTCTTGCATTTCTTCACAGAAAGTTTGCCTTGATTCTTCGTCAAAAGGAAGTAACTCTTGGTGACATTGGAATTTAAAGGGATGATATTTGTTTTTTTTTAATATGTTATGGACAGTTTCTCTTGAAACATTACATTCTAGGGCAATAGACCTTAAACTAGATGTTGGACTAGCAGTTATCAGGCCTATTACCATTTCCTCTACCTCAACATTTAGATTTCTTAGAACGACTAAAAAAATAAATGATAAGATTAATTTTAGTTTTGTTTCACTCCACGTTATCACTTGTTAAATTTCTCACAATCCCAGTAAAATTTAAGTTAGCGAACAATAAGGAATTAGCAACTAGATATAATAATAATAAGCGAATCAGAATTATCTAAATAAAAACCAAGTAAATTTATTTCGATGAAAGATTCCCAGTATCTTCAAATTTCTTAACTAAATTTTTTATTGTTGTTACCGAAGGAATAGGACTGTTATTGAATTGTACAGAAAATAAGTCACGGACTACTCGCAGACTATTGCCGCCGTAAAATGTTTTCACAATGAAAACCTTTTCTTCAACTGAATAAATATTTTTGTTCATTTTGAAACCCAAATTTTAAATTGTCGATAAATAATGTTGACAGTTCAGACGAATTAGAAATTAGAATCAAGGGAGTCTTTGATTAGAATAAATTAAATTGTCATAGGTAATCTGATGAATATCCGTGTTTTAATTTGAAAATTATTAGTGTAATTTTTGCTTTTAATGCTTTAATAAATTGGAAAATTGCATAGTTTTTGATATCCTCATACGCAGAAAAAAATAGTCTTTCGATTGCTACCTTTACCACCACTGTAATTACACATGGGGAGCAGGAATCCCCAAAAATGTAATTGCCTATGTTATTTCCCCATGTACACATGGAAGTTTGTCACACGGTATGATGTTTTGCATAAAGTGACTTTAAAATTTGACCAAAAATCTAAACGTGGGCATTCCATTTAAAATAAGGAAGTTGGAATCTATTTCCGGTATATCCGGTATAAGTCGCAGAAAGTCAAAAATATTTTAGTCGAATTGCAAATTTGTGTGATTCTACTATATGTACAGATCGTGTAAGGTCGTTGTGGGATACCCTGTATATCTCAAGGTAAACTTTGGGGATGCTGGATTTCCCCATGAGAGCCGCCTATGGGTGGCGCCCAATCTTACGTCAGTATACAAGAGTTGAGAGATTCAACATTAATTGGTGATGGCAAGAAAGAAAGGTCAACGCTTCTGTGGCGCCAAGGTTGCCGGCGCCTATAGGTGTCCGTTTTTATTCACTTTTCAAAAGAATTCATGTTACGAGAGTTCCTGATCGCCAGCCAGAGACTGTCTAGAATCGGGGCGACTTCCGTCTTGCACAGTGCACTCCCCGATGTGTTTACCATTCTTCGTCTTCTTTGGAATTCTTAGGCAGCGGGCACACTTCGCGCAAACAACCTACTTAGTCGCGAAATATTTTCCTCTAAGCAGGCAAATAATATTTTCATTGTTTATACGATCCATAAAATAAGTATATAAGGAGACAAAAATGATTCTATTTAGATATTGGCATGTGGGATAGAAGTCCTTTCTATAGCTATCCCAGCTCACGTGACACGTGCATTTCAAACCTAGACCAAGATAAAATAAGCACTTACGTCAGAGGTGCACGTCACGAATTAAAGCGGACAAGTCTATTTCGCAACGGAAGGAGGGGAAGGCAGATAACTGACATTTTGTATTGTATTGTATTGTTAAAAGAATATATTTTAATCGGCTTCAAATTTCTTTCGCTGTGCTCATTTGCCGATATGTATACTCATAATGGCCTAGCAAAACCCAATATTTTGCAGTCGCCAGTCATCTAACAAGGTGTTTCAAAAATCATACATTTTTAATTATAAATACTGAAAGCTCCAATTTATTTAAACAGGTTTCTTCAATTTGGTCACTGAGCCGTGTGTGCGCTGCTTTAAGTTGGTGAGCTCACTTCTCTGGGCACGCGACCCATTATTACCAGAGGCTATAATCTTGTTTGTAGGCTAAACCCATCACGCGCTTATCTTAAAGAGCTTGTCTACACTTTAATGAAGCATTTTGTTGGAAGTATGTTTGGTGCAGGGGCGGATTGAAGATATTTAATTTGCAAAACAAAATATGTTCTTTTTATTTTGATTTATACCTACCATCTAAAATGCTCTGATTGTAACAGTATTTATACAGGGTATTTCATTAACAATGGGAAATTCGTTAATTGGAGATTCTACAGGTTAAATAATGACCATTGACCCGAGCATGACTTTTTACCATGTACATCTAACGTCAAATCGGCTCCAAAATCTGAAAGACAAACCTTTTTTAAATAATAAATGTATTCTTGTCTCATTTTGATATTCCAGCCCATTTTCGAGAAAAAACGACTTAATGCAGATAGTGTAATTTCAAATTTTTTTATTGGGCCTTTTCAACTCCCGCCCAATCTGAACGGTCCACTTTACTTAAATTTTCTTCAGCAAAATTTGTACGAACTGCTTGAAGAGGTACCACTTAATTTGAGGGAAAATATGTGGTTCATGCAGGAGTACTTAGACAACGTCTTTTCACATCGGTGGATTGGCCGTGGAAGTGAATTTGCTTGGCCTAGAAGCCCCGACTTAAATCCTCTGGATTTCTTGATGTGGTCTCGAATGAAAGATATGGTTTATAAAGAAGCTGTTGATTCACCCGATGAGCTGTGGCGAAGAACACAAGGGGCTGCCAATGAAATCAAAGGCAATCCAGGGGCATTGTTTAGAACTTGGGGGTCTCTCAGGAAACGCATTGAAAAATGTAGCCAAGTGAATGGTGGACACTTCGAACAACTACTTTAAAATTTATGATTAAATAAAAAATTACTTCGCGTACTACCAATAAGTATAACAAAATTATTTTATTTAACCGGTTTCAAGATCTACAAACGATCCCATCATCAGAAATGTTTGTAGATCTTGAAACCGGTTAAATAAAATAATTTTGTTATACTTATTGGTAGTACGCGAAGTAATTTTTTATTTAATCATGGATTTCTACCAAATAGTGAAAAGTGAAAATATTAACTACTTTAAAATTTAATTTCGATGTGATTTTCTTATTTTGTTGTGTTGTGTAATTAATCGATTACAACGAAAAATATTGAAACAATATAGTAACTTAACACAGATCATGTTCAACAGACGCATTGACAAATGACAGTGGAACAAAACACGATAACCTCTTCGACCTTTTCATGTTTCAATTATACAGTTAAAGAGTCGCCTACTTGATTTATGCATTTGTAAATTATCTCCGGCAATAATTGATTTTTCTCGGAATTATCTTGAATTGTATATAGTTTCTTAATTTAATTTATTTGGTAATTAATAGTTTGTTCGGTGAAAACGAAAGCCGGGAGTTTGGGCTGGGTATGTATATGTATATATAAGAAGTTTTTGAACTAAGGTCAGATTAAATCCAACTTGGGGTTATTAATGGAAACAACACACTAATTTGTCAAATTTTTGTAATTTGATACACTTTCAGAAATTCATGTAAAAATGTAAAAAAGTTTGTATCCTGTGTTAGAATTGAAATTATTTCGTTCGAGTCATTGAAATTTATATAGTTGTTTATCGTGGCACAGTAGACGAAAGTCGTCAAGATTATGATAAATGTTCTATCTAAGTAATTACGCACGAGCAAGAAAAACAAATTAGTTTTGTTTTTATGTACCTATCTTATTGTGTCCTAAATGATTGGTTCGTGGCAAGAAATTTTGTACGTTCTGAGTTTTGGGCGTTTCTTTGAAGTTAAATGGGGGAAAATATTTACGCTTTGGTCTAGTTCTAGTCCAAACTGGATTTATTTATTTATAAAAATACCATATACCTACACCACAAATGTATGAATAAGATTTTCGGGAAAACTGGCTCTACATCTCTAGCAACAATTTACAAAATCTATTCGGAAATAAAATAAATACCAAAAGGACAGAATGAAAGTAGAAAACCCTGGACAACAAAGCATATTGTGAGAATAATAGAGGAAAGGCGAAAATATAAAAATAGGTTTTAGGTTGGATGAAAGAGCAATGGATTAAATGCAAAGAAGTGGAAGACAAGTTGAAAGTTTTTCAGAAAATGACGTTAGTGCTTGAAGATTATTTTACTAAGAATGCTATTTTATTATTAACATCAACTATAGGAAAAGAGTCATCTGATAATTATCGTTCAGCGCAACTAATCATTAGACATCATACAATTAGTATCGCGAAGACTCCATTCATAGTTTTATGTGCTATCCATAGAAAACTTGCCACTTTCTGATTGTTCAATTACTCTGGCCAATGCGATAGGTTCTTATACGATTATTATTGAAACACATCAATACATTTTTGCAATTTGTTTTTGCGTGATAAGATAAACACAGGCGCCGTAATTACGTCAAAAATTTTCCTTCTCAGTAAATCTTTGGTTTAAAAACAAAATGAAAGAACTTACGAGAATCTTGTGTTCTGATTCGCGGGGAGAAATTGTGGATAAACATATTCCACAAAATCTTACGCACCGCAAATAATTGTGATGATACTGCAGAGTGTCAAAACACCAACATTTAATAATCATTGTAATAACAGAATGTTTGAAAATGTTAAATTGAATTTTTCCAGTAGATTTGATCTATCGTCGCCATTTTGGTCTTCCCGTTCTTCCTGTGCCTGCTCAGATCGTGATTGTGACAACCGTAGTCTCTCCAACTCATTTCGCTTTTCGCGTTGTCCATCGTTCTGATTCAGTCGTGAGTTTCCTGTTCTTCTTGCAATACATGTGCGACGACCAATGTTGCTCCGTCTGATCGGCGGCATTGCACTAGTGATCACAACACAAACAACAGCACAAATTGTAATTTGGACGGATAGGTATATTTTAAACAAAATAATTGATTGTGTAAAATTTTGTGGAGTCTTTGAAATTGCATTGCGCGGTCATGACGAAAGTGACATGTCCAATAATCCTGGGATTTTTCGTGGCCTTATAGATTTTGTCTCTGAACTAGACTTAATATTTAAAGAGCACATTGAAAAAATACAGTATTCAAAGGAATATCAAAAACAATTCAAAACGAAATTTTAGATTCAATGTTGGCCGTTGTACACATACATATAATAAAGGAAATTGACCAGACAAATTTTGTGGCAATTCAAGTTGATGAGAGCACAGATAGCTCCAATAAAACGCAAATGATTTTTATCTTTCGATATGTATTAGATGGTATTGTGCATGAAATATTTTGGAAATTTGTCAACCCTCCAGGTACCACAGCACAACATTTATCCGATGCAATAATGGAAGAACTCCAATTATTAAAAATTAATGAAGCACCCCATAAATTGATTGCTCAAAGTTACGATGGTGCATCAGTCATGAGCGGTAAGCTGGGAGGAGTACAAACAAAAATTAAAGAAATGTACCCAAATGCACACTTTATTCATTGTTATGCCCATCAACTTAATCTTATCCTTCAAAAAGCGGCGAGTCAACACAAACCGATAAAAATATTTTTTGCAAATTTACATGCATTTTCGTCTTTTTTCGGACGATCCCCAAAACGTACGGCGGTATTGGATAGGGTGGTTAAGGTGAGATTACCTAAAGCTGCACCCACTCGATGGGCTTTCAATACAAAGTGTGTTGAAACTGTACACACTTATAAAGATGATTTAATATGTTGTTTGGAGCAAATCATTGATGAGGAGGAAGACGGAAATAATATAAATCAAGCAACTGGTTTAAAAAGGCATTTGGAAGATGAACTTTTTTTATTTTGGTTAATTTTTTTTCATAAAATAATGCCTCATGTAGACATATTGTTCAAACAATTACAAATGCGAGATATTGATGTTATATCAGTCAAAAACTACATAATGTCTTTCAACAGCAATATCCAAAAAGTGAGAAGTGCTATTTTAGAATCGGAAGAACCAAGCACATCATCAGCGAAAAGAAGAAAAGTTAATGCAGGGGATCCTAAACGACTAACTGCACTTGAAATTTGCGACATGTCTGAAATTCATCATAGATTTGGATTCAATGATCATCTCATGATTTCACAGTTATTTCAGACGGAGAAATTTGAAGCATACACTACCAATTTTCCCCAAATTATTTTAAATATGTTGAAGGCTAATTATGCTACAATAGATATTTCCAAACTAAAATCAGAACTTGAAGTAATAAATTGTCGTGAGGATTTTCGTAACAGTGCCGGTGCAGTCGCCATTCTTCAACTTTTTATTAACATGAATTTGTCCGAAACATTTTCTGAAGCAGTGAACTTGTTAAATATCTTGTGTACACTACCAATGACAACCGTGGAAAGTGAGAGATGTTTTTCAACTCTGAAACGGATAAAAACATTTTTACGCAATACAATGGGACAGTCTAGACTTAGTGCCTTGTCTATGTTGAGCATCGAGAAAACGCTTGTCAAGAGCATTCCAAACTTCAACGAGAAAGTCATAGACCATTTTGCGGAACAGAAGGAGAGGAGAATTGACTTGAAATATGTATAAGCACGTTTAAGGTATGTTTTATTTTAACAATATGTCCCCTTATATTTTTGAAGATTTGGACTTACAACGTGTCCTATAAAGTTATCCACATATGGGAAACTTCTTTATTATCCGTTTGTGAAAAAATAATATTCTTCATAAAAAGCTCTGAATTGCTCAAAAATCAAAATGCACTCGCAACATTCCAAAAATATCGGATAATATACAAGGGAGATAAAAAATAATAATTTGACTGAAGAGTAAAGTACCCTTATTCTTGTAAATAATGAAAAATGTTATTCGGGAAAGTTATTCAGTATACAAAGTTATGGACTATTATGAAATAACAGCCACCTATGATCATATTTATGTTTCGTGAATATAAAGCAAGAACAGCAATTTGCATTGAGAGAAAAGGTGGATATTTTGAGGCAATAGTTTAGGAAGTGCTCTAATTTAAATTTAAGTTAATTTAAAATAATTTTAGTTCTTTATTAGATATTAACACGTTTGTAATTTAGAAAAATAAATTTGATCATAGGTGGCTGTTATTTCATAATAGTCCATAACTTTTTATACTGAATAACTTTCCCGAATAACATTTTTCATTATTTTCAAAAATAAGGGTACTTTACTCTTTAGTCAAATTATTATTTTTTGATCTCTCCTGTATATTATCCGATATTTTTGGAATGTTGCGAGTGCATTTTGATTTTTGAGCAATTCAGAGCTTTTTATGAAGAATATTTTTTTAATAAACGGATAATAAAAAAGTTTCCCATATGTAGAGAACTTTATAGGACACGTTGTATATGTATATATTTTTAGTATTAATTATAAGTTCCAAAACCAAAATGACCCCCCTGGTTATTAACCCACGAGCCGCCACTGCTATAGACCATGTCTGATATACGTATGCAAAAACTGTGGAGCCGTTGTCCCGCAAAATGGCCAACAGGCAAACACCCACAACGTACGGACGGAAATGTGCCCCCTTGCCAAAAAGGCTTAGAATGACCTGAAACGTCCAGATTTAATTACTATCACGTTAACTAAAAGTAACGCATTACGTTACCTGTAACATTGAAATTATGTACGTATCTATGGATACGAGCATTGAAATAGTGAAAATAGAGTGGCATAGAGTAGATATGACAGTTGGCGTTGTAAAGTCAGCATTTGCAATGTTTGTTCGTTCCTAAATTTGTTGAATCTTTTGATTTAATATGGAAAACCCTAATATTAAATACTCCAAATATTGCTTAGTGCCGAAATGTGAATCAACGCCTATTCGAACACCAGGAAAAGTATTTATTTCATTGCCAGTGGGATCGACGTTTAGCAGATTGTCACTTAATTACTGAATTTATAAACAATTTATATTTTGATGTAGTTAGACATTTTCGAACATAAACCATCTGATAAATACACATTTGGGTATAAAACTGACATTCGCGTGTACCCTATTATCAAGTGATTGAATAATCGTTGGTGAGAAGTAAA
Source organism: Xestobium rufovillosum (assembly GCA_963966045.1). NCBI lineage: Eukaryota > Metazoa > Arthropoda > Insecta > Coleoptera > Ptinidae > Xestobium > Xestobium rufovillosum. The sequence goes on along the minus strand of OZ014498.1, from coordinate 31,314,446 downwards.
CTCCAGTCGTGCGTCGGAGCTGACACACACAAGTTTTTATTGATATATTTGAAGCATGACTGATGGGATTATTTAGCTCGAGCTTATCAAATGAAAATGGAACACCCTGTGTGTCTGTTTCGGACTGCAAAAAATGCCAGGTAAAGGGCAAATCGAGTCGTACCTGTAACAGATACTTATAAGCTATACATTATTACTAATTCATAAATAATAGGCAAAATGGCGGCTTTCCGTAAAATCAATTACTTCGATTAAGTAGGTAGGTAATAATTGTGCCTGTTTTTACTATGGCGAAGAAGCCATCATTAAATATTCTTTAGCACAGTTGCTGCCTTGCCTAGGGCAGAATAATTTTTGGTGGAAATCTTAAAATTTGTGATACGGTATTTTTGCTTTTATAAATGTTTAATTATTGTGCAGGACTTGACATTGCAAGTGAAGCATAAGATAGTGGGGTCACTATTTTTCCCGAAAATTGTGGAGACAGCATTATTCGCGGTCTTACAACATGTTATCTCGAAAATTATAAAGAATGCCCTACATTAAATGATTTTATGTGTCTCCAAAAACTTACCGAAGGTCATCGTGATTCAGCTTTAATTGTTCTATGCTCATATTTAACTCCTTAAAGGTCCTATAAGATAAATCTTCTAAACTAGAATAGTCCACCTTGAGGGAGATGCGATCGGTGGGCGCAAAATGTCCCTTAAACAAATTCACCACTTGTTCATAAGAAGTCATTTTTTCACAGTAAATACTGGTCAGCTGATTCGCGTCCATCCTACACGTGCACGGCGAGATCGCCTTCCACATGGGACAATGCGGCATTCCCATCGATAAACCCAGGACGGACAACAGAAGCGCCGACATACTTCCGAAACGTCGGCCTACCATCAGATCAATTTTGGCGACGCTCACTTACTCGCGAAACTGATCCGGCGATGCGCGGATTTTTTTGAAACATTTGAAGAACGGTGATCGCGGACCGGAGCCAGAGCGCGTGTTCCGGGTTTCTTCCGGGCGCTTGTTTTGTTTTTGGATCCGTTCGGCGGCAGGTGCTAGCCCGACTGTACTGCGGTCGGTAAGTGACTGACGGGACGGTGGCGCCTAAATTTTCTTGTCGAGCAGCCTTGGCTCTACGGGCGCACTGGCTCGTATCTCAATTGAAAGGACACCATGTGTGTGCTGACCGGCGCCAGCGACGGACGCAGGTTCACGCGTACTGTGTCATCCCTTGGGTGACATTCCGTACACATGCTTGCTCTGTACTCGATTATTTACGGGTGAGCTTGAGATTCAATCGCTTTTGTATAATGTTGTTTTCCCAGAAAAAGCATTTCACAATTCAAAATACAATTTGATTAAAACAGAAGAAAATGTTTGGCGTAATATACACAATAGACTAAGAAGTTCTCTAACAGCTGCCCGAAAAACATGCCGATTTTCATATTCTTGACTGCATGCGTGATTTTTAAGTAACCCCACTAGAAAAAATCTAGGGGTGTTAAGTCCGGGGAGCGAGTTGGCCAGTGTATTGATCATGTATATTAAAAATACGTTGGATGTAACTTATTACTATCATAAATTTGAAACATACTTATCCGTTTCTCACCAAATAAATTATTTAGATACTGACGAACCCTATGTGTATTGTAAGAGCATGCATATAAGCTATGACTACAATTATTTCCCTTCGCTTCGCGGCTTCGCCCTAGTGTGCAGACTCTACTAAAACTATGCTTCGCTTCGCTTCGCTTCTCCTCGTCCCATTGTGCAGGTACCTTACTCAGTTATCAGGTGCAAAAATAATTGCTTTACGATATCTATCGAGAATACAAATTGCCCTGAGTGACCTCAAAACTGCGTATGATCTCAGCGTTTGGAAAGATGGATTTATCCTATACATATCTACTGAATTAATATTTAAAATTTTTAACAGTTAAAAAATTTAGGATAAATAGATCTTAAATGTCTCGTGCTTAAAGATGTCCGCACACTAAGGCGAGGAGAAACGAAGCGAAGCGCGGCGAAGCGAAGCGTCGTTTAAATAGAGTCCGCACACTAGGGCGAAGCGAAGAACTTGTACGCATGCGCTTGATCTAATTCCGCATAACAGCAATACTGATTTATCATATCCTAAGTTTTTCTTGCATTTCAGAAGTGTGAGCACGAGGTGATTGTTGAGCATATTTGAACAAAAACAAAATGAGTAGTTCCTTATCTGAAGATTAATTCTTCCTCGTTCATTTTCTTATTTCTTAAAAATATAATTTTTTAACGTGACATTATTTTTACTGAAATCACCGAGTACACTTATTAACAAGCGGGTACGTGCTGATCGAAACGATAACAGCTATCAACTTACTCGTACATTAGGCAAGAACAGTTTGTTGTATTCAAGCGAAATTTGAGTCTGCTGGCTTCACCAGAAAGTATTCGAAAAATTACGACTATACAATATTTGGCGCTTCGCTTCTTCTACCTACCGCAAACCGCACACTGGCGCGATGAGAAGAGAAGCGGCGCGAGGCGACGTCGTCTGGTGGTTCTGGAGACTTCTTGGGCGGCGGCTCTTCGCTTCGCTTCTCCACGAATCGCGTTAGTGTACGGTGTCCCATTCGATAACGTACTTTTCTCTGGCAGAAGAGATTATTTTCACTTGGCTTTGCTTCGCATCGCGTCAGTGTGCGGCGACGCGAAGCGACGAGAATTTCTTTCGGCAGCACTGACGTGACGCGAGGATAAGCAAAGCGAAAAGTCGTTGCGTGAGAAGTCTCCAGAATCGGACGGCGTCGCTTCGCTTTACCGCGTTTTGCTTCTCTGTTCTTCTCTTCGCCTCATTGTGGGGGTAGTTGTGTGCCCAAGAAATGTTGCGGCAAAACTCGCCAGACTGTGCCAGTTTGGTGAGAAGTAACCTTTATGGGTTTGATCTAATGATCCACAACTGAAACTGAAAATCGACGTCCATAACTTTTCTTGGTGATATTATATTAATGAATTGTATATTCCAATCTTTTTGAAACGCATTAGATACTTATAAAATATTCCTAATAGTTGGGGTACACCTGTAGAAAGTACCTACCTTGAGAAGTTCTCGAAATAGACAGTTCAATTTTTATTTCTTTCAGTTACTGCTTGTAATTTTATATTCAACGCGTAAATAAATTATGGAATATTGGATGTAAAATTAAAACGAATATGTTCTAGGTATTCCTACCCTAATGCACGAAAATTTTGTGTTCCATTCTTCTTAAGTTATGATGACATTTTGGAGAAGCAACCCATTCTTTTCTGGGGGAATTTCGATAGACTACGTCTTTCTGATTCAAATACAGAAGTGGTTTCTAACTTGACAGTTCTTTGGATATTTATTCATTAGTAGATAACTTAAAACATAAACTAAAGACTGGCAGTTTTTATGGTAATTAGTTAATTTTGACATTTTTCGTGTACAGTTAATTTTTTTATATTTAATTGCATAAGTGTTATTGAATATTCATTGATACCAAATGTTTCTTAGGGGTTGAAAAACACCTTTAAAAATGACGCAGTTTAAGAGGTTGTCGATTTTTCAACCCTGTTTTTCTTAAGTTAAAGCCTCCAGACATTTCAAAAAGTTCTCTGAAACTTGCACTTCAAGATCGCGTTGAGAAAATTGAAATCGGTTCATATTTTAAGACATAAATAATTCGAATGTCACAGTTTCTATTTGAAAGTTTCCACAGCAGTACATAAGCTCGATAGACAATACACTTACGCTTTTTCAGCATTTCTTTCCTTGTCCAAAATATAGCATTTATTTTTTCTCTCAATATGTGTAATGAAAATAAAATTAAAAATATGTCAAGAATATTTCTAAGAATTTTGAAACTAGTTTCAGTATAGTCTAACTGACATAATTTGCACAATTCCACTTTTTCCAAAATCAAAGTATTTGGGTTAGAAAAACAAATTTGACACTAAAACCTGACACATATCGGCCACAGCAATAACTGAAAAACATTTTGGGACAAGCATTCCACAAAGAAGCGACGAACGTTGATTGTATTAATAATTATGTTCCTTATCTTCCGCTATCAATTGAAATAATATCAACATTTTATATGCCAACAGACCTATAAAATCTAGCTTGGCACCGAAAAACCCTTAAAATTTAATTTATGTTCCTTTCTGCTCCGGGTCAGGGCATATCATCGCAAACACGAGTTACTCTGCTTCGTCACCAGGACACGCATGCGTGACTTATCGTAGTTTGTACCGTATTTTGCTTTAATTGTGCAGATAGTGCAGAATGGGGGGAACTGACGTTACCTAGACCTAGACCCACATAGTGACATGAGAGTAATTAAGTTTCATAACCGATTTTTCAATTAGCTTCCTTTATCGCATTCTGAATTAAATGAGAACTGGTAAACAAATGGCAAAAGCAGCTGTACCTACAGTGCATTTCAACATTTCATTGATTTTAATTATTATTATTATTATTATTCATCGTAGTGTCTTCGTGTTCTTCATATTCTATGGTTATTTGCTCGTTATCAGAACTGTCAGATGCCTCGTCCTGCATTTTGTTTGGCTGGATATGTGTCCCAGAGGTTGAAGGTTGAGATTGGTCCAAATTGGTTTCGTGATCAAGATTAGCCACATCCTCAGCAGTAGAACAATTTAAAGCCGATATTGTAATTCCTTTCCAGGAGGTAGTCGAAGCTTCCTTATTTTTCGTTCTCGTGTGGTTACTGCCTCCTCTCTTTTTAATAATATCATCAGCAACAACTTCTTTTATTGTGGGATCATCAGCAACAATGTGGCTGCACAGACGACTTAAAACCGTTTCCCTATTTAATGGGAAAATTCCACACTACTACTACTACCAATTCTACACACTTTTAAGCCGACTTTAACTCCCACAAATAACATCTTCTTATCCTGAGCTCCTTGACTGGCTTTTGGTTACCACTAACACCCTCTAATTAAACATCTTTACATTAGCGTTTAATTTGATTTCCTCGCTTCATTTTTTTGTTTGAACCAGTGCGTTCTTCTCATGTTGACCCTGCTGTACCTACTGATCCGAGAACTGAAATTCGTGAGTCACCAAAAGTATTTTTAGCCGACCTGCAGAAGTGACAAGAAGTAGGTAAGACCAGTAGTTCGAGAAAGCAAAGGCAAGCATTCCAAATAAAAGAATCTTACACCATCAACAATATCTTGATCCTGTTTAAAAATAACCGTGACGCCCACCAAATTTCGAATTGTCCTGTTTGCGTAGGTGAATCCTGAAACATGTGATGCAAGAATTTTGGAATTCCAATTATTCTCGCGGTAAGTAGGTTTGTTTTGCTTGTAAAATTCAAGATATATGGTCCTGTACCAAAGTTGTTGAATTCGCATGTTAATTTTTGTTGCTACCGCGTGACAATACAGCCATAAATTAAATAAAAAAAATGTTTCAATCCTGCTTTGGATACCTCCATTCAAATGGGACTATTTTTGAGATATTAATAAAAATTATTCATGTTTGGGAAAATTTAGTGTTTTTTTATTTATTAGGTTGGCGGCAAGATCGTTAGATACGACAAATCTTCAATAAAGCTGTCAAGATTTGCAAACAGCTACAAATTCTGAAATTACAGTGCCGTGTGCACGTTTGGGCCTTCGTATATTAATTTGGTTTAACATTTTCAGGAATTTGTAATTTATCATTGACTGAATTCCGACGTTTCGGCCTCTATCCAAGGGGTAAAGCTTCAGGGTTTCTGGGTTGGCACAAATTCCTCTAGAATTAAGAGAATTATTTGCACTTTAACAATTGTTCATCAATTGTTCAAAAATTCAATTGCGTTTTTAACAGTTTTTTTGTAAAATTTTCGTACAAAATTTTCGTACAAACCGAGTGTTCGTTACATCTTCAATATGACGATGTAACTTAAACTTCTGTCCTTCTGGACTTAGATGTGTAGGAAGTTACGATGTTTGTTGGGTACTGGGTAGGTATTCTACCAAATGAATTATGAATTCTGCCCCGAAGTTAGAAGGAAACATGGAAATAAAACGTATGGAAAAGCCACATTGCAATAAAAGGTACAAACCTAATATTGGTGAATGATTAATTTACGTACAAGAACAACATTTAATTTTCAGGCTTACTCCGTTCCTGCTTAATAGTAGACTTTGGCAGGAATCCGTGACTACTAGGTGACCTATTAACAAGGAACTATGAGATCAATGATATTACGTGAATAACATAACCCAAAAAAGATAGTAGCTTGTTCGCAATTGGCAAAAACAAAAAATCAGGACGCACGTCTGAAGATATAGGAAAATGGGACATATATAAATCCTCATCCTAGAACTTTCTCTTAATAGACTAAAGACTAGGGAATAAAATACGGTCTATTTGTTTAAATATTAAATAGAACTAGGTTTGCAGCTATTCGAAAGTTGTCTATGCCGGGTGGCAACAAGATCATTAACATCCGTTTAACTAATTTCAAAAAGTTCGGGTGCTCGTGCTTAAATTTCTGAAAGTCAAGTGCCAAGTTGGTATTTTCCTAAGACCATTCACAGCACTTTAGATTGAAATAAAAATTAGATATACGCTTTGAAAATCCTGAACAGTTGAAGTCAAAATTATGAAAAAACTTTCAAAATTAATCATTAGTGTTCCCTCCTCTTGCCCTGCATGCGTTGTTTCATCGATTGTTTGGGGTTGGCTATGTTTTCTTGGGGTATGTTGAGTCATTCTTCTTCAACAGCAATCGCAAGCGCTTGTAACGTATTAGGTGCAGGATTTCTACGTCGAATATTTATTTTTCACTGATCCCAAAGATGTTCGATGGGATTTAGGTCGGGGCTGCGTGCTGGCCATTCCATTACTTGTGTATTAACCTCTTGCAAAGATCCCTGCACAACTGTTGCAGTGTGAGGTTTCGCATTATCTTGCGTACTAATGAATTGGTCACCAATAAACCCCGCGTAAATCTTAAAACACTTCGTTTATGTATCTTTCAGTATTGAGGCATCTTCTGTTGTGACCACGTTCATAAATAAGTAAAATAATCTTTTACACTATATATATATTATATTATTTTTCTAGATTATAAAAGAACTCTCTGGAAAAAGAATTTGTCTAAAATACCAAGTGGGTCTCTAAACTTACCAAAATAGTGCAAAAGCTTTCAGACTAGTTGTACAATTTAGTTTCTTGCGATACTGCAGAACTGTGTCGACCCGGCCCTGGTTCTCAAATGACGTTTTTACGTGGGTCCTACAAAAAACAGTGCCGTCATCGAATCAGTTTCAAAGGTACCATCGTCAACTGAATCTATTTTATTCAGTTGTAGTAAACATAGTGTTTTTATTTATATACCTCTCAACGTCTTGAACTGAAAGGGAGTCACAGGCCAGCATTCTTATGACACAATCTGAGATTTAGAGCCGGCGCCTGAATATTTCTACACAAGTATTTTTAGTTTCATATCGAGTATATTTATTAGACAGCTTGTTGTAATCTGCTGAAAAAAGAAGATCAACTTTTAATTGACCAATGAACGTAGACGGGTACTCGTTCATTCCGGTCTCATTATGGTGGATGTAGCGATAACGCGAAATTAACAGTTTTGCGCGTTTTATTACCTACTTACTTATTTTATGTATTTTGTTGGGGACGGATTCCGTAAACAGCGTAAATATTGCCGAGTTGTAAATACAGATACTTGCGTGCAGGTATTTTAGCATAAAATTTATTGAGAGACGAGACTATATTCCTCAAATTTAAAGTAAGTAAAGTAAGTATTTCGTGCAACAAAGTTAATTTGGGAATTGGGAATAACTCAGGTTTTTACTATCTTTTTCTTTCCCAAAGTTGCACCCTATTTCCAAAACATACTTAACCACAACACATGACACTCCCACATTGTATCAGATTGATCATTTCAAAACGCTTTGGAACACAACACCTTATTTCAAAATATACTGCGTTTCAACCCATATTAGTTACTTTGTATATACGCATCGACAAGGAAATTTCCAAAACCTACCCCAGTGCAACACATGCACATAGATCTGTACGAATTCTCAGTTTTTAACTTCCGGCGTGCATTTTTTAAAAATAAATTACAAATGTTATTTGATTCACACAGAAAGGCCCTTTTTCTCAAACCTGGGTAAATGTAACCCTTTCCTTGAAACGCCAAATCCGCCACTGTTTACGAGCAATAATCCACAGCACGCAGTTTACTTATGCCAGTGTTATAGCACTCGTATTCTTCCTGTTTCTTCTGGGACGTTACGGACCAATGAAGATTAAATCGAAGACGGCGCCGGCGCTTGTCAGACAAACGTCTGCAAGTGTACGCCTACTAGATTCATCATATCATCATTAATCAAATGCTTCTGGATGAGTATTTCAAAATTTACGATTTCTTTTCCGTGAAATTCTAAAATTTACGTGTTGACGAAACAGGAACTCGATCGTACGTGGCAATTGTTTTTTAAGTACTGGCTTCCTTAATTTTAACAGATTACGTTGGTTTTTATAATTAATTTATGTTCACGGCTTGATTGGATAATGCGTTTCTTAAAAACATATTTACTGGGTTTTTGTACGGTTTGTAATTGCTAAATTTTGCGCGCCACTTGTTTCAAGTAGGTATCTACCTACAGAATGGGAAATTAGAGCGGGAACTGTCCGTGACTTTTTATATTAATCTCTTCGTCATCAAAACTGCGCAAAAGTAATGACAAAATGAAACGTCGCATCCGTCCTACACTGCAGCGTGAGGAAAATGGACGGTCGCGCCTTCATTGCCTAGCTACCGCGGTGCGTCCTAGAAAACGTGTTTGTGCGCACGCTACGTCATTGTCCGTTCTTCTGTGAAACGACTAGTACTATTCAAGATCTTGGAGTGAAGTTTAAAACATACGCGAGGACCCCCCCCCCCCCATCTTGGGCGATGAAGCCCTAGACGTTCGTCGAAGAAAATTGGTCGACAATTTTTCGATCTTCTCCCAGGACCCAGGGCTTGCGTCTCTTCTGGGCTCTCAGAAGAGCAGATGTGGAACACCTGAGCTGTGTTGCCTCAGCAACTATGTTCTAGCAGCTAGAATACCTGAAGCTATCATCACATTTCCAAAAGGGACTCAAAAAATTATTTCAGAATGTATAATTTTGACATTTTGAATAGAATAGCAGATATGGACTGACTCGCTCTGATGCAGGAAAAGCGCCATCACAGAAATTTTGAAAAGAAATCGTCACTATGTGACTTGCCGAATTGTCGGAGAAAATAATTATTAAGTGGAAAAAGGAGTAAATAAGTCACCTCATGATACAAAATAGATTTATTTGCGTCAACAGGAGCAGTTTGTGAACTTTGGATAAAATTTACGAGACAAGTACAACATTCGCAGAATTCTTAAGTAGCATGAGGATGGTTAAGAGTTGAAATATTATGTTTTGGAATTTAGGCATTTATATATGTAAACAGTTATCTAAATCAATGTGAGGAGATGGTCAAGAATGTGCGGTATTTTGGAAATTTACGAGTTATACCAGGCAATTACATATATAATTTCGGAGTTATGAATAATCAATTCGAAAAGAAAGAAACAGGTTGAAAATATCCGTCCTAAAATATTCTCTCCAGCTTTATTAAATAAATTATGAAGAGGGGCAATTAAATCATACAGGACCGTACTAATTTGAATTTAAGTCAGTTGCGTATACCTATTGGATAATTTGTTAATTTTATATGGAAGGTACTTTCTCGTTTTTATTAATACTTATTTAATAAAGCTTGGGTTGTGTTAGCTTGCTTGAATGACATTTATTATCGCCAAGGCCGAGGTAAGGTAAATAAATTACCACTGACCAAAAATCCCCTAGAAAACCTGGTAAAAATATGAGATGTTGTCCTACCCGCTGCAACGCATCTCTTTATTATTTCTTATAATTAGAAATTATTATTGTTCGTAATTTAATCTAAACAACTTCGGAATACATATTGAATGTCAAATGCGTACAACGTTCGCTTTTCCGAATGAATTGTGTGACGTATTGCAGCAATTTGCACTGATTGGACACTTATTAGTCGGTCAAAGGTCAGAGCGTGTGAATGGATGGACTCAAACTGGTTTCTATAATATTGTGTAGGCGGTATAAAAGTATGATTGCTTTTTGGCGAATTTAAATTTCCCGCCGTCATAACATTTTAAAAACAAAGAGGTTATATTAAGTAATAAAATAAAGAAAATAATAAAACAAGGAATAAATAAAAATCAAATTGTACAGAACAGCTTTATATTATAAATACTTTATCATAACAACACAGACTAGTTCCTAACAATATTAGAAATGTTCCTGTCAAAGTTTCTGCAAAAAAATTATTAGCAAATTACATTTTCCAGTCAAAGTCTTACTTTTCTTTGGCGGTGTTTCACCCAATATCCAACCAGAAACGGCAGTAAACAGGAATGTCAAAGAATTTGCAAGTGGCACAGAAAGTGACAGGTCAGTATTTTGGAGGGTTAAGAAATATATCACAGAACCCAGCTGGTTTAAACACATCGGAATTATATACTGCAAAGTGACTAAATCAAAAGTGCACTCAGAATTTTATAGTTAAATCAGTGGCGTACGTGGAATAAAAATTCATGAAGAACAAAACTTGGAGATAATACCAAGAATTGACAATTTTTTTGATAAATAACACGCTAGCGATGTTATATTTGGTTACATTTGAACTTTGAATTAATAAAAATTGTGGGCCCAGTCCCCACGAATAACCCGAGCGACGCCACTGTTAAAAATATCATATTTACCCCAAAATTTGTAATCAAATATTTGATTTCGTATAGAAACTGTAGAAATGAATTATTTGCCTTTACTTTGACGATATCTCCCGTTCCCTTTTTGAGAAATGGATTCGTGCCTCCCCACAATGCGGCCACGCAAATCAGCGATACTTAAAATATAACAAAAACAAAGTCACCAAACATTTAAAAATTTGCCTGTACCTACTACAACGTACCAATTTCAAGCATATTAAAATAAATTCTTACGTTACATTACATTATATTTGTGAGGTTAAGTGTAGTGTCAAAATTTGATGTAAACAAAGTAACAGATGTTACGTTGACAGTTTGACAGTAAGCTATTTTACCTGTCGTTGGGACATCTAGTGGTAAATCTAGGAAACTGTGAAGCTCAGCTGGGGGCTATGTATACCCTATTCACCGAGAACAATAAGTTTTCATATTGGCTTCTGCGCATCATCTACTTTATATAAAAATTTACAAATAATAGCGTTAAAAATGTATTTAAATGGATAATCAATTGCAAAGCTTTGAATTATTCAATAATGATAGATCAGCTCTAAGAAAGTATTACAAAATCATAAAATATAGGTCCCGTCGAACAAAAGGGTTTGGCATCATTGGTCAGTTGTGAATGATTGGACTATATTATCAGATGCTACATATTAATTTTATCTAGTTTACTCAATTTTAACTTATTTATTCCATTGAAATCATTAATATGTATATAATTATGTTATGCAGATAACAAAATATACCTGTTTTTTTACATATTTGGTGAGTAGTAGTTACACATCAGCTTTGAAAAAAATTGTTACGTGGTGCACCGAATATTTCTGAAAATCAATTTCTATATGCTCACAATTTTCGAAATGTTTTTCGCCTTAATCGGTGCTGGTGTCCTATGCTATGGGCTTGCTTATACTGTAATTTTGTGTTTCGTGGACTGCGATTTACGGCTGGCGTTTGCCGAAAAATTCGGCAAATCTGTCCGTAAGTGTTTTAAGCCTCAAATACCTAGTATTGGTTTGTACAATTTTATTTTTCGAAAAAAGGACGTATGAAGGGCCAAGTAGTTTTCATCACTGGGGCATCGAGTGGAATAGGAGAAAATTTGGCGATCGCTTTAGCCCGCCATGGAGTCAAACTTGTTTTAACTGCGAGAAGATGGGACGAGTTAAACAGAGTCAAGCAAAATTGCATCAGTAAGTTAAGGGGATTTGCTTTTTTAATTCTTAGCGGTGTTTAAGTAAATTTGTTGGAAATAGATAGTGATCGTGTGTTGAAATGTTAAAGTATACAATACTGGCCCCAAAACGGAACCCTGTGTGATACTTTATTTTTTCTTGGGACGCTGTATAATTTTCTGTTTTAATAGACGCGTCTGGAGGTCAGTTAACAGACAGCGACATCTTAATAATCCAAATGGATGTCACCGATATGGCCAGCCACCAGCAATGTTTTGATCAGGCTCTCAGACATTTCGGTTATGTGGACATATTGGTGAATAACGCCGGACGATCTCAAAGAGCGACATGGGAAAATATCGATGTTGCCGTTGATAAACAAATGTTCGAACTAAATGTATTCGCTACTTTGAATTTAAGTCGAATATTTGTTCGGTATTTTAATACAAGGGGTGCCGGACGTATCGCTGTTACTTCTAGTATAACCGGTATTGTTGGGTGCCCATTTTCCGCTACTTATACCGGATCGAAACATGCACTTCATGTTAGTTAGACAGAGTTTCCAAAAGCGCTTTAATTAATTAACGAAATTATGTCTTCAGGGTTATTATAATTGTTTGAGGGCTGAAAAAGTTGGTAAGGGCATCGGGGTTACAATTTTCTGCCCAGGTCCTACTCTCACTAATTTCCTAGAGAATTCGTTCACCGATAAAGAAGGACAGGTAAGATTTATCTATTGCAGTGCAAAGTTTTGCGAAATTACCTGTGTCTACTTCAGCGATATGGGGTACAGGCGCAACCGGCTGGTAGAATGACCGGTGTACGTTGTGGAGAGCTTTGCGCTGCAGCTTTAGCGAACAAATTGGATGAAGTGTGGATGGGTGTTTTCCCGATGATGCCATTTTGTTATATGGCTGTATATTTTCCATTAATTTATACTTTGTAAGCGAGAATAGTAGTGTTGTTTCGCGGCGTGCAAAAAGACGTATTTTTCAGGTTGTTGAAAACTTTCGGGCCGGAGCGATTATACAAATTCAGGGACAGTAAAGAAGAGACATTAACAGAGGTACACACAATTTAAAAAAAAGAGCATTTCTTTTTTCGACTATGTAGTTACTGTTTCGTTAATTGTATTTCGCTTTTTTCACGATATAAAGTTCTAGTTTGTCTTTTGTGCACATAATATGATCTTTTTCAGGCTAAAAAGCTGTGAATGTACCCACTTTCTTCTTTCACGGTGTAGGGACTTCAAAAATTACGATTCTAGAAGTCTAAATTTTCTTCTTTGCATGCTTACGAATATATAACTTTCAATTATTTTACTTACTTTCTATTACTAACAAATTACTATTATTTACATAATAACACAATTTTTTTGGGTTTACATCAACATTGCAATTCGCACAGGGTGGGCTAATTTGAGTTCGATGGGACCATTTCGAAAGCACATTGTTTTTTGTAAAATTTTAAAAAGTAACGCATTCTGCGTTTTTCATCATTAAATCTCGAATTAAGTTATTAAAAGTTATAGAAATTTAGACGGTATCAAATTTAATGCGGTAATAAATAATATAGAGTGAAACTTCTTTATAATAGTAGAGTCAACGTGAAAGTTTATCTTGATGTTCGCTGTACATTGAAAGGTAAAAATGTATCGAGTACGTTTTCGGATGCTATTTGGGGTGTATAACGACCCCCTAAATTCGTCTGGCGATATCGATGTCCAACACACCCCCAGGGGGTAAAAACTGAAAAAACGAGGAATTTAGAATATTTGATTTGCTATCCGGCAGTAAAAATGTTTTTCTGTTCCGTCAAGTAATAAGGGAGTAATAACTAATTTCCGTCCAAAGTTTAACATTAGACGAACGGAAGAATATTTACTAAAATCGCTTGTAGCTCCATTATTATTCGTGTTTCGATTTCTGACAAAATTGAGAAATGCCTACACCGCGATAACTTTTTAACGACACAAGATATCGAAAAAATTCAAAAAGTAAATGTTGTAGTCTGATGCTTTTGCAAGGCAAGGGTTTTTGAAATTTTGAAATTGAACAATAAATAAGGAAGATATTGCCAATTTACTTCAGGGATGTAAAAGCCGCCGCCGCGAAGCGCGCACTCTGTCTCTACTTTCGCCCGTTTCCCATCTCATTCTGACGGACTCCTCCGTGCCCCACCATGACCCGCAAGCCTCGTAGTATCGTACTCGCCCATACCCGGCGTCTGCATTGCTTGTATTGGGGAATGGTGATTAATTAATTATCAATTAATTTCGTGCTATTTTCATTTTCGTGAATTTGGCATCTTCAAGTGTTACAACAGACGATGAACTATTACATAAATTTAAGCTAAAAACAAAACAATTAAGGCGTGATGATAACAAATGAGCAATATGCAAAAAAGGCGGAAAACTGGAGGAATCTACTCTAAAAACTATGAAAACCATTAAAAGATCGGTGAAAATGAGACTTGATGTGCAAACTTACAATAAAGACCTGAGAGTGCTTAGTGATAAAATAAATAATTCGTGTAAGTTAAGGTGCGGCACAGGAACTGTTACTCCTCGTTTACAAGCGTGAAAAACATTTCCACGGCAATGAAATTAAAAGCACAAAGTAGTCAATGTATAGGAAATAAAGATGTAGGTAACCGAATCAACGACAGACAGAAAGCCAATAAATTGCGATTCCACAAGCCGAATTTTAATATTAATTTATGTGTTTCCTGTAAAAAATTGAAGAAGGGTAAATCTTTGAGCCAGGTGTCGACAACGAATTTCAGTAATAAACGTTAATTATAAGCGTTTTAGAAAATTAACACATTAGATTTAATTGCTGCTGAAGTCAAATTCCATAGTAATTGTTTCGCGGTAGAGTGGAAAATATATATGTAGTAGCAAATCTGAATCTAAGGTAGCTTCAGTGGATGACTGTGCAAGTCAAAACGATAAAGGGAGTGAGACCTCGCAAAAATTGTTGGGGAAATAAAGGAAGAGGACCTACTTATATAATTCCGCTGCAGTTTACGACCGATATGCGCTAATGCGTTAGCTTGAATCCGCAGTATTTCCTGAGGAAACTGAAAATGATTATGTCGTTTTTGTCAAATCTTATAAAAGTAATGAAGCTACTGTACCAAAAATTACAAAATACGTAATATTTATAACGAAGTTGAAATGCTTAAAGAATCAGCGGAATTCTATTATATACTTTTCCTTTGGATATGCCTTGCTTTATTTCCCCAACAGTTTTTTGCCAGGTCTCACGCCCTTTATCGTTTGACTTGCACAGTTATCCTCGCAGTTATCCATAGAAGCTAATTTAGATTCAGATTTGCTACTATATTTTTCCACTCTACCGCGAAACAATTACTCGATATGGTATTTTTACTTTTTTAAAAAGGCTATAATTAATGGTAGCTATGTCGAGAAGTTTATTACTGAAATTCGTTGTCGACACCTGGCTCACAGATTTACCCTTCTTCAATTTTTGGCAGGAAACACATAAATTGATATTAAAATTCGGCTTGTGGTATCGCAATTTATTGGCTTTCTGTCTGTCATTGTTTCGGTTACCTACCTACATCTTTATTTCCTATACTCTTTGCTTTTAATTTTTCATTGCCGTGGAAATGTTTTTCACGCTTGTAAACGAGGAGTAACAGTTCCTGTGCCGCACCTTAACTTAACGAATTATTTATTTTATCACTAAGCACTCTCAGGTCTTTATTGTAAGTTTGCACATCAAGTCTCATTTTCACCGATCTTTTAATGGTTTTCATAGTTTTTAGAGTAGATTCCTCCAGTTTTCCGCCTTTTTTACATATTGCTCATTTGTTATCATCACGCCTTAATTGTTTTGTTTTTAGCTTAAATTTATGTAATAGTTCATCGTCTGTTGTAACACTTGAAGATGCCAAATTCACGAAAATGAAAATAGCACGAAATTAATTGATAATTAATTAATCACCATTCCCCAATACAAGCAATGCAGACGCCGGGTATGGGCGAGTACGATACTACGAGGCTTGCGGGCCATGGTGGGGCACGGAGGAGTCCGTCAGAATGAGATGGGAAACGGGCGAAAGTAGAGACAGAGTGCGCGCTTCGCGGCGGCGGCTTTTACATCCCTGAAGTAAATAGGCAATATCTTCCTTATTTATTGTTCGATTTCAAAATTTCAAAAACCCTTGCCTTGCAAAAGCATCAGACTACAACATTTACTTTTTGAATTTTTTCGATATCTTGTGTCGTTAAAAAGTTATCGCGGTGTAGGCATTTCTCAATTTTGTCAGAAATCGAAACACGAATAATAATGGAGCTACAAGCGATTTTAGTAAATATTCTTCCGTTCGTCTAATGTTAAACTTTGGACGGAAATTAGTTATTACTCCCTTATTACTTGACGGAACAGAAAAAGTTTTTTACTGCCAGATAGCAAATCGAATATTCTAAATTCCTCGTTTTTTCAGTTTTTACCCCCTGGGGGTGTGTTGGACATCGATATCGCCAGACGAATTTAGGGAGTCGTTATACACCCCAAATAGCATCCAAAAACGTACTCGATACATTTTTACCCTTCAATGTACAGCGAACATGATTTCTAGACGAGTTTTTCAAGCGCGCGAACTCTACTATAATTAAAAAACATGATATTTTCATAAAAGCTTCACAATTTATTACTCAATGAATCGAGAACATTTCTGGGAACCCACAAAAGGACAAGTTTTAAAAGCCTGAAGTGACTGTTCTCGGGTAGGTTTTTCAATAAGTTGCTCCAGCAAATCATCAACTTCATCGTAGTGATCATCCGGGTCTTCATCACACCTGACCCTTTTTATAAATGTCTTCTTCATTAGGAAATCTTCTTTTTTCGCTTCCGGTCATATTAAATCCAACTAAGATGATTATCCTTTCTTTACTTTGTTTTTCTCCAAAACACTTATAAAGTTCAGTATGGCAGACAAGTCCAGTCCATCCACATTAAAAGCGTTCTTAGGCTCATTTTCCTGTATTACTTTCTTCAAATTCCCGCAATCTTCATCATTCACTTTACCACTTTCTCCGCAAATGATTTTTTCTGCTGTTCTTTGGCGGTTTTTAAATTTGTTCAACCATACAGTTCTGGCAGTAAATGAACGGTGTGCAAGAGATTCGGCAAATTTTAGAGCTTGTTTTTTTGAAATCTGCATACATTTTCACCCATTTCAAGACAGCACTGTCATACATTTTGTATCTAACAACCAAATGCATTTGAATTTTAAAAATTATCAATCCCAAAATTGTTAACACATGCAGTAAAAATTGTTTAAACAGTTGGGATTCAAAGGATAATGTATTTGTCCCTAAATTTATGGCTGGAAATGTTTGTCCCAATTTAGCTTCGGAGAATGTATTTTTATTCAATTTTAAATACTGTCCACCCACGTTCGTTTTATACAGAGTTTTACAAAAAAGTACGTCAAGCCTTTTGCAACAGATTATCTGGCTGAAAATAATGGGACTTTCCTTATGCCATTTTTCATTTAGGCTTCTTTCTTTCAAGATACAGAGGGTGTTAAACTTAAAATTTAAAAAACGATTTTTATTAGTAACTTCTTTGTTTTTTATTATATTCAGTTGAAGTTTTTACAACATTTTTTCATATACCGGCACAATGTTTGTGTGATTTTTATCAAAAAAATTGATGCGCGAACGGAGGAAAGGGGGGGTTGTAATACCCATTGACCTCCCAACTTTTCCCTGCCCACATCTACATATGAATGGTTCGAAGGTATTGTTTTTTATACCGTTCATGCCTTTCATTTTTTTATAATAAAATTTTTTAATGAAAGAAATGAACGCTTGGTTTAAAAACAATACCTTTGAACCGTAGACGTATGCAAGGAAAAATTGGGCGGTAAATGGGTATTACGACCCCTTGATCGACTTTTTTGTAACACCCTGTATAGGAAATAGGTATATAGGGGGGAGTTCCCCTAGTACCGGACGCTGAAGACGTTTTGTCACTCAATAAAAAAATATTTCATTATTCAATTCTTTTTCAACAATAATCATAAGTTAACAATATTAAGCTTAAAACTATTACAGTAAAGTGATCGAAATCAACGTGCTAATTGTTGTAAGTTCTCTATAAACATTGAGAAGCAATTTTATGTAAACAAGAACTGGCACCTAATACCGGACACACCTTTAGATACGGAATTACGTACAAAATAGCTTACATCTATCACAAACGTAAGTGTCCGAACATTCCGCAAGATCAGCACAAGCTTCGTGGGCCCATTCGCGACAATTACAACATTGGATCCAGTCTTCATCGCTGTTTTCCAAAAAAACGACACAAACAAATTCTTGAGCAGGGGCATCAGCTCCACAGGATCTCTTTCTTGTTGTTTTCCCTTGATTTTTAATTTTTTTGGTCTTCGATTTGAAACCTCTTTTTTCTTCTTTAACATTTTTAACCTTTTCCTTTTCTTCAAGTAGTACTTTGTATGGAGAAGAAGTCAGAATTTCACTTCGTTGAGTTTTTCTTTTCCTTGATTCAGCCCGTTTCTTTGCAGCATCAGGTAGCGGAGATATTTCAAGAATAGAGCTATAAATGTCTGCTGTGGTGCTAGTTTGTGAGTTTGTGAGTTGTGAGCGGTGGTGAACTAATAAGGTGAATGTTATAATCTCTGCAAAAATTTATGACATCTAAAGTTTTGTGGCTACTGTGCCCATCTAGGAGGACCAAGATGGGAGTTTCTCTCGACGGGTGAGCAAATTAAACGAAATGTTGGAGCTATTTATAAAAAAAGTCACCGTTCATCCAACCTTTCGGTTGAGCAACGCCCTCACTTTCTGGAGGTGCGTTTATCGTGAGACATTCATTCATCCTCTGTCGGGGAAATACAAAAAATGGAGGTATAAAGTACCCTCTAGCACTCATGCAGAATAAAATTGTGATATTTTTGCCCCTCTCAGCTGATGTCAGTCTTCCTACCTGGCGAACGCTCTTCATAGCCAAGACTTTTTGATGTTTTGGTACGCAGGTAACTCCCGTTTCGTCGCAGTTGTAGATATTACACGGAGAAAACTCAAACTTCTTCATTAGCATTTCTAGGTTCTGGTAAAATATGTCGACTTGTGGTTTATTGAATCCTACAGCTCTCATCAGGCTTGTAGATTGTGGTTTCCTTAGACTCAGATCAGGGTATCTAGCCATAAAATCGTAATAAAAATGTTTTCCGGCTGTCCGTTTCTCGGTGTTAAAGCGGTGGGGCAGATTTAGATGCACTGCCAAGTCATAAACAAGCTTTAAAAATTCTTTTTTGGTAAGCGGCATGCATCGATTAGCCAAGTCTTTAATATGATAAGCTAAGTGCTCTTCATATTCCGAAGAGAATGTTCTCGTAAATCTACCTAATTTTGATTGTAAAGTTATTTCTTTGCCTCCTTTAAGCAATTTTATCCTATCGAACAATGTACTTTTGGGAATTTCATATCTTAAAGATGCTTCTCTTATGCTCATTTCCTCGCAAAGAATTTTGTCAAGGGCAATTTTCAAATTTTCGTGGTTCCAGGAAGTTTTTTTGAGTTTATTCATCGTTCTGCACCAATCTTCGAAACCTACCACAAAAATAAGAAAAAATCCATTGTCCGGATATAGGGGAATTGTCTCTGTCCGGTAACAGGGGACAAGACATGTCAAAGGAAGAAACTAATTTTTTTAAAGTACGTAATTGAAATACAGTTTAAGTAAAAAACTGTCAAAATAATTCTTCTCGAAACTTATTCGATACAAGTTTCCTAAATGATATCTGCAAAATTTGCTTGTTTTGTCGTTGTGCGACTTTTAGACACAATTTGACACAAGCATATTTATCATTTTGTTTTCTAACATTTCCTCGCGCACTTAGCCGCCTGCTCTGTTTATGTTTTTATAGAAATAATAATAATGTCCGGTATTAGGTGCCGTCCGGCATTAAGGGAACTCCCCCCTACTGCTTTTTCAATTAACTTTAATAGAATACTTTGCTGTTATGCCAAATATGAGGTTTATGTTCTTTTTATGTAGGACTTCTATATACATACTGTTTGTTGTTGTACCAATTTACAATAAACTACGGTTGCTTTTTTCACATTTTTATGCCTTTTTTATGCTTATTTCTTCTTATTTCTATGCATTTTTAGCGCTTATTTTGTGTTTTTTTGTGCTTAAAAATCCGCACTCTAGTTATAACACTGTTATATTATTTTTTATGCATTTAAGTTCATTCTGTAGCGCATTGTTTCCTTAAACCGTTAATAGTACAGGGTGTTACAAAAAAGTAGGTCAAGCCGTTAGCCACATATTATCTGGCTGAAAATAATGGGACTTTCCTTATGCCATTTTTCATTTAGGCTTCTTTCTTTCAAGATACAGGGTGTTAAGTTAAAATTTAAAAAATGATTTTTATAAATAACTCCTTTGTTTTTTTATGATATTCCCTTGAAATATTGTACAACATTTTTTCATATACCGTCACAATGTTTGTGTAATTTTGATCAAAAAAATCAGTGCGCGAACGGAGGAGTCGTAATACCCATCGACCCCCCAACTTTTCCCTACGCACGTCTATGGTTAAAAGGTATTGTTTTTTATACCAAGCATTCATTTCTTTAAATTTTTTCGCTCTTGTGAAATTTTGATTTAGGGCTTGGTTTACGAGATATTGCAACTCATTTGACTATGTGTTGTTGATCCACTCGCTGTTTAAATCTCCAAATTTTTCTAAGGTGATGAATTAAGCTCGAGAAAAATGTCCTTGGATGGATATGTCCGTGCATAACGTCTAAGCTTAAGCTTTCGGTCTCTCCAAATTTTTTTCAAAACTATATTTTCGAGGCAATATCCTATGATTGAATTTCTGGCTGTTCCATTTTATTTGTTCTACACAAACCTTCAAATATAGAGAAATTCGTTAAATAAATATTTGTTATAGGGAAATTCCACCGTTCTGTATGTAAATAATAATAATAATAAATGTTTGGCAGTTCTGCAGAACATGTATAGTGACCGTCACTGGTTCAACACAGTTTCAATTTGTTTCGTAATATTTCTCATATCTAATAATGTTTAGCGACTTTCTTGGCTTGTTTCATTTTTTGGCAATTATTTCACTAACAAGGCTTTTTATGTTTTATTGGTATTTAATTTCGCTTTTTGAGCACTTATTAATTTCATTTATTCACTATAATATATTTGATGAAAATGTAGTTTACATGGTGATAGATTAGTGAAACATATTTTACGAAATATATTTTAATATTTTTATAAATATGTAAATACAACTATTCAACAAACTACTTAGATTCATTGGCATGCTCTTTCCTTTTTGCCTTTCCCCTCAATATTGCTTCTTTAAACAACCTACAATACAGCTCGATAGCAACGGGACTATCATCATTCCCAGGTACAGGATAAGTAATCAAATTCGGATTACAATTAGAGTCAACTATTCCAACGGTCGCTATACCCATTTTAGCCGAATCTCTAACTGCCGTGTGTTGCAACAAAACATTATTCAATGTGTTTAAGAAAATGCACAAATCTGGTAATCTAGTTACAGCCCTAAATTGCGTATTGGCATTAGTAAATATACCTCCTCGCCAAAATCTTGTATGCGCATATTCGCCACATTCTAGAGCAGTTCTCTCAACTACGTGTGCATTTTGCGCTCCGCGCAAGAAAAATAAAATTATACCGCCGCGATACGCAATGTGAGCTGTTACGTTTAAAGCATGGCGTAAATATTCCGCGGTTTTATCCAAATCGAAGATTATGTGACCTAATCTGCTGCCGTAAATGTAAGGTAACATTTTATTATCCAACGAACCTTCTTTGTGACCATAGTGAACACGGGCTTCGAATAAATCTCTTACGGTAAATAAATTGGCCACATTAAAGTAGTCTGGGTTTGCAAGTAACTTCTCATTCGCTACAGTTGAAGCTAAAAATGTTTTAGTTGGTGAAACGGATAAGATGCAAAAGATAACCTACAAATTGTTGGATTTTCCTTTATTTCCGGAACAGATGAAAGTAATCTATTTATCAAATTTGTAGAAGGTCTGGTCAATCCTAATAGCTTCAGAGACGACATTACTCACAAATTAATGTACTTCTTGATTATTTTTCTTTATATTGAATGTAGGTTAGGACAACATAACGTTTGACAGTTTGATACCCGAAGAGGAGGAATAACAAAGCAGATGTTCCAGTTACAATTTGGCACCAAAAAGGGACGTAACCTAAACTTCTTAGTTTTTACGCCGAGAATTGAACAAAAATTCCTAAAATGATATGACTAATTGCACTACTACAAAAGGTGTTTTCGTTATTTAGAGTTAAATTGTATGATTCTATACAGTAACCTGCTTTCACCGCTTCGTTTGGCACCAAATCTACCAAAGTCGCTTGGTCTGCTTGTCAAAACATAGTTGGGATATAAGTAAAGATTCACAAGTCACCAAGCCAGTTCTGGCCATAGAGTAGATTGTAGATATATTATGGTTACCTATAGGCGAGGTTTGTAAACGAGAGCCATAAAGTTGGTCATGTTTTCCAGCTGTATTTAAAGTTCCGCGTTTCATACCAGAGGCGCGCACAACAGCAGGGCCTTGATTTTATTATAGGATTTTATGGAAGTATCAAACATAAATTAACATTTCTACGAGAAAATCAAAAGGTTAGGTGGAAATGTTTTAATGAGTTGTCTAAAATAAGGTACTCGAAGAAGATCGATTTCAAGAATCAAGTTTCTGAACCTGGAATTTTAATTTTTTAAGAATAATGCAGGTGATATTCTTACAAATTTGAATTACGCGCTATGTCACTAGTTTGAGTTTTTCACAATTCCCTTGTTTTAATCATCTGTCAATCTGGCGGTTTGCTTTAAGGTAGTTTACGAGATAGTTAAGGTTTAAATTTTTGTATTTTTTACGTTTTATTCACGAAATAAAGAACAGACTTAAATCAAATAATTTGTGGCATCAAGGGGCAAAATGTTTTATTGACATTGAATTCGCTTATAACAGGTATTTAAAAATTACAAACTTATTACATGTTTTAATACCAAATAGAAAACGGATCAAAATGATACAACCACGGACACAGTGCCGTAAAATTCGAAGTGCCTTGTCGTCATCAGCCATAAAATGATAAAAAAATGTAACTCGGACACACTTTAGTTATAATTTTGTCAGCCGTCACTAATCATCCTTAGCCGTATAAATAAATAGTTGAAATTAAACTAAGTTCTGCAATAAAGGTAGGTACCAACCACTTGTATTTTCAGTGTTATCATATTTAACTTACCTTTGAGATTTAAACAAGTTTATCCTATTTGAACTAAGAATTAAGATTTGACGTTTGACATCCGAGCATAACCTAAATTATTGCTGTGAGATTTCAACACAAAATTTTTGCGAAAATAAAAATAAATCTTACAAAAAATATGTTATACCACTCCTTTATGACTAAAGCTTCCACAGAAATTTTTGGGGCAATTTTATTGCCTTATATTCAGAAATATTGAACAAAATTCTCGGTCGCCCCGTTTAACTCTTAATAAAAACGAGGCCCTAACGATCCAGTTGACATCTGGCGGCTTCAAATTGACATAGCTGAGAACGATACCACGCGATTTACATTGTGGAATTCTGGAGATAAGTGGCGCGTCACAAACGTCAGATTTTCATTCCAAACAAAACAAAGCCACGTGCTTTCTGACGTTTTAACCTAACCTCTGAAATATAATTATAATTACATATAGTTGTTTTCAAGTTTTTACGCGTTAGCCCAACACACAAATTGAAAATAAACTGTTTTCACTGCAAAACGTCTATAATTATATTGCAAAAACTAGTTTAAGACGTTGTAAATAATATCGATAAACGTCAAATGGCACGTGCTTTTGGTTTGTTTGGAATGAAAATCTGACGTATGACGAAGGCACTTAGGTCCCGAATAGCGGCGATTGGCATCCTCCCCTCTAGTTATCCATAAGATATATTGTGGTTCTGGACATAGAATAAAGAAATATAATGTAGTTGTCTATTCGGGAGATAAGTGGCGCGTCACAAGCGTCAGATGTTCATTCCAAACAAAACAAAGCCACGTGCTTTCTGACGTTTTAACCTAACCTCTGAAATATAATTATAATAACATACAGTTGTTTTCAAGTTTTTACGCGTAAGCCCAACACACAAATTGAAAATAAACTGTTTTCACTGCAAAACGTCTATAATTATATTGCAAAAACTAGTTTAAGATGTTGTAAATAATATCGATAAACGCCAAATAGCACGTGCTTTTGTTTTCTTTGGAATGAAAATCTGACGTATGACGGAGGCACTTAGGTCCCGAATTCAATATAAAGGTATTTTTCGCGACATACCAAGTATGTTGCGGTCAGTGAACTCACTGGTTGCGGTATGTGCGGTATGTGTAACCGATTCATTTTCGCGAGAAATGGTATGAGAGGGGAGTACAAATGACATCACCGCGGTATGTTCTTCCAACATACCGCACCTTACCGAGCTTTAAGCACGGTTTGTTCCGGTTGGTATGCTATGGCGGATGACAGCCGCGAAGAGACATTACGATATTATCATTATCAAAGAAATGTTCGCATTTTCTTTTTCTTACTGTATATACAGTTGCTCCGTCCATCATCAATTCGTGGTACATGAAAATCAACAAATTTTTATTTTCACCTTCCATAATATTGTGAGGTTAGATTGCAACAAAAACAATTTCTCCATACCACACATATTTTCGCGGCAGTCACAGAAATCGACTACATTTCAATGGGGGGGGATGACTGTGCTAACCAAAGTCATACCGGGCGGTTACTTGGGGTTAGTCGCGAAAAATACCTTATAGTATCAACGGATGTATGTAAATTCACATTAGCCGGTATTTAGACTGACGTTTGTCGTGATCATCCGCTGTCAAACACTGCGGCCAACATTCAGATTAAGATGGTTTTGAACTTTACTTTCGTTTAGTTTTGTTCCCAGTGTTGAACTTTGATTGCTTACTGAATGCTCGGTGATAAAAGCATAATCATCTAACTCGCTACCACTTAAAAGTCATAATTGCCAATAATTTTTTATTAAGCCATAGAAACTTGTGAAAATGGAGCCCACGCAGGAACAAATAGAAGAATTAAGGACAACTTTTTTGAAAGAACTTGAAGCTAAAAGTGATGCAGGTACGTGAACAAAAAAATTTGTACTGTGATAAAATCAGATAAAGTGTTACGTTAGTTGTACACGACAAAGACTTGGAGAAAATCAAAAATAGCAATGATTGGTTAAGAAGATTTCTTTTACACCATGAATTAAATCAGAAATTGGCTCTCCAGATGTTGTGGGAGACTGTTCGGTGGCGCTATGAATTTGGAACAAATGGTAACGTTGCGTTAAAGTGTTGATTCATAACGAACGTAAAAAAATTATACTCGTTATGAATTGTCAATGATTGAAGCGAGGAATACAGAAAGCCCATTATTTTTGTAGATATTAATGAAACTAATGTTAGGATGGATTACTTAGTTGAAGGCGGTATGTTTTCTCATGGAAAAGATATCGATGGGTGTGCCTTATTTATTTTTAAGAGTAAAAAACATATTAAAGGGGCTAAAAACTTTGAAGAATTGCAAAGATGCGTTGTATATTGGTTTGAAAGATTGGAAAGGTTTAGTTTGATTCATCTGTGTATTTTCGTTATGTGAAATTTGATTGTTTTTCCAATTTAGACAAGAAAATGGTAAGGCGATAACGATATTTTTTGATATGGAAGGTTGCGGGTTGGCAAATATGGACATGGAATTCACAAAATACCTAATTTTTCTATTCAAACAATACTACCCATATTTCTTGAATTACATATTAATATTCGAAATGGCTTGGATACTGAGTGGTAAGTAAAAAAAATAAACACGAAATGAGTCAGATTAGATTGTTAATTTGTTTCGTTCCAACCTTGAAGTACCCTGTATAATTAATCATGAACTCGATTAACTTGCTCAATGAAATGTATGTTCTTAATTTTTTTCCTGTTTGTCTCGCTGATAATGTATGTAATTTATGTTCTTTCAAGCTGCTTTTAAAATAATCAAGTCATGGTTACCAGAAAAAGCCGTGGAAAAAATCAGGTTTTTGAAGAAAGGTGAAATAAAAGATTATGTGCCTTTGGAGCAAGCTCTTGGATGTTGGGGCGGAAATGACGATTATATTTATAGTTTTGTGCCTGAAGAAATCACCAATAGTGTTCAAAACACGTCCATGAGCAATAGGAAGGTGAGTTTCAAGTTTCAACTAATGTACCGGGTGTCCCATTAAGAGAGGTCGTCGGCTATATCTCACAAACCGTTAATCATACAGCTTTGGGAAAAAAATATTTTCAGTAAATATGGTCCTGAAAATTCGCTGGAAATTAGTTTCGAGTTCATAAAACGACCGCTAGGGGGCGTAACATATACGGTCAATTACAAAAATGGCTTTTTCTCAGATATTTTCCGATATAATACATATTCCAGTTGCCCGCATCTCAAACCTCAACATTTTTGCAAACTTTTTGTCCCATGTTTTTTGCTCCATCTCTTGAAATGAAAGGGTGGGGGGACGTCAATCGTTGTTTCATTCAAATTGTCAGAACTCCGGTTTGGTTCAATAGAATTTAACAAACTTAGTTTCATTGAAAACGTATTTTTCAACTCTATCGTTCACATTACAAACAATACCTGGAATATGTTTTATCTGTCCGGTAGAGGCCGCTATTTGTGAACTCAACAGATTTTTTAAATTTTCGCGTAAATATTAAAAGCAATGGTATACCCGAGGGGTTTACCACTACTAAAATTCGTGTCCCAAGTATTGCACTATTACATGAGTATTGCAAATAATGACATAAGTATTACACATAATTACATAAGTATTGCACAAAATGCATAAATATTACATAGTTTCTCGGATATTACATTAGTATTACATGAGTATTACAACAAATAACATAACTATTACATTAGCTTTACACTAGTATTACATTAGTATTACATGAATTACATAACTATTACACAACTATTGCAAATTTTTTGCAGGTAGTTCATGCATGCAGGTACATGTAATACTTACTTACTGGCTTTATTTATTTAAGCAGGTAATGCAGATTGTTGCCTAATATAAATGATTTAAGAAAAATAATATAAATAAATAGATAAATAAGCATTGCTTTGGAAATAATATAATAAATAAATGTCTAAACATTGTCGCGTTAAAAATGCAGTGGGAGCCCGAGTTTAGAGACTTATTCGGAACAGACTATTAAATTAATAATTAAAAACACGTATTTTTAGGGACAGCAAATCGTTCGTATATTATACAGGTGTCCCAAGCAAAATTAGACACCCTAAATAAATCTCGTGTCAAAAATATTTTGAAGAATCGGGAAAACGCGTCAACCATGATTCGAATGGGGACATATATTGAAGTAGAACTAGCACGCTTATCTTCATCCCCTTATCAGACGTGGTCACCCCCCCTGAAAATTTATACAGCAAGTGAGTCAAGCGGGGGGTCAAGTGATAACATCCTTTGAAAAGTAATTAAATTTTTTACATTGTTATTCAGATAATTTAAATAATAGGTACCTTTCAAACGGTGCATCACTTGACACCCCCCTGCTATATAAAATTTCTGGGGCAGTGACCGTGTCAGGTAAGGGGATGAAGATAGGTGTACTCGTTTTACTCTAAAATGTGTCCCCCTTCGAATAATGGTTGACGTGTTTTTCTGATTCTTCAAAAATTGTTGACTCAGACTTACTTGGGGTGTCTAGTTTTGCTTGGAACACCCTGTAATAAGATCATTTTAAATATATTAGTTGTTTTAGAAACAGTAATGATAGAGCAATAGATACAATCTTGGATACAATTGATATCTATCGTGTTGTACAGGAGAAAATCAAGTAGATGGGTAGAGATACGCCATCAAAGATGGCTTGGTTTCGAAAATTGAATCTTGTTCAATTAAAAAAAATCATAGCAAAGATGCAACCGGGGGAAACATTGAAAATGACGAAGCAGACTGTAACCCTTGTGCGTTTGGGATATTTCTGCATATGCGATAGCGTGTTAAATAATTATTCATAAAACACCTGCGCCGATTTATAATAACTGCATTCCTGTTGTGGCATTCTCTCACATTCTTCGACGCTAGACGGTCCCACACTGAATGAAGCTTACTCAGACTGAGCGGCCTAGCGTCTGGCTACCGCTCGGGTCTCACGCGTGACGTATGTGGCAAATGCAACACAATCTTTTCGGTGAATATCATACCCATACAGGATACTAATAACATTTTAAATGTTAAAAATACCAAAGTTTTAGTATGAGGTCAGGTCAGGTCGTATCTACCTCTATATTTATTATTTGCGTTTTAGACTTATCTACGAGCTTATCTATTATGTCAGCCAGATTATCAAATCCGTCAAATCATAAAATTATTAGGTTTTTTCTTCTGGTTGTCAAGATATGGCGGTGGGCGTGGGTAATAGTTTTTATTACCCACGAACATAGTATGGACCTAATCAAAAGTGTGTTAACCTAGTCATTTGAGTCATTTGAGAATGGAGCGTTTTAGAATTCAACTAGGCTTTTTATAAAACAACGGAATTTACAATATGGCTGCGATATAAAATATACAGGATTGTTAATTTGATAACTTCTCGTTCCAAATATCTTGATGGACAAAACGTAAGAAAATTGCCGAGACACGTGAACAGTAGTGGTGCGGGGGAATATTTTACATAAAAATTACATAGGTAACACCTTTTATCCCCTATCAAAAATTTTAAATGTTCTGTGATATCTCATTTCAAAGGTCTTTGTATTACTGCATTGCCTGGTTTTAGTTTTCAAATATCATATTATGTTCGAGTTTGTTAAAAAACTATTCGATACTTTAATTAAAACGAGTTTTGAATCAAGTCCCACGTGTCATACTCAAAATTAATATTTACAGGAATGTACGCATAATATGAGCGCACATGTGTTGAGTATGGCGAGAATACACGCATGTTTGTCAATGTGTACGTACCGAACGCAAATTCTCTCCACGCTCGCGAAAGCCCTCAGCACGCATGAGGTGAGCCATCGGTTTTCAGTTTTTGGTCACCGCTCAAAAGAATCATGCGTATGAATCTTTCTTAGTGTGGACATTGAAACTGTTGCTTTAAAACTATTTACACGCATTCGGCGTGCCGGCTAGGAGACTGCATTTATGCCAGTTTAGTTTATATACCAACACGGGGTGAACATTGAGTGATCTAAAGAAAAATCTTTTAGATTTGATTGCTGCCTTGTGGGTGACTGTTTTCTTTTTTTGTCACACTTGACAAGAAATTAAAATGCCGCTGCTGTTTCAATGAGAGCAAATGTGTCTTGTTCGGAGGCCATCATGACATTAAATAACTTTTGTGCGTTGTTTAAACGGAGCGCCGTGAGAACGCACGCATGTAGGAAATCGGAAATTGTATTTGGACAACGCGCGAGAAGGAACGTATGTGCATGCGTTCATTCTCATCGCATGTGCGCTCATATGTGTACGCGCCTTAACTTTTAAATTGTAACTGAACTTTATTGGCAAAACTTTATTTCTGTGGGAAAGCTTTTGCGTATTTCGCATTTCCGTCACTATCTGAAATTTATATTCATTTAACCAACAAGAATTAGAAACGAGAAGCCTATCGAATGATAATGGCATGCGAAAATAATCCACGACTCCCGTAAGCTTTATATTTTGAAATTGCTTTTAACAATGCAATACGACGCAACACACACCATTATAATTTGTGCGAAATCATACTTGCAAAAGTTTTGGAGGTTATGCTGCGCGCGCAACTTTTACACGATTATTGCAAGAGTATTACATGACTATTGCATAAGTATTACACAAGTATTACATAACTATTGCATGACAATTACATAGGTATTACATGAGTATTACAACCATTACAGAACTATTACATGAATATTTCAACTATTACATTAGTATTACATAAAACTACGAACATATTACATGGTATTACACAGTATTACATGGTATTACAAAATCATTACATATGAGGTTGTCCCAACTATTACATGAGTGGTAAACCCCTCGGGTATACCTTTCTTCGCACATTTAAAAAGAACGAACATTTATCAATAAGTCAGTGAAAACCTCAACTTTATATCTCTTTCCAAACCGGAGATATTAACAAAAAACTAATTATGAAATAAAATAACCATAAAAAGCTACTAATTTTTACTAGTATAGGTATCTAGCTAATAAGAGCATTATCACCCAACTTGGAATCAGTGCCTATTATATTCTGTTTACGTATATTCAAGTATTCATAATTATTTTGTGTTATGTAGTACGCCGGTAATTACCAAACAGTTTAATGATATTTGGGTCTAAGAACCCAGGTGTTCCCTTTTAGCAAGTTGGCAATGAAAACAAAAAATGTATTTTAATTATTTGGTACGTCAAAATATTAATTGTTGCGTTAAATTGTTCGAAAATGCCATTTTCTAATGAAGAATCATATAATATCCTAGGGATATATTTCGAATGCATGCAGAATGCAATCATTAACGAATAATTAAAATACACTTTTTTGTTTTCATGGCCAACTTGGTAAAAGTGAAAAACTGGGTTCTTAGACTGAGATATCATTAAACCGTTTGGTAATTACCGGCTTACTTCATAACACAAAATAATTATGAATACTTGAGTATATGTAAACAAAATATAATAAGCACTGATTTCAAGTTGGGTGACAATGCTTTTATTAGTTGGATACCTATATCAATAAAAATTAGTAGCTTTTTTATAGTTATTTTATTTCGTAATTAGTTTTTTGTTAATATCTAAGGTTTGGAAAGAGATATAAAGTTGAGGTTTTCACTGACTTATTGATAAATGTGCGAAGAAAGGTATACCATTCCATTTAATATTTACGTGAAAATTTAAAAAATCTGTTGAGTTTACAAATAGCGGCCTCTATCGGACAGATAAAACATATTCCAAGTATTGTTTGTAGTGTGAACGATAGAGTTGAAAAATACGTTTTCAATGAAACTAAGTTTGTTAAATTCTATTGAACCAAACCGGAGTTACGACAATTTGAATGTAACAACGATTGACGTCCCCCCGCCCTTTCATTTCAAGAGATGGAGCAAAAACATGGGACAAAAAGTTTTCAAAAATGTTGAGGTTTGAGATGCGGGCAACTGGAATATATATTGTATCGGAAAATATCTGAAAAAGTCCATTTTTGTAATTGACAGTATATGTTACGCCCCCTAGCGGTCATTTGAGGAACTCGAAACTAATTTCCAGCGACTATTCAGGACCATATTTACTGAAAATATTTTTTCCCAAAGCTGTATGATTCACGGTTTGTGAGATATAGCCGGCGACCTCTCTTAATGGGACACCCGGTACATGATTTTGT
This sequence comes from Xestobium rufovillosum, assembly GCA_963966045.1. Lineage (NCBI taxonomy): Eukaryota > Metazoa > Arthropoda > Insecta > Coleoptera > Ptinidae > Xestobium > Xestobium rufovillosum. The sequence goes on along the minus strand of OZ014498.1, from coordinate 31,282,915 downwards.
ACCCTAAACAGCTCACAGGGTAAGTCAATAGTGTGGGATTCTTCCATAGCACCTCTATTGTACATTTTAGAGAAAAATGTTACATAAGAGACCCTCTTTAATTTGTGATTTTCTATCATATAAAATTATTTTCACTTACACAGACTGTCCCATTTCTTCTGCACAGCACCTAACTTCGTTTTTTTAAATGGAACATCCTGTATTTCACTTCATTTTCGAATTCCTTGATCGATTTGACTATCACATTATATAAAGTCATTTTTGTCTAAACTTCATATTTTTTAAGTTGCGGGCATCTTTTTGCGAATTTTGACAGATGTAGAGCAATTTTTAAATTTCAGTATTTGGGTATTGCATGGAACTGTAGCAGTAATATTTTAGTGGAGTGAAAGCAATATGTAGGAAAAACTTCTGCTGCAAGAAAAAATTGAAACTGTTATACAGGGTATTAGCAATTACATAAGCAAATTTGAAACCTTAAGAACACCATAACTTTGTAATTTCAAATAGAACCCTTTTGTTTTTAGGTCATTGTTAGATTCCCCATAATATTGCCTTTCATTTTGCTATACGCTTCCCTATACCCAAAATTAACCGTTTTTTTTCATAGCTAACTGAGTATTATCAAATCATATTTGCTACAGATTTATCTGGAAAATACAAATATTTCAAAAACTGTTAATTTTGGGATAGGGAAGTGTATTGCAATAAGAAAGGCAATTTTATGGGGAATCCAATAATGGTATAAAAACAATAGGGTTCTACTTGAAATTAGAAAGTTATGGTGTTTTCAAATTTTCTAATTTGGTCCTGTAATTGCTAATATCTTGTATAATATTTTCGATTGTTTGTTACAGCAACAGTTATTCCTAAATGTTTCTTTCATTCCATCAAATTATTACTGCTGCTACAGCTTTATTCAATTCCGCGAGATATTAAAATTTCAAAATTGTTCTGCATCTGCAAATATTCTCAAGAAAATGCCCATAACTCGAAAAATATGAAGTTTAGAAAAAAATTATTTCATACAACCTCATAGTCGGAGAGCAGGACGTTCGAAATATGCAAAATAAAAGTGGGGTATGCAACTCGCGAACATACAAAAACCGATGTCGTATTCTTATGTAAAATGACCTGCTGAATTCGATTCTGGAGGTCGCGAATCGATTCGGGATTGCGAAATTGAAAAAAATCGAACTTTATCATATTTTTACAAAATTTCTCGGAAATACATCATTTTATATTTCCCATTCTATATCTTTGTCTGTAACAATTGGATCGGTTTAAAACTTTGCATACATATAGTCTGAAATATGCCGAATCCATTGCCATACATAAATGTGCACTAATATGTAAAGATATGGTAGAAAAATAATATTTTCGTCGCGGATCCCATGGATTTTTCAGTAACTGCATTGAGAAAGTTGGTATCGAGGTAAGGTTTTTATTATTGAAGATAGAGTAATAGTATAAGCGAGTCAAATATAGTTTAAGGTCTGAATTAATTTATAAAAAACATAAAAATGTTGTTGGTAAGAGTTTGGTGGTAATAAAAAGTTAATAAAGTCGAGCGTTGTACGCGCTACGTTGTCTCCTGGGTTGCACCGAAGCAGACCGCGTGGAGAACTTCAATGAGAACTGTTCTTATTTTCTTAAATTTGTACTTACAGAATAAATACATTTTTATTATTCGATATACGTACATTTTCCTTCACAAAAACAGCTTATGGAACACAGTACATTAGCTTTTAAACAAATACAGGTTGTGCTACAATTTATTGAAATATTCACATTTGCAAAATGGTGTTATGTTTACAAAATCTGGTTTCGCACTTATTGTGGTCATGATTGGCATTACGCTACCGTTTTCTTTCATGCACCACCCAAATTCCAAAAGATTTGGGCCCGGTTTTTCAAAGAATACAACACCGAATTAAGTCTAACACTGGCTTCATTGCTATAATTCAATCAATCAGAAACCCGGTATCATAGCAACGAAGCCGGTGTCAGACTTAATCCGGTGTTGGATTCTTTGAAAAACCGGACCTTGATAGTTTTGGTCGAAGTAGGTATGCAGTTTTGTATACGACGGACTGCAAATACATACGTCCTGAGGACATGAAAAAGAAACGTGTTTTCGGTGGGTGGTAAATTCCTAAGAAGCGAAATTTGTTTTGTAATAAATAGGTAGGTACCTTACTGATATTTGTTTGCTTACTTACCTAATGTCTGTTTTGCATGTTGGAAACAAATGTGCTCTTAAATTGTTCATACTGCAGGTAAATTCTGGACGACCATATATGTAATGAATCAAAGGTCATCATCAAAGGTTCTTACAAAACAAATCTTAAAACTAAAACAGTGCCTTACATACAGTATTCTATATTTTATTTTCGTGTGGTGGGGTAAGACTGCTTCTACGATTGGTGAATGGTTAAATTCCAACTGGTCATTTGTTATCTGTTGATCTAATTTCTAAGCAAACTTGATCAAAACCCGGTTTGCTTAAATAAAAGAAATGTAGGTTCATTATTGGTCAATAATAAAGAAAAAAGAAACACAGGAGATAAAAGTGGTGTTTCTCAGTTAAATTGCAATGATTGCAGCGCGATTTACATAGGTCAAACCGGGAGGGATTTCAATACCATACTGAAAGAACATAAAGTCTATTGCCAACAATTCAAACAAGACGGGTTTTTGGGAACATTGTACATATTGTAAACAATCATAATTTTGTCGAAAGTGATTTTAAAATATTATATCAAGGATCTAAAGGTAGAAAATTAAATTAAGTGGAAAGTTTTGAAATTTGCAAAGCCATTAAATTAGATCAACAGATAACAAAATTACCAGTTGGAATTTAACCATTCATCAATCATAGAAGCAATCTTACCCCACCACACGAAAATAAAATGGAATACTGTATATAAGGCACTGCTTTAGTTTTAAGATTTGTTTTGTAAGAACCTTTGATGATGACCTATAATAAGTCGAAACAATATTGTGGGTAACGATTAAACCTGTGGAAAACACTAAAAAGTTTTGTTTTATTGAGATGACCATATAATGATTTAAGAAAAATGCCCTACACACATTTAATAAATAAAAATTCTAAACTCCGTCGGCATTGGCACGGCAGTCAGTTTTTGTCCGCGACAACGCGCGCAGGGCGCGACAATTGACTCACGTTTAACACACTTTTTCTGACTTACTATGCATTTTATGAAAAAATACTCAAAATAAAAAAACATCCTCATTTTATGCGCTACAATTTGCTCGTTTATAGTATAAGTATATCTTCAAAAATAAAAAAGTTACCCCGATACACACTTTTTCGCTGTAAATGACACAAAAGTGGCAACTCTTCCTCGAATATTTATTAATTTTTCAGTCAAATCACAACAATTACTATTTTCTCGTACAGCGTTAGAAAGCGGATAGCTTCATTATCCTAATGCTAAAATTTCAAATTTGTACGACAATGGATGACAGATATACAGAAGGAGAAACAATAAAAGTGCGAAAATAGCATATTTCAGAAGAAAAATTAAAAAATGCAATTTTCTTCAATTTGGCAATTCCAAATCGAATCGTGACCTCAAAAATATGTTTTGTCAGGTGTTTTTACGTAAGAACTCATCGTCTGTTTTTGTGTGTTCGAAAGTTGCATACCATGTGTCGAATTCAGAGCTCTTGCTCTCCGACTATCATAGTATAATCGATCAAGGAATTCGAAAATGAAGTCAAATACAAGGTGTTCCATTTGAAATAACGAAGTTGACCGGCATACAGCAAATATGGGACAAGCTGTATAGCTAAAAATAATTTTAGCTGGAGCAACATGTCACTGGAAATAACTTTTATGTGGAAAGTTTTTTAGTATTTCTAACTATAAAGGATATAACGAAGAATCCCGCACTATTGACTCACCCTGTATGATAAAAAATACCAAATTAAAATTTTGAACACAGAATATTTTATGACTGTTGTGTTCTTGTATTGAACAGTCCACTTTTGCGAATTTGTTACAAATCAATAATTTTGTGGCAGGTTCACTTTGCAGATGGTTCCCAAATGTCAGACACAGGAGCAACTGTTTCAGATGTTGAACCTGGTAAGTTTCAATTTTGTTCAGATTATGTTGAACAAAGTCATTGTAATTGATAATGAGTTTTTCCTCTTTTGTCACGGTACATTTATTTTATCAAGGTTAGATTCTAATCAGCCGGAATTCATTTTTTATCTGTTTATTTGTTTATATTTGGTCAAAGTTAGTACTTATGGCTTCTTGGAAAATTGAGTAACTGTCGGGGAAAATGAGAGCAGCAGTGCAAAGCACAGAATGTAATAATAGAGGAGAAAGGCAAGCACATTTACGAGTTTGAATATGTTTTTGAAAAAGTTTTCTTATGGAACAGTCTGAAATTTTCTAAGTGGTTGTATTGATACTTCAGAGAAGTAAAAGTTTGTGTAAATTGGTATGGCGACGTTCAGACGCTGTAAATTTCTAGGAGTGACATGTTGTAGATGACAGGTACAGCGTGAATGGGAAAATTATGAGAGGATAACCTTAGGTGTCATATTAAAGGGTTGAAAGGTGCCAAAGAGTGTTTCTAGATAAGCATATGAATCTGATTGAATAATGTGGGGTCCCATATTTGTTGTGCATTTTCTTGGGAATATTTGCAGATGCAGAACAATTTTGAAATTTTAATATCTCGGAATTGAATAAAGTTGTAGCAATAATATTTTGATGGAATGAAAACAACGTTTAGGAATAACTGTTGGTGTAAGAAACAATCGAAAATATTATACAGGATATTAGCAATTACAGGACCAAATTTGAAAATTTAAAAACACCATAACTTTCTAATTTTAAATATAACCCTATTGTTTTTATACCATTGTTGGATTCCCCATAAAATTGCCTTTCTTATTGCAATACACTTCCCTATCCCAAAATTAACCGTTTTTGAAATATTTGTATTTTCCAGATAAATCTAGCAAATATGATTTGATAATACTCAGTTGGCTATGAAAAAAAAACTGTTAATTTTGGGTATAGGGAAGCGTATAGCAAAATGAAAGGCAATATTATGGGGAATCTAACAATGACCTAAAAACAATAGGGTTCTATTTGAAATTACAAAGTTATGGTGTTCTTAAGTTTTCTAATTTGGTTATGTAATTGCTAATACCCTGTATAACAGTTTCAATTTTTTCTTCCAGCAAAAGTTTTTCCTACATATTGCTTTCACTCCACTAAAATATTACTGCTACAGTTCCATGCAATACCCAAATATTAAAATTTAAAAATTGCTCTACATCTGTCAATATTTACAAAAAGATGCCCGTAACTTAAAAAATATTAAGTTTAGACAAAAATGACTTTATACAATCTGATAGTCAAATCGATCAAGGAATTCGAAAATGAAGTGAAATACAGGGTGTTCCATTTAAAAAAACTAAGTTAAGTGCTGTGCAGAAGAAATGGGACAGTCTGTATAAGTGAAAATAATTTTATAAGATAGAGAATCACAAATTAAAGGGGGTCTCTTATATAACATTTTTCTCTAAAATGCACAATAGAGGTGCTATGGAAGAATCCCACACCACAATCAAGTGAATCATGTCTTGAAAGTTTCAAATTATAAATAGCCCACTGGTGCAACATCCCAGCAGAAATTTTATGTTTCTTATTGTCCCAGATGGAGGTATTCTCAGCGTACATCCCCCAAATATCATCACCTTCGTCAAAGAAGCGGGTGAAATGGTTAGCACATTGCAACTTCAAAATACTGATGCGAACATCATCGTATCCTACAAGGTAAAACTAAACTTAAACTCGTTTTGTACATTTTTCAGTTTTTTGAAATTTAGATGAAAACGACATCCCCGGAGAAATTTAGGGTGCGTCCCAGTACCGGTTGTTTAAAACCGGGCGCCTCGGCGACAATTGCCGTGTCCTTGCAGCCCGGTTTTCAATTCGGGGGCCTATCGAAGGATAAATTCTTGGTGATGAGTATGCCGGTCGATTCTCCCGATTTGTCATCTCAAGATCTGACAGAGTTGTGGAAGAATTCGTCGAATAAAAACATTTCTCAGCATCGGCTTAAGTGCGCCCAATCCGGCGATATTAAAAATGGCGCTGTAGTAAATTCTGGGCAAGCTCCTGAACCAGTATTAAATAACACCAAGGAAATTTTAAATTCTGTTCATAGATTGTCGGAAGAAATGAGGAAGATTGATAGGAGCGTTAGACGCTTGAATTTGTATTTGTTTTTCTTGTTTGCGTTATTAGTTGTTGTTTTTGGAGTCGCTTACGTGCAACTGCAGGTGGTTAGTAGGGAACTAAAAAGTGAAGTAGCAGGTTCTTGTTTCAAGAGTAGTATTCTACCGGAGCCTTAACGGTAGCTGGCAATAACAGGCCCGAAGAAGACACAATTTATTTACAGAATTTTAGAGAAATTCGTTTTAGAAATTTTATATACCTTTTGCTTGTTTTGTTGAGGTGATTGTGTGCTTTTTGGGCCTAGATAGATATATTGGTTTCCGCAATACCTGAACATCTGTAGTGAGATTAAAAAAATAGACTGACACGGTGATAATAAAGGAAAACTCGCAAACATTCTTGAAAACAGTGACAACTTATTTCATGCAGTTATTTTTATACATATTACCTACATTGTACCTATTTTGAATTAATTTTCCTGCACGCACATTCTTGCATAGAATATACAGGGAGTTTAGTCAGATTTTTCTTACAAACTTTGTTACTGTAGTCTATATTTTATTTTGCATATTTGCTTTAATAGGTAGATGTTTTGTATTTTTTTAAATTTGTAGGATTTCTTGATACATACTAAAAGTTTTATTATGTATTGAAATTGAACATAAGAAGTATATATCAGTTGGTTTCTGCAGAGCCTAAATTGTCTATGTAATAAAACTAAATAAAAATATTGATTGTTTTATTTAGTTTTTTCTGTGACTTCGCAAAGTTATGGAAATAAATTTCATTTGAGATTTATTTCAACGTAAAACGCGGCCAGTGTATTACGCACCACGAACGGCGGACAATATTGTAACAAGTGACGTTTTCAAAGGAGCGCAGGTAAGTCTGGTCTTGATGGTAGTAAACATCAAAAAGTCTATTTTTTGGCGAGGATTGTTGCAAGACTGAAGTCATTGTAAGCAATACAAATAGACCTTTTCATTTCTTTAGTGCGCATGTGCAGAAGTGCACTGACATTCAGCTGTTCTTAGATTTTCGGACGAATGTCAGTGTCACTGTCAAGCCTTGAACGTGTAGGATATTCGTAAGTAAATAGTAGACGGAAAATTATAAATTTAACGAGTTACCCATGACTAATTGACATCTGCTCGAAATTGTCATGGCATGGTCGCGCTTGCGCCTCAGCATTTTTTTTTTTTATTTTCCATTTGATGTTCATAAAACAACCCACAAAGGACAAAGAGATCTTTTATGTCGCACCGCCGCGCCGCGGCCTCCGCGGCAGTCCACGTGGACTTGATAAGTGTCGTCAGCGTGTTAAATCGAAGCCACCGTAATATATTACGGTGGCTTCGGTTAAATGCACCTACGAACCAATCCCCAATAGTCTTAGGCAATAAAAGACTCATAAATTGCACGCGAAAAGTATTGGCGAAGAGTTTTTTTCTCTATCCTCTTTCTTTGCATATAAAAATACAACTAGATCACTAGACATATGTTGCAACTAAATAAACGGGATAAACTGTGATCCGCCCATTTCAAATCCAACTCTGGTCTACCCGGGAGTCTGGCCTTAAGGATATTCCGAGTATCAGGACACATGCAATGTGCACGCATACCCGTTCTTACGACATTGTGGCATCTCCCGCACCTCGCTTGATTGTGGCCACATTAATATTTCAGTACGAGCGAGATAGAGAATGGTGTTATAAATTCGACAAACCAAGTTTGAATTTGATACACTCCACAGAATATTTTTTATTGGCATCACAATATTGTGACATCTTCTGAGTATTGTGACCTCTGAAGCAACAAATATAGAAAGACCTACCAAGTGTAAGAAAGATGCCACAAATATAACAAAAGAGGGTTAAGTGTAACAATATGTGTTTGGGCAGTAATACTGAGATAAGTATTAAATTATTTGAATGATTCTACAGAGTAAGTTGTCCAGAAATTCCATATCAAATTCACATTTAAAGGGTGGACCGCATTTTATCTTAAAAAACAACTTAACATTTAACTAAATCACGTTAGTGAAACACAACACCTCGTAATAATCATAAATTATGTTAATCTGTGGCTAGGTGCACAAAAAAATGCGGGCACGCGAAACATCATCATGGTATATACGTTATACTTTGGTTTAAGTAATTGGTTAGGTAATTGGTTAGTTGTCAACACCGTCAGTGGTTTCGGTGGGTAGGTAAGTATCGCACAGAGTTAGTAGTTTGTTGTCCTTAGGCTTGGTGGGTCGACTCCCGTAGAGGCTAGTTTTTTCTTACAGATTTACAGAATCTGTTTTTACAGAAAATGCGTTTGTCAGATTTCCGTCAGTTAAATATTGTGTGGTAAATATTTAACATGTGTTTGCAATTCACAAGCCCACAATTTTCAGTTTTGCGTGCACGTTAGCGTGCACCTAGACTCTGCCATTATATTATTTTCCTCTAGTTTCTGTTCGAATTATCAAGTTACGGAGCTGTAGTAGTATTAGGGTGAACTTCATACAGTGCGATCAAGTCAAATCAGGTCAAGTTAGGCAAGGTAAATCTAATGTAACTTATTAGATTTACCGTACTTGATTGATGGTTTTAAATATTCACAGGTCAATTTAAAAAATCGTACAATATTTTAAAGGTTTTTATTACATTCACCCATAAGTTGCGGGTATTATAGGTACATAAAAGCTGGCCAGTTTGACAAATTTCTGTGAATATTAAAAGATTTATTAAATTTCGTGTTGATTTTGTATAATTACCGATATTTTTACAAAATCGCCTAATTAATCACAATTACTGTAACATAAATACAGTACCTATGTCCACGAATGGGGTTACAAAGAGTGAAAAAATATTGTTTTCAATTACTATTAATATGCTCAGATTCGCGGATGATACAGCAGTATTAGCATCCAGCAAGGAAGAATTAGGAATGGCTCTGTACGAAATGGAAGCAGTTTTGATGGAGGGCTATGGTATGAAGATCAATAAAAAAAAAACCAAAATTTTGGTGTGTAGGGGACGTGGAAATAGGATTAAAACGAAAATAAAATTGGAAACGAGAAGATAGAGGAAGTCTCAGATTTCTGCTATTTAGGAAGTAAAATAACTCGAGATGGTAGGAGCTCTAGAGATATAAAACAAAGAATAGCGCAGGGCCGAATTCCATTTAACAAAAAGAAACAACTATGTATTATGCTCGGGAATGATAAATGTAGAAACTCGGAAGAGGCTCTTTAATGTATACACGGTGTCCCATAATTAATGCGTCAAATTGTGCCAGCAGATTATATGTTAAAAAGTAATGAAAAAAGTTTGAATAAACATAGGTTGGAAAATGCTTCATAAGGGAGCTACCGCTCCTGTAATACGTATGTGACTCTGAAGATGGTTTTTATGTAATATCTCCGCAACTAATGACTAAACAGAGTGAAATTTGGGGAATTTTCATAATTTTACATCAGAACCGTGAAAGAGACACATACAGTAATGTTGGGGGTAGTTTGTACTTCATCGCACCCCTAAGTGAAATTTTGAGATTGCTATTAACCCATCTTTTTGATAATAAACGTTTAGTAAATTCCTCAAACTTCACTCTGTTATCGTCATTAGTTGCGGAGATATTACATAAAAACCATCTTCAGAGTCACACATTTCAGGGGCGGTAGCTCCCGTGGGAAGTATTTTTCAACCTAAGTTTATTCAGACTTTTTGCGTTACTTTTGAACACAGAATCTGCTGGCACAGTTTGACGCATTAATTATGGGACACCCTGTAGAGTACGACATTATATGTATGCGAAACTTGGACGATAGGAGAAGCGGATAGGAAAAAAATAGAAGCATTATTATTATTATTTAGATATAGGATGGTAGGACACCTTCTGAGGCACGAAGGCTTAGTTCGCGACATACTAGAGTCAGAGGTAGGAATAAAATAGGTAGGGGTAGGCCTAGATTAGACTACTGATCTCAAATAGTTAGGTATGTAGGTTGTTCAATTTTTGGGGAAATGCGTAGGTTAGCTCAGGATAGAAAAGGATGGAGGTATGTGTCCAACCGCAGTCTTCGGACTGAAAACTTTATTATGATTCAATTTCTTAGAAGAAATTCACAGCCTTTGCAAAGATGCAACCTGGGGAGACAATGAAAATGACGAAGCAGACTGTAACCCTTGTGCGTTTGGGATATTTCCGCATACGGGATAGCGTGTTAAATAATTACATATTCATAAAACAGCTGCGCCGATTTATAATAACTGCATTTCTGTTGTGGCATTCTCTCACATTTGCGACGCTAGACGTTCCAACTATGAATGAAGCTTACTCACACTGAGCGATCTAGCGGCCGCCAGGCACGTGACAGCTCGACTTTAACCGCTACCGCTCGCGTGCGTGACGTACCTATGTGGCAAATGCAACACAATCTTTTCGGTGAATATCATACCCTATACTAGGATACTAATAACATTTTCAATGTTAAAATCGCTATACGTAAAAAACTCTGCTTTTTCTGAAACTCCCATGGCACATATTATTTTTTATTCAACTCTTCCAAGAAACATTTTACTCATTTTTATGCGCTCATCGACTTAGAAAATTTTCAATAATACTGACACTACAGTAAACATGTATTTAATTCTGTAACATATGGAACTGGTAAGGAATGCTACCATCTAGTAATTACAAAATTTTCAGGAAAAAAATAAGACAGGTTTTTCATTTCGGTACGAAAACTGGCAAACAATATTTTTGGAAATTGGATCGGTTCAAATTAAAGAAGAAAAATATAGCCTTAATCAAGATGTTGCTATTTATATTTTTTAACATTGTTGTAAATAATGCACTATTTGCATCCTAAAATATTCACGAAAATATTTTTTCGGTTTAATAATTTTAATAAATATTTTCTGTGTTCAAGAAAACGCAAAAAAATAAATTTCCTAGAACATTGTTTGGATAAGTACAAAATTTTGTGCTATAGGAATTTGGGGACAAGCAGGGTTTTTTATAAGGAGTGATTTTTTTGAAAAGTTAAGATAATTCTGATTTGTCCTATTATTATTAGTGTTACGATTAATATACCTATCTACATTATTCTATTTAAAAATACCAAAGTGTTGTTCAAAATAAAAGTATATAGAAGTTCTCCAGATGAGCAACACCGTTTTGTGGCGATTCGGGACATAGGAAATCGTTTAAATTATTGTAATGAAAATTTTGTAAAATCCTTGATAAAAATTATTAACATAACCGATTTCCTACTGCCTCAAATCGCACACAAGAGAGGTCTTGGAAAATCTGTTATTAATTTTATAAGTAATTGTAATTTATTTAATTTCGAACATTGTGACCACAGTGATGAGATCATTAGTGGCACAATTGAAAGTTTTTCCATTTTTTTGATATTTAATTATTTTAATAATATCAATAAATTAATAACGGGCAAAGAAAGTGCTCCCCAAAATCCGAATACGCTGCAACAACTAGCCATAGTATATGTAGCTTGAAAAAAAAACGTTTTTAAATTTTGTGTTTGTCCAGGGATTTATATTATTTCTGTCTAATGATCTTAAAATATTTTGTTCACCTCATATAAAAATAAAAATGTATCTTCATCCTTTGTCACTTTCTTTTTTCCTACCCCATAAATATAATAGATTACATACATTTACTAATTATTACTATTATTTGTGTTTTGATGTTTGTAAAAACATTTATTTTTCGAGAAAAAAATGTTTCAACAAATTTTGAAACAAATAAAGTGATAATTAGGAAAATATAAAATGCACGTGAAACTAGATAAGGGGGATTTAAAATTGCCGCCTCTAATTAGTTCGCCCTCCGTTTACAGGTGGCGCAACTTCATAACGATTTTCATAATGTCAGATTGTTTTTTGTTTTCTATATATCCTGTTCTGTGATGTGTAAATGCCAGAGATATCTCTGGTAAATGCGCATCTTCTTTTCATCGTTCGTCTACAGCCGTTGTGAATTTCAATGTGAAAGAAATTTTAGATGAGTTTTTCTGTTGCTTTTTACTTTTTTTTATAAGTGAACTACACCTTAAATCAAGAAACATGGAACGTAAAAGTACGTATATCATCACCAACAAAAATTGTTGTAAAAACACTGGTAATTTTTTATTTTCAGATCAACTAGACCTTTTAATACAAGACTGGGTACAATTTCAGCAGATACGAGCATTAAAGCGAACAATGAGCAAATTCGAAGTACGTGTCCAAGCTGAGAACGAAAACCCATTCTACGCAGTTATGATGATTAGAAAAAATGAAATGATCATCAATCCTCACAATAGACAGAAAAAGGGAATTTTTATTGAGGAGGAGCACCTAAGAGGGTGCAATGTCTTTGGCAGGAAAAGTATAATTCTAACATTCAATTTCGGTGAGCCGTATAATATTAGGTTCGCTAATCAAGTTTTGAGAAACAGGGCCCTGGCCCGGATCAGAAAACTAATAGGGTAGGTATAATGAATCTAACCAATTTATAATATTGTGTTGTAATTATCATATTTCTTTTTGTAGTGACGAGAGTGAGAGCAGCACTAGTAGCAGGAGCAGCGATTTCGCTCAAGTAGAATAAACATTAAACAATAAAGTAACATTGAAAATATTAAGATGGCCGTCCGTCTCCTAAGATTTTGTTCGAACACGGTCGGGCATGAGCGTTATAGAATGTCGACCCAATTTGCATTTTGGAAGTGTAAAAAAGTAAAGCCAAGACTTTTTAAACAGACCATTTAGTTGACACGCATTTTTTTGGCAAATAGATATGTAGAAACAAGCAAAATATATCAAATACCCCTACGGGAGCAGAACTCGTCTAGCCGTAGAAGAACAAAATAGCAGTTCTGTACGATACCCGCACACCCACCGACACAGTTAACGGTGCTAGCCGTAGCCGTTAGTGATGTACAAACGTCATTTTATTGGCATTGCATAATGCGTACGTCCGACCGTATTGGAATAAAATTTCAGGTGACCGTCTGCCGGAGCAGTAGTGGAGTAGTCACTCCCTATTAAAATTAAAGGGAGTGACTGCTGCTCCGGTCGTCGGTCCCCTGAAATTTTGTTCCAATACAGTCGACGTGATGTCGGTAAAATGACGTTTAAGTATCTCGTTATTGGCTAACAACGCCGACGGTCTCGGTGGGTGTGCGGGTAACTTACAGACCTGCCATTTTGTTCTCCTACAGCTAGACGAGTTCTGTGCCCCTACGGGTTGATATATTTTGCTTGTTTCTACATCATATTTCTTCCAAAAAATGCGTGTGTCTGGTGCGAGGACAAGTAGTAAATCGTCTGTTTCAAAAAAGCGTTCTCTCAGCTTTAGTTGTTTACACTTCTAAAATGTGTTGACATTCTGTAATACGCATGCCTGACAGTGTTCGAAAAAAATTTTAGGTGACGGTCGGCCACTGAAAAATATAACATCATTAATCATTTTCAAAATTGCATTTTTATTTTTCAACATATTCACCAACTATTTGAGTAGGTTATGTGCCAGATTTAAAATATTATTAACCTTTTTTTCTCGGGGATTACAATGTAACCTGGTTAGATAGTGGTTACTGACGTTACGGTTACCTTGTAGTATGTTGGGGTTTGCCAAATATATGTCAAAACAGATCATCAAATCATCAGTCCATCAGTGTTCGTATCACCGAAATATTGATATATTTCTGTGCTCAGTGGTTCGTATTGGCAATTGGAAGTTCAGGATTATGTAGCATTTCAAAATGTTTTTTCATACATTTTGAGCCGTTTTTAAAGGATTATATTCAGTCTCCAGAAAATAGACTGAAATTCTAGAAGACAAAGATTAGCGGTCCTCTTTTTATTAGAGAAAACAAGACCTAACGTAACTGGACAAGTGAAATTAATGATCGTGATCTCCACAGAAATAAGGCAGAGTGGCCGATGGCCGATCACTCAGTCGTTGAAAAAGCAAGTTAATGATGGAGGAAATGTAATGCATCCATGAAAATATTCTTTACTTTTAACCCATGCTTTGCCTTACTGTACTGTTCTTGAGAAACTGTCACTCGCGAAGGGAAATGGATTGTAAGAGGTATTTTAGAACAGCCAAGATTTTTGGATTTAAACTTGATTTTTCCTTTGACGTTAGTTGAAAATGCAATTTTTTACAAAACTACACTAGAGGGTACCTATTTGCGAACTGAAAGCTCGAATAACACGAGAACGCAGTTAGATTTTCCTTAACATTTTTAGAGCATTTGAAAATAGACTTTATATTATTATGTTGCACTTCCACTAAACGGACAAAACAAAAACAAAACAGGGACTCGGTCCATTCATGACAGTCCGAGGACAAAATGTGAACTGTTCGTGGACTTCGTGTAACACTTTCCGGACAATTTTGTTAATTTTTGTGTTTTTACAAACATGAACACAGTCCTGGCGAAAGTCGGTAATCATCAAAGGGTCTGTCTGCGGACAGTCCTTTTGGTCGAAACAAATGTTCCGGTCTTTTTTTCTTAATTCAATATTTAATTTGGTCGAAGATGAACATGTAGTTTGTGGGTAGACGTATGTAGGTCTAATAAGTTACCGTTTATTTAAGAATATGACCATGCAGAAGCAATCTGGCGATGAAATTTTTTGTCTCAATGCGAAATCAACTTCCAGAAACAAAATGGAAATCATATTTTGCGTTTTGGGCACAAAAATATAGGAGAAATGATTAAACTACCAGTCAAATTATTACATACATTTTAAAGTTCAATTTTCAATTCTACTGAAACCGTCAGTTGCAGACCTAAGAATATCTACATCAATCAAAAGCTTAGTAAACTGTCTATGAAATATGGAAATAATGTATGGGGTGTTCCATTTGAAATTTTTAAGAAAAAATGCATACTGCGTAAGCTGTGCACCCTGTTTGATATTAAACTTTGTGACAAAAGTACTCAAGAATTTACAAATAGAGTACCCAGTTTGTGAACCTAGTACAATAAAGAAATTTTAAATAGCTTCGACCAGTAGATGTCAGCAGCTCGTCAAAGTTGGGTTCACAATGGCACTGAAATGCTAATATCTTAAAATAGCTCACTCTAAACCCCATCGTGTAGTACACCATCTTTCATAAAATTTTATTGGGAATTCAAATATGTAAACAAATGTGGGGCGTTCCATTTGGTTCTCAGAGTGGGAACATCCTGTATACACAAAAATAATTTTCTCAGATGCTTCATGAGGTTCTCCACATAGGTACCACCAAAATTTTATTTTGATACCTTGAATAGAACCATAGGAGAAGATCAGTTCGGATTTAGACGAAATAGAGGAACGCGCGAGGCCATTCTAGCTTTACGAGTAATTATAGAAAAAACCATAGAAAAGAGAAAGAGCGTCTATATAGGATTTGTGGATTTAGAAAAAGCCTTCGACAACGTAAAATGGGGGAAGATGTTCGAAGTGCTGAGAAAGGTAGGGATGAAATACAGGGACAGAAGAATAATACATAATCTCTACAAAGAGCAAAAGGCAGTTATAGAATGTGAGCAGGAACGAAGGGAAGTAGATATCCGGAAGGGAGTGAGACAGGGATGTGCATTGTCACCTCTAGTTTTCAACTTATATATCGAAGATGCGATTAATATTGTTAAGGAAAGAACAGCCGCAGGGATCAATGTACAGGGCCAAACTATTAACATGCTCAGATTTGCGGATGATATAGCAGTGTTAGCATCTAGCAAAGAAGAATTAGGAGCGGCTTTGAATGAAATGGAAGCAGTTTTGACACAGGGCTACGGCATGAAAATCAATAAAAAGAAAACTAAAATTTTGGTATGTAGGGGGTGTGAAAATAGAACTAAAATGGAAATACAAATAGGAAATGAGAAGATAGAGGAGGTCGCGGATTTCTGCTACTTAGGAAGTAAAATAACTCAAGACGGTAGGAGCACTAAAGATATAAAACAAAGAATGGCGCAGGGCCGAGTTGCGTTTAACAAAAAGAAACAACTATTATGCTCGAGAACGGTTAATATAGAGACTAGGAAGAGACTCTTAAAATCGTACGTATGGAGTACGGCATTATACGGGTGCGAAACTTGGACAATAGGGGAAGCGGATCGAAAAAGAGTAGAAGCGTTTGAAATGTGGTGCTACAGGCGCATGATGAAGATACCATGGATAGATAAGGTTAGCAATAGGGAAGTATTAGAAAGAGTTGGGGAAAAGCGAAAGGTATGGAAGACAATAAAGAGTAGGAGAGATAGGATGGTAGGACACCTTCTGAGACACGAAGGAATAGTTCGCGACATACTAGAGTCAGAGATAGGAATGAAAAGAGGTAGGGGTAGGCCTAGATTAGACTACTGCTCTCAAATAGTTAGGGATGTAGGATGTTCTGCTTTTAGGGAAATGCGTAGGTTAGCTCAGGATAGAAAAGAATGGAGGTACGCGTCCAACCAGTCTTCGGACTGAGAACCTTATGATGATGAATAGAACCAGAGATATGGGCCGACTACACACTTGGCCCACCCTGTGTACAGTATGTCCCCGGTTGAGGAAAAGTGTGATATTCTTCGTTTATTTTATAAAAATAATAATGCATCCGCAATGTCTCAAAGACGTCTTATCTAAACATAGGCAAACTATATATTTTTCGAATTAGAGAAATGTGCTCTTTAAACATGTGAATCAATATACAGGTGTTTCATTTAAAAAAATGATAGTTATGCAGAAACATTAATTAATTAATTAATTTCTGATGTTCAATTGTTTTTTCTGATAACGAATTCTAAAAATATAGGCCTCTAAAATTTTTTAACAACTCGTCAAATAACTGCTGTAAGTTTGTAAGGGTGTCAATGTATGAGGAATATGATCCTTTACGCTTTGGTGAACCACTCAGTATAAAAGAAAATGTGTCGTAAAATATGCATGGTATAATGTATTTAATTGGAAACAACTTTTTTTAAGGGCGCTTTTTGTTTCCTTAGAAATTATTTGGCCCTTAAAGTATTCTAAAAATTGCTGTTCTGATATAAGTGCCTCGCGGGGGGGGTAATCATTTGTGAATTCAGGTGTACATTCTAGATGAATTCAATGTGCATTCTGCATTCAATTATACTCATATCTTAATTTATGAATTCATAAATTCCTTTCAATTCCTTGAATTCGTAGTGAATTCCCAGAAATTCACATGAATTCACTTTTAACTCATGAATTCAGTTGACCTTGACATAACCCGGCGTAACCAATAACATCATTTGGCGCCTTTTTTTACTAGAATGAGTTATTTGCAGATCTGAGAATTGACACACCATGTGTTCTGCACAGCGCAGCTTACGGGGGTATTTAAAAGTTCCAACTGTCTCGCTCATGCACATTAATATCCCCTAGGAAGTAGGTGTTCATAATTCTTAGATTCTCCAAACAACTTTTGGAATTTTTACACGAAATTTTGAATGCTCAAGCTATGTATCTACCTGACGTTTTACCCTAACCTATAGCACTCTATGGGCCAGTTTCTCAAGTATAGTTTAACCGGCGTTTAACGCTGAACCGTTGTTAACCACAGAACATACGTTTCTCAAGAGCAGTTTAAGTAGTGAACGCCGATCACGCGGCGTTCACTGTGAACGTCAAAAAAGCGGGGTTTAAACTGAGTTCAACGCATTTCTAACCTAACTTTCTAGTTATTTGACATTTTTATATTTGACGTACGAATTTGTTTGCAATAAATGGAAAGGCTTAATTTGGAAGAATTAACAGACGACGAAGATTTCCTGGAAATGCTTGATATTGTAGAAGTTCGTGTACTAAGAACATTTAGAGCACGGCCAAATAATTTCGTAATCTGGAATGAAAAGGACTTTCTAGATAGGTTTAGACTCTCCAAACACACGGTTCGTGTAATTTTAAATGAAATATCTCCGGAAATTTCTAACAGAACAATGCAGTAAGTTAATAAACACAAGATATAATTGAATATTAAGTGAAATATTGTTGCAGAAATCATGCTCTTACAGCTGATGATATGCTGTTCGTCACATTACGCTTTTTGGCCACTGGTAGCTTCTTACAAGTAGTAGGTGATCTCCAAGGCATTCATAAGAGTACTGTCAGTAAAGTAATCAGTAAGGTTTTAAGGGCAGTAGCCGGATTAAGTAGGCGATACATAAAGATGCCAACTACACAAGAAGAAAGAAACAACATAGCTCAAGAATTTTACAACATTGCTAGGTTTCCTAGATGCGTTGGTGCAGTAGACTGCACTTTAATCAAAATACAGTCGCCAGGAGGAGAAAATGCCGAAATTTATCGAAGCCGGAAAACATTTTTTGCATTTAATGTTCAGGCAATAAGCAGTGCGAATTTAAAAATTATGAACATTGTGTGTAGATGGCCAGGCTCTACGCATGATGCTACCATTTTTGGAAACTCTACAGTTCGTGCACTATTCGAGCACGGTCATTTTGGGGATAACCTTCTTGTAGGAGACAGTGGTTACGGCTTAAAGCCCTACCTAATAACTCCTTTAGATAATCCTGTCCTCGATGGAGAACAACTGTTCAACGAAGCCCAAATTAGGACGCGAAATCCAATTGAACGCACGTTTGGTGTTTACAAACGTCGATTTCCAATATTAGCTCTTGGAATACGCTTGAACGTAAGAAAAGTGGAAGCAGTTGTAGTATCTGCAGCAGTCTTGCATAACATTGCCACAGATATGAATGATCCTATACCTCATGTGGATGCAGAACTCCAAGCTCAAATTAATTTGCAAGAATTGGCTGAAGATGAGATGAGAGGTCCCAATATGCGAGGTGGAGTTGACAACATTACGAGGGAAGCTTTAGTACGATATTTCGGTAACATGGTACATGACGGTTGATTTATTTATAAAGTAAAATGTTATATTTACTTTAATGTGGTGGTCGATATAGAAATTTGTAAAATATCAAAAATTTTGAATCAAACATAAATAAAATAATTTGTTAGCTACATTCAAGGACTTTTATTGCATACATTATAAAACAAACAGAAGTGAATATTAATTTAACAATTTAAATTATATGATCAAAACAGATACTTATTTGAAAGTATTTTAAACAAGAAATAGAAATATTATTTTTTCCCATTTATTTTCTCTTTCAAAAGAGTTTTCTGCAGTTCATGAATTTCATCTAGTTGTTTTGTTCTTTTCTCGTATTCTTGATCCATTAGCAGTAACTCTTTTTTGTGCTTCTCTCGCATAAGCTCCATTTTCAGCGTATGCTCTTCTATAATGCATCTTTCCTTTACGCTTTCGACAGTCACTTTTGAAGCAGCCCATGCAGCTAATTTGGAGGTCATCTCTGTTTTTTGCTTCTGAACTAGTTGACAAATAAGAAACAAGAATTGAAATATGAGGTACAAAAAGTGGTTCTACTAAATCGTGCGATTTTAGGAACCAATAATAAAGTCGTAAAAATAATTGAAGGCTTTCGTTCCGTTAATTTCTTATGTGCCGTATACATACGTTCTCTGTAGTTTATCCAAAAACTGAACGAAGCAAGAATTAGAGCGTCTGCATCTGTATTTCATTGTAAGAGCCAAAAATACACGGTTTCCGTAAATATAAACAGAAAAATTTCGACCGGACACATACGGCTTACATAATGAAAGAGAATAATTATGCATAAAAATTTGCAATACCTTCTTGTTTATTCATTCGTAAAGGAGCTGACTTTGGAGTCCTTAATTGCTGCGGGGAAGGCTTGCTCCAGTTTTGCAGCGTGACTTTCTGCCCAGATTTCTTCTCTGCTGCTATTTCGGAAGTATCACTCGTATCTTCAGAAATGTCAACGAGGGACTTTTCCATGTCCACGGATACTTCATATTGCATTTCAGTTACATGAGATGTATTATTTGTGATATCCACTTCAATCAAATCTAGACTTTCATCATTTACAGCACTATCTATATCTCCAACTGCGGCTACAACAAAAATTTCTACTAGGGTTTTAAGTTTTTAATTTGTTTTCTTACCCAGTGTATCATCATCAAATTCTGAAGGCAGTCCTTCTAACCGAACCCCCAAAATTTCCTTTATTTGTTCGTCCAATCCGTTAATACTGGGATGTTTAGGAGGTCCACCGCCAGTACCAAGTAACTGGCATTTTTCATCGGCATACTTCTTTTTGCTGCGCTTTTTAATGTTCTCATACTTATTTTTTAAAGTTCGAGCATCCCGGTGTGTTTCACCCGACAAAGCATTGAACTCTTTTTCTATTGTAGCCCAAATTTCTTTTTTCATTTTATTTGTATCGGTATCAGATTTCTTACACTCCACTTTGTGTTTATACTTTTTAACAAGTGACACAACTAATGATTCTTCCCTTGCAGAAAAATTTGTGGCTCTTTTTAAATTATTCATCCTTCGAACAGGCAATAACACTACTTTACAGAAACCACGCCACAAACAATTATTCAAATGACAATTGTCAAACAAAACTAACCTATATGCGCATGCGCCAGCACTACCAACATACATTATTGGCAGTTCAACCGATCTAGTCTTGATCGAGATCCGAGAAACCGACGCAGCCTTAAACTTAGTTCAAATTTAAACCAAAGATCAACAGAACGCCGTTTAACTGTCCGCTTGAGAAACTGGCCCTATATAAGACAGCAGACTCGTCCGCCATTATGGAGCCCACTGACAGCTGGCGGAAATATAAGTGCACATTATTATATGTTAACTTGCCCGAAATTGTATAAAATTATGGGTTTTTCAGTACTAAAAAGTACGAAAGTACGAAAGCGTAGAAGGGACACATTTTGTACTTATGCATTAATTCTATTATTTTCTAGATAGTAAGTCGGAAATTACTTTTATTTCGAGATATAACTCGAAATTATAGTTTATTTCGAGATAATATTACAAAGTAAACTTTATTTTCGACATCTAAGAGGAAATTATACTTTACTTCGAGATAATATCACAAAGTAAACTTTAATTTCGAAATAATAACACGAAAATAATAATTAAGTTTACTTTGTAATATTATCTCGAAATAATTATTATTTTCGACTTTTATGTCGAAATTAAGTTTACTCTGTGATATTATCTCGAAGTAAACTATAATTTCGTCTTACATGTCGAAAATAAAGTTTACTTTGTAATATTATCTCGAAATAAACTATAATTTCGAGTTATATCTCGAAATAAAAGTAATTTCCGACTTACTATCTAGAAAATAATAGAATTAATGCATAAGTACAAAATGTGTCCCTTCTACGCTATCGTACATAAGTACAAAATGTGTCCCTTCTACGCTTTCGTATTTTTGGGAACGGCTCAGGGATGCCAGACCTCACGATTTATCGTGAGATCTCACGATTTGCCATGACGTCTCACGATCTAACGATAAATGTTTGAGATCTCACGATTTTTCCTCACTGACAATGCCGCTACCTACCTACCGGCTATAGCGCGCAAGATTTACACTAGAGACCGGTAGTTCCCCTAAAATTTAACTTGATTAACTTGATAACAAAATTGAACCTGATATAGTAAAAAGGATGAACAGTCAAGTTATGTATCCAAAAGGCCGAACAGATTCTGCTGATTCATCTTCTAGCGAGTGAAATACTTTTTCAGTTTGTGTTGTTTTTTAATTGCGTTCGTTTTATAACAAAGCCCCTTTTCTCTACCTATTTAACATGTTTGCCGAGCGGTTGCAAATATAACGGGGCCGTTACATACTCTACTGATGAAATTCATCCAACAAATATGACTGTTCGAATCCCCTTGATACTACTACTCATACTCACTCAAAACACTCTGTGGCAAGATAAATTAAGTTTATCGAATTTTTCTCATTCCACATCACTTTGTAATACAAACCACGGATCACCGTTCCCTCCTGAACCAATTGGCCTTGGAACCACTCTCAGACGTCTTCGCGAGGTAGCACACCCCTACACTTTATGCTCACTTATCTTAGAAATATTTGTGTCAGGAAATTCTCTATGAAAACGTGCAACATTTTGGACCACAAGATTTATTATTAAACAAAATAAAACTGTCGCAAACTGCGTACAAAACACGTTATAAGAAATGGTTCACTAAAACGGACGGTGTGATCATACCGGAATTTAACACAACACTGGCTAAACCCAATAAGTGACTCATTACGAAAAGAATAGAAGATTCAAACACGTCAGAAAGATTGGAAAGTAAATTTGGAACTGCACTTGAATTTGTCGTGCTTCAACAAGTGATCTCGGAAAGGGAGTTGACTTTAACTTGTGATTTTTCTAATATCGGTTAATTTCTGCATAAGACTACGTTTCCAAAATATCCTTATTGACCTCTGAGGGAGGAGCCACTTCTTATGGCCCGTTTGGCAACAGCCCCTAATTGGCTTGCCTGCGGCAGTCTGCCGAAAGCTGGTTCTTACTGGTTTTTGGCATTCGAATATTTGCCCTACGATCACGCCTTCACAAAATGTTCATAATAGTACTTAAAACTCCTATCTAAATAACTAACAATGAATATTACCCAAAGTAATTGCAATCTAAATTTACCTTTCGGAGGGGAAAACCTAGAATTGTTCACCTAGGGAAAAACCCGTGTTACTTGTTAGCGAGACGCAACAATTTATATCACCAAAATTACTCAATCCTACATAACTTAACTAGTGTACAAAACTATTATATTTAGTTTCTCGTGTCAATTTGCCAGCTTTTTGCTAATCTAAGTCCTATAAAGAAATTATTCATTGCGTCCGTCCCAGACTGGGGGTAACTGCTTTTAGGGTGGTCTGAAACACGTGTGCTTCTCAGAAGTCTTAGCACAGAGAGATTCTTTTACGAGCGCCGCAAGACTTTTACAAGGGGCTTTAAAGAAATTTGAACGTTACATTCGTGCAGAGCAATTGATACTTTAGAAAAAGGAAGCTGCCATTGAAAATAAGTTATCACTCCAGATGCATTGTTTGTGAGTTGCCTTTATAATTTAAGGGTCTCTCTGTGAATTTCCTAAACAGGACACAAAAAGAAACATGAAATGTTACCCGTCCAGTTTATTGCCACTTTATGGTATATTGAAGGAAGCTCTTTGACAGTTCTCGGAACGAAAGTTTAACGGAAAAAAATAAGCAAACATGTGCGGCGGGCTATTTTGCTACAGTTTCCTTTTCCTTTTTCATTTGAATTTATTTTTGTTTTATTTTGACGTTTATTTTATTATATCTAATTTTTATTTAATTATGTGAATAAACTTTGTTACGTTAACCTTATGCTGAATTAAAGACATAAGAAGCAATACGTTTGAACTATTTTATCCAAATAACACGAAAAATCAAGTGTTAAAGATAAATAGTAATTAATTATTGGTGTTCAAGTTGAGATCCACTCGACAATAAATCGAGATATAAGCGATTTTGCGAAATCTCACGATTTCTCACGATTTTTCCGACTGAGCTCACGAAATCCTGTTAATGTCATCTGGCATCCATGGAACGGCTAGTTGGCCATGAACGTAAAACAATTGGGGCTACTCTCACAACTTTTTTTAGTTGTCAAATTGATAATAACTTAAAAAAATGTGCTATTTTCTGATTTCAACACAATGGATTCCGCAAATATTTATTAAATACAAATACCAACTATTTAAAAAGCATTGTATGAAGTTCTTAGCAACATTTGGTTTCTCAAAATTAAAAAGAATAGTATTCACTTGGAAATTTCTAAATTTTTAATATAAGTTTACTATTATTTTATAGTTTCCCAAAGGCACTTCAATTCATTAATATTAATGGCATAGATCAAATTAGAGACGAGATTGTAAAGCTGAATTTCGCGCCCGAAATATTTGTCATCTGATTAAGATGCGCAATGGATGTGCGCAAAAGTTCGGCACAGCAGCAGCCGTCACCACACATAACCGTTCCGCTGACCTCGCCATCTCTGATTCCTTTAAACAGACGCTGCCATTGACGATACGCCCTCACAGGACATTCTTGGAGTTACATGGTAAGCTAAATTTAAAATTTCCACCTTTCTGCGTTATTTTTCGTTTCCTTTGTGCCTTATACGATCTTTAGATTTTTAATCGCAATTTTTTGACGAGGGTAAAGTGTATTAAATGTAAAAATAGACGAAGTTGGTCGTTTGGTCGCAGACACACTTTCCCTTCGCGTCACCCACCATATTGATGACAGCGCCAACCGTGCTAATTTCTCGAAATTTTTGATGAAATGCCCCCTACATACGGGTTTGTTAAGTAGGCATTTGGATGGACTTCTTCCAAACCTTCTAAAATTGTTTAATATTGGAGTTTTTGATAGAAAAAGGCGATGGCTTGCGATTTCGTGCTGCTTGTGTTATTCAGAAAAATGGCGTCTATACCTGGCTACCTTGACAGAAAACAGACGTCAGATATGTGTAATTGTTGCGGCGATTATTTAGGAGGGAAAGTACAATTCATGCAAAAATTGAGAAGTTATAAGTGATTTATCAGTGGAAACTCTCCAGGCAATGTACCGTTTCTCTGATTATGCTAATTGTTGCATTTGACCTAGCTTGTTACATAAAGTTTAATCGCTTGTAGATAAAAGGGAAATCATCTATGTAGCATGACTGCTCAACTATCACCCGATCACATTAAATTAGAGGGCGTAGATCCCTCGGAAAATGTCACCGAGATACAATCGTATCTGGAGGGGTTTCAGAAGGAAATCGAAGGGGGCGACGGAGCTATTCAGCAAGTTACAGGTAAGTACTTTTTGCTTCGATTTATTTTGTTTAATTCCGAAGTTACATTTACATCCGATTCGATATCAGCACAATTCGAAATGCGACTGCGAAGTGGATATTTGACATGCTCATTTATGTACTTGCGTTTACAACAGCAAGATTTGTGTTGGGATTCAAATTCGTAGTACATTTGCAAATCGCAATAAATTTTTAAATTCTGAACGTGCGGAAAAATAATATTTTAGAATTTTTTATAGTTAAAGTTTTGCTCCTGTTGGTTAATTTATGTTTGTCCAAAATTTAAAGGCAAGTCCTCAAAACTGCAATACAGAAAGCATAGCAGTTTTAGGTGTTGTTTTTAATAAAATTGCTTTCATAAGAAATCGATGCTGAGGAAAATGATGGAGACGGAGAAGAAGGCACATATTTTGTGGACCAAGCAGGCCACTATTACTACCAAGCGAAAGGGGACTCACAACCCGTCATGACCATGATGCCTACTCTAAACGATTCAAACGCGGAAGAAGGCGAAGAGTTCATCATAAATCAAGAGAACGACGATGAACAAGGAGAAGATGGGGACGACGTGAGTTTTATTTAGATAAAGCTCGGCGTCGTTTTTATAGTTTTAGTACCGTTTAGGGTTTACCAGGCCAAGGCGACAACCAAATCTTGATCAATTCCGGAAATGCCTATCAACGTGTAACTGTTGTTCCCGCAGATACAAGTTCGGGGGAACTGAGTTACGTTTTGATTGTGCAGCCGGATGACCTGAAAGAGGGCGATCAAACAGACGGAGATCAAGATATGACGGTCTATGATTTCGATGAAAATGAAGAAAACGTTATAGACTCGGAAGCTGAAGATGACAAGTCGAAAATTGTCAAGATCATCCCGAGAAAATCGCAGGTGGTCACTCAGGCTCACATGTGCAACTACTGCAATTACACGAGTCCGAAACGCTACTTACTGTCTCGCCACATGAAGTCGCACTCCGAAGAACGCCCGCATAAGTGCAGTGTGTGCGAACGGGGCTTCAAGACGCTAGCTTCGTTACAGAACCACGTCAACACGCACACTGGCACGAAACCGCACGCTTGCAGATTTTGCGATGCGGCTTTCACCACTTCCGGAGAACTCGTGAGGCACGTGAGGTACAGACATACTCACGAGAAGCCTCATAAGTGCCAGGAATGTGATTACGCCAGTGTCGAATTGTCGAAATTGAAGAGACATATCCGATGCCATACTGGCGAGAGGCCCTATCAGGTTAGTTCAAATTTTTCATTAATATTGCTATTTCATAATCGATTATCGATTGCTGTAAAGTAATCCATAAATTTGATTAATCGATTTATAATCAGCTGATGGATTATTTGATTAATCGGTTAATCAGATGACCGATTATTTTATTAATCGATTAATCGGCTGATCGATTATTTGATTGATTGATTATTTGATTAATCAGTTAGTCGATTGTCAATTGATCGATTGTTTGATCCATCGGCTTATTGATTGTTTAATTAATCGATTAAGAGTTTGATTAATCAACTAAGCGATTATTTGGTTAATCGACTAATCAAATAATCGAACAATTGATCAGTCGATTAATCCACAATTTTATATATTGATTATTGAATTAATCGATTAATCAGATAATCGATTAATCGGCTTTTCGGGGAATCGATTATTCGATTAATCAATTATTTGGTTAATCAATTATTATAAAATCTATAATTAAATAATCGATCAGACCCAAATGAAATATCGGTTCTGGTTCAACTTAAATTTGTTTAACCTGTTCCGGTTCCGTGGAATTCAAACGGTTCTGGCTTTTTATTTCGGGTCTTTTCGGTTCCAGTGAGGTTATTTGTTACACATATAATATTAACCTATAACCCAACTGGAACCGAATAACAATTAACAAATATGTAATTGAATTCTTTATTCTTTTCACAAAGATTAAAGAATATTAGTTGCACTTTACACGGTTACACCACTCCACCACAATACGGGCAGACAAGCATGTACAATGTATGTACAAGTACAAGTTACAAATACAATATAAATTAAAAGAACGCCAACCACACGGTCACATTTAGGTTACCTCCAAAAGAGGTTATGTTTTGGCTTCACGAGCGGGTACGTAATTTGCCTGGCCTTGGCAGTGGCAGTTACGCCAATTGGTAACAAATACCAGTTAAAGTGACTCCGTGACATTATTGTCATTTGATTTTCGGTGGAACTGAAAGGAATCTAAAAAACGAAAAATCAATAACGGTTCCGGTCCAACCGGTCCACAATAACGGTTCCGGTCTGGAAAAATAACGGTTCCGGTCCGGTTTTTGCTTCTAACGTTTTCGGTTCCGGTCCAATAGATTTTATCAACCGCGATAAATATAACGGTTCCGGTCCTGTTTTTGGTTCGGTTCGGTCCGGGTCCCTGGTAAAGATGTACTTACAAGCACGACCCAGACTAAACTGCCCAAAAACAAATAAAATCACTCGGGTACACAAGTCTGTACTATCGGCACCCAAAAATTCTGAAACCGCATAATAATTAATAACTGCTGTCTAAAAATTGATTTCAAACTCGTAGCTAGATCAATTCTTGACACTTGCATTCAGAATTTAGAATTCTGTCGGTCAAAACAGCGTTTTTCTCATCAGTCTTGTAGAAGGCAAGAAAGACCATATCGACAGCAAATTTAGAAGGTTTTGAGTTAGATACATTAAAAGGGAGGTCGTTGATATAAGTTAAAAACGACAGGGGTTCCAAAACTGAGTCTTGGGGAACACCCTTCCTAACAACCTTCCATTCAGAATCAATGATTAACATTTTTCGCGAACGCCATATAAACTTAGTTTCTGTAAAAGAATAGAATAACTAGAGCTCTTTGCATTTATTTTTTTTTCAAAATTTATGTACATATTTCATCAATGCTGACAAAAATCTTACTCTTTAAGCCACGAATCGTGCAGGGGTCCCTCACCTGGAAACCTTGAAAATTAGGAAAAGTCGGGTTTTTTTATGAAGAATAAAGCCAGGGAATTTTTAAATATCGTAATAAAAATCGGGGAATTTTAAAGTAAATGAAGCATAATACTTTTAAAATTCGATAATAAATCATTTAAAAATTGTGGCGTTTCCAACATCAATCTTATAGGCGTATATCTATTGCACTGCAAAATTATTCGCATTGCCCTATTCTGAAGTTTTTGCAACCTTTCCAAATCACCAGCTCCACACAAAAATATACGTGAACAAAAATCAAAATGTGGTGAAATTATCGTTTTATAAACCAGAATTCTAGCCCAAAGGACTCAACTTTCTGCTTACTCTACCCAGGAAACCAATTTTTTTAGCAACTTTTTTAACAATAAAGTCTATATTGCTTTTAAAATTTAATTTTGAGTCAATTATCACTCCCAGATACTCAGTTTCGCTAACATATTCCACCTCCTCATCATCTATTACCACTTTACAGTCATCTTCCTACTCCTTCCTTATCACTTTGTTATCTATGATCATAACTTTTGTCTTATTAATATTTAACTTCAGTTTGTTTATCTTTAACCATTTTGACACTTCCCTTAACACCTCATTACTCCTGGTTATTGCATTAATTAAGTCATAGTCCGCATTTGCTATAAGGGCATCATCAGCAAACAGATTAATATTACCTTCTTTTATCACTTGCACCAAATCATTCATATATACAGTACAAAGAGAAGAGGACCAAGTACCGAACCTTGGGATACACCCAATCCATTCAGAACCTCTTCAGACTCATAACCACCATATCTACACTTCTGAGACCTATTGTCCAGATAACTGCCAAACCATTCTCTAGTTTTACCCCATACCCCACACCTTTCCATTTTTTCCATAAGCACTCCCCTATCGATTGTTTCGAAAGTTCTTTTCAGGTCCAAAAAGACAGCCACGACATAATTGTCATCCTCTATTTGTTCTTTCCAGTTCATAAGTACCAAATTAAGTGCCGTTTCACAGGAATGATCACTTCTGAAACCCAACTGAAATTCCGACAGTAAGCCATTATCTTCTAAGTACCTTTGCAATGGGGAGAACCCGCAAATTTTGAAAATGATCCTATTGAATAGTTTACTATCCAAAACAAATTCCGCAATTTTCGTTTTTTATTTATATATAGTCTTTAACCCCTTGTACCTTTCAGTGTCGGGGTATTGTCTTTTGCCCACTAGCACTATTTACAAATTTCTTCCACTGCTTTCTGTCTTGCGCTAAAAGCTTCGCTTCTTGTAGTGTTTTGTTTTTCTTCTTTATCGCTGCTATTGCTACATTATCCCATTCCTCTTGTGGTCTTCCTCTTCCTCTCCTTGTTCGCACCCTAGCTTCCCATATTCTCTTGACTATTCTCTCGCACACCATTCTTTGCAAATGCCCCCACCATCCCAGTTGTTTCCTTTCTATGTATTCCAATATAGACTCTATTCCCAGTTCCGCTCTTACTTCATCATTCCTTATTCTATCAATTCTAGTTATTCCTTTCACTCCTCTCAAAAATTTCATTTCAGTCGCCTGTACTTTACTTTTCATTGTTCTGTCAATTACCCATGTCTCACACCCGAATGTTAATACTGGCCTGTAGATAGTCTTAAAAATTGCCATTTTCGTCTCTTTGGATATCTCTTTCTTCCTTATAAAACTTTTATTCATTGCATGGTATACTTTAACTGTCTTTTCTACTCTTTCATTTATGTCACCATTCTGCTTTCCGTTGTTTTGAATTAGCACTCCTAGGTATTTAAAATCTGCTGCTTGCTCAATATTCTCTTCTTCTATTCTGATGTTCACTGCCTCTGGCTCCCTAGCTACTACCATCACTTTTGTTTTCTTTTTATTTATCTTCATACCGTGTCTGTCAAGTATTTCATTCCGGACATTTACATTATTTTGTAAGCTTTTGTTACTTCCGGCCATTATCACTATATCATCAGCAAAAGCACATTCTGTAATATCTATCCTTTCTAAATTTCTATACCCTACATTTAATTTCTGTAATCTTGGACGACACTCTTTCATTATTTCGTCGAGGAATATCGTGAATAATACCGGGCTCATGACTCCGCCTTGACTTAAACCTTCCTTTATTTTAAATGTTTTGGATTTCATATTCTGAGACACTACGTATGCTACATTTCCACTATAAAGACACTTGATGGCTTGTATAAGTTTGCAGTTTATTCCTCTACTTTTTAAAATATTCCATATCTTTTGTCTCTGAACTCGGTCAAATGCCTATTCCATATCCACGAATGCAAAGTATGCCTTATTATTGCTCGTGAGTGTTTTTCTTATTATTTGTTTTATGGTGAAAATATGATCCTGAACACTTCTTCCTTTTCTAAATCCACTCTGTGCTTCTTCCAACGTAGTTTCTATAGTTGTTCTTAACCTTTTCTCCAGTACTCTCTCATATATCTTGACAGCTGCACTTAGTAGTGTGATTCCTCTGTAGTTGTTGCAATCTTTCTTATCTCCCTTTTTGTGTATTGGTACAATTATTCCTGTGAGCCAATCTTCAGGAACTTTTCCGTCGCGCCATGCTCTATTACAGATTTCCCAAAATAGCTCTGTGCCCTCTAATCCCCGCTCTTTTAATCATTTCAGTTCTAATCTTATCATGTCCTGGTGCTTTTCCATTTTTTGCTAGTTCTATTGCGTCCATTATTTCTTCCATCGTGATTTCGCCTTCCTTACTATCTTCTATTTCTCTGCCTTTTTGGGTAGGTTTATCCATTTCTCTTACTTTTTCCATTTGGCACTGTGGTTCACTTAAAAGTTCTTGGAAATATTCCCTTCATCTCTCCATTACTTGTGCTTCTTCCGTGTTTATTTCGTTATTCTTGTCTTTTATGGTTTTGTTCTGTATATGCTTGCCCTTCCTGATGGTCTTTAGAGTCTTATAGAAAAGTTTTTGATTTTCTTTCTTATTGGCTTCCATTTTTTCTCCGAATTCCTTCCAGCATCCCTCCTTTTCCTTTCTTACCAATTCTTTTACCTTTTTTCTCTGTTCTCTATATACTATATAATTGTTATCGGTTTCATTTTGCAAATACGTCTTCCACGTCTCCTTTTTCAAATTGATCTGTTGTTTTACATCTTCATTCCACCATGCCGTTAGTTTCCTTCCATTTTTAACTTTTATCACCCCACATACTTCTTTAGCTGCTTCCATGATAATATGTTTATAGTTTTGCCACAATTGTTCCACGTCCTTTGCCCCTGTTGTTGCTTGTTTCTCTTCACTTTTTCTTTTAACCGCCACTTCATATAGTCTGGCTGTTTCTTCGTCCTTTAATCGATACGTTTTTATAGATTCATAGTCCCCTACATTGTTACACTGTTGCCCCTCGCCTATTATCTGGTCATTTTCTTTTCGTACTTTAGCCACCAACATGTAGTGGTCACTGCCTATTTCAGGTCCCCTTCTAACTCTCACATCCTTTAGTTCTCTTCGATTATTCCTTTCAACTAATATATAATCGATTATTGACCCTCTGTTTCTCTCCTTACCTTGTCTTGTAATTTTGTGTATATCTTTGTGCTCGTAGAAGGTATTAGCAATCATTAAATCATTTAGCATACAATATTCTAACAGCCTTTTTCCATTATCAGTTACTTTTTCTTCTCCATGCCTGCCTAATACGCCTGTACCTGTCTCATTTTTTCCCACTCTTGCATTAAAATCTCCACATATATATAGTTTTCCTCTACTATTTTCAGTTACTAAATTCAGTGTTTCCCAGAATTCGTCTTTATTCTTGACAGCTGCATCTTCATTTGGCCCGTACACAGCCATAACTGTTACCGTTTTTCCTCTTCCTTCTGCCATTTCAACCGTTAATATTCTATCAGAATGTGTTTCCCATTTGTTTATATATTCCACAAAATTTTTATTGATGATACATCCTACCCCTGCTGCCGCTCGTCTCTCTAGTGCGTTTTTTATTTTTGAGACTTATTTTCGTCATAATTGAATACGAAACGTGCATCACACTTGAAACACAATATTTGAATGACGGGGCCTACAGATTAGGTAGGGATTTTCACATGCGCATACCGATCCGTTAACACCCCGAGCCCCTGCTCATTCTTCGACTCCTCCCCATTTACCCAGGGAGACGTGTTATACCACGACGCAACGGATAGGCCTCCTACGTCACAGAAAGCGCGCGCTTTAGCCCTCCCGGTTATGCTGCTTTTCTAGTTGCATGTTTTTCTTTTAGCAAGGCGCATAATCAAAATTTTGACATGGTACGCGATTCATGTTCCATTTGTGCTTGATATTACAGTACTAAAAGTTATAAATTCGATTAAGCGGGTCTTCCCCATTGTTCTTTTACTACACATTCTAAAACTTGCTCATATTATATATACTGACACACTTGGTGCAGATAATAGCAAGAGCTTGGCTGGGTACTTGCCCGAGGAGTAGTTGTTTAAATGGTCCAGTACGCAGTACCACTCGTTGAACAATAACTGAATCAATACAATCAAATATGATGAAACTAACAAAGGGGAAGAAGAACCAAGGAAAATGATTGTATTCGATTAGAAGAATGCTCTTCTTAATCTTAATTTTTAAGAACTTTACAGGGAAAATCTGGAAAAGTCGGAGAACTCTACTGAATGCCAAATTAACATTCTCTTTTTTATGCACCATTTCTTTTCAGAACGTTTGATACCATTACAGCTGCCTGAATGTTGCTCTTCTGTTATAATAGAAAAATTCTTCGTTTCTAAGAATGCATTGTTTTACAGTGTCCACATTGCACGTACGCTAGCCCAGACACATTCAAACTCAAGCGTCACTTGCGGATCCACACGGGAGAGAAGCCTTACCAGTGCGACGTTTGCAGTGCCCGATTTACGCAATCCAATAGTCTCAAAGCGCACAAGCTAATTCATAACGGTAAAAATTCGTTTAAATTTTGTTTAAAAAGGCATGTTAAATGAGTGGTTTTTTTAATACACAGTTGGGGACAAGCCTGTTTTTCAGTGCGAACTTTGCCCCACGAAATGTGGTCGCAAGACAGACTTGAGGATTCACGTGCAGAAGTTGCACACTTCGGATAAGCCGTTGAAGTGCAAGAGGTGCGGGAAGTCTTTCCCAGATCGATACAGTTACAAGGTAAATTGGCAGATCGATTCGTTCATCAGGATTTAAAAGTGCTTAAAAATTTTTTCCAGTTGCACAACAAAACGCATGAGGGTGAGAAATGCTATAAATGTGACTTGTGCCCTTATGCCTCAATTTCTGCCCGCCACTTAGAATCCCACATGCTCATCCACACCGACCAAAAGCCTTTCTTGTGCGATCAGTGTGACCAGTCCTTCCGGCAGAAACAGCTCCTGCGCCGTCATCAAAACCTGTACCACAACCCGTCTTATATCCCTCCGCCACCAAGAGAAAAAACTCACGAGTGCCCTGAATGTGCCAGAGCCTTCAGGCACAAGGGCAACCTCATCAGGCACATGGCGGTGCACGATCCCGACTCTAGTATTCAAGAAAAGCAGCTGGCTTTGAAGTTGGGCAGGCAGAAGAAGATACAGATGATCGATGGGCAGCAGGTGGAAGTCATGCCTGGCATGGGCTCGGACGATGAAGAAGAGAACGATATGATGGCTGTGGAAGGGTCCGATGGACAGCAGTACGTCGTTTTGGAAGTTATTCAGTTAACAGACGGAGAGGAGACTCCTATGGTGGTTGGAGAGAATGGGGCCGATATTTTGGGTGAAAATATGCTTCCTGATCATGGTATGTACCATAAAGTTGACAAATTGCCATATCTTGAAAACTAGTCGTCTTATAGCTTTCAATAGCAATTAATTTTTATAAAGATGATCCCGAGAAATTCACCGGGAATATAAAGTTAGAAAGTTAGAATTCAGAGATAAAAATCGGAATTCTGAAATAGCAAGTCAGAATTCTGAGATACAAGTCAGAATTCTGGCATGCAAGTTAGAATTCTGGGATTATAACACAGAATTTTGAGATACAAGTCAGAATTCTGACACACAAGTCAGAATTCTGAGATAAAAATAGGAATTCTGAGATATCAAGCCAGAATTCTGAGATATAACTCGGATTCCTAATATACAAGCTAGAATTCGGAGATAAAAATCGGAATTCTGAAATAGCAAGTCAGAATTCTGAGATACAAGTCAGAATTCTAGCATGCAAGTTAGAATTCTGGGATTATAACACAGAATTTTGAGATACAAGTCAGAATTCAGACACACAAGTCAGAATTCTGAGATATAATTCAGATTCCTAACATACAAGCTAGAATTCGGAGATAAAAATTGGAATTCTGAGATAACAAGTCTGAATTAAAATTCTGAACTACAAGTTCGAATTCTGAAATTTGGGTCAGAATTTTATCATAAAAGTCCGAATTCTGAGATAAAAATCGGAATTTTGAGATACCAAGTCAGAATTCTGAGATACAAGTCAGATTCCTGACATACAAGTTAGAATTCGGAGATAAAAATCGGAATTCTGAAATAGCAAGTCAGAATTCTGAGATACAAGTCAGAATTCTGGCATGCAAGTTAGAATTCTGGGATTATAACACAGAATTTTGAGATACAAGTCAGAATTCAGACACACAAGTCAGAATTCTGAGATATAATTCAGATTCCTAACATACAAGCTAGAATTCGGAGATAAAAATCGGAATTCTGAGATAACAAGTCGGAATTAAAATTCTGAACTACAAGTTCGAATTCTGAAATTTAGGTCAGAATTTTATCATAAAAGTCAGAATTCTGAGATAAAAATCGGAATTTTGAGATACCAAATCAGAATTCTGAGATACAAGTCAGATTCCTGACATACAAGTTAGAATTTGGAGATAAAAGTCGGAATTCTGAAATAGCAAGTCAGAATTCTGAGATACAAGTTAGAATTCTGGCATGCAAGCTAGAATTCTGGGATTATAGCACAGAGTTGTGAGATACAAGTCAGAATTCTGACACACAAGTCAGAATTCTGAGATAAAAATCGGAATTCTGAGATAACACGTCGGAATTAAAATTCTGAGCTACAAGTTCGAATTCTGAAATTTAGGTCAGAATTTTATCATACAAGTCAGAATTCTGAGATAAAAACCGGAATTTTGAGATACCAAGTCAGAATTTTGAGATACAAGTCAGATTCCTGACATACAAGTTAGAATTTGGAGATAAAAGTCGGAATTCTGAAATAGCAAGTCAGAATTCTGAGATACAAGTCAGAATTCTGGCATGCAAGTTAGAATTCTGGGATTATAACACAGAATTTTGAGATACAAGTCAGAATTCTGACACACAAGTCAGAATTCTGAGATAAAAATAGGAATTCTGAGATATCAAGCCAGAATTCTGAGATATAACTCAGATTCCTAACATACAAGCTAGAATTCGGAGATAAAAATCGGAATTCTGAGATAACACGTCGGAATTAAAATTCTGAGCTACAAGTTCGAATTCTGAAATTTAGGTCAGAATTTTATCATACAAGTCAGAATTCTGAGATAAAAACCGGAATTTTGAGATACCAAGTCAGAATTCTGAGATACAAGTCAGATTTCTGACATACAAGTTAGAATTTGGAGATAAAAATCGGAATTCTGAAATAGCAAGTCAGAATTCTGAGATACAAGTCAGAATTCTGGCATGCAAGTTAGAATTCTGGGATTATAACACAGAATTTTGAGATACAAGTCAGAATTCTGACACACAAGTCAGAATTCTGAGATATAACTCAGATTCCTAACATACAAGCTAGAATTCGGAGATAAAAATTGGAATTCTGATATAACAAGTCGGAATTAAAATTCTGAGCTACAAGTTCGAATTCTGAAATTTAGGTCAGAATTTTATCATACAAGTCAGAATTCTGAGATAAAAATCGGAATTTTGAGATACCATGTCAATTCTGAGATACAAGTCAGATTCCTGACATACAAGTTAGAATTCGGAGATAAAAATAGGAATTCTGAAATAGCAAGTCAGAATTCTGAGATACAAGTCAGAATTCTGGCATGCAAGCTAGAATTCTGGGATTATAGCACAGAGTTGTGAGATACAAGTCAGAATTCTGAGATAAAAATCGGAATTCTGAGATAACACGTCGGAATTAAAATTCTGAGCTACAAGTTCGAATTCTGAAATTTAGGTCAGAATTTTATCATACAAGTCAGAATTCTGAGATAAAAACCGGAATTCAGTTTCACGATTTCATATCGGCTTTGTAGCAACTATGTTCTTTTCAGACTTGAATGATGAAGATGTGATAAAGGCCCTTCAGTCAGCGAGGCGGGTGGGAAGAGATGACGATGAAGAAGAGGATGTCAAACTTAAGAAAGTGGTTTCCGTGAACGATATGGAGACCTGCTTTGGATTTGATGTAAGTGATTTTCTGCTTTAATGTTTCGCGAATTTAAAATTTGTGTGTCTCGAATAGGAGGATGAAGATGATGAGGACGACAACGCAAAAGAAACCATTACGCTTCTTAGTACTATTGACTGAGTTAATTAAAGATTAAAATGGTGTGAATGGGATTTTTTTTTGACTGCGTTAAGTAATTTTCCTTATGAATTTTTCGATTTGGGGTTTGTTGTTGAGGTTTTAGTGTATTTTTCGTGTGTTTTATTTTTGCTTTATAATTTCTTGTAGTATTATAAGGGTTACTGTTACATTTTCCAGGCGATTGATTTATGTAAATTATGTGATTGTACATACATAGGATTATTAATATTATTAATTTTACATGTTTAATTCTGTTTTGTAGAGAAACGATGATGGAATTCCATAATGTGTAAATATTAAAAAGAAAGAAGTATGTAATTATAAAAAGAGTATTTAATAAATAATGAAGTTGATTTATTTTTGTTTCCGTCCTCCAGCATTATAACATAAAATAGAACAAAATCAAATGATCCTAATAGGTAAACGTCAGCAGAAGGAGCAATACGAAAATGAGTTTATGCGGTTTTCATGCAGAATGTAAATTTTACAGGTCGCAAATGTGCTGGCCGGCAGGTAGGTAATAAAATATATTTTTCCCACTACTTAGTTGCATACAACGAAGTAGGCGTGAAAGTTGATAATTGCGTTTACCCGTGTTCTATGTTCGTAGCGCTATAAATAAAAATCGCAGGTAGGTACACAATTCTTAAGAAAGCACATGGAAAATCTGATTTCTGCACATCAACGTGATGTGGTTTTCCTTGATGAAACTCGGAAATTTTCAAAGGGTAATCCTACGAAGGCTTGGCAGGATGCAGCTACGAGTAGCGTGAAAAGACCTTGTGGTTATGAGGGGAAAAGGTTTATCGTTTTAGACTGTGGCGGTGAAAAGGGCTTCGTTAACAATGCAAATTTGGCGTTTTCTTCCAAGAAAAATGCGAAGATTCATTCTAATTTAGCTACATTCTGGGAGCACACCTTCAAACTGATTTTGTCAACACACTTGTTAAAGTAAACAATAAATACAATTGAAATATAAGTTTGTTAGTGGGTGGCTCATCCGTCATCTTTCTTCAGTTTCCTCGCAAGTTCAACAGATACAATTAGTTCTATTAATTGTATATGACAGTTCTAACACAACTGTCATGTTCAATAGGCGCGGATTTGACGTTTGTCAGCTGTCAAAGATACCGGATCAGGGTTGCAAACAGCGAGAATGGAAACGGCCTTGAGCCATGTGAAAGTCCTAGGATTCACCGATCCCAAGCGGTAGAGCTGCGTGTGATTTTCGCACGTTTGGGACCGGTTTTCAAAGAAACCAACACCGGATTAAGTCTGACACCAGCTTCGTTGCTATGATACAGCCAATCAGAAAGTCAGTATCATAGCAACGAAGCCGGTGTCAGACTTAATCCGGTGTTGGATTCTTTGAAAAACTGGGCCTTGGAGTATTTCGGCGATGTAACGTTCTCGCTGCCAATCGATTATTCCAACATCGTTTAAGATATTCGCTTGATATTTTTTTAGAGTTTCAATTAAGTATAGATCTAGGACTGTTCGCTTATAATTTTCATCAATAACCGGAAATTCAACTTTAAAATCTACTTCAAAATCTATGAAAATCGGACACATTGTAGCTAAAATATTCATCAAATTTTTCGTTTTTTTTAGAAATTACAATCGCAGAGTCATAGATTAGACTTTTAATTTTCACGGCATGAAAAAAAATCGGCCCTATTTTTGATAATAATGAAATAATCAATTGGCTCCAGCACCTCTGCATTCGGATTTTCAAGCTCCTAGAGGTGGCGCTGGCGGTGTCTAGCGGCGATTTGTTTAATCTTCCCAGATACAAGAAACAGGCGCGTGGCGAGTTTTTGTATGTATTCAGATATTATTATTGGGGCTTATTTTTCGTATCTAAACACTCTAATAAAGTGTTAGAACTGGTAGGTACTTAATGAATTTACGTAAAATGTGACCACAAAGAACAAAATGATAGAACATTTTTAATATATAACTGGATAGGTCATCATCATAAGGTTCTCAGTCTGAAGACTGCTTGGATGCGTACCTCCACTCTTTTCTATCCTGAGCTAACCTACGCATTTCCCTAAAAGTAGAACATCCTACATCCCTAA
Organism: Xestobium rufovillosum; assembly: GCA_963966045.1. Lineage (NCBI taxonomy): Eukaryota > Metazoa > Arthropoda > Insecta > Coleoptera > Ptinidae > Xestobium > Xestobium rufovillosum. Next base: position 31,244,292 of record OZ014498.1, on the reverse strand, counting down.
CTATTTGAGAGCAGTAGTCTAATCTAGGCCTACCCCTACCTCTTTTTATTCCTATCTCTGCCTCTAGTATGTCGCGAACTATTCCTTCATGTCTTAGAAGGTGTCCTACCATCCTATCTCTCCTACTCTTTATTGTCTTCCATACCTTTCGCTTTTCCCCAACTCTTTCTAATACTTCCCTATTGCTAACCTTATCTATCCACAGTATCTTCATCATGCGCCTGTAGCACCACATTTCAAACGCTTCTACTCTTTTTCGATCCGCTTCCCCTATTGTCCATGTTTCGCACCCGTATAATGCCGTACTCCATACATACGACTTTAAGAGTCTCTTCCTAGTCTCAATATTAACCGTTCTCGAACATAACAGTTGTTTCTTTCTGTTAAACGCAACTCGGCCCTGCGCTATTCTTTGTTTTATATCTTTAGTGCTCCTACCGTCTTGAGTTATTTTACTTCCTAAATAGCAGAAATCCGTGACCTCCTCTATCTTCTCATTTCCTATTTGTATGTCAACTTTAGTTCTATTTTCACATCCCCTACATACCAAAATTTTAGTTTTCTTTTTATTGACTTTCATGCCATAGCTCTGTGTCAAAACTGCTTCCATTTCATTCAAAGTCGCTCCTAATTCTTCTTTGCTAGATGCTAACACTGCTATATCATCCGCAAATCTGAGCATGTTAATAGTTTGACCCTGTACGTGAATCCCTGAGGCTGTTCTGTCCTTAACAATATTAATAGCATCTTCGATATATAAGTTGAAAACTAGAGGTGACAATGCACATCCCTGTTTCACTCCCTTCAGGATATCTACTTCCCTTCGTTCCTGCTCACATTCTATAATACTGCCTTTTGCTCTTCGTAGAGATTATGTATTATTCTTCTGTCCCTATATTTCATCCCTACCTTTCTCAGCACTTCGAACATCTTCCCCCATTTTACGTTGTCGAAGGCCTTTTCTAAATCTACAAATCCTATATAGACGCTCTTTCTCTTTTCTATCGTTTTTTCTATAATTACTCGTAAAGCTAGGATGGCCTCGCGCGTTCCTCTATTTCGTCTAAATCCGAACTGATCTTCTCCTAATATTTCTTCCGCGTTTTTCTCCATCCTTCTTTGCACAATTCTAGCGTTGATTGAATCAACGATTCTAGTTAAAATTTTTGACGCATGGGAAGTTAAACTGATGGTTCTGAAATTTTCGCACCTATCCGCGCCTTTCCTTTTTGGCAAAGCTACCATGATGTTCCGTTTGTAATCCTCTGGAATCTCGCCTGTCAGGTATATACGACTAACTAATTTAAATAAACGATCTATTACCTCTTGACCTGCGCACTTTAAGATTTCTGCCTGCAAGCCATCTATACCTGGTGCTTTATTATTCCTTAAACTTTTTAGTGCTAGCTCAAACTCTTCTCTCATTATAGGATTCCCTAGGTTATCCCCCTCTACACTGCTTTCGCTTTCTAATATATCTTGCACTTCCTGTCCCGCATATAAGTTTTCTAAATATTCTTTCCACCTATCTGCCTTCTCCCCGCTTCCTATTAGGATATCTCCTGCCTCATTCCTAATGCTTTTGGTACTAGATCCAATTTCTCTAAAATTTCTCCTAATTATTTTATATGCTTCATCAGTCTTTCCTACTTCGAACTTATTTTCCACTGGATAGGTATTGAATAATAAATTAATAGTAGTTATCTTAAGTTTATGCAGGCCCAATCACGGGTCCTGCTATGTATTGGTACATTTTTTTTTTGAAAAACTACATATACAGAGTCGGTTAAATGGGAGAAAAGTTCCGCTATATTGTGACCATCTTAAACCTACTTTCAAATTGTCAAAAAATAGCATGACTTTCTAGATAAAAGGAAAAAACTAAAACTCCCAATTTTTTTGTTTTGTTTATAGGTAACTCAGTTACGGTTTATTCAAGTATTAGCAAGAACTAGTTATTAGCCGAATTATGCAGCGGTTATGAGTGGTACTGGACCGCTCGAACAACTACTCCTCGGGCAAATACCCCGCCAAAATCCAGATTTTGTGTACTACAAGATCTCATACAGGATGCTACCCCAAACATATACAGGGTGATTCCAAAATGGCGTATTTCCTTTACAGCATGTTGTAGGGGATCGCAAATGCAATTTGAGAAACATGTTAAAAAATTCTAGCTGCTTTTGTTTTATAGTTATGGGCAAAAAACTAAAAGGTAAATTTGGCAACATGTGTACAGTCTCTCTAACCCTTTGGTCTAACATTCGCAGAAGGATGTTTTCTTTGGGGGGTACCTTTGCCCGTAAGCTCTTACAGCTTCATTCCCGTTATTATGGCATTCACCCAATATCAGCAACATGTCTGCATTTTCATGATTGGTATACAATTTTAACAAAATTAAGTCAAAACTTCAAAATGACAGGTCAAAATAAATTAATACAAAACGTCAGGTAACTATACAAAATCATATCATTGTTGCCAAATGCATTTTCAAATCATATCGATAAAAAGATTTAGATTTTCAAAATTAAAATTACGAGTAAATTAGACGCTGCCAGCATTCTTTTTTTGCACGCAGTCTTATAGGACATAACTTTTTATGGAAAATGATATTATCCTTCAAAATTCTAAAAAATAAAGAATATGGGTTTTTCATTACCCACCCTCCTCACTCAGTTGATTAACAATTAAGATTTTTTTAAACATTTTTCGCAGGTTACATTTAAGGTCCCCTACAACGTACTGTAGAGGAAATCCACCATTTTGGAATCACCCTGTATATATCGTTGGGCTTAGAACATCCCATTTCGTATGAGATCTCGCAGTACACAAAATCTGGATTTAGTTCTATAATTCAATGCCTGACGGGGTATTTGCCCAAGGAGTAGTTGTTCGAACGGTCCAGTACCTGATTTTGATGAAATTTATTTGCGTCGCATTAGTTGCAATCGTGAAGATTACTAAATACCAAATTTCACGAGTCTACTTCAAATACCTAGTTTTCAAATTCAACAGTGGGACACAATTGTCCGCACTTCGTCTTACTGAACTATAAAAACAAAAGAAAAAATGTTTCACATACTTTAGTCGATGAGATCTTCACATGGCTATTTGCCAACAGAAAATATTTTTGACCCCTTTTCGATGTACCGAAACCGCCCTAAATATAATAATTTTTCTAACGATTGAACAATCAATCGTAGGCATGCTAACAAAAGTTCGTGGGCTACTCCGATCAGGTTCTTTTTTGATCACACTGTATATTACATGTCAAATTCGATAATTGCCATTTTACTATATGGAGTAGATAATTTCTAAGACGGTTGATTGTTTCCGACTTTTTATTTAGGTAGTTCATTCATTTTCGGCACAGTTTCGAGGTAAATTAATTTTTTGAAGTATGTATTTGTAAATCGGATTTTAATTTTACATTGAAAATGTAACGTTTTTTTAAACTATACAAATAGAAAAATATAAAGGCCCGGTTTTTCAAAGAATCCAACGCCGGGTTAAGTTAAGTCTGACACCGGCTTCGTTGCTATGATACAACCAACCAGAAAGCCGGTATCATAGCAACGAAGCCGGTGTGAGACTTAATCCAGTGTTGGATTCTTTGAAAAACCGGGACTAAGAGATTTTCATTTTCTGTCTGGAAAACGCGTACTTTTCGGTCAATCGCAAAACATACTTACGTATCTAATTCTTGCTTTTTCCACTTCTAACTAACCCACTGCGTTTTCTTCGGGGAACCGTTCAGCGTTTCTGATGTCCATGTTTTCTATTATGTAGGTACTTGTCGCAGGATATTCAGTAAAACCTGTGTTTTTAATCTGCAACTTCTACGTTTCGACAGCCTTAAGATAGTGCTGCTAAAAGCACAAAATATAATAATAATAATAATAAACGTATTTATTGTGACATTGCAATAGAGAAAAACAAAAAAAAAACATTTTCAATGCCAGCACATGCTGTTCTTCCACTTAACCCCAATACAATACAATATGTGAATTGAACTACTCAAAAAAGAGATGAGAAAGAGAAAAATAATAATACAAGGAATAGAAATGAACCAGAACTGGAGTTAAAAGAAAAAATGAGAGTAAATCTTCAAAGAAAGAGAATTCACAGTAAACACGGAAAAAGAAATTCAGGAAATCGAAGATTGGGAAGCAAAAGGAGGAATATCTGAAATGCAGACCAATATTGGTGGAACTGGTAACATGGAATAAGAAACAGGAGATAATTGAAGGCTGCAAGAAAATTAAAAGGAAGTGAACATATGGATTAAGAATAACGCAGGGTCGAGTTGCGTCTAATAGAAATAAACAACTGTTCTGCTCGGGAGCGGTTAATGTAGGAAGTGACTCTTAAAGAAGTATGTATGGAGTACGGCCTTGTACAGTTGCGAAACTTGACACATTCTGAGGTATGAAGGAAGAGTTCCGCGACATTCGACATACTATACTCAGAGATAGGAGTAAGAAGAGGTAGGGGTAGGCTCAAATTAGAATACTGCTCTCAAATAGTTGGGGATGTAGAATGTTCTACTTTGAAGAAAATGCGTAGGTTAGCTCAGGATGGAGGTGCACGGCAAACCAGTCTTCGGACAGAACTTTATGAAGATGATGATGAGTGACAGCAAAGGGTTCACTTTTACTTCAGGAAGTTTGGGGCTGCAACAATCCTTTGGTTTATTCTTCATTTCACTGGTTACGAAAGTGCGTTGCTGAAGAAAATCTATGAAAAGTGGACGGTGAGCCGCATAAGTTTATGAACCACCGGTTTATTCAAATGAATTCACAGACATTTCTTAAAACTAACATAGCGGTCACCCTGTACACCTCAAGCTTCATTTGACGTCTGTTTCGTTTTTTTAGCTCAAGTCGACCGCTGTCGGCGCCAAGTACGCCGTGATATTCAGTCAGTACTTTACACATTGGTTTTTGCGTGCGTCTTGTGGTTCGTGGTGGAGTGTTGGCGGTTTCGTGCAAGAGGGCGGGTAACGAACGACTTTTGAACCGAAAAACCCACCCCACATAATCCGACTTTTGATCGAATATAAAGATGAAGCTCATTTCAGGTTAGATGTTTCTGAGGTTGAATTTTGTTGGTATACAGTTTTTGGCAATGAAAAGTGGAAGTATTTCTGACATAATAACAAAAATGTTGGCAAATAACTATGAGAGTTTTGCTTCTAATAAACTGCAATTATGATTACTTGCATGCCGGGTACGTAGACGTTCCTTATGAACCTACATTTCGCGACGAAAATAGCCAGTATTTGTATCGCGCTTTTTATAAATAAAACAATTTGGTGTATTTTGGTGCGTCTACATCAGCCAAGATCTAATTCGATTTTTAATTCAACCTTATTATAAAATTATATCGAATTACAAATAACTACGCAACTTGCGGTTGCAGGATTGTCCTTCTTGAAAGTACTAGAGAATGATCACGTTATTATTTATAACAGAGTTTGTAGTTTTTGAAGTTTTGGCATAAATTCAACTTTTTTACAAGATTTTTGTGGGCTCACGTTTTGAAAGAAGTACTTCAGTAAATTGCCGCAGCGAATATTTCAGTTTAAAAATAAATTGAGTAATTTTCATTTACATACACGAGTCAGGAACACAACAATACTATCCTAATGTTGTTCAAAGAGTCTTAGGATCTGAAAGGTTACAAAACTGTGAGGCAGGCCAAAATACATTATTAATATGCACAGTCAAATCAATTTCGTCGATATATATACCCCGCGAATGTTCCTGCTCAAATTCTATAACTGCCGTTTGCTCTTTGTATAGATTATGAATTATTCTTCTCTCCCTATACTTCATCCCTACATTTTTGAGCACTTCGAACATCTTCCATTTTACATTGTCGAAAAGTACATTCGACCTGACCTAGTAACTTGCCAAACTGTCATAATTTGCTTAAACTACTTGAAAGTGCAATCATAATCTGTAACTCTACACTTTGATGGACGAAATCTAAAATGACGAAATATTTATTTGAAGTAATGTAGAATAAATATGCAGCGCAAATCCGCAGTAATTAAACGTTAAAAATAACTTTAAATGCATTACTGATTTACTTATTGTTTTTTTCGCGTAGGTATTAAATTTTGCAGTAGTTTGTGCCAGTAAAAATTTCCTGTTCCATTTTTACAGAACGGTAATAAACAAAATTTTTATAGATAGATACACATTTAGAGAAAAAACAAATAGCTATGCAGTCGCTACCAGGATGTACATACGTATATCTGCTGCCACACAGTGTGACCTGGAAAATTTAAATTTTCTCGTCTATTTTTAGTCATCAAAAAAAAGAAAGTGGAAGCCCTTCAACCAATTTGGATCGATTCACTTGGTGTTAATTGGCACAAATCAGGATTTTCTAATGGTCGTTTTTTTAAAAAATGTTTCTTCAAAGAATAAAGATCAAAAATCGAGTAGTTTGAGCCTATCCTGAGCTAACCTACGCATTTCTCCGAAAGTAGAACATCCTACACTCCCAGTTATTTGCGAGCAGTAGTGTAATCTACGCCTACATCTACGTCTTTTAATTCGTCTGCGTCTAGTATGTCTCTAATCTATGCTACGTTTCTAAAAACGAAGAGTCAAGAAATGAAATGAACAGAAACGCTATTTTACTTTTGCAGGCAGTATGTAACGCGGACGTTAATGATACAGCCAAGTTTGAATGGTGATCTATCCAACACGGTATTTTTAGATCAAAGTTATAAATAATTTATTAAGCCTACATTCTGAATTAAAAATGGAACTGCTAGATTTATGTATAAACAGTGCAACATTATTACAAATTCGTAATATTTATAGAATCTATTATTTTAGTAACCTAGTTGCCTACTTTTACGAGGAACGTTTAAAATATAATTGAACATTTTCTTTCTAATATGATATGATGACAACTGAACAAGTGTTCAACTTCTGTTGAAATGAAAATATGCAATTCAGTCACACAATTTTATTGTCAAAAACAGAGAAAATAATCTAAGCTAATGAAACAAAACTAAAAATTATTGACTCGCCTTAGTAATCACACCATACTGAAATAAAACTGAAAGAAGTCAACTGTGTAGTAGGTTTGTGACCGTGTGCGCTTTTCGATTTGTCGCAGTCAATCATGGATATAAAAATTGAAGTTTAACCTTGCTTATTTTCTAAATTTTTACAGAGAGGCCCCCAAGATTTCGAAACGACGGCGAACAGTGCGTTCACGCGAAAGAAAGACATACTGTTGAACTCACAGCAGAATTGGAAGAAGTTCTACCAGATTTAGAAGTTACTTGGTAAGTAAACTAGTACCTGCAACTCAATTTTTTTAGGGTTTAAATTCTGCTTCTCCACGGTTATGCAAAATGAAAATATCACTGCTAGAAAGAAGTTTACATTTCCAAAATTCCCTTACAGTCCCAAAAATCAAAGCGATAGTCTTTTTGGTCATGGACACTCTCCAATGGAATCCCTTTCTGATAAAGAGTCATGATAAAAGACCGTAATTTCATAATCAGTTACAATCGTACCAGGAGTGGTTAGTTCTAAAATACAAACTTTCTCGTTTATCTATCTTGAATTTCTAGAAATATTATTTGCTCTGCAGAGATGAGATCTGTATTGTCACTGAAAGTTTGTTACCTATACGTAAATATTGTTCCAACACTTCGAAAAGTTACATAATGTGTTTTCTGTACCTACGGTCTGGACAATCTTGAGTTCCCCTTTTTTATGTACCAGTGTTGTTTATTTATATCTGGTCTAAACGCAGAATCTCGACGAGTCTCAAAACACTATTTAATAGGCAGGTTCGGTAATTTTCAAATTTCATTAAAATTGATAGAGTTTATTATACCGAAGGCAGTTATGTTGTTAATTTTTGTTAAAAAAAATCCTTCGCCTGTGAAGCCGTTGCAAAGTTTTCCGTCGGTGCGAGGCTAGAAATCGTACCTTGCAGCGAGAGTAGGCCGCGTGACGTCAGAACTTAGTATAAAGTACAAGTCCCAGCTTCAGCGCGCAGCAGTCCCATAAGTATTATGCATATGCATGTGTAGTTAAATTGTTAAATATTATTAACTGGTTCTAACTGGTGTTTTCTGTTTTGTACCCAGACTAATACATCGTACAGCACACCAATAAAACGGAAAAAGTGGTTCGTTGGAGCCAGAAGGAAAATCGGTCAGCATTATCGATATTTTCGCGGGTTAGTTTATCATTGCAAAAGTTTACAAAATTATTGGCTGCCCCATTGCAGCCACTCTAAATAAAATCGAACATAATGTAATTTATCAACAGTTTTCTGGGCCCCCTTGGTACTTGGTAACGTGTTACGGTTAGCATAATTTGAAACAGGATGCTAGGAGCATGACGGAGCCAAATACTGAATCGCCGTAGCGTTCCCTCCCTGAACTAAAAAAGGAAATTTATTAACTATTTTACAATAATAATTAAATAGTACGTCATCATAAAGTTCTCTTTTGAAGACTGGTAGGACGCGTACCTCCATCCTTTCCCTGAGCTAGCCTACGCATTTCCGTAAAAGTAGAACATTCTACATCCCCAACTATTTGAGAGCAGTACTCTAATCTGCTCCAACCTCTACCTCTTTATTCCTATCTCTGACTCTAGTATATCGCGAACTATTCCTTTGTGTCTCAGAAGGTGTCCTACCATCCTAGGATCCTATCCCCTATTCTTTATTGTCTTCCATACTTTTCTCTTTTCCCCAACTCTTTCTAATTCCTCCTTATTGCTAACTTGTCTATCCACGGTATCTTCAACACCCGTCTGCAGCATCACATTTCAAACGCTTCTACTCTTTTTCAATCCGCTTCTCCCATTGTCCAAGTTTCGCACCCATAGGTATAATTTCGTACTCCATACATGCGTCTTTAAGAGTCTCTTCCGAGTTTCTACATTAACCGTTCCAGAATATAGCAGTTGTTTCTTTTTGTTAAACAAGTACCTAGTACCTACGTAGCGTAGTTTTTTGATTCGCGTGAGTTGTATTTGTTTCCGTTTTTTTAAAAAATTTCCAATCCGTTATAAAACTGTTAACTTGATAACTTGTCAATCACTTAGGTATACATACCTACATAAATGAGTAGGTATGTATTGTATTGTATTAGAGAATATAGGTAGGTACCTATTTTACAAACAGAAGTAAGCAGGTATCTACAATCTACATACCTACTTATACTGAATTATAAAAGACATGTACAGTTAATAAATTGTTGACTTTGTTTTACTTATACCGGTCTGCCTTTACACTACTGTTTTGAGGTTGAATGAAATTGGGGTTAGATGCAAGAATCACACACCATTTCCACATTTACCGGGACATTTACCTACCTACTACATAAATATGGCAAATTATGTGAATCGGACTTTTGATACCCTTGTTGCATCATTTTATCGATTATGTTGTCCTTGTTTTAGGTTTCCTTGACACCTTACTTTCAAAATTCACGCTCGAAATAGTCCCAATAAGTATGTTCTGAGATAGGTACCGCTTCACGGGCACTTCAAGAGAAGTGGGAGGAGCGCCTTACGAATCTCTGACGTCAAACCAATAACAAAGCGAACTAGCATGTGGGCGTGATAAGCTAATTTCTTTCGCTTATTACGCCGCAAAAAAATTTTTTAGAAAAAAAATTTCGCCGTAAATCAATTACAATAACAATTTTCTGTCATTTTCATGCCAAAAATAGATATCTTATTTTTCTCCGAACCTCCCTATTGAGGAAAATACCGACAAATTCGTTATTTACTCAATTCTGAAAGTACTGCCTGCCTTACCCATTCAGTAAAAGTGTTGAAAGGAGTCACTCGAAGAGAATGAAATTAATTTTTAGCGTTGACATTGCTCAATGCTAAGTTTCGACGTGACGATGACGACGACTTGAAAATTTTTTGATAAAAATACCCCAAAGGACAGCTGAACGCTGGGTCGGACGTCCGCCGTTGATTATCAACAACGCTTACGTCCCGACGCCTCGCTCTTCGACGCATCTTAGTCTTTGAGGTGGCGCGCGTCGGGCACATAATACTTTCCCGAATACTCTACCGCTTCCGCTTGTGACCATAACCAAACGGACAATATTTTTACTCAATTATTTCACAGAGAACAAATCTACGTGGCAGAAATCGATTATTTACGAGTTTTTGGCACTATTTTTCTGTGCGGTCTATTTTTAAAATATACGACGTCGTGTAAATCTGAGACTGAAAATTTTTGTAATAATAGACATGAGAGTATTTCGTGATTGTGATGTTTTTGAAGGGGTGGTATTGTAATGGGGCAAAAGGTCAGCAAGTGTTGCAAATGTTCGGATAAGTCGACCAATGGGAAATACGGAAGTGGGAAGCACCATTCTACGTGCGAACGGTATTGTTGTCTTCTTTTTATAAGATTTTACTTTCTTCTAAATATGTTCCTACTTCAATTCTGTAGCATAAAATTCTTTAATAATATTGTTTAGTTAACAAATTCAATTCAATTTTTATTATTGTCAGTTTTATGGGTAGGAATTTTAAAAACAATGAAGTGAACATTTTGAGGAACTAGAAAAAGTCTTAGTTTTTAGTATTATTTCTTCAGGAATTTATTTAGAAAGCAATAGTTCCCAGAACAAGTTCAGCTTTTTAGGAATTATAGAGATCTGTTGTAATAGAAGACTGCTCTGGCGTTTCAGCTATTTAAAAGTTTCTCTGATCTTTTTCGTCTTCAATCTTATGCTCCCTAAGCTTGTAACATCGATTCAGGGCACCCTGTAGATTAGATAAGATAAGGCGATAATTAACAAAATCTACTCAGAAATGCCAAAGAAAAAACGGGACCCATTCATAAAGCATGCGGAAATTGCGACAAAAATATATGGATTAGTCAACTCGGTCTATTATAACTCGCTTCAAGGAGTATCAAGCTCATTGCAAATACGGCCGTTCAGATAAGTCTAGGATGGCGTCGCACGCTTTGGAAACGGGCCATAAATTCAATATCAATAATCTCAAACTCTCAAAATCAGGAAATAATAAGTTTGATTTAAACGCCTTGGAAAGTATAGCGATATATCGCAGTTATCCTAACAGTAATTATGGTCCCATTGCATACTCAACCCTGTATGGATTTATCAGGTAGATAGATTTAAGACTAGCCATAAACACTTACCCTCCAATTATAAGAAACCAATTTTATTGCTCTTATGTTCCACACACTGCTATTTCTTTTAATCGTTGCTCCATCTTCTAAACCATGTCCAGAAGAGATACTGATACGTAGTTTTCGTAATTTTGCTGATTTGTTGTGTAATGGTACTATAATAGATTCGGACCACTCTTTAGGCATCTTGAATTCTCTCAATATTTCTTCAATCGGTCCATTTATCTTCCCTATTTTTATAATAAGTCCTTTTTCCACTAACGCTTCTTTATAATATTCCAACCATCTTCTCTCCTCTTTACCCTCATCTACAACAGTTCTTCCTTTCTTATTCTGCAATAGCAGGGGTTTGTGCTGGTATCGCTTTCTAACTGATAATACTTATAGAATTTCCTCATATCCTTCTTCAGAAAAGAGGCTTCAATCTCTTCTATCCTTGCCTCTTGACGTTTTCTGTACGTTCGTTGATCATTTCCATTCTTGCATTTTTCCTCGAAGGCCCAACTGACCAATCTCTGAAGAAGCCACTGCTTCTGTCTGACATGCAGGCAAAGAGGATACTGGATCACTTTTGAGCATATAGCTTTTGTCAGAATTACTCAAAAGGCTGTAATGGTTGCCACCAAAGAGATCTAGCATGTTTATTTTGAAAGTAGAAATGTTTGCTATTGTAGGAAAATCAAATTTAAGGCTGCTCCAAATTTATTTATTCATTTTCGTTTATGACTTCTAACTCATAGAATTAAGTAATTAAAAATGACGTCAAGGTAGTCATTTTGATTCAAATTGAGGGTGCGTTAGTTTGGAAGACTCTACTAGTAGGTACCTAATGCCAAGGCTACCTATCAAAATAAACAACACTCTTTGAAATTGGCAAAGCAACAAGCACAGTGACACATTTATCGTCGAATTTAATTAGTTCATTGTCACAGCAATATAATTTATTTACAAAGGTGTTCCCCAAGCTTCCATTCAAGGCCTTATCAAGCGAATCCTCATCTAAATTTGCTCACTCATTTATATTCACTATAAAGCATATATTGTTGAGTATATAACTATCACATGAGAAATCACATGAGAAATCAATTCTATTTTCTCTTAGAGACCTTAAGGTTATATTTTGCGATGACGGTAACACTTTGGACGTGCTATCAATTTTAATTGCAGTGGAAAATGGTATTTATAGCCAAGTTACGGGCAACTGAGCGTACAAATTATGTAAATATTTTTGGAAAATAATAATACACGATTTTTTCTGTGGTTCCGTCAATGTTTTAGTTGAGATTTAAATTTAGAAAGTAGACTTGCTCGCGGAAATACTTCTATTGTTATTTTAGAGAAGTATTCGTGAAATTAGGAGCAAGTTCTTTAAAAAGATCAGAGGATATCGTTTAGGTTTGCTCGTTCTATTCAGAAATTTAAAAGCAGGAAACGTAAAGAAAACATTGAAATGTTTCGAAATGTGTCTGGTGTTCAGGAAGAAGAAAGTTGTCGTTTAGGAAGATAAACTCAACATAGCTTGAAAAATTAACTTTTTCAATACAATTGATAATTGATAATGAATGAATTTTAAATCTATCAACAAATTATTTCAGGTCAAAAGATGACTCCCCTATAACCCCCACACCAAGAAAGCGCCTGAAAGTATCCGGGAAAAAGCTTCAACTATCACTAGACGACGTCCAAAAAAGTGACTCTGGAATCTACACAGTGAGCGCCAAGACGCCTTCAGGCACGTCTTCCAGGGCCCTGGAATTACGCGTAAACGACGAACTGGAGGACGAGAACGAACCGCCTTCCTTCCTCCGCAGACTCAATGACCTGTCTGTCAAAGTCGGCACCAGAACTAGGTTCCTCGTCGAAGTTAGAAGTTTAACTCCAATTTCGGTGAGTACGCGCAGCTGGAATGCATTACATTTAGATACTAAGCTTTTAGTTTTATCAAACATCCGCCTTATTACCGAGCCAAGTGCAGTGGGTATTATTGTACGGCATATAAACTAGCTTTGGCGGGTAGTATTAATATCCTTGCAAGTTTACTGCATTATCTAGCGTGTTTATTCACTGTGAACTGACGACTTTATGTACGAGCGTAACGTAACTCACATTGCTTCGTATAAGCACCTAAATTCTTTAGATCCTGGATCGGTAAAAGGATTTAATGAAAGATGGCTTAAGTTATGACTTGTGTGACTAGTGTTGCACTAGACTTGACTTAACAACTTCCATGTGGACATATTTCTGTATTTTTTATCCTATAACCATTTATTGGTATTCACGGAGATCTTATTTATCGTGGCCTGTAATATTTTAGAGTTACGGCTGAGGAATGTTAAAATTTAACAAATTGCTTTTTGTTCTAAATATAATTTGGATTTCGTTACATAAAAGTGTACATTTGTCAGTACTATTTTTATCGACCGTTTCATCTTTGGAACTAGAATTTAACAAAGAAGCAAGCAATTATTGCCCAGAAGCTATAGATACACAGTTCTTTACATACAATACAAATGTTTATATTCTTAAAATTAGCTATCTAGAATATAGTCATTATATGCTATAAACCAGAACCAATTTATAATGCACTAAATATCTCAACCCAAAAGTAACTTTGTATATTTTACTAATATTTTTAGAAAATATGTCAAGTTGTGCTAAAAATAAATGTAGTTTTTTTGTATATACTAAGCTTAAGCGTGGGTTAGATTAATGCTGGTTCTTTTCTTGATCGGTCCTCAAATAGATCGAATGGAGACATAACGATGAAGTGGTGTCAGAAAGCGAGAGGTTCCGCTTCATAAACGAAGGCGGCTTCCATTGCGTGGACGTAGCCCCAGTGATAGCCCAAGATATTGGCAGATGGACATGCATCGCCAAAAACGACGCCGGGCGAACCTACAGCTCGTGCCATCTCAATGTACTCGGTAAAAATCTTCTCCATTATCTCCATTACATTCAGGGTGATGCACCATGACGGTATATTACGCATTTTTGTACATAGATGATTTCGGCTATGTCCTTTCCACCTATTATTAGTTCGGTTATATCAGAATCGAGTTTTTAGTCTCTTATTTGATAGGTGATTTTCTAGGGCCCGTGGTTTTCTATCAAATTGACGTTAGGACAGTATTAAAACAGGCAAAACTCACTAGATAGTCTATAATACGCATAAATAATCTTGGCCTGGAATTTTTAGATAATTTTTAGATAAGCCTGTGCACATTAAACAGATAGACACAAAAAAAACGCGAATAATTTTTAGTCGATGGAATGTTGTTAAAAGATTGTCATTTTTAAGTGCATAAAACACAATTATTCTTCCCTTAGTACCGAAGACGTACAAGGCACCCGAATTTCTGGAAGAACTACGAGCAATTCTAACAGAACAAGGCACCGTCTCCTTAGAATGTAAAGTAGTTGGGGTGCCTACTCCTTTGTTAAAGTGGTTCAAGGACGGCAAAGAAATAAGAGCAGGCGACTTGTTTGCCCTTAGAGCAAACCCTGATGATCCTACGTCATTAGGAACTTATGTTTGCGAGGCTGTGAATTGTATGGGCAAAGCCTACTCTAGCTCTAAAGTACATGTCGTTGGGAAAGGAAGCAGGGAGGGATCCCTCAAACCAGCCGACAGGTATGAATCAAAAGTGTGTAAAATACATGAGGTTTACTTATGTTACTTTCAGTTCTGTACGTTCTGGACCACCGCCGATATTTACGAGAGAATTACAAAACGAAACTATTAAAATTGGTGATCCTCTTACACTATCTTGTCAAAGTAATTCACCGCAATTTAATTTAACACCTTGAATTCTAACTAACTGATTTTAGTTGAAGTACCACCTTGGCCGCTGTCTATAACCTGGTACAACTCAGAAGGCAAAATTGAGGATACATCAGGAGGAAGATACAAGCAACAAGCTGATGGCTTAGGAGGGTATACTGTAGAAGTTAAACCTTCAGAAGCTGCTGACCAAGGGGAATGGAAATGCGTCGCTAAAAGTGAAGGCGGAGTTTGTTCCATCTCCACATGTGATATTAAGATGATAAGTAAGTTCATCCCTCCACTCGCCCTCAATTCTTTCACGCGACATATTCTTAATTTTAGTACCTAAACATTTTCGAAAACCTCGTTTTATGGACACATTAAAAGCAGTATTAACAGAAGAAGGCCTAGTGTCTTTCGAATGCAAAGTCGTGGGTTCCCCAACGCCGCTTCTCAGATGGTTCAAAGACGGCCAAGAATTGAAACCCGGAGATGTTTACCAACTTACGGGCACCAACTCATTGGGTTCCTACTGTTGCATTGCTAGGAACTGCATGGGAGAAGCCAGAAGTTCAGCTGAATTAACCATTGAGGATATCCAAAATCAGTTGAATGACGATGAGAGGTTGCAGTTAATTTCGAGAAGCCAGGCTCCGAAATTCATTCACGGGTTGAAGAGTTGTGAAGCAAGAATCAATGACTGTTTCCGTTATACTGTTCAAGGTAATTTCAATCAATCAATCAATCAATCAATCAATCAATCAATCAATCAATCAATCAATCAATCAATCAATCAATCAATCAATCAATCAATCAATCAATCAATCAACCAACCAACCAACCAACCAACCAACCAACCAACCAACCAACCAACCAACCAACCAACCAACCAACCAACCAACCAACCAACCAACCAATCACTCAATCAGTCAATCAATCAATCAACTATTTTCAAATTCGAAATTAATGTTTTGCTCCTTTTCTAGTAACGTGTACACCTCTTCCTAACGTAATGTGGTTCAGAGATGACCAACCAGTCACAGACATGGAACCCCAACGTTACATAGCAAACATGGAAACTCTAGGAACATTCGTCTTGGACATAAGAAGACTGGAATTCATGGACCAAGCTGAATGGAAGTGCGTGGCAAGCAATGACTTCGGCCACTCGGTCACTTCTTGTTTCCTGAAGCTGATCATACCCAAACACTTCAGAAAACCCAAATTTTTAGAATGCCTTCGGGCAGTTCTGTCGGAAGAAGGTGCTGTTAATTTAGAATGCAAAGTTATTGGAGTACCACAGCCAGTTTTAAAATGGTATAAGGATGGCGTTGAACTTAAACCAGGAGACATTCACCGCATCACTTCTGGAGAGGTAACAGTGGCTGTAAAATACGAAATTTGTTTGTAATTATTTGGTTACTGTAGGATGGAACTTGCTGCCTTGGTACTTATACATGCGAGGCCAGAAACTGCATGGGTACTGTAGCCAGTTCTGCTTCTTTACTTGGTTTTGAAGACCAAAGTAAGTCTAGAATGGAGCAGCAGAGAATGGAACTAGCTAGACAACCGTCTCTCTCGACAATCCACGAGGAAAGGACATCTCAGTTGTACGACACTCCTCAAGGTGATAATTCCTTAACGCTAGACGATAGAGGGGACGTTTCCTTCTCGTTTGATGGAAAAGAAGTGTCAATTTCTCTTTACGAAACTCCGGATATAACAGAAGAGGAAGCCATCCAAATAATGGAGATGTACGCTGATCAACTTTCTGAACACATTTCAGGTAAGTGTTTTTGGTCTTTCTTGTGCATGACTCGTGCATCGGTGAAATTGTAGAACACAACGTAGTGGAACTACCTCCATTAAGATTCGTAAAAGAAACATCCACATCAGGAAACTTACTAGTAGAAGCCGTACTTGTTGATGTGTCAGAAGAATACTTTACTTCTGCGGAAGAAGATTTAAGAACAGAAGCTGACGTCGAGGAGTTATTTTCTATAACAGATGAAACTGGTCATCCTGTATCTTCAGTGACTTCAGAAAAGTTGGAGATTGATTTGGTTGATTCCCCAAAACGACCTCCTCGTAAAACAGATTCTCAAAAGAGCAACTCCTACTATAGTTTATCTAAAAACCTGTCTATGCAGTCAGACGGAAATGAAGAAAGCTTAGCAGGAGCAGCAGAACTGGATAGTGAATCTTACGGTGATTTTCAAAGTGCGATGAGTTCAGATAAAATACAGGATACTGACAGAGCCTTCCAAGTAGCTCTCATAACAGAAACCACTAGCCTTCCCGGAGATGATTTAGAAAGGCCTCTAACACCCCATACGACTCACGAAATCGGCTCTGATTTACAAGTCAACAGGCCTGAAGCCGCCAGAAAGCCTCGAAGAAGAAGAGGTAGCAGAAAATCTTCTCAGAGTTCAGAAGAATCAATCAAAGGTGAATTGGTCAAATTGGGGGCGGTTAAGAGAACAAGAAGTCTAGAAGCTGACGGAACATTCCAAAGAGATATTCAAGGAGAAGAAGGAGATGGTCTTATTATTACTCCAGAAGTAAACGCTGCAAAATTAGCAGAACTGCTTGAAAAAGAAAATGAATTAACAAACAAATTACAAATGGATTTATCCGAAATTCAATCCACCCTCTCTAAAGTTGAAGAAGAGATTTTTGCTCAGTCTGCTTTAAAATCAACTTCAGCAGCTGCCAATAGAAGTTTGGAAGTATTGAGCAGCATCTCTCAACCATTACAAGACATTAAAATTTGCCTATTTGCTCTTGATCAAAAAGATAAAGACCCGGAACTCTCAACAGTAGAATTAATAGCGCCCCCTATTTTTGAGCTACAAAAAAGTTTAACGGTAGTAGAGAAATGTTTGGAAATGAAAGGAAGAGAACACACTTTAATTAACATCACTTGTGCCAATATCATAGAAAATTCTAGTGACAAATTGAAAGATTCCTTGAACCAAATTGAGAGTTTGAGCATTTTGGAAAAAGACTTGATAACTACGAAAACATCTGGTAGAATGACGCCTTCCAAGATAATACAAGAAGTTGTTATGACGATCAAAGAAATGCAAAACAGCATAGAAAAATCTCAAGAATCAGTAAGAAATAAAATAAAAATACAAAAAGAAAGGTCACCGTCTGACTCAACATCAACTGAAGAAAGTAGCAAGGACATTATTCTCAAATTCAAAGAACCTACGAAAGCTTTACATAAATTGTTGCTAAGTATGGAGCAAACTACTGAAACTTCAGATAGAGACGAACTTTACGTCAATATAGATAAAGATTTGGTCTTAAAAATATCAGATTTGGTCAACATGTTGTCAACGGAAGCCGATATTGCCGGAAAACAATCAATAAAATACAGCAGAAGGAAATCTTTAATTCAAGAACTACGACTGGCAATTTTGGACAACATAGCATACCCTATCACAGAATTGAAATCTAACTTTGAAATCATAGAAGGGCATCTAAGGGAAAACCCCCGTTTATCCGAAATCAACATAGTTCTTTGGGAAACTCTTCTAGTACCAGTTGAAGATATTTTGAAGAATTTGAACAAGCTGGAGCAGAACATATCAGATAGCGATTTACAAAAAAGCGAAACGCATGAACTCTCTACCCAAGAAGTTGTTGAAGACGTTTTCGACCAGATTAGCCAAATAGTCGTTAACAACATAACCCAGTTGGTACAAGACTTCCAATTTAACATAGAAACTGCTCAAAATGTTTCTCAAGACCCGGTACTTTCTGAAGTAATTTCACACTTAAGTTCATTGCAAAGAGATTTTTCCAAAACTATTGAAACTGTATCAGAAACTAAATTAGAACCAGCAATAAGGGCATTTGAACAGCTTTCGCAACCTCTTCATATGCTAAATTGTCAATTAACTGAAATAACTCCTTCGGTGCCCAGAGAAGTTCTAGATGATCTAGCAACATCTTTAGAAATACTTCAAGATAGCGTTTTGGTAGATGAAGATCAGCTTCAAACTATGGATTTGGTTGTACCGTTGTCTATATTGAAAGCAAGAGTATGTGAGGTTAAAGAAGAAATAAGAAACCTTCTCGATGAGGAGGCGAAGGAAGAAACAAGTATTGTCATGATTATGGAAGAACCGTTTGAAACCATCGTTCCTCTAGAATTGATTGATGATACAAGGCATGTTTTGGTGGTAACGGAAGAAAGTTCCATCACTCCTATCGGACAAGAAATTCTTCAGCAACTTTCACCTTTATTATTCGACTTAAATATTATTATATCCGACAAAATTTTTGAGAAATCAAAGGAAGAAATAACCTTAGACGATTTGGTTCATTTAAAGAGTAATATAAAAAACTTAGATGAAATAAAGGCAAAGATTCTTGCCACTCAAGAATTGCTAAAACTCAAGGGCTTTACATCTGACGAAATATTCCAAATAGACGATATTCTGAGACATTTGCACTTCAATGTAAGCCGAATTCAAGAACATATCCTAGAAGAAACACGTTTCATACCAGACGAAGAAACGTCAACATTTGAAGATTTGCAAAAATGTATTGCGGAAATCCAGGAACTTCCGATTATGTCGGAACCAGAAATTACGAATTTCATCATTTCAGCAGCTATGGGACAAGCCATAAGAAGATACGTTTTTGAGTTAGCCAAATGTTTAGCTACTCTGGAAATTGAATCTAGTATGGAATCTACTCGTCCAATTCCTGCTGAAATATACGATAGGGGCTCTGAAATTATCCACTGCATTGAGAAATTGAAGGATACTTCATTCTTTGAAGAAAAAGATGAACCGATTGTTACAGTCGAAGATATAGCGGAATTAAGAAGTTTGTCTGAACCAATACAGAAATTACACGAGGCAATTCAAGAATACCAATTGAGAATCAATAGTTTCAAATCTGTTGCTGCACCTCTGCAACAAATCGATGAAATATTGGAAGGAGCGGATAAAGAGTTGGAAGGGATTTTGGGAGTAGTGAGGGAAGCTTTGAATAATGCTTTAGAAATATTATATTTGGAAGAGAGAAATTTCGATATCAAGAAAGACGATTTTGAAAATTTGATAACCACAGGCATCAAGTTATCAAACGTTCTGAGGAATATTCCAAGAGAATTTAACAAAGACGAACTTCCTTCCGTCATTAGCAACTTAAAGGAATCTGTAAACGACTTACAAGTACATCTGAATGCAGTAGAACGAGAGAGTTTATTAATTCACATTGTGAATGCCTTGAATACCTTCAGCGTTTCTATCAAATCTGCTTTGAACAAACTGTTAGAACAATCAAAACCAGAATTATTCGTTGAAGCAGAAAACACTTTACAAGATTTTGCCCAATCAATTATAACTTTGGAAGAAAAATATTCTTTAGAACGAATTGAAATCACTAATCTCCTTGAGTCTATAAAATCAGCTCAAGAATTTCTCGAAGCAGCTGAAAGCACCACAATGACAGAAAACGATAGACAAGTTCTAGAAATTATGTTTGAAGTTTCTAAAGAAGTGAACAATTTATTAGAACACCCTCAGACTATAGACGAAGAAACATCATCTCATATCGTTAACAAAATAGAAAACAGCGTTAAACTTGTAGAGGATGTGGTAGAAGTATCCGATGATTTGAAAATTTTGGTACAGACTCTAATGACTGTCAACCAAAATTCTGAAGAAATCTTAAGAAAGGTTACAAGAGGAAACGCAAAGAAAACCCCAGTAGGGATATTTTCAACTAACTTAGAAGTAATACGACAAGCAGCAGAGGATGTTTTAAATAAACACGATGACAGACATTCGCTAGCTAAGAAATTGGTAAGAGGGGCCAGTTTTATACAAAAAGAAAATGAAAAATTGCTCAAGAGATCCAAGAGCCTTAATGATGAGGAGTTGGTACTTCTTCAAGACATCGAAAACACATTAAGACTTTTGAATGATTATATGACCTCAGCGGAAGGAGCTGTAACTACTAATCAAGCTATAGAAGCTCTGAAAACTTTAGAAAGCAAACTGAGTAGAGATTGCTACGCAAACATATCAAGAATCATTAGACATGTAGAAGTTCTTTGTGAAAAATGTACCCGCGCTTTAGATGAAATAATTCTTAAAGAGAAAGAAGAACAAATCATGAAAGTACAGAACATTCAAGTTTTATCAGAGTCTGTTCAAAATTTGGTCAAAAATGTAGCATCACTCAAGTACGAAAATGTGGATACTGCTGAAGTTGTAAGATTCCAAAAAGTGCTCTACTCCTTGCAAACTGTAATAAATGATTTGTCAGAGCTCCCGTTAACCACAAATGACCTAAAACTACTCGTTAATGTAGCGAAAATTTTTAACGACTTAGATTCCTTCATTTCCTCAAGGCTAAAACCAGAATCGGATCAACCAGTGATTCAAATGGACCAAATCTTGTTATTCATGGACATTTTGGATAAAGCAGTTAATTCTATCGACGAAAAATCTCAAATAATTCAAGCAGCACACGTTTTGAACGAATTAGTTAGTCTGGCTCCCGGAGTACTTGGCCAAATAGACGCTGCGTATGAAGGCACAATTAGCAAAGTGGAGACAGTTGCTTCTGAAGAGTTAGCAAAAGAAGTTATACAAGAAGTTAGAATGGAGACGATGACAGATGTTCTTGTAGAGCAGAAAATTGTCGAAGAATTAACAGAAGAGCATAAGGAAGTTCTTGATGGCGAACCAAAGTTGGTCGAAGAGACAAGAGAATCGTTAGAGGAAAAGTTCGTGGAAACCCAAAAACCGATAGAAGAAATTTCAGAAGAAAATATTATTGTTGGTGCAGAAGAACTGGTGACTATCCAAGAAGCCGTTCCAGTAGAGGCAGTAGGCGAAAAGGAATTGCCAACAGAAAATTTGGTGCAATCATTGACTGAAAAGATACCAGCCTTCTTAAATGCAGTAGAAGAATTACATGTTTTGTATCCAGAAGAAAAGAAGATATTTGGAGTTAAAGAAAAACTTACTGAACTTAGTGCTTTGGCTTCCCAAGTAATTTTGGACAAAGTAAATTTAGATGACAATGAAGTGAATTCTTTATTATCTGCTAGTGCAACTTTGGAAGAAACAAATAATTATTTGATTTCCAATTTTGTAAATAAAACTACAATTGAAATTAGGACTGAAGCATTTAAAACTCTTTCAAATACTATAAATAGATTTTGCAGCCAGGCAAGACAGATAAGCGAATTATCATCAGTGAAGGGGATTTTTACATCTCTGAGCAGTGTCTTTGAAAATATATCTACAGTAATTGACGCAGACATTAACAGAAACTTGAGGTTAACTATTGTCGCTTCACTGGAGCATCTGCAAGATGCAGTTGTTGCCTTGGAGCTTCCCAAGGAACAGATTAATATCCAAGAATTATTATCTGCTGCAAACAAGCTTGACATTAAAACAGAAGACAAAACTAATTTGGAAGCAATAACATGTATAATTAATAGACTGTCAGACACTATTACAAGCAAATTTGAAGTTAATTTAGAAAGTACTATTAAAGAAATTGATTCTTTGTCTCAAGATACTCAAATGAAAGAAATTTTGGAACTACTCAAAGTTGTAACTGTAAAAATAATAGAACTACGTGAAGAACCAAAGGCTTTGCTAATTCAGCCAATTGTTAGTTCAGTAAAGACTTTACAACAATCAATAGCAGCAATAAACGTGCAGAATCTTTCAGAAGAAAAGAGAATATCCATGCGAGAATTGCAAAGATCTTTGTTAGCAGTGGAAGGAAATCTTGAAAACAAATTGGTTGAAATAAAAGTTCTTTCCCAGGAAGAAAAGACTGCTATAGAAACAGCTCACAGAACCTTAAATGAATTGAATAATTTTGTTCTTAAAACTACAACAGAAGAAAACAAAGAAGCTGAAATAGAAATTGTAAAATCAACAATAGAAGGATTGAGACTTGCAGTGGTAGCACTTAAAAGCACATCTGAAATTAAACGAATCATGGAACCTTTAGAAGAATCTGTGAAAAACGCAATAAACCTTATGGAAAGCATGGACCAAGAAGAAGAAAGAGAAGATGAGAGTGTTAAAGTTGCTGTAGGAAATCTGCAAGATTTAGACAAGGCAGTATTTACGAAAGATAAAACTAATTTATCTCAAAGAAAACGTTTGTTACTCGCCAATATTGCACAGTCACTTCCAGTGGCCCATGGGTTGCTTCAAGAATTAAAATCAATCGACTCTAGTGTCTTGAAATTCATAGACACGATGAGTGTTTATCTCAGTGCAGTAACGAAGTTTTTTAAAGAGCATGACACAACTACGGATACCATTAGCAACGAATACCTCACTGAAATGAACCCTTTATTAAATAACTTACGGGAAACTTTGAAACAAACCGCACCAGACTCTCCTTTAGACAAATTGGGTGCTATAATAGAAGATATACACATAAACTTCACCAAACTTTATACTGAAACAGAAAAAGTAGATGAAACTTTAAATAAAGTGAAAACTTTGCAGACTTCTCTACAAAACTTACATAAACTTATATCTAGTATTTCTCCACCTTCCGAAAACAAACCCTTGAAGATCATTGTAACTAAATTAGAAAGACCGCTCACAACACTGCAATTTGCAGTAAACACCATTTTAACGGAAAAACGAGAAAAATTGCTTTCGGAAGACGTTAAAGTAATCGAATTTGTTGATGAGTCCATCAAACCTTTTATTAAATTTATAGAAGAATCCCAGCATGACGCCAGAGTTACGAGAATTGAGGAATTAAAAGACTGTGTTGATAAATTAGAGGTAGCAGTAGCTAGCGTAAATCACGAATCACAAATAAAAGATATTTTAGAGCCCTTGCAAGATATTTTAAGAAACGCACAAAATGCTTTAGAAAAAGTTGAGTTGGAAAGACCTCTTCAGCAGGATACAAGAGCCCGTTTGTTCGAATCATTGAAGGGTCTGGAGAAGTCAGTTGCAGAATTGGTTTTAAGTGAATCTCCTGGTTTAAAAATCATGGTTTTGACGGAACTACAAAAACCCCTCAACGCTCTATTAGAAAATCTTGAAGCTTCTTCGACAACAATTCCAGAAGAACTGTCATTTAAATATGAAAATGTAATTGAATCATTAGAGGAAGTAAATAAAGCAATAACAGAAGGAAACCAAAAAGAAATCGAAATATCTTTGAGTATATTAAAAGAAAATCTATCAGATATAAATGTACCGACTGAAGAAGTTACGCCTTCCGAAGTACCAATGCAAGAATGCTTCACAGCAGCGACATCTGTACACTTACAAGAATTGAGCAAAGCCATAGATTTGGTTCAGATCGTTTTAGAAAAACCAAAAACTGTGGACGACATAGAACAATTGCAAACAATAAATTTACCTCTACAGGATTTGCTGAGATTCGTAGTTTCTTGCAAATACCAAGAAAATCTTGATCTAAAATTGTTTTCTGAATTAGCTAATCCTTTGCATGAGTTACAAATTAAAATAAATGATTGCGTGGAAGCCAAAATTGTGCCAGAAGAAATACCATTTATAAACAAAATAGGGGACGCGTTTAGAAGATTAGCAGACATAGGCAAAAACAATGATGAAAAAGATTTAAAACTTGATGACTTCTCTGAGCCTTTACGGTTGCTTCAAGACACCATCATAAGCATATGTACTAGGGCCGTTTTAAGTGACATCCCGGAAGGACAGGAATCCATAATTCATAAAATTTCTGAGCCGTTGGAGATGCTTACCAAATCGCTTATCAACATACAAACTGAAATGTCGGAGAGGAAGTATGCCATTGAAATTTTGAACGAAATTTATACAAACATAAATAAATTTGACACAGAATCTGCTATGGTCTTCTCTGTACTCCCATCGTATTGTGATATTCGAGAACCTTTATACAACATCTTGGACGAACTGATAAATGGGACAGAAGATACAACGTTATTATTAAGTGTACTGATCGATTTGAAAGACAGAATTGAGAAATTAGCACTGAATAAAGCCACCTGGAAAAACAGTTTAGATATTGTCAAAAATAATCTCGATTCTCTCTTAGAGTTGCCTCAAGAAGGGCCAATTAGCACCGACTCCCTAAATTTAATAAACGCAACTGTTGAAGAACTCCTGAAGTGTATTTTCAAGAGTGGCTTACCCACCATAATCGAATTGAAAGAACCAGTATCTCGAATTCGCCAACAAATTCAAAATATGCAATCAGCGAAAGAACAAAAGGCAATGCAAGAAATAATTCAATTAACAACACAGTTCGCTGCTCTAGAAGAGAACATTGCTCAGGCTGAAAATATTATTAGTAATGAAGCAGAGGACAAAATACCATCGAAAGAGGACGTTGAAATTTTGACTGGCGTAACAGAAGCTCTCGTGAAGTTAGAAGATGCTATACGCAAAGAAGATACGAAAGATGTAGAGAAAGTTCTGCAGGAGCTGAAAATATTGTGCACCGAAAAATTCGCTACTTCTAATAAAATAGTTGTTGAAAAAATTGTCGGGCCATTGACAGCTTTAGCCTCTGAGATAAGAAACATTCAAGAGGATAAGGAATTAGAAGATCGGGAGATAGTCGTTGAAGATATTATAGAAGTGGAACAAGTAGAGGCAATAAAAGAAGAACAACAAGCGATAGTGGAAGCTTCTGAATTAAAGGAAGAAGAAACACAACCTCTTCCTGAAGTTACTGAAAGCAGGTTAGTTCACTCTTCAAAACAAATTGAGCAGCCTTTACAAGATCTCCTAAACGACCTCAAAACATTGAAATTTGCACCCCCTACAGACGTTCAGAAATACTTGCTTCAAATTGAAGAATCATTACCAGAAATTATTAAAAATTTCCAAGATATAAAGTATGTTGAAACGGAAACAGAAGTAGATGTTAAGAATGCTGATAAAATTGCAATGCTTAAAAGTCCATTAGAAAATATATCCAAGCTTATAAATACAGAAAGTTATAATGATACAAATCAAACTGTCGAGGCTCTTACTTGGTTGAAGACGATGGTGGATGACTTTTTGATCACATCTGCTCAATCACAAAATACAATTAATACGACTGAGCCTCTCAGTTCTTTGTCGATCACCCTAGAAGATATTTTAAAGAAATTAACACCACCACCAATTGTACCAACAACTGAAACGCAGACACAAGAAGAATTAGAGAAGCCAGTTGAAGAACTTCTTGAAAGCAAGTTATTGTCTTCTTCCAAACAAATTGTAAAACCTTTAAAAGACCTCCTTGATGCTCTTGAAGTTTTGAAAACGACAAGTTCTGTACATGTATTAAATTTGCTGTTACTTAAAATTGAACCACCATTATCTTCAATTCTTAAAACCTTCGATGACTTAAACCTAGTAACGGAAGAACAAGAAGCAGATATCAAGAATGCTGACAAAATTTTAATGCTGAAGAGTCCATTGCAAAATATTCACAGAATCATTAGTACAGGAAACTTTAAAGATTTATTCCAAACTGAGGAGTCTCTCACTTGGTTAAAAACTATGGTTGATGACTTACTGACGACCTCATCTCAATCACAAAATACAGAAACTGCTACTAAATCCTTAAAAGAACTATCTAAAACTTTGCAGGATGTACTGAAAAAAATAAAATTGACAATTAAACTGGTTGCTAGCGGAAAATCAGATATCACGGAAGAAGATTTAAGCAAAATTGAAATTGCTGAAGAAGAAGCGAAGAAATCAGAAGAAGCAGTAGATGGTAAAATACAAGAACAAGTTATGCAAATGCCAACTGAAGAAATAGTCGAAAACAAATTGTTAGTATCCTCACAACAGATTGTGCTTCTTTTGGGAAATATCGTTGAATCTTTAAGAAATTTAAAAGTTAGCCCTGATACTGATGAACCAAAACAACAATTGCAAAGAATTGAAGAGCCTGCAGTATTAATTCTTGGAGCATTCCAGGATTTGGAAGTTACTGGTCAAGAACAAGAAATTGACGTCCAAAATGCTGAAAAAATTGCGATGTTGAAGAATCCGTTGGATAATCTCCTAAAAATCATCAGCAAAGAAGGTTCCTCTGATATAAATCAAATCGAAGAGGCAATTATTTGGCTAAAAGCCATGGTCGATGATTTTCTTATTACATCATCGGCATCGCAAAGTACTGCAAATACTACAGAGCCTTTAAAATTTTTGTCGATAATTTTGAAAGATATATTAGAGGCGGTAAGATTAAAAACGCAAAGCGAGAAGGTGCAAGAAGAAACGGCTCTTACAGAAGAGCCAGATGGACTAAAGGAAACCCTTTCTGAAGTGACAAAAGAAGCTATTGCAACTTGTGAAGAACAAGTACCTCAAATGCCGTATGAAAAACATGCAACTGAGAGTACACAAGACAAAGAGCCAAATGAAAAGGTGGAACAACCTACCGAGGAAAAAATTGAGAAGCAAGGAACAGAAGAGGCAAAGGAACCTAAAAAATTAAGTATCTCGCCTGGAGAACTACAGGTCACTGAAGAGCAAATAATTTCAACATCACAGGTCCAAGAGGAAAAAGTAATAGTTGAAGAAAAAGCAATAGGGGAAACAAAAGAATTAAAAGACACGAGTGAACCAATTACTGAAATACAAACTACTGACCAAGTAATTCAAACACCACAAGAACCAGAAGTGAAAGGAGAATTACAACAACCCGTCGAAGAGATATGCGAGAAGAAAGAGGCAGAAGAACCTAAAGTAATAGAAGAAGTGAGCGCTCCAACTGCTGAAGTTCAACTGATCGAAGAACAAGTAATTCAAATATCACAAGAACAAGAGTGTAAAGAATCAGAAAAACCTGTAGAAGAGATAGCAGTCAAGAAAGAACTAGGAGATGCGGGTGCAATAAAAGAAGGAGAAGAACCACCTTCCAAACAAATTGTTGAGAAAGAAGTAATAGAAGAATCACAAAAATTAGAAGAGAGCATTGTATCAACTGCTGATCTGCAACTCATTGATCAATCAGGTATCAGGGAAGAAGATTTAAGTAATATTGAAGTTGCTGAAGAAGAAGCAGAGATATTGTCGGACTCTTTTGCTGGTGAAATACAAGTTGCTCAGAAAACAGAAAAATCAACCGAAGAAATTGTCGAAAGCAAATTGTTAGTATCTTCACAACAAATTGTGCTTCTTTTGCGAAATATCCTTGAGTCTCTAAGAAATTTAAAAGTTAGTCCTGAAACTGATGTACCAAAACATCTATTGCTAAAAATTGAAGAACCTGCATCATTAGTTTTTAAAGTATTCGAGGACTTACAAGTTATTGGTCAGGAACAAGAAATTGATGTTCAAAATGCTGCCAAAATTGCGATGTTGAAGAATCCGTTGGATAATCTTCTTAAAATCACCAACAAAGAAGGTTTCTCTGATATAAACCAAATCGAGGAAGCAATTATTTGGCTACACGCCATGGTCGATGATTTGTTTACAACATCATCGGCATCGCAGAGTACTGAGAATATTACAGAGCCTTTAAAATGTTTGTCGATAATTTTGCAAGAGATATTAGAAGCGATAAGATTAAAGACTCGAACCGATTTTGCCGAGAAGGTGCAAGATGCAATAACTCTTCGAGGAGAAGAGCCAGAGGGATTGAAGGAAAACATGTCGAAAGTGACGGAAGAAGCTATTGCTGCTAGTGAAGAACAGGTTACTCAAAAACCATCTGAAATCCAGGCTCCTGAGAGTGCACAAGACAAAGAGGCAAAAGAAAAGGTAGAACATCCTATCGAAGAAAAAATTGAGAAGGAAGAAACAGAAGAGGCAAAAGAACCTGAAAAAGGTGAAATACAAATCACTGCAGAACAAATAATTTCAACACCACAGGCCCAAGAGGAAAAAGTTGAGGAAAAAATAGTTGAGGAAAAAGCAGCAGGGGAAACAACAGAATTTAAAGACACGAGTGAACCAATTACTGAAATACAAAGTACTGAACAACAAGTTATTCAAACACCACAAGAACTCGAAGTGAAAGAAGAATTACAACAACCCTCTGAAGAGATACTTGAGACGAAAGAAGCAGAAGAACCTAAAGCAATAGAAGAAGTGAGTGTTCCAACTGCTGAAATTCAACTTGCCGAAGAACCAATTCAAATAGCACAGGAACAAGAGGTTAAAGAATTAGAAAAACCTGCAGAAGAGATAGCAGTCAAGAAAGAACTAGAAGATGCGGGTGCAACAAAAGAAGTAGCAGAAGCTGGAGCATCAATGGCTGAACCTGCTAAAGAGCAAGACATTGAAACTCCACATCAGCAAGTTATAAAAGAAAAATTGGAAGCTGAAGAGCAAGTAATTTTACCTGTACAAGAACTAGAGACAAAAGAGAAATCGGCACAACCTACTGAAGAAGTAATTGAGAAGAAAGAACCGCAGGTAACAAAAGAATTACAAGAATCTATTGCACTGACTGAAGAAGCCCAAGAGGAAAAAGATAAATCAGAAGGCACGCTTGAGAAAAAAGATATGCAAGAAACAAAGGAATTAGAAGTCAGCGAAGCTGAACTACAACAGTACAAAGAATTAGAAGAGACACCAGTTGAAGAAACTGTTGAAAGTAAATTAGAGACATCAACAAAAGTACTTTTAAAATCTTTGGCAGATCTCCTTGAAACTCTTAATTCTTTAAAGACCACATCCTCTGCAAATGTATTAAACCTACTGTTACTAAAAATCGAAACACCTTTGACATCAGTATCTAAAAGTTTCGTCGACTTAAAACTAATTAGAGAAGAACAAGAAATAGATACTAGAAATGCCGACAAAATAGCAATGCTAAAGGCTCCATTGGAAAACTTGCACGGAATTATTGTCAATACAGGAAAGTTTAAGGACATATTCCAAACTGAGGAGTCACTTATTTGGCTAAAAGCTATGGTTGATGATTTACTGGCTACAGCATCTCAATCAGAGAACACAGCTCATACCACAGCACCGTTAAAATCCTTGTCGAAAACTCTAGAAGATGTGTTGAAAAAGATAAAGTTGACCATAACGCTGATCGTCAGCGGAAAAGCAGATATAACTGAAGAAGATTTGGTTCAACTCGAAGAAGTTCTAAGTGCCGAAGAAGAGACGAAAGAATTGGAGGAACCGAGTACTGTTGAGTTACAGCAAGAAGAACCGACAGAGCCCAAGTTAGTAACTTCTTCGCTGCAAATTTTGCAGCCCCTGAAAAAGCTTTTAGAATCGCTGATTATCTTAAAATCAGACACTTCAGTTGACGAAATGAAGTCATTATTGCTTAGGATTGAGCAGCCGCTACCGTCAGTTCTGAGAAGTTTTGAAGATCTGCATGTTGTCGGAGAAGAGCAAGAAGTAGATATTAAAAATGCTGAGAAAATTGCCATGTTGAAGAATCCATTGGTGGATCTACAAAAAATTATCAATTCTGGAAGTTTCAAAAATATTAACCAAACTGAAGAATCACTTACTTGGCTGAAAGCTATGATTGATGATTTTCTTACTACATCATCCCAATCACAAAACACTGCAAATATCAGTGAACCTTTACAATATCTGTCGATAATCTTACAGGAGGTGTTAGAAAAAGTAAGATTAAGGATTACACAAATTGCTATAGAAAAACGAGAAATTACTGAAGAAGTCAAGCCAGAAACTGTTGCTCCTAGCGTAGAGCAAGTATCTGACCGGCTAGCAGAAGAATCACTCGCTGAGACTCTTCAAGATTATGAGGCAAAAGAAACATCTGAAGAAGTAACTGAAAAGACTAATATAGAATTAGAATTAGAAGTTAGTGTACCTACTGCTGAAATACAACCGGAAACGGACTCAGAGCGTCAATTGGAAGAACCAGTTGAAGAAGTTATTGAAAGTAAATTACTGACCTCTTCCAAACTCATCGTGAAATCTTTAACAGTTCTTCTTGACGATCTCAAAACTTTAGACAAGTCAACTCCTACAAATGTATTATTGTGTGAAGCAGAACCACCCCTATCTTCAGTTATCCAACATTTTATTAATTTCAAACTAGTTACCTATGAACAAGAAATAGACAACACAAATGCCGACAAAATTGCAATGTTGAAGAGTCCGTTGGAGAATCTTCACGCAATTATCATTACAGAAACTTTCAAGGACATACAGCAAATTGAGGAGTCACTCACGTGGTTGAAAGTTATGATTGACGATTTTCTTACTACTTCATCTCAGTCACAAAACACTGCAGGCGCTACAGAACCATTACAATTAGTATCGATAACTTTGCAAGAAATATTAGATAAAATTAAGCCGGCGATAGAACAAGTTGCAATTGAAAATCAAGAGAAACTGGAAGTTGCCGATGTTAAGAAATTAGAGGAAGAACCTTCAACTGTTCAAGAAATAGAATTAGAAGACACAAAGGAAATTGTTACTGGTGTTATAGAAGAAGTGGATTCAAGCATTGCTGCTGTTGGCGAAGAAGAAATAACTTCTGAACAGTTAATAGAAACTTCAAAGGACCAAGATGTAAAAGGACCGCTAGAAGTATCTACTGAAGAAACACTTGAGAAGAAAGAAATAGAAAAAGGAAAAGAATTGGAGGCGAGTGTAGCAGTTTCATCTATTGAAACACAAATAGAAACTACACACGTCCAAGAAGAACAGGAAAAAGTTGAACAACCAGGAGTTGATAAGAAAGTAATAGAAGAACCCAAGGTATTAGAAGAGACGAGGGTACCAACTACTGAAATACAACCCGTCGAAGAACAGATAATTGAAGAGCAGATAGAAAAATTAGACCAACCTGCAGAGGAGATCACTGAGAAAAAGCAAGTAAAAGAAACAATAGTAGGAGATGCCACAGTCTCAACTGTTGAAGTAGAAAGAATTAAGGTACCACTAGACCAAGAGAAAGAAAAAGGGGCAGAACAAGCTACAGGTGGGGTAGTTGAAAAGAGAGGAACAGAAAAAACAAAGGAAGATGTATCAGCTGTCGAAATACCATCAGCTGAAATTGCACAAGGCTTAGAGGTTAAAGAAACATTACAATCTGCAGAAGCCCATAAAGAAATTGTTGATCAGAAAGTAACAGAAGAATCAGAGAAATTGTTAGAGGTCATTGAGCCAGCTGTTGAGATGCAATCCATTGAAGAACAAGCAATTCAACTTCCACAAGAAACAAAAGAAATAGAAGACACTCCTGTACAGATAGTTGAAAAGAAAGAAACTGAGCCATCTTCTGAAACACAACCCACTGAAGAACAAGGAATTCAAACTCTACTAGAGCAAGAATCAAAAGAGAAATTAGACCAAACTTCAGAAGAAATACCCGAGAAGAAAGAGGAACAAGAAACAACAGAATTAGAAGAAGCGAGTAAAATAACTCCTGGAATAGAGCCACCAATAGAAGAAACTACTGAAAGCAAACTACTGTCTTCTTCAAAACTAATAATAAAATCTTTGACAGACCTTCTTGATGCACTTAAGACTTTAAGAACTATATCTTCAGCACATGTATTAAATCTACTTTTATTAAAAATTGAAGCACCTTTATTGTCATTACTTAAAAGTCTCGTAGATCTGAAATTAATTAAAGAAGAGCAAGACGTAGATATTAAGAATGCAGACAAAATAGCAATGTTGAAAGGACCACTAGAAAATCTTCAAATGTCTGTCAGTACGGGAAGTTTCAAGGATATTTTCCAAACTGAAGAATCACTCATTTGGTTAAAGGCCATGGTTGATGATTTACAAGCGACGGCATCTCAGTCCGAGAACACAGTCATCACATCAGCACCTTTAAAATCGTTGTCAAAAACTTTGAAAGATGTGCTAAAGAAG
Organism: Xestobium rufovillosum; assembly: GCA_963966045.1. Taxonomy (NCBI): domain Eukaryota; kingdom Metazoa; phylum Arthropoda; class Insecta; order Coleoptera; family Ptinidae; genus Xestobium; species Xestobium rufovillosum. Next base: position 31,211,544 of record OZ014498.1, on the reverse strand, counting down.
ATAAAGCTGACGATAAAATTAGTGGCCAGTGGAAAAGCAGAAGTTACTGAAGAAGATTTGGTTCAATACGAGGAAGAAGTTGCAGAGGAAGTACAAAGTGTAGAAGAACTAGTTGCAGAAGAGTTGCAACAAGAAGTACCCATTGACATAAAATTGTTGATTTCTTCACAACAAATTTTACAGCCATTGAGAAGTGTTCTTGAATCCGTGGTTGCTTTAAAGAAAGGATCTGCTACTAACGAAATTAAATCAAAGTTGTGCAAAATTGAAGAGCCTTTACCATCAGTTATACAAAGTTTTGAAAACTTGCAGGTTATTGGAGAGGAACAAGAAGTAGATGTTAAAAATGCTGATAAAATAGCAATGCTGAAGAGCCCGTTGGAAAATCTTGCCAAAGTTATCCAGAATACGGAAAATGTTGGCGATGTAAATTTAATAATCGAATCCATAACTTGGTTGAAAGCTTTGATAGATGATTTATTGATCACTTCTTCTCATTCAAATAATATTGCCAACATTACTGAACCTTTAAACGTTTTCTCTAACGTTTTGCAAGACATACTGGAAACGGTGAAGTCACCTATGCTGGAGGTAGCTGAAGAAGTGGAACCAGAAATAGTAAAAGACGATGTGTTAGTAACGCCTGGAGAACAGAAACTAGAAATCCAAGAATCTCAAAAAACAGAAGACTTCGAAAGTAAACTAGTTCGTTCGTCAAAACAAATAATACCATCCTTGATAAACTTACTCGAAGTCCTTAGATTGTTAGAAACAACACCTGCAGATGACATAAAAGTATTGCTGCTCAAGACTGTTGGACCTTCATCTGAAATTATTCAACATCTTCAACACTTGGATGTCATTAGAGAAGAACAAAAGATAGACATAACGAATGCAGATAAAATAGCTATGCTAAAAAGCCCAGTGGAAAATCTCTCTATTATTTTAAAGAATGCCGATTTGAATGATATTAACCAACTTAATGACTCAATTCTTTGGCTGAAGACGATGGTTGACGATTTGCTACTAACTTCATCTGAGTCGCAATATACTATAAACACAACAGAACCTTTAAATTCGTTGTCATCGATTTTAGAAAGAATCTTGGATAAAATTAAATTTAAATATATAGTACAATCTGCTATGTCTGAAGAGCAACTTATACAAGTCGTAGAAGAAGTTACACCAATTGAAGAAATTGAATATGAAGAGCAAATTCAAGAGGAAGAGCAGTGTGCTTCTGACATATTAAAGCAACCACTTAAAGTACTTGTTCAAGAACTTAATGCCTTGAAAACTGAAATCCAGGAAGTAAAGCCTGAAGTTCAAGCAGGAATATTATCCATAATCGAACTCCAGCAACCTGTTGAAGCAATACAGAGAAGTTTATCTTCAGAATTTTCTGAAGCAACCACTCTCGAAGAAAAATTATGTTTAGAAAAAGTTGCACAATTGAAAGGTCCTTTGCAAAAACTATCTAAAGTTGTAGTTACTTTACGAGTAAGCTTACTCAAACCACAAGTTCTTGAATTGCAAGCGGTAAAATCAGCCTTATTATGCGTGAGAGATTCTATCAAAGAAATCAAAAATATTTCCCCATTACTGAAATCACAAATTGCTATAATTGAACCACTAGAAAGTCTGTCAACAAAGATTGGTGAGGTAGCAGAAGTAATAGATCGAGAAGAAGTAAGGATAGACGTTGAGGAGAAACCAGTAGAGGATAAAGTTGAAATTGTGGAGGAAGGGGAAGGAAATAAGTCCGCAATTGAAGATGAAACACTGAAAGTAGTACAGCCTGAGGGTACAGAAGAAGAAAAGGGCGAAAATAAAGACGTAGCTCTTAAAGTGGTGACTGAAAGTGTTACAGAAGAGGAGAAACCGGTGGTTGTAGAAGTGGAGATAGCAGCAAAAATTCCGGAAATAATAGAAGCAATTGATACAGACAAGGAGATTACAGCAGATATGTCGGAAGTCAAAGATGCTGAAGAGGTGAACGAAGTTGAATTTGTTCCTGCGTCTGAACTCGCAGTCGAGGCAAAAATGATAATAGATGAGAAGCGGTCAGCACAACTTGAATCGGTTCAGAATTTGATCCAAGAACTAGTAGCTTTAAAAGCAGACGTTACAGATCTCAAACCTGAAGTTCAAACTGGTGTTTTATCAGTAATAGAATTAGAATCAACTTTAGCTCAACTTGCAAACACTTTCTCTGCAAAGGACGTTCCTGCAACTAAAGAGGCTCTAGAAATTCTCGAACCAATCAAAGAACCGCTCGAGAAGTTGTCAGTGGTAGTAGCTACTTTACGGACAAACGTCACCAAACCAGAAATTCTTGATGCGGAAAAGCCATCAGTGAGAACAGCTCTTCTTTCCGTGAAAGAAACGATTACGAAAGTTGCGATTTCTTCGATAGCACTGAAGGCAGAAGTTGCAATTATAGAAACTTTGCAAGCAGTAACTGCAAAAGTTTCAGAAATAGTAGAAGAATTGGATAGAGAAAATGAAGTACTTGAGCAAAAGTCAGATGTAAAAGATGTTGAAGTTGACAAGGAAGTTGAGAAAGAATTACCAGTTGAAGTTAGAGAAGCAGATAAGGAAGCTGGGGAAGCAAAGGAAATAGTAACTGAGAAGGAACCAGCAGTTGAAGAGAAAATGCAGATCACTGCGAAACTTGAAGAACCAGTTCAAAATTTAATTCAAGAATTGGTAGCTCTGAAAGCAGATGTTATAGAACTGAAGCCTAAAGTTCAAAGCGGTGTTTTATCAGTTACGGAGTTGGAAGCAACTTTGAGTGTACTTGCAGGCAGCTTATCTATGAAGGAAATTACAACTGCTACCAAAGAAGCAGTTCAAGCTTTAGAGGCGATCAGAGAACCGTTAGAAAAATTGTCGGGTGTGGTAGTAACTTTACGAGCAAATGTGACCAAACCAGAATTTCTTGATGCCGAAAAGCCATCTGTAAGAACAGCACTTCTTTCCGTGAAAGAGACGATTACGAAAGCTATGAATTCATCGAAGGCTTTACTTATAGAACCTTTGCAAGCAACAATTGCAAATATTTCCGAAATAATAGAAGAATTGGATAAGGATAGTGAAGTCATCGAGGAGAAACCGAAAGTTGAAGATGTAGAAAAAGACGAACCAGTTAAGGTAGAGGAAGTTCGGAAAGAAGAACCGTCTAAGGTTACAGAAGAAGTTAAAGAAGTGGAGTCTGAGAGTGCGGTAGAGGACAAACCAGTGGTTGAAGATATAAAGGAACTAGAACTTTTAGACGTCCAAGAGAAGGAGATAGTATGTGAAAAGCAACCAGAAGTTACAGAAAAGAAGCAGATTACAAGAAAACTCGAAGAACCAGTACAAAATTTGATTCAAGAACTGGTTGCTCTAAAAGCAGACGTGACAGATCTCAAGCCCAAAGTTCATACTGGTGTTTTATCAGTAACAGACTTAGAAGCCACTTTGGTTGTACTTGCAAGCAGTTTGTCTACAAATGAAGAAACACCAGAAATCTTCGAATCAATCAAAGAACCCCTCGAGAAGTTATCAGTTGAAGTAGTTACTTTACGAGCAAATATCACCAAACCGGAAATTATCGATGCTGAAAAGCAATCTGTAAGATCTGCCCTTCTTTCCGTGAAAGAAACAATTACGGAAGTTGTGAATTCCTCGACTGCTTTAAAGGCAGGAGTTGCGATTATAGAACCTTTCCAAGCACTGACTGTAAAAGTTTCAGAAATAGTAAAAGAACTTGATAGAGAAAATGAAATTATTGAAGATAAGTCGGAAGTGAAGGTTGTTGAAACGGGCGAAGAAAATGCAGCGGAAGTTACGAAAGAAGAACCAGCAGATGTTACTGAAGCAGGTACCAAAGATGCTGCGATGGTACCTGAGACAATCGTAAGAGACGAGAAACAACCAGAAGTGGAAGAGAAAATGCAAATTACAGCGAAACTCGAGGAACCAGTTCAGAATTTAATTCAAGAACTGGCAGCTTTAAAAGCAGATGTTACTGATCTAAAACCTAAAGTTCAAAGTGGTGTTCTCTCAGTAACAGAGCTGGAAACAACTCTGACAGCACTCGCATCAAGCTTATCGTCAGAGTCTCCTACTAAAGAAGCCATAGATGGTGCAGTAGCAATCAAAGAACCTCTAGAAAAATTGTCAAGTGTAATAGTTACTTTACGAGCAAATGTTACCAAACCAGAAATTCTTGATGCTGAGAAGCCATCTGTAAGAAGAGCTCTTCTTTATGTGAAAGAAACGATCAAGAAAGTTGTAGATTTATCGCAGGCTTTACACGCCGAAGTTGCAATTCTAGAACTTTTGCAAGCAACAGTTACACAAATATCCGAAATAATAAAAGAAATTGATAGAGAAGGAGAAGATGGTCAACAGGCTGAATTAGTTTCAGAGGAAGCGCCAAAAGAACCAACTACTACTACAGAAGCAGCTAAGGAAGAAGCCGAACTTGACGTTGTGCCTGTGAACGAAGTAAAGGACAAACCCGTTTTTGAAGATACGAAAGAAGGAGGAGCTGTACAAATTTCCGAAGCAATAGAAGAATTGGATAAAGACGTTATTAAAGAGAAGCAAGAAATTAGAGATAAAAAGGACGAAGCAGTTTCAGAGGAAGCTGCACATAAAGGACCAATCAAACTTACAGAGGGAGAAGCGAAAGATGTTACATCTGCTGTGGTTGAAGAAATAAAGGATGAGAGGGAAATAGAAGATTTAAAAATAATTGCTGTGGAAGAGAAGCAGCCAGAAGTTAAAGTTATTGAGGAGGTTAATTTGAAAGAAGAAGTTAAAATTTTGCCTGTAGAGGAAGAAGAACAGAGGCAGTCACAGTTTGTAGAAAAAGTATCCATTGCTGAAGACTTAAAAGAACCAATCCAGAATTTGATAGAAAGATTAAGCGTTTTACAAATAGGTGTAGAAGAACTAAGACCAAAGGTCCATACAGCAGTTTTGGATATAACAGGTCTTGAAGCACCTTTGAAGGCCCTACAACAGAGTCTGTCAGTTGAAATTACGAAAGAAGTTGCAGAAAAAGTCGTTGAAATGAAAGCACCACTTGAAAAGCTGTCAAGCATAGTTACTTCCCTGAAAACAAATTTATTGAAACCAAAAAGATTAGAAATTAGAAGACAGTCTATTAAAAAAGCATTATTTGATATAAAGGAAATTATATCACATATTTTGGGCATTCCGTCTGTCAAAAATGTAAAAATAGCAATTATTGAACCTTTACAAGCCTTGTCTGCAAGGATTGACGATATAAGCAAGTCTCTTGAAGAGTCCAAAAAAGAACCGGGTGAGGACCAAGAAACACCCAAAGGAGAACAGAAGGAGGATGAAAAGAATGCCCAAAAGGAAAACTTGAAAACTGAAGAAGCAGGAATTGTAAAACAGACCGATCCGGAAGTTATGGAAAAAGAATCTGTCACTGTTAAATTGAGAGAACCAATTCAACAGTTAATTAAAGAATTGGGGTCACTGAAAGCTGATTCCACAGAATTGAATCCGAAAGAACACAAAAGCATTTTAGACTTAACTGAATTGGAGCCATCTTTGAAAACTCTCCAAGAAAGTATCTCTGCAGAAAGCACAAAAGAAGTAGATGTTGCTGTGGCAGAAGTTGAAGAGAAAGCTATCGCAATTAAAGAACCTCTTGAGAAGTTGTCAACTGTAGTAATTTCTCTACGAACAAATCTGCTGAAACCAAAAAGATTGGATGTTAAAAAGAAGTCAGCTAGAAAGGCATTGTTGGCCGCAAAGGATGCTATTTTGGAAATCTTGGACGTTCCACCTAGTTTAAAATCGAGAATTGCTATAATAAAACCTTTGGAAGCGTTAGCTGCTAAAATTGAAGAAATCAATAAATCTATTGATGAAGAAAAATCTCAAGTTGATGTTGCAATTGAAGGAAAGCAACCTGGTAAAGAGGAAGGACCAGTAACTACCAAGGAGGAGAAAAAGGAAGTTAAAGATGACGAAAAAGAAGCCAAGGAAGAAGATGAAAAAGTTAAAGAGGCGAAAATTATCAAGGAAGAAGAACCAGAACTAGTGAAAAAGGAATCTGTAATTGGTAAACTGAAAGAACCAGTTGAACAATTAATACAAGAATTAAGAACCTTAAAAGTCGACGTAACAGAATTGAAGCATAAAAAGGGAAAAGGGATTTTATATATAACTGAATTGGAATCATATCTGATAGATCTTCAAGAAGTCATTTCTCTGCAAAGTACAAAAGAAGCAGATGATGCTGAAAAAGAAGTTGAAAGGAGGGCTGTTGTAATAAAAGAACCTCTCGAGAAACTATCAGGTGTGGTAGTTGCTTTAAGAACAAATTTGCTCAAACCAGATATTTTGGAAGTGGAAAAGCAGGCTGCCAAAGTTGCTCTTTTAGCAATAAAAGGAACTATTTCGGAAATTGTGAACGAATCGAATATACTACAAGTAAATGTTGCAATTATTAAACCCCTAGAAGCACTGTCAGCTAGAATTGATCAAATAAATGACGCAGTCGAAAAGAAAGACATTGAGGAAATAGAAGAAGAACTGTCGGTGAAGGAAGACAGTCCAGAAGAACAAAAGCCTCTTGTTGGGAATGAAAAGAAACCGGAGGTTACAGAGGCGATAAAGAAACCTGTTGAAAGCTTAGTTCAGGAAACCAGTAAGTCTTTGGATGAAGAGAAACCTCAAGCTGATGCTGTAGTTAAAGAGGTGCAACCGGTTAAAGAAGAGGAACCAGTAACTACCAAGGAGGAACAAAAACAAGTTAAAATTGATGAAACAGAATCTAAGAAAGAGGACGAAAAAGTTGAAATGGCGGAAACTGTCGAAAAAGCAGAATCAGAATTAATGAAAAAGAAATCTGTGATTAATAAACTGAAAGAGCCAGTTGAAGAATTAATACAAGAGTTAAGGGCCCTAAACGTCGATATAACAGAATTGAAGCCTAAAAAGGAAAAGGGCATTTTAGACATAACTGAATTGGAATCATCTCTGACAAATCTTCAAGAAGCCATTTTTTCGGAGAGCGCAAAAGAAGCCTATGGTGCCGAGAAAGAAGCTGAAGAGAAGGCTGTCGAAATTAAAGAACCTCTCCAAAAACTTTCAAGGGTGGTGGTTGATTTAAGAACTAATTTACTCAAACCAGAAATATTGGAAGCAGAAAAGCAATCTGTGAAAGCCGCACTTATAGTTGCAAGAGAAACAATTTCTGAAATTGTGAACGTATCGAATTCATTAAAAGCAAATATTGCCATCATTGAACCATTGAAAGCATTGTCAGCTAAAATTGATGAAATCAACGAAGCGATTGGAAAGAAAGAAGTTGACAAAATACATGAAAAACCAGAAGAAGAAAAGCCCTGTGTTGCAGATGAAAAGAAACCAGTTTCTGTAGAAAAAGTAAACCAGTTTGCACTATTGAACCAACCTGTTGAAAACTTAATGCAAGAAATATGTGCTTTACAAGCTGACATTAAAGAATTGAAACCAAAAGTACAGACAGGAGTTTTGAATATTACTGAATTGCAGTCGTCGCTGAATACTTTGGAAGAAAGTTTAACTTCTATTAGTGCGCCAGAAATAGGGTCAACCAGCGAAGAATTTTCTGATAAAGCTATTGCTATAAAGGAACCCTTTGAAAAACTATCGACTCTAGTAATTTCAATACGAACAAATCTGCTCAAACCGAAAAAGGTGGATGCGAAAAAGAACTCCGCCAAGAAGGCCTTGTTAGCTCTTAAGGATACTATTTCAAACGTTGTAAATGTTCCATCAACTTTGAAAGCGGACATTGCCATAATAAAAGCGTTGGAAGCACTATCGGCTAAAATTGAAGAAATCTGTAAGTTTGTAGATGAAGAGAAACCTCAAGCGGAAGTTGCAGTTGAAGAAAAGCAACAAGCTAAAGAGGAAGAACCAACAATTCTCAAAGAGGAACAAAAGGAAACTGAAGTTGACGAGAAGACAGCTGAGAAGAAGGGCGACGAGGATGAAATAGCAGAAGTGGCCAAAGAGAAAGAATTAGAAGTAACCAAAAAAGAATCAACTATTGTTAAATTGAAACAGCCAATTGAACATTTAATACAAGAATTAAGAGCGCTCAAAGTTGACGTGATAGAGTTGAAACCAGAAGGAACGGGCATTTTAGACATAGTTGAATTGGAATCATCTTTGTCAGATCTCCGAGAAAACATATCTCTTGAAAGCACGAAGGAACTTGGTACTGCAGGAAAAGAAGTTGAAGAGAAAGCAATCACAATAACAGAACCCCTTGAAAAACTGTCTAGCTTAGTAGTTGCCTTAAGGACCAATTTACTCAAACCGGAAGCATTGGAAGTAGAAAAGCAATCTGTTAAAGCCGCACTTATAGCCGCAAAAGAAACTATTTCTGATGTTGTAAATGTATCGGTTACGCTAAAAGCAAATATTGCCATCATTGAACCGTTGGAAGCATTGTCAGCTAAAATTGATGAAATCAACTTAGCGATTGCAAAGAAAGAGGTTGACAAAGTACAGGAAAAACCAGAAGAAGAAAAGCCTCGTGTTGCAGACGAAAAGAAACTAGTTTCCGTAGAAAGAGTAAACAAGTTTGCATTATTGAACCAGCCTGTTGAAAACTTAATGCAAGAAATATGTGCTCTACAAGCTGACATCAAAGAATTGAAACCAAAAGTACAGACAGGAGTTCTGAATATTACTGAATTACAGTCGTCGCTGCAAATTTTGGAAGAAACTTTAACTTCTATTAGCGCTCCAGAAATAGGGTCAACCAGCGAAGAATTTTCTGATAAAGCAGTCGCTATAAAGGAACCTCTTGAGAAACTATCGGCTCTAGTAATTTCAATACGAACAAATCTGTTCAAACCGAAAAAGGTGGATGCGAAAAAGAGCTCCGCCAAGAAGGCCTTGTTAGCTCTTAAGGATTCTATTTCAAACGTTGTAAATGTTCCATCAACTGTGAAAGCAGACATTGCCATAATAAAACCGTTGGAAGCACTATCGGCTAAAATTGAAGAGATTTGTAAGTTTGTAGATGAAGAGAAACCTCAAGCGGAAGTTGCAGTTGAAGAAAAGCAACAAGCTAAAGAGGAAGAACCATCAATTTCCAAAGAGGAACAAAAGGAAACTGAAGTTGACAAGAAGACAGCTGAGAAGAAGGGCGACGAGGATGAAATAGCAGAGGTGGTCAAAGAGAAAGAATTAGAAGTAGCCAAAAAAGAATCAACTATTGTTAAATTGAAACAGCCAATTGAACATTTAATACAAGAATTAAGGGCGCTCAAAATTGACGTGATAGAGTTGAAACCAGAAGGAACGAGCATTTTAGACATAGTTGAATTGGAACCATCTTTGTCAGATCTCCGAGAAAACATATCTCTTGAAAGCACGAAGGAACTGGACGCTGCTGGAAAAGAAGTTGAAGAGAAGGCAATCACAATAACAGAACCCCTTGAAAAACTGTCTAGCTTAGTAGTTGCCTTAAGGACCAATTTACTCAAACCGGAAGCATTGGAAGTAGAAAAGCAATCTGCTAAAGCCGCACTTATAGCCGCAAAAGAAACTATTTCTGATATTGTAAATGTATCGGTTACGCTAAAAGCAAATATTGCCATCATTGAACCGTTGGAAGCATTGTCAGCTAAAATTGATGAAATCAACTTAGCGATTGCAAAGAAAGAACTTGACAAAGTACAGGAAAAACCAGAAGAAGAAAAGCCTCGTGTTGCAGACGAAAAGAAACCAGTTTCTGTAGAAAAAGTAAACAAGTTTACACTATTGAACAAGCCTGTTGAAAACTTATTGCAAGAAATATGTGCTTTACAAGCTGACATCAAAGATTTGAAACCAAAAGTACCGACAGAAGTTTTGAATATTACTGAATTGCAGTCATCGCTGCAAACTTTGGAAGAAACTTTAACTTCTATTAGTGCGCCAGAAATAGGGTCAACCAGCGAAGAATTTTCTGATAAAGCTATTGCTATAAAGGAACCTTTTGAAAAACTATCGACTCTAGTAATTTCAATACGAACAAATCTGCTCAAACCGAAAAAGGTGGATGCGAAAAAGAGGTCCGCCAAGAAGGCCTTGTTAGCTCTTAAGGATACTATTTCGAACGTCATAAATGTTCCGTCAACTTTGAAAGCGGACATTGCCTTAATAAAACCTTTGGAAGCACTATCTGCAAAAATTGAAGAAATCTGTAAGTCTCTAGATGAAGAGAAACCTCAAGCGGAAGTCGCAGTTGACGAAAAGCAACAAGCTAAAGACGAACCAACAATTCCCAAAGAGGAACAAAAAGAAACTGAAGTTGACGAGAAGACAGTTGAGAAGAAGGGCGACGAGGCTGAAATAGCGGAAGTCGTCAAAGAGAAAGAATTAGAAGTAATCAAAAAAGAACCAACTATTGTTAAATTGAAACAGCCAATTGACCACTTAATACAAGAACTAAGGGCGCTCAAAGTTGACGTGATAAAGTTGAAACCAGAAGGAACGAGCATTTTAGACATAGTTGAATTGGAATCATCTTTGTGCGATCTCCGAGAAAGCACATCTCTTGAAAGCACGAAGGAATTGGACGCTGTTGGAAAAGAAGTTGTAGAGAAGGCAATTGCAATAACAGAACCCTTTGAAAAATTGTCAAGCTTAGTAGTTGTCTTAAGGACCAATTTACTCAAACCGGAAGCACTGGAAGTAGAAAAGCATTCTGTCAAAGTTGCATTTACAGCCGCAAAAGAAACTATTTCCGAAATTATGAATGTATCACATACGCTAAAAGCAAATGTTGCCATCATCCAACCCTTAGAGGCATTGTCAGCGAAAATTGATCAAATCAACGAAGCCATTGGAAAGAAAGAAATTGACAAAGTACAGGAAAAACCAGAAGAAGAAAAGCCTCGTGTTGCAGACGAGAAGAAACCAGATGATGTAGAAAAAGTAAACAAGTTTGCGGTATTGAACCAGCCTGTTGAAAACTTATTGCAAGAAATATGTGCTTTACAAGCTGACATCAAAGAATTGAAACCAAGAGTACAGACAGGAGTTCTGAATATTACTGAATTGCAGTCGTCTCTGCAAACTTTGGAAGAAAGTTTAACTTCTCTTAGTGCACCAGAAATAGGGTCAACCAGCGAAGAATTTTCTGATAAAGCTGTTGCTATAAAGGAACCTCTTGAAAAACTATCGGCTCTAGTAATTTCAATACGTACAAATCTGCTCAAACCGAAAAAGGTGGATGCGAAAAAGAGCTCCGCCAAGAAGGCCTTGTTAGCTCTTAAAGATACTATTTCGAACGTCAGAAATGTTCCGTCAACTTTGAAAGCCTTTGAAGCCTTAATAAAACCTTTGGAAGCACTATCTGCAAAAATTGAAGAAATCTGTAAGTCTGTAGATGAAGAGAAACCTCAAGCGGAAGTTGCAGTTGACGAAAAGCAACAAGCTAAAGACGAACCAACAATTCCCAAAGAGGAACAAAAAGAAACTGAAGTTGACGAGAAGACAGTTGAGAAGAAGGGCGACGAGGCTGAAATAGCGGAAGTGGTCAAAGAGAAAGAATTAGAAGTAATCAAAAAAGAACCAACTATTGTTAAATTGAAACAGCCAATTGACCACTTAATACAAGAACTAAGGGCGCTCAAAGTTGACGTGATAGAGTTGAAACCAGAAAGAACGAGCATTTTAGACATAGTTGAATTGGAATCATCTTTGTCCGATCTCCGAGAAAGCATATCTCTTGAAAGCACGAAGGAACTGGACGCTGCTGGAAAAGAAGTTGAAGAGAAGGCAATCGCAATAACAGAACCCCTTGAAAAACTGTCAAGCTTAGTAGTTGCTTTAAGGACCAATTTACTCAAACCGGAAGCACTGGAAGTAGAAAAGCATTCTGTCAAAGTTGCACTTATAGCCGCAAAAGAAACTATTTCCGAAATTACGAATGTGTCACATACGCTAAAAGCAAATGTCGCCATCATCCAACCCTTAGATGCATTGTCAGCTAAAATTGATGAAATCAACTTAGCGATTGCAAAGAAAGAAGTTGACAATGTACAGGAAAAACCAGAAGAAGAAAAGCCTAGTGTTGCAGACGAAAAGAAACTAGTTTCTGTAGAAAGAGTAAACAAGTTTGCATTATTGAACCAGCCTGTTGAAAACTTAATGCAAGAAATATGTGCTCTACAAGCTGACATCAAAGAATTGAAACCAAAAGTACAGACAGGAGTTCTGAATATTACTGAATTGCAGTCGTCGCTGCAAATTTTGGAAGAAACTTTAACTTCTATTAGCGCTCCAGAAATAGGGTCAACCAGCGAAGAATTTTCTGATAAAGCAGTCGCTATAAAGGAACCTCTTGAGAAACTATCGGCTCTAGTAATTTCAATACGAACAAATCTGTTCAAACCGAAAAAGGTGGATGCGAAAAAGAGCTCCGCCAAGAAGGCCTTGTTAGCTCTTAAGGATTCTATTTCAAACGTTGTAAATGTTCCATCAACTGTGAAAGCAGACATTGCCATAATAAAACCGTTGGAAGCACTATCGGCTAAAATTGAAGAGATTTGTAAGTTTGTAGATGAAGAGAAACCTCAAGCGGAAGTTGCAGTTGAAGAAAAGCAACAAGCTAAAGAGGAAGAACCATCAATTTCCAAAGAGGAACAAAAGGAAACTGAAGTTGACAAGAAGACAGCTGAGAAGAAGGGCGACGAGAATGAAATAGCAGAGGTGGTCAAAGAGAAAGAATTAGAAGTAGCCAAAAAAGAATCAACTATTGTTAAATTGAAACAGCCAATTGAACATTTAATACAAGAACTAAGGGCGCTCAAAGTTGACGTGATAGAGTTGAAACCAGAAGGAACGAGCATTTTAGACATAGTTGAATTGGAATCATCTTTGTCCGATCTCCGAGAAAGCATATCTCTTGAAAGCACGAAGGAACTGGACGCTGCTGGAAAAGAAGTTGAAGAGAAGGCAATTGCAATAACAGAACCCCTTGAAAAACTGTCAAGCTTAGTAGTTGCCTTAAGGACCAATTTACTCAAACCGGAAGCACTGGAAGTAGAAAAGCATTCTGTCAAAGTTGCACTTATAGTCGCAAAAGAAACTATTTCCGAAATTACGAATGTGTCACATACACTAAAAGCAAATGTTGCCATCATCCAACCCTTAGAAGCATTGTCAGCGAAAATTGATCAAATCAACGAAGCCATTGGAAAGAAAGAAGTTGACGAAGTGCAGGAAAAATTAGAAGAAGAAAAGCTTCGTGTTGCAGACGATAAGAAACCAGATGCTGTAGAAAAAGTAAACAAGTTTGCAGTATTGAACCAGCCTGTTGAAAACTTATTGCAAGAAATATGTGCTTTACTAGCTGACATCAAAGAATTGAAACCAAAAGTACAGACAGGAGTTCTGAATATTACTGAATTGCAGTCCTCTCTGCAAACTTTGGAAGAAAGTTTAACTTCTCTTAGTGCACCAGAAATAGGGTCAACCAGCGAAGAATTTTCTGATAAAGCTGTTGCTATAAAGGAACCTCTTGAAAAACTATCGACCCTAGTAATTTCAATACGAACAAATCTGCTCAAACCGAAAAAGGTGGATGCGAAAAAGAGCTCCGCTAAGAAGGCCTTGTTAGCTCTTAAGGATACTATTTCAAACGTTGTAAATGTTTCATCAACTTTGAAAGCGGACATTGCCATAATAAAACCGTTGGAAGCACTATCTGCAAAAATTGAAGAAATCTGTAAGTCTGTAGATGAAGAGAAACTTCAAGCGGAAATTGCAGTTGAAGAAAAGCAACAAGCTAAAGAGGAAGAACCATCAATTTCCAAAGAGGAACAAAAGGGAACTGAAGGTGACGAGAAGAGAGCTGAGAAGAAGGGCGACGAGGATGAAATAGCAGAAGTGGTCAAAGAGAAAGAATTAGAAGTAACCAAGAAAGAATCAACACTTGTTAAATTGAAACAGCCAATTGAGCATTTAATACAAGAATTAAGAGCGCTCAAAGTTGAAGTGAAAGAGTTGAAACCAGAAGGAACGGGCATTTTAGACATAGTTGAATTGGAATCATCTTTGTCAGATCTCCGAGAAAACATATCTCTTGAAAGCACGAAGGAACTTGGTACTGCAGGAAAAGAAGTCGAAGAGAAATCAATCACAATAACAGAACCCCTTGAAAAACTGTCAAGCTTAGTAGCTGCCTTAAGGATCAATTTACTCAAACCGGAAGCATTGGAAGTAGAAAAGCAATCTGTTAAAGCCGCACTTATAGCCGCAAAAGAAACTATTTCTGATGTTGTAAATGTGTCGGTTACTCTAAAAGTAAATATTGCCATCATTGAACCGTTGGAAGCATTGTCAGCTAAAATTGATGAAATCAACTTAGCGATTGCAAAGAAAGAAGTTGACGAAGTACAGGAAAAACCAGAAGAAGAAAAGCCTCGTGTTGCAGACGAAAAGAAACCAGTTTCTGTAGGAAAAGTAAACAAGTTTGCATTATTGAACCAGCCTGTTAAAAACTTATTACAAGAAATATGTGCTTTACGAGCTGACATCAAAGAATTGAAACCAAAAGTACAGACAGGAGTTCTGAATATTACTGAATTGCAGTCGTCTCTGCAAATTTTGGAAGAAAGTTTAACTTCTGTTAGTGCGCCAGAAATAGGGTCAACCAGCGAAGAATTTTCTGATAAAGCTATTGCTATAAAGGAACCTCTCGAAAAACTATCTACTCTAGTAATTTCAATACGAACAAATCTGCTCAAACCGAAAAAGGTGGACGCTAAAAAGAGTTCAACGAAGAAGGCCTTGCTAGCTATAAAGGGCACTATTTCAAATATTCTAAACGTTCCCAGAATATCGAAAGCAGATGTTGTCATAATAAAGCCTCTAGAAGCGTTATCTGCCAAAATTGATGAAATCAGTAAAAGGATTGATGAGGAAAGGATTCAAGTCGAAGAAGGCGAAAGAAAGGAAGACAAGAAGAAAGAAATTTGCAAAGAAGCAACACCGGAAGTAAAAGAAGAGAAATCACAAAGCGAAGAAATTCTTGCAGACCAACAAGAAGTTTCTATTGACCAAGATAAGAAACCAACAGTTGTAGCCCCTATTGCAGAGCTAGAAAAAGTTAAAGAAGAGAAAGGTAAAGTCAAGGAGGAGGAAAAGAAAGTTGATGTTGTGTCACCTAAAGATCAAAAACAACTTGTGACTGAAACAGTAGAAGAAAAGCCATCTTCACTTGAAATACTTAAGCAACCAGTACATACTTTAGTGCAAGAATTGAAAACCTTACAAGTCGATATAAAAGAGCTGAAACTGTCACCACATGCAGGAGTTTTAGCAGTTACTGAATTAGAAACGGCTTTAGAAGATTTGGAAGACAAATTATCTTTAAGTATTTCGAAAGGCCTTTCAGCGGAAGATTTTGATGAGAAGGCTACGGTGGTTTTGAAGGAACCTATCGAAAAATTATCTAAAGTCGTGATTAACTTAAGAAAAAATCTTGCACAACCAGAAATTCTGGAGAGTGAGAAGCAGTCTGTGAAAGCGGCCCTATTGTGCATTAAAGACACCATTTCCGAAGTTGCGAATGTTCTTCCCAGTAAACCAAAAGTATCAACTGTTAAGCCCTTAGAAGTTCTATCTGCTAAAATTGACGAAATTAACGAGAAGTTGTTCGAAGAAGAAAAATCGAAGATATCAGTCTTGAAGGAGCCTCTGGAAACACTACTCCAGCAATTGAATGCATTAAAAATTGATGTTAAGGAAATGAAGCCGAAAACCCAAAAAGGAGTTTTAATAGTGACTGACTTGGGAAGCTCAATAGCAGATGTGAACAACAGTTTGCTTCAACAAGAACAAACAGAAGACTTACACGCACTGAAAGAACCTTTGGAAAAGTTAACGAAAGTTGTAGAATCTATTCGGACCAACGTACTAAAACCAGAAAAATTGTACTTAGAAAAGCAGCTTGCGAAAACCGCCCTTTTATGTGTTCAAGACTCAATAACGGCGATCAAAAAGAAATCACCTTTGAAATTGAAAATCGAAGTGCTTGAACCCTTGGAAAGTTTATCAGCCAAAATAGAAGAAATAAAAATCAAAATGGACGAGAAGAAAGAGAAAACTCCAGAAAAATCCGCTGGCCGAATACTCAAAAAACCATTCAAAAATCTGTCTCAAGAACTCAAACACTTACAAGCAGAAATAATGCAAGCAAAGCTGGACGTTCAAAAAGGACTTTTAACACTGACTGATCTTAAAAAGCCTTTGGATGCCTTACAAAGATGTTTATCAGTTGAGAATATTGAAGAATTAAGTGAAGTGGAAAAGAAAATAGAAGAAAAGACGACCAAATTAAAGGAACCAATAGAAAAACTGTCTTTGCTGATAGTGTCGATGAAAACCAACCTTCTTAAGCCCAAAATCCTAGAAATAGAAAAAGAAGAAGTTCAAAAGGCTTTAAGTGCTATCAGAGATACTATAGAAGATATTGTTAATGTGTCAGCATCCACTAAAGCTAAAGTAGCTGTTATAAAACCTTTAGAAAAGCTATGTGTTAAAATAGAAGAAATCAAGAAAGCTATTGAGGAAGAAAAACAAGTTGTTGAAGAAGAGAAGAAGGAGGAAGAAGAAAAACAACAGTTGGAGGGAGGGCAGATTGTAAAAGAGGAGAAAGAAGTGAAAGGAATTAGTGAAGATATCGAGAAAAAGAAGAAAGTAGGCGAGGGAAAGGTAACTCAAGAATCATCTGATAAAATAGAAGAAATCCAGAAAACTATTGATGAAGAACGAGAGAAAGCTATTTTAGAAGACAGGAAGATAAAAGATGAGAAACAGGATAAGGAGATTGAAGAAGAAAAAACAGAGAAAACAGAGAAAGAAATTGGTACGGTTGATGACAAAAAGAAAGTGGCAGAGGAAAAGAAAATTGAAGAAGAGAAAGTAAAAGAGATAGCGAAAAGTGTTGACGAGGTACAACAGGAAGTTACCAAAAAAGAAAATGAACAACTTGAAAAGGATAAAAAGACTGACGAAGTGAAAGGAGTAAGTGAAGACGATGAGAAAAGGAAGAAAGAACAGGCAATTGAAAATTTGCAAGACAAAGTTAAGGAATTGTCCAACAAAATCAAATTTTCCATTGAAAATCTTATTAAAGATATAAAAATTTCGGATCTACCACAGCCTGTCAAGAACTTGGAAAAACATTTTGAAACGTTAAGGAAAGATTTGGCTGTACAGACGTCTGGACTTGACGCAGGAACTTTAGCAAATGAAATCGCAAATTTAGAAAAACTCGTGGTTTTAACACCAAAATTAGAAGATCTTTCAGTTGCTGTAAAGAGTAAAGACAAATCGGCATTGAAGAAAGCCTTGCTTTATCTCAAGTCTTCCATTGAAGATTTGGGTAGCAGCATTATCAGAATTAAGGGTCTCCAAAAGTTATCTTCAGAAATCCAAAACGCGTTAAACGAATATAGAGAAGATCTGAATATAATACGTGGTTTACAAGAAGTCTTACTTGGTTTAGAAAAAGCAACAAAGAGCATCGCCATCAAATCTACAACTAAGAATATTCTAAGATGTTTTGATGAATTTGCTAAACCCATAAAACGCGCTCAAGAGGACATAAAGAAAATTGAAACAAATATTTTTAGCAGTGCTGACATAAGATTGGACGAAGCCCAAAAATTACTTAATGCAACAGATAATTTAAAACAATTTTCGTCACTAGCAACTAAAGTTAGAGACTCCTTAAACGACGACGAGAAGTTTACAGCAAGTATAAAAAATCTATTGAAAATTAAACCTAACATTGATCCATTAAATGATATAATTTCTGTCTCGAAGGATATGAAAGTAATTGTAAAAACTGTCAAGAATTTGTTGGAGGGGGTTGAGAATATACAGAAAACGATTAAGAGACACATTGAGCAAAACGAGGATTTAGAGAAAATAGAGGATACAATTAAAAAGACCAAGAGCGCCATAGAATTTTTACAAAACGAAATTAAATCGCTTCAATCACTCGTGGGAAATATTAAGCCATTAAAGAGGAAGGGCATTTTGTCTCTTTCCGAAGTAACCGATTCTTTAAATAATATAATGGAAAACGTAACTAAAACAGAGAAATTGTTAAAGAAGGGCGACGTGGAAGTTAAAGATTTATCAAAGAAATTAACCCGGTTTGCTGCAGAATCAAACTTTCCAAAATCAAAGAATATTCCTGATGTTCTATATAGTTCACTTCCAGACTTTAAAAAGGTATCTGATCTGCTAGAGAAATCTTTAGAAGAAACATCTGTGAAATTGCGAGGAATTAAAGAAGTCGCCCCATTAGTAGAATCAATCGACGAATATAAATTAAATTTGTCGAAAATAACAACGGATGTAGAAGAAAAACAGAAGGTAGTGATAGAGCGAAAGAAAATATTCCAAAAGCCTGAAGAATCAATCACTGCAACAATCAAAATCACTGAAAACATTGAAAAACCACTGAAGCAATTAATTGGGGCACTGAAAGTAGTAGAAGAATCAATATTTAGTGAAACCATCTTGTCAGATTTAATTTCTACTTTAGAGGAAATTCAACAACCTTTGAATTTGCTGAATACCGGTTTCGAAAGTTTCAATTCTTCAGCGTCCACTATAACTGAAAAAATAGCAGCCTTAAAGGAAGTGATCGGGAAGACGATCACCTTCAAAACTGATGTACAATCTTTTAAATCTCTTTTGACTGCTTTAAATGCTTTATTAGAGACGCTTTCTGGTATTGAAACAGAAACGGTGGCAAAGGAGAAAGAAAAGAAGAAGAAGAGGAACGACTCCGCTGTTATAGAAAAGTTGAAATCATCTTTGGAGAAAGTCGTCAGTGTAGACGATAAAAGAGCAAAAGGACTAATGACAAAATTATTACAGCCACTGAAAGATTTGCATGAGAATCTTGTCCAATGTGAAAAATTCATAAAATTAAAAAGTCCCGATGATGTCCAAGAAGAAAAATTACTTGTTCTGAGCGAGACGAAGAAACATTTACAAGATCTAACAAACCATGTAATTTTAAACATAAAAAACGACGACAATATACAAAGAGACTGGGGAGCTAGTCTGGAACTACTAAAATCTGCTGAAAAGCCTCTGAAGAAAGCGTCAGATGTATGCGCTGAAATAGGTCACCTGACAAGTATTTCTGGTACTTTTGAAAATATCCTGGGTGCTGTAACAGACATCAAGAAACAAATTACTGTGCGTACAGAAGAAAATGAGAACGTACTAATTTTAAACAATTTCAAGAAATTAGTGGACGATCTGAGCGATGCCTTGAAATCCTTTGAAAAAATTACAATAAAATTAAAAACTGTTTCTCAAAAACAATGCCTAAGTGTTAAAGAATTATTGAAACCAATAAATGATTTATCTTCGACAATATCAAATATAATTTCTAAGAAAAACATCGATAAGGAAACTGTTGAGAAGTTAAAACAAACCGAAACTGATTTGAATAAACTGACAGAAACAATTTCTAATGTTAAAACATCAGAATCATTGAAAAAATTAAGGGAAAACATACTTGAATCTTTAGAAGCCTTTGAGCAATCTATTATAAAATCGAAAATAGAAGCGAAAGACAATATGGAAATTAACAGGGCTTTTAAGAAAGTGACAGAACAAATTGGAGAAATCAAAAAGTGTCTTGCCAAGAAGAATATTACTGAACTCGAAAATCTTAAAACCAAATTTACTGGTCTGGAGGAAACTCTGGCCTCTTTACCTAAAGCCACTGCTGGAATATCAAATGAAGAAAAGGCAGCCTCGTCCTTGAAGAAATTAGAAAGCATATGTAAGGCCATGGAATTCACAGCGACAGAAGATAAATCAATTAAAAGTAAAACCGATGTTACTAAAAAAGAAGCAGAAAATATTCATGGTATCTCAAAATGTATTATCGAACTGACAGAAGGTATTCGTGAAGCGAAGTCCCATTCTTTCGCCAAAGAAACAATCACAGAAACAATAGAGCGTTGTAAAAATATAACCTCAACAATAGACAGAAGTTCTAAAATTTCTGAAACTGGCTTGATGAAAGAAGTGATTAAATCTTGCCAAATTTTATCCAAAGAAGTAGATAGGATTATCAAAGAGCTCGAGGAAATAGTAAAAGACGAATTAAAGGAAGAAGAGTCTAAGGAGGATAAAGTTAAAAAGGTGGCACCGGAAGAACTAAAGGAAAAGAAGGAAAAGAGAGCGAAGAAGTCTCCAAAGAAAGAGGAGCCTGTTGAAGCCAAAGATGCAAAGCAAATTAAGAGTTCACAAGAAGTAAGCGAAGACACGCCTAAAGAGAAATCACCAGAGAAGGAGTTGACGAAAGAAATCATAGAAGAAAATAAGGTAGAACTAGAAAAAACAAAAGAACCGAAGAAAGAAGACCTAGTGGAAGATAAGAAAGAACCTGACGGCAAGAAATCAATATCAGAGAAGGATAAAATAGAATCGAAGATTAAGGAAGAAGTAAAAATATCAGAGAAGAAACTTACTGATCAACCACTTGAAGAATACGATCCAAACGCAAAACCCAAAGGTAAAACAAAGAAAATTAAACGAGATTCTCCGAAGAGGATTCAAGATGGTGTAGACCAAGCTCATAAAGAACCAAAAGATGAAGATAGCTCCAAACAAGAAGAATACTCAGCAACTATTAGTACAGACTCAGGTCTTTACGAAACAGATTCTATTTTGAAAGGAAAGTTCACAATACCAGACTTTTTAGACGACAATTTAAACTTATACAGACCAACAGATTACCACGGTCCAAGATCATCAGATCAAAAACCAATGTTTGGAACTCCCTTAACAGATCGCACTTTCACCATAAATTCAAGGATTAAACTTACTTGCAGCGTTATATCTAGTGGCGATGTTGAGGTACTTTGGTTGAAAGATGGGGTACCAATTGAAGATGCGAATGTGAGGTATATTATAAGCAACTCTGATGGGTTAAGTACTTTGGAAATACTGAATACAACGCAAGGAGATGAAGCAGAATTTACATGTCTTGCAAGAAACGAGCATGGATTTAACACTACCAAGTCTAATTTGAAGATATTGGAAAGTTTTGATCATTCTCCAGTACCACCAACTTTCACGAGAACAATTAGAGACAGATACAAAGCAGCTGATGATGAATTGGTTTTAGAATGTAGAATCAGAGGGCATCCATTACCTAAAATAGAATGGTCGAAAGATGGCGGAACATTAGACGATCCAGCGCGTTATCGCCAACAATACTTGGCTGATGGAATTTGTAGGTTAGTGGTGAAAAATCCAGAAAATTATGATAGTGGAAGGTACACTTGTAAGGCTGAGAATATTTCTTGGGCTGACCAAATTTCTTATGAAGTGAAATTTAGTAAAGACGAATATTTATCCAAACGTACAGACAGGAGTGTCCATAGCAAAAGAGTTAGTGATCCAAGAAAACCGAATTTCTCCAGCGTATTAACAGACAATTTAGTGCCAACAGGAGGCACTATGGCACTTCAAGTTCAACTTAAAGGATATCCTTCTGAAGTCTCTTGGTACAAGGATGACCAGAAATTAACAAGATCGTCAACAAGACACAGAACGTTTGAGGAACAAGGAGTGCATACTATCTTATTTCAAAGTGTTTCCCCACGTGAAAGTGGGAAATATACTTGTTCAGCTATAAACGAATATGGAAGAGTACATGCATCTTCTTACGTCCAAGTGGTGCATCCCCATAGTATCGCTCATGGGAAACCCGCCATGTTCTTATCAAGACCTGATAAGATTTTAACTTTAGCAGAAGGAGAAGATATCGTAGTTTCTTTCAGAGTTACAGGCGATCCCAAACCAAGAGGTACATACTCAATTCTTATAGTTCCTTTGTGTTTTAACCAATCTTTTTACAGTAACCTGGATGAAGGGTCTTCGCGATATCACCAACAGTTACAGGTCTTTGAAAGAAACTTCCGATGATTACGTACGCTTTACTTTGAAAAGGGTTACAGAAGATGATGTTGGAACTTACTGTATTCTTGCCAAGAATTGTCACGGATGTGATAGGGCGTTCTTTACAGTGAGGTTGCGATATAGGGCTAGATCTGCCACTCCAACTGGGGACTACGGTTTGAGTTCTTTCAGCGAGAGACTAACGTACCAACAGAGATATGGTTTTAAAGGTTAGTAGAATCATTTATAACCTAAAAAGCATCGAACCCATTTGCAAGGTCATTGTCAAATTGTTTTAGAAGTACCTACGTTTTATTATGGTCAATTGCGAAAATATTTTCGAATTTTGGTAATTCGAAATAAGGCATCCGTTTCATTTGAAAAAACCTTTGCTTGCTCCAAAGTGGATTGCCAAATTATCTCGCCTCGTAATATATTTTTTTCGGCACCTATCCAATGTCCGGCAGATGTCTCTGGTCTGTTTTTAACGTTCTTTTACGATAACAGCTGTATTAATTTTCAAGAATATATTATATGTATGTATTATACGTTTCTACGGCAACCATCGTGCATAGGGTTACTTGTTTTGCCTAATGTGGCCATAAAATTGCAACTTCCTAAGGACTTTTGTAGATAAAATCTTGTATTCAACTTGCGAGTTATGACTGAATATTATACTATTAACTATATTTATTAGTTTTGATGAATTTTATTCGATGTTTTTATCTTTCTTTTTTCTCAGCCTGTAATTGTTCCCTTCTTAATCTAACACCTTCCATTTTCCCTCTAAATTTGTCTTACCTCTTGACCTGCACACTTTAATATTTCTGCCTGCAATCCGTCTACACCTGGTGCTTTATTGTTTTTTAAACTTTCTAATGCTAGCTCAAACTCTTCCCTTACTATAGGACAGCCTAGGTTATCCCCCTCTATACTATAATAATATTTATAGTTAAGACGTTACATAGTCAGATGGTTAAAAATAGAAAATACACTCACTGATAAATTATTTTCGGAAACAGAGATAAATAAGTGAAATAGATCTAAAATTTTTTACCAATGATTCCTCTAAAAGTGCTGGTAACCTTGTTCGCGAATAATCCAATCATGATGCAACTAATATTGAAACCATAAACATTTAGTAGGTACCTACATAATTAGAGTAGGTAGATGATGGTACAAGGTGATCTTATCTGATGCAATTTTCCACTTTCAAGTAATATTTCTGATTTGAGGATAAGAAATAGATACGTTTTTCTAAAGAATTAAATATCTAAAACTGACTAGGTGGTCGCACTAGCCATGCGTTTATCACGACTGCTGCCACATGGTTTCAAACTGCCAACCAGTAACCGACTTGGTCTTTCACGTGGTGTGTGTTTTTGGATGGCCAAGCATTTTTCGGTTGACTTTGCATTTGGATTTTTTATATTAGAGTTTGTGCAAGTTTCCTCATTCTTGTAAGTATAAGATACATTTCTTACAAAGAAAATGGAGATATTCCAGGGTTTTCCTGAAAAGTTTACCATTCATTGTTTTAAGAATGTAGGGTGTAAAAGGTTCATTGATCGATTAATTTACTATTTAGTCTCATGTTGGTCTCAACTAAACTACCTGTATCTGCATTCCACTTTCATGAAAATGCCTCAGCTAAATTCGTTGTTTATCTGTTTCAGAATTATCAATATTTACAATGTAAAACAATGCATTTCTCTAGCAGAGTTCTGAATTCTTTCCTTGCCAAAAATTCGCGTCTCCTACAACTATTGCCGCGAGATATATTTAGTTTAGTGAACTAATCAGTGTCCACTCACACGGAGGCTTAAGTTTATTTCCAGACCACAAGTTTCCATATTAATCTGTAATGCAAGCTACTCAAATTTCTTAAGTGCCTAAAGTGAAAACTAGTTTTGAATATGCGGGTGGTGGAAGTGGAGTTGAGCGATTGTAATAATTCTATCGACAACAGTTGTTGTTTGTCATCTTTGGCGGAATTGAGAAATAAGTGGGTTACGAGGACTTCCGTTGTTTCTGAATTCCTGAACTACTTGGTTGAATTCCAGGGTGAGTTGGCGAATCGTGAACTCCTTATTCTATACCGTGTGACAAACTTCCATGTGTACATGGGGAAATAACATGGGCAATTACATTTTTGGGGATTCCTGCTCCCCATGTGTAGTTACAGTGGTGGTAAAGATAGCAATAGAAAGACTATTTTTTTCTGCGTATGAGGATATCAAAAACTCTGCAATTTTCCAATTTATTAAAGCATTAAAAGCAAAAATTACACTAATAATTTTCAAATTAAAACACGGATATTCATCAGATTACCTACGACAATTTAATTTATTCTAATCAAAGACTCCCTTGATTCTAATTCCTTAATTCGTCTGAACTGTCAACATTATTTATCGACGATTTAAAATTTGGGTTTTCAAATGAACAAAAATATTTATTCAGTTGAAGAAAAGATTTTCATTGTGAAAATATTTTACGGCGGCAATAGTCTGCGGGTAGTCCCTGACTTATTTTCTGTAAAATTCAATAACAGTCCTATTCCTTCGGTACCAACAATAAAAAGTTTAGTTAAAAAATTTGAAGATACTGGGAATCTTTCATTGAAAGAATGTAATTCAAGAGAAACTGTCCGTAACATATTAAGAAAAAACAAATATCATCCCTTTAAATTCCAATGTCACCAAGAGTTAATTCCTTTTGACGAAGAATCAAGGCAAACTTTCGGTGAGGAAATACAAGAACGGGCTAATCGAGATCGCAGCTTCCTCTCATCAATTTGTTTTACCGATGAGTGTACCTTCACTTTAAATCAAGAGCCAAATTCACAAAACGTTAGGCATTGGGCCCAGGAAAATCCCAGAATACCCTCAAAAAATCAATATTTGGGTAGGCATTTTTAATAATCGCATTATAGGACCATTTGAAATACAGGGAAATTTAGATTCAGAAGCTTATTTAGATCTTTTAATTAACCATATTGGCCCTGCATTAGAAGAAGTTTCACATGCGAATCGGGAGGTCTGGTTTCAGTATGACGGATGCCCAGCACATTTTGGAGCACAAGTGAGGGAATTATTAAATGAAATATTTCCAGAGAGCTGGATTGGTCGAGGTGGTGCTATAAACTGGCCAGCTAGATCTCCCGATTTGGCACCGTGTGACTTTTTCTTGTGGGGTCATTTAAAAAATAAGATTGATAAAACTCGTCACCCAAATATTGATTCTTTAAGGAATGCTATTTTTGCGGAATGCAACTTAATAAACGATCGGCAACTTGCGAATGTGAGAAATTCTTTCTATAATAGGCTGGGATACTGTCTGATACAGAATGGGGGATTATTTGAATATTTGTTATAGTTATTTTTCTTTTTTTATGTTACTTTAATTTCATTGCATATTAATAAGTTTTTGTCCTTACCTAGATATGAAATTAATAAGTATTAAATTGCCAGATTACAAAATTTATTAGAGCAAAATAAACAAATCTTGCCGCTTGTTAAATTTTTCATAATTGCAGTAAAATTAAAGTAATTTAATTTTTATTATTTCATTTTACTGCTTTAACATTTTCCCAAAAACTTTTTAATAGGTTAGACGACACCTACAATTTACCCTAAACTATGGACCAGCATTCACCAACGAAACATCCACACCAGTAATCAATTAATTGTCAACTATAGGTAATGACAATAATAATGTGAATGAGAATTATCTAAATAAAAAAACAAGTTTATGTATTAGTAAAAATTAACTTCTTTTGATGAATGATTCCCAGCCTTCAAATTTCTTAATAAATTATTTGTTGTTATACCGAAGGAATAGGACCGTTATTGAATTTTACAGAAAATAAGGCACGGACTACGCGCAAACTATTGCCGCCGTAAAATATTTTCACAATGAAAACCTTTTCTTGAACTGAATAAATATTTTTGTTCATTTTTAAATGTTGGCAGTTCAGAAAATCCATAAAAATCAAAGACGTCTGTGATTAGAATAAATTAAGTTGTCATGGATAATCTGATAAATGTCTGTGTTTTAGTTAGAAAATTATTAATGTAATTTCTGCTTTTAATGCTTTAATAAATTAGAAAGTTGTAGAGTTTTTGATATCCTCATACGCAGAAAATATAATCTTTCGGTTGCTACCTTTACCACCACTGTAACTACACATGGGGAGCAGGAATCCCCAAAAATGTTATTGCCCATGTTATTTCCCCATGTACACATGGAAGTTTGTCACACGGTATAAGTGTGCACAGAAAATGGTTCTTGAACAAACGTTGCCGTGGAAACGTAAAATACATACAAGAGTCACAGCAACCTCGATATGCTACAAATAATATAAATTTTTTGATTAGCTACAGCTCATTGAAAAATGAATTTCACTATGCTTTGTTATTCATACATGTTTCTTTACTTCTCTTCTGGCGCTCTGTTGTACTTATACAAGTATACAAGTTACTTGTTCCATTTTAGAAGTTCCTGGTCGAATAACAGGACCCCCAACTGTAGTAGACTCTGGTCGCAATTGGATCTCCTTATCATGGGGCAAACCGGAAACCAAAGGAGCAGCTCCTGTCTTGGCATACAAAATAGAAGCCTGGCAAAAAGGAGGTGACTGTAATAGATGGGTAGAATTAGGAGTATCTGCCCTAAATAGTTTCGATGCGTTCAATTTGAAAACTGGAGCAGAATATCAATTCAGGGTAACACCCAGGAACAGATATGGTTGGGGTGAATCAGTTACGAGTGGCAATATTGTTATTGGACGATCAGAGTCTATTCCTGAATTCACCAAAACACTTCCTGGTCAGCTGAAGGTTCTTGAAAATAGCGATGTGGTTTTAGAGTGTGAGGTACGTAATGTACTCCAATTGATCCTCAAAGTATTGTGGGAATGTTTGCTTAGGTAACAGGAGAACCAACTCCTGTAATAACCTGGTATAGAGATGGTTCAGAAATTTCAGAAGACGATCAGTGTTCCATGAGCTACAGCAACGGATTCTGCAAACTAAGAATCAAGGACGCCAAGGAAGTAGATTCTGG
Organism: Xestobium rufovillosum; assembly: GCA_963966045.1. NCBI lineage: Eukaryota > Metazoa > Arthropoda > Insecta > Coleoptera > Ptinidae > Xestobium > Xestobium rufovillosum. Next base: position 31,184,505 of record OZ014498.1, on the reverse strand, counting down.
TAGGTTCATCTGTGAAGCAACGAACAAAATTGGGAGAGTATCTACGTTTGCCCGCCTTTGTGTAGTGCGTGATGCCAAAATTTTGGAAGCTGATAAAAATTTACAAAAGTAATCTTTTGGGTTATGTTTTAAGAGCAACATTACGTAATACATTATTTTAGAAATGTCCAAGATGGCAAAAGTTCAGAGTCTCCTCCGCAATTCACAATGAGACTTCGAGATAGGAGGGTGCAAATAACCTACCCCGTAAGACTAACTTGTCAAGTGTTTGGTACTCCAGAACCCACCTTAATATGGAGCAGAGATGGTAGAATCATAATCGAGGATGGCCGCCATTCGTTTTGGTCAGAAGACCATTTTCACACTCTTGAAATCAGCAATGCTCGCAATGATGATGCGGGCGTTTATAGCGTCTGGGCTACTAATACTCATGGATCCGTTATATGCAAATGCAACTTGGTTGTTGATGAAGGTATCAGGGCATACATAGCTCCAAGGTTTTCTTCTAAGCTAGACCCGGAACAAATCGAATTAACAGAAGGAGGAAGTTTAACTTTGACAGGTCGGGTTGAGGCATATCCTGCTGTTGGATTGGCTTGGTACAGAGACAAGGTAATTCTTCATTTTTCAGCCCACTTATCTGAAAAGAATAATAACATATGATATAAATTTTGCAGCCAAGAAGCAATTTCAAAATTCTTTTAAAACTACGGTTAACATAACAAAGTTCTCTATTGCAGATGAGATTGAGGCCGTCGCGTAAAGTGGTAATGAATTTGAGACACGACGGTCGTTTGGATTTAACATTAACCGGCGTTTCTAAGCGAGACGCTGGGATTTACTCCTGTGTCGCCACGAATGAAGTTGGTAAAACCGAATCAACTGCTGTGGTCAGGATCATTCCTAAGGCTGATGGCCACGCCGAAGAAAATGGAATCGAAATTGCCAGGGATCCCCAGTTCGTTAAAGAAATACCGTATGTGCTGTCGCTCTTAATTATCTTTTTTTTTCAAAATTGAGGTCATCCTAGGGCCTTTTCAGTTGAACAGTTTTCAGCCGAACAGTTCTAACGAGAAATTTTATGATTGTTATTATAGTTTGATTTAGTCCTTTTCTTTAGATATTCTAAGGAACCGAAGTTTTTGAAGAAACCCAGATCTACTGAAGCGTTTGAAGGTGATACAGTTGTGATCTTGTGCGAGGTTATTGGTGATCCGAAACCAGAACTTTTCTGGCTGAGAGATTTCTTAAGGGTAAGTACTTTTTGATTTTCTTTTAACATCACGAACACCTTTTATACCCCTGTTATATGAAGTAAATGAGAAATGAGAAATAGCAATAAATTGTAAAAAGAAAGAAAAGTGAATAATTACAATAGGCACCATAGATGCAGTAATTTTGACATTTGTGGGAGTGGCTTGCTTGGTCGCGAAATTACGCTCTCGTGGAGATTTTGACGTCTCCCCGTCGCAGATCGCCCCTCCTATGGGCTATAAAACAGAAGACCGCACCACTGAAGCTGGACGAACGATTCTTCGTCCCAGAACCAAACTAGAAGTACCTGATTGAACGCCGTGCTATAGACTGATATTCACTGTCATGTAAATTCGAGTAAGTGCCCAGTGTTTAATTACTGTTATTGCTTAAATATCAACAATTACACACTACCCAGTCACAAGTTCGCTTGGACTATCTAATGAGTACCGAATGAATAGTAAATATGTTTAAGCTGGGGAATTGAAAAAGTCAGTCGGTGAAGGTTAGATCGATTTGGCGTTCCAGTGTGACTCCGGTCTGTAATTGGACGTTTTACGGCAGGGATCCATCGCACCAGGATAACCGGCGGCTTGTGTTGAAATCTTAAGGAAAGACAATTGCTTATTCGCGGCGCAGGAGCTAGTAGCGTTCCCCAAGCGCAAAAGCCAACTTCACACACATAACAACATATATGTTTTTAACAACACTGTTAAACAAAAAGTTAGCACACACATTACTTACTAATAAGTTATGTAAGTGACGATAGTAAGACATGTAAAAGTGAAGTTCTGTCTAGAATGACCCTCAAGGGGAATGTGCATGTAGTAGGTATTGGAATATAAATTTTAAGTATCAGACTTCCGACTCAGATTCAGACCTCAGACGATGATGACAATTATTGAATGACCAATGGCTCCACTTGATATCCATAATGATGTCCAGCTGCTACATTTTCTCTTCCTCACTTAACGCAAGTCTTATGGCGTTTTTTGAAATTAATATTGCCATAGGATTTAATTTGTAATGATATGGCTGCAATCGCAAGACACTTCGACTTTGATCTATTGCCACTTCGTCAACGACAAATTTTACATCAACAGCAACCCGCCTGGCGAGATCAAGTAGTTCATCTTTTACCATGTCTGGTTAGTACACAACAATTTTTTTTGGTTAACCTTGGTTGGTAGTTGGGCTCTGGGGTCCCTGTTGCAATTCTCAAAATTATTAGATGTCATCTCTTCATGGAAATATCATGTTTTCTTCGATTTGAAAAAGAATAAACGGTCGTTAACAAAACCATCCTTAGGGTTTCGATATTCGTGGTATGTGATGAATGCCCGTCTAATACCAATAACATGGCCAGGCGTTCTTTTCGGAAGAAATTTGGTATTTGGACAAACAAGGAATATTTCTGAATTTACGTATATTGACTTCGGTATTCTAATTCGTGTGTCAGGGGAATTCCATTGTACCACTCATCCTTTCTATTTTAACTTTTAAAAATGTAATATGGGGGCAAATATTCACCTTCAACACTGTAGCACGCCAAGATGCTGAAGCTAGGAACACCTTTGAACCCTTAAGCGAGAACTTGGCCGGCACTAGTATTTAACTGAAGACCGGTTGTCACCACTTAGCGCCAGAACATTCTGTCAGAATTGCAGTATTTGAGGTTAAAGACAAAGACCAACAATCAATCAACTGCATTAAGTATAAATTTTAAGTTTTTTGGGAAAGATTTTTGCAAAACGACCCGTACAAATTTTGCCCCTGTATAAAAATGATTGGAACCGGCCAATGAACCAAAACCAAATGAACACTGAAGTATTGGGCACCTGACACCAACAGACGTTAACGCATCTGAAGTTTAGATATTCTAAATGTACACGTAAGCGGAGCAGGAGGATGGGATAAAAACAATTTTATAACATGCCATACGAAAATTATAATTCTCGGCCTGTTTTGAAGTAAAATAACAAACGGCAGGTGTTTATAATTACTGCTGTCAACAGTAACAAATCCCAATGAGGAAAATGCAAATATTTGTTTTATATCATTCGGTTTATAGTTGACAAAATAAATCATTTGTGAATGGTGCAAAATTTGTCTTTCTTGTTTTTAAAATAATCGGCAGTAATCACAGTCTGTTGCCAATTTGCATACAATGGCTGGCGATACTATAAACACAGGATTTATTTTCATCGTGCTTTGCGAGCAGTTATTTAAACTTCTAATTGCTAGCTTGTTAATAATGTAAATCAACGGGATATTTGCCAAAGGAATTTGGGGACAACAATTGGGAACTGCGAGCAGAAACACGACTTTAATTTGGGAACGTTACGATAAGTCGTGTAGATCTTTCAAAGTAGCAAACGCATCGTACTTTTATCTCCGCAAACCCAGAAGAATTTATTTGAAATGTGAAAATTGAAAAAATTATCCTACGTTTGCAAAACAGGAATTTATCCAGGCAAAATAAAAAGTTCTAGTTTAATTCGGCTAGATAATTTAATGAATATTAGAATACGCATGTGGAGACTCGATTTTGAAAGATTTTAGGAGCACTTTTTATTTTGCCGGATAAATTTTGTTGCCAGGCAATTTGGCGAATAAAACTGACAGCCAGCAAGGATTCAGGATTCAGTTATGCTTTTAGATTTTTATCTCTGAACCAAATATGGTTCAGAAGAGCCTCGACTAGCACTATTTGCTGTACATATGTATTACAAGAGTTTTAACAATAAGTTGTTATAGGTATGTGCGTAAGAGCTACGTGACATGTTTCTATAAAAACCACAATCAATAGTAATCTGTTTTCGATTCCCCAAGTACAAATACAAGCTAAAATAAGGTTTTCTTGAAGTACGTACTTTTGAAGTTGTTTTTTTCCAAGGCAATTAAAAACAATTGCCCTCGAACACGATCGACTTGGAACGCATTCCAGGGGATTGGTTCCCAATTTAATTTTAATTGGGGTAGGTACAGTTATTTATTGTGGAGAAATTACAACTCGCGTATAAGCGTTTTAGCTACAGAGCTACAGTAAAATTGTGGGGGCGAGTCTATAACGAGTTTCTTGTATGTTCCATGCAGCAAGAAAGTTATTTGAGCTATGGACATGGACACTCTGTATAAACGAATCCAAAAATGTCATACTCGGACTTTATTTTGCTCAACAAATGTAAAACTTTCTTAGGAACGGATTTGTAGTCCATTTTCTCGTAACATGCGCAATTCCATATGGGTCCGGTGTATAATTGACGTTGTCTTAGGCGAATGGAAGGAAAGATGTATAGGTTTACCTCCCACAGGCTTGAACGCAATTTGCTGTCAATTATACGCTTTAATTAATTCAGACAGAATCCGGGGAAGCTGAGATGAAAAAATGTAATTTCCACAGACAGATGGGCATTTTAAGCTTTAGTTGACGGGGTTTGTCGTGAGTTAGGGCGAGGGAGATGTTTTTTGTGTGCTTCGATTGAATGTAACATCACAAGGTAATAAAAAATTTCGATTAAGTCACAAATGACTTGTCTGATAACTGAGGAGACATCCAACGTTAATAGTGTACATAATACTTGTCAAAGGAGTGTTAAACGTATACAGGGTGATTCACGAAAACCGTTGACTATGGAAGATGTCAAGGGACCTAGGGAGATATCAAATAGATTACATTCTTGTTAGGCAAACATTTAGAAATCAAGTTAGGTACTGCAGAAGCTATCCAGGAGCAGATATAGATTGGTAACAACATAGTGGTTGTAACAATGCACAATGCACAAGCTCTAATGAACTTAGAGTGGCATTCCGAAATTGTTCTACGTGTAATTTGAAACAGACGGAAGCCCCGATCAAATGATAAATTTGCCAGTATACGCATGCACCGATGAAAGAATGAAACACGTCCCACGTGCGACCGACGTCATGCAAGATGATAGGAATTCCCAAACCAATCTTTGTAAGCGGCACTGATGTGACGTAGAAACCCTTGACTCCCACTTTTACGAGATGGCAAGAATTCGTGCTGAATTTGCACCCGCCACCACAGCTGATGTAGAACAATCCGACGTCAAACCGCCGCCGAAGCCCCCACTAACCGCTTATAAAAGTGGGTGCTCCGCAGAAGAAAATTCAGTATTTGACCGTCCGGCCCTCAGCTGGAACAAATACTCCCAGCATCCGGGATGATGCTGGCCGCTGACATCCGACCTAGTAGTACTTGATCGACCGTTCCGACTTCGCCGTGTGATTAACTGATAGTAACCTTTAACTTTTGAGTAAGAGACCGTTGTATAAATAAAAGAAGGTGTAGTAAATTCTAACCAGTCATAATTTGGCTGGCCGACCTCGTCCGTATAAAATAATTAAACTATGTTCATGCTGGGGAATTGAAAGTGTCTGTCTATGAAGATTAGATCGATTTGCCTATTCCTGTGTGGGCCTAGTGCCTGTAACAGGACGATATACCGGTGCAAATCGATCGCATCCGGGTAATGGGCGGCTTTTGGTGAAATCTTAAGGTAGAACATTTACTTATTTGCGACGGAAGAGCTAGTGGCGTTCCCCCAGGTGATTGCACTCGCGTGCTTTGACGAGAATCGCCCCCGAAACCCGGCTCGGAGTCGGCACCGTTCGGTGCTCCCACGAAAACTCCGAGACACCGTAAATGTTCAGTTTTGATCACACGACGGGCAGTAGCGCACCATCAGGATACACCGCGTTTTATTTCCATGTAAATATCTCGTATTTTTGTAAATATATATTCTGTTTTTATACATTCAATTCCTTCAAATGTAAATAGTTAACTTAATAAAGTACCGTTTTATTTTGTTTATGTCTTGTTATTCGACGTTTAGCAATAGTAATAGGACCCGCCCTTCTTCGACTAAGAGCATAAGGGTGATCACGACTAAGTCTTACCGACCTGACCGTATATACAACTCCCAGGGATCGTTCATAAGAGAAGGACCCGACCCGCCTAAATATACAGCGTATCCCAATAAGTGATACCGAGGGATACAGCTGCATATTTAGGGACCGAATCCAGAAGCACCGTTAAGGACTAAGATACGCCATTGTAAAATTTGGTGTCCCGAAAAATCGTTGTATGGTTATGAAGGTTAATCTTAAATTTAAGATTTTGAAGAAACGATATTGTAGAAATTATAGAAAAAACAATAGAAAAGGGAAAGAGCGCCTATATAGAATTTGTAGATTTAGAAAAAGCCCTCGACAATGTAAAATGGGAGAAGATGTTCGAAGTGCTCAGAAAGGTAGGGATGAAATATATAGGGACAGAAGAATAATGCATAATCACTACAAAGAGCAAACGGCAGTTATAGAATTTGAGCAGGAACGAAGAGAAGTAAATATCCGGAAGGGAGTGAGACAGGGATGCGGTTAATATTGTTAAGGACAGAACAGCCTCAGGGAATGATGCACAGGACCAAACTATTAACATGTCCAGATGCGCTTAAGAATTTTGTTAACCTGCTTTTTGTCTCTTCGCCTTATTTTTCAGTTTCTTAAACTATAAGCTGCGACCCCACCTACGGAGTTTTGGTAAATTGCATGATTTTCTGGAATTGTTTCATCAAGTACATTATGCGTTCCCTTGCAATCTTTTCTTTCCGCTGCGAGGACAAAGATATCAACATAATATTTGATTGGCTATACGTATTTGTAGATAACGTTTCTCTTCAAATATGCGAAACTTTAGCAGGGTACGCGAGGAAATTTGATTATTTTGTTTTTGTTTAGGTATTTGTACCCTTGTGGGTATTGTGGTTTTTCAGGCGCGAAATATTCAATTTGAACAATTTGCGTTGTCGAACGCCTCTTTTACAAAAGGCAAAATAGACTTTTTCTTGGAGCCTTCAGCGATTCATCACTGACGTATAAAGGTAATCGAAAATTGCTTTCTGATGGAAAAAGAGTTATATTACGCGTTAAAAATGTGGTGAACGTCCTCGGGGAAAATGATTTTCAAATGGAAAAACTGAAACGAAGCGGCAATTTCCCCAGAAAGGTGCAAAATTTTATTCTAAGAAATTCTAAGCGTATCGATTCATTTTATTTGTATATGGCTTGTAAGAGGGAGGTATTTAAAGTAACGTAGAGTAAGTTTTAGGTTCAACTCCTGAGGATGTTGACGTTGTCAGCGAAAAACGTGTCGAGTTTAATTACTGTGTGTCACTTTGCAACTTTAAGAAAATGGCTATGGAAATCAGTATACATTTTATTTCTTGAATAATTTTTTTAAAACAGATTTCGTGCCGCCACTGCTTTTCTTGTAAAATCCTCATCAAAATCTTTTTATGGCCCTGGTCTTATCAACTGTTACTAAAGTTGATAAAATATTTCATTAACGTTTCACTTTCCTTAAAATAATTGTTGCGTTTATCTAGAATACGATAATAACTTGGCTGACCCCAAAAAATCCAACATGTGGGTGTTAAAATTTTTTTACAACAAAATCTGAAGAACAAAATAGATTATAGATTGCGTGAACGGACTTATAAAGGTTCGATATTTATTGCCACACATTTGTTTTATAGTTTTTGTAGACATATGCTTGTCTGCCAATCGCAAATATGCCATATGCGAAGTACACGAATAAGTAGACCTCGATGCTCTTTCGTTTTCTTTGCAGTAAACATCGAAGTCGGCGTGTGCGTTATCTAACGAAATCTATTTGAGCATTTGCGTTTACTTTCTGTTCATAGTTGGTGAAGTCGTGTTGTTGTTTTTTTTTGTTTTTATATCGTGAAGTTGCTTGTTTTTGGATTTATTTTGTTTCGTTAGAAAGGTAACATAATTAATTAGAAATTAAACTTTCAGTTCTCTGAAACAACACTAATTTATTTTGGTAACAATACACCACATTTGTTCTTATAAGAAATCTTTAAAGTTTGAATAAGTATGAAAATATTTTAAGAAGATTATGGTGCTACAAACAATTTCATGTCTTTTGCTGATTAAATTAATGCTCCTGACAAAATAGGAAACTTTATTGTTGCTATTGACACATGTTACAGACAAGTCACATATCCAACATTTTGGTGAACATATGTATACACAAAAAATATGAACAGGATCGGATAAAATAACGTCCATGACCTAATTCTAACGTTCATGTTATTTTTGTCATTTTGTTTTTAAATTGTAGGTAATTTTGGACAACATGAAATGCAAGGACTAATTTTGATACAGACATGTTGGGTATTGAATTCTCCTAGATATTTTTAACAGCGAGAGAAACGGGAATTAAAATCACTTTTGTCGAAACATCGCGACGCGATTTTTTGCCTGTCGACTAAAGCGTCAAACAAAAACTGAGACAATTGATATTTCGACCAAATTGATACAATACCCAATTCATCAAAAGTTGGGCCGGGCAGGACGAACATATCACGGCAGCTGTCTTTCTTAAAAACTGACATTTTTATAAGGAAGTGAAAAACATACGTAGGTACTCTGCGAATTATTAATGACATCAACAAGTGGATATACGCGTCTTACCTCAGCGGTTGTTGATCGCAATCAGCTGTTGACTTCACCGCATTTCTCTGCCATAAGTTACGATTTGGACCGATTACGCCCTAAGTCCAACTAATTTTCGATCGGAACAACTTAGTTTGGTTAATATTATCGGAAAAGTTTCAAATACATTGGGTTCGAAAATTATTTATTTTGAATCAGCGGATTTTATGTCTCTTTTGCATGCAACGTTGTGGCGTTGTAATCCTCTCTTTCTCTCTCTCATCATAAGCGCAATTAGTTGTAAGGCTGAAAAATGCGGACTCAATTTCTTTTTTTACAAAATGTAAATAAGTGAGGCGAAAGAATGTTGATCCTACAACTTCTGTGTCTGTTTACTTACTAGTTCATTTATTTTTCCATCCGTGGTATGTGCCAGGATGGTTCAAAATTCAAAAACTGTCAGTTTTAGTTTTTAAAAAGACACTTTCCGACAGAAAAATTAAATTTTTATCGACAACACTGAAGAATATGAAACTTCCAAGTTTTGTCTCCATCTGAGAAAAGCTTTTTTTGTCATCCATAAGCATAATGCCTGACTGCATAGAGCATGGACATAGTGAAAATAGAGTGGCATAGAGTAGATATGACAGTTGGCGTTGTAAAGTCAGCATTTGCAGTGTTTGTTCCTTCCTAAATTCGTTGAATCGTTTGATTTAATATGGAAAAATCTAATAATAAATACTCCAAAATATTGCTTAGTGCCGAAATGTGAATCAACGCCTATTCGAACACCAGGAAAAGTATTTATTTCATTGCCAGTGGGATCGACGTTTAGCAGATTGTCACTTAATTACTGAATTTATAAACAATTTATATTTTGATGTAGTTGGACATTTTTGAACATAAACCATCTGATAAATACACATTTGGGTATAAAACTGACATTCGCGAGTACCCTATTATCAAGTGATTGAAGTTTTTTTCTGATGTAGGAGTATTAAATCATCATATATATTCTCATTATTTCTCAACACCGATTGATTTTTTATTCAAATAAATAACACACAATTTTACGACCTTTTCTGATCAAATCATTTTCTATTAAAAATCCAATTTAATATTCCTCCCTTCACCCTTAAATTACATCTTGAAATTACCAGTCCAATATTTGTAATTTTCTTCGATGACATTTTGTATCTGTATTCGCTAGAGGGCTATAAACCCACTACAGTTATTCCGCTATAGGACATACTATTTATTTTCCCTAAACAGTCAAACAGAATAATGTAATCGATAACAATACGAACCTAAATCTACATGAACCGAGTTTTTATAATAAACTGGCTTTGCGGTTTATATCAACGATATATACACTTCAAATATACTGCTGTATGTATGCATATGCTGCTTCATAAGGTCGCAGTTTGGATCATCTATCAACAACCTTGATGGACGCATGGCTAGCGCGACTATTATCGTTTGAAGCAAATAGTCTACTTTGACTCTCAACTCTGTGTTGCATTTAGGCATTCCCTATTGTTATTTGACACCCTAGAGTCTCATTGATCAGCTTCAAACTTCCATCCATGATAACTTCAAATTTGCCGTAAACGAACACTTATGTGACAGAGCATTTATGAGTTTCCCCTTACCGAAAACCTTGCAAGGCTGCTCGAGTTCAAAGACAACTGATTATGATTCATTTTTCAACCTCGAGGCAACATCTTTGGATTTTCTGTAGGAGTTAACGTAAATAAGTAGGCTCGGCATTTATTTAAATAGTCGTCGTAAATAATAATAATAATGAGCGGTGAGTTATGGCAGCGATGTTAACAACCTGTCTTAGAGGTCGTGATTTCATCTGTACTTACCAGATAAAATTAATAATAACGAGATTACAAATTGGGGCGACCGGTGTTTCTCAAGATTTACATTCGGTTTTTGTGACGGAAACGTCATTCACAAGTGTCATTTCCTATGATTTGTGTTGATATTCGGACCAGGTCACGTACGTACGGATCATAGTGCCATAAGATAAGGTATGCTCGACTCACATTTCATTTTCGTCTGCTCCTGCTCAAGGCGTTTTGCAGTTTAAATGTCAAAATATCCTGATTTATTTCATCTTCTTCTGTCATTGTCGATTGTCAGTTATGCTAAAGCAAACAATGTTAAACTATCAGTATAATAGGCCGCCTCTAACTGTCAATATGAACTTACTGACGTCACGAAGATCACCATCAGTGGTCCCCAAACGATGCGCAATGACTAACCATGCTTTGTGGCAAACCAAGATTATCTCCTACTTTTATTTATACAAACAAAACGTCCATTAAATACACAATTTAAGCAAGAGAACCAAAAATAAAAAGAATAGTTAAATCAATTAACGATTTAACATACAATTTATGAATTATTGAACACTTAAATTTTACCTGTAGTTTTAGGAAAGAAATTGAAAGATTTATTAATTTCCCTGATTTTGCTGGCACGTATTCTTAAAAAACTGCAGGCAAAAACCTCAAAAGCGCTCAAAAGCTTCCGACGAATGACAAATAAATCAAGTGTTCGACTTGGCAACTAATAAATCCAAATAAATTCGGCATTCTGCAGTATTTTAATTTGTTTTTAATTCAATCACCAAAAAACAACCCTGCTTTAATAGGCCGACACTCGTGCCGTTAATTATCCAACATGACGAAGTAAGTCGCACCTTTTTGGTGAACTCGGACGAGACTGGAATTGAAAAGTTAAAATTTGTAGTTGTTAATTCTTGTGAGGGTACAGTCGGGTCCTTTTCGATTTGTCCGCAAGTTGCTTTCAATATGCCGAAGAAAGTTTTTGAGCGAATAATAAAGTTAGGGAATGAAGTGGTATATTGTTATACAGGGTGAAGTCGGATTAACGTGGACTAAATCTACGTTTCTCATCTGCATAGATGTTGTTGTTCCGGTATTGGACGCGGTGAGAATCACTAACGAAAAATCGATTTCGTCAACGGAAAGGAGGGCGCTCAAAAATTAAGCCCGCCATGAACGATTATTCCAAATCTGATGTCTCAATTGTGAAAAACTTTGCACCCTGCAGTTTCATTTATGTCAGAATTTTAATTGCTTTCGAACAAAAAATTATATCCCGCTTGCGTTGGTCTAAAAAGCAGTCTGCTGAAGACCACGACTGAATTACATCGCGTACAAGTATTTTTATGTACGAAAATCATCCAGATAAATTCAGTTTTACGAGTGTAATTTTCAGCCACTTTCAAAATAAATCAGACCATTGTCGGCAGGTTTTATACAGAAATATTGTGTGCTCTTCCGTCGAGAAGCAATGTCAAACAAACTTTTGTTGTATGTCGTACGTATTTTTTTAATATAAGAGTGCAATTTGATACGCATTTTACTACATCCACTTTATTAAATTACACGTTACATTACAAAGGATTTCTTGTTTACTTGTTCAAAAATGAAGGTCGAGTAATGTCGGACAGTGATGTAAAACTTTTTTTTACATCTGACAGGAGAATTACCGCAGATAGCTTTGTGGTCTCGTTTTGAAGACAGTCCTATGTCATATGCCTCTAAAAGGAATTTCGACGTAAAAACGTACGTTTTCGTTTCATTTCCTTTTATATTTTTTTCCTAATATGTCCAGAAAATTAATTTTAAATGAAAACGACTAGCCTTCCTACATAATACCTAACTTAATTCTATTTTACGTTGATATTTTCTTGCTTATTATAAATTTTTATTTTGTATTTTAAAGCATAACTTGCAACCATACTTAAATTTGTTTATATTCCACCTTTTATAATACTCTTGTATTATTTTCATTAAAAATTAAAATTATAATATGTTCAGTTTTTAAAATTGGTCGTGTTCTATTTCATTTATTAGTTGTGTGTTGTTTACGTTTTAAAGTCTAGAATTGCTATATATCTTTAAGTTATAGCCAAATAAACAAACAAACAAAACCTGAAATGTCAGAATATTATAACCTCAAAATTTGAGAACTAATTTCTGGGCGAATACTAATCAAAACATAGTTTATATAAGTACATAAACAATGTGCTGTTATACCCTAATTTTCTATCAAGATTATATAAAATTTGTTGGGTGAGGACAAATCCAGACACCGCATACAGAGTTTAAATCATTCGGCGAGGAGATTACCGTCACTGGGAGAGTTGCTTGCGAAACCTGGTTCAAGACCCAGTGCTCGTTTGCTATCCGCTCAAGTAAATAAATACGGATTATATTTTAAATATTTTTGTAGTATACCGTTTCAAATGTACGTCGTTAAATTAATAGGATCATTTTAATTTGTTTCCGTTTTATAATTTTCAATAGACGCTATGGACCACATGCACGGCAGACCTCCATTCGTCATTTCGAACCCTTGAATTGAAATTTATTGCAACGATATTATGGCGCACTCACAAAAAATTGTTATATGATAAAAAGAAAACACACTATTACATTTAGTATCTCCAGAACATTCCTGCAGATTTAACAAAGCACTTTATTGAATCGAATTAGGTAGGTACAAACATGACTAGGACAACAAAGCAACGATAACATATACATATTAATGTAGGTACTTGGAGATAAGTATCTACGCCCCAATGACATTTAAATGAGAATCTATAACTACAGTTATTTCTCAACTACCTATCTGAATCATTCCCAAAACATTCTCTAAAATTCCGTTACATCCAACACACGCACGATGCACTTTAATACGCACTTCAAAATAACTTTTATCTGGTTGGTTGCAGCCTGATTACTACAAGGACGCTTCTCACTTCCACATAATAGGAGATGGGCCGGAATATCGTCTAGAAATTCCAAATGCCAAATTGGATTTCACAGGAACGTACACTATATACGCTAAGAACGTTCACGGGGACGCCAAAGCCATCATATCTCTACAGATATTCGCCAAAGGTATGCCGAAAAACATTCCGCTAATGCATTTATTATTGGCAATCTGTTTTTCAGATATAAATGACAAGGAGAGTAGTATGGAAAAGAAGAGAATCGGGTAAGATTAGAAGAATAACTCGATTATATATGTTGCTTCAAAAAATTTAATTCTTTAAAATATATATAACCTTTTTTTCCTTCTGCGTTATGAAAACAAATTTTATTACGCTATATTATAAATAACTATAAGTAATTTAGCCTGTTGACGAATGTTTAATCCACCGTACTGACACCGTCTTAATAATATCGGCACCGCTTTTTACATGCGATGTTCAGTAGGTACCGTTTTCTAGGAAACCACTGGTTAGTAGGTTATTACAACATACGTTATGGAACCGTTATAATATTACGGCCGCTATAATACAGCACCGCTTTTCTAGGAAACCGTAGCTTAATTGACCTAGAATTGTGGGCAAGAGTCGCTTAGTAACAAAGAATGTTAAATTGATAGTTTAAAGATCACTGGACTGACACCGTCTCAAGTAATAACGGCACCGCTTTTTACTATGCGGTTTTCAGCAGGTACAGCTTTCTAGGAAACCACTGATTATTAGGTTATTACGACATAAATTATGGAAACTTTATAATATTACGGCAGGTACAAGACGGCACCGCTTTTCTAGGAAACCGTAGTTTAAGTCACTTAGAATTGTGGACAATTTCACGAAGAGTCGCTTAGTAACAAGGAATGTTAAATTTATAGTTAAAAGATCACAAGCGTGTAGCAACATATCCAAATCTGAAGATAGTCACGGTTATCTAGTTGATAAAGTAAACCAAGAGCAAACGGGGATGCAGCGAAAGGATTGTGCAAATTAAGCTCCTTGTATTACTTACTCAAGCTTTCGGATATATTTAAATCCTTCATCAGGAAATCTGTTAAATACAAATATTACAACAATCAAGAAATGGGAACAGTAAGTGAAAAGAAAATACTTGCAGTGACGTGAAAATTTTTACATATACGAGTATTGACGAATTGTTTATCCACTGGACTGCACCGTCTCAATAATAACGGCACCGCTTTTTACCATGCGGTGTTCAGTAGGTACCATTTTTTAGGAAACCACTGCGATTATTAAGTTATTACAACATAATGTATTACGGAAAAGTTATAATATTACGGCCGCTATAAGACTGCACCACTTTTCTAGGAAACCGTAGCTTAAGTGACCTAGAATTGTGAACAGTTTCACGAAGGAGTCGCTAAAATTGAAGATATCTAGTTGATAAATTAAACGAAGGGCACACGGGGATGCAGTCAAAAGATTGTGGAAATGAAACTCCTTGTACCACTTATAAATTTAAATCCTTTATCAGGAAATCTATGAAATATAAACATTGCAGCTATCAAAAAATGGGAGCAATAAGTGATAAGAAAAGACTTACTGTCTCCAATATTGACGGCACCGCTTTTTACCATGTGATGTTCAGTAGGTACCGTTTCCTAGGAAACCACTGTGATTATTGGATTATTAGAACATACATTACATTTCTTAGTTTTTAGGGAATTCTTCCCCTTTAGCTATTTATAACTTACGTACTGTTACGTACTACTCATAATCATCTTCCAGAAATGTGCAGACTATTCCACGTATAATCCGTCATTTAAAAGACTTGAGGTGTTGTGATGGAGACGCTGTCACTTTCGAATGCCAGGTAGAAGCGGTACCGCCACCTGATATTCGCTGGGAAAGGGGTGGAAAGGTAAATCTTGAAGAAATTAATTTGTAATCTTAATGTACTAAACTGCGTGGTTCTTGTAATGCAGTTGGTACACTTGGGAGGAGATTTCGTCGCTGAGTTTGATGGGGAAATAGCCAGACTGTCTATTCAAAAGGTTTACCCCGAAGACGAAGGGGAGTACACTTGTGTGGCTTATAATGATCTAGGGAAAGCTTTTACTTCTGCTTGTCTTGTAGTAGATGGTAAGATTTCATCGCAGCTTTCCTGAAACTGCTTCATCATTTTTTTCCATGTTTTCAGCACCAGAAGGCAAAGAAACTATTCTATCTCAGCAACTGTCTAAATCTCCTGACCAGAAAACTTCCCATTCAACAATTCGAACGCCATCGCCACGTCCACAGCATCACTACACAGCTTCTACAGAACCTCGCCGAAGATTGAGGGCAACTCCCCCAAAATTCTACGCTATCCCCCACAACAGAGTAGCTGAAGAAGGCGAAACTGTTCGATTTCAATGTGCAGTAGCTGGACATCCAGATCCATGGGTAACTTGGGAAAAAGATGGGGAGAAAGTTACGCCTTCCTCGAAGATAATGATTATAGAAAAAGAAGATTTGAGGATTCTGGAAATCTCAGATGTTCGTCCTAGTGATTCTGGTTTATACAAAGTCACGTTGGAGAATGATGTTGGCAGCATTCAAGCTTCCGCAAGATTGGAAGTAATCGCTCACAGGGAATATTATGCGAGGGGATTGAGGGCTCGATCTTCTTCTCCAAGACCTTCCCCTAATTATGGAAGAGGGCTTTTATGGTCAGCCAGGTTAGGAAGCAACGCTAGATTATTTGCTGATATCAGGAATGTACCTACTCGTTACTTAAAGTGGTATAGAGATGGTGTTCCTTTGGATAATTCTTTGAGGTATTCCTATGACTTCAAAGAAAAGAAGGCATTTTTAAATATAGATAACGTCAAAATGTCCGACATTGGTACTTATACGTGTGATGGATCAGAGGAGTCTTTAAAATTAGAAGTGGTAGATCTGGAAAATCCTCAAACTGAATCTCCAGTGATCCTAGAAGGCCTGCCTTCAGTGAAGACAGTAACCGAAGGAGTTCCTATGGAACTCAAAGTGAAAGTAAAAGGAACGCGACCGTTTGATGTAATCTGGATGAAAGATGGATGCGTTTTGCCAGACTGCGAAGATTTTTGCCAAAAAGACGATGGCAATGGGGTGATTTCTTTGACTTTGCCCGATGTTTTTTCACAAGATGGCGGCAATTATCGATGTGAAATTTACAACCCTTTTGGGGACGCTATGTCGAAATGCACCGTCGTTGTTGATGGTAAGTTATATTTTTGATCAATTTTCCTATTTTTATAAAGAATGAGCCCACATTTTATGATATACCTGATGTTAGAGTAGGTTTACCTTGTTCTAACAAGCATTGGCCCGTCGAGATTATAACAGATGTTCTTTTCGTAATAACGTTTGTCGCAATTTTGGTTGACCCAATCCGTTATCTGCGCGAAACCGTTTTCACTGTCGATATAAGCGCAATGTGTTGGCGCCCGGAGTATGTTAATGACCTTTCCGGCCTCCAAATAAAGCTGGTTTGCGAAAGGTATTCGCCTTTTTCTAAACATCATATCAATTACGCGGTAGGTGTACCCGGCTTGCAAATTTTAAATTAAAGTTTAAATAGGTCATTACGTTTTGGAAATTATTAAAAGTTTTTATCAAGTGGATCTAATGAAAGGTGAATCTACTCAATGTCTATGTTTTTCATTTTTGTTTTCTTCAGAAATATCTCCGGAAATTGTCTTTACAAAACTTCCAAATCCAATAATTGCTTCTGAGGGAGATGCAGTCTCGTTTTGCGCCAAAATTAAGAGTATTGAAAGCGTTACGTTTCGATGGGAAGTTGGGGGAAAGTCCGCAGATGTGGCGTCAGATAAATTTATGGTAAGTGTACAATTATGTTTCATTTTCATGACGATACGATTTCATCTGGTGATCCTTGGGGAAAAAAACTTGTGTGTGTCCAACTACATCAAAATATAAATTGTTTATAAATTCAGTAATTAAGTGACAATCTGCTAAACGTCGATCCCACTGGAAATGAAATAAATACTTTTCCTGGTGTTCGAATAGGCGTTGATTCACATTTCTGCACTAAGCAATATTTGGAGTATTTAATATTAGGTTTTTCCATATTAAATCAAAAGATTCAACAAATTTAGGAACGAACAAACACTGCAAATGCTGACTTTACAACGCCAACTGTCATATCTACTCTATGTCACTCTATTTTCACTATTTCCATGCTCTATGCAGTCAGACATAAACAGCCGTATCCATAGATACCTACATAATTTCAATGTTACAGGTAACGTAACGCGTTACTTTTAGTTAACGCGAAATGTGACGCTTGATTTTACTACTCATAAAATTTCCGTACCGCGGGCTGTAACTGAAAATTGATTCTTAAGGAGTAAACTCCAAAAACAATTAAAGAAATACTGAAAACAAGGCCGTTTAGGACCTTTATTTGATGGTAATTGCGTAATTAGATACTAGAGCTGGATCTAGTTTGCCCTGCTCAGTATTCCTTGAATCTACGAAGCACTATTTGAGTTAACGGAACAGCGGTTTCTCGGTCTCCAGACATTGTTCGCCTATCACTTGTACCCGCATTCCAGTCCCCGTATTTATTACAACCGAAGGTATCTAACCGTGTCTTTTGTTTGGTACGCAGGTGGAAGGCGACAGTGACTCAAGTACCTTACACATTACCAGCGTGACACATCTCGACTCCGGTCCCGTACGTTGCACGGCCTTTACTTCAAAGAACCCATCATCTCACTCGGCAGCAAACTCACGGAGCAACAGCACCGGCAAACAACTAGCCAGTTGCACCACAAGTTTGAGTGTCGTGGACAGTTTCGAAAAAGGGTTAGGCGGTAGTGGTTTTAGTGGTGTTTGTGCGAACTGTGCGGAAGTGGGGGGTCGTAGGGATGGCAGGGTGAGAAACAATAAGGGGAGAATGGAACAACCGGCGGTGCTGCTGAGAGGACCGCAGGATACCGCTGCGCTGGTTGGTGATAGGGTGCTACTCAAGGCTACTTACATGGGCCGTCCTGAACCAAACGTGAGGTGGAGCAGAGCTGTAAGTATAACATATTTCGGATCTTCGTTTATTTTTGTAACTTGAAATTGACGCCTCTCTGAGTATCTACTGTTTACGCAATTGGAACGTAGGGAAGTAGATATTTTGAGACAGGGGTGAGTGTTACCACCGCTAGTTTTCAGTTTATTGTCAAATAGGCGATTAAAGATAGAATAGCCTCCAGAATTTGTATAAATCTCCAAATTAGAGGCATGTGACACATTTCTGGTAAATTCGTAAGTTTTTGATTAAGTAACCCATGAAAATTCTGAAGATGCTATTAAAGCAGTGTTAGGGGTTTCATACCAATTTTTCTCTTAGTTGCATCATTTTGGGCAACTCTTCACCAAACGTGTGCTTTGGAAATGCATAGGTACTTGCTTTAATAATAAGTAAAATAAACAATGACTGCAACTTATGTTTCCTGTGGTCTAAATAAGGAGGAAGTAATAATGTACCCATACCTTCACTCGCTGCCAAACTCGGAACTAGTTACGTATTTGAAAACAAAAGGTGATGGCAAGTTAACTATACAGGGTGTAACATTAAAAAGATTTATAACGAAAAACATTTTTTGGCCCAAAAAAATATTATCCGTTGAAATAAGTACACGTACTGAGATATTATGAACGCGTTAGTGCCCTTTCACACTCCAAACCTAAAAGAAGTTTACAATGTTACAAACAACCTGTGTAAATCATTTTCTGTACTGCAGAAACATGGAAAGTCATTCATAATCATCTAATAAAAGCTATCAGCTGTTACCAGAAAATGATAATTAGTGCTATACTAATAAATAATAACAAATGAATCTATAAAATTTCATTTATATTATTTTGTTCGTGCTGGTGTTAAACTTTTAGCAAATTTCTATTTTATCCTTTACCCTAACGGTTTTTCGAAAGTTTTCTCAAATGCAACTCTGTATTTAGTTCTCTGAATAGAAATAAAATGGGAAAATTATTGCACAATAAAAACAGTAAAGCAATAAAGTGTCACATTAAATCAAATTAAACCACATCCTATATGGTCACATAAAATAATCAATTAAAGCAAATTCATATAATCAGAATAAAATAGAAATGTGGCTAAATATTTGTGCCTGGCGTTATCTGTTTAATATCTTCGACGAATGAGGTTGTAGATCATAACTTTGGTAAGCTTATGTAATATGTTGGGGAGGTATCTATATCAAAAAAATCCACATTTACTTTGCTTTAGTTGGAAAACGAGATACGCTGAACATATTTTCAGGCCATAAAAAGAAATGCAGGCGCAGGTGTCAAATTTCAGCTCGTTATTTTCAGTTAAACTTGATAAATGTTTCATGGAATCACGCATATTTAGTACAAGTCGGGAAAAAACGGGAATGAGATCAAATTCAGCAGGAACACTAAGAAAGAAAGAGACTGAAAGTGAAGAAAGCAATACGTATCAGATTATTTAACATCCTCTGCGTAGGTTAATGCTTTTAAGACTGCAGGGCGTAATATCCTGAAAATATGCCAGACAAAAATTGAGAAGGCGCCAACGTCAACTTCAGGGGTGACATCGTCTCGACGTAGTTCTTAGAAACAGCTAATGTTTTACAAAGTAGGAAATAAGAAATACAGTTATGGGCGACTCAAAGTTTAATTATTCTATTAATTATTTCTGTTCTGTTCTGTCTCCATTATTAATAGAAATTGTTCTTATTGTAAAGTTAGCTTTAGATAATGTTCCATCTAAGGAATGCTTAAAATTGTAGCATTTAAACATTCAATGTTTTACTGTAACATATTTTAAATTATTTTGCATGATTGTATTATTTTGATCCGGTGTGTTGTGTTTAGCAGATGTAGTTTTATAAGAGTTAATCTTCCGGTATCTATGGGACGCCGTTTGGGTCTTTAATCGTCTATTTAAGGATATGTTACAGATGTCTGTAAATCGGGAATTATGGATATCCCACAGATATTTTTAAATATTTAAAAATATCTCACAGATATTTTTAAATCATTTTGGATATCAAACAGTGAACAATGATTATTTTTATCTGCGAGATATCTTTAAATATTTAAAAATATCTCACAGATATTTTTAATTATATAATTACGGATATCTACTAAGCATTTTGATATCCAAAATTGTGGCGCCACCTATAAGGCGAAAGATGTAATTATTATTTTCTTTTGGGCTAGTGTAAATCGGTCGCGCGGCTCCACAGTGTTGCCAACCTTTACCGAAATTTCGGTAGATCTACCGATTTTATATGTTATCTACCGATCTACCGAAATAATACATAATTCTACCGAAATTTCATTTTTTAATTATGCAATAGAGTCCATTAGTGTAACGGCAAAATCAGAGCGCGAAATTTAAAACGCTATCGGCTGTCCTAAGAGAAAAGTAGGATAAAATTTTTCAATGCATTTTAAATGGAGCTTAGATGACCTTGCACTTCACATTCTATTTTTACCTTTCATCCTGATTTCTTAACATTAAATCAATATATGGCGATTACTATGAAGCTTTTTCGGTGTTTGTTTTGTAAAAGCATTTATTTATGCAGTCATTTTGTTTAAAACCAAAATGCAACAAACTACTGCAATTTACGGCGCTAGAACCGGCGCAATAGATGGTTTAAATCGTCCATAGAAGTCCTTAATAACACTAATTTTTAACACTTTCTTTTCCATTTTACACTTTTTAAATATAAATAAATTCTTAAACCCCCTATTAAATAAAGATTAAACAATAAATTAGCCGGAGAAATAAACAACTTAACCTCAAACCCTGTGCATCAAACGTCAAAATAATAATGATCTGGTCTAAACAAGACATAAGTTCTTTTATTATATGTACTGTACTCATCCGTTTTAAAATATTTCTGAAATTAAGTTGTATTTTAAGTTGTTTTTGAAAATGTAACAGCTGGAAAGAGCAGTCTATTTGTCACTTGCAGAATCCCTGTGAACAGTAAACCGTTGTTAATATTGAAGTGGCGTGTAAATACTGTGAAAATATTGTGAAAATCCCTAATGAATATGTGTCCAAAAATGGCTACAAAAATAGATACAGGTTGTTGAAATTTCTTACAAAAATGTAATATCTGCTTGTATCGTTTCCTACTATTTTCAGCTGTTTTGTGCTATTCTCGAGTATTTACACGCCAATTCGATATTTACAACACTTTACTATTAGAAAGAATGGATTGACAATTTCGTTTTTAAAATCTCGGACTAATGCACCGTGTTACACAAAATTATTTCTCTATGAAACTATGCCTCGAACGCAAAAAACAAAAGAGAGATTTTTTCTTGTAAATAAAACAAAGATTCTAATATTTTGCAACTTATCTATGTAAGTCAGTAGCGTAACATAGTTTCGGTAATAAATGTGGTCTCCCCACCTCGTAGTGACGCCACTGGTGAGAGTACAAAACTCAAAATTTATAAATTAGTAAATAACTTCAAGGAATTATTATTCCCAAAATTCCAAATGAATAGGTCCGGTAGTTTTCCAGATATTAAAAAAATAACATTTTTGAAAGAAATTTCAACACCTTGTATCTCGCTTAGCCGGCATTTTTGGACATACGTTGATTAAGGTTTTTCGCATTATTTTTAAGTATTCTATCTACCCTAGAAGTTTGTTACACTCATTATAGATCACCCTATATTGCATTATACTCCGATCATCTTTTTACCCTACAAAATTTGCATTCCTCTAAAACGTTGAAGATTCACTTCTATCGCGAGTGGGGACCACGCATCCAGTTCTTTTAATCATGTTTTCCTTGCCCTCAGCGTTCAGGTTATTGCCAATAAGTGGTGCGAATAATATTGAAATATTAATAACGGTCAACGGCAAAACCAGCGCCGGCAACGAAAAGTAAATTTGCTGGCTGCCGGCGGCGACAACGCAGGCACTTCCGGGGATAAATATCCCAGGAAGTACCAACGTTGCCAAGCGTTTCCAATGTGTAAATATCCATCAAGTAGCTCATACAAGAGCCTACCTTGCATCGGCACCTTGGTTAATGGGATACACATGAAGTTAGCGGTTCAGGTAGCTTGGGGTGCAAACCCGCTGGGGATGACTTTTTTAGTCATATTTTTCCTTGCCCTCCAGGCAAAATGCTTGCCGTCTGTAAGTTTCAAGCTTATAGTTTCTTAGGGCAAGGGAAAGGTATTTTTTCCCTTGCCCTACAAATGAAAACGACGTAATGCAGCGTTGTACATTGGAATTGGAGAAGCTTGACAACGTTGGTATTTCCTACGATATTTAGCACTGATTTTATAATATTATAAAAGCACTGATAATTTAGCCGTCCTCTTTATCCTCGGTAAGAAACGTCAGTTATTGCCGAACACGAACACAAAAGTTTCACCAATCAGAGTGCTACCGAGACACAAGTCCTGGGGAAACAGAAAACTCGACCGCGCGCAGGCTGGAGATTTAAAGCGGGAGAGCGCGTAAATCAGATTTACACTAGACCATAAATACAACTAAGCTTACTTCCTGGAAATTAGAGGGCGCTGCAATTTTGGATATCAAAACTGGCAAGTGATATTCATAAATAATTAATTCTATCTTACAGATAATTCTAAATATTTAAAAATTATCGCCCCATATCTAAAATTGTTGATTTAAAAATATCTGTCGGATAAAAATAATTGTTTGTGGATATCTCACTGATAGCATTAAATATTTGAAAATATCTGTGGGATATCCTGAAACCAATACTATTTTTGCTCACTTTGGATTCGTATGTAATTCTTTAAGCAATACTTACGTGCTAAAGTCAAAGCTAAGCAAAAATTGATTTGATTTAAAAATATGCTATAGATATTTTCAAATATTTAAAACTATGCGTGAGATATGCATTAATAAATATTTATATCTCGCTGATATTTTTAAATAATGAATTATGGATATCTCCGAGATATTTATGTCGATTTAACAATATCTGGTAGATAGAAATAATTATTTATGGATATTACTTGCATGGTTTGATATAAAAAAATGTAGCCTTCCACTTGCTACTCTAAATTGGATAACAATTACAACATGTAAAGGATGGTGTAATTGAATTATTGAATCTTTCGCCTTATAGGTGGCGCCACAATTTTGGATATCAAAATGCTTAGTAGATATCCGTAATTATAGAATTAAAAATATCTGTGAGATATTTTTAAATATTTAAAAATATCTGTGGGATATCCATAATTCCCGATTTAAAAACATCTGTAGGATATCCTTAAATGGACGATTAAAGACCCAAACGGCGTCCCATAGGTATCTCTCCGTTGCACTTTTTGTGTAGTATTGGATGCATAGTTGTTCAAGTACTAGTGCCTCGCTCCTCCTATCTCTATGATTATATTTTCCTGCAACAAATAACACTATTTCCATATCCTTGCGGCTGTCATTTCAAGATAATAGCAAGTTCGAACCGTGTGTACTACTTGTCTCCGTTTTGTATTTACGCAAAAACTCATGTTTACTTATAAGAAAAAAACGTTTGTTCCATGTGGGCGAATACCAGTTCTGTTCAACGTATCCTCAAAACTGCACCGCAATTTATTTTCACCTGATTAAAATACCGAAGCTGAAAAATATACATTGTATGCATGTATGTTAATATACGTCATGCAATCTCGCACCGTAATCTATTCGAGAAGTTAACAATAACAAGTTAATTACGTGACACAGTAATAATGTATTACTTCACATGCCGACTTTCTCCGTGAAACTATCGCTAAATGCCGTTTAAAAAAAGGGCACAAACACCAAGTTTTACTGTTGGAATCTTCATAAAATGGAAAGTGATGCGATTTATGTAAGTTCCTTTATCAATAACATGCAATAGCAGTTTGAAATTTTCTGGAATTAAGACGAATTATCATAAACATATTGGCTACTTGACTACAATATTAGTAATTTTAGATTAATGCAATTATAAAAATTAACGATCTTTTCATTAACAAAGTTGTTCTAGAGTCCAGAGCATTCTAACTTTACTTTAAACAGGGCTATGATTAGAAAAAAATCAGCAGGTACCTAGGTATACAAGTTCGGAATTTATTTTACTCGTTGACACACTTTTCCACCAGTCATTTATTAGACTAATATTGTAATTTTTTGTGAGTCATGCCGGTCAGCTTACGCAAGCGGATTCATTGTAGTTACTAAATTCACATTCTGTTCATGTCAGAGAACAAAGTAATTAATAATAAAATTTAGTAGCGAAATGCTTCAAATGCAACGTCGCACAGTGCAGTGAATGTATGGAGGCGCCGGACAAAATTAATAACTCGTGTTTTACTGAATGGATTTTAAAGAAACAACATTTATACGGTAGAGCTTCATATAAACTAAGTGTGAGGAAAGTTCCACGACGCTACGTGCACAATGACTATACAGGGTGCGCTAACGATGCAGGGGCGGAAGATTACATCTCTATTTAAAATGTATTTGAGTGTTTAGAGAATTATTGAATGGGATGTTGCTATAGACTAAAAAGCGTACGTTTTAGAAATACTTTCATTTATACAGGGTTATTCAAGAAATCGACACGAACCAAAGGTATATTATTTCATTTTTCATCGGTCATTATCTCGGAAACAGTTGAAGATACGTAAAAATTTAAAATACAAAAAACATAGTTCTCCAAGTAGAATCCAAATATGTAATGATATACAGGGTGATCCTTTAAAAATACATAACGTTGGTTCGTCACTACTTTTTGAGAAACCTTGTATAAATGAAGGTATTTATAAAACGTACGCTCTTTAGTCCCAAGCAACATCCCATTCTGGAATTCTCTAAAACATTTCAAATAGAAACGTATCTCCGGCCCAGTATCATTGACGCACCCTATATAATTATTGTGTCTGTCATCTGTCAATTCTTCTTGAACGTCATTGTTGTAGTCGGTTAGGTTCAGGCGTGAACAAATTTCATTAAATACAGCGACTTTCCGGTTTGATTTGTCGACCTCAAACAAAACGTTCATGAGATCACCATTTTTGATGGAGTAACCTCGCTCTGAAAAAATGTTTTTTAAAAATTTGGTCGCAAGTGGACGCAGCAAAACTGAACGGAATTTGAGAGTCTATAATCATAACTATGAGAAAATCTTGAAACTACGAAATGTTATTTGATGTTTTTTTTAAAACCTTCCTCAAAGTGAAAATTGAACCTAATTTTCGATTGGCAACTTTGACATTAGGCGCAGGTGCAAGTACAACAAACAATCGAACAAGATAAATGTTTTTATAAAGTACATGCCTTGGTTAGTAACCTCCATAGTTAATAGGAATATCTACTCGCTATTTCTGTCAGTATGACACTGCTTCACTATGGCACAGACAGACAATTTAGTTTCGCGTAACACGAAAGCCGCAGGAAAGGAGCTAGAATTCAAAAATGTGAAACTTTCAGATAGCATTGACTTTTGCATAGTGTTTAGTGAATAGTAATCTTCAAAATGTCAAGTTGAACTGCCATCAAATGATAACTTCATTTGTTCAGTATTGTCCAAGGCTCACTGCACTGTGCGTCGCCGGCATACATTTTTGCGTGGATTGTTTGTTTTTTAATTATTTTAGGTGTGGTGGTTTTATTTGAGTTTCGTCTACGCGGTCGGTTTAACTGGAGCGCTCATTTGAAAAAATGTTCTTTTATTGGTTATACATAAAATATCTTAATTGAAAAACTGATGCATGAAAAAACTTTTAGTCGAGTAAATCCAGGCCGCTAACTCGCTTATTTCTCAAAAAAAATTTTTTTAACGTAGAACCAAATAAAATCTATATGGTTGTGTTCCTTGTATTATTTTCCATATGAATCTTTGGTTTACGACATTTCCGGCCTGTGCAGAACTTTTTTATTTTCGAAAAATGTAAAATTTTGCATATGTATGAAACAGTTGGTTTTAAAACACAGCACGTCATATCTCAGTAAATATTTGAGATATCGAAAAAGTAGAAACATGAACGCCTCAAACAGTACTAAAATATTTTAAAATATCACAATATTTTTTGCGGAAAATAATTAGAAACTTCATTTTACTTCGCTTGTGCATTATAAATTTCGACATGCGACAAATTTTTTTATTTTTGAAAATTTGTCTGTATATGCTGCGAAAGAAATGAAGAGAAAGGTTGTAGAAAGTTTTTGGAGAAAGAATTATTGACCTATGAGTCATAGTTTTGAAGTTATAATTTTTTTGTCAGACGCGGCCTAATGAGCGGACGGGTTGTGGCAATGCACTATCAGGGTAACGCGTAGCGGACCCCTAGTCGGCTATGGATAAGGACGCATAAATGAGTTAAAACATGAAAAGAACTTAGTTTATTTTTATTCCTATTTTATACAATCAATATTGTGTGTCAGATTCAGCATCTGATTCTTCCTCTTCTAATTTTACTGCAGTATTAACACAATTCTTACACTTCCAGTCTATAGAATATTTTAAACCTTCTTTTGCACAGTTACATCTATTACTATTACAGTTTTTATCTGAACACAAAAGTGATAAAGGCTATCTCACAGACGAAGGGTATGGGGTCGTGATTACCAAATAAGGGTTCCCAGTTGTCTTTCTGGAATGTCCATCCGTATTTTTCTGGGCTTTCGAAGTCGATGTTGTTAATGTGACTAGAATACTATGTTTTTAATTGGTACATACATCTAAATTGGGAAAAAATCAAATGCGATTATATGTATAACAAGATACGAATTCGAATACAAACCCTTGCAAATGCAATTTAAAAGCATGGTCTGTAGGCGAGATTTCAGACTCTGGCCTATTCGTGTTTTTGGCCAAAAGAATCTTAATTCATTTAATGTTCTGACGTCTTTTTGTTTATTTTTGTATAAATTAATATAAAATTTACGCAACTGCAATCATATGTGCGTTCAAATGGCAGATTTAGTAAGTTCATCATATCCTTAAGGTTGTCGGCGTTTTTAAGTAATACATCAAGAGCGGATTTCTTCCCAATTTTGTAAAACGCACTGGTAGTATCACACCCAGTAAGACAGTGTTTTCCAATAAACATTGCGATACAGTTTTGCCAATTTTGTTTATAATCTTGTACCATTATATGTAATACGTGTGTTTTTGGTATTGCCTAACTGCATAATAAGCAAAATAAGCACGTCCATATCTACAGATTTCAACAAAATATTTTTACTGAAGGTGCATTCTTACAATGCATATAAAATTATACATACCATTACATTCCCTTTTTAGCAATCAGGACGAGGCAGACAGGCGCATAATTTTACATGCATTGTACGAATGTACCTACATTAAAAATATTTTGATCAAATCTGTAGATACGAACGTGCTTATTTTGTTCATACACTACTGTAGTAAGGTACCTGAATTATATAATTGTAATCTCTTTATGCAGTTAGGCCAAGGGCGTAGCCAGAGTTTTGAGTAGGGGGGGGGCAAAGTAACTTGCAAGCAATCCATTCTTAATAAAAACGATTTTTTTGGTTTATTTTTAAATTTTAATAGGTGATTTGCTCTGGCCAGGGGGGGGGGCACGTGCCCCCCTGCCCTCCTCTGGCTACGCCCTTGAGTTAGGCCATACCAAAAACACACGTATTATAATAGTAAAATATATTATAAAAAAATTGGCAAAACTGTATCGCAATGTTTATTTGGTAATACACTGTCTCACTGGGTGTGATACTACCAGTGCGTTTACAAAATTGGGAAGAAAACCGCGCTTGATGTATTATTTAAAAACGCCGACAACCTGAAGAATATGATGGACTTGCCAAATCTGCCATTTGAACGCGCATATGAGATTGCAGTTGCATATGTTTTATATTTACACAGAAATAAACAAAAAGACGTGAGAACATTAAATGAATTACGACTTTTTTTGGCTAAAACACGAATCGGCCTGCGTCTGAAATCCCGACTACAGACGATGATTTTAAATTGCATTTGCAAAGGTTTGTATTCGAATTCATATCTTGTTATACATTTAATCGCATTTGATTTTTTCCCAGTTTAGATGTATGTACCAATTAAAAACATGGTATTCTAGTCACATTAACAACATTAACTTCGTAAGCCTAGAAGAATACGGCTGGACATTTCAGAAAGACCACTGGAAACCCTTATTTAGTAACCAGGACCTCATACCTCCATCTGTGAGACAACCTTTATCACTTTTGTGTTTAGATAAAAACTGTAATATGTAGTAATAGATGTAACTGTGCAAAAGAAGGTTTAAAATATTCTATAGACTGGAAGTGCAAGAATTCTGTTAATACTGCAGTAAAATTAGAAGAGGAAGAATCAGATGCTGAATCTGACACTCAATATTGTATAAAATAGGAATAAAAATAAACTAAGTTCTTTTCATGTTTTAACTCATTTATGCGTCGTTGTCAGTAGCCGCCTATGGGTCCGCTACGCGTTACCCTGATAGTGCATTGCCACGACCCGTCCGCTCATTAGGCCGCGTCTGACAAAAAAATCATAACTTCAAAACTATGACTCACAGGTCAATAATTCTTTCTCCAAAAACTTTCTACAACCTTTCTCTTCATTTCATTCGCAGCATATACAGACAAATTTTCAAAAATAAAAAAGTTTGTCGCATGTCGAAATTTATAATGCACAAGCGAAGTAAAATGAAGTTTCTAATTATTTTCCGCAAAAAATATTGTGATATTTCAAAATATTTTAGTACTGTTTGAGGCGTTCATGTTTCTACTTCAATTTAAAAGAAAATTCACGTCGATATCTCAAATATTTACTGAGATATGGCGTGTTGTGTTTTAAAAACCAACTGTTTCATACATATGCAAAATTTTACATTTTTCGAAAATAAAAAAGTTCTGCACAGACCAGAAATGTCGTAAACCAAAGATTCATATGGAAAATAATACAAGGAACACAACCATATAGATTTTCCTTGGTTCTACGCCAAAAAAAAATTTCGTCACAATTGAAGGTTGATTTTACTCGACTATTTATGATGATGATATCGTCCTTTTAAGTATATTTCAATTTTTTAACCAATCTTTTAATTTTGTTTGATCTTTTTTTAGTTCAGTTAAGTTTCTATTTCTAATAAAATTTTGCATCTTTGTTATATAAAATTAATACACCTATGACCATAAGAAATTTAGCTAAAATTGTTAATAATACATATCCAAAAATACAACAAATTTTAAATACAACATGAATTACTACCAAGAAGTAACTAGGTACAATTGTTTTGGTGGTTTTTAATAATTTATTATTTTGTTTTAATTTTAATATTCTATACCTATTGTGTTACGCGGCGCAAAACTTACCGCCGCCGACCGGGAGTCGAACCCGGGTCCCCCGCTCCGAAGCCCTCTGCTCTCCAACTGAGCTAATCGGCGACCTTTCACGCCTTCTCTCTAACCTTCCATTTATACCCAAGACTGTAACAGTTCGGCCCGTCCTGACAAGCTAGCCGTCCTCGGCTACCCCAGCCACTGGCCACTTTCAGCGCCCGCGACGCGAACCTGCTACACACAACGCACCTCTTGTGCACACCACCCGCCGTACTCTATTCTAGCACGCGGGTTGCCTATCCCACTTCTGAAATGTTACGCGGCGCAAAACTTACCGCCGCCGACCGGGAGTCGAACCCGGGTCCCCCGCTCCGAAGCCCTCTGCTCTCCAACTGAGCTAATCGGCGACCTTTCACGCCTTCTCTCTAACCGTCCATTTATACCCAAGACTGTAACAATTGTATTTGTTTTTTCTTGTCATCTACTATATGCGTGTCAATTTGGATTTTTTTCAGGGCCACGTACTCAAAAACGACGAGAGGACAAGCATAACTTCCGGAGATGGCGTATCCTGCCTGCTTCTCCAAGACATTACCGCTGACGACAGCGGAAAATACGACATCTGCGTGGAGAACGTTCTCGGCGCGGATTGCCATTATGCCAGCGTGTCCGTAGAAGGTAAAACTATTTTAAATACCAAATTAATTCGCGTTTACAGCGTTCTTATTTGGAATAGTAGAAAAACGCACTTAGCTGCGCAACAAATTTGATGTAAATTTACTTAAAGACGTCAACGGGAAGCTATCCGAGATGACATGGGGAATTAATCAGTATGTAGTGTGCAGAATGCGTGAATGATTACTTTTTTATTGGATTTTATGCGTCGATTGCGGTACGTTATTTAGATTAAAGTGTCATGGAACCCGTAAATTGAGAAACTCGATGAGGGCTAGAGAATTTCAATTTCGAAGTGAAAAGAGGCAACAAATGTGCGTAAACGAAAAAAACATTGAAACGCGGTAAGATAACCAGAAACCCAAATTCGTGTAATTTCTGGTAGCAAAGTTGAATGAGAGGTCGATCGCCCCACGGCGACTCAGGACATACACCGGTCTATACTCATTTATGAGCATTTCATATTCCTTCGCTGAAATATATATTTTTGTAAATATTCTATCTAGTTCACCCTTCGATCTTGACATTATTAAATCAATATCGTCGACGTATACTATCACTTGGTGTTTATTCTAATATATTAGTCCCCTTGTTTCTGTGGTGACTTTACGCCACTGGAACACTGCTGTCCCAATTTAGCACTTATCTGGAACGACTTGACCAAGAACCTTCGACTTAATCTATAAAATATACTGGTTGGGAACAACCAATATCTTACTATGTGTATATTTTTGGTATCCAGGTCCCCCAGATCCACCCAGCGGCAAGCCATGCGTGGTACCAAATGACGACACCGTAATGGTGGCTTGGAGTAGTTCCCCGTATGACGGAGGTAGAATAGTCACCGGTTTTATCGTAGAATACTCATTAATAGGTAGTGAAGTTTGGACTTCCGCCACTGAGAACTGGCACTCGCTTAGCTACGTCGTAAAGGGTCTACAAAGGGGCGGTCGTTACGCCTTCAGAGTACGAGCCGTCAACGTCCACGGAGCCAGTAAACCTAGTGTGGAATCGGACGTTATTCAGCTAGAAGAACACGGTATATTCATTCACTATGTGTGTAACTTAAATTATTAGGTATTAAATTAATTTATATAGACGAGTCTTCATCGTTTGCGCCAAGAATAGTATCGCTAGAACCGGGCCCGGAATTTAAAGCACGATTCGAAGTTCAAGAGGAATTGGGCAAAGGTCGCTTTGGAGTAGTCCACAAAGTGGTTGACAGAGATACCTCTCAGAAACTAGCAGCCAAGTTCATAAGGTGCAGAACTGGTAAAGACCGTGATAAGGTACAGGAAGAAATAGACATTATGAACATGTTGAGGCACCCGAAGTTGCTTCAACTCGCAGCTGCTTTCGAAAACCAAAAAGAGATGATCATGGTCATGGAATAGTAAGTACTAATACAGTTTCCTTGGAATTGCTTTTGCATGGATATTTTGTGATTGCAGTATTTCTGGTGGTGAATTGTTCGAACGCGTGGTAGCTGACGATTTCACCCTGACCGAAAAAGACTGCATTTTATTCATGAGGCAAATATGCGAAGGAGTGGCTTACATGCATACCCAGAACGTGGTTCATCTTGACTTGAAACCGGAAAATATAATGTGCCATACAAGAACATCACACGAAATTAAAATAATCGATTTTGGTCTCGCCCAGAAACTTTCTCCGGACACCCCCATTCGGGTCTTATTCGGAACCCCGGAATTCATCCCTCCGGAAATTATAAGTTATGAACCAATCGGCGTGCAGTCAGATATGTGGTCCTTGGGAGTTATCTGTTATGTCTTGTAAGTCATTTGCACTAAAGACGCCGTCATCAATTCCATGTCGGTGTGTTTTTTTTCTAGGTTATCAGGATTGTCTCCATTTATGGGCGATAACGACGCCGAGACTTTCACAAACATCACGAGAGCTGAATTCGATTTTGACGACGAGGCTTTCGATGCCATTTCCCAAAATGCCAGGGATTTCATCAGCGCCCTTCTTGTTAAAAGGAAAGAGTGAGTATCCGGCATTTTTTTGTTCTTCAAGCAGCCCACGCTATGGGAAGCTCCCAACAAAACATATACACATTACTTAGTAATCAGTAACCTCTAGGTTTTACTTTTACAATCTTAATCTTACGGGTAAAGATCTTGTCAATGACAGGCTTGATGTTGACAGTGAAGAGGTGTTTGGTGATGTTTAGTGAGGATATGAGATAGCTGTGTTTTAAGCGTTTAACCCCAACGGATACAGCTCCAGAAATTGCAGCTCAATCAGGAAATAGCCAGAGATTCGTGGCCATACAACTTAACTGAAGCCGATGAGCAGTAAGAAGGGTGTTCCAGAGGTTCCAAGAACGGGTTCTTATAATCGAAGACCGGGATCTGGCAAGAAAAAAGGCACAACCGAAAGGGACGACCATCTTTGACCATATCAGCAATGAGGAACCGTCATTTGAATAATGTCCAGCTTCTGCTACGGGAAGTTCGTCGTGTGGCTCTTCTCTGATGAGAGCAGGATTTGCCTTCATGGCAACGATGGAAGAAAAAGGATATACAGAAGACCGGTGGAACGATTCGCACAATGTTGCTGTCAAGAGCGAGTCCTTCCTGGAGATGGATCATGCATGATTTGGGGAGGAATATCCTTAACATCAAGAATTTGTTGTGTTTTCGTTGTTGGTGCTGAACGTAGTCAAAACAGAAAATGCCTCAATGCTGAAAGATACATAAACAAAATGCTTGATCTTGTGGTACCTTACCCAGGATTTATTGGTGTCCAATCCTCATCCCTAATTTTCATATTATTTCCGTTCTTCACGCATATTAAACCGTTCAATGATCCACACATAGTTTTCTTTTCAAAATAAGACTGAGCCAGTTTCAAGAGACTGAGGCGACACTTTGCCAGATCTGCCCTTAAGCAGGTGTGCCTCAAGGCTCTATATTGGGACCCATACTCTTCTGCTCGTCGAATTTCGCGAATTCTCTCAAATTCTGTAATCATCACCTTTATGCTGATGATACACAGATTTATTATCTTTCTCAACCTAGTGACACTCTTCCAACTTTTGAGAGAACCAATGATGACCTGGAGACCTTCGTTTCTTTACCTTTTTTTGCATAAATGAAAGGAAATCGAGTGTAATAACTTTTGCCTTGCTTAAAAGCACCATGTTCTCTTCCTCCTAAAACCGACAGTTCAGCAAATATGAAGATATCTTTTTGATAATAGCCTGCAACGATTACTTTTGTCTTCTCTACTCGGACGTCACGTATACAAAACGGTAAAAGAAAAACTGACTATAGATACAAAATAAAATGCGTTTTTCGCGGAGTATTTCTGATAGCACATTAGGTGCGTCGTATGATCAAAATTGAACTTTTACGGTGCCGCTAGGATATTCGTGACAAGTAACTAGTTCGTTCGCCCTCCGTATGTCACCAGTGACCCTCAGTTACCCGGGTGCAATCGATTCCTGTCATCTCATTCATAGACGCTGTCGCACAAGATTGAGAAATCGATTTAACCTTCACTGTACAGGTCCCTAATTACGGGGTTTGAACATATTACTACTCACTGGGCACGGACAAGCTAGGCCAATCAGCTTGTGACTGGGGAAATGTTTAATTGGTGATATCTTTTACGATAACAGCAAGTGAACACCAGGCCTTTATTCAAAATTATCTTACTCAAATATTTACAGGACGGTTACTATCGGTTTGATCACACCATGCAAGTCGGAGTATTTGCTCCAGCTGAGGGCCGGACGGCCAAATACTGAATTTTCTTCGGCGGAGCACCCACTTTTATAAGCGGATAGTGGGGGTTGCCTTCTAGATGTCCAGCGGTAGGAGTACTGTCGGATGCAAAATGCATGACGTCAGATTGGTGACGGCCGCAACTACCATCCATCTCGTTTGACGGCGATCTTGTACGTCGTGCGCTTGTCTCTCCCACCTGTGTTTACGAACACAGGCGACGCATATCTCTTCGGAATCCGGGCGTGACGTAAAAACGTCCAAAGTAAACACGAATCATCTTGATTCTTTAACGTGTTTACTTTTGCAACGTTACAAGCCGAAGCGATACATCCAACTAATCATCGTCATTTAGACAATAGCCGAGAAATTCTGCCACACTTGCGATGCTCTAGTACAGTGTCTTATTTTGATCTGTTCGTTTCAGGGACAGACTTACAGCCGAACAATGCCTCAAACACACGTGGCTGGATCCTGAAAATCACCAAACGACAGTGGTCCTTTCCACGGATAAACTTAAAAAATTCATCATCCGCCGCAAGTGGCAGGTAAACTCGATTATTCATCTTATCGTGTGTTTCTTGCATGCACGTTTTTTGTGTTTGACTTTTTGCATGGTGTGTTGCTTTAGAAAACAGGGAACGCCATTCGTGCATTGGGTAGAATGGCAACTCTTTCTGCAAGTAGAAGAAATTCGGCTGCTAATGTAACGTCGAGCAGCCCTCGTGCTTCAATAACGGCGAATACAGTTACAAGGATGTTTAGCTTGGACGAAGAAGATTCTGTCAAATATGATTTGACAGTCGGTGAAGATTCAAGAGAAGAGACTAATAATAAAATAAATAATGAAAGGAAGAAATTGATTCGAACGCGTTCTTGTAGCGAGAGGAGCGATAGCGGTATAAGCGATTGTTCCAATCCTGTGGTTACGAGCTGTTCATGTACTACTACTCCCTTACTGGGGAAAAAATTCAGTATCAATGAGGAACCTGAATATCAAAACAGAACCAATTCGTCGCCGTTGAGGGAATTGCCTAAAACTAATGGAGATCACGCAATTCCTCAAGATATCACTTTTAAGCTAGGAGTAATTTCCGACGATGGGGACGAGTGTAAGAAGACTAATGGCAACTCAATTTTAGACCAAGTAGTCGGCGAAAAATTGAACACCACCGTTCAAGATAGGTCTGTAATTTTCGGAACTAATCGGAAAGTTAAAGGTAAAGCTGCTTTTGTTGTTTTTGAAAACTTTTGAAATTGGGGAAAGTGAACCATTAAATAAACGGACATTAAAGCTCTCACTCTTGTACCTGTATTTATCCACAATTTTTTTACATATCTAATTCTAACTGAATGCGTATTTTTGTGTTGCAGAGAAACCTCCCCCTACGGTCACCAGCTTAAAACAACCAAAAGTTTACCCCTCAAAATCAGTCATCAGTGTTATCAAAAAATTCGACCAATTAGACAAAGATAAAAACGTCGGCATTTCTCCAAAAACAAAAATTTCTCAAATAGAAAACGAACTGAAAATAGTAAATAATAAAACAGAATTAACCCCTATTTCTTATAGATTACCCTCTCCTTCGTTAACGAGAAAAACGCAATCATTTATGGCGAAAGAACAGAGCAACGAATACCTCATGGCAAAAAGAGCTGAGAAAGAAAAGATTGTAGCCAAAAGCAATAACAATTCGCCAAGTAAAGCGAAAGAAAATAAACCAAAAAGCGAAAGCTTTAAAAGGGCAGCAGCTTTCTGGAATAGTCCCAAATGCTGACGTTTTTATAGTTAAAATTTGTGTTTGTTTGAAAAGTGCCTTATTTATTTTTTTATTAGTGTTATTAACGCACCCTGGCGTCTCTAAAGAGTTGTAACTTTCCTGTTAAGTTTGACAAAGATTTGTGTAGTTTCCCTAAAAATTGTGTATTTTACCTTTACGAAAATAAAAGATATTTATTTTATGATTGTAGTGTTATTTAACTTATGATGAAAGTGGAGTTGCGTGCACGATAAATTATCTGCAGACATAAAGGGTAAGTGCGTCACAGAAACTACCTCATTCTGTGGTCGCGTAGATGTTTTAAATCGCCCTCGATCGCCCAGGGGAGCTCCGCGGGGGCACCCCCAGGTCCAGGCTACCGGCTTGTTACTCGTAACCGGCGGTGTCAAGGGGGAAAGGCCTTAACCAGTGTAAAGGCCCCAACAGGTATATGATGCATCATTTTCCAGGGTAGGTAGCAGTGGCGGCTCGTGAATAAAACGGTCGGGTGTTCTACAGGAGAAAATTTATGAAATTTCAGATGTGCCAATGAAAATTTTAGTAGGTACCACTAAGTTCTGAATTTCCTTAGACGCGCCTTTGAAAACCGTAGAATTTTGTAAATGATCTAGTCTTACTTAGTAACTAATTACTTAAGCCGCAAAATATACCCGTGTTTTGAGACGTTTTTGTTTCATCGTGACCTCTTAGAGCCAGTTCAAAAGCGCCGCAGAACTTTATACAATTAATACTTTTGGACAAAACATACCTGTTTTTTGTACATTAACCCAGTACGCCGAATCCAGTTGAGCACGACTATTTATTTTTCCGAACACTGCCAGTTCTATTAGATTGTAAACGAGATTTTTGGAATTTTCATGTTTTCCAATCTTTCACTCAAATGCACAAGACCTTTCACACCCGTTTCAGTCCAAGTATTGCCTAGCTGTAACTCAATAATTATTGAGAATTGGACACATGTTCATATGAACTTTTTTGTTTAAAATGAATGATACTAAAGTATGTACCGTTGCCACCATAAAGGTTTAGTGCGCTGTTCTAGGGATGAAATAATGTGGTTCCCAGTGCCTTCCATATCGCAGTGCCATACTGACCCCCACAATTTCTGCCATTCTGATTACTGAAAGAGCTGCTGCCCTCTTTCAGGAACCTGATTTAGTATGGTTAAACTTATGGTTCTTTAAATCATTTAAGCACACATTATAATTATAAATTACTTCTCTTATTTCCATTTTAACAACTTCATCTACATCCAATGTTTTTGGTTTCTTCTTTATTCGCTTTTTTACTGCTAACGATAAGTTATTAACTTTTTGGTGTTTAATTCTTTGAACCGAGCGGAGACTGATGTTTGAAGCTTCAGAAACTCTTTCTTGAAAGTAATCCATTACATTTAGGGAGTGACTACTGCTCCGGCGGACGATTACTTTAAATTTTATTCGAACACGGTCGGGCATGCGCATTACCCAATATTAGTAAAATGACGTTTAAGTAATTCGTTATCGACGAATGACGCCAATGGTTTCGGTGGTGTGCGGGTATCGTACAGAACTGCAATTTTGTTCTCCTACGGCTAGACGAGTTCGCTCCCGCACGGGTTTGATATATTTTGCTTCTTTTTACATGGTCTTTTTTCGAAAAAATGCGTGTGTCTGGTGCGAGGACAACTAAATGGTCTGTTTCAAAAATGCAAATTGTGCTGATATTCTGTAATGCACATGCCCGACCGTGTTGGAACAAAATTTCAGGGTACCGTCGGTCGGAGCAGTACTTAGTCACTCCCTTAAATTTAATACCAACTTTTTTGACTGCTCATTTAAAACACCCAATTTAGTGGGCATCATAGCCTACAGTTATTGTTAATACTGAAGTAATTCGCAATGTGGAATTTGTTTAGACGGGTTTATCCACGCCGCGCCGTGATTACTAAACGTCAAAACTGACAATGCAGTCTGCTTAGGTATAATTTTTGGATTTCTGATGAAAACTGTTTAGCAATCGCTGAACTCGGATTGTTTATCTCTCTTGTTGGTATGTTTTTAATACTTTTGTCTCCCAACAATTCAGAGAGAGGCTGGGTCGACATACGCTTCAAGTTTTGCGGCATTACTGTCGGCATTATTGTGCTCAACACGATGAAAACGTACGCGCATTACTGATTCAAGTTAATTTTTACCGGACTTTAGATGATAATTTTTACTCTAACGAAAAAAACATTCAGGGTCACATTATATACTTAAGTTTAAGTAGGTTAAATACCAGTTTCCAACTATATTGTAAAGTGAAATCAGCATATTTTGTAAATAACAATGATCCTCGAAAACATAATTTTCGACAAAGTTTTAATTCTTCCGGTAATTCTTTTATTAGGTTTGTTACTGCTGTTAAAATAAACGGTCCTTTTGGTTGGCCACTCGTTGGGAGTGCTCTCAGTTTCACTGGAAATACTCACGGTAAATACCTAGATTTATATTTCTTTGAGTTACTTCTTGGTAGCAATTCGTGTTGAATTAATAAAATACTTCCCGTACTACCAATGGAATAATTTATTATAGTACTGACCGGTTTACAAAAAATAAAATTGTAAATAAAAAAAACAATAAATTAAATTGAGAAAAACCTCGAAAAATAACTAAATAAAACAAAACATCCATGGAATCTTGACAACTGTTAACATCAAGGTAACTAGAACAAGAGATAAATTAATGTCAACGCCTGGGTACTATGTTGAAAAATTAAAAAACCCACCCTTCCAAGTCGATTCTTTCTATGTCAGGGATAACAATGTTTGAATCGCACAAAGAATTTCACAATTTTGATCTAATTTCGTTCCAGTAATAAAGGAAGAATTTCGTACTATGTGAAATAGTGAAGTTTAGTCTCCTCATACTTAATAAATATTAACATTTGTCACCCTTTTTATGACGTCTTTGAACTGTTAGTGAATTTTATAGAATTACTGAACACTATAACTAGGAAGCTTGAAAAATATAAGTCGCCCGCAAAGATGTGGCTGGGTCCTAGATTGTATTTTGCTATTAGCCGACCGGAACAATTGGAAATAATTTTGAACAGTCCCCAAGCTTTAGAAAAGGATTTTGTGTACGATTTTATTACTCCTGCCGGGGGAAATGGACTTTTAACAGCACCTGGTAGGTACAAATAAACAACAAACGCGGTTCTTGAAGTCAGACGTGAAGAAGAAAAGTTATGATTCTGCATAGATTAAAATTCGAGTGAAACCACTTATCTATATATTTATTCGTTGTGTTTTGAAACTAACTTCATCTTGCACTCCGTTTTAGTTCCTGTGTGGAAGGTGCATCGAAAAATAATTTCATCTACATTTAATTCAAAAACTTTGAACTTCTACATTCCAATTTTCCAAGAGCAATCGATAATCTTGGTGAAGAACTTAGAAAAGTATGACGGGAGAGGTATGTTCGACGTTTTTGAAGCAGTACACCTATGCACTTTGGATAGCGTGTGGGGTAAATTTAACTGCAATAATTTTCAAATTTTTATTTGCGGGCAATATTTTTAGAAACTGCGTTAGGTGTAAAAATTAATGCTCAATTCGGGAATTCCAAAATTGCAAAATGGATAGCTGAGTAATAATAATGAGAGTTGCTTGAGTTTACACATGCGATTACATGTTCTTTTTAGTACTTTGGAAGTAATGTTTTTAAGATTAACAAAAATTTGGTTGTACCCTGATCTGATTTTCTACGCTACTAAATATGGTAAAATACAAACAGAAAGTATTGAGAATGGCAACAAAATAGCACTTCCGGTAACTACCAAATATATACAATGTATACATATTTATATTTCACTTATTCCTATCTATCTTGCAGATCATAGAGAAAAGACGAGCAGAGTACAGGAAGAACCATAAAAATAAATTAATTCCGGAAGAACAGGAGGAAATATTAATGCCAAAACGGAAAATCTTTTTGGATCACTTAATTCACGTATCTGAAGAAACAGGAAGTTTGACAAATAAGGATATCCTAGATGAAGCCTTCACTTTAGTAGTTGCGGTAAATTAAAATATTTAGTTGCATTTCGAACTAAAGCTAAATTTTTGTGGGAATGACAATGTCAACTTCTGGTATTCCCGGAGATATCACCGTTTTGAAAATATCATTTTTCGTTCTCCATATACTTCTAATGGACGGTTAAAAAATCACGCTGTATAATCTTATATACAATTAAATTAGTCAACTTTTAAATGTCTTTATATTTTAAAAAAAAATTGCACCAAAATTTTAAATATTTCGATGAAGTCCATGGTGCACGATTTTTTGATGATTTTTTGCGTTCCGATTTGCACTCGCCTTCGAGCAGCTTTTGAGAGAGCACTTTTCACCGCACGCGAATAATTAATATAACATTTTTTGTTCCAAATTTAATTGCGAAGATTTTTTAATACCAGCATATTTATCGAAAACTGAACCATTCGGCAGATAAATCAGTTGATAAATCAGGCGGTGTTCCCAATTTTATGGGATGAACTTACCACGATATCTGGGAGAGCTTTGCTTTATTTTATTCATAACGCATTCGACAATGTTTTTGCCAGAAGATTTTTTGGATTATCTACTAAAACCTAATTTTTTCTTTAGGGTAGTAATTCTATGGCAGCCGCGTGTAGCTTTGCTTGTATTATGCTCGGGATGCACCCAGAAATTCAGGTTCGTAGGTCATACAGAGGCGTAAGCGCCCACCCCACTTAAAGACAGAGTTGAATTTTAGGGAAGAGTGCATGGCGAAATACAAGATATTTTCCAAAATGAAAATCGAACAGTGACGACGGACGATGTGTCCAAAATGAAGTATCTCGAGAAAGTTATAAAAGAAACTATGAGATTGTTTCCTACAGCACCTTTAATAGCTAGGGCTATAACGGAAGACATCCAACTAGGCAAGTATAGTAATTTCTTTTACATCTCTTCCCTTTCCAAAAATGAAAGGGTTGCGATTGAAGAACGTAGTGATTCGGTTTCTTATGAATTTGCTTTTTGCTTTTTAGATGGTTACTTGTTACCAAAAGGCAGCTCCTGTGTCTTGGCAGCAATGAAAGTTCATAGAGATGCCGAATTTTGGCCTGATCCACTAACATTTAACCCTGATAGATTTGACTCAGACCAATTCGCTAAAATACATCCCTACGCTTACCTTCCTTTCAGCGCAGGACCACGAAACTGTGTAGGTAAGAGCTTCACGCTTTAAATAACTTTGTTTTCAAGTCTGCCTCAATATTCTGTAGATTATATTAGAGGTTATACTCTGCAACATACGCTAAAACTATTTCTTATTCAAAAATAATAGCTTGAACGTATTTTCAAATGGAACACAACCGTCGATTATTCCAACCCCCTTCATTGGAATAGTCAAAGGATCCACACCCTTTGGTGGAGCAAAATGGTTGGTTGCTTGATTCGCATAAAAATTATTTCTGAAATTTTGAGGTTATAAAGACATTCTAGGCTTTAAAACACAAACAACACACAACTAATAAATGAAACGTGACACAATAAGTTTAATAAGAGCTGAACACAAGAAATCAACAGTTTAAACCACAGTAATTTGTGAAACTGAAATATTTTGTTTAAATATTGTTTAAATATTTTATAAAACTGAAGTTAAGTTCATATCCTTTTTAGGCTTAAAATACGCAATGATACAGATGAAGATTATAATGAGCGAAGTGATAAGGAACTATGAAATCTCCACGGATTACAAAAGTGTAGCAGATATTAGACTCGAACAAGACATTGCGATAAAAACTTCAGATGGATTCCGAGTAGCACTAAAGAAGAGAAATTCAAACTAAACATTCAAACTAAATATTACCTGTAGTAAATGTAATTTCTGGATGATTGTATTGAAATAAAAGATTTTTTTTTTTTTTATTTTAATACTACTGCATATCTACAACTACTCTACAGCGGAGTATTAAGTAAATGAGATGATTGAATTTTAACATGTAGGAAGAAATTATACAGTGATAATTCTTCTCCTAGATTTAGATATTTATCTTATCGTGGTAGGTCCTGTGGCCATTGTCGTTTTAAGCGTCTGATGGGTGGCATACCAATATCCGGGTCAGTGAGTTGCTCCACACGTGGGTTCTCGTGATCATGAAGGCTTTTGAAGTGCATCGTCGCAAATCTTGATATTTCTTCTGTGACAAATGAAACTCCAAGGTCTTTATGAAGCGTCTGGTTTGACACATACCATGGTGCATTGGTTATTATGCGCATTACTTTTGACTGAAAGCGCTGAATAATTTTAATTCGTGTTGGTTTGGCACAACCCCACAATTGAATTCCGTACGTCCATATCGGTTTTAGAATAGTTTTGTACAAAAGAATTTTATTATCAACAGACAATTTTGATTTTCGCCCTAAGAGCCAGTACATCTGTTGGAACTTGAGATTCAGTTGTGTTCTTTTGCACTGTATATGCCTGTACCATGTTAGGCGCTGGTCTAGGTGTAGTCCCAGGTATTTCGCTTCTGTTTTGACTGGTACTGGAATACTGTCAATATTTACTTGCGGGCAAACGGAGAACTTGTTTGTGAAAGTAACTTGTACGGACTTCGATTGATTTGGTGTTATTCGCCAATTCTTTAGCCACACTGGGAGGAGGTCGAGATGGTCTTGAAGATGTTGCGATGCTATTTGTCTGTCTTCATGTATAGACAGTACTACAGCGTCGTCAGCGAAGGTAGCGATTAACGTTCTTGGGGTTTGTGGTATATCACTTGTGTATAGGAGATACAGTAGGGGACCTAGGACACTGCCTTGGGGTACTCCAGAATTTATTGGGTGTATATCTGACAGGACGTTATTGTGTTTTATTGAGAAAAATCGGTCAGACAGGTAGGATTTTAGAAATAAGTAATGACAGTTAGGAAGTAGGAGTTTTAGCTTGTATAGTAACCCTGTATACCACACCTTGTCAAATGCTTGCGATACGTCAAGGAAAACCGTTGCGCAATATTTTCCTGCTTCCATGCTCTTGGCTATTTCGCTGACAATTCTATGTGCCTGCTGTAGCGTGGAGTGGTTTTGGCGAAATCCAAACTGGTGTGTTGGTAGCAACTGTTGTAAGTCAATATCTTCATGAATTCTTCGGAGAAATAATCTTTCCAGAACTTTACCTAATATGGGTAAAAGGCTGATAGGTCTATAAGATGCAACGTCCTGTGGTGGTTTTCCTGGCTTCGGGATAACTATTATTTCTGCGTATTTCCACGAAATTGGGAAGTAGCAGGTACTAAGCATTCGATTATATAGCGAAGTAAGAAGCGTTATTGCCCTTTTAGGTAACATTTTCAATATTTGAGCCGTTATTAAATCGTAACATGGTGCTTTATCTAGCTTTAGTTTCTTTATTACTTGACGGACTTCACTCTGATGTTTAAAAGATTTTACTGGTAGTGACATTTGACAAGGAACATCCAAAAAATTTTCGACTTCTGGGTCTCGATCTGGTGTTGCAGAGGGAGATGGTTCAAAAACCTTGGAGAAGTAACCTGCGAAAGTGTCCACCTTTTCTTTGTCAGAACGAGACCATGCTCCGTTTTCTTGTTTTATAGGTGGAACGTGTGGTTGAGGTCGTTTAAATTTTTTTGTCGCTTTCCATATTGTATGATCCTCTCTTTTGAGATTTGACAAATAATCGTTAAAAGCAGAGTTTTGAAATTCGTACAGGACGCTTCGAAGTTTACGGTTTAACCTATTATACTCCAGTTTATCGCGAGCATTGCGCGATCTCTGCCATTTTCCTCGAGCCCTTCTTTTTTCAGCGATAAGCTGTCGGATATGTAACGGAATGCTGCCCGTGTCTGGCGTTTCTTGATTTTTGGCCGGGTTAGCTTCCCAGGCCGCTTCTTGCAACAGATCTGTATAGTAATTTGCCGCCTGGTCGATCTTTTCGTGGGTTTTTAAGCAAAGTTGCATATTTATTTTTTCATCGATGATCTGACGAAATTTCTCCCA
The DNA here is from genome assembly GCA_963966045.1 of Xestobium rufovillosum. Taxonomy (NCBI): domain Eukaryota; kingdom Metazoa; phylum Arthropoda; class Insecta; order Coleoptera; family Ptinidae; genus Xestobium; species Xestobium rufovillosum. Next base: position 31,140,421 of record OZ014498.1, on the reverse strand, counting down.
GTCAGTTCTTTTAGACGTAAGTTTGGGGCTATTTGCATTTTTAATTACTGTTGTACTAAGGTTGGCTATGACGGGTGTGTGATCTGATGAGAGTTCGTGATTTGATTCTAAAAGGGTGTTATTTCTGGATATGCCTTTAGTCACGAAGAAGTCGAGCAAGTCAGGAATCTTGTTTGGATCTGTAGGCCAGTATGTAGGTTCGCCAGTGGATAGGTAGTTTATGTTGCCTTCAGTTATGACGCGGAGAAGATTTCGACCTTTTGTGGTTATTAGCCTAGATCCCCAGCTCGTATGTTTCGCGTTCCAGTCACCCCCTATTATGAATGTGTTTCCTAAGGTTTGGAGGAAATGTTTATATTGCTCGGAAGAAATTGTGTGTCGGGGTGGGCTGTAAATTGCTGATATAACGAAAGACCAAGGATTAGCGTTCAAATATACACTTGCAGCTTGTATCGGTTCCATCGAATAGTGTGGTAACTCGTGGTGCGATATGGAATTCCTTATTATAATTGTTGCCCTACCGTGAGCGGTATCATCAGGATGGATGGTATTGTAAAGAGTATAGTATGGTATGCGAAAAACAGTTCTGCTTGTAAAGTGAGTTTCCGATACCAGCATAATGTCTATTTTGTTTAAAGTTAGAAATGCAATTAGTTCTTGTTTATGGTTGATTAGTCCGTTAGAGTTCCACGTTGCAATGCGTAATAGTTTCGCCATTAGGGATGTATTTTGTTGATGACAGTTGTAAGTATGTTAAGCATAGTGTTGTTTTGATTCATTAGTTGGGTAAACATGGTTCTGAATTCATTTAGGAAGTTTGTTAGAATAACTTCAATTCCATTTTGTTGTCCGTCCTCCCGTCGTTTTTCTCCTGCGGCGGCTTGTGCGTATGTGAAATTATTGGTCTGTTTACTGTTGCTCTGTGCTTGAGGTTTTATTGGGATTGGAGGCTTCGCATGATTAGTTGGTTCCTGCGTTTTGTACGCATTTTCGGGTTTGTTTGTCTTGTTTCTTGCTTCTATGAGATTTTTGTATACCGAACAACCCTTGTAATTTGCTGGGTGATTTCCTGCACAAAGTGCACATTTTGCCGGTGAATCTCTATTTTTAATTTACTCTCAAATATCTAAATATAGTAATACTATAGTGAGTGTGTAAATATTTACTAACAAACCTATAATGCACCATGTGCAGCCAGCTGATGCAGATCATACCGATGGGTACGTAAATGGACAGTCTGATAACAAAAATCAAAATAACATACAAAACAAACTTCCAAGATCATATGCTCCTCAGCAACTCCCTCCTTCCAATACTCAGTATTCTCCCACTAACAGCCACACACAACGAGGCCCTAGTATATCAACTGCATCGGAAATGTCAGTAACCGTCCAACCGCAGACCCAGAGTGGACAATACCAATACTACGACGCTATACAAAATAAACAACCGACAGACATGGATGTATTACAAATGGACAGCGAAACTGAAGACGATGTAACGAACATAAATAAGCACACATGGCAAGTCGTCAAAAAACGAAAACTTAACAATCTATCACCAAATGGCTCTCCTAATGTATCTCTAACGCCAGATATCAACTTACGAAACAGATTTAGTCACATAGCAGTCGATGAAGATGCATCACCAAATAACGACGAAACAGCTAAAAACAATCAGACCCCAAGAGACCACAAGCCTCCGCCAATCTTTGTTTACGGCGTACTCAATTATACAGCAATGACTGACGCTATTGCCAATGTAGCTGCAGATGAACAATATTATACGAAAACACTCTCAAACAACACAGTTAAAGTTAATGCACACACACCTGAGACATATAGAAAGATCATTCAATACCTAAGAGAACAAGACATAATTCATCACACTTACCAACTCAAACAAGATCGGGCTTACAGAGTAGTAATTAGGAACCTGCATCATTCTGTACCCGTTGATGAAATAAAATACGAACTACACAAATCTGGCCACGAAGTGAGAAATGTGTTAAATATTAGACACAGAGTAAATAAACAACCACTTCCTCTATTTTTTGTTGATCTAGAGCCAAACACAAACAACAAGGAAATCTACGACATAAGATGCCTAAACAACACGAGAATAAGCGTGGAACCGCCAAGGAAGAAAAACGATATTGTACAATGCCTGAGATGTCAAGCATATGGTCATTCTAAAACCTATTGCACAAAACCATACAACTGTGTTAAGTGCGGAGACCAGCACGACACCAAACTTTGTAAGAAAAAATAAAAGATTTGACGAAAAACACGTTTATTAGAAATACTACCTGACGACAATGCATGGATAAGCACAATAATATTGGTTCTTGTTTTCACTTTTGACGGCAGTTTCTCCAAACGCGGTGTTATTGTCAGGGTTCTGTCCAGGATCAGTCCGAGATAACGTTGAACCTGCAGAATTGTCTTCCACAGGATTCTTTGACACATCTAATGTTCAATATCTACATCGCGTATATGCCAACTGTTACATTACACAAATTCATGTTCGCAGAGGGCAAAACAGAGCCCCATGGTTATCTTGAGAAACGTATGGAATTTTTTTAGGAAAATTTAAATATAGGGGTTCTTCGTAAATTATTTTCAACAGTAGACAGCTTACGGTTTCTAGTGCTAAATTTAAAACCTGAAAAAGAAATAAAATAATACAATTTTATTTGACACAATATGTTTCTTATAAATATGATAAAATTACAGGTACGATAGATAATATTTATGTTAATTAATTTGATCCTCTCTTCTTCAAAGCTACTCGGAACCCATCTGTAGCTTTTATCACAATATCTTGTTCGACCCTAATGTCCGCCACACCTTTGTAATCTGTGGAGATTACGTAATTCCTCACTACTTCACTTATTAAAATCTTCATTTCAATCATTGCATATTTTATACCTAAAAAAATGCGACATTACTAATGACTTTTTCACAACATGTGATAAACATAACTTGAGGCATGACCTAAATGTAATAATTAAAGTTACCAGTTAATAGCGAATGTATATACTCAAAACGAACTTCTTCGACAAAAAATCAGCTTAGAGTGGATCGGTATGCCCCAATGAACAATTTTTGTTTTGTAAAGGTTCCATCACCGAATTATAAAACTTTTAGTAATACAAATTGTTGATGTCAACCTTTCAGTTTTAGAGTTAAAATGGTGGGCTCTATAAGTGTTACCGTTAGCAAGGTTTAGTTTAGTAACCTTATATAACCTAAGTTTTATAACACAAGTGATAGAGATATAACTGCTACCCTTATATTGCTTCTTATAGGCGTTATGATCCTTTCAATCAAATAACGAATTTTTTTTCGCGATCTTTATGAACATTTATACATTTAACTTCAAAGTTCCCGTCATTCGGCGTATTTGCAACACTCATAACCTCAAATAATATATTTTACGCGTCGTGTTGTTTAATGTTTAGGGTATTCTTATGGTGAGAGTAAGTTTTATATTTATCCCAGCAAACACCTATATGGAAACTGAACACTAGTAGTTTTATAAATTGGTAAACATTATAAACATTAAAGTGACTTAAATTGATGATGGAAACGTTTCTGTTACCGTTTTATAAAACATGCAGTTCTTGGGCTTTTTAGGATTTTTACATACCCACTATAAAACTTTGGCATAACTTTATAAACATTCAATATAAACTCGCAACCTTAATAAAACCCTTATAGAAAGCAGCAGTTACTTAAAGGGATGAAAATTGTTTATTGAGACTGCAACTCCTTGTATGTCCACCTGCGTACTTCCACTACCACTACCAGCAGTGCTTGTATTGCAGTATACAATTTCTGACTTAACATGATAGTCGAAAACAAATATTCAAAAAATGGTGCACTTACCCACACAGTTTCGTGGCCCGGCGCTAAAAGGAATATAAGCATAGGGATGTATTTTAGAGAACTCGTCGGAATCAAATCTATCTGGATTAAATGTTAGTGGATCAACCCAAAATTCGCTATCCCTGTGAACTTGCATTATTCCCAAAATACAAGAGGAGCCTTTAGGGAAGGTGTGACTGCCTAAAACGGAAAAAATAGTACACTCTTTTCTGGAACAATTACATACATTCGCATTGGCTATTTACTATGACTATTATATTTCTATCGAGGGAAGAATTGCAAATGGAGTGATGTTACTTGCCTAATTTGATGTCTCCGGTTATAGCTCTAGCTATAACTGGTCCTGCAGGAAACAATCTCATAGTTTCCTTTATAACCTTCTCAAGATATTTCATTTTGGACAAATCTTCCACCTTTACCGGACGATTTTCATTTTGAAAAATATCTTCTAGTTCCTTATACACTCTTCCCTAAAATTATTTAACCTAAATGTCCTTAACGAATGCAGCTATTTTTACGTACGAACGAACCTGAATATCTGGGTGCATCCCGAGCATTATAAAAGCAAAACTAATTGTGGTTGCTGTAGAATCACTGGCCTAAACAAAAAATAGACCCTTAAATAATTCCTGCGAAAAGTAGCTACATTTGCCGATCTAGACTCTATAATGGGGAACACAAGCTGTTGCATGATACATACATCTTTCAAAAAATTTGAAAAATTTTAAATTTAAAAATCTGTACTTGAAAGGGTTATTAAACTGGATCTAAGGAAAACGCGGAAAAAGCTGATTCGATGGCCACTCGCATTCCTCACTCGTTGGGCTCCCTTGCCGATTGGTGGTTGATCCTTGAAGAAAGTGGGACCGAAATCAGGGTGTTGCGCTTGTCAAAATCCCTATTTAACTTTCCGAACTGGTACGTCAGAGCCTGCCATTTAAATATGCGATCGCAGGTTTCGTATTATTTAATTTTGAAGAAACGAAGTCTCAAATCCAAATAATGAAAGTTGCTGAAACTATTAATTAACACAATTTTTAAAATTTGCGAGTTTTCCCCATCTAGACTTGATCAGTAATAAAGGGGAAAATTTTTAATTTACCGCCACTTCTAAAGTGATGACTTCATCTAGGATATCCTTATCAGTAAAAATTCCAGTTTCCTCAGATAGCTGAATTAAATGGTCCAAGAAGAGTTTCCGTTTTGTTACTGATCCTTCTATCGGTTTCTCTAGAATTAATTTATTTTTCCTGTATTCTGCTCGTCTCTTCTCTATGATCTTCAAAATGTTTAAAAATAAGTGAAATGTTATTATTTCTTATGTGTATTTGGTAGTCACCGGAAGTGCTGCACTGTTGTAACCCTCAACACTTTCTTTCATTATTCTACCATATTTAGTAGAGTAGAAAATGAAATCAGGCCATAGCCATACTTTCGTAAATCTTAAAAATGTCACTTGTAGACCACTAAAAAAATTATGCAATCACATGTGTGAACTCAAAGAGGTTTCTCATTACTATTACTCTGCCATCCATTTTGCAACTTTCGATTTCCCAAATTGTGCATCAATTTTTGTATCAAGCGCAGTTTCTAAAAATACATAGTACGTTCAAATAAAAATTCCAAAATTATTTACCCCGCAATCATTTACCCCAAATAGCGTCCAAGGTACAGAGGATTACTGCTGGAAAAACGTCAAAGACGCCTCTTCCATCATCCTTTCTTAAATTTTTCACCAAGATTTTCGAATTTTCATGCAAAATTGGAATGTAAGAATTCAAAGTGTTTGAATTAAATGTAGGCGAAATTATTTTTCGATGCACCTTCCATATATCGACTAAAACAATTCAATATCAAGTTAATATTAAGCCACACGAATAAATTTATAGCACCATATAACAAAGACACCACCCAAGCAAAGTACTTTCACTCATTTCAAATTTCTTCCCAGAATAATTACCAACCGTCAGATTTTAAACTAAGACAACCGAAATCTGATGACAAGGTGTGTCTGAACTGACTTATGCAGAACCATTCTTTTTTCTCACTTCTTATAACTTCAAGGATATTATATTATTTTAACTGTATTGTACCTACCTGGCGCAGTAAAAAGCCCATTTCCCACTCCTGGTCGCGCAAAATGGTACACTAAATCCTTTTCTAAAGCTTGGGGACTGTTAAGGATTATTTCAAATTGTTCCGGCCGATAAATACCAAAGTATAATCTAGGCCCTAACCATAACTTTAGGGGCGAATTATATTTATTAAACGCTTTGCTTAAGATGGTCAGAATATCTGTAAAATTTAGTAACAGTTAAAATAAGTCGCAAAGAGGAACAGAAAATGAAGTTCCTGACTGAATTTCCAGACAACTTGGCACAACTTAATTTGTCCAGCGGAAAATATTGTCGTATGTAATTAGACGAGCGGTTTTTATTTTGTGGGATAAATTTCTGTTTTGAACTCGAGCACACATTACCCTATTCCGTTATGGATATAACCAGGACAATGGCAGGTTATGAATGTTTTTACAGCTTAGATGCAATCAGGACCATCACTAATAATTCCATAAAGTATAGTAAGCCGATCGAGTGATGGCGAATGATGGGGGGGCCAATGCGCGCAGGCAAGATCCCGCCTAATCGTAACGAAATTAACAGGCGGTCACTGCATAACTCGATCGGTTTACTGTATTTATTGCAAGTTCTGCACAAACTAAATCGAATATATACATCGTGGGTATTTACCGTGAGTAGAACCAGTGAATAGGAGGCCACTTCCGAATATTGGCCAGCCAAATGGACCGTCTAATTTCGCAGCAGCCTTGTATAAATGTCTTCTCATCCAGTGATACCATATTAACAAAACCAATAGAGAAATTGTCAAAAGACTTAAAGCGTTGCCAAAAGTTTTATTTTCTCGAACCATTGCTATAAATTGCTTAATTTCACCTGAAACAACAAGTTTGAAAATGGGGTTTAAAAATCATATTTTATTATACCCACCTTATTCTAATAATAATAAAAGTAAACGAGTTAAAAAGAGTTAACAAAAATATTTCAGAAGATCACCATATTTTTTTTGTACAAACACTATTAAAAGTAGAATTTTTCACGTTTATTGCCACGATACAAAATACAGGGGTATATGTAGACATTTGGGGTATGCGTAGACCGCTACTTGAGAAAATTATGGTGGTGCACAAGCGAAGAACAATATCCAAAAGGAAGTTTTTGGTGAGCTCTTAAGTGATACCTGGAGAAACTAAATTACCAAAGAAAACATAATTTCAGAATTCCTCAAGCTGAGTTCGATCAAGTAAAACTTGCTCGCTTCAACGTGCTGCAGATGCAGCAAGAGATTCAAATAAGAAACAACGATAGGGATACTGAAGCAACTCAAAACTGTTACTGCTAAATTGTAAAAGAATAAATGTGTTATGCATACGGGTGTATAAAGTAAAATGCATACTTTCATCTTCACTTATCAGATTTAGATCATTATTGACTATAACATGGAAAATAAGAGCTTGTCTGCAGTTGCCCCAAATTGCGTTGAAAGAGAAACGTCATAACACACTTACCCCACATGACTTTCACGTGTTATTCTGAGTAAAAATGTATTTGTGGCTCGTCCGCCAAACTCTTCGGATTCGTCACAACAAGTTATACTTTTACTCCTAGTAAGACAATACAGGTAATATTTTTCTAAAATTGCAAGTCTTGTTTATTATCATAAAAATACATACATACATACATACTTGCAGTACAAAGCGCGAACGTAACTACTGGAGTGGTTCTTCCCTGGAAATTGAGCTGTTCTTATGCTCTGACTGTATGTATATGTTGAGTCTTAATCTAGCAGTATAAAAAATAGTAATTAACTATTTAAACACAATTTGTTTAAAATTAGTTATTAAATAATTAAAAGGAAATCAGCATACTTAGGTAATTATAATAATGCTTATTGTGGTTCCACCGTAGCAACACACGTGGCTTGTTTTACAAAACGGTATAGTAACGTTCATCTTTCATTGATCACCATGGAGTGAGGTACGACGGTCTCTTCTAGTGATAACCGACGTGTGATAATTTTTCTGTTACCCAGATTTCTGTTCTGACATTTTCTTCAAAGGTTATAACCTATATTAGCTTATGAATATGAATTATGGAAAAAAAGTTCTTGTGCGGTTTCGTTTTTTCAAATCTTAAATTTAAGTTGTGGTCACTATATATTTCTGCTCTTGGATAGCTTCTGCAGTCTCTAACTTGAGTTCTAAATCTTCATCTAACAAGAATGTAATATATTTCTTCTTCATAACAATTATTCCTGATTCCGAATTTCGTCCAATAGACCATGTGGGAATCACTCTAAAATCACCGCTCCAAAAGTCTCCAGTTTCTGAGCATTGCACCTGACTGATACCTACATATGTCTAATGCTAACCTATCCATCTCAATTTTCCAACTTTCCTACAACGAGTTTAGAAGCAAGTTCCCCCATCCCCACTCTTTGGTCCACAGTTGACTGCATATAAAAAGAATTCTTCAAATAACATTGAGTCAGACTTTTCATTATTCTTTATTTTCAACCGGTTTCAAAGAAATTACAGGTACCATAGATAATATTTATTTTAATTAATTTGATCCTCTCTTTGTCAAAGCTACTCGGAACCCATCTGTAGCTTTTATCACAATATCTTGTTCGACCCTAATGTCCGCCACACCTTTGTAATCTGTGGAGATTACGTAATTCCTCACTACTTCACTTATTAAAATCTTCATTTCAATCATTGCATATTTTATACCTAAAAAAACGCGACATTACTAATGACTTTTTCACAACATGTGATAAATATAACTTGATGCATGACCTAAATGTAATAATTAAAGTTACCAGTTAATAGCGAATGTATATACTCAAAACGAACTTCTTCGACAAAATATCAGCTTAGAGTAGATCGGTATGTCCCAATGAACAATTTTTGTTTTGTAAAGGTTCCATCACCGAATTATAAAACTTTTAGTAATACAAATTGTTGATGTCAACCTTTCAGTTTCAGAGTTAAAATGGTGGGCTCTATAAGGGTTACCGTTAGCAAGGTTTAGTAACCTTATATAACCTAAGTTTTATAACACAAGTGATGGAGATATAACTGCTACCCTTATATTGCTTCTTATAGACTCCTTATAGACGTTATGATCCTTTCAATCAAATCACGAATTTTTTTTCGCGATCTTTATGAACATTTATACATTTAACTTCAAAGTTCCCGTCATTCGGCGTATTTGCAACACTCTTAACCTCAAATAATATATTTTACGCGTCGTGTTGTTTAGTGTTTAGGGTATTCTTATGGTGAGAGTAAGTTTTATATCTATCCCAGCAAATACCTATATGGGAACTGAACACTAGTAGTTTTATAAATTGGTAAACGTTATAAACATTAAAGTGACTTAAATTGATGACGGAAACGTTTCTGTTACCGTTTTATAAAACCGGTAGTCCTTGGACTTTTTAGTAATTTTACATACCCACTATAAAACTTTGACAACCGAGCAGTAGCTTTATAAACATTCAATATAAACTCGCAACCTTAATAAAACCCTTATAGAAAGCAGCAGTTACTTAAAGGGATGAAAATTGTTTATTGAGACTGCAACTCCTTGTATGTCCACCTGCGTACTTCCACTACCACTACCAGCAGTGGTTGTATTGCAGTATGCAATTTCTGACTTAACATGATATTCGAAAACAAATATTCAAAAAATGGTGCACTTACCCACACAGTTTCGTGGCCCGGCGCTAAAAGGAATATAAGCATAGGGATGTATTTTAGAGAACTCGTCGGAATCAAATCTATCTGGATTAAATGTTAGTGGATCAACCCAAAATTCACTACTTCTGTGAACATGCATTATTCCCAAAATACAAGAAGAGCCTTTAGGTAAGGTGTGATTGCCTAAAACGGAAAAAATAGTACACTCTTTTCGGGAACAATTACATACATTCGCATTGGCTATTTACAATAACTATTATATTTTTATCGAGGGAAGAGTGCCAAATGGAGTGATGTTACTTGCCTAATTTGATGTCTCCGGTTATAGCTCTAGCTATGACTGGTCCTGTAGGAAACAATCTCATAGTTTCTTTTATAACTTTCTCGAGATATTTCATTTTGGGCAAATCTTCCACCCTTACCGGACGATTTCCATTTTGGAAAATATCTTCTAGTTCCTTATACACTCTTTCCTACAATTATTTAACGTAAATGTCCCTAACGAATGCAGCTATTTTTACGAACGAACGAACCTGAATATCTGGGTGCATCCCGAGCATTATGAAAACAAAACTAATTGCGGTTGCTGTAGAATCAAAGGCCTAAACAAAAAATACATAAATTTTTTAAAAGGTGTTGATTGATTGACAGAATCTTTAAAACTTCCTAAGTTTCCCCATCGAGATTTAATTAGTAATATTGGGAAAACTTTTAATTTACCCCCATTTCTAAAGTGATGACTTCATCTAGGATATCCTTATCAGTCAAAGTTCCAGTTTCTTCAGATAGCTGAATTAAATGGTCCAAGAAGAGTTTCCGTTTTGTTACTGATCCTTCTATCGGTTTCTCTAGAATTAATTTATTTTTCCTGTATTCTGCTCGTTTCTTCTCTATGATCTTCAAAATGTTTAAAAGTAAGTTAAATGTAATTATTTCTTATGTGTATTTGGTAGTCACCGGAAGTGCTAAACTGTTGATACCCTCAATACTTTCTTTCATTATTCTACCATATTTAGTAGAGTAGAAAATGAAATCAGGCCATAGCCATACTTTCATAATTCTTATAAATATTACTCGTAAAAAACTAAAAAAAAGTATGCAATCACATGTGTGAACTCAAAGGTTTCTTATTACTATTACTCTGCTATCCATTTTGCAACTTTCGATTTCCCAAATTGTGCATCAATTCTTGTATCAAACGCAGTTTCTAAAAATAGTACGTTGAAATAAAAGATCTAGAATCATTTGCCCCAATCATTTACCCCAAATAGCGTCCAAAGCACAGAGGCTTACTGCTGGAAAAACGTCAAAAACGCCTCTTCCATCATCCTTTCTTAACTTTTGCACCAAGATTTTCGACTTTTCATGAAAAATTGGGATGTAGGAATTCAAAGTGTTTGAATTAAATGTGGGTGAAATTATTTTTCGATGCACCTTCCATATATCAACTAAAACACAATGCAATATGAAGTTAGTATTAAAGTACAGGAGTAAATTTATAGCGCCATATAACAAAGACACCACCAAAGAAAAGCAGTTTCACCCATTCTAAATTTCTTTCCACAGTATTAATTATTGAGAAAATAATTACCAACTGTCAGATAGCAAGATATTGTTGAATTGACCTAGGCAGAACAATTCCCTCTTTTTCACTTCTTATAACTTCAAGGATATTATATTATTTGAACTGTTTTGTACTTACCTGGCGCGCAGAAAAGACCATTTCCCATTCCTGGACGGGCAAAATGGTACACTAAATCTTTTTCTAAAGCTTGGGGACTGTTAAGAATTATTTCAAGTTGCTCCGGCCGGTGAATAGCAAAGTATAATCTAGGCCCTATCCAGATCCTTCCCGGCGACTTACGAGTATAATTATTAAACAGTTTGCTTGCAATGGTCAGAAAATCTGTAAAATTTAGTAACACTTATGGATATACCAGGAAAATGTCAGGTTCGGAATGCTTTACCAACTTAGATACAACCAGGGTATCACTAATGATTACATAAAGTACAGTAAGCCGATCGAGTGATAGCGAGCGGTGGGGGGTCAGTGCGCGCAGGCAAGATCCTGTCTAATCGCAACGAAATTAACAGGCGGTGGTGCAGAGTGCAATTACGTGTGGTGTGCATCCCCATCTCTCGCCATCACTCGATCGGTTTACTGTATTTATTGCAAATTCTGCACAAACATCGTAGGTGTTTACCGTGAGTAGAACCAGTGAATAGGAGGCCACTTCCGAATATTGGCCAACCAAATGGACCGTCTAATTTCGCAGCAGCCTTGTATAAATGTCTTCTCCTCCAGTGATACCATATTAACAAAACTAATAGCGAAATTGTCAAAAGACTTAAAGCGTTGCCAAAAATTGTATTTTCTCCAACCATTGTTATAAATTGCTTAATTTCACCTGAAACAATATTTATTTAGAAATGGGCCTAGCGATGTATGACTAATATGTGGTACTAGGCAGCATAGTAGTGCTAAAACTCAGTTCTCTACATAGACTACCAGAAAGTAAATCATAACAATTTTGTTTTTGAATCCTAAATGATTTTATTCTAAAATTTCGAGCTTAGTATTATAAGACAAAAATAAATACATACCTACTTGTAATGCCAAGCACTAATGGAAGTTTTGGAATAATTATTTTCAGGTAACAACAGTTTTTATATTCTTCATAAGTGCATCATTATTATTAATTAATAAGTGAAATAAGAATGCGTTTTTTGATGATCAAAAAAATTCTATACTCGATCATTAAATAATAATAAAAAAAATAAATACATCTATAAGTAAGTAATTTTAATAAACAAGCGCGTACAAATGCATTTTTATAGTCATGTGATTCGTCTTTTCACGTATTTATTGTATAGCAAATGTTTCTGGTATATATCAAATTCATCAGCTGGTAGAGCTGTCCGTATCGATATGGCAATGAAAATAAATAATCGATATCTCGATTGGTACAATTTCTTATCTATCCATATATCGTATCGTAAACACATAAATAAAATTACAAAAATGAAAGGATTAAAAAAAACTTAAAGAACCGTTCACCATTCCCCAAACTTAAACAACTTTGCTGGTGGAACATTGCGTGACACCCGTTTATCGGTTCTTCTGGATGCGATGGGGCACACATTAAATGACGTCATGCGCCAACTTGACCCAAATCGGTGCACTATCGTGTTCTATCTCTATAGTAGGTATAATTGTGGATGCATATTATAACAAAACATTAAAGTGACAATGGTCATCACTATTCTTATACTGACAATCATAGTAAGTTTAATATTTGAATTTCCTAATGTTGAAGCTATATTTAGTAATGTAAAAGCAAAAATATATGTATACGTACTTTCAATGTTAAATGCTAATGGAACTTCTCGAGTGGATAACTGAATGATTTTCATATTCTTTGTAAACATTACGTTGTGGGTAAAGTAACAGTGCGATGCAATTAATAATTAATTAGTAATTAATAAAATTATATTTTTTAGACACAACATTCATTAAATAATTTAAAAAATACGTATACTACGCTGTTGTCGGACTATTATTAATAATAAAATTGTCTTTCTACACAAACTTTATTTTAAAATAATTACAGGTATTATGTTTAATGTTTAATTTGAAATTCTCTCGGAATCCATCTACAGCCCTTATCACAATATCCTGTACGACTCTAATGGCTTCCACACTTTTGTAATCTGTGGAGATTGTATAATTTCTTACTACTTTCATTTGAATCATTGCATATTTTAGACCTAAAAATAAATATTTAAACATGAATTACTGTTCTAAAATCTTTGTATTGAAGGTTTTGCTTCAAAGTAGAGATAATTGTAACAGGTGACTTTATTATGTCCCAAATAAAACTAAAATTGCAAATGTCACAAAAGAATTAGGTCTGTAAAATGGTGAATATTTTAATTGAGACTGACGCTATATCGACAACTGCTTTTTTAACTTTCTAGCTAATTTTATTATAAGAAAATTAGGTAATTTGGTCAAAATTCGACTGCTGTTTTTTTAAGTGACTTCCTCGATGTTCCAATCGCCGCTAACCCTTCTTCGTCACGTGGCGTGGACTAATCAATGACAAGTTTATTAATAAATGCTGAATTAAACCCCCATGATATGCTTACCCGTGCATAGTCTTCAGATGGTATTAACGCGGGGGTATTATTTCTAATAAACGTGCGTTTTTCGTCGTAGCCTTTATTTCAATACAATCATCAAAAAATTACATACTACAGGTAGGTAACGTTTAGTTTGAATTTCTCTTCTTTAGTGCTACTCGGAAGCCATCTGAAGCTCTTATCACAATGTCTTGTTCGAGTCTAATATCTGCTACACTTTTGTAATCCGTGGAGATTTCATAGTTTCTTATCACATCGCTCATTATAACCTTCATTTGTATCATTGCATATTTTAAACCTAAAAAGAATATGACTTGATTTCAGTTTTATAAAATATTTAAACAATATTTAAAGAAAATATTTCAGCATCAAAAATTACTTTTTCAAATTCTTGCTTCAAGTATAGTCAATAAATTGTAGAGTGTGAGTGTGACTTACGCCACAAATTAAATATAAACTCTAACATAATCTACAGAATATTGAGGCAGACTTGAAAACAAAGTTATTTAAAGCGTGGAGCACTTACCTACACAGTTTCGTGGTCCTGCGCTGAAAGGAAGGTAAGCGTAGGGATGTATTTTAGCCAATTGGTCGGGGTCAAATCTATCAGGGTTAAATGTTAGTGGATCAGGCCAAAATTCGGCATCTCTTTGAACTTTCATTGCTGCCAGCACACAAGAGCTGCCTTTTGGTAACAAGTAACCATCTAAAAAGCAAAAAATGGTTTACTTTTCTGACCTGCCATGTCTCAAATCATAATTTTTCTCCAAATTTCTTGATACTTTATTATCAAATTACGATACTTGCCTAGCTGGATGTCTTCTGTTATAGCCCTAGCTATTAAAGGTGCCGTAGGAAACAATCTCATAGTTTCTTTTATAACTTTCTCGAGGTACTTCATTTTAGACACATCGTCCGTCCTCACTGTTCGATTTTCATTTTGGAAAATATCTTGTATTTCGCCATACACTCTTCCCTAAAATTCAACTCTGTCTTTAAGTGGGGTGGGCGCTTACTCCTCTTTAAGAAATACGAACTTGAATTTCTGGGTGCATCCCGAGCATTATACAAGCAAAGCTACATGCGGCTGCTGTAGAATCACTACCCTAAAGAAAAACAACGTCGTTAGTCCATGAAAATTAGGTTATCTCATAAAGTATCCCAGAAAGTTTATTCAGCTGATATAGATTTTTAAATTTTGCAGAATTTTGCTTACTCAAGGATATACACGGAAGAAAGAAATTTCTGTTAATTACCCCCCATTTTTTGAAAGTCGCACCCCTGCAACCTCTTCTTTATTCGATTCTACAATCAATTTACTACCGAAATCCAAGAACTTTAAACCAAGCAATCCCATAGCTCTAGTGGGAGGTGCATCTAATTAGTGATCTAAAAATAGTTTTTATTTACCGCAACTACTAAAGTGAAGACTTCATCTAGGATATCCTTATTTGTCAAACTTCCTGTTTCTTCAGATACGTGAATTAAATGGTCCAAAAAGATTTTCCGTTTTGGCATTAATATTTCCTCCTGTTCTTCCGGAATTAATTTATTTTTATGATTCTTCCTGTACTCTGCTCGTTTTTTCTCTATGACCTGCAAGATAGATAGGAATAAGTGAAATGTAAATATGTATATACTGTTTATATTTGGTAGTTACCGGAAGTGTTATTTTATTGCCATTCTCAATACATTCTGTTTGTATTTTACCATATTTGGTAGAGTGGAAAATTAGATCAGGGTACAACCAAATTTTTGTTAATCTTAAAAACATTACTTCCAAAGTACTAAAAAGAACATGTAATCGCATGTGTAAACTCAAGCAACTCTCATTATTATTACTCAGCTATCCATTTTGCAATTTTGGAATTCCCTAATTGAGCATTAATATTTACACCTATCGCAGTTTCTGAAAATATTGCCTTCAAATGAAAATTGGAAAATTATTGCAGTTAAACTTACCCCAAAGGCCGTCTAAAGTGCATAGGTGTACTGCTTCAAAAACGTCAAACATACCTCTCCCATCGTACTTTTCCAAGTTCTTCACTAAGATTATCGATTGCTCTTGGAAAATTGGGATGTAGAAGTTCAAAGTTTTTGAATTAAATGTAGATGAAATTATTTTTCGATGCACCTTCCATACAGGAACTAAAACCGAGTGCAAGATGAAGTTAGTTTCAAAACACAACGAATAAATGTATAGATAAGTGGTTTCACTCGAATTTCAATCTATGCAGAATCATAACTTTTCTTCTTCACGTCTGACTTCAAGAACCGCGTTTGTTGTTTATTTGTACATACCAGGTGCTGTTAAAAGTCCATTTCCCGCTGCAGGACTAATGAAATCGTACACAAAATCCTTTTCTAAAGCTTGGGGACTGTTCAAAATTATTTCCAATTGTTCCGGTCGGCTAATACCAAAATACAATCTAGGACCCAGCCACATCTTTCCGGGCGACTTATATTCTTCAAGCTTCCTAGTTATAGTGTTCAGTAATTCTATAAAATTCAGTAACAGTTCGAAGAAGTCATTTATGAAATATGAGGATACTAAGCTTCACTATTTCTGCCTAAAAATGGGAACTTTCAGTACGAAATTTTTTCCTTTACTTACCGTGAGTATTTCCAGTGAAACTGAGACCGCTCCCAACGATTGGCCAACCAAATGGACCATTTATTTTAGCAGCAGCAATGTACAAGTGTCTTCTCCTCCAGTGATACCGCAGTAACAAACCTAATAAAAGAATTGCCGGAAGAATTAAAACTTTGTCGAAAATTATGTTTTCTAGGATCATTCTTATTTATAAAATATGTTGATTTCACTTTAAAATATATTTGGAAACTGGTCTGTAACCTTCTTAAATTTAAGTATATACGGGAACCTGAATGTTTTTTTCGTTAGAGAGATAAAAATTATCATACTGGAATTTAATTTATGTATTTATGTAGTCTACATAACAGTTGATGGTTTGTCAAAATGAATAAATAGGAAATTAGGTAATTTTGATTAGAATACTCCAAGAGAAAAGTACTTTCACTTGAGAAGATACAAAAGTACACTATACAGGATGGCCCATTACTGCGGGGACGGTCTATATCTCTTGAACCATTCAAGGCATCAAAATGAAATTTTGCAAGTGCTTAGGAAATCCCATGCTGCATCTTATAAAAGTATTTTGGTGTATACAGGGACTATTAATTGCACATTTAATAGCCAGTTTACTAAGCTTCTGATTGATACAGGCATTGCCAGGTCTGCGACTGATAGTTTCTACAGAAATTAAGATTGAAACTTGCAAATTTCCAATTTCACTGTTATTTTTTACAATTTCATTCGGATTTCACCTATTTTTTCACCCAAAACCAAAAAAAAATGCTTAAATTTGGTTTCTGGGTAAAACTAAGTCAATAGAATTTACACTGACACAAAAAATCCCATTGCAAAATTGCTTCTTGAAGGTAAAATCGATTTAATTTTTATTAAGTATATTAATTCAAGTATGCCTAAAACGGGTAGTTTTCAAGATATTCTTACCGAGAATTAGTATTATTGTGAACAAATATAGCAAAAAGAATAAAAATAGCTGGAAATCGCAATGTCTACCAGAACCAAGAAAACTTAAATTTGTGCCACTCACTCTCTAAATCAATTTAGTTACGTACTTTTATTGTCTGTTTTCAATTTCTTCTTGTCATATTTAGCTTATTAATAATTTGTATCTACTTTTAACCGTTTATCTGTCCTGAAGCTACCCAAAGGACTTGTACCTTGACGCAGTTCTAGTAATACTGGGACGGGTGGGATGGCTTGCGCGCTTCAATGATCTAAAGAGCCGAACCATAGGTTTAACCATATTGGAGGGGTTTTTATTTGAGAAGCCAGACTAAATCAAGTCACTGAAAGGGGGCAGCAGCTCTTTCAGTAATCATAGTGGCAGAGATCGTGAGGGTCGGTATGGCACTGTGATACACACTACTGCGATGTGGAAGGCAACGGGAAACCACCACATTATTATATCCCTGGTACAGCGTACTTCGAATTTATGATGATGGCACTTTCTGGAGTAAAATATTCCGGAGGTAAAATAGTGCCACATTCGGATCTCCGGGCGGGGACTGCTTCGGGGGGAGTCATCAGAAATGATAAGTGTAACATCTCACGAGTCGGAGCGTGGAATGTTAGAAGCATGAAACAAGTAGGAAAGTTAGAGAATTTGAAAATTGAGATGGATAGGTTAGCATTAGACGTAGTAGGTATTAGTGAAGTGCGATGGCCAGAAGCCGGAGACTTCTGGAGCGGAGATTTTAGAGTAATACACACAGGATCTGTAGGAGGAAATTCGGGAGTAGGAATTGTTATGCGGAAAAAAGTAGGGCAGAGTGTAGAAAATTTCTTACAGCAAAGTGACAGGGTAGTTATGGTTAGGTTAGATTCGAAACCTGTAAAAACAGTAATAATACAGGTATATATGCCCACTTCTAACTACAGTGATGAGGTCGTAGAGGCAGTTTATAGTGATATTGAACATGTGCTAGATTTTGTGAGAGGACACGAAAATTTAATAATTATAGGAGATTTCAATGCAGATGCCAGGAGACCTAGGGAGATATCAAATAGATTACATTCTTGTTAGGCAAAGATTTAGAAATCAAGTTAGGGATTGTAGAAGTTATCCAGGAGCAGATATAGATAGTGATCACAATATAGTCGTTATGAAGGCCAATCTTAAATTTAAGATTTTGAAAAAACGAAGCGGAAGAAGGTATCTTGACCCAGAGAAACTAAAAGATGATGATACGCGCGATAAGTTCGAGAAAAAGACAAACGAAGTACTAAAGGGCGCGGGCGAAAATATTGTTAGGGACATAGAGGAAGAATGGAATTGCATTAAAAATAGTTTAGTTTCCTCAGCTAGGGATATTTTGGGTCATAAACAGAATGAAAGTAGGAAACCCTGGATAACAAAACATATTGTGAGTCTAATAGAGGAAAGGCGCAAATATAAAAATAGGTTAGATGAAATAGGGAAACAAAAATATAAGGCGATCAAGTGGGAAATTATTCGGAAATGTAGGAAAGCGAAAGAGCAATGGATCGATGATAAGTGCAAAGAAGTGGAAAATAAGTTCGAAATAGGAAAGACTGATGAAGCATATAAAATAATTAGGAGAAATTTTAGAGAAATTGGATCTAGTACCAAAAGCATTAGGAATGAGGCGGGAGATATCCTAATCGAAAGCGGGGAGAAGGCAGATAGGTGGAAAGAATATTTAGGAAACTTATATGCGGGACAGGAAGTGCAAGATATATTAGAAAGTGAAAGCAGTGTAGAAGGGGATAACCTAGGGAGTCCTATAATGAGAGAAGAGTTTGAGCTAGCACTAAAAAGTTTAAGGAATAATAAAGCACCAGGTATAGATGGCTTGCAGGCAGAAATCTTAAAGTGCGCAGGTCAAGAGGTAATAGATCGTTTATTTAAATTAGTTAGTCGCATATACCTGACAGGCGAGATTCCAGAGGATTACAAACAGAACATCATGGTAGCTTTGCCAAAAAGGAAAGGCGCGGATAGATGCAAAAATTTTAGAACTATCAGTTTAACTTCCCATGCGTCAAAAATTTTAACTAGAATTGTGCAAAGAAGGATGGAGAAAAAGGCGGAAGAAATATTAGGAGAAGATCAGTTCGGATTTAGACGAAATAGAGGAACGCGCGAGGCCATTCTAGCTTTACGAGTAATTATAGAAAAAACGATAGAAAAGAGAAAGAGCGTATATATAGGATTTGTAGATTTAGAAAAAGCCTTCGACAACGTAAAATGGGGGAAGATGTTCGAAGTGCTGAGAAAGGTAGGGATGAAATACAGGGACAGAAGAATAATACATAATCTCTACAAAGAGCAAAAGGCAGTTATAGAATGTGAGCAGGAACGAAGGGAAGTAGATATCCGGAAGGGAGTGAGACAGGGATGTGCATTGTCACCTCTAGTTTTCAACTTATATATCGAAGATGCGATAAATATTGTTAAGGAAAGAACAGCCTCAGGGATTAATGTACAGGGCCAAACTATTAACATGCTCAGATTTGCGGATGATATAGCAGTGTTAGCATCTAGCAAAGAAGAATTAGGAGCGGCTTTGAATGAAATGGAAGCAGTTTTGACACAGGGCTACGGCATGAAAATCAATAAAAAGAAAACTAAAATTTTGGTATGTAGATGGAGTGAAAATAGAACTAAAATTGAAATACAAATAGGAAATGAGAAGATAGAGGAGGTCGCGGATTTCTGCTACTTAGGAAGTAAAATAACCCAAGACGGTAGGAGCACTAAAGATATAAAACAAAGAATGGCGCAGGGACGAGTTGCGTTTAACAAAAAGGAACAACTGTTATGTTCGAGAACGGTTAATATAGAGACTAGGAAGAGACTCTTAAAGTCGTATGTATGGAGTACGGCATTATACGGGTGCGAAACTTGGACAATAGGAGAAGCGGATAGAAAAAGAGTAGAAGCGTTTGAACTGTGGTGTTACAGACGCATGATGAAGATACCGTGGATATATAAGGTTAGCAATAGGGAAGTATTAGAAAGAGTTGGGGAAAGGCGAAAGGTATGGAAAACAATAAAGAGTAGGAGAGATAGGATGGTAGGACACCTTCTAAGACACGAAGGAATAGTTCGCGACATACTAGAGTCAGAGATAGGAATAAAAAGAGGTAGGGGTAGGCCTAGATTAGACTACTGCTCTCAAATACTTAGGGATGTAGGATGTTCTACTTTTAGGGAAATGCGTAGGTTAGCTCAGGATAGAAAAGAATGGAGGTACGCGTCCAACCAGTCTTCGGACTGAAAACCTTATGATGATGATGTCCTGAAGCAACTCGAAATTTCGAAACAAGGAATTCAAAATACGCAACAAAGTTACCTAACTAAATCGATTTAAAACGGGACAGGTCCGAATTTAAGTTAAATGGGGAAATCCGAATAAAATTGTAAAAAATAGCAGTGAAATTAAAAATTTTTAAGTTTCAATTTTAATTTCCGTAGAAACTGTCAACCGCAACCCTTGCAATGCCTGCATCAATTAAGAGCTTAGTAAACTGGCTATTAAATGTGCAATTAATATACAGGGTGTTCCATTTGAAATTCTTGAAAAAAAATCAATTATGAGTATGTTGACTACCCTGTATAATACAAAGTACTAGGGCTGGGAAAAGTATCGTTACTTAAAGAAGGTACCGATACCTAATCAAGAGGTATCGAAGTATCGAATATATCGATACCGATACTTTCGATACCTCGATACTTTCGATACCTCGATACTTTCGATACCTCGATACTTTCGATACCTCGATACTTTCGATATCTCGATACTTTGATACCTCGATATTTTCGATACCTCGATACTTAACTGCGTTAAGGTGAACTTGGAACTAACATTAAATCAATTAATTAACAAAGTCTTCCTTGATGAAGTTCTACCTCATAAAGAAAAAGAAAAGTTATGTGGCATAGCTGCTCTGTTGTCAAGCACAAGTACAGAAAATTCAGTGTTTTCCGCTGCTACGAAAGAAGATAAGTTGAAAATGGAGTGCAATAAATATGAGGCAATGGGTACCATTAGCTTTTCAGAGAATCCTCTTGCATGGTGGAAATTGCACCAAAGTGATTTCCTATTTTAGCGGAATTTAGTAAAAAAATTTTATTAGGCCAAGGCACAAGTACAGCATCGGAACGTGTGTTTAGTTCTGGTGGAAACGAAAGTACTGTAGCAAAGGTTTTAACAGAATTTGCAAATAGAATAGTCTGTGAATCTAGTTCGATAAAGAAATCGTAGACAGCTTCGGTAAGTAGGCGTCAGTAGTGCCACAAACATGGATCCAGATTGGCACTAAAGTGGCAATATCTTAACATCCCATAATGTGGTATACGCAAAATGTGAAGACCCTGTATATACCAAAATAATTTTACAATATGCGGTATAGGGTTTCCTAAGCACTTGCAAAATTTCATTCTGATGCCTTGAATGGTTCAAGAGATATAGACCGTCCCCACACTAATGGGCCATAATATATTTTGTATATGATTTGTTTATAATAGACGATAATGCTGCGTAGTAAATTACTAAGTATTTTTTTTTCTTCAAAATCTAAAATTTCTATAGATAATTGCCATGTCAATCATTTATCACCGCATGATTCGCTATTAGTTCAGCCAGTGGCGGCTCGTGACTTGTTCACGAGAGTTTACTCTACCAAAGAAAACATTAACTTTCGAAAGTTAGTGATGAATTTTTAATCGACTAAAATAGTTTAAATATTAAGTAAAATATAAATGGATATAAAACAAAATAGTCCCGCCATCCGTTCTGTTAACGTGGCATTAAAAGCAGAAGCGACACAATAGCGTGGTATCGTTCTTGGCTATGTCAATCTGAAACCGATAGATGTCATTGAATCACGGACGCCCCGGTTTTTCTAAAGAGCTAAACGAGGCTTCGGAGAATTTAATTCAATATTTCCGAAATATGGCAATAAAATTATTCCAAAAATTTATGTGGAAGCTTTAGTTTTAAATGATGTAGTCTACATAATTGTAATTCGGTGAATAAAACGCAAAAAATACGAAAACTTCCTAAAAAGTAATAATAAACACCAGATGGACAGAAGATTAAAACTTTACATCCACTCAAACTAGTGAGGTAGAGCGCCACTGAAACCTTGCTCCTTTCTTTCTTTCCCAAATATGTAAATCAGTAGTTAATTAGTTGGATTACGGAGAAATAGTTGTTGTTTTATGATGTAGATAACATCGTTTTATTTACTATAAATAACATCAGTATGTCATTTATATTTCTTGCATACATATAACCTTCTGTCAGTTAGGTACAACACAATTTTGTCACCATTATGCGGTCGCAGTAGACTTGAAGTGACCGTGAAAGCACTGAAGACTCAATAAGATATTTTTAATTTATTTTTAGCTTCTTGAACCTCCTGCCAAGTACTGCCAGTATTTATTACCTATTTCTTATTATTATTATTACTAATAAACTTGTGTCTTTCTTTCAATTCTTTATTTTAAAATCATTATAAAAAAATTACAAGTAATACAGGGAATATTTAAATTGAAAGTCTTTTAGTAAAAGCTACTCTGAATCCATCTGAAGCCCTTATCACAATATCTTGTTCAACTCTAATATCTGCTGCACTCTTGTAATCTGTGGAGATTGTATAGTTCCTCACTACTTCGCTTATCAATATCTTCAGTTGCATCATCGCATATTTTATACCTACAATGTTAGAAGTTTTCTAAAATGTTGAAACAAGATTTTCTCAGAACCTTGTTGTTGAAAGAGATGATGAAGAAATTATTGAAGGATAATGCGGGAATTCTGCAAGAACTGAGAGAAATCAAGGGCGAGCAGTCTATCTACAAAAGGGAAATAGAAGAACTAAGGAAGGAAAATGTGGAACTGAAGAAAAAAGTCTAAAGTTTGGAGGAAAGAATAGAGAGAAAAATAAGAAAGAAAAAAAGGTGCAATATAGTAATTAAGGGGATAGAGGCAAAGCCGGAAAATACGAGTAAATGGAGATAGAATTAGGAGTTAAACCAACAATCCATATGGTACAAACATTTCGTCCCAGAAGAACAGACATAATGCACGTAGCAAAAGTATGCACCGTGGATGACAAAATACAAAATATGAAGAATAAGAAGATACTGAAAGGCAGAAAGGCAGAAAGATACATATAGATGATGATCTGACAAAGAACGAGCAGGATATACAGAGAAAAATTGGATAAGTGGCTACAGGAGAGGCAAAAGAGCAACGGTAGCATACCAAAAATTAATTTTAGAAGGCTAAGTGTGAACACAAGCTGGTGATAAAAGAACTGAATATATGGATAGAAGGTACAAACATAGAACAAGTTAGTGTATTTCAATACCTAGAAGTTGAAATAGAGATGGTATGGGAAGCAAGGACACAGGGCACAAAAAAGGGAGGAAGATCGCAGAGGACATGGAACAGTGGAGTTGCTGAGGCACTGGAACGGAGAGGGTTCAGATGGGAGGACGCAAGAGTAAAGGCGAGAAATAAGAAGGGGTGGGCGAATTTGTTATTTTTTCTTCCTCTATTATTTTTCGCTCTTCTTCATTTTGGCATACATTTAACTTCACATCAGGGTAGAAGAAGATGCTCTTCTATCATGGTTCACACTATATGGTACTGGTACTACTCGAGGCCATGAAGACGGGAATCTCTCCTATCCTGATCTCAGACGAATCAAGATTCTGTTTGAGATCGTAAGATGGTCGTGGGAGAGTTTGGGAAGGTGGTGACATCCTGTATTTGAAACAAAGAATAGCAAAAGCATGTCGCACTTACCTACGCAGTTTCGCGGTCCAGCGCTGAATGGAATGTAAGCATACGGATGTATTTTAGCGAATTCCTCGGGTTGAATGTTAGCGGATCATGCCAGAATTCGCTGTTCCTTTGGACTTGCATTATTCCCAAAACACAAGAGGTGCCTTTGTGTAACGTGTAACTACCTAAAAGTTAAAAGAAAAATTGTAGCGAGCCAATTAATGTATCAAAACTTTTAGAAAGGGAAAAGTTGCTTGCCTAATTTGATTTCTCCGTTTATAGCTATAACAGGTGCTGTGGGAAACAATCGCATGGTTTCCTTTATGGCCTTCTCGAGATACTTCATTTTGGGCAAATCGTCTTCCCTAACTGGGCGATTTTCATTCTGGAAAATTTCTTCCAGCTCGCCATGTACTCTGTGCTAAAATTATTATTTAACTGTGTCCCTGATTGAGGCAAGTATATTTATTATTTCCCTTTTACGAACCTGAATTTCTGGGTGCATCCCGAGCATTATAAAAGTACAAATACTTATTAAAAATTTTCATTTACTGCGACTTGCAAAGTGTTGACTTCATCTAGGATATCCTTAATTGTCCAACTTCCAGTTTCTTCGGATGTCTGAATTAAATAATCCAAAAAGATTCTCCGTTTTGGTATTAGTCCTTCTTCTGATTCTTCTGGAATTGATTTATTCTTATGGATTTTCCTGTATTCTGCTCGTCTCTCTTCTATAATCTTCAAAATGTACAGGAGTAAATGGAACGTAATTATTAATTATTTATATTTGGTAGTCACCGGAATTGTTAATTTGTTACAACCCTCAATACATTCTTTTAGTATTTTACCATATTTAGTAGAGTTGAAAATGAAGTCAGGCCATAGCCATGGTTTTGAGATTCTTAAAAACACCACTTCTAAACCACTAGAAAAAAATATATAACCACATGTGTGAACTTCTAAGAATCTTATTATCTTTACTCGGATATCCATTTTCCAGCTTTCGATTCCCCAGATTGGGCATTAATTTTCGTACCTAACGCAGTTTCTAAAAATAGTACGGTCAAATAAAAATTCCACAATCATTTCAGCAAAATTTACCCCAAACCGAGTCTAAGGTGCAAAGGTTTACTGTTGGAAACACATCAAACGCTCCCCTCCCGTTGTATTTTTCCAAATTCTTCACCAAAATTTTCGATTGCTCATGGAGAATTGGTATGTAAGAATTCAAAATTTTTTGATTAAATGTTGGCGAAATTACTTTTCGATGCGGCTTCCATATAGCAACTAAACACACAATACACAAATAAATTCAGTAAACGAAGACATATCAAAGAAAAATCTATTTCTAGAACATTTCACCATATCCAAAATAAGATCTGAATGCTGGAGCAAGAGACTTACCAGGCGAAGAGAAAAGTCCGTTTCCCACTCCTGGACGCGCAAAATTGTACAGTAAATCCTTTTCTAAAGCATGGGGACTGTTAAGAATTATTTCGATTTGTTCCGGCCGGCTAATACCAAAATATAATCTAGGCCCTATCCATACCTTTAGAGGCGACTTATATTCATTAGACAATCTGGTCAAAGTATTCAGAATATCTGGAAAATTTAGTCACAGTCAAAAGAGGTGTAGGAATTTTGTGAATTTCGGACATGTGTACAATATAACCCCATTGGGACAATTTTGCCAACATTTCCTTAAATTTAAGATTTTGAAAAAACGAAGCGGAAGAAGGTATCTTGGCCTAGAGAAACTAAAAGATGATGATACGCGCGATAAGTTCCAGAAAAAGACAAACAAAGTGCTAATGTGTATATGGAAATTATGAAGTGTCTGTACAATTTAATCTTATAAACAAATTATAATTGAATTACAAAGAATGCCATAATAAATTGTGGAAATGACACGTTCTGAAAGCTTTTCCAGTTGAACATCCTACATCACCAACTACTTGAGAGCAGTAGTCTAATCTGGGCCTACTCCTACCTCTTTTTATTCCTATCTCTGACCCTAGTATGTCGCGAACTAACCGTTCGTGCCTCAGAAGGTGTCCTACCCACCCTATATCTCCTATTCCTTACTGTCTTCCATAAATTTCTCCCTGAGCCCTTCCTAATTCTTCTTTGCCGGATGCTAATACTGCTGTATCATCCCCGAATCTGAGCATATTAATAATTTGGCCCTGTATATTAATTCCAGCAGCTATTCTGTCTTTAACAATATTAATCGCATCTTCGATATATAAATTGAAAACTAGAGGCGATAACGCACATCCCTGCCTCCCAATTGTATTTTCTAGAAACATTGTTGTGCAAACTGTGTTAATTTCTAACTGTGTTAATTTCTCTTAAGAAACTGGTCTCTAAGTCCTTTTAAACTTGTATATAGGCAACCCTGACCCTTTTTTTGTTCGAGAGAAAATAAGTGCTGTTTTATAACATTTTCTGTAACACTTGCCTACCAGAATCTAATTTTTTGTGTTAGTTTGTTACGCTGCAGAATAAACATGTTAATGTTTAATATTTCGCCTATTGCTCAATCCCAAGCGGTTTATATATTTTTATGTTTATGATAATAACAATAAAAATTTAAGAACATGAATCCATTTACCCTTGCCAGAGCATTGGTACAAAATGGCCCTTACTCGACATGATCGTACAATGGCATAAAAAAGAAGCCCGTGTTTATTTAAGTAATTTATTTAAAAGCAAATATGAAGAAATAGGAGCATATAATATTAATTTAATCTAATTTGAACTTCTCTTCTTAAGAGCTACTCGGAACCCATCTGTTGCTTTTATCACAACTTCTTGCTCGACTTTAATTTCAGCTACACTTTTGTAATCTGTGTAGACTTTATAGTTTCTTACTACTTCACTTAACAAAACCTTCATGATCATCATTGCAAATTTTGAACCTAGAAAGAGCATACATATAGTTACACAGAGCATATTTAGTTGAGAAGATTGTAATTTGCGACTTATGTCTCAAATAAAATGAAGGAGGTAACACTATCATAGAAGACTAGCAAGTGACTTCCCTGTCACATAATGTATTGTATGAGATGTTAACCTCTTACTGGATATAGGAACTCCTGGGAACAATCCTGATTGCAGGATATGTGGAGAAGAGGAGGAAAGCCACCATCACATACCATAGGAATGTGCGGCTCTTGCAGCAGCAAACGTGCAAAATTTGCAGCCATGATTGCAGAACCAAAAGTAATAACAGATGCACCCATAAGTCTTGTCCTCAAATTCCTTGAAGAGACCGAACTCACGAGGTAAACACACGTATGAGGGCAAGTCTATCGTCCAGTTTTTCTTTGAGTTCTGGTAACTTGAGAACTTCTAGTACTTACCTACACAGTTTCGTGGTCCAGCGCTAAATGGAATGTAAGCATACGGATGTATTTTAGCGAATTCCTCGGGGTCAAATCTACCGGGGTTGAATGTTAGTGGTTCTGACCAAAATTCACCGTCCCTGTGGACGTTCATTAATCCCATAAGACAAGTGGAGCCTTTAGGTAACGTGCAATCATCTAAAAAAAGAAAAAAAGTCATACACTTCTGTCGCAAGTAATTTTCTACTCAAACATATTGTATCTCCGTAATTACTTTATAGTAACTGTCACTCGTTCATCACGATGTCAAAAGCTACGAATTGCTACGGTTGAGTAGAAAGAAAGAAAGAAAAAAAGAAAGAAAGACAGAAAGAAAGAAAAAAGGAAGAAAGAAAGAAAGAAAGAAAGAAAGTTCAAGGTCTGTCAGTTGACCAAAAAGGTGATTCTTCTTATTGACTTTGAAGAAAGCACCCCAGCACTCCCGAATGTTATATCTTCAGCCCACTAGTTTATAAATACGAAACAATCGTACATACGTATTTTATTTATAACTGAACTGGAATATGACATACCTGACTGGCTTCTGCAACTGCTCTGGTGAGAGAGAGCTCCTCCTTAATACACATTTCCAGAGCAACGCCCTCTACCAAATACATAACACTGAGCAAATTACGACAAAATATTTTTGAGAAAAGTCGTGGGAAACTACTATGGGCATTAAAATTAATTCATTTTATTCGACAACTGGACGTACGAGTAATATTGAAAAATTTGAATACGAGTAGGTATACTTACTTCAAATAATTTATTAGATATTTGAAACAGCCCTATAGACTTCATTGTATGGAGAAAAGAAAGCAGTAAATGTATCATGTAGATTCAGACTTTCATTTTCGAACTGTACAGGGCGAACTCGTTTACCTGATACAGATTGTGTCGCAATGCTGAATTTTAAGGTTGAACTCATTCATAGGTCTCGAACAGGTCGCGCCGCGAGCAAACAGGACTAGAAAATTTAGAAGCAAATTATTTTCTCACTAGGCGGTCGCGGACTCGCCGAGGTCCTGACACGAGCGGTTTGACACATTCGCTGAGAATCTGAGACCTCGTCTATATAGTTTTACAAGACGGTATCTGGTGAAGTCAGGCATGCTAGAAACTAGTCAACATTTTGTCACGAGTTGCTCCACAAGCGGCGTCCATGTGTTTACGCGAGTATGATTCACCACAAATAAACAGACAGCTGTTTCTATGGCGTTGACCTTGTTGTTTTTTATGCCCGATTGCTGGAACCAATCTAATTCTTGTAGCAAGCAAGAGGCCAGGATAACAGTTTGTAGTTTTTGTTTTGGACATGCGACAAGATGAGAAGAAAGCGATAGATTCGAGCAAATATACGTGTTAAGTTAGTGTTACAGTACATACGTATAGTGTATTTGGCGTTTTGGTAACGGTACGTGTGTAATTTGTTGAGATCAACAATGAATACAAAATTTTCGTGTTTACATTGTTTAACTTCATCTTGCTCAAATAGAAGAGCAATCAAAAACACTTCTTCCGTTGAACTCATCTTTAAATTAAATAAAAAGCACGAATTGAACGTAAAAACTGTTAACGTTCTTGCCTAATTCTATATCACCGGTTAAAGCTCTAGCTATAAAAGGAGCTGCAGGAAACAATCTCATAGTTTCCTTTATAACCTTCTCGAGATACTTCATTTTGGATAAATCTTCAGTCGTAATCGGACGATTTTCATCTTGGAAAATACCTTCCAGTTCGGCATATACTCGTTCCTAAAAATATTCGAATATGTAGTTAACTCATTCAGGTAGTTATGTGTATCTTGGCGAACCTGAATTTCTGGATGCATACCGAGCATTATTAAAACAAAACTACTTGTAGATGCTGAAGAATCACTGGCCTGAGGAAGAAGAATTACTTTAACAGTAACTGTAGCAATTTAAACACGAGCAATTTTAACTCTAGTTGTGAGTCTAGAGAAGAAAGATTAAACGAACTTACCTTAGTGAAGTTCTATCGTAATTATATGTAGCACCTTTTTCGATAGTAGTACATCGAGTTAATATGTGTACGTGACCACAAACCATTCAAAGTCTCTGTCATTCATTGTTGCACTTGAAGCCGAAAAAGGGGCTTGAGAGGGCGCCGCATTTAATTAAGGTAGAACTTCACTTAAGGTAAGTTCGTTTAATCTTATTATTATATTTGCGCCATTTTCTCAAAATCAAAAAAGTAGATGTTCAAAGCATGGGCAACAATGAAATAGAAACAAAGCAACCTTAATTGATGGGTACAAATTGCCCGGAAAGAATCATTATGATCACCCAGCGGTAAATTATATATCTTGAAAAAAAGGCGCAAATATATAGTTTATATTTACCGCCACTTGTAAAGTGTTGACTTCATCTAGTATATCCTTGTTTGTAAAATTTCCACTTTCTTCGGATACCTGAATTAAATAATCCAAAAAGATTTTCCGTTTTGGTATAATTCCTTCTTCCGACTCTTTTGTAACTGAATTATTTTCATGATCTTTCCTATATTCTGCGCGTTTTTCCTTTATTATCTTTAAAGTGTAAAGGATTAAGCATTATGTTACTATTTATTACGTGTATGTGGTAGTCACCGGCATTGCTACTTTGTTGATATTCTTAATACATTCTGTTTCTATTTTACCATATTTAGTAGAGTAGAAAATGAAATCGGGCCATAGCCATGGCTTTACGATTCTTAAAAACATCACTTCTAATAAACTAAAAAGAATATGTAATCACCAATAACCTCAAACGTCTTTCATTGTAATTACTCTTTTATCCACGTCGCATATTTCGACTTCCCAGACTGCGCATTAATTTTTCCCCCTAGCGCAGTTTCTGAAAATATTTCCGTCAAATAAACATTGTAAATTAACTGTTGCAGTAAATGAAACCCCAAATAATGTCCAAGGTGCATAGGTTAATTGTTGGAAAAACGTTAAACACGCCTTTCCTATCGTACTCTTCCAAATTCTTCACCAAGATTTGCGACTGCTCATGGAAAATTGGTATGTAAGAATTCAAAAGTTTTTGGTTAAATGTGGGTGCAATTATTTTTCTGTGCAACTTCCATATAGCAGCTGAAATAATTTTAGGGCTGAAAAACATGAAGATATTCGCATTGTAAAAAACGAAGACTTCCTCAAAGAAGGTCTTATACTTTTTACTGCTTGTACATACCAGGCGCAGAGAATAGTCCATTTCCCAATGCAGAACGTGCAAAATGGTAAATTGCATCCTTTTCTATAGCATGGGGACTATTAAGAATTATTTCTAATTGTTCTGGCCGACTAACACCAAAGCCTAATTTAGGCCCTATCCATGCCTTTACGGGAGACTTATATTCTTTAAGTTCCATACTTAAACCTTTCACTATATCTGTAAAATTTAGTAAGAGTTAGCAAGTCAAAAAGAGGAGTGGCAAATGCTAAAATTTATTGGAAACATGGACGAAACGCTGCAATCAGGGTATTACCCTGGCTGCAATGTATTCCGGAGATTAAAATAGGAGGATTTAATCAAATTTACATCTGTCCTAAAGTGCTTCATTTTGAACATCAAAAATCTTCAAATAAATAATATTTTTTTAAATAACGAAAGATAATGTCATAAAATACAGGGTGTTGTATTAAGGATTGACTTCTAACTGTTTATAGCTTGCTCAATGTAACATTGAATATTGAACACACTGTACAAAATTAAAATAATTTGGCTATGTCCTCCGAAAGAATAAGGACCTTGTTATCACCGGGGTGAATATATTTCCTTATAATTTCCAAAAATTTTCAATAACCAGAGAAGATAGGTACCTATTTTGACTTCTGATGAAATTTGCATTAAAATTGAGTGAAGAATCCGTAATATTTTAAATAGAGAGGTGTTTATGAAAACCAACAGTCCCAAGAATATTTGTTGCCAACAGCATTATCTATAAAGTTTTTTAATACCTTAATGGTCAGTATCTAGCACTTACCGTGAGTACTTCCCGTGAAACGGAGAGCGTTGCCAACGATTGGCCAATTAAACGGGCCATTTATTTTAGAAGCAGCCATGTACATATGTCTTCTCCTCCAGTGATACCGTATTAACAAAATTAATAGTCCAATTGCCGAAACAATGAAAGCCTTCTCAAGAACGTCATTTCCTAGTAACATTTTTGTATAAACTGGGCGTTAATTTCACCGGAAAAAATATTCGGAAACTGTTTTTAGATCTTGCTTAATTTAAATATATACCATATAGATATATAGGATATATTGGTGACGCATTTCATAACCAGTTTTTATATAAAATAAGCTACCTTACATTTGAATAGGTACCTATTTCTGCACGTTTTTTCTGCCCATGCTAAGACGAGAGTTGTTATTCTCGAGAACAAGGTGTCTTCTACCGTTTCGTTTTTTCAAAACCACAAATTTAATCTTTTATATTTATTTGTGCCAATTCTTTTATTTGAATTTATTAATTTTGTAAACTTATTGGCAAAATAAACTATTTTATGTAAATAATCGACGGTTCGGCCCTGGCTAGGGTCTTTGGCAAGAATTTTATTTAAAAACGTATAACAGTATAAAAAAGTGACATAATTTTTCTAATAAAATTTGTAAATAATAAGATAATAACTATGTATCTAAAATTAAAAATAGAAATTATAATACTTAGCACATTCAATTGTGATAACAATTTGGAATAGGAAATAAGTAAATGTACACATGTTAAGTTAATATCAAGTGGTAGAGAGCAGATTTAGGTTATTATATTACTGTAAATTTGACTTAAATTTTGAATGCTAGATCTGTCATTTAATAATATATTATACACGAGTTTATAATGAATGCTATTATTACCGAGGATGAAGTTTACAACACGAGCGAGTTTTGTAATCATCCGAGGTAATAATAGCATCATTATAACGAGTTGTATACTACACGACTATCAAAAGAGATTCCCAGAAAGAATGTACCTTCATTTCCCTTCTCCAGTGTAAGAAAGATTCATACATACGCTCTCAGGTATAATGTGTTGGTTTTTTGGGCAATGAATCTAATGAGGCAAGTTCTGCAGCTTCTTTTATTGCTGGTGCTGTTAAATAAATCTCGTTTTCACTCTCACTACTCATTATATCTTCTTTTTTAGAATATGCATTTCAAATTAAAAGCAAACGATGCTGATTTGACGTTTCAATTTGAACTGACACATCGCGATCGCGGCCTACTAAATAAATGTAAAAAAGGGTCAAAGAGATGTTCCTATTGGTGTAGTGAATAATATTCATTAATCACTGCAGTGATTAATGTATCTAATTATGATTGAAGAAACACAAGTATAAAGAGTATGTTGTAAGATAGTCGTGGACAAAGAATTTTTTCTACACCTATTTAATTATATGACAATTATTCGGATTTTCTTCGTGAAATATCGTACCCATAATTCACTGTAGTGAGTTATAAATCATAATTCACGGCGTTTCGGCCAATCACAAATATACTAGATTCAATAATCACTGTTTCCCTGATCCAATGATATTTTATATCGACCGCGATCAACTCTTGCTGGAGCTGACAATCGCTCGGGTGACAGCCAAGTGTATCTCGCCATATTACTTGTTTACGTTTTCCAACGTATGCACTTCGGTCGAATAGGTACCCATATTAATCCGTACAAACTAACAATTCAACCACTAAAACTGCCAGAATTTAACAATGGAAGGGACAACTCCAAATTTATATATTACTAACTGCACAAATTTCAATATATATTCCTAGTAAGTAGTCCATTTATTGAAAAATAAAAATTAATGTATTATGATAGTGTTCCATTAAAGTTATCAAATTTGTGTCTAATTTATTTATTTAATAGGTGTAGAAAAAGTATAGTACCTATTATATTCGCGATTATGACCATTATTCACTCAGATGATTTGAGCCACTCGCCTTCGGCTCGTAGGCTCAAACATCATCTTCTTAAATTAAATATAAAGGAAACTTTCATTCTTTTAAATAGGTGGTTCAAAGATTTTTCGATTTTTTCGAAGGCATTTTTGATTGCAAACCTCTATACGCAATTAACTTTTGAAAAATAACTACGTCAGAAATTTGTAATTTTTGTTTTATCTGTTTTATCACTGTCAAAGAAAAGTAATAGGTATTTGCACGAGTTTCCCGCATATGACGGAGATTAGACCCCCGCAGGCGCAGATACACGGAGTAGGTAGATGCTAGAGATAGAACACTATGCCGCAGCGGAAAAAGCAATATTTTGTTATTTGCTGTAACTCGGTCAGTATTGCAGATATCGATATGATTTTTTCACTAAAAACTTCTACATAATTGTTTCGATTGAATATGTATCTATCTTGTACAATAAAAAAATTTCTCGCGTGGTGAAAATTAAGGTGCACAAAAATGACGCGTGTACAAAATACCAAATTTCTGACGTATTTATTTTTCAAAAGTTTATTGTGTATTGAGGTTTGCAACCAAAAATGCCTGGAGAACATTTCAAAAAAAAATAGCTTCCTAGCTGTCTCCAGAACGAAGATATGACGATGTAAACTGAAATGTTGGAAGAATTTTTCTAAATTTTACGAAAAAAATCATTTTTAGGGCCAAGGCCGTCCCAAATGAACGGGCGCCCTCTGGATTCGGATTCAGCGGGTGATTTTACATCGAAAACAGTTTTCAAAACAAGTGTGTCCTCGACTTCGGACGAACTCTTTAAATAAGCGCTTTTTGAGATGGCTACTCCCCGACTATATGCAAATGGCATAAAAAAGAAGCCCGTCTTTATTTAAGTAATTTATTTAAAAGCAAATATCAAGAAAGCAAATATAATATTAATTTAATCTAATTTGAACTTCTCTTCTGGAAAGCTACTCGGAACCCATCTGTTGCTTTTATCACAATATCTTGCTCGACTTCAATTTCAGCTACACTTTTGTAATCTGTGTAGACTTTATAGTTTCTTACTACTTCACTTAACAAAACCTTCATGGTCATCATTGCAAATTTTGGACCTAGAAAGAGCATACACATAGTTACACCGAGCATATTAATTGAGAAGACTGTAATTTGCGACTTATGTCTCAAATACAATGAAGGAGGTAACACTATCATAAAAGACTAGCAAGTGACTTCCCTGTCACATAATGTATTGTATGAGATGTTAACCTCTTACTGGATGGGAACTCCTGGGAACAATCCTGATTGCAGGATATGTTGAGAAGAGGCCAACATCACATACCATGCAGCAGCAAACGTGCAAGCTTTTACAATCATGTTTGCAGAACCAAAAGTAATAGCATATGCACCCATAAGTCTTGTCCTCAAATTCTTTGAAGATACCGAACTCACGACGTAAGCACACGTTTTTCTTTGAGTTCTCGTAACTTGAGAACTTCTAGTACTTACCTACACAGTTTCGTGGTCCAGCGCTAAATGGAATGTAAGCATACGGATGTATTTTAGCGAATTCCTCGGGGTCAAATCTATCGGGGTTGAATGTTAGTGGTTCTGACCAAAATTCACCGTCCCTTTGGACATTCATTAATGCCAAAAGACAAGTGGAACCTTTAGGTAACGTGCAACCATCTAAAAAAAGAAAAAAAAGTAATACATTTCTGCCGCAAATAATTTTCTACTCAAACATATTGTATCTCCGTAATTACTTTATAGTAGATGTCACTCGTCATTACAATGTAATCAGATGTCAAAAACTACAAATTGCTACGATTGAGTAGAAAGAAAGAGTGTATTTGGCGTTTTGGTAACGGTACGTGTATAATTTATTGCGATCAACAGTTCAAGGAGAACTATTGGAATGAATACAAAATTTTCGTGTCTACATTGTCTACCTTCATCTTGCTCAAATAGAAGAGCAATCAAAAACACTTCTTCCACTGAACGCATCTTTAAATTAAATGAAAAGCACGTTACTTGCCTAATTCTATATCTCCAGTTAAAGCTCTAGCTATAAAAGGAGCTGTAGGAAACAATCTCATAGTTTCCTTTATAACCTTCTCGAGATACTTCATTTTGGATAAATCTTCCGTCGTAATCGGACGATTTTCATCTTGGAAAATACCTTCCAGTTCGGCATATACTCTTTCCTAAAAATATTCGTATATTTAGTTAACTCATTCAGGTAGTTATGTGTATTTTGGCGAACCTGAATTTCTGGATGCATACCGAGCATTATTAAAGCAAAACTGCTTGTAGATGCTGAAGAATCACTGGCCTGAGGAAGAAGAATTACTTTAACAATAACTGTAGCAATTTAAACACGAGCAATTTTAACTCTAGTTGCGAGCCTAGAGAAAAATAATTATAAGATTAAATGAACTTACCTTTAATAATAATAATAATAATAATAATAACATTAATGTATATTTACCGCCATTTGTAAAGTGTTGACTTCATCTAGTATATCCTTGTTTGTCAAATTTCCGCTTTCTTCGGATACCTGAATTAAATAATCCAAAAAGATTTTCCGTTTTGGTATAATGCCTTCTTCCGACTCTTTTGTAACTGATTTATTTTCATGCTCTTTCCTGTATTCTGCGCGTTTTTCCTTTATGATCTTTAAAGTGTAAAGGATTAAGCGTTATGTTACTATTTATTACGTGTATGTGGTAGTCACCGGCATTGCTACTTTGTTGATATTCTCAATACATTCTGTTTCTATTTTACCATATTTAGTAGAGTAGAAAATGAAATCGGGCCATAGCCATGGCTTTATGATTCTTAAAAACATCACTTCTAATAAACTAAAAAGAATATGTAATCACCAATAACCTCAAACTTTCTTCATTGTTATTACTCATTTATCCACGTTGCATATTCCGACTTCCCAGACTGCGCGTTAATTTTTCCCCCTAGCGCAGTTTCTGAAAATATTTCCGTCAAATAAACATTGTAAATTCACTGTTTCAGTAAATGAAACCCCAAATAATGTCCAAAGTGCATAGGTTAATTGTTGAGAAAACGTCAAACACGCCTTTCCTATCGTACTCTTCCAAATTCTTCACCAAGATTTTCGATTGCTCATGGAAAATTGGGACGTAGGAGTTCAAAATTTTTGGATTAAATGTGGGTGAAATTATTTTTCTGTGCATCTTCCATATAGCAGCTAAAACAATGCAAGATAAATTTAGTGCTGAAAAACGAAGTCTTCGTCAAAGAAGGTCTTATATACTTTTTACTGCTTGTACATACCGGGCGCGGAGAAAAGTCCATTTCCCACTGCCGGACGCGCAAAATGGTAAATTGCATCCTTTTCTATAGCATGGGGACTATTAAGAATTATTTCTAATTGTTCTGGCCGACTAACACCATAGCCTAATTTAGGCCCTATCCATGCCTTTAGGGGTGACTTATATAGTTTAAGTTCCATACTTACACGTTTCACTATATCTGTAAAATTTAGTAAGAGTTAGCAAGTCAAAAAGAGGAGTGGCAAATGCTAAAATTCATTGGAAACATGGACGAAGCGCTGCAATATATTCCCGAGATTAAAATATGAGGATTTAACCAAATTTACATCTATCCTAAAGTGCTTCATTTTGAACATCAAAAAGCTTCAAAAAAATTATATTTTTTTTTAATAACAAAAGATAATGTCATAAAATAATGGTCAGTATCTAGCACTTACCGTGAGTACTTCCAGTTAAACGGTGAGCGTTGCCAACGATTGGCCAATTAAAGGGGCCGTTTATTTTAGAAGCAGCCATGTACATATGTCTTCTCCTCCAGTGATACCGTATTAACAAAATTAATAGCGCAATTGCAGAAACAATAAATGCCTTCTCAAGAACTTCATTTCCTAGTAACATTTTTGTATAAATTGCGCGTTAATTTCACCCGAAAAATATTCGGAAACTGTTTTCAGATCTTGCTTAATTTAAATATATAGTATAGAACCTTGATTGGTGACGCATTTTTTGATTAGACAAAAAAGTTCGTAATTTCGTAAATATTTACATCACACGAATTTCATAACCAGTTTTTATATAAAATAAGCTACCTTACATTTGAATAGGTACCTATTTCTGCACGTTTGTTCTGCCCATGCTAAGACAAGAGTTGTTATTCTCGAGAACAAGGCGTCTTCTACCGTTTCGTTTTTTCAAAATCACAAATTTAAGTTTTTTATATTTATTTGTGCCAATTCTTTTATTTAAATTTATTAATTTTGTGAATTTATTGGCAAAATAAACTATTTTATGCAAATAATCGACGTTTTAACCCTGGCTAAGGTCTTTGTTAAGAATTTTATTTAAAAACGTATAACAGTATAAAAAAGTGACATAACTTTTCCACTAAAATTTGTAAATAATAAGATAATATATAACTATGTATCTAAAATTAAAAATAGAAATTCTACTAGTTTCGAGATAATTTTTGGTTTGTCCAATGTATGTTTTGTTACATATATAGCTTTATTTTGTTTCCTTGCTAATTAAAAAAAAGATAAAAATAGAACTAAAAGTTCAATACATAAACATAAACAACTAACATAACCCCAACATTTTTAGTTGACGTCATCTCGGCCGTATAGAGGTCAAACATCATTTTTGATTAAACGGTCTACGATTATGTCCTACGCCCAATCTTAATATTATTATCGTTAAAAGCTGGTGGATGTCCTCAGGTGACAAACACGAATATAATCACCTGAATTTTTAATGGCTAAAGGCGTTCATTCATTAGAAAGGTAAACATTTTCTTTAGATTTTAGAGCGACTGAATATTATTTATAGATCTATCTTAAAAAGCTTACGTTAAAAATTAAATGCAAAAATTAAATACAATAATAATAACATTAATACTCATTATGATTATTGTGATAAAAAGGCAAACTTTCTAACCGATAAATGAATGAAATAATATTTTTATTTTTGAAATTTTATTTTCTTATTTTACAAAACTTCGTTTTAGTTAATTTTGAATATTACTTCTTACATCTATTAGTATATTTTATTTTAGTGATCTTCTTTTGAGTGCTATTCGCCAACCATCCGCTGCCTTTAGCAATATATATTGTTTGAGTTTTATTTCCTCTATATTTTTGTAGTCTGTATAGATCTCATAGTTCCTTACCATCTCGCTTACAAAGACCTTCATACTCATCATTGCAAACTTTGCACCTAAAACAAATTTAATGTAAATAATATTTATGCACTCTTAGCTTGATGACGTCACCAGTGCAAGTTTAGTGCATCTCATTGGAAAACGGTATAACTCTTCGATTACAATAATACTCACCTATACAGTTTCGAGGTCCACCACTGAAAGGTAAATAAATATAAGGATTCATTTTAGCAATTTTCTCAGGGTCAAATCTGTCAGGGTTGAAGGTTAGCGGATCAGGCCAATACTCGCTATTTCTGTGGACTTCAAATATTCCCATAACACAAGTGGATCCTTTAGGCATTGTGAATGCATCTAAAAAAATTAACAGAATAAACGGTGAATTAAAAAACCCGCCTACAATTCGCGTTTCAAATATTCGTAATCCGCTGTCATTCTCTCTCTCTGTCAGCTCATTCCACCCATCGTCGAGTTAAAAACTCCCTTAATTTTTGCCATTGTTCTCTGTTATGAATTCTTTTGGCGGGCCGGTAAAGAGGGAAGAAATTTATTTAGAATAAAAAAACTAGCAGTAATTTACCTAATTCTATGTCCTCGCTAATATATTTAGCTATAAAAGGAATTGCTGGAAACAGTCGTAATGTTTCTTTTATGACCTTTTCTAGATATTTCATTTGTCTCAAATCTTCGTATGTTATCGGGCGATCCTCATTTCGGAAAATATCTTCTTGTTCTTCGTACACCTTACTCTGGAAATAGAGGTTACTTTTTCAAATACGCATACGCATGTCTCAGTTTAACCATCAATCTCCTAACAGAACATGTAAAATGTGGTGCTACAGACTGAAGAAAGGAGCAACTTAATAGATTTCTATATCACTTAAATGTCATACGTACTATGAACTATTGCTAGCCTTAACTGATGATTGCACTGAAAATTTCATCAACTTTCGTGCTGAGTCTGTTAAAAGAATGACAATAAAATGTGAAAAATTAAAATTAAATTTCAACAACCTATGTATCGGGAACTACTATTATTGTCACATGCTCTATCGCTCTACTACTTTAAATTATTTTAGATATTTATATTTTACTAACCTGAATCTCGGGGTGCATTCCCAGCATTAGTAGAATAAAACTATCCGTCACCGCCGTAGTATCACTACCCTAGAAAACGTAAATACAGGATAGTCAACAAAAAAAACTAAATACATAAGTGCAAGATTTTTGCCATTTATGTTCCCAATTTTATTAAAAACTTTTTATAATATAATAGAGCCCTTCATTGCGAGCCGCCACTGAGAGCACGCTGTGTTAAAATTATTATTCCCGAATAATGTTTACGTAGTGGAATCTTAGCTCATAGGGTGACATTTAACAAAACCCCTCTTGCATATTTACCGCTATTTCTATTGTATTGGCTTCATCCAAAATTTCTTCGTCTGTAAAAGCGGCACCTTCTTCCGACAGTTGAATTAAATAATCCAAAAATATTTTCCTTTTTGGTTTTAATCCTTCGTTTTCTAGATCTTTTGACGTCGATTTTCTTCCATGATTTTGTTGATATTCCTCTCGTTTTTTCTTTATACTCTATGAGGGAGTAAAACGTTAGAACAATTATTCGCAAAATGGTCTAATATCCACATTTTCGACTTTTAACTATAGTAATAAACATAAACAATAAATAGCGATCGTCCCAAAATTGGAGCATATGAAATTTTTTAGCCAAAAGCTGTTTATTTCTTCACTACCCTTCTGATGGCGTATAACACCACGACCCCTTCTTGTATTTGGAATGTTGGAGAAACACACGTGGGGATCTTATACACCTTTTCATTCTTATCAGTGGCTCACTGTAGTTAGAAATGAACGCTTTGGTAAAGAACATTTTCTGCACTTCGTCTTACTGTGGACGATGTCATCTTTACCGACTTTAGCAAGTTGTGCAAGAGAGAAAATAAAGGGGGGAGGGGGTGATTTACCGTTGGTTCGAGTATTCCAGTATTACCACAGATTTACGTTAAAGTGCAGGTCCCTAGATGTTTTTAAATATTTATAGACGTTGATTTTTGGAACAGATAGTGCGAATTAGACCATTTGGAGAAGTACTTTCATTTAATTATCAAATAAGTTTCTCACCGACATCGATAGTTTATTGAGAGATTCCACACACTCCTTTTGTCGTTTACCTAAGCTGGTCATGTGGAAAATAAAGTCAGGTCGTAACCATATCTTTATCATTCTCAAGCTTCCAGACTCTGCCATGCTAGAAAAGATAGCACTATATTAACTACTGCTTTACTTTGTTTTGGTCTTATTATATTACTCATTGATCCAAGCCACGTATTTAGATGTCCCAGATTGTGCATTAATTTTGTTTCCTAGAGCAGTTTCTAAAAGGATTGCGATCAGTTAAATATACAAGTAAATTTGGTTTGCAAAAAAGTTACCCCAAATAATGTCGAGAGTGCATAGCATGACTGCAGGGAGGACATTAAAAATTCCTTTACCATCATGCTTTCCAAAGTTTTCCACACAAATTTTCGTTTGCTCATGGAAAATCTCAATGTAAGAAGCGAGAATTTTCGTATTGAAGGTAGGATTAATTATTTTTCGAGTTTGCTTCCATCTGTCAGCTGTATTTGATGGTTTGTCAAGAACATACAGGGTAGCAGATAATACCACTTATATAGCCAGCCGACTTCCCTTAAGAACCTGTGGTAAAATGCACCACATGGGATGAATTGATCCACTGTACCAAATTGGAAAATATGGCGCGCATTGAAAGAGGCATGCAGCTGTATGAGCACGTTTAAAGGTCATTTAAATATAGGGGCCATTGCATTGAACTGTTTCAAAACGGTATTACGTGGGGGACGTCTGGGAAACCTCTTCGTGGTTGGACCTGGCGGTCGTCTTGGTACCTGTACCTGAGGGGACATATTCATGACTAGAACTGGTGGTCATTAGTAAATTATTTTTTGTTATTATTTCTACTATCTGTTTTTCTTCTTCTCTACAGATTTTTAGAGCGCAGCTTCAGCGTCAGTAATGGCAGCACCAGCTGTACCAGCAGCACCAAGTACCAGGAGCACCAGCTCTACCAGGGTACCAGCAGCTGCAGCAGTAGTAATTGCGACAGCATCAGCAGCTGTACCAGCAACACCAACTGTTCAAGAGAAGCTGCAGTTCGATCAGGTGAGGTCAGACCCTCTTGCCGTGAATGTACCATGCCCTTACACATGTTTTAAATTCATATCATCTTGCTTGAATAGAACTAAAACGTTTGCATTATCTCGTACCAAATGCTTGGGAATACGAGTGTACGTTTGACATAAATAGAATGAATCCACATTCTTATGTCTACCCATATTAAAATAGTCTCGAATAACAGTTTGTTGAAAGCTACATCATCAAATATAAATAAGGAATTTATTTTGGCTTCTGCGCGCGTAGATGTTTCTCGACAATCACAATCTCTCACATTATTAACTTTTATCACCATTGCATTCACGCACGTGCAGACGTAGCCCCGGGGCATGGTACATTTACGGCCGGAAGGCATGCCCTGACTTGATCAAATTGCAGCTGGTGCTGCTAATAGAGTTTTCGAGTGTGGTGCAGTGGATCAATTCATCCCGCGTGATGCATTTTACCCTAGGTTCTTATGGAAAGTCGGCTGGTTATATAGTGGTATTATCTACTATGACTACGTTGACAATAGAAAAATTGACACATTTTTAATTAGTGCTCACTTGTCCACTGCATCTGCAAATTTTCTGAACTCACCTTTGGCAGTAATTAAGCCGTCTCCTAAGAAAGGGCGCATGGTATCATACACCGAATCTTTGTTTAAAGCATGGGGACTGTTCAAAACAATTTCTAATTGTTCAGGCAGGCTGAGAAACAACATGAATTTTTGACCCAGCCAAATTCTCGACGGAGACCCATAAGTAGAAGTGACTTCAGTAAAAACTTCCAAAATATCTGTAAATTGTCATAGCACATTAAGCGGGTTTGTTACTAAAGAACAATTTTAAATTGTTTAGAAGAAAAAATGACTTAAATTATGCTGCCGAAAAGTTTTTCTCCAAAGGATGCATAATAAAGACATGCTCTAAGAATGCTATACTATATGGACAGACTGTATGTATTATGTGTTTCACAGGATTATGTGTTAATACGTTCCAAAATTACTTTACCTTTATTTCCCACAAATTCAAGAGCGTTTCCTACTAAAGGCCAACTTGTTGGACCCTTTACTTTAGCACTAGCAATATATAAATGCCTTCTCCTCCAGTAGTATCGTATTAGTAAGAATAATAAAGAAATTGCCACAAGAGATAAGACCGTGTCGAGAATTAAATATTTGAATAACACCATTCTGTACAAACTTTGCTAATTCTTCTGTAAGAAATATTTTAACCGATTAAGTTTCGCGTTTCAAATTTATAATGTATATATACAGTTGCATACCTTTGTTTGGGTCATTATTTAATTAGAGGAAGCCATTACTAT
Source organism: Xestobium rufovillosum (assembly GCA_963966045.1). Classification (NCBI taxonomy): domain Eukaryota; kingdom Metazoa; phylum Arthropoda; class Insecta; order Coleoptera; family Ptinidae; genus Xestobium; species Xestobium rufovillosum. The sequence goes on along the minus strand of OZ014498.1, from coordinate 31,097,230 downwards.
ATTAGGTAAGTTTTTCAAAGCTCATATTCTTTTGAACAAAAAATATTTGTGCGTGCAAATAATTAAAATTTTACTCTATGAAAGTCGTTAAAATCAATTTCAACAAATTGAATTGCAAAAATGAATAGTTATTGCGAAAAAAGTTACTTAGGAGAATAAAGAAGACACGACTTAACACATTCAATAAACTTTAGTTTTATTACCTGTTAGTCAAAACTTTAAGGAAGTGCCGAAAACTTTGTGACGCCAAAAACATAATTAAAACGTTAAATTTAAAATAATTACAAGTTTAGCGACTTCCTCATCTTCAGTTGTTCTTGATATGAAAATTTGTCTGCAAAACACATAAATTTATCAGATTATCCATGACAACTTAATTTATTGTACCTAATCAAAGACGTTTGATAATATTCTGCTGAATTGTTACAAACTGTATGAAAACACGCACGTTTGGAGCATTAAGCATTACAATATTTTGTTATCTTCCGATATGTTAAATAATTAGAAAACAATTTAAACACATACACAAAAAATAAATTCTCATTATACATAAACAATACATAAACAATAACATAACCCCAGAAATATTTTACCCGACGTCGTTTCTGCAGTGTTGAAGTGAAATACCATTTTTGATGCTATTGTTTACGTCTAATCTTAAATTATCGTTAATATACTAATATAATAAACTTTAGTCGCTGTCCTCGGTCATGAAATTTAAAAATAACTCAACTTTGGAGTGCGATTATTTTTATAATCTTAATTATTCATTCAGTAGAAAGTAGTAAATAATTGTTGAATTTCTAAGTGATAACAACTGCTATAGTGTGTTTTGTCATTAACACAAAAACAAAAGGACCTTTGTTGACTATTTACACCTTTATTTACAACAATTACAATGCTGCATATACACCCTTACTTATAAAAATACCCCCTAAATACATTAATTCGACCAATCGTGTTAAACATTCCAATTTCATTCGTCCTATCAGAATGTTACAAAACAAGACTCTTGTACGAAATGTGATACCCTAATTAAAACTCCAATTTGTCAAATCTTGGACGTGTAACTGTCACGCTCGAACTGTCAAGTTCGAAGATATATGCCGTCTTAGCGTCGCCACAGACTAAACACTCGACGATCTCAATCAAAAACCTCCCTTGCTGACGCCCACACACACGTAAATTGATTTAATACAATCTAATCTTTTTACAGTAAAAATTAAATACAATAATAATAACATTAATACTGTAAACAAACTAACAACCAGTAACAACTTTATTAATTAGTTTAGATATCTCAATAAAATATATATTATATAAAATTAACACTACGCAGTGTACAGTATGAGTGTTCAAGCAAGAATCCCCTTTTCCCACATCTCATTGCCTAATACTCTCCTCTCTAAGCTACAGTAAATAATAACACAAGTCCCTCTAGACTAAATAATAACACAAGCCACTTTTATGATGAAGATATATACGTAGATGCGCTGCTCAAGGAAATGACACTGCCCATGTCACGTTAACACTCGGCCAATCCTGACGAATGACCCGTCCTCGGTAGCAAACAGGACACAAGTCACTCAGATCGAGTATCATCATTTTCAGATTTAGTGGCTTCATCGTCTAAGAACAATACAGAATATATGAGCAAGTAAGACAAGGAACGTTGATAAAATATGTGATGTGCATTGAGATAAGCAGAAGGAACAGGCAGGCAGTCATCCTGAAAACAGGCAGATGCCATCTCGACTTTTAGTTTAACGATTACAGTCAGGAAACCATCCTGATACCACAGGCAGGAAACCATCCCGATACCACAGGCAAGAACCATCCTGAAATACAGGCAGGAACCATCCTGATTTTGGGGTTAACGATCACAGGCAGGAAACCATCCTGATACCACAGGCAGGAAACCATCCTGATACCACAGGCAGGAACCATCCTGAAATACAGGCAGGAACCATCCTGATATTGGGTTAACGATTACAGGCAGGAAACCATCCTGATACCACAGGCAGGAAACCATCCTGATACCACAGGCAGGAACCATCCTGAAATACAAGCAGGAACCATCCTGATACCACTAAATTATAACAACCATGGATATGTAATGGGATGAGCTTTATGCTATCTAGGGTTTCATGTGTTCGGTTGCATAAATGTCGGTACAAGTGCGACCCCTCAACACATTTTTCAGGTTTCTAACCAAAGGACCTTGTAATTTTGTATGGGCCCTTTTCTGCTATCGCCTGTCAAGGGTTGGCTCGAAATACGAACCACAACTAGATCGCCGACCTTATTTTGCGTCGAACTGCAGTTTGTCGCGCCGCGCCGTTGACGGCCGTCCGTTAGTGTTACGACATTTTGACGCAAGGTGGTAACGTCGATAGCAGGAGCTATCGTCGGAGTTATATCCGCAGAAGTTGAGCACGGTAACCCATTAGGACGTAGGGGCAGCTAGACTTTCAGAAACGGTGCGGTTATAGCGCTCTACTTGTCCTTTACTGCGAGGCATTCCCACAATATTATAGTGCAGACGTGCACCAAGAGCGACACAAAAGTTTTGGAACCCTTTTGCTGTAAAGGAGGTCTCACGATCTGCTATGAAACGAACGGGAGCACCAAATAAAGCCACCATCTCCTTCAGTTCCCGAATGGTGTATAATATACACTGTATATCTTTACCGGCCCCCAAGAGGATAAATTTAGTGAAAGCAACTATAATCACTAAGAGATATGTATGACCTTTTGAGGACCTAGGGTAAGGCCCAAGGTTAGGTATATTTTTGTTCAACTCCCGCTACTCCAAGCTTTTTGAACGCACAATACCAAGAACATCACTCATGTCAGTTATTTCCGTACAACCGGAATCATAATAGCAGTCTGGAACCTAAGTCAGGAACAAAACCGCCTATATTAATTGATTTATTTACTTATTTACCCAGATTCTGTTTATATATTCAAAATTCAGAATCCGTTAAAATGATTTCCTTTGAATAACAGTAATATGCTTTATTAATGAGTTCAGTATGCAGGGGCGCTGATTTTTAAAATATGGGACAAGTTGTATGTACATATGTGTTTCTTGACAACTTTTAAGTCGTGAGAAGAGATAGTACTTTTTAACATAAATAATAAAATAATAATAACTGCGCCACCCTAAAATAATAGTAATTTGAATTAACAAATTAAACAAATTAATCGCGGTAGGTACCCAAATTGTTATTTCGGTTACCGTGCATATTTATTTGGAACGGTGTACGAAGGTATACCCTGTATCATAATATTCCCTTAAGTAAAAATGTTTTCTACCACACCACCTACTTATGTTTACACAATATTATTTTTTTTGTATAATTCAGTATCAACTAATTGTGTTGGAGTTCAGTTTTGTAATTACTCCAATTTCTTTAAAAGATTGTTTATTGTTAACCTTAATTTTGTCATTCTTACTTGGAAACAGTTGAAGGCGATAAACTAGGTACGAGTTTGGTGGTTGTAAGGTTTATTTTCATTTTTCTCAAGTGTGTTACGCCTATTTGTCAGTTGTTTATTAATTGGGAACTGTGATGCATTTACTGAACTTTCGACCATGTTTATGACTGCGTTACCAATTTCGGGGTTAGGGACTTCAATATTGAGTTTGTTTCCAGCTCAGATTATATTTTCAGTGACGGTGCGTGCTATTAAGCGACACTTGTCGAGCCCACAAATTTAAGGGTTTCCTTATCTGTTACATTTTAAAGAGCCCTATGTTTGTTTTACTTCCCAGTCAATTTATTTTGATCTAAAAGCTTTCTGGATATTAGGAAAATAAATCTTGATATGTACAAGTTCATTGCAGTTTAGCAACAAAACGAACTTCGACTACATAGATAAACTATCTCATTCTCGTTAACTTAATTACGCTTATATTGAAAATGCGGAAACAACTATTTCCCTTGATTAAATCAACCTTAGGCGTTAAATTGTTACAGAAATAACACTTACCAGGGGATCCACAACTCTTACCACCCCAAATTGTGTTACCTTCTACATGCCTTAATTGCATTAATCTCCTGATACTGACAATTGTCTTCCCAGGGATCACCCTTCATCCCACAGCTAAAAGAGTTGGGCTTCAGCTACCACATTCCAGGATCAGAAACGACTGTTGTCTTTCACAACTCCTCCTGCACGAATGCGTCGCTAAATATCACCTTGAATTTTTGGTATCGCACTTTCAACGAACACCCACAATTTCAGAACAAGGTAACTTTATTAAATCCGGAAAAACACCATTTCCGCAAATTACAACTATCGCGACACGTTGATTCTCTATCCCACTTCTGATGTAAACAAACTAACAACCAGTAACAACTTTATTAATTAGTTTAGATATCTCAATAAAATATATATTATATAAAATTAACACTACGCAGTGTACAGTATGAGTGTTCAAGCAAGAATCCCCTTTTCCCACATCTCATTGCCTAATACCCTCCTCTCTAAGCTACAGTAAATAATAACACAAGTCCCTCTAGACTAAATAATAACACAAGTCACTTTTATGATGAAGATATATACGTAGATGCGCTGCTCAAGGAAATGACACTGCCCATGTTACGTTAACAATACTCACAATAAATTATTAATGTTATTATTATTAGGCGAGTGCTTGAATTCGACCAAGTTAATAATAGCCATAACTTGAGAGAGAAATGATGTACCTTATCTGTAAGAGCCCGTAGAAAGTTGCACTTTTACGGCCACACTAAATCCTTAATTCCATTGCTGAGTTAACACCAAAAAAGTATATATTAAAAATGCTCAAAAATTAAGTCTTTTAATTTTCACAAGCAATTTATTTTTCTGCATTTTGGCAATGATCTATTTCCGAACTGGAAATTCGCATCCGGCAGGTAAATTTACATAATAATCAGCTATATACATCGCTCGGAACTGGAAATCTATAGGTAAGTGTTTTTAACACTGAAACATGTTTCCAAAGCTCTTAGAAACATGTATAATACGAAAATGCTAAAATGATAAAAAGGCAAACTTTCTAACCGATAAATGAATGAAATAATATTTTAATTTTTGAAATTTTATTTTCTTATTTTACAAAACTTCGTTTTAGTTAATATTGGGTATTACTTCTTACACCTATTCGTATATTTTATTTTGGTGATCTTCTCTTGATTGCTATTCGCCAACCATCCGCTGCCTTTAGCAATATATATTGTTTGAGTTTTATTTCCTCTACATTTTTGTAGTCTGTATAGATTTCATAGTTCCTTACCATTTCGCTTACCAAGACCTTCATACTCATCATTGCAAACTTTGCACCTAAAACAAATTTAATGCAAATAATATTTATCCACTCTTAGCTTTCATTCTCTTACAATTCTATTCATGTATTCAACTTTAATACAACATAAAATGAACAGAAACTACGTAGTCATATTTTTAAAATGAGCTATGGACAGAAAATAAAGAATTATAGAGAAGCAGCACTCGCAGTGGCTTCTTTGTTGTTTATTGTTGGTCATTGTTAACCTTGAAGTGCAGGTGCTATTGTTTTTACATAAAATTTGCCCTATAATAAAGGGAGTTTTCACAATTTCACGCATATATCAAAATATCAAAATGTTTTAAGTAAATAACAAAAGAAATATCTTTAATCAAAAGTGTGGTTATACCTAAAAAAATATCTGCTCTATGGTGCACATCCACAGAATGTTAAATGCAGGACACTCGTCCCAAATACTGACACCGGTGCGTTGTGATGACGTCACCAGTGCAAGTTTAGTGCATCTCATTGGAAAACGGTATAACTCTTCGAATACAGTAATACTCACCTATACAGTTTCGAGGTCCACCACTGAAAGGTAAATAAATATAAGCATTCATTTTAGAAATTCTCTCAGGGTCAAATCTGTCAGGGTTGAAGGTCAGCGGATCAGGCCAATACTCGCTATTTCTGTGGACTTCAAATATTCCCATAACACAAGTGGATCCTTTAGGCATTGCGAAACCATCTAAAAAATTAACAGAATAAATGATGAATTGAAAAACCCGCCTACAATTCGCGTGTCAAATATTCATAACCCGCTGTCATTTTCTCTCTCTCTCTCTCTCTCTCTCTCTCTCTCTCTTTATTTAGCATAAAAAAACTTGGAGTAATTTACCTAATTCTATGTCCTCGCTAATATATTTAGCTATGAAAGGAATTGCTGGAAACAGTCGTAATGTTTCTTTTATGACCTTTTCTAGATATTTCATTTGTCTCAAATCTTCATATGTTATCAGGCGATCCTCATTTCGGAAAATATCTTCTTGTTCTTCGTACACCTTACGCTAGAAATAGAGGTTACTTTTTCAGATACGTATGTATGTAATGTGAACTAATGCTAGTCTTAACTGATGATTGCACTGAAAATTTCATTTTAGAGAAACAATAAAATTTGAAAGATGAGCATGAAATTTCAACAACCTGTATATCGGGAACTACTATTATTTTCACATGCTCTATTGACCTCCGAAATTTCTTATAAAATAAATGGAACACCCTGTACCTAAATTATTTTATACATTTATATTTTACTAACCTGAATCTCGGGGTGCATTCCCAGCATTAATAGAATAAAACTATCTGTCACTGCCGTAGAATCGCTACCCTAGAAAACGTAAATACAGGATAACCAACCAAAAAAAAAAAATAAGTACATGGTACAAGAAAATTTTTGCCATTTATGTCCCCAATTTTATTAAAAACTTTGTTAGAATATTAATTCAATTTGATATATTGACTCAATGTAACACTTAAAGTTAACTGCACCATAAAAGTTTTTAAAAAGCAGTTGCTTAATTTTGAATTTCGAGAAAATTCCTTCGATAAAAATATAGTATAGCTTAGCAGGGGGCACTGGTGACGTATCGTAACTTGTTCAAAAAACCTTGGGTAAAATTTTAGCTCAGAACTACTGCGAGTTATTGTTTAAAACACGCATTTCTTCTCCTATACCGAACTTGGCATATACTACCATTCTTCAGAGACCGGGGTCGCCTCATTATATTATATTATTGAAAGGATTAAAATTCGGTACTCGATATTGCTTAATTTTTTCAGATTTTTTTTGAGGGCGGCGTCCTAGAGCCCTTCATTACGAGACGCCACTGAGAGCACTAGAATCGAATTTGACGTACTCGTATTCCCTTCTCAGACAAGAATTGATGAGGCCGAGTGTATTTAATAAAATTAGGGTTATTTGGCAAAAGTCTGATTCCATCTGCTCATAGGGTGATATTTAACAAAATCCCTCTTGTATATTTACCGCTATTTCTATTGTATTGGCTTCATCCAAAAGTTCTTCGTCTGTAAAAGCGGCACCTTCTTCCGACAGTTGAATTAAATAATCCAAAAATATTTTCCTTTTTGGTATTAATCCTTCGTTTTCCAGATCTTTTGACATCGATTTTCTTTCATGATTTTTTTGATATTCCTCTCGTTTTTTCTTTATACTCTACGAGGAATGACATTTAGTAAAACTTTAGAACAATTCGCAAAATGGTCTAATAACCACATTTTCGACTTTTAACTATAGTAATAAACATAATCAGTGAACGTCCCAAAATTGACCCTTGAGAGATTCCATGAAAGTTATACATTAAAGTTGACAATGTACTGTTTGATCACATTGCCTGTTGCCTATCAGTGAAAAACACGATTTAAAGAAATCGAAGGCTGAACCTCTGATGCCATAGTGGTTAAGCTTTTTGGTAAGAATGTGACGGTCAACACAATCAAATGCTTTTGTTACGTCCCATAGCATGCGCTTGATCTCCGACGACGTCAAGTTGGTACACTTCTGACACAACTTTACGTTACATCGATCCTCTCCAAGAACCTCCAATTTATTCCTGATGGAGATCCAAATTTGCAACTATTTTACCTTCGACATCTTACTGTAGACGATGTCATAATTATGGACTTTAGCAGGTTGTACTAGAGAGAAAATAATGGGGGGTGATTTACCGTTAGTTCAAGTATTCCAGTATTACCACAGATTTACGTTAAAGTGCAGGTCCCTAGATGTTTTTAAATATTTATAGACCTTGATAGTGCGGATTAGACCATTTGGAGCATTAACTTTCATTTAATGATCAAAAAATATATTTCTCACCGACATTGAAAGTTTATTGAGAGATTCGATACATTCCTTTTGTCGTTTACCTAAGCTAGTCATGTAGAAAAGAACGTCAGGTCGTAACCATATCTTTATCATTCTCAAGCTTGCACACTCTACCAAGCTAGAAAAGATATAACTGTATTAACTACTTTACTTTGTTTTGGTCTTATTATATTACTCATTGATCCAAGCCACGTATTTAGATGTCCCAGATTGTGCATTAATTTTGTTTCCTAGAGCGGTTTCTAAAATGATTGCGATCAGTTAAATATACAGGTAAATTTGGTCTGCAAAAAAGTTACCCCAAATAATGTCGAGAGTGCATAGCATGAGTGCAGGGAAGACATTAAAAATTCCTTTACCATCATACTTTCCAAGGTTTTCCATACAAATTTTCGTTTGCTCATGGAAAACTTCAATGTAAGAAGCGAGAATTTTCGTATTGAAGGTAGGATTAATTACTTTTCGATTTTGCTTCCATCTGGCAGCTGTATTTGATGGTTTGTCGAGAACATAAAAAGATTTGTTCCATACAGTGTAGCAGATAATACCACTATATAGCCCGCCGACTTCGTGGTAAAATGCACCACACGGGATGAATTGATCCACTCCACCACGTTGGAAAATATGACGCGCATAGAAAGAGGCATTCAGCTGTAAGAGCATGTTTCAAGGTCATTTAAATTTTGGGGGCCATTGAACTGTTCCAGAACGGGATATGGTTTTATGCATCGCATTATTTGGGGGACGTCTGGGGAACGTCTTCGTGGTTGGACCTGGTGGTCGTCTTAGTACCTGTACCTGAGGGGATATATTCATGACTGGAACTGGTGGTCGTCTTCGTACCTATATCTGGGGGATATCTTTATGGCTGAACCTGGTGGTTGTTAGTGAATATCAATATTATTTTTTGTCACTTTATCTATTTTTATTTTTCTCTACAGATTTTTAGAGCAGCTTCAGCGGCAGCAATAACAGCACCAGCCGTACCAGCAGCAGCAACTGTAATAGCAGCTACAGCAGTAGTAATTGCAGCACCCACAACAGCAGCAGCAGCAGCTGCTGTTCAAGAGAAGCTACAATTCGATCAGGTGAGGTCAGACCCTCTTGCCGAAAATGTACCGTGCCCTTACACATGTTTTAAATTCATATCATCTTGCTTGAAAAGAACTAAAACGTTTGCATTATCTCGTACCAAATGCTTGGGAATACGAGTGTACGTTTGACACAAATAGAATGAATCCACATTCTTATGTCTACCCATACTAAAATAGTTTCGAATAACAGTTTGTTTGTCGAAAGCTACATCATCAAATATAAATAAGGAATTTCTTTTGGCTTCTGCGCGCGTAGATGTTTCTCGACAATCACAATCTCTCACATTATTAACTATTATCACCATTGCATTCACCCACGCGCAGACGCAGCCCCGGGGCATGGTACATTTACGGCCGGAAGGCATGCCCTCACTTGATCAAATTGCAGCTGGTGTTGCTGATACAGTTTTCCAGTGTGGTGCAGTGGATCTATTCATCCCACGTGGTGCATCATACCAAAGGTTCTTATGGGAAGTCGTCTGGTTATATATAGTGGTATTATCTACTATGACTACGTTGACAATAGAAAAATTGAAACATTTTTAATTAGTGCTCACTTGTCCATTGCATCTGCAAATTTTCTGAACTCACCTTTGGCAGTAATTAAGCCGTCTCCTAAGAAAGGGCGCATGGTATCATACACCGAATCTTTGTTTAAAGCATGGGGATTGTTCAAAACAATTTCTAATTGTTCAGGGCGGCTGAGAAACAAGACAAATTTTTGACCTAGCCAAATTCTCGACGGAGACCCATAAGTAGAACTGACTTCCGTAAAGACGTCCAAAATATCTGTAAATTGTCATAACATCTTAAGAGGGTTGGTTACTAAAGAACAATTTATTTTACATTGTTTAGAAGAAAAAAATTACTTAAATTATGCTGCCGAAAAGTTTTTCTCTAAAGTATGCATAATAAAGACATGCTCTAAGAATGCTATAATATATGGACAGACTGTATGTATTATAGGTTTCACAGGATTGTGTTAATGCGTTCCAAAATTACTTTACCTTTATTTCCCACAAATTCAAGAGCATTTCCTACTAAAGGCCAACTTGTTGGACCCTTTACTTTAGCACTAGCAATATATAAATGCCTTCTCCTCCAATAGTATCGTATTAGTAAGAATAATAAAGAAATTGCCACAAGAGATAAGACCGTGTCGAGAATTAAATATTTGAATAACACCATTCTGTACAAACTTTGCTAATTCTTCCAGAAGAAATATTTTAACCGATTAAGTTTTGCGTTTCAAATTTATATACTTGCATACATTTGTTTGGGTCATTATTTAATTAGACGAAGCCATTACTATATTAGGTAAGTTTTTCAAAGCTCATATTCTTTTGAACAAAAAATATATGTGCATGCAAATAATTAAAATTATACTCTATGAAAGTCGTTAAAATCAATTTCAACAAATTGACTTTGCAAAAATGAATGGTTATTGCGAAAAAAGTTAGGAGAATAAAGAAGACACCTCTTAACATGTTCCCTAAAACTTTAGTTTTATTATTAGTCAAAACTTTAAGGAAATGACGAGAACTTATTTGAATTTATTTGACTGTACGAGTACACTCCAACAAAATTGTTTTGTGCGTTCACTTTATTGTTCTCTTCTTGAACGCCACCCTATATCCATTTGCAGCTTTTATCATTATGTCCGCCTTAACTTTAACGTCTCGTACTTTTTTATAATCCGTGTAAATTTTGTAGTTCCTCACAACTTCGCTTATCACAGTCTTCATAGCCATCATTGCAAACTTTGGCCCTAAAACAAATCACTCTTCCACTATTCGCAGTAATATCAAAGAATAATTAAATATATAGAGAAGCATCACTCTCGTCTGAACCTTTGATGTATATACGACCAATCGACGTTAACCTTGAAGCCACTTTCACGTTAAATCGGTGTAGTAATTTCTTTATATTTTGGTTCATTTTTAAGAGTTGCTTTTCTACAGTATACAGTTGCATATTCTCTGATATACTTATTAATTTACCTATGCAGTTTCGGGGGCCACCACTGAACGGTATGTAAGCATAAGGATGAATTTTTGCAAATTCTTCAGGATCAAATCTGTCTGGATCAAATCTTAGCGGACTAGACCAAAATTCGATGCATCTGTGGACCTGCAATATTCCCAGTACGCACGAAGAACCTTTAGGTAGCGTATGACCATCTGAAAATTTGTCAATAAAGTATTATGGTCAAATATTATCTTCTTCATGGCGCATTTTACCTAATTTGATATCATCGGTTAAAGCTCTTACAATAACAGGTCCTACAGGATATAACCTTAACGTCTCTTTTATAACCTTCTCAAGATATTTCATATTTGACAGATCTTCGTTCGTTATTGGACGATCCTCATCCTGGAAAATACTTTCTTGTTCTTCGTGGACTTTGTCCTACAATCATACTATTCAAACTCCATCCACAATTTGATGACTTAGAGATTATATCCTTTTCAGAAAGAATCTTACAGAACATTCTTAAAACCCTTTATTTAATACTATTTTGATCTCAAAAATTCTCTGATTGTTTCGCCCCAAAATTACGCATTCTACCCTTTTCTGAAGACAGAACCAGACATTTAAATAGATAGATCCGCTCGTATGCCGACTTGGTTGACGGCATGGGAGACGCGGCAAGTTTTTGTAATGTTTCTCCTCAAAATCATATTCCGTTTTCGCAGTTTTATATTATTTACAATATGGTGATCGATTATTTTGTTTTCATCATTCCACAAACAAGCCGCTTAGACTGTGATTACGTCGTTACTTAGTTGCAAATGTAAATAGCTGAGTGACCCAGTTTTTTAAATGTATGTTCTAACATTCTTCTACGCGTTATGATATAGGCGCCCCTTTCCGCATTTGGATTGATGTTATACAGTTTACAGAATAATAGGGAGTCTATAGTTGAATTGTACGAACCTGAATTTCTGGATGCATCCCGAGCATTACGAAAACAAAACTATTGGTTGTAGCAGTGGAGTCGTTACCCTGAATAAATAAAGTAAAATGTTATTTATTAGATAAGGAACATTCGGATAATATGGCCCTCCTCACATAACATTTTGTAAAGTGACATCTGTTAACCAAAAGATGAAAATTTACAATAGGCAACGTCAGATTGTTTTTTTTTCAAATTTCAAGAATTATTGTTGATTTATGAAAGATTCCATTAAACTTTAAACAAAACATATTTCGATTTAATTTTTTTGTAAGTTACTGAAAATAAAATTTTAAATTTACCGCTATTTCTAATGTGTTGACCTCGTCAAGGATCTCCTTGTTAGTAAAATCGGCACCTTCTTCGGATAGCTGAATCAGATAATCCAGAAAAGCTTTCCTCTTCGGTATAAATTCATTTTGTTCTGATTTTGGCGATACTGATTTATTTTCCCTGTATTCCGCTATTTTTTTCTTTATGATCTACAAGAAACAAGGCCCCGACTTAGAATACGCGCCTGAAAATGTGTAAGTAACTCTATTTAAGTTTTTACCTCATACTGAATATTCGACCAGCTTAAATCTTATAAAAAAATTATACTTGCAGTGCTTGCTCACCGATATTGACATTTCATTGAGTTCATCAACGCACAGCTTTTGACGTCTATAAAAATCGGTCATATTGTAAATGAAATCGGGATGTAGCCATAGTTTGAACATTCTCATGTAAATTATTTCTAGTAATCTGAAATAAAACTGTTAGAAAATGTGATAAACTGAAAATAGTTATTACGTGTTGATCCACTCGACGTATTTTGAATTTCCAGACTGTGCGTTAATTTTGTAGCCCATGGCGGTTTCTGAAAATATTCAGTTACTCATCGTTAAATTTCCTTGTAGGGAAATTTACCCCAAACAATATCTAGGGTACATTGGCTTACTAAGGGAAAAACATCAAAAACATCTTTGCCATCATGCTCTCCCAAATTCTTCACCAGGATTTTGGCCTGCTCTTGAAAAATTGGGATAAACGAATTCAATACTTTTGGGTTGAATGTTGGTGAAATTATTTTACGATGCCGCCTCCATTTGGGAACTGAAAATGACTCAAAACTTAAATAAAAATGGTTCTTCTGACGGCTGTCTGCATCTACGTACCAGATGCATTAAAGACGCTGTCGCCCAAGAGGGGCCGCGAGAAATGGTACAGTGTATCTTTCTCTAATGCATGTGGACTATTAAGAACTATTTCTAGTTGTTCCGGCCGCGCTATGCCAAAAAATAATTTCTGCCCCAGCCATACTTTTACAGGGGAATCGTAAGTGTTAAAGAGATCCGTTATGGCATCAAGTATATCTGAAAATGATCTTCATTTAATAAATTTGGGAGGTGACTGTTTACCTTTAGTATTTCCAGTGAAGTAGAGGGCACTCCCGATTATGGGCCAAGCAGGCGGGCCATTTATTTTTGAACTCAAAGTGTATAAATGTAACCTCCTCCAGTGATACTGGATCAAGAGAAACAATAGTGTAATTACAATGAAACTCGAAGCAATACCAAGTATATCATTCTCCAGAGACATTGTCTGGCTTCTTTTTTTAAAACTGAGGAAGAACTTGGTTTAATTTGAATATATACGAACATTAGAAGTTGATGTGTAATATTACATTGCACATACCCTTGAAATAAGAAGTAATAATGCTGCTATAAAAGTAGTAACAGTGGACTAGTTTTTCTTGTTGCAATAAATGTTTAACTGGTATTCTAGCATGAGCATGACGTTTCGTTATTCGAGGGTTACGCTGAAATTGTCGCTGAAATTCAACTAAATATTTATTTGTGTATTTGGTCTTCCTAAACTAATTTATTTTTACGTTAGTTATACAAAGAAAAGATGGCATTATTTGGGATAAATGCAAGAAATATAAAAGAGAATGGATGGAAAAAGCACTAGAGAAAATTAAAATTTGTAATAATAGAAACAACCAGGTAAAAAGCATATACAGGAATATAAAAATCAAATAAAAACAAGAGGAATGAAGGATAAACAAAGGAAAACTAAACGCCATAAAATGAAAATAAAAGAAATATGGGAGGCATATTTCCAGCAACTGTTAAATGAGTGACAATAATCAAGAAATAGGAATAACCCGAAAAGGTATTTGCATCTTTGTTTCTCTTTTTTGAATGAATACTTAATTTGTCTAACTCATAAAGTAAAGTTTTAACACTTTTATTTTTATTGACAATCAAATCAAGGTGAGTTTTTTCTCCAGTTTGACTGCATTATTCGTTGAATTACGCAATTGCTTGTAATACATGGAATAAGAATCATTTTTTAAACGGTTTTATTTAGCTTGCCTTGTTTGTTTGTTTTTGTTTGCGTGAGTCAAATCTAGTAATTGAAATTTTGCCCCCTTCCTGTTGACCGATTCATCTGAAATTTGCAACACACCTTTAGTTGTGATGACAATACAATTATGTATATTCAGTATCATTGTAAATCCAAGATGGCCGCCACCACAAAAACTAAAAACTTGAAAATAAAATAAGAAAATAAATTTTATTGTAAAGAAACATAATAATGATGCAGACGATGAACTAAAAGCTAAAAAATAATTAGGTAGGTACCTGGTACCAGTCATCACACCACTCTCCTCATCAATCTAGAGCATTGATCAGACTAAAATAAAATCGTGGGGCGTAGCGTAACCTGAGTAAATATGTAAATGATCGTTCTGCGATGTTGTCTATTGAGAAGACGCATCCAAAGCATACCTATACTATAATGATATGAGCGGTTGACTGTAGATAATAGAAATTCGAGTCGCCCCACGATTTTATTTTAGTCTGATCAATGCTCTAGATTGATGAGGAGAGTGGTGTGATGACTGGTACCTGGTGCCTACCTAATTATTTTTTAGCTTTTAGTACATTATCTGCATCATTATTATGTTTCTTTACAATTCCCCTTAAGAAAGTAAAATATTCGTAAAACAGTAACTTTATTTAATGATTTATTATTATTTTATCATGCCTTAACGAAGGTTGCTAAATTGCAACTTCTGTAATTTTTTTATACCCATAATTAAGCATGTTAAGTATTTAAATATACATATGTACCTACTAGCTATTACTGGTAAGAACGGAATCATATAAAACTCAACAAAAACTAATATAAATATGTACATATCAAGAACATTTCATTTTCAGTACTGGCTACCTATTTGCCCAAAGCTAAAAAATGTTATAACACGTGTAAAACAAACACTTTTGAGATATTAAATACTATGTGTTAAAGAGGATCACAAGAAACCGGTTGCCATTATTACAACCTCTGGTCAGACTGAAAGTGATGATTTAAATAGATTTATATAAAACGTCGATCACAGATTTTCCTCAAATTTGCTGTCCCCCCTGTGTGCCGCGTGAATAGTGCCAGTGGATCTCCAAGTAAGTATCTGTCTCCCCTGATTTAAAGAAAATTGTGCCCTAACTAGGAGTGGTGCTATGGAAACCACAGAAATATTCTTTCTCTTTTATTATTTTTGTAGACTTAGATGGCCGAATACGAGAAATATTATTTGTTCCCATTTCTACTCCTCTGGGCCGTTTTGCTTGTTCTTTACTTCTGCAGAAGTTGGATACGAGCCGTAAAACTCGCCTTAACCTTACCAGGACCTCCACCTTTACCACTAATTGGACATGCCCTGTATTTGGCCAATACACGAAGTAAGTAGGTAATTTATCCCACAGGAAAATTTATTAAGCACGCATTCGGTTTTTAAAGTTTTTAACAGCATTCTTTCACGACACCTTAAGCTGAGATTATACTTGTTTAATTTGTTATATCATTGTTTGCAAAACAGGTATTTATCCAGATGATGATTATCATCGATGATATCTACGAATTGCAGATTCAACGAGTTCGAAAGACGAGTTGAATGTGCTGTTCCGGTTTCACGAGTGATTTACACGATTGTGAAGTAAAGTTTTCATTTCAGAAATTGAGGAAGAAGCTAATACGATGTACCGAAAGTATGGTCCTGTAGTGAGAACTTGGCTCTCGATAGTCCCAATCTTCTTCGTACTGCAGCCCGAGCATATCCAACTTATTTTGGGAAATAAGAAACAAACTGAGAAGAGTTTCCTTTACTCTGTCCTGCAAAATTTCATGGGGGAAGGGTTAACATTAATTAGTGGTGAGTAAAATTCTTCGTTACCATTTTTTGAAGATCTTCATATTACGTCTTTATACCTACCTCCTACTTCATGCTATATTTCAATGGATATTTAGATGATTCCTTGTTTCTAATTATTACATACAACTTTTTTTTTAATTTTTGTAAAATTTTTAATTGCCTTGCTCCACGTGTGTCTCGAGTGTTACCAAACACCTATAGTCTTTTTTACTTCAGTAACCACGAAACTAAAATTTTGCATACCTACATTTTAACGGCTGTAAACCCGATGACCTTCCTCCTGATACTTATTAGCATGTATTATTTCTATTTTGTGTCTGTTTTAATTTTGAACTTTGCTTTGTGTTTGTCATTTATTTTATTAGGTATAATACATGATAAGAATGAAATGATGTCATACTGTCATTTGTTGCCATGATACAAAATATATATTTTTTATTCGAAGTTCACAAAAGTCAATATACCGGGTGGTCAATAAAACATTTACCAAGAATATTTTTAGCTTTCAATTATCCCCGCTAAAAGAAAATAAACAATTCGCAGTTTCTATTTTAAAAGATTGTGATATGAAGTATTCAAAAATACACTTTAATATTGCAATTTTCTGCACACTTACCAAGAATATTTTTAGCTTTCAATTATCCCCGCTAAAAGAAAATAAACAATTCGCAGTTTCTATTTTAAAAGATTGTGATATGAAGTATTCAAAAATACACTTTAATATTGCAATTTTCTGCACACTAAGTGTAAGAAATTGCAATTTTAAAATATTCCACTGATAAATGCATTTACCAGCTACAGTAAGAGCCATGATTCACGTTTTTGTCTTATTCCGAACAAATGTTATAGCGAATTTTCCAAATGTTTTTTAGCTGTCAAAATTGTAAAAATTAATATTCAATTCGAAAGCTAAAAAAAGATAAGTGTACAAACCGTTAGCAAAAGTTGTTCAAAATTCAACGCGGAATTCAAAAAGTACAAATTAATATACAGAGCGTTCCATTTAAAATAACACAGTTGATAGCTACTATAAACTTCCAATGAACGGTTTGCGTGGGATACACTGTATGTGACACAGGTATTCGATCACATAACGAAACCCACTAATTAATGACGGTAGTCTAATTTGTCAGGCATTAGAAGAATTTGTGCGGAAAAAGGGCATTTTTAATAATCGCATTATAGGACAATTTGAAATACAGGGAAATTTAAATTCAGAAGCTTATTTAGATCTTTTAATTAACCATATTGGCCCTGCATTAGAAGAAGTTGCACATGCGAATCGGGAGGTCTGGTTTCAACATGACGGATGCCCAGCACATTTTGGAGCACAAGTGAGGGAATTATTAAATGAAATATTTCCAGAGAGCTGGATTGGGCGAGGTGGTGCTATAAACTGGCCAGCTAGATCTCCCGATTTGGCACCGTGTGACTTTTTCTTGTGGAGTCATTTAAAAAATAAGATTTATAAAACTCGTCACCCAAATATTGATTCTTTAAGGAATGCTATTTTTGCGGAATGCAACTTAATAAACGATGGGCAACTTGCGAATGTGAGAAATTCTTTCTATACTAGGCTGGGATACTGTCTGGTACAGAATGGAGGTTTATTTGAATATTTGTTATAGTTATTTTTCTTTTTTATGTTACTTTAATTTCATTGTATATTAATAAGTTTTTGTCCTTACCTAGATATGAAATAAATAAGAATTAAATTGCCAGATTACAAAATTCATTAGAGCAAAATAAACAAATGTTGCCGCTTGTTAAATTTTTCATAATTGCAGTAAAATTAAAGTAATTTAATTTTTATTATTTCATTTTACTGCTTTAACTTTTTCCCAAAAACTTTTTAATAGTTTAGACGACACCTACAATTTACCCTAAACTATGGACCAGCATTCACCAACGAAACATCCACACCAGTAATCAATTAATTGTCAACTATAGTTAATGACAATAATAATGCGAATGAGAATTATCTAAATAAAAAAACAAGTTTATGTATTAGTAAAAATTAACTTCTTTCGATGAAAGATTCCCAGCCTTCAAATTTCTTACTAAATTATTTGTTGTTATATCGAAGGAATAGGACCGTTATTGAATTTTACAGAAAATAAGGCACAGACTACGCGCAAACTATTGCCGCCGTGAAATATTTTCACAATGAAAACCTTTTCTTGAACTGAATAAATATTTTTGTTCATTTTTAAATGTTGACAGTTCAGAAAATCCATAAAATTCAAAGACGTCCGTGATTAGAATAAATTAAGTTGTCATGGATAATCTGATAAATTTCTGTGTTTTAGTTAGAAAATTATTAATGTAATTTTTGCTTTTAATGCTTTAATAAATTGGAAAGTTGTGTAGAGTTTTTGATATCCTCATACGCAGAAAAAAATAATCTTTCGATTGCTACCTTTACCACCATTGTAACTACTCACGGGGAGCAGGAATCCCCAAAAATGTAGTTGCCCATGTTATTTCCCCATGTACACATGGAAGTTTGTCACACGGTATAAAATAGATAAGTAACTAGGGAAATGATCAAAACTAAATTGCAAACTGGGTATATAAGAATTTTTTTTGAGTGTTGAAAGTTGCTTTTAAATATGAAGTCAAATTTTGAAAATTTTCGGGAGGCCTATCAAATATTCTTGAAAATGAAGGCACCTCAATCCCTTTCTACGTCACTGAAATATCTTACATGAATAGGATTCAACTACTGCGAAATATTGCTGATATGGATAATACTTGCCCTAAAAATTTCCCACATTCTATTACGAAAAAACAAAAAGCAAATTAAATAAGAAATCTTCAACGATGACCAAACATATTACACTGTTTTTCTTGATTGTTTCAGGTGAGAAATGGAAGCATCATAGAAAACTAATTCAGCCTTCTTTTCGCATGAAAATTCTGCAAAGCCATTTCACCGTGTTTTACAAAAATGCTGAAAGGATGACGGAGAAAATGAAAATAAACGTTAATGGCGTTTTCTTTAACATAACTGGTTTTATAAATGAGTGCATCTTGGACGTGACGCATCGTAAGTATATTGTCCTACGATACGAGTGGTACTGGACCGTGAGAACAACTACTTCTCGGGCAAATACCCCGCCAGGCAATAGTGTGTGTGTGTGTGTATACTACGAGATGGCACTAACCCCTAAGAAACCTACTCGTTGCATACGACTAAGTGTCCGCGAAAGTTGAAAATTGCGTCCACCCGCGGGTGCTATATTCGTAGCTAATAAAACGAAAATAAACAGAATCACAATAATTAATAAACTAATATGTACTAATGTTATTATTTCAGAAATTGTTTTGGGGACACCAGTCGAGAAAGACGGAAAGTATCCCTGTCCATTCAAAAAGTAAGTACAAGGGTTGCAAGAGTTTTTCATCACCTATCATTTGTCTGCCCTACTCGTTGGCAAAACTCTGCATAGTGTTAAGACCCAAAAAAAGTAATTTTGACATACCTACTGCAAATTTTTCTATCTTCTTGAAGAAAGCGGTAAAATTCTGTCATCTGGTTTATTGACTCATAAAGCACCATGTAATTCCGGTGTAGTTTCATTAAATTTTAAACTTGTTTGAATTTTATTTTCAACGAATTTTTGTAGGGGCGAGTACCAGGCCCCTGTACACCGTTATGCTTACCCTTGGCTGCTGTTAAATTTAACGTTTAGTCTCACAAAATGGTGTAGAATGGAACTGAAACAGAAAGCAACACTTCGGGATTATCTGAGATACGTACGTATATTCGGTAAAGTCACAGTAAAAAAATCTTAACACTGGCTGCTTTCGTGTTTTAGTTCCTGAAAAGAAAAATTGAAGAGCGCCAGCTGGGGCAAGTCTCGGATACTCGATGTTTCTTGAGCATGATGTTGGAAGCATCCGAGAACAACAACAATAATTTTACCGTCGACGAAATGTTGGATGAAGTGGGGACTTTTATTTTGGCGGTAGGTAATACCAGTAATTTTTTCTTCGTTTCTGTTGTTTTAAACCAGATGATGTTAATCGCAATATATTTTTTAACATTCAAATAAATAATGATACGCAGGAGTTCTAGAATTTGGATAGGTACCGTTATTCCGAATTCGTAGCTGGTCTTATCAATCTATTCTTTTCAGGGACAAGAAACTGTTGCAACGGCAATAGCTTTCACCGTATACAACTTAGCTAAACACACCGAGATTCAGCGTACTGCAGCAGAAGAGTTGGAACAGATATTCGGAAATTCCGAACGATGCCCGGACTCAACGGATTTGAATAAAATGGAATATTTAGGAGCGTGCATCAAAGAAACGCTCAGATTGTATCCCAGTGCCCCCATGTTTCTTCGGGAGCTTTCTGAAGATGTAAACTTAGGTACTACTCACTGCTTTTGAACATCCCTACATCTAATACATAATTCGCTCGATCACACTTTTCATAACATTCCGAAATATTAACTTACAAACCTTGATTACAATTATTCACGGAATAAAACATTTTTGTTTCAATTTTCAGGGGACATCACGTTGCCAGTCGGAAGTAATGTAGCGCTATCACCATACGTAACACACAGAATACCAAAGTACTTTCCAAACCCTCTGAAATTCGATCCTTCTCGATTCACTCAGGAAAACTCGGAAAAAATCCATCCGTTTGCGTATTTTCCTTTCAGCTTGGGACCTAGAAATTGCATAGGTATGTAGATTAGGTTAACTTGATGATGATGTATAATGACGTATAATGATGATGTATAAGCGAGAATATTCGTGGCAACTAGTAGGAAAGCCGCTGATATAGCGATGGAGCAAGGTGTTAGTAGGAGTTTAATGATGTATAATGATGTAGAATGATGTATAATGATGTATAATGATGATGTATAAGCGAGAATATTCGTGGCAACTAGTAGGAAAGCCGCTGCTATAGCGATGGAGCAAGGTGTTAGAAAAAAAGAAAGCAGATAACTTTATTGCCAATTATGGCTTCGACAATTTGTCCTGGTTAATAAATGAAGAGCGACCATTTCGCATATGTTTTAAGGTGTCTTCAGTCTCTGTGATATCTGTGATCTGATCAGAATTAACATTTAAAATGACACGCTTCTGCGAGAGAATATTTTGACGTTTATCATATTATTTGCTAAAAGCAAAACTACGTATTTTTACCTTCCAGATTATGAACCATTCGAGCAAAATATCTTGTATTGAGGGTGTTTTCGACTTTTATAACAAATTAGTTATTTTTCAGGTTACAAATTCGCCCTCTTAGAAATGAAGGTTATAGTCTCCTCGATATTAAGAAAATACCAAATTGAATTAGTTCCAGGGCATGAACTGAAATTATCTTATCGAGTGCTTTTGAGACTAAAGGGAGGTTTGTGGGTTAAATTGAAGCGCAGGATATAAGTCGTCAACCTTCACTTTATAAACAGTAAATTAATTAATTTTGTAACTACATATTCTTGTATAAATTAAAATGGAAATAAATTTTCTTTGCAGATAGGTATTTTATTTCAGTCACCATTTTGAGGTATTCAGTCCGAAGACTGGTAACACTCGCACCTCCATCCCTTCCTAACGTGAGGTAACCCACGCATTTCCCTGAAAATAGAACATCCTACACCCCTAACTATAAATCCTTCATTCTATGTTTTCAAATCGACCAAATTTTTCACCGACCAAAAAAATTTAATTTATCAAAATATCTTTTTGTAGGTTTAACTTGTCTTTCATGTTGCAAATTCTTTTGAGAGACTTTTTTGTGTTAAAAATTGTTTCATTTGTTCTTCCTAAAAGTTTTGTTTGTGTAACGTTTTGTATTGCAATCAATAATTGTTCATTTCGCTGAATTTCAAGTCGAGATAGGTACCTACTTAAAAGATCATAAACAGTGATTACCGTGTTTTTATACCATCTTACCGGAATCCACTTCTATAAAAACATTATTCAGAAATAAACTCCATAAGGCTTTACTTGATAATCAATAGAGTCTTTCCCCTTCACTTTTCTTTTCGAATTTCCCCCCTTTCCTTCTTATTCTTCCTCTATTCCTCTTCTTCTTCATCTCCCATGCCATAATCATCGCATTATCATATTCTTTTTGTTGTTTCATCTTTCAGCTCAATTTGTCATAATTTTCTAAATTTTATTTTTATATATTTAGATATGTTTTTGTAATAAAATTAAATGCTTTTTGGGTTTGATTTTATATCCGACAATGCATAAAGCAGTAGCGTAGCCACACACCCTCGAGCCCCCGCCATGGCGGGGGGGCGTAAGTTTCAGGGGCCCTATACGCCCTGCCATGGGTTGGGAATTTTTTTTCCGCAACTAAAAATTTACCTACGTATTTTCTTTACTTTTCTGTGGTCTGTAAATGAACTTACACATAATGATATTTCTTGTTTGAAAATGCTTTAAAATGGTTTCTAAAACGCAAAACTAAAAAAAAATCGCCGGGGGAGAACCCCCGAGCCCCCACTTACTGGGGGGCTGGCGCCCCCCACACCTCCCGTTGTTGAGGGCCTTTTGGATTTTTTCGCGGGGAGGCCAAAAATTTATAGTTACGCCGCTGGCATAAAGTCAGGTCAAGTTAACCCAAAAAGTACAACCGTGGTGTTATAAAACGGAAGCAAGTACTAGTAGTTGGGAAGCGCTTTTGATTGGAACAGATTAACATAAAGCCTTGATCACAAAAATATTTGCAATTTATTATCATCACTCTGTTCCGCGTGAAAAGCGTAGGCGGTTACACC
Source organism: Xestobium rufovillosum (assembly GCA_963966045.1). Classification (NCBI taxonomy): domain Eukaryota; kingdom Metazoa; phylum Arthropoda; class Insecta; order Coleoptera; family Ptinidae; genus Xestobium; species Xestobium rufovillosum. The sequence goes on along the minus strand of OZ014498.1, from coordinate 31,074,042 downwards.
TGCTCGTATGCAGTCGTTAACAATAAGTGACTCGGAATCTACTATTTACTTACTTTTTAAGGGGTGATTTAGAAAAAGTGCGCCGGTCTTGTTGCTTCTGAGGATTTAGATGGCGCAATACGAAGAATATTTGTTGCCATTTCTACTCTTCTGGCTCCTTTTACTATTGCTTTACTTCTGCAGGCACTGGATAAGGGCGGTGAAAGTTGCTTTAATCTTACCAGGCCCTCGCCCTTTGCCCCTGATTGGAAACGCCCTAACTTTCTCCAACGCACAAAGTAAGTAATTTATTCGAAATCAACTTGAAAATTATTAAATATTCTTTGATTCAACCCTCTTATGTACTCTAAACCTACCCTACATGTGAGAGAGTTCCATTTCCTTCGAAAAACTTTTCGAGTCTGATCAGCATAAAAAATAAGTAAGGACGGTAAGGAGTGATTGGTAAAATATTCAGAGTTTATCGAATTTCCGCGAAAATAGACAGAGTTTGTGAAATAAAATTTGCTTTTCAGGTCCCGTAGAACTTGCAAATACGTCGTACACAAAGTATGGGCCTTTATTCAGGGGTTGGCTCTCCATAGTGCCAATTTTCTTCGTAACAGAACCAGAATATATCCACCTAATTTTAGGAAATAAGAAACAAACCGAGAAAAGTTTCCTGTATTCTTTACTGCATAATTTCATAGGAGAAGGATTAATTACTATTGGCGGTAAGCAACTTTTTCATTACCATCTTTCAACACCTTCAAATGAGCATTACACCATGTGGTTTATATGTATTTCAATCGCGTTTATGGGTGTACCTGGAACCCATAGCTAATAACAGTATTATAATTCAAATTGTCTAGCAGAGGTAATAGTCGGGAATCTGACTCTCCAAAAGACGCTTCTAAAATGGTGAACTGTCAACTCAAAGATATAGTTTTAAAAAAATAAGGGCAACGTGGGAAATCGTTATGCGCATTCGTGTCTAGAAGGGCGCAAAAGTCCGGGATTGCAAAAAGCCAAAAAAAAATATTTTGTAATTTTTTTTGCGAATTCGAAAGTGTTGAATTTTTTTTTGAATCGTATTTGCGAGCGTAATATTTGACGTACAGTAATAATTTTTGCATAAATAGAAAGCTTATTCTCTGCACTTTCCGCTGGTACCAAGCTCGTTTTTATATTATTGTTAATAAAACCTATATAAATTGTTTAATTAGAGAATGTACAAAAAGTGCATTGCAAACTTCAGCATCGAGGGAATTTCCTAACTATTATAGTCAGCTGCATACATGTATCGTATCGAATGTTCCGAAAAGAATGTGGAAAATTTTGGTGAAACAATCATTTCAATAACGTTTTTGTAGCAAAAGTTATAAATATTTATTTACAGCGTACCGCTGCCCGCTGTCGCAGGGCAAACCCCGACGCAGTTCAGTTCCTATCCCTATCATGCCTCGCATCATGCTCACGTCCGTCTCTTGTTAATCTGTGCGTTATCGCGTAAGTCTGTCTCTTTCTCACTAGCAGAATGTGTGACAAGAAATAAATTTTCGTCTTCGGTCAGCCTAAATGCTTTAATTGTTACGTATAAAATAAACTACATATTATTACACGTATCATGATGAATTCAAATCAAAGAGTTGTGGATCCGTAGATTTGATCTGTCTATACCAATTCATGTTGTTATTAGAGAACTATCGCAAAATACTGGTTTACTATTGACTGCATAATGTTTTAAGTGGATGCTACATACTAAGCTTCATTTTCAAGAAAATTGAAAATTTAAATAAACTGAGAGCTCACTTGTTTCACAATTGCAAATCCGACATTCGAAATTTACCACCAACAGAAGATGCCTTTCATCAACATGTGTTAAGAGCCGGCGCTTACCAGTTTATTCTCGAGTTTATTGTTTGGAAAAATTCAACAACTTTTAATCCTGTTATCCGTAACCCCGAAAACTTCGGATGGATTTTCAAAGATAACATATATGTACCTACATACCAAAGTTAATAACAATAAGTATTAGGCCGCAAATAGAAACAAATGACAATGTATTCGGCAAATGTAAAGGTGGGTAATTGTTCAAGAGATTGTAATTGTAGCAGATATAAATTGCATAATCGGTTGTTATTGTGAAGGAATGTGTGATTAGTACTCCGGATAGTGACAATTTTTATAACTGATTTCAGCGCCCTTCGTATTCATATAAAATTGTAAATTGTCTGTTGGAAATCAGAAATATCCATGTGCGAGCCCCCATCGTGGGACATATTACAAATGGCAGGTCTTCAAAAATGAAAAAGAAAAAAGTTAACCCAAATCTTTTCAGTGCCCCTGTCATTTGATTACATCAATTTATTAATTAAATCATGAACAAGAAAATATCTGAGGCAGAGATCCTGTACAGCTTCAGATCAGAGGCAGACGTTTTAAATATGTTTAGAAAAGTAACTCTACTTAGTCATTTCAGCTCGTTTGAATCTAAGTAGGCCTATATTCCAAACACTTTCAAAACCTCTGCCTCTGCTCAGGGACTGCTCAGAACCTCTACCTCGGATATTTTGTCGTTTTCTATGATTTAATTAATAAGTTGAATCATAAGGCAGAGGCGTTGAAAAGATTGATTTAGGTTAACTTATTATTTCTTTTAAATTTTTGAAGACATGCCAATTGTAAAATATCCAACGCGGGGTGGGCAGAGGTCAATTTTCCTGTTTGCCATCACACAAACTACCAAATTTACAACCTCTTCCACACGCTAAAATCATTTTAAAATTGATGTCGCTATCCGTCGTACTAGATCGGTGATAATATGTAAATGTTGTTCCAAATTTATATTTTAGTTACCTATGTAAAAAGTTGCAGTTTATGTTTATTAATCATAATACGTGTAATAATGTGTAGGTTATTTTATACGTTACAATTAAAGTATTTAGGCTGACCGAAGACGAAAATTTATTTCTTGTCACACATTCTGCTAGTGAGAAAGAGACAGACTTACGCGATAACGCACAGATTAACAAGAGACGGACGTGAGCACTATGCGAGGCATGATAGGGACAGGAACTGAACTGCGTCGGGGTTTGCCCGGCGACAGCGGGCAGCGGTACGCTGTAAATAAATATTTATAACTTTTGCTACAAAAACGTTATTGAAATGATTGTTTCACCAAAATTTTCCACATTCTTTTCGGAACATTCGATACGATACATGTATGCAGCTGACTATAATAGTTAGGAAATTCCCTCGATGCTGAAGTTTGCAATGCACTTTTTGTACATTCTCTAATTAAACAATTTGTATAGGTTTTATTAACAATAATATAAAAACGGGCTTGGTACCAGCGGAAAGTGCAGAGAATTAGCTTTCTATTTATGCAAAAATTATTACTGTACGTCAAATATTACGCTCGCAAATACGATTCAAAAAAAAATTAAACACTTTTGAATTCCCAAAAAAAATTACAAAATATTTTTTTTTGGCTTTTTGCAATCCCGGACTTTTGCGCCCTTCTAGACACGAATTCGCATAACGATTTCCCATGTTACCCTTATTTTCTTAAAACTATATCTTCGAGTTGACACCCCTTGATCGATTTTCGACCTTCAGATTCCGTACTATATTGTCCTATACCTAATATGTTGGAACATTCCATGAGTAAGTCATCGGAATATAGATTTCTCAACTTGTTCATCAGCTCCGACTTGACGCCACTGGTGAACTATTACGTCAAAGAATTTGATACATTAAAGTACCTACATTAAATTTATTTGTATAGACTACGGTTTCCTGCGTTTTCCTTTTTTACATAAACAAGGCATTTGCTTTATTGAGTTTATTTTTGCTGAAATCGAATTGCTTGCGTTGCTAATAGGATTAAATGCAAACAGATTTAGAGTTAAGCCAAACTTCTTTCAATTCCTGCAGTTACTCATGTTACATCTAATAAATATTAATCATTAGTCCATAATTCTTCGTACAAATCGAAGGTGAGGTAGGTACCTGCCGATTTTTATAATTGGTTAATAGGGAAATAGGCTATATATCGTCCTTTGCATGCCGAACATTTTTATTATTGGCATTTTCGTTTTCTTTTCCTCTAACACATTTGGGGATGAACGCCGACGAGGCAAGATGAGGCCAAACGCATGCCTCGAGCTGAAAATGTAGGTACTGGTCCGAACGGAGTATGTTCCCTATGCACACCAAGAAAAAATACTCTTTCATGTGCCGACTTCCTCCAGCTGTTAGGAGAATAGCCCGAGGCGTTCTTTTCGCGTTCCGCCACGTGTGATAGTACTAAATCAAATTTGCATACTCGATACCACCTGTAAAGCTGATAACCTTTTTCTTCTTGCCTTCAGAAGATTCAAAATGGAATAATTGAAAACATGCAAATGTAAGGAAACCAAAAAGTATGGCACCATAGGCTACTTGTGTGGTAGCCTTGGAATTAAACTAAAAAGAGTTCGTCAATTGATTACTTTAACGTTTACATTAACATTGCATATAAGCAACCAAAGCCAAAATAGTTTTTCAAGAATTTCCATTACTAATTTTGACTTTAGGTTTATGAACATAATTAAAGTATAACCTGAGAATGTTGTGTCAAGTGGACAGCTGAACAGTTTTTTTGGTTGTTTATTCTGGGCCCTACTAGATTAGAAGGAGGTTATTTTCGTTTTGTTAGTCAATATGCCTTATCTAAAATTCATTTCCTATATTAAACTATGCCCGTGTTATGTCCTATAAATATTAATCAATGGTCATAATTCTTTGTGTAAATCGAAGGTTATCTGTCGATTTTCACGGTTGGTTAATCGGGAAATATAGTTTTGTTCACGAATGCTCACTGGCATGCCAAATTCTTCGATTGGTAAATCATTTTACTTTTATACAGGGTCCGAAAAATTATTTTATTTGATAGCTCGGATAAAGAAACAGTGTATTTCAACCAATTTTTAATATAAGCTTGCATACCTTTCGAGTTAATAGTTTTTGAGGTAATCAACCCCATAATACCTACCAACATTCTCTTACAAAAATTAATATTTTTCCACTGTGGAACCGCATTGTCTAATTAGCATCAAAACGGACACACAATAATAAACAAAACAAACAAGAAAATAAACTTTTAAACCAAGAACAGTCATTGCAATTTCTTAACAGAAAACTTAATGACACGCTGTCAGCTGTAAACGTTTTTCTTTTTAAATTAGAGGCGGCTGGATATTTGAGGGTGTTTTTTTATTTGGAAGATGGTATTTCACCATTAAATTATTTTTACGTAAATAATCCTGTACCATTTCGAAAATGTGCAGTCGTAATCAATTGGATTTTTCCATTAAAAAAAGTTTATTACTTTGCAGAAAAAATGGGACAATAAATGTTAAAATTCGTGGATGATATATTTTCATTACTTTTTATTATTTGTATCACGATATCCAAAAAATTCTAATTGTCTATTTTCTTTCTTGTTTCAGGGCAAAAATGGAAGAACCACAGAAAATTAATACAGCCTTCTTTCCATATGAAAATCCTGGAAAGTTATATCAGCGTGTTTTATGAAAATGCTGAAAGGATGACTGAGAAAATGAAAATTAATGTCGATGGTGGTTTCTTTAACATAACTGGTTTCATAAATGAGTGTATCTTGGACGTCGTTCACCGTAAGAATATTTAATTTACCGTGTCGACTGCAATTATTCAAGAATCATCTCCTTCATTAAGTTTTGAAATAAACACTTGTTCGGGGCATCCCGCATTTCAAGGACAATTGTTATATTCTCATAAGATCGCAATTTCAATGCGTCCAGGTTTTTATTACTCTGAAAAACATGGGCAATAAATTCCAATAATAAAAATAACAAAAGAATGAATTTAGTGTAAAAAAATCGCAACTCGTGGTGACTCAAAATAAATTTTACAATCCCGCAAAAGTGGATAATATGCTATTATCCAACGAGCCTGGCTCTGTCTCTTTTGAATTCTTGCAATTATATAGGTAATATTAAGTAAGTATACGGATGTTGCATAATAAGATATAGGTAGCCTTTGCCGTGAATTCAAAATTCTAATAATAGAAGACTAGTTTATAATCTTAAACAATATTTAGCGAATGCCCAGTGGCAACGGCTAAATTTAGAACACTGTTTTCTACATTACCAATTCAGATTCTTTTCAGATTCTTCATGTCCATCATTGGCAGTTACAAACTTACAACACTTTCTGTGTTCGCCACCTCAGCTTATTTCTTCTGTTGCAACCTTTATTGTGTATTTTAGAGAAAAATGTCATATGAGAGATTCGCATTATTTTTTCTGTTTTTTGTTAAGCGTAGGTATATAACACGTACTTTTAATGTCACATTAATTTTATCGCTTATAGTTACTTCTATGGTCTCTAATTGACAATTTATTCAATATTTAACAAATGCATTTCATTATAATTGATAAGTTAATGAATGCGATGAAATGTTGTTATTAAACAATTAATTTCAGAAACTGTTTTGGGGGCACCCGTGGAAAAAGGCGGAAAATATCCCTGCCCTTTCAAGAAGTAAGTACTTAGAATACTGCAGCTAAGCTATTAAAAAGAATGATTGATTTTGGAGGATGCTCCAAACAATGAAGTTATCAGGATGTTCTTGGTCCTGCTGGCCAATTTCCATTGTCCCAAAAAGCCAGTTTTGACATATTTTTTTAAACATCTGCAAAAACAATGGGCCCACTTACGTAATTATTTAGAATCTGCCTGAGCGGCCAGATCGCAGAAGCCACGACTTCTATCAAGACTAGCTGAAGGCAATAGGTATTTCGAAAAAAAAATTCTCGACACATTTTGTCTAGGCATTAGCTTTCAATTTTTCAAAACTTTTCACAATTCTCCAAACTGTTTAACCATACAAGCCATTAATATTTTCACCGATCCTGTACTCATTTTTGCAAACAAACACTCCCAAACCTCCTCCATGTAATCATTTATCGTGTTCACTACCTATTTCTACACTGTTTTCTCCAGATGTATAAAGGATTGTATAATCAGGGAATATATGAAACGTAGGTACATTTTTTCGTAACAATGAAGGTCGGTAATCTTTTAGGAGCATAATCCTCGCCCAAAAATTAGGCGATTTGCGAAAATCACCTTAGTAAAATAGTCATCCCTGAGAAAATATTCACCCCTAAAGTTGAATATTGAAAATCGAATTTTTGCAATAACTTTTAAAGTGTTCTTTGTAATTTAAAAACTTTTGGACCAATCACACCTGCAGGGTGACTTTGACAAACCACCCCTCTGAACTTTCACCCTCTAATTTTGAGGCTGTTCAACTTATCTTCCATTTCCTTGCATTTTAGGGTACGGGATTTGAGCACTAAAATCGGGACATGTAGACGCATTTTTATACCAACAACATTCTGAAATTAAAGAAGATAGGTCGTTAAATAGAAAAAAGATTTGTCAATAAAGGATCAACTTAGAGACTCCCACTACTTTAAAGTCATATTTTTCGTTCGCCTTAAATAAGACCGCCATAAACTCGACACCTTTTTTACTATTTGTACACATATCTATTTATCGCAATTAGAAAGTAGGGTTGCTAAGTTAATTAATTCCTTATTCATTTTCGACTAAGAACGTCTTGATACGTTACTTCGTTAAAACGACGTGTTGGAATGAAATTTATATTGCAATCTCTCAATTTTGTGAATATTTGGGCAAGTTGCACAGTAAACTGGACGTTTGACAGTAGTGGTAGTGTGGCCGCTGCAATGCAGATGGCGGTGGCGCTTCAGTTTATTCTCATATTTCTAAATAGAAAGTAATAATTTAAAGATAGGACCGCCGATTAATCCTCCCAGATTTATTCGGGTTCATCTGAAAAGTTTGCAGATGTTTCGCTTTACTACATTTCCGAATAATTTCCCACTTGATCGCCTTGTTTCCCTCTTTCGTCTAACTATTTTTAAACTTTCGCCTTTCCTCTATTAGACTCACAATATGTTTTGTTATCCAGGGTTTTCTACTTTCATTCTGTTTATGACCCAAAATATCTCTAGCTGCTGAATCTCTATATTGCCCTATTTTTGTGTGGTGATTATGCTCCTCACTTTCACTGGGACATCTGTATGTCGCGAACAATAGCGACCCCAAAATACTTCGTTGCGGTACACCCACAAGAACGTCGAGATTCCCAACGAGGACTTCTCCACATCTTACCCTAAGAATAAGGGATGAATGGCCATAATCAATGAACAAAGTTTTATTAAAATAGTCGCCGACGGTTGACGCTATCGTATGTTTATTGTAGAAGATCAGGAACACCTTACAAGCAGTTTGATTAGTAGGAGCTGCCACATTCACTTTTTCACATACCAAACATACCAAAATAAACTTATCTGCGACATTTTCTTCAATTTTCCAAATTAACGTCCAACTGGCCCATGGAAGAGATTGCGATAAAATTTGCTTTTTCTGGCAGTGCAGTTTTATGTACCCAACGTGTTTTAATAAATTTTAAAACGTGTTGCAATTTTATTTTCAAATATTTTTAGAGGAGAGTACCAGGCCCCTACACACCGTCTCGCTTACCCCTGGCTGCTCATAAATTCAACGTTCAAGTTCACAAGTTGGGGTCGGGTGGAATTGAAACAAAAATCGACGCTTCAGGATTATTTGAGATATGTACGTGAGTACAGGTAAAGTTGCAATTAACTCATTTTAACCATCAATATTTTCGTGTTCCAGTTTCTGAAAAGAGAAATTGAGGAGCGCCAGCTGGGACATGTCTCGGATATTAGAAGTTTGTTGGGCATGTTGATGGAAATTACAGAGCGCAGCAGTAACTTTACTGTCGATGAAATGCTGGATGAAGCAGGAACTTTTATTTTGGCGGTAATTGCAGTTTCGTGTTTGTTTTTGTTATTCTAAACTCGCAATTTATCTTTTCACTTTCAAATAAATATGTGGCAGATGTTTGGAATTTAGATACTGTTCGGGGCTGTACAAATATTATTTAAACCATTTTATTTCCTCGATTTTTACGTACAACGCTTATAAATCACAAATTCTCATGTGGGATGAAAATATCAATTTTTGCTTTCCAGGGGCAAGAATCTGTTGCTACAGCAGTAGCTTTTACTGTATATAACTTAGCCAAATATAGGGAAACCCAGCAAGCTGCAGCAGAAGAGTTGAAACAGATATTCGGAAATTCCGAACGATGTCCAGATTCAAAGGATCTAAATGAAATGCAATATTTAGAAGCGTGCATCAAAGAAACGCTCAGACTGTATCCCAGCATCCCGATGTTTGCTCGAACGCTTTGTGAAGATGTGAAATTAGGTAGGCGTAATATACAGGGTGTGAATACATTGGCGAAAGCACGTGACGATGTCAATCATAAATTTCTGTTTGGCACGGATCAGATGATGATGTATTTGGAGCATTAACCCTTTGGTCTTTTTCTGTGTAATGCACCTTATTGTTTGCTAAGAATTCTTTATAAAAGCATCTTTGACAAAAAGAATTCTAGCAGGTAATACATATGTAATATGTACTTAATTTTGTTTCAATTTTCAGGAAAATTCACCTTGCCTGCCGGCAGTAACGTAGCACTAGTGCCTTACATAACGCATAGAATACCAAAGTTCTTTCCAGACCCTTTGAAATTCGATCCCACCAGATTTACTCAAGGAAATTTAGAAAAAATGCATCCTTTTGCATATTTTCCTTTTAGTTTAGGACCTAGAAATTGCATAGGTACGTATTGTTTATTAGTTATTGGTGATGACGTACGTAATAAGCGAAAACATTCTTGGCTGCAAGTGTGGAAATAATTTGAAAACTCGAGTTATTAAAACCTTGAACCGGTAGCGCCTCCGAAAGTTACTCTTGCACTTTTCTCGTATCACGCTTCGTTTCCGAGCTGTAATCAAAAAGACGTTCAAATTGCTTAAATCGTCGAATTTCGCTGAAAAAACGCCTTTTACGGTATTCGAGGACTTTATGCAGTGAATCATCGATTCTTTCGGTTTAAAGGGTACGTGTCGATCTATAAGTTCCTAGTAACTACTGAAGAATCAGTTTGCCACAAAAATTTCCTCGATTACCTTGAAGTTATGTGAGTTGTTGGAAAACTGCGCTCCTAAAGCAATTTATAGACAAAAATTCAGACTATCTGATTTCTTGGAGTGCTTACTATCATTTATTGACGTTACTTGAGTCTTAACTTTTAGTAATGGAGATACTTCAGAGTATATCGAGACCCATGGATACCGAGATATCCGACTCAATCACCTAATTAGCAGTGGCGGCTCCTGACTTTAGAACTTGGCAGTGCTCTAGAAGGAAATCACCGCTCAGGGGTTGGGGGAGGGGGTCTGGCGGTTTCTCCCCTGTAGTTTTTTTAAATGAAGTGCTTTAGAAGTCATTTTCAAACATTTTCCAACAAGAAATTTCACTCACCGCAATATTTAACGAAAATCCCAAATCCAAAAGGTTAAACTTTCGCTCACAACTTTTACCGTGACCTTTCGAAAAGCTTTTGATACTTCGCACAGGCTTAGGACGTCCATTTCATTTTATTTCAAGTTTTTCGTCAAAAGTCTATATTTAGATAAAATATTCATTTTTAACTGAATGGAGTATTACAACACAATAACAATTTTGAAAATTGCAAAAATCAGGCGACCACTTTGTTAAAGTTCACTCGATGTTTAAGTGTTGACTTTAACTAAACCACTACCTTTAGCCATGCTAAGTATTGGAAATTCCAATATTTAAAAATAAACACGATAATGCAGCTAATTACTCACGTTATAAGCAAAGCAACGAGCTATCTCAGACCTAAATATGGTAAACAAAAACAATAAACACTGCCGCAGAAATACAAACTTCCGCGTCTCGTACTTCGTCCAACAGTGTGTGCGCTCAAACAGCGTTCCCAGACGAGCTATAATTCTTCCACCTAAAAGCACATACGACGAAATTTTCCCAAGTCGCGCCGATCTCGCTCCCATATCGAATATGCATTGGCCACACCTCAGTACTCGGACGGCTGGTTGCGTGTGTGGTAGGCATTTTCAAATACGACGCGGAATGCTTAGAGCGCGTACTATTTATTATCTCGCATAATAATTAATATATATTGCGGCAGAGATTCAAAAAGTTTTAAACTTATTAGTTTATAATTATAAGGTTTTGAACCTTTTATCAAAAAAGGTTAAAGCCATATTTTTGTAGGCAGTGCGCGCGCACGAGCGCACTTATTAAGGAGCCGCCGCTGCTAATTAGGAATTTTCACTTATTGTTGAAGTAGCTTATGGCCGAAGCCCAATGTTACAATCTGATAGGGTTCTTCTCCGGTAGCGTCTCCGAAAGTTACTCTTGCACTTTTCTCGTATCACGCTTCGTTTCCGTGCTGTAATCAAAAAGACGTTCAAATTGCTTAAATCGTCGAATTTCGCTGAAGAAACGCCTTTTACGGTATTCGAGGACTTTATGCAGTGAATCATCGATTCTTTCGGTTTAAAGGGTACGTGCAGTGTTGTTCCTACAGTAAAAATTCTTGTACTGGTTTATGGGGGAATATTGTACTAAAAGTAACTAAAGTGTACTCTAGTGTCTACTGTTTGTAAACCGTAGATTCTTCAGCGCAGGGTGGGGAGTTAATTTTTATCCCAACTAGGTTTAGCCAATGCAACGTTTTAGCATGTTTTAGCATTCCCTTGATTTCATTATAGTAATCGGGAATTTTCTGTAAAAAAATACCTTTCGTGACGGGAAACCGGAACAACCCATGGAATGCAAAATTCTGCAAATTACAATAAACTTTAGAAGAAAAAAAGAAAAAGGATTCGCTTGGATTCGAGCAAAAACTCCCTGCACGTTTTGGTACTGAGCCAAACCTACTACTTGCATAGTAAGAAGTTTAAGTCTACTAACTACTAAGTCGCTTGAAAGTGGAAGTGGTCTATTTGGCAAAACCTAATTGGGATATCAATAAACGCCAGTGCGGAACGTGGCAGGGGACGGCTTTAGAAGCCCCTCCATAGGTGACTAATAGGGTCATGATTTTAAAAATCCCGTTGTTGTGTGACAATTTGTCTTTCAATTTCTTACTTAGGAGAGGAAGATTCTTTCGAAAAAGATCATTTCCTTTCCGTAATATACCAACACTAAGCACCCTTTAAGAAAAAAATATAAAATTCATCTTCTGTAGTGTATTAATTATTAATACATATGTGTTTTTCTGTTTCAACTGTGTTTTATTATGTGAATTTATATTTTTTCGGGGATGCAGTCGTGGTAGGTAAATAAAAACTCTTTGTCTTCTCAAGCTTTCGGAAATTTTTAATGTCTTCTTCAGGAACTACAAAAATGTAACAGTGGTTTTGTAGTTCCTGAATAACGGACGTGGTATATCGTATGCATGTGAATTAAGCTTTAAACAGGTCACAGCTAACCATCGAATGAAGCCAACAGTTGCCACCCACAGAACACCATATACTGATAAATTTTACATCTTTGAGCCCATGAGTGTGTCCTGTTTTACCAGCTTACTGTAAAATTTTAAACTTCATAGAGCATAAAAAATTATTTGCATTTTTTGTGGAAATACGACCAAATTGTACTGAAATTTGAATTGAGGTACTTGTGTACTTCTATTTAGTCAATTGTACTAAAATAGTACAATTGTATGGTCTGGAACAACCCTGGGTACGTGTCGATGTATAAGTTCCTAGTAACTACTGAAGAATCAGTTTGCCACGAAAATTTCCTCGATTACCTTGAAGTTATGTGAGTTGTTGGAAAACTGCGCTCCTAAAGCAATTTATAGACAAATTCAGACTATCTGATTTCTTGGAGTGCTTACTATCATTTATTGACGTTACTTGAGTCCTAACTTTCAGTAATGGAGATACTTCAGAGTATATCGAGACCCATGGATACCGAGATATCCGACTCAATCACCTAATTAGGAATTTTCACTTATTGTTGAAGTAGCTTATGGCCGAAGCCCAATGTTACAATCTGATAGGGTTCTTCTCCGGTAGAGCCTCCGAAAGTTACTCTTGCACTTTTCTTGTATCACGCTTCGTTTCCGAGCTGTAATCAAAAAGACGTTCAAATTGCTTAAATCGTCGAATTTCGCTGAAAAAACGCCTTTTACGGTATTCGAGGACTTTATGCAGTGAATCATCGATTCTTTCGGTTTAAAGGGTACGTGTCGATGTATAAGTTCCTAGTAACTACTGAAGAATCAGTATGTCACAAAGATTTCCTCGATTACCTTGAAGTTATGTGACTTGTTAGAAAACTGCTCTCCTAAAGCAATTTATAGACAAATTCAGACTATCTGATTTCTTGGAGTGCTTACTATCATTTATTGACGTTACTTGAGTCTTAACTTTTAGTAATGGAGATACTTCAGAGTATATCGAGACCCATGGATACCGAGATATCCGACTCAACCACCTAATTAGGGATTTTCACTTATTGTTGAAGTAGATTATGGCCGAAGCCCAATGTTACAATCTGATAGGGTTCTTCTCCGGTAGCGTTGAATAAGTTTCATTGATTCAGTGTTAACATGTTTAAATAAGTGTTATATTCAAACTAAGTTTGGAAACTGCTGTTTTATCCTAAAACGTAGACTTTAAAAAGGAAAACAATGTTGTTGTACAGCTGTTACTAGAGTTTTAGAATGCTTTAGAGAGAGATTTTGACAGAATTCCACACAGCAAAGTTATCAGTAAATACAAAATAAGTGCTTTAAGAGAAGTTGGTTGTTTCGGTCTCAGGCAAAGTTTACAATGCTATTCAGCAGTAGTTTCACCCGTTTCGGTTTTATTAGTCCTAAACGTGAATAAAGTGTGATAAACGGAATCCAGACATAGACGAACAACTCACAATAAATTAGCAAGCAGTTTCCAGAATTCCTCGAAAATATAGCCTGCCATAAAAATTCTTCTCATTTGTAACATGAAAAGTTTTAATACTATATTGTGGTAGGTATTCAAGATCTCAATTTTGTAAAACACTGTTTTAAACTTAGTCTTTGGAAGAATATATAGAAGATTTCGGTGTAGTAAATAAAGTAAATTAAACTAGTTCTTCAAGGGATTAATGAGAAAGTTTATGAATCTTTCAATCCATGCTTTCAAATTATTCGCCGGCCGAGCAAAATCTAATTTGACAAGATATCTTGTAGTGGGTGTGTTTTCAGCTTTCATAACAAATTACTTATCTTTCAGGTTACAAATTCGCTCTCTTAGAAATGAAGGTTATAGTCTCCTCGATATTAAGGAAGTACCACATCGAATTAATTCCAAAACATGAACTCAAATTATCTTACAGGATAACATTGAGGACAAAGGGCGGTTTGTGGGTTAAATTGAAGCGCAGGACGTGAGTCTCCCCTCAATAAACAACAAATTAATTAGTATTCTAAGATTCTAACTGTTTTTGTACGCGGAATATAACAAATAAAAATGTAAATATACTTTGTTTACTCCTACGCGTTTTATTCTAATTTTAATGAAAATGAGGATGGCCGATTTGTTCGGGAATTTCATGAATAAATTCTAACAAGGAGACAGCGACAAAATTGAGAGTTACATTATGCATAAATGGCGGATGCGCCGCCAACTTTGATTCTTCATTCCTCATGGAATTATATTACTTTTGTCCCTGCTCTAGGTAAATTCAATAGTTAGGGATGTAGGTTTTAGAGACATCCTGTATATCAGCGCTAAAGTTCAACGTTGGTTTACAAAAAAAAACTTCAATTTGAATAATAGATGACTTGCATATTGTCGGGCATCAATAAAATTCTAAACTCCTGGTTTGTAAAAAATATTTTTACAGAAATCGATCCCTTCTCGTGACACTGGCATCGAATTCACCGTTTTCATTACTGATTTCAACTTTATAATATTTATATAATTTACGAATATAGATTACCTTGGATTTAAATAAGTAAATATTAGCCATAGGCACATGTTCAATATTTTCTGAGCAGTTCATCATAGTGACATATTCCGTTACAGAAGTCGGAAGCAGAACGCTGAACTCTCGCCTGCGTTGCGTGCAGTAAAAAACGTGTTATATAAAATAAATGGATTTCAGATGTTTCAAATCGTTTAAAATAAGATGAGCATTTAAAAATTTCCGCAAGTTGTTTTGTGTCTAGTGCTCCTACCATCGCGAGTTATTTGACTTACTAAATAGCCAGGAATCCACGACTTCCTCTCTCTTCTCATTTCCTATTTGTATTTTAGTTTTAGTTCTATTTTCACGCCCTCTACATATCAAAATTTTGGTTTTCTTTTTACTGATCTTCATGCCGGATCCCTCTATCATAATATATGTATGCTTTTGAAATCTAGATGAAATATTTTAAGTCAGAAAATTATAGTGTTAGAAGCACAGTAAATTTGATTTCCCTTTTCAGGGGTTGTCTACCGACAGCTAGTCAGCTTTACGAGTTCAAATAAGTGTCGTGAATTGTACCTGTCAGATTCTACTACCAATTAAATAGATCACCCACAACATAACAGCTATCGGTTTAACCCAATTTCGACATGTTCAGCACATAACCTACCTACATACCCCTCGCTATAAATCTGCGGCCAATAAGCAATTAACACGAAGGGTAGGACTGACAAAGCATATTATTGCCAACATTAATAAACGATCTCTCGAAAATCATAATTGAAATTTGTTTAGGCTTGTTAATCCATGTGGTTCGCAGAGAGTGTCATTGTATCCAAGAATGCGGAATTTCATTAGAATTTCATTATGAAATACGGCAATGTGTTGGCGACGGTGGTTGTTAATGCTAAATACACCCTGCAGATTGATACGAGGCAGTTCGCCCTGGGCATATCTCTAGAATTGGATACTGTACATTATCTGCAAGAACTCATAGGTAGTTGCACTACTAAATCGAACCGCTTATTCTAAAGTGTGCACGGACCGTAGTCCTTGAATGAACATTGCCATAGAAACGTTTAATACATACGAAAACTGATAAATTCCTAAAATTTGATTGAACGCATCAGGTACGAATAATTATAACAAAATTACCAGCTCGTTAAATGGAGTCTGTGAATATTGAGCGTAAAATTTTTAATGGAATTCATCGCGTTAACTCAATATGCACTGTAGCTGACGTAAACATTTTATAAAGCTCGACTACCTACGATCAAACGTTCGATAAGTTCAGGTCTTGCTATGTAAGGTAAATTCAATTTATTTCAGTATTGTTACGTGCTAGGCTATTCCAACACAAACTGTAAAACGTACGTTAAAAGAAGCTTAATGCTATATTCAATTTTTGGAATAACATTTAACTCACATTTCCAACAATAATCATATTATCTCTAGCTTCTCTAAAATCCTTTACAGGTATACGAAACCACCGGCATTAGTTAAGCAATAATATAAGCTCGTTATGATTATGAATTCTAAACACAATATTGTAGAATACCTAGTAAAATTCAAACTAATTTGAAAATTGATGCGTCGCTTTTCCGGGATCTATAGTTAGCAGTTAGTGCTCCACATTATCTATGCCAGCATTCACAAACAGGTATCATCAGATTTGTTAGCCGATTTTTTTATCTCTCGGTAACATTTTACGTACCTTGGGTGATTTAGTTAATGCAGGTTTCAAAAGAACATACTTTTAACAAACATATTATAATATGTAGATATGATCTGTCAGCACAACTAACTTCCAAAAATACTTCAAAACGCAAGTAAACGTTTTTGCTGATTTAATGAGTAATATGTCAAGGCATTACTTTATTTTTGCATTCTGGAACATTGCTTTGTACACGTTAGTTTGCTATTGTATAAATCACTCTATCTCAGGATTCAGGAATGCTATTTACATTTTCACGGATTACACAAACATTTAGCTATTTCTAGAAAAACTTCATTTATTTTGCACTTTCTTTAATTTGTTGTGGTAGACAGCTTTAATGTTATTTACAGGCGTAAGTAGATATTTTCTCATTCAATAGGTAATTGAATTTTGTTTGAACTGATTTTCTTTGTAAGAACTTGGCAATCTCCGGAAGAATTAGACATACCTACAGGATTTTCAATCAACCTAGAATTCAAATTTAATGTAAGTTCTTCTTAGAAGATGTTTTTAAGAAACTTGGACTATGGCAACACAGGTGACCGAAAGTTAAGTCATCTACGGCTTATGGACAACGTACATCAGCTGATCATCTCATAGATAAAATCAGAAAGAATTATAGTTTATGATATAATAGAGAAAATTGGTCCCTTTTGAGTGGAGCTGGGTGGGGCATGTGCTGGCAAGAAAATAGGTATCACGCTATCACGTGGCTCAAATAATAGAGTAGTTCAGTGAAGACCAAGATTTCATAAAAGGAGAACGCTAAAACTAGGTTGGCATAATGGCGAATTCTGAAAGAAGTTGATACCAATAGCGGAAAGGAGAAGAAGGTGAAGGAAGTCGAGCAGATAAGAAGAAAGATCAGGAGAATAAGAAGATGGATGATTAAAGGTAGGAGGAGGAGCAGTATTAGAAGAAAAATGGAGGATGAGAAGGAGGAAGTGGAGAATAAGAAGAAGTCGCCTCCATAAATATGCAGGATCTACATAGCACAAAAGATATTGAAAATTAAAATCTCCACCTTTAAAAGTGATTTTTGTATTGAGTTAAAAACTTATTTCGCTTCGTGAGGTACAAATAAGAATAATACCGATGTATTATAAAAAAAAATCCAACATTTTGTTCAATTATTGTGAACAAAATTGAAATATTAATTCTGCTACAACGCATTTCTTAAAATTCTTATTAAATTTTATGAGTCATGACAGTTGCATAGTAAGTGCTTCCTTTTCGATTTTAGTTCAAACTGTGTAGGTATCAGACTGTCGCATAGAAATTGAATGAAGCCTGTATGCTCGTGAAGTAATAAAATATTTATTGAAAATAGAGTGGGAGCTCCTCGATCTAATTTCGAAGTAAAAAAATTTAGCGGAGAATTTTCGATAGCGTATCCCTATCCAAATTAAATATTTAGACTGCCGATCGAGGCTCGTTCATTCATCACACAACAAGATGTTTGAAATACTTTCGCTTTGGTTTATTTTAGACAACGATGAAATATTCCAGAAAATTGTTTTCACAGAAATGAAACTCTACCGTGCAATCCGTAACAATTTGCTTCTCGGAAAGTTTGGGGTAGATGGTAGATGATTATGGCAGGCAATCTGAGTAATTTTTCACGGTGTCCTGTTTGCTCCAGAGGACGAGAAATTTGTCAGGATTGGCCGGTTGGAAGTTGATGCCTTACCATCACGTTGACTATGACGCCGGTGGCAGGTACATTACACACGTAGGATAATGTGTTCGTAAACATAATAGAACGTTCTGAAAATGTCATTGAGTTACCAAATGAAACTCCATAAGAAAATGCATGGAGTTCTGAGCTAGAACTGCTATAGCATATCTACTTGTATATACAGAAGTATCTGAAAATCACGTTTTTGCATGCTAAAATATTAATGAGAAAGTGTCAGGAACATCTTTTCCACCATACTAACCAATATCCGAAGGTTCCAATCTCGACAAGAAAGGAAAGATTAATTACGCGTAAAATTAATTTTACTCTTCTCGACTTCTTCGAAACTTGTCAATATAACAATCCAATCGAAGTAAACGTTATTTATGGGAGAAATAAGTGGATTACCTTAAATTTCAGGACTTGCAATTCCTATAATGAAAACTGAATTTTAAATTAATAAAACCAGATAATACTAAAATAAATTTTATCTTCATTTTACACTTGCTATAAAATTTTCAGAGTCGGTTTATTTAGAGCGTTATAAAATCAATAAATATCCTTGAATTTATAACAAAGTTAATATATCAAAAAAAATATAGTTTAATTATTCTACACATTCGTTACATCAGTTTCCAAACTCCTTTTGTTGTGCGGTTGCTTTGCAGTCTTGTCATTCGCAGTTTTAGTGCCACTCCAAACCAGAAGAGGGCGAAACATTTCACTAAAAGCTGCCCGAAACTGCTGAGACATCGAGCAGTAGAGGATGAAGTTTATCGCTGAATTTGTCAGGGCGAGGATGTCCATTAAGTCCCCTGAAAGAAAATAAAATTGCCTTAGTAGATACTTGAGAATGTTTAGAAATAATGGTGAGGGAAGTACGGAAAACTTTGCTCTTAACGCCAATTCAAGAACGAGATTAATTATTAATATATTTGAGGAAGAGAGCATTTAACCGCTTCAGATTAAATACCTAGTTTATAGAGATATTGCTGAAATGGAACTAGAGCTCAAAGCTCATAATAAATGCTCTTTACAAGTCCGCAAAGCTATGCACTTTATCCGCGACGTATGGCAAGGTTCAAATGCAGAACAAAATGAGATGCATATGCTCCTCTTTTAAGACCAGCCAATAGACTTTTGCCAAATAATTTGCTTTATTAGACATTTATGAAAATACTATAATGCATGGGGGATATAAACTTTAAAAGTATCTATAACAAATGTTCGGTCGCGACCGCTGGGCTCAGAGGTGGTCCAATCGGAGTGATATGAGGTGGACCGTTCTGCGTCAGATAAAAGTGATCCAGGAGTTCTACGATTACGGGGGTACAAATGGGGAAGAAAGCGGCGAACCTCTACATATCGATGTGCCATAAGTGGACGTTGCATGCAAACTAAGTAATGGGAGTGTGTAGGAGTCGTACTAAGATGTTTTCGAGTTACATAGTGTAGTACATCGTTATCACTATACATATATATAATTCTAGATACATTGATACTTTGTGAATGAAAGAGAAAAGACAGAAGATGAGAATATTGATTTACACAATATTTGATTGTCATATACTGTGACAGAGCATCGCTTCGTGAATGGAATGCAACCCTTATAGTTTACAATGATGTATTCAGACGCCTTCTTGTCGATAACGTACCATCATAATACCCAACATTCCTCTCAAGCATACACTGTGTCAGAAAATCAATTCCTTAATCTAATATTCGTGACTAAGGGAGTTTTAGGGGCACGGTAGTCGTGTTGCAATCCGGAAGAAATTAATAATTTTAAAGTCCTTCAGGCTGATTATAAAGGTCAGCACATATTTTCAAGGATGTCAGCAGTAGCAATGTTTCATGCGAAGTCACGTTTATGCCTTAGAAGTTACAAGCAAAGGTATGTATATATATATAATCAAAACTCTATCTACCCGTAGGTGTAAGAGTATAAAGGTAGTACATACCATAAAAATACAAGAATAAAACAAAATAATAAATTCCCTTATCTAACGTCCATAAACAAATTTCACCCACTCTTTCTTGTTTTTTGCCATCTCCCTCGCGCTTTCCCACGTTTGACCCCTTCTTAACAATATTTTACAGATAGTTCCATCCCATGTCTCTGGTGGTCGACCTCTTCCTCTTTTGACTTGAACTCGCGTTTGCCAAACACATTTTGCCATTCGCTTGTCTTTCATTCTCAACAAATGTCCAAACCATCTTAGCTGGTGTTGCTCTATTTTTTCCAAGACTGAATCGACTTCTAGTTCCTCTCTCACTTTTTCGTTTCTTACTCTATCCCTTCTGGTTATTCCTATCACCTTCCTCAAGTATTTCATTTCCATGGTTTGTACACTACTTTTTAAGGCACTTGACAAAATCCAGCTTTCGCTACCAAAAGTTAATATCGGCCTAAACACAGATTTGAATACAGACATCTTCGTCTTTCTAGAAATAACCTTCTGATTCAGAAATGTTCTGTTCAATGCATGGTACATCTTAGCAGCTGCTTCAATTCTTGCTTTAACTTCAGTTTCACAACTTGCTCGATTATCAATCTGCACTCCCAAATATTTGAAAGAGTTAACCTGCTCCAATTGCACTCCTTCGATCTCTATTCTTATATTTTCCTGTATCCTCCCTAGAACCATCACCTTTGTCTTTACCTTGTTTATTGTCAGTTTTTTCCTCTTGAATACGTCATTCCACTCATTTATATTTTGCTGCAACTCCGTCTCTGTGTCAGCGAAAATCACCACATCATCCGCGAATGCACACTCACTAAGCACTGTTTGCTTCAATCTATAATGTCCCACATGTAAAGCTTTTACCTTCTTTTTTACTTCTTTTGTTATGTCATCCATCAACATCGTAAAAAGCGTAGGGCTCAGTACTCCACCCTGCCTCAAGCCTTCTCTAGCATCAAACTGTCGAGACACCATGTCTGCTGTTCTTACATAGTTGCAATTGTTTCTGTACATACTTTGTATAGCTTTCCTGAGTTGTTGGTCTACTCCTCTTTTCCTCAAGCTGTTCCATACTAATTCCCTTGGAGCTTTATCAAAAGCTTTCTCCAGATCTAAGAAAACCGTGTACCCTTGTCTGCTTTGCTTTAGCAGCTTCTCAATTATTTGTTTTATTGTGAATACATTATCCTGAATGCTTCTTCCTTTTCTAAAGCCTGATTGCGTTTCTTCCATTTGCGATTCGATGTACGTTTGCAACCTAGTGTTCAGGATTCTTTCATAAACTTTTGTTATTGTACTGAGTAAAATTATCCCTCTATAGTTGTCACATGTCATCTTATCGCCTTTTTTATGTACTGGCATGACTATCCCCACTTCCCAATCACTAGGCACTCTTCCCTCTTTCCATGCTTTGTCAATGATCCTCTTTAACAGCGTAATTCCGTTTCGTCCCATGTTCTTTATCATTTCTGTTGTTATCTTGTCGTGCCCAGCCGCCTTGCCATTTTTCAGCTTTTTTATTGAATCTTCTAATTCTTCCATTTTTATTTCCTCTTGTTCTTCTCTTTCTTCTTGATCTATCTCTTCTTTCTCTACCCTCTCTCCTCCTAACAATTCACTAAAATAGTCTCTCCATCGTTCCATTATGTCATGTCCCTTTTTTATTAGTTTCCCATCTTTGTTCTTAATAAAATTTATCTTATCATGGTTTTCGTTCTTTAGGTTCTTTAATGACCTATAGAATAATTTCTGATTAGATTTCGCATCTTCGTCTAATTTTCTACCAAACTGTTCCCATGCGTTCTTTTTCTCCTCTAACACCAAAACCTTAACTTTGTTTCTCTGTATTCTATATATGTTATAGCTTTCCTGCGTTTTGCTGTTTAGGTATTCTTTCCACATCACTTTCTTTTTCTTCACTTCTTCTTTTATGCCATAATTCCACCAAACTGTTTGTCTCTTATTATTCGTTTTCCTGTAGGTTCCACATGTATCAGCAGCTGCACTTATTATTATTTCCTTGAAGATTTTCCAAAGGTCTTCTATACTTCCATCGTACTTATCTGTCTCTATTTCATTTACTCTGATTTCTACTTTGTCTCTAAAACTTGAAGCTGTTTCCTCGTTTCTCAGTTTATATGTCTTTATTGATACGTTTCTCAGTTTACTTTTTGCTACACTATTCTTTGTTAGTATTGGTGTTTGTATTCCCATACTTATTTTCGCTTTGAGAAGATGATGATCACTTCCTATTTCCGAGCCTCGATACACTCTGACGTCTTGTACTTCTTTTCTATGTTTGTGGTCTACAAGGATTAGGTCTATTATTGATTTTTCATTTCTACTTTCTCTAACTCTAGTAAATCTATGTATATCCTTGTGTGCGTAAAAAGTATTTGCAACCAATAGTTCATTTTCAATGCAGTAATCTATCAGTCTCTGTCCATTGTTGTTTCTGGTTTCTTCTCCACTCACTCCTACTACTTTTTGGTTTTGGACATTTCTTCTGCCAACTCTGGCATTAAAATCTCCTACGACGTATATTCGGTTTTCATAGTCTTCTGTCTCTTCCGCTAGATTTTCCCAGAATTCATTTTTCTCTTCAGCCTTGTCGTCCTCATTAGGTCCATACACAACCAAGATTTTTGTCTTCTTCCTGTCTTGCAATTCTAATTCCAGTGTTATTAGTCTCTCATTTACACACTTCCAACCAGTTACATACTGTACAAATTCTCTATGTATTAGACAGCCCACACCACCGTGCGCTCTCATTTTTTGGTCGACTCCGCTATATAACAACAAATGTCCTCCTTCTGTTTCCTTCTCACCTTTACCTTTCTTTCTCATCTCTGATATTGCCAATATATCAATTCGTGCCCTTTCAAATTCGTAGTAAAGCTCTTCTTCTTTATTGTTGAAACTTACTATGTTCCATGTCGCCAACGTCCATTTCATTTTCTTGTAACCCTTCCCCTCATTCAGTTTAGTATTTGCTTCAATATCCGCATCTATTCCATTTCTCGATCCTTCCATCATACTCCAATTTCCGATATCCATTTTCATTGCCATTTTCGTCTCCATACTATCCTTAGGCTTATATGTGAGTCGTTTTAGTTTTTTGACTGTTCTATTTTCTCCCTCGCGACCTTAGATACACCCTGGTCTCTCTTATTCCATTTGTATATTTCTCCATTCACTATCAGCTTCTGATACCCAACTTTGACTGTTTTTCCTTTCTGTTTCTGTTCTCTGGCGATATTTCTGACCTCTCTCTGTATTCGACTTTCTTCTTTCGTCAAGTCGTTATCTATGTATATTGCAGCGTCCCCTAATCTGCTCTTAGCACCCATGACCGCTTTCTTCTGCTCCCATGTACCCATTTGTGCCACTATTATCTGTCTTTCAGTTTGGTTTCCCACCATATATGCCCTCTCAATATCGACATCTATTTTCAAATTTTGCACAATCAATTCTTTCACTCTCTGCCGTTCTTCACCCTCTTTCACGGCCATACCCTTTACTACGATATTGTTCCTGCGTTTAGTTCGCTCCTCTCTTTCCATTTTTGTTTCTAAGGTTTCAATTCTCTCTAGAAGCTGGTTCTTTTCTTCTTCCCATTTTCGTTCCTTGCACTTCATTTCTGCCCTTAGTTCTTTAATCTCTTCTTTCAGTTCCTTCATATTACTTTCCATTTTGTACATCATTTCAGTCATCATTCCTTTTAGTTCGTCCATGTCTTCTTTATCCACTTGTTCTTGTTGACTTGATCTGTGTTCTGCTTCAACTCTCTGTCTCCTTTCTTCCTCCAATTTTCTTTGCTCAGGTGATCTTAGAACCTTTTTACTACTCGTGAATACTTTTTCACACTCGTCTACTTCGTTTTCTCTTCCTCTTTTACTCATTTACATGTATATATATATATACCATGTACATATGCACACATGCATGCACGTTCACGTACAGTTGGTTGCCTATCCAAACACTCGCAGCCGGCGACGACCTCATCAAAGGTCACCCTTACTTTTAACTCAGCAAAGGTATGACGAATGATATTTATAACTTATTTTTACTATCTGATTAGTAAATGCTGTATCTTCATCAGGACTTAAGTTAACTAATTTTAGTCTCTCGTATTGTAATTTCCATTAGTCAATATATTAGTCACATGCTAAAATCACTATATCGAACACACTGCTTTTAGAATAAGAGAATTCGTTACATTAGCACCAGGACACGCATTATCCCAAAAGGCACACGATAGGTTAGCCTCCGGAGACTAAAAGTAACACTAATGCTCTTAGATTAATGATGCTCCTAAGCACCCAACTTGTTTTGCATTCGAATTTGCCTGCGGAACTACCCTTATCATAATTTCATTGTTTAAGAGGCATGAGGTCGTAAAGTTAAAGTTCCTGCACTCTTTTTACGGCAACATTCATCCCACACAGTGTTTTCCCTAATGCTCCCATTTGTTTTGTCGAAGACATTTATAAAAGTCAACAAGCGAAATATCTCAAAGATACATAAAAAATTCCCAGCTTACGTGCTTCAAAAATAAAAGGTGAAAATGGCAGGTGGATTTGCATGATTCGCTACAAAATGCTACGAGTTTGCGAAACTACATGAAAAATCAAAGTTATAAAATTGGCTAAAGAGCTAGGTATACGTTTTCTCAAACAAGCTAACGTGGTACTGGTGGTACTGGTGACCAGCAGATGTAATTTTAGAACCAGTTCTGTAAACAGCTTAAAAAATAATCTTCAATTTCATTTTTCAAAAAAGTAAATTTTTACGAAAATATGCTCGGTTCCAAGGTAAAGGTATTTTAGGTATGGCTTCCAAGTATAAACTCTGCCTGAAGCAGTTTCCATTGAAGTGGTCTGATCTCCAGCCTCTAGTTTCAAGATGCGATCTAAATGTATTATAGTGGACTTAGGAGTTAGGATTAATGCAAGATAATTAACTTCTTAATTAAGATGCACTTTGCGCTATTCAACTGCTCCACGGCCTCCTGTGTTTGTATTTCATCAGTCATCACCCTCAAAGGGATTTGTCTTTCATGTATATTGAACAGCTTAAACTTGTAAAATTTAATTTGTGAACTGAAGCGAAACAATCATCTGGAATTCCCGCAGACACCGACATGAGTTCAAGGCTAATTACAATTGTTTCAGAAGCTGCGTGATCCCGAACACCGAAACTCTAATCTTTATTAATGAATTTGCATGAGCATGTTCAATTTAAAGCTAGAATTTCCCGCACGTTCCTTACATATTTCTCTGATAAGGACGCATTTAATAAAATTCGTGCTAAAAGTGAGGTACATATATTCGAATTAAAAGCAAGTTCGTGACACATTTTTACGCTGATACGATATCCTATAGAAGAAAATGAAATGTCACAAATTTCATACGAAATATACATTCTGAACATGAAACCAATATCACAATTTGAAGATCTTTTGTTAAGTAAAAACTTCGGTGCTGCAGGACATTGTTAGAAATTTCATTGTGGACAACAATTGTTCGCTACTAAAAGTTCTTTCAAAGACTTGCTTCCAGAATTATATGTAGTCTTTACGTTGATACAAAAAAATATTATGAGTAATGCTGCCAAATACGGGGTTTCAATGTCGATTTTTAGATTTACAAATAAGGTATACACCTACAGAATCTTTTGCGACTCATCTACTTCGATTAACTTAAAAGGACATACAACCAGTGGCGGCGCCAGCTTTATTTTTCAGGTGGGCGACAACCGGCATAACAATTTTAAGGGTGGACGATGCACATTATTGATTTTAACGGCCGCGCCGGGGGGGGGGGGGGTAAGTACAAGTAAAACAAGTAGTAGAAAAAGAAATGGATTTTAATATCATCATCATAAGGTTCTCAGTCCGAAGACTGGTTGGACGCGTACCTCCATTCTTTTCTATCCTGAGCTAACCTACGCATTTCCCGAAAAGTAGAACATCCTACATCCCTAACTATTTGAGAGCAGTAGTCTAATCTAGGCCTACCCTTACCTCTTTTTATTCCTATCTCTGACTCTAGTATGTCACGAACTATTCCTTCGTGTCTTAGAAGGTGTCCTACCATCCTATCTCTCCTACTCTTTATTGTTTTCCATACCTTTCGCTTTTCCCCAACTCTTTCTAATACTTCCCTATTGCTAACCTTATCTATCCACGGTATCTTCATCATGCGTCTGTAGCACCACATTTCAAACGCTTCTACTCTTTTTCTATCCGCTTCTCCTATTGTCCAAGTTTCGCACCCGTATAATGCCGTACTCCATACATACGACGTTAAGAGTCTCTTCCTAGTCTCTATATTAACCGTTCTCGAGCATAACAGTTGTTTCTTTTTGTTAAACGCAACTCGGCCCTGCGCCATTCTTTGTTTTATATCTTTAGTGCTCCTACCGTCTTGAGTTATTTTACTTCCTAAGTAGCAGAAATCCGCGACCTCCTCTATCTTCTCATTTCCAATTTGTATTTCCATTTTAGTTCTATTTTCACATCCCCTACATACCAAAATTTTAGTTTTCTTTTTATTGATTTTCATGCCGAAGCCCTGTGTCAAAACTGCTTCCATTTCATTCAAAGCCGCTCCTAATTCTTCTTTGCTAGATGCTAACACTGCTATATCATCCGCAAATCTGAGCATGTTAATAGTTTGGCCCTGTACATTGATCCCTGAGGCTGTTCTTTCCTTAACAATATTAATCGCATCTTCGATATATAAGTTGAAAACTAGAGGTGACAATGCACATCCCTGTCTCACTCCCTTCCGGATATCTACTTCCCTTTGTTCCTGCTCACATTCTATAACTGCCTTTTGCTCTTTGTAGAGATTATGTATTATTCTTCTGTCCCTGTATTTCATCCCTACCTTTCTCAGCACTTCGAACATCTTCCCCCATTTTACGTTGTCGAAGGCTTTTTCTAAATCTACAAATCCTATATAGACGCTCTTTCTCTTTTCTATCGTTTTTTCTATAATTACTCGTAAAGCTAGAATGGCCTCGCGCGTTCCTCTATTTCGTCTAAATCCGAACTGATCTTCTCCTAATATTTCTTCCGCCTTTTTCTCCATCCTTCTTTGCACAATTCTAGTTAAAATTTTTGACGCATGGGAAGTTAAACTGATAGTTCTAAAATTTTCGCATCTATCCGCGCCTTTTCTTTTTGGCAAAGCTACTATGATGTTCCGTTTTAATATATAGTCAAGTTAAAAAGCAAACGAAGAGAAAATGGCACCAATAAGTAGGTACATATTTGTTATAGTATTTTTTATAAAAGCGTTATTCTTCTGTTATTATGTTCAACAGCAAATGAGTCTATAACTGCTTCTAAATCTAGATTTTTTACAATATTTTTTTCCACATACAAAACGCCTAAATCGGCGAGTCTATCTTGGGACATGGTTGTTCTTAAATAATCTTTAATTCTTTTGAGGCTGCTAAAAGATCTTTCACAACTTGCGCTAGAAGATGGTACTGTTAATGTGATGTTACATAATTTATACAGTTCATGAAAAACTAAATTGGACTCGTCCAAAAGAACAGCAAGTTCAGATATTGTTTTTATTTTGGTATTGTGATTTACTTCATATCTGCTTATGGTTTTTGGCAATAATTTTATTTCTGCTTCAATTGAGGCTATATCACAACGATAATTGTTGGCTAATGGAATTAATTGCTCCAGATTTAAAAAAGTAGTGCTAGATGGATTTAAGCTGTTAAATCCTTTAAAAACATTGGCATTTTCGTCAAATCTACGTGATAGTTCCGAAGTAATTCTGTCAATTATAGGAAAATATAATTTAGTTTTAAATTGATTTTTCTCAGTGACGCATTCATTTTCAAGAGAAGTGATTTTTTGAATTATTATGGAATGATCAAATTTAGCTGGTAGTTTTCTAGATCTTTTAGTGTTCACATCATCTAATTTAATACCATTATCTGTGGCATTTTCAACTGTGTCACGGTACAAACTCGTCACCAAGCGAAAGGTGACCGAACCTGAATACGGACAAACGGGGTTGCTAGGCTCCGGATAGCTGCAGTGGAGATTGGGGTGGTAAATTACAATAATAATCCCTAATGAAATTAAGGGCGCCACCAATTTTTTTGTTTTCCCAAATGACGAAACGCAACCGAAGAGGCTTTGCTGAAAATTGGAACAACAAAGAATACCGCTGTCTAAAAACAGGTAAGTGCACAAAATAATACTAGCCAGAGCGCGATAAGTTCCTTTAATTTGGTTCCGATTCCAGACAAGTAAGTATGTATAGCATAAATAAGTAGTAAACAAATCTTGAATCAAAATTATAAGTTCGTACAAAGTCCAATCGATCGATACAAAAAAATATATATACCATACAACTAAACAAACATAATAGAATCATCACCCAAACATAGCGCTATGCCCCAGTGTAACATCATATATAATAACAGTAGCAAAATGTATTTATTTGCAAAACGTAAGAAAGTATCAATTAAATCGGACGGTGCAATCTGAATCCCGTTTACCCTGTATTGAACTTGACATCGAATAATATGAAAATCTAAATGTAGTATTCTCAAAATGAATACCTACGTAAATAAATTTAGCAAGTAAATATAGTGAACGCAAAAGTTTAAACACGATAAAAAGGAAACAAAAGACAAAAAAAAACATGCAGGCTTATCTGGTTTTCGTGGGTATGTATGAGGTCTTATCTTCACCATCAGCTGGGTGAAACGCAAATTCATTGACGTTGACGGCGACCGTATTCCTCCGATTAGGAAAGACTGCTGATCCTTACGTAAATAGCTCGGACGACGAAGGCAAGCTAGGAAGGTACTATTCCAAAGAATGTTCGAATGGCTCGTAACGGACTATCGGTCGTTCTTAATTTGTTAGTGGTATGAGTACGACTATTAATGGCTTGCGGTATCAGTATTATCCGCCTTATACGGTAGTTAGGTACGAAACCTAGACTTAGTTCCCTAATTAAAAAAAATGCAATAAGAAATAAATTACTATAAATGAGAGAAATAAAATTCCTACCTTTGCAAAGGGAAATGGCGGACGCAGGCTCGTGTATCGAGAATATTATCCCGTAAAACGGTAAAATTTTCGAATATGCAACTAAATATACTAGAACACAAACTAATATCAACAATTGGCATATGAAAATATCCACTGTGAAGTGCTATGATCCCAAATGTATGGATATAATTAAACAATTACAAAAGTAGCACCTACAGATCTCGATGTATAAATCGTACTACTTGCAAGAATCTAAAAATGCCGAAATGGAATAAAACTATCCAAAAACCTTTACACACTCGAGCGCCAAGCATAGCACGGAAAATCGTGGTGTCTCACTCAGGTACATGAGCGGAGCAGTATAAGAGGAAGATGAACATAACAGAATAAATCTGAGTGGTACGCTACATGCTTTATTTAATAAAAATTTATCGAATTGAGAATTATTATTTGAAAATAAAAATTCGTGACAACTGCCCTATTCCAAACTTTTCAAATTCGTCTTCATCTCTATATGACATAATCAATTGCTTCACTGATTCTATTAATGTCATGCTCTTCAAAACGTCACTATTTAAACCTTGAAGATAATCAGAAACAGTTTTTATTTTTGGTAAGAATTCACAGAAAACATGTAAATTAAATAAAAAGGTAAAATTAATACTATTTAAGAGTCCGTTTGCCTCAGGAGATCGACAGTTATTTGTTGTCGCATATTGATTGAGTAAAACCAATGCTGCAGGTAATGTTCTTTTTAAAGCCAAACAGCTTGATACTTGAGAAGTCCATCTTGTATCACTAAGTCTCTTCAATTCAACAGAATTATTTTCTGGATCTAATTGTTTCTGTATATCCAAAAAGGTACTGTGTACTGCAGATCCGGAAGTGAACACATACAAGTCTTCAAGGAGATAGAAAAAAATATTACAGTCTTTTAAATTTTTACAAACATCCACCACAACTAAATTCAAGGCATGGTTAAAACAATGAACGTATATAGCCTGTGGGACCTCTTTCTTAAATAATGCTTGCACTCCCCTAATTTTCCCGCTCATCACATTAACACCATCGTATGTTTGTGCTACACAATAATTTATGTCAATTTCACAGACTTAAACGCTTTTTAATAAACTGCAAAAGAGACGCGGCGTCTAATTTCTCTGCTGCTTCATAACCCAAAAAACGCTCGTACAATGCACCCTTTAAATAATATCTTATTGTTATCGATAACTGCTCAGTTTTACTTAATTCTTTAGTTTCGTCTGCCATTAAAGCAAAATAACGGGCTTCCTTAACTTCACTACTGATACGTTTTAAAGTTAATTCAGCGATACTGTGTATAAGTTCATTTTGAATTGAATGATGGGTGTAACGAGCGTTTTTTGGCCCCTTTTCTAATCTATCTGACAATATGGGATTATCATGAGACATGAAGTGTAGGAATTCTAAAAAAATTCCCTTTATTTTCACTAGTTTTCGATTCATCATGTCCCCTGAAAGCAAGACCTTGAGTAGATAAATAAATTATGCTTCTGATGATAGTTTTAATGTATTCTCGATTTTCTTTAATAAATTTAGAATGGGCAGTAGTTAGTTGTGCAACTACTGACTGTTGTTTCTGGCTACTTTTGTAGGATTGCCACGTGATCATTGCACTTTTGTGCTGATGACTATTGTCATGCTTTTTGAATCCAGAATTTGTTTCTGAAGCTCTTTTCCAGTTTTGGTAACCTTCACTAACAAAACCTCTGGGCCCACCTTGTTTGGAAAAAAATCTGCAAGGGTAACAGAATACAGCATCTTGCATAACGCTATATTCGATCCAAGGTTAAATCTTGTAATAATTAGATTTAAAACTACGAAGATCAGAACCATATTTCCTTCTAGGAAAACTAGCTAGGACCGGTTGCCTTGGAGGCTCATTTAAAGATTGGGCCAAATCTAAAGTAGGATCCTCATCTAAATCTTTGGCTAACACCCTATCAAAGATAAATTTTATATTTACAAAAATATGGCCGAAATAAGAAGGGTAAAATTCTCACGATTCTGATTCAGCAAAACTAGGAGCATTTTCACCTCTGTCATCACTGTCGCTATCGCTAGAAGTGTAAGACTCATCACCATGAAATACCTCATCCTTTTGTAATTTTCTTTTTTTCGAAGTGCCGCCTTCCAGTAGCTTCAGCATTACTGTCGCTTTTGTGAGGTTTTACGCTATCAGGTGTTCCTGACTTCTTAATTTGTGGTTGAAAAAAGTCACTTATGGTACGTTTGGTACTCATATTTTAGTCAAATCTAAAAAGTCACTACGCACAACAAAAAGCAAGAAATAAATGCAGCACCAAGCAGGCGTACACAAAATAAGAACAAGTGTCTGGGTGGACGCTCGAAACTCCTTTGCAAATATCTGTATCTGGGGTACGGTTGCACGTGCCATTTGACAGGGCGGTGTTTTGTTTCTGTAAAAGGCCACAAAGAAATCTTTGAAACACCGACAGACCGACACTCGATAAGAAGGCGGCAAAAACGTCACCAGATGTACACCATTGCCAGTTATTATATTATGATAATCCCATAATAACTTTGTATACCGCTGTCGCCTGCCGGCCACCAGCCAGTTGCAATAAATTGCCTCCATAAATATGCTATTGTTCGCCCTATCCCATACCTATCACCATTATTACATGATATGAAGCGAACATTGATATGATTTTTCTTAATTTTTTTGCGTTTAATAGGGTGGGCAGTTGGGTGGGCAAGAAGAATTTTAGGTGGGCACTCGCCCACCCGCGCCCACCCCTAGCGCCGCCACTGCATACAACAAACAAATGTGTTTATGAAAGATGTTAAATTTTGCGCTGTTGCTAAATGTATTCAGCTGGTGGCAAAGAAAATATAAATACACAATCATCATTCGTATAGATACGGGGAGGTGCAGACATCTAGATGGTCTAGGGAGTTTTCTTGCAAAAAGAAGAGACTTTTTGTCACAGGAAGAACGCTAGCTTATTTTAAAGGTTTTGAAAATAATGGTAACAACTCGAAAAGGCGTATCTCTAAATTTCAAAGCTGCCTGCAACATTTGAATATACAAAACGATAATTATTTCAGAAGGATACATATATAATAACATTTGAGGAAAAGTCGCCTTTTTTATTTAAAAAAAGAAATCTCATTGCTTAGCATAAAAAGACGATTTTCATAAACATAATTTAGTTGCTAAAATTCCTCGATATCTTCGGAATTATTAAAGGATGTTTTCCTTTTTAAGGAAGATTGCTTCGTGGAGAATGTATCGAAAAATATATCAATAGGAGTGAGCCGATTTGCTCGTCAATTTCAGCTTGTTAACAAGAGTTTATATCCCAGGTCAATAAATTTCTTGTGCCAAACCAATAAAATGTTACGCCGTAAAAATGAACAATAAAAGCAACAGTTCAACAGCTCAATAATGGAAGAATACGAACGTTATGCCCCTCTGTCTTTAATGGAGTGTGTGTACAGCGCCGAGAAAATTTAATAAACTTCAATTATAGCGGAATAATATTTCCTCTTCGCTCCATCCCAGAGGGAGAGCCATTTTCTATAATTAATTAAAATTTTAGTACTGACAGGGAGATCGTTTGCATTTAAATACAACATTTTATCAGTGCATACATTGCAGAAGCTCACAAAGCAAACAGATTTAGTTTCATGAAGTTAAACGTTTCTGTTTATTCTAATACTTACGCCAAAAGTAATTACGAATTTCTAAAGCATGTAGGTATGTGCAAATGGTTTATAAATTGTGATTAAACGCTACAATAATTGAATAGTGTTTCACTTAATCTACAATCTACAAATAAACTGCCAAATTTTTGTTTGTTAACTAAATAGAAATTGCAACAATCATTCCCTTGAACAAATATTGCATACCCAATACCAATACTATCATTCAGTCTCATCATCATAAAGTTCTCATGACTTCAAAGAAACGCATTATTGCCTGATTACAGAATAATTTACATCTGATATAATTCCCTGAAAACGTAGTTTTGAACTATACAGCTATTTCTTTGATTTCCTAAATAAATTATCAAACCTTCCCAAGAACGAACTCTTGAAAAAGCCACGCATAATTGTCCGTGAGTAAATATTTCTTTTCGCAGATCAATTCTAATTTGATCAAATATTTAGCCTTGTGATTTGTTAATAGTCATTGCAAACGCTAGTTTAATGGAAAATTATTGTCGTCTTTTAAAAGTAAAAGGATAAACATTTTCACAGTACAACGTTATACGGTTAACGAAAACTGTATCTCCATGTTTATCGCCTGTTAAAATTTTGCACTGTAGGATATTGTCGCCCAATTGTAAAATTAACAATCTCGTGCCATTACATAAGCCTTCATTAATGCTGAGATTTCTAACCAACATCACAATACAATAACTCTCAACTTCAATTCATGCGGAGGAAAATTTGGCGGGTTTAAAGTATTTAAATATTCAGGAAGAATAGCATCGTTTAAATGTCCATTATCACAATTTTCAACACTATCCAAGTTTGTATATATTTTTTCTGTTTTTATAGCTAACAGTTCTACCACTTTTTTGTTAATGTCTTCAACATCAGAATAGCTGATTAGGTCATATCTATGAATCGCTTTTCTCTAATTGATTCCTCCATATATACGTTCAACGATATCCGAATTATAAATACATCTCTGTGGCAATTTTAAATTGCTATTCATATCGTTCAAAACTCCATCTCCAACATCCAATAAAAACTTGGTGAATTCTTGTTCCTGTGGTAGAGCCCGCATATTTTGTGTTTAAGAAAATTTCAGGGAAATAACTCCAAAGAGAACTAAATTTGATACTTAAATTCACTGTTTCACAGCGGGTAGCATTTATTTTAACTGGTAACAATTGTCAAAAATCTCCTCGCAACACCATAATTTTTCCACCAAACGGAACATCACAATTCATAAAGTCTGGTAAGGTTCTGTCTATAATGTCTAAAGCATACCTTGGCGCCACAGGAGCTTCATCCCAAATAAAAACATCTACCTACACTCCTTAAATAATCTGCTTCTTTTAAATTTTTCTTAAAGTTGGAAGATGAATTTTAAAAACAGAGGAACAGGTAACCCAAACGTTTTATGAACTCTTCTGCCATGAGGAAGTAGTGTTGCTGCTATGCCCGTGAAGGCCATGGTACAAACAATTTTATTCTTACTCTTCAGTAAGCTGTAAAGGGTTGTATAAACATAAGACTTACAGGAGCCTCCTGGACCGTCTATATAAAAACATGAAGATTCAGAAATTGATTCATTTATGTTAGCATCACATTTACCCAAAATAATATCTACAATCTTTCTGCTTTTCATTTAGGTGTTTATATTGTCGTGATCCTATTTCTATTGCTTGTTCTTCATTTGCATATTCAATGTCGTGGCATAGTAGGAAACATTGAAAGATTGTAACCTTCCGCAGAAAGCATGGAACTAATTTGAAAATAGGCTTTTTTGTCCTTCAGTATTGCTGTAACGTCTTTCATAATCTTGTGACATTGCTTCTTTAAATTCTTCCCGCAATTCTTCATGATAAATTGGTCGGCAATGCATTAAAATACGAATGAATAAATATCTCAGCTGTCTGGGCATTATCCAAATTTCAGCTTCATTCATGGCTCTTTTCCACTCGTGATGATCTTAAATAAGACCTAATTTTAAACACGCTGCTACACAAGATTCCTGTATTTCTCCGTTTACTGTTTTCAGATCTTCAAATCTGTTTGCTCCTTTAATATGAAGTAATAATAATCGAAAATGAAATAGTTCAATTTGGCTGGGGCTTACGGAGTACATGCGTCCAATAACTTTGAATTGTTTCTGACTGCGTATACTTTTACAACGACAACAAACATGATACCTACCCGTGATAGTTCAGACGTACGCACTTTTGGCGATCGGCTCCCGTACGTAAAGAGAGACGGAAACGAAAAATCTGACTTCGCTAGATCGAAACGGTACGTGTCTATTGCGCATTCTCCACGACTAACATCACTTTTATTAGATAGGATTAAAAGATGTACAAATTAATTCATATATTAAAATAAATAGTGTAAATTTGCCTAAGGTTTGTAACAATTTATATGTAAATGGCAGTATTGTTAAGAATGTTTGTTATGAATTTGCAAAAAAAATCTTGTATTTATTTTCAATAATGAAGACCTTCTCGGATGATGGAATGAAAATTTCCAATAATTAATGCTAGTGCACATTTGCGCATAGTGTATAATAGCAGTCTTAAACACGCCACAAAAAGAAGCAATCTCTGAAAAACAACTCTAATAATAAACTGAATTATTAGTCCTTACCCAAAGGGATGTAACACTGAATCTCAAATTTCTCTCCAATGAGTACACTGAGTAATCCTAAGATTGCTTGCGGAAATTCGGTTATCAGGAATAAGAGGAGTACGGCCAGTAGCATCCTCGTCGTCCTATCAGTCTGTTGCTCTTGATCAACTTGTCTTGCACTCTGCTGCACTTTATCTTTAGGGGGCTTGTTAAAATTCAGCAAAGCGCGCCGTCTCTTTTTAGTTTCCACCAACACACTTATTAGTTTGTAAGATAGAACTGTTAATAGAATGCACGGGACTAATTTGATCACTACTCCATAAACTAGAAAACTGACGTACTTGTAGTTGTTGTTGGTGTTGTATTTAGCGATGTAGATAGTTTCGTTGAAGAGAGGTCTACTAGAATTTTCAGTCTCATTGTCTTTCACCATCAAATGGTTTTCGTCACATTTTTTGATTACCTGGCCTATGCTTAACGACAAAAGTACAGGAAGGCATATGAAAGGACATACTATATAATTTATTAAAATTGTCCATATTGTTCTCTTTGAACTGCACCAGATTTTGTTATTCTGGGGGTAAGTCAGAGCTATATATCTCCAAACGGCCAATATGACAGTCAAGCAGCAGGAAATGAAGTGGAAAACCTGGGTGAAATGAGCGTGGAAAATCGTAAAAACTGCCCACTTGTGCGTGTAATGCGTCGAATAGAACCTCCCCTTTTGATCCAAATACTCATGAATAGCAAACGGCATATACTCCAACATAACTAAAAGATCGGCCACAGCCAAACCAGTCAATATGTAATTCGTGGGCCACCTCATATTCTTCCTGCTCAGCACACAGACATTTAAAACGTTGGCAACTGACCCGAAAACGCATACTATTAAACTTACATAACCGTGGAAATTTTTGTAATTATTTTGAAAATTTTTCAAGTCGCAAAAGTTTGTAGAGTTCATTTTATCGAGAATTTACGCGGACTTTTTGGGAGAGTTGGACGTACCCCGAGCGTCTGGCAGCAAACGGGCGACTGGCGAGATGGAAAGTTGGAAAAGTGACGACGCTTTCCGACGCTTTGCAAAAGTATTAACGCAGACGCTTTGACGATGAATATGTGGCATGTTTTTTACATAATTTTCAACGAACTGTTCCGTTTTTTAGTTTATCGAACTTCCGCAGACAAAATAATGCCAAAAGAAAATAATTTGCAAAAAACAAAAGGGTTTATTTTGCATTTTCTCTGGGGGGGAGGGCTACATGTTTTAAATTAATTAATGGATTCCGTAAAGAATGAGGATCGTAAACTGGGGTAGTTTACGATTTGTGTTTGGTAACTATAAACACGTATTAGCACGTATTTCTCTGTTGCCTGTTAGTTCTAAAGTTATCAAGAAATACTGGATTAGAAATTAAATAAATATGTTCTCAAAAGTTACAATTTTAAGGTAAGTCTGGATAATAGCATCGTGTCTGTCCATTTTAACTGGAGATAGCTTGTACCAAATACAAGAGCTGCCAAACTCAATCTAGTGACAAAGCGTGTAATTCAAATTTGTTACAATATCACTTGCTTTATTCCTAAAAAAAATTAAGATTCCACGTGCAGAAACTTGATTCATGAAATAAATCTTCTTTGACTAAGTCATTTTGGACAACTTAAGTGTTCAAGAACTTCGATTGGGCGAAGTTGACATGGAGGGCTTTCAAGTTTAATCTAAAAAACGGGAAGCTGCCGCAGCAATTCAGTCATTCGACTCGAACCACTATTGCCAAAAGTCTTTTCCTTCAAAGAACGGGATGTGAGATTGCATTCCCGGTAGTGGCAATTGAGTCTGAATTCGGCCACTATACCCAAGTCATATTTTCAGGGTGAGACTGCGGGCTCGATAGTGGACATAAATCAGTTTTAGTTGTAAATTAATATTGTACATATCAACAATCATTCGTATTAATTATTAATAGCACCTCCTTCGTGGTGTACAAGACTATGGTTGCAAGTATTTAAAAAATATCATCATCATAATTTTCTCAGTCCGAAGACTGGTTGGATGCGTACCTCCACTCTTTTCTATCCTGAGCTAACCTGCGCATTTCCCTAAAAGTAGAACATCCTACATCCCTAACTATTTGAGAGCAGTAGTCTAATCTAGGCCTACCCCTACCTCTTTTTATTCCTATCTCTGACTCTAGTATGTCGCGAACTATTCCTTCGTGTCTTAGAAGGTGTCCTACCATCCTATCTCTCCTACTCTTTATTGTCTTCCATACCTTTCGCTTTTCCCCAACTCTTTCTAATACTTCCCTATTGCTAACCTTATCTATCCACGGTATCTTCATCGTGCGCCTGTAGTACCACATTTCAAACGCTTCTACTCTTTTTCGATCCGCTTCCCCTATTGTCCATGTTTCGCACCCGTATAATGCCGTACTCCATACATACGACTTTAAGAGTCTCTTCCTAGTCTCAATATTAACTGTTCTCGAACATAACAGTTGTTTCTTTCTGTTAAACGCAACTCGGCCCTGCGCTATTCTTTGTTTTATATCTTTAGTGCTCCTACCGTCTTGAGTTATTTTACTTCCTAAATAGCAGAAATCCGTGACCTCCTCTATCTTCTCATTTCCTATTTGTATGTCAACTTTAGTTCTATTTTCACATCCCCTACATACCAAAATTTTAGTTTTCTTTTTATTGACTTTCATGCCATAGCTCTGTGTCAAAACTGCTTCCATTTCATTCAAAGCCGCTCCTAATTCTTCTTTGCTAGATGCTAACACTGCTATATCATCCACAAATCTGAGCATGTTAATAGTTTGACCCTGTACGTTAATCCCTGAGGCTGTTCTGTCCTTAACAATATTAATAGCATCTTCGATATATAAGTTGAAAACTAGAGGTGACAATATGCACATCCCTGTCTCACTCCCTTCCGGATATGTACTTCCCTTCGTTCCTGCTCACATTCTATAACTGCCTTTTGCTCTTCGTAGAGATTATGTATTATTCTTCTGTCCCTATATTTCATCCCTACCTTTCTCAGCAATTCGAACATCTTCCCCCATTTTACGTTGTCGAAGGCCTTTTCTAAATCTACAAATCCTATATAGACGCTCTTTCTCTTTTCTATCGTTTTTTCTATAATTACTCGTAAAGCTAGGATGGCCTCGCGCGTTCCTCTATTTCGTCTAAATCCGAACTGATCTTCTCCTAATATTTCCTCCGACTTTTTCTCCATCCTTCTTTGCACAATTCTAATTAAAATTTTTGACGCATGGGAAGTTAAACTGATGGTTCTGAAATTTTCGCACCTATCCGCGCCTTTCCTTTTTGGCAAAGCTACCATGATGTTCCGTTTGTAATCCTCTGGAATCTCGCCTGTCAGGTATATGCGACTAACTAATTTAAATAAACGATCTATTACCTCTTGACCTGCGCACTTTAAGATTTCTGCCTGCAAGCCATCTATACCTGGCGCTTTATTATTCCTTAAACTTTTTAGTGCTAGCTCAAACTCTTCTCTCATTATAGGATTCCCTAGGTTAGCCCCCTCTACACTGCTTTCGCTTTCTAATATATCTTGCACTTCCTGTTCCGCATATAAGTTTCCTAAATATTCTTTCCACCTATCTGCCTTCTCCCCGCTTTCGATTAGGATATCTCCTGCCTCATTCCTAATGCTTTTGGTACTAGATCCAATTTCTCTAAAATTTATCCTAATTATTTTATATGCTTCATCAGTCTTTCCTACTTCGAACTTATTTTCCACTTCTTTGCACTTATTATCGATCCATTGCTCTTTCGCTTTCCTACATTTCCGAATAATTTCCCACTTGATCGCCTTATATCTGTGTTTCCCTATTTCATCTAACCTATTTTTATATTTTCGCCTTTCCTCTATTAGACTCGCAATATGTTTTGTTATCCAGGGTTTCCTACTTTCATTCTGTTTATGACCCAAAATATCCCTAGCTGAGGAAACTAAACTATTTTTAATGCAATTCCATTCTTCCTCTATGGTCTATGTCCTTAACAATATTTTCGCCCGCGCCCTTTAGTACTTCGTTTGTCTTTTTCTCGAACTTATCGCGCGTATCATCATCTTTTAGTTTCTCTGGGTCAAGATACCTTCTTCCGCATCGTTTTTTCAAAATCTTAAGTTTAAGATTGGCGTGCATAACGACTATATTGTGATCACTATCTATATCTGCTCCTGGATAACTTCTACAATCCCTGACTTGATTTCTAAATCTTTGCCTAACAAGAATGTAATCTATTTGATATCTCCCTAGGTCTCCTGGGATCTTCCACGTGTAGCGTCTCCTAACATGATGGTGAAATAGAGTGTTCGCGACCGTTAAGTTATGTTTATCGCAGAACTCTATCAGTCTAACTCCCCTATCGTTCCTATTGCATAATCCAAAGGGACCAACTATTCCGCCCTCTCGCCCTGTGCCAACGACTGCATTGAAATCTCCAATAATTATTAAATTTTCGTGTCCTCTCACAAAATCTAGCACATGTTCAATATCACTATAAACAGCCTCTACGACCTCATCACTGTAGTTAGAAGTGGGCATATATACCTGTATTATTACTGTTTTTACAGGTTTCGAATCTAACCTAACCATAACTACCCTGTCACTTTGCTGTAAGAAATTTTCTACACTCTGCCCTACTTTTTTCCGCATAACAATTCCTACTCCCGAATAATATATCGAATATCATAATGAGAATTTATAATATCAATATTTGCGATATTATTGATAATTACAATATTGATATTTACGATAATATCCATATTTTTGATACTACCGATGTCGGTTTTTAACAATATCGCTTATCGATATTTCAAAAACATCAGTAGACATGAGTAACTAATTATGTTATCCATATTACTATTGATGTTACAATGACATCATCTTTGTTTCTTTGTAAACATCGATATCACTTACATTAATTTTATTACATATCCAAAATATGGAAATATCAATATCACTTGTCGATATAAAACGATATATCGATAACACATGGCAGGACCCTTCATCAATTCAGCACATCAATTTTATAATAGAACTGGGACAAATTTATTTTATTTATTAAAGTCTTGTTATGTTTTCCTGCATACTGATAACCAAAAAAACCAGAATTCCTTCAAAATTATTTATTTAAAGATAAAACTTTGTTAAATATAAGAATTACACATATCACTTAAAAAGTTGAAGGTCTCTAGGTTGAGACTAGATTCAGCCTTTCTGCCCATTTCATTTGCACATCTTGGTATCAACAACCATTTTTCCGTGAGGCAATATAGAGATTTGCTTATTTAGAATCGTATATGACGCAAAAAATGCCTATTAATAATCCGTGATAATTCTACGCATGAAAGCAATTACATTTAAATTCGGGTACATTTGACTATCAATAAAAATTAATATCTTCACATAAATAGCATAAAAAATATATGTTGTTGCTTTGAAAGCACCGAAGAATGACTAATTAAATTAGTGAAATCACTAGGTATTAAATAGTAAACGTGGCAACATGGGTTCAACAACAGCGCAACTGCTGCAACAAAAATTGACAATTTGGTTGACAGGTTGGATTGATGAACAGGTGTGTGGTTATGGTATGTCCTATTTAATAAAAAAACACCCGTTAATAACAACTTTCAATCCATGAGATCAATAATTTTATTCAGTATGTAATTACCCATATAAAATTCTCCAATAAAACGATATGAGTAATTCAGAAATTAATTTTTGGTGGTGTTTAAACTACTTGATAATGTAAATAAAAGCCATGGATTCTGGATTGGGCAGTGATGATGACCGTCGTACTCGTACCAAAGAGCAAAAACAGAGGCTCAATCAGCAGCTGCTTAGTGGGTGTTTTATCGATGCGGCAAGTTTAGCAGATGAAGGTAAGCCGTGAATAAATTATGCAACGCTGAAGTTAAAGATTAATTATACGAAATAAATTATCTTAGAAAACGACTTAAATGAACACAGAAGGAATGATGAACGCCGACAAGGAGCTCTTATATTCCAAACATCGATTCCGCAGTTTTCCATGCTTCAAATGTCAGAAGCAGCGAGTAATTATCCGCCTATGCCTGCTTCTTGTACTTCTTTGCCTATTTTACCTTCGGAGCCCGACACGCCATTTAATTCTATGGTTCAGTTGGAAGAAGATCGACCAGAATCGGCTTCTTACAAAACCCCTTTAGGGTTTTACGTTGATCTAAACGAGGTTGAAGATATGAGCAATTCTACGCCATCGACGTCAACTAAGAAGAACATTTTTTCCATGGTGATTGATTTTGAAGCCCCGAAAAAGGATAAGCCGACGCGATTGAGTTCTTCGATGATATCGCGTAGAAAACCTACTAATGAAAGGGCGGCACAGCAAACGAAGGGTGTTATTAAAAGTTCTGTAGAAAATGGGTGTCTTTCAAGTTCGTCTCCTTCCAACAGAAGTTTTAATGGGAACTGTTCTGATTATAATGAAGCCAAGCTGGATATTAAGATTTCATTGAATGGGGAAAAGGTAGTGTCGCAGTCTAGTTCTTGTAGTGAGAGGAGTTTGGAATGTGGGGGTGAGCAGCTGGTTGTCCTAAAATCTGAAGTCGAAGTGGAAGAAAAGGTAAGGTGCTTGTTTAAGGCCCGGTTTTTCAAAGAATCCAACACCGCGTTAAGTCTGACACCGGCTTTGTTGCTATGATACCGGCTTTCTGATTGGTTGTATCATAGCAACGAAGCCGGTGTCAGACTTAACCCGGTGTTGGATTCTTTGAAAAACCGGGCCTAAGTGTTTTATTAATATCTGTAGGTACAATTTGTGGTAATAAATAGAAGCGATATTTTTAATCAATGTAATGAAAAGTAATGCATTCGAATAGAAATATTTTTTAAACATACTTAGTTGTAAATCGTTATCAGTCTTGCATCTTGCTGCTGTTTATGTAAACAATATAACAAAAAGATAATACCGCTTTGAAAAACGGTGCCCTCGAAGATACGGACAAAAAATAGAGCTGCAATATAATTGATAAATCCTAATTTAATGATTTGTAGTAGATCTTCAATATACAAAACATGAAACTTCTCGTTATGCAAT
Source organism: Xestobium rufovillosum (assembly GCA_963966045.1). Lineage (NCBI taxonomy): Eukaryota > Metazoa > Arthropoda > Insecta > Coleoptera > Ptinidae > Xestobium > Xestobium rufovillosum. Next base: position 31,031,254 of record OZ014498.1, on the reverse strand, counting down.
AAATGGGATTTGGCGGTATTTTTGTTGCACTTCAAGTTGAGTAGCTTATCGTATAATTTAAAATTGAAGTGCCTATATCGAATTAGTCAATTTAATATTAGAGTTTTACGGGCTGTAGTCCAACCTCTACTTGATTAATCATCATCATAAGGTTCTCAGTCCGAAGACTGGTTGGACGCGTACCTCCATTCTTTTCTATCCTGAGCTAACCTACGCATTTCCCTAAAAGTAGAACATCCTACATCCCTAACTATTTGAGAGCAGTAGTCTAATCTAGGCCTACCCCTACCTCTTTTTATTCCTATCTCTGACTCTAGTATGTCGCGAACTATTCCTTCGTGTCTTAGAAGGTGTCCTACCATCCTATCTCTCCTACTCTTTATTGTTTTCCATACCTTTCGCCTTTCCCCAACTCTTTCTAATACTTCCCTATTGCTAACCTTATCTATCCACGGTATCTTCATCATGCGTCTGTAACACCACAGTTCAAACGCTTCTACTCTTTTCCTATCCGCTTCTCCTTTTGTCCAAGTTTCGCACCCGTATAATGCCGTACTCCATACATACGACTTTAAGAGTCTCTTCCTAGTCTCTATATTAACCGTTCTCGAACATAACAGTTGTTTCTTTTTGTTAAACGCAACTCGGCCCTGCGCCATTCTTTGTTTTATATCTTTAGTGCTCCTACCGTCTTGGGTTATTTTACTTCCTAAGTAGCAGAAATCCGCGACCTCCTCTATCTTCTCATTTCCTATTTGTATTTCAATTTTAGTTCTATTTTCACTCCATCTACATACCAAAATTTTAGTTTTCTTTTTATTGATTTTCATGCCGTAGCCCTGTGTCAAAACTGCTTCCATTTCATTTAAAGCCGCTCCTAATTCTTCTTTGTTAGATGCTAACACTGCTATATCATCCGCAAATCTGAGCATATTAATAGTTTGGCCCTGTACATTGATCCCTGAGGCTGTTCTTTCCTTAACAATATTAATCGCATCTTCGATATATAAGTTGAAAACTAGAGGTGACAATGCACATCCCTGTCTCACTCCCTTCCGGATATCTACTTCCCTTCGTTCCTGCTCACATTCTATAACTGCCTTTTGCTCTTTGTAGAGATTATGTATTATTCTTCTGTCCCTGTATTTCATCCCTACCTTTCTCAGCACTTCGAACATCTTCCCCCATTTTACGTTGTCGAAGGCTTTTTCTAAATCTACAAATCCTATATATACGCTCTTTCTCTTTTCTATCGTTTTTTCTATAATTACTCGTAAAGCTAGAATGGCCTCGCGCGTTCCTCTATTTCGTCTAAATCCGAACTGATCTTCTCCTAATATTTCTTCCGCCTTTTTCTCCATCCTTCTTTGCACAATTCTAGTTAAAATTTTTGACGCATGGGAAGTTAAACTGATAGTTCTAAAATTTTCGCATCTATCCGCGCCTTTCCTTTTTGGCAAAGCTACTATGATGTTCCGTTTGTAATCTTCTGGAATCTCGCCTGTCAGGTATATGTGACTAACTAATTTAAATAAACGATCCATTACCTCTTGACCTGCGCACTTTAAGATTTCTGCCTGCAAGCCATCTATACCTGGTGCTTTATTATTCCTTAAACTTTTTAGTGCTAGCTCAAACTCTTCTCTCATTATAGGACTCCCTAGGTTATCCCCTTCTACACTGCTTTCACTTTCTAATATATCTTGCACTTCCTGTCCCGCATATAAGTTTCCTAAATATTCTTTCCACCTATCTGCCTTCTCCCCGCTTTCGATTAGGATATCTCCTGCCTCATTCCTAATGCTTTTGGTACTAGATCCAATTTCTCTAAAATTTCTCCTAATTATTTTATATGCTTCATCAGTCTTTCCTATTTCGAAATTATTTTCCACTTCTTTGCACTTATCGTCGATCCATTGCTCTTTCGCTTTCCTACATTTCCGAATAATTTCCCACTTGATCGCCTTATATCTTTGTTTCCCTATTTCATCTAACCTATTTTTATATTTGCGCCTTTCCTCTATTAGACTCACAATATGTTTTGTTATCCAGGGTTTCCTACTTTCATTCTGTTTATGACCCAAAATATCCCTAGCTGAGGAAACTAAACTATTTTTAATGCAATTCCATTCTTCCTCTATGTCCCTAACAATATTTTCGCCCGCGCCCTTTAGTACCTCGTTTGTCTTTTTCTCGAACTTATCGCGCGTATCATCATCTTTTAGTTTCTCTGGGTCAAGATACCTTCTTCCGCTTCGTTTTTTCAAAATCTTAAATTTAAGATTGGCCTTCATAACGACTATATTGTGATCACTATCTATATCTGCTCCTGGATAACTTCTACAATCCCTAACTTGATTTCTAAATCTTTGCCTAACAAGAATGTAATCTATTTGATATCTCCCTAGGTCTCCTGGCATCTTCCACGTGTAGCGTCTCCTAACATGATGGTGAAATAGAGTGTTCGCGACCGTTAAGTTATGTTTATCGCAGAACTCTATCAGTCTCACTCCCCTATCGTTCCTATTGCCTAATCCAAAGGGACCAACTATTCCGCCCTCTCGCACTGTGCCTACGACTGCATTGAAATCTCCTATAATTATTAAATTTTCGTGTCCTCTCACCAAATCTAGCACATGTTCAATATCACTATAAACTGCCTCTACGACCTCATCACTGTAGTTAGAAGTGGGCATATATACCTGTATTATTACTGTTTTTACAGGTTTCGAATCTAACCTAACCATAACTACCCTGTCACTTTGCTGTAAGAAATTTTCTACACTCTGCCCTACTTTTTTCCGCATAACAATTCCTACTCCCGAATTTCCTCCTACAGATCCTGTGTGTATTACTCTAAAATCTCCGCTCCAGAAGTCTCCGGCTTCTGGCCATCGCACTTCACTAATACCTACTACGTCTAATGCTAACCTATCCATCTCAATTTTCAAATTCTCTAACTTTCCTACTTGTTTCATGCTTCTAACATTCCACGCTCCGACTCGTGTGATGTTACACTTATCATTTCTGATGACTCCCCCCGAAGCAGTCCCCGCCCGGAGATCCGAATGTGGGACTATTTTACCTCCGGAATATTTTACTCCAGAAGGTGCCATCATCATAAATTCGAAGTACGCTGTACCAGGGATAGAATAATGTGGTGGTTTCCCGTTGCCTTCCACATCGCAGTAGTGTGTATCACAGTGCCATACCGACCCTCACGATCTCTGCCACTATGATTACTGAAAGAGCTGCTGCCCCCTTTCAGGGACTTGATTTAGTCTGGCTTCTCAAATAAAAACCCCTCCAAATGGTTAAACCTATGGTTCGGCTCTTTAGATCATTGAAGCGCGCAAGCCATCCCACCCGTCCCAGTATTACTAGAACTGCGTCAAGGTACAAGTCCTTTGGGTAGCTTGATTAATCGGCTGATAAATTTTTTGATGAATCGATTACGTTATTAATCGATCACTTGATTGACGAAAATGTCTTCCCTTCTTCTTGTGTAGTAATCAAACACATCCGTTCGTAGTTTAACTGGATCATCCATATCGTCGCCTTCAATGCATAAGGGCGTAACTCAAGAATCCTTCAAAATGAGTTAAGTCCACAGGGGCGTATCTCAGTATGACCTCTACAAATAGATATGGAAAAATTCTACAGGGGCTTATCTCCAAACTTTAACAAGAATTCAGAACAAACAGGCGTATCTCATGATACGCCTGTTTGTGCTGAACAATTATTGTACTTATGTCAGTGTAATTCTGGTTTCGGCGTAACTCAATTACTAGGTCTTATAAACGTGACATCACTACCAGTGACTGGCATAGGGTTCCCCCATACTGCTGTACTTGAGAGCACGCCCAAGGCTGAGGAAGCCTAATTCTCCGTTGTTTGCGGTACTGGTTTTTACAAAAATTGTTTGAAAATGGTTATTTGTGATATTACGGGATGCTTCTCAACGTGTAAAAGTGCGTAGGAAACTATTTATTAATACGTTGGGAATATCAGAAAAAGTCATGCGTACGTCAATTTCGAAACTAAATGCAACCGGAATTGTGGAAAAAGACAAACGTGGCGGACGGTGTGATGCACTAAACAGAAGAGACATTGCCTTGAGCAAAATGATAGAACAGCATATTCTTCGTTTTCCGAGAGTAGAATCGCACTACTGCCGGAACAGTTCTTCGCGAGAATATTTTCACCCCGATTTGTATTGCCAAAAATGTACGACATGTTTATAAAAGAACTTAACGCTAATGAAGAAAAACCGTGTTTCACGACCTATCGGAAAATATTCAAAACTGTGAACCTTGCATTTCATCGACCCAAAAAGGACCAATGCAGTTTTTGCCGTACTTATTTGCAAGCTTTGGTTGAAGATAAATCAAAGCTGGAAGAAAAATATCTAAAACATAAAGCGGAAAAAGAAAAGGTTCGAGAAATAAAAACTTATTGCAAAGAAATAGCCCAAAACAATCCAATGATATTTTGTGGATCGTTCGACCTTCAGCAGGTTATCTACCTGCCCATTTCCAACGATGGTGCCATATTCTATAAACGAAGACTGGGAGTGTACAATTCCACGATTTATGACATTGCATCGCATGATTGTCACTGTTTTACTTGGGACGAAGGTACAAGTAGATGAGGTGTTTCTGAGATATCGACGGCAGTAAACATGCATCTAAAAAAGTTAGATGAAAAGGGAGTCCACACGGCTTATCTTTTTGCAGATGGCTGTGGGGGCCAAAATAAAAACTGTGGTAGCCTCGATGTTTTTACATACAATAAAGAGGACCATTAATTTGCAGGAAATCATTCTTCGCTTCTTTGCGCCCAATCACTGTCAAAATGAGGGTGACTCGGCGCACAGTGCCATTAGTTATGCCATAAAGAAGTCTGGAGAATTATTTGTCCCTAGTCAGTTAATTCCAATATTTCGCTTAGCTAGACGAAAACAGCCTTATCAAGTCACAACATTAAGTCACGATGACTTTTTAGACTTCAAGAAGTTCTCAAAGGACATACGAATTCTGGCTGTACGCAAAGATGATTTGGGAGAATCTGTAAACTGGACGGATATGGTAGAGTTCAAAGTTAAAAAAAACAAACCCCTAAAATTATTTTTTAAAACTAGTCGCCTGGAAAATAACTACAGAACAATATCTCTAAGAAGAATAGCCTACTCTCTTATGGGTTCTACAATACCGTCTTTAAACGTTGAACAGCCCAAAATATCGGAAGCTAAGTATAACGATCTTCAGGCTCTGTGTAGTGGGGAAAATCCTGTGATAAAATTAAAAAAACACATTAATTTTTACTGGTTTTTGCCTCACTAGTTTTGTTTTGTAATTTTAGAATTTGTAATTTAGAATAAAAGTGTTATTTTTGATTTATGTGGATGTTTCAGGTTTGGTAACTATTATGTTTCGATCTGTTTCATATTTCTTGCACTGTTATGTAAATTACGTATTTAGTTTTCGTTGTTTTTTTTACTGTATGTCACTAAAACGAAATAAACGTTAAAATTTAAAAGGGCGTAACTAATATTTTCAAACAACTTTCATCTCAGTAATTATTCACTAAAGGGCGTATCTCATTATTTTCAAAATTTTTGGGCTTTATGAATGAAGAATGATATATTTCAACATCAGGTCATTATACAAAGCTTATTATTGTATGTAAGTAATAAAAATGTCAGTAGTATAAAAGGCAATATTCATCAGAAACAAAAATATCAGGTCATATTGTTTTAAGACGCTCTCCTGCAAAATTGGAAAAAATGAGATACGCCCTTATGCATTGAAGGCGACGTATGAAGCATATTATGTTTTACATTCTTTGTATACAAAAATCAATGTCTTATACCTAATTCTCTGCATAACACTCATAAACTGAAGCGTCTCCAACATAAACGAAATACTAGTATACCTGCTGCAGTTCAATATAGCTCGCATTGCTTTATTTTGTCTTTTCTGAAACTCCTGAACAAAAAAATGCGTCACCATATATAAAACCGTTGTACAATATTCAAAATACAGGGCAACCATAGTTTTATATACAAGCAGCCGTGACCAACAGCTAAGTTTGCCACTTATTCTAGACAGAAGGCCCACTCTTTGAGATACTTTCTTCAAAACATAACTAGCATGCTCTTTAAAATTCAACTCATTGTCTATAATAATAACCCCTAAGTACTTAATTTTGCAAACACGCTTTAACTCGATTTCATTCAACCATATGGGACACAATTGATTTGCTACACTCTTGCCCCCCAAATACATCATTTTAGTCTTATAACCACCATATTGTTCTTCAACCACCTAGAAATTGCCTTCACTTCACTATTGATAACTTCTGCTACCTCAGCCTTACTCTCCCCAATGTAATAAATAAGAGTGTCATCTGCAAATATTTGTATACAACACTTATCTAACGTATCGACAATGTCATCTATGTATAATGTAAACAGTACCGACCCCAACACTGAACCCTGCTGCACACCATGTGTTGTTTGAATTGAACCTTCCCTGAAATTGAATTATTGTACTTCACCACTTGGAATCTATCGCTCAAATAACTTCCAAACCACTTCAGTGCACTGCCCCCCACTCCCAATTTCTTTAATTTGCACATCATCAAGTCACGATTCACCGTCTCAAAAGCCCTTCTGTAATCCAAGAATACCGCCCCAACACATTTTTTTTCTGTATAAAGCATCCTTCCATCTGTCACTGTTTGTACTGCTGTTTCACAGGAGCGTCCTTTTCTGAATCCTGCTTGATGTGGTGTTGGGATATTGTGGTCTTCCATCAATTTTGTGAGCTGGGTCCTTTACTATGGTCTTCAACACCTTTTCATATGGTGGTGGCATATTTATGGGTCGAAATTCCTCACACTGTACTGTATTTCTTACTTTTTCCACTGGTACCACTGTCGATAATTTCCATGTTTCTGGGAATATTCCTGTATCCAATGAAGAGTTGACTATTTCAAGGAGTCTATGCCCCGATATCTCAAACACACATTTCAACAATCTAGAGTTAATTCCATTTGTGCTACTCTCTTTATTTGATAAATTTTTAACCACTCTCCTTAAGTCCATCATCTTTACCTCCTCAAATTTTGTGAGTAATAAACCATCCTCTATTTCCTCCAAATTAATTGTTGTGTCGCTAATAATATCTGCAAGTAATCTATCTATGCTCTCCAGGAAATAGACATTAAATCTATTGGCTATTTCTAACTCGTTGAAAATTTTGTCATTATTAAATATTATACTGCTATGGCTGCTTTTCTCCTGTCCATTCATCAATTTCTTTAAGGTCTTCCACATAGTTTTTGAATCAAGTGACTTATACTATGATCTTTCATTTTCAGCTTCTTAAGGCACGTGAGGTGGAACAGAAAAATGAGAACGAACTGAACGAATCTTTCGTAGAAACAAAAAGCAATACAAGTGAAGATACATTTTCTATTAGTCAGAGAAGAGAGAATTCCGAACAGACTGATAAAGAGGAAGTCGTAGAAACGCTTGAAACAGACAAGCCGAATAATAACAATGTTCAGGTGAGAAAAAAATGTGTTTATAAATAAAAATAAGTACGTAATTAGTATGCGATGATGCACTTCCATTATATTATTTAGGAATGTGTGCTACTCAGGTATGAAATTGTTATAACTTATAAAACTGTATGTAGCCTTGAAGAGAAGTCATAATTTAAGAGTGTAAATATGATGGTTAAACATTTGTTGCAGGTATATTTTATTGTTTATTTGTTTCGTTTGAATTTGTCAGGAGAAATCCTAACAAGTTTTTGCTTTTACTGTCTATGTTTACTTGTGCTTGACAAAAAGAGTTCGGACTATCGAGTCAAAATGGTGCTAGAACCAATGGTAATGTTTTTTCAATTTCTGTTTGCTTTTCTTCTTTTAAATTTGTCATTAGTTTTAATGGTCTATCTATTTTCAACATAAATTGCACTTTTCTTTTTAAAAATCCTAAAACTACTTTCATCTTTCAAGTAAGTAGGCAAATTATTAAAATAAGAATATCCCTTAACCAACACTTGATTTTGAGCAGATGCAGTAGTTGCATCAGGTACGAAAATATCTTCCCTTCTTCTTGTGTAGTAATCATGCACATCCGTTCGTAGTTTAACTGGATCATCCATATGAAACATATTATGTTTTGCTTTATATACAAAAATCAATGTCTTATACCTAATTCTCTGTGCAACACTCATAAACTGAAGCTTCTCCAACATAAACGAAATACTAGTATACCTGCTGCAGTTCAATATAGCTCGCATTGCTTTATTTTGTCTTTTCTGAAACTCCTGAACAAAAAAATCCGTCACCGTATATAGAACCGTTGTACATAGTTTTATATACAAGGAGCCATGACCAACAGCAAAGTTTGCCACTTATTCTAGACAGAAGGCCCACTCTTTGAGATACTTTCTTCAAAACATAACTAGCATGCTCTTTAAAATTCAACTCATTGTCTGCAATAACCCCTAAGTATTTAATTTTGCTAACACGCTTTAACTCGACTTCATTCAACCATATGGGACACAATTGATTTGCTACACTCTTGCCCCCCAAATACATCACTTCAATCTCATTAGTATTTATAACCGCCATATTATTCTTCAACCACCTAGAAATTGCCTTCAGTTCACTATTGATAACTTCTGCTACCTCAGCCTTACTCCCCAATGTAATAAATAAGAGCGTCATCTGCAAACATTTGTGTACAACACTTATCCAACATATCGACAATGTCATTTATGTACAATGTAAACAGTACCGGCCCCAACACTGAACCCTGCGGCACACCATGTGTCGTTTGAACCTTCCCTGAAATTGAATTATTGTACTTCACCACTTAGAATCTGTCGATCAAATAACTTCCAAACCACTTCAGTGCACTGCCCCCCACTCCCATTTTCTTTAATTTGCACATCATCAAGTCACGATTCACCGTCTCAAAAGCCCTTCTGTAATCCAAGAATACCGCCCCAACACATTTTTTTTCTGTATAAAGCATCCTTCCATCTGCCAATAACTGTTTGTACTGCTGTTTCACAGGGGCGTCCTTTTCTGAATCCTGCTTGATGTGGTGTTAGGATATTGTGGTCTTCCATAAATTTTGTGAGCTGGTCCTTTACTATGGTCTCCAACACCATTTCATATAGATAGATAGATAGATAGATAGATTTATTGTTTCCCTTCTGGGACTTCAATATGTAACACCATTACATCCCGCAATATATACAATATATATGTACAAAAAAAAACAAATCAAAATTAACAACAAAATAAAATTACGGTCCTTCTTTTTCTTTTTTTTCATTTCTCTTCCTCTGCAGATACTTCATCCATTCCAACCCTCCTCCGCTCTCCTCCAGGATCTTCTCCATTCTATTCCATTTGGTGTTCTCCCACCACCCGCACCTTTCCACCACATGTTCCCATGTCTCTTCCTCCGCCTCGCATATCCTACACTTCCTTTTGTCTTCACTTTCCCAATATATTCCTCCTCTCATTTCATTCCCCAATCTGAACCTTGCCACTCTTATCATATTCTCTTCCTTTCCTCTCCTCTGTAAGTATCTGGGCAACCCTATTGCTCTTATCTCCCTGTATTGACTGTTGTATTTTGAGTTTCTAATCTTCTCATCCTTTTCTTGTTCCTGTATCTGCTTGTCTCTTTCCTCCACTTCACTCCTCATGTTCCACCCCATTATTCTCCTGTTCTCCACTTCCATATTCGCATAACCTCTTTCCTGGTAAAATTTTTCCCGCTTTTCTTCCCACCTTGATTTCCTAGTTCCTCCCTTCCTTATTTCTTCCCAACACTGTCTTGCCAGCTCGTTGCCGCCTCCGCCTCTCAGCTTTTCTTCAAATTTCATTGCTCTTTTTCCTGCTGCTGTTCTTTAATTTATATCTTTTTGTTTCCTCCCGCACCATATATCCCGGGGTTGTCCAGTCCAGCCCTAGCGTCCACCTTATATATTTTTCCTGTAGCCTCTCCACCTTGGCTCTCTCTTCCCACCCCCAGATCTCGGCTCCATACATCGCTATGCTGTTTACCAATGCATCAAACAATTTCATTCTCCTTTTCCACTCCCCCCCAAAGTTCCTCTTCCCTATTCCCCATACTTGCTTCATGGCTATTGTCGCCCTTTTCGTTATCTCATTAATGTGTTTCTCCTGCCCCCCATTCTTCTGTAGCGTGAAACCCAAGTACTTGAACTCTTCTACCTCTTCTATCCTCTCCCCTTTCCATTCCCAGCGTTCTTCTCGTTTTCTTCCACCTCCTTTTCGAAATCTCATTATTTTTGTTTTGTCTACGTTCAGCATCAATTCTTTCCTGTCTAAATAACGTTCTAACCTTTTCAACATCTCCTTTAGGTCTTTTTCTTCCTTTGCCAGTAGCACCACATCATCTGCATATGCCATTGTCCAGTACTTCTTCCTTCCTATCACCACTCCTCCTGTCTACCCCTTTCTCATGACCTCTTCCATATCTGATATAAAGATGTTAAAAAGGTACGGGCTCAGTGGACACCCCTGTCTAACTCCCCTTTCAGTCCAGAATACCTCACTCGTTCCTTCTCCCACCTTAACTCTATTTTTCGTTGTACTGTATATTTCTTGTATTCTGTTTCTCAGGTTCTCACTTATTTGACTTTTTTCTAACATTTTCATTAGTCCTTCTCTGTTCACTGTATCAAACGCTGCCCTGAGGTCCACAAAACATGCCATTATCTTTCCTCTCTTTTCTCTCACCTCTCTTCCGATTACATGATTCAGCGTATATATATGTTCTCCATCGTGCCTCGTCCCTTTCTGAATCCTGTTTGTCCTTCAGGAATAATTTGTCCCTCCTCTATCTCTTCCTCCAGTCTCCTTGCTAAGACAGATGCGTATATCTTATATGCCGAAGGCATCAGCGTTATTCCTCTATAATCGCTCACCTCTTTCCCTTCTCCTTTCTTTCTTATTGGTACAATTAATCCCTCTCTCCATCTTTTTGGGAAACCTTTGCCTTTCCATATGTTATTACATACTTCCTTTATCATTCTTAGTGCTTCATCCCCTCCATGAATCCAAACTTCATTCGGCAACTCGTCCACCCCTGCTGCCTTTCCCTTTTTCAAGCTATCTATTGTACTTTTAATTTCGTCTAGTCTTATTTCATCCGTCTGTACCTCTCCTTGTGTTTCTTTGTGTCTTGCCTTCTCCCCTTTCTTCCTCCGTCCCTCCCAGCATTTGCATGAAATATCTCTTCCATTCATCCATTTCTATTTTCTCATCCGTGCCCTTTCTCTGTTTTCGTTCTCTATTTATTATACCCCATATCTCTTTTTCCGTATTCATGTTTTCTATCTCCTGCAAAAATCTGGTCCTCACTTCTTCTTTTTTCTTTTCACACAATTTTTTGTATGTTGTCCTCTTACTCTTATAATCGTTTGTGCTCATCTTTCCACCTCGCCAACTTCTCATTGCTCTCCTTACTTCTCGTTTTTTGTCTCTGCACTCTCTGTCCCACCATTTATTTCTCCATCCTCCCCAACTTGTTCCTGTTTTGATTCTTTTCCACCTGATTCCACCCCCCACCAACAGCTCCATATCCTTTACCATATCGTCCACATTCTTTACTCTTATTTCCTTTCCCTTGATATTCCTCTGGTATTCCAGTATCCCTTTCAATGACCAATCTATATAGAGCATATTTATGGGTCGAAATTCCTCACACTGTACTGTATTTCTTACTTTTTCCACTGGTACCACTGTCGATAACTTCCATTTTTCCGGGAATATTCCTGTATCCAACGAAGAGTTGACTATTTCAAGGAGTCAATGCCCCAACACCTCAAACACACATTTCAACAATCTAGAGTTAATTCCATTTGTGCTACTCTCTTTATTTGATAAATTTTTAACCACTCTCTTTAAGTCCATCATCTTTACCTCCTCAAATTTTGTGAGTAATAAACCATCCTCTATTTCCCCCTAAATTAATTGTTGTGTCGCTGATAATATCTGCAAGTAATCTATCTATGCTCTCTAGGAAATATACATTAAATCTATTGGCTATTTCTAACTCGTTGAAAATTTTGTCGTACTGCTATGGCTGCTTTTCTCCTGTCCACTCATCAATTTCTTTAAGTTCTTCCACAATATTACTACACAATGGACCAACTTGATGCAACAATTCCTTTTCTCAATGAAGCATTTGAGCATTTTTCAGCAATTCGTGAAGCTATCAGACTTGGAACGGCAGGCCCCACGAGTGGACTTCTCTTTGGCCCCAAAAATGAGCCGCTCCATCCCAGAAAGTTCCTGGGTTGAGAGTCCACTGCTGATGTCTCGCTCAGCAGGCTATAGGAGCGCTCCGCATCCGATAGAACCGGAATCAAGTGAGCTATCGGATAGCCTTACTGACACGTCTACATCGCAACCGAGAAAGTCGGCGCAGAGGCTCGGGACCGACTTATTGCGGATGTTCCTGGAAGAAATCGGGCCTGACGTTACGGTGGAAGTCGAGAGCCATCGTTTCAAGGCTCACAAATGTATTTTAGCGTCGCGTTGTCAGTATTTTGCGGCGATGTTGAGCGGGAATTGGTTGGAAAATTCGGGGAACGTGATTTCGCTGCAAGGGTTCAGTTACGAGTCGGTCTATTTCGCGTTGTGTCATATTTATAGCGGCGCCGCTCATGTGCCGGATTCTATTAGTTTGGTGGAGTTGGCGTCGTTGGCTGATATGTTGGGGTTGGAGGGGCTGAAAGAGGTGGTTGAACATGCTTTGAAGCAGAGGCATTGTCATAATTTTCATCGGCCTTGTGCTGGGTGTTCTACAGGTAAGTTTTACTCAATTTGCGAGAACGAACCACTATTATTATGGTCCTAGGAGTGGTAGAAGTGCTACCTTTGGCTGCTGCTTGCGGGCTCGACAACTTATACCAAAAATGCCTCCAGTGGGTCACGCAGCATTTTGCTAAAGTCTGGCCGAGCCGCGCATTTGCTCTGCTGCCCAAAGAACTTCGTGACAAGTGCTACCAACAGCACATTGTCCACATGACTCCTGATACCGTACTAGAAACCACCCTCTCTTGCGACAAACTTCTGGCTTCCGTGCCCACCTTGAGATGGGCAGAGCCCGTCTTACAATTAGGACTACAACTCGCTGATGCTTGTCAGCTGTATACGAAACAACATTTCACTGCAGTCTTGGGATGTCCGAAGTTTTTGGAATTAGACGCAGGGATTAATTGGAATGCGAATCAAATTGAAGAATATTTGATGGCTGCTGCTAGTAAATTGGGGCCGGAACAGTCTTGCAGGGGTTATTCGAAAGTGAATAAAATGCTGGAGCAGAGTTGGTCGTCCCGTTTCATGCAGTTCATTTTGAGGTTGAAGGGGCAAGTTGAAAAGACGTTAGTGGGGCAAGCAGAAAGAGCTTCCAGGTGCCCTGGTTGGGTGAGGATGGATCCGATTCTAAGGTAAGTTAAGAAATTTTGTAGGTCAGCCATTTACCAAATTATGGTCAACTGAGCTGTGTGTAAACGATTTTTGCTTGTTATTTTATTTGTCTTCATAAATAGACAGGCAAATTATAAGCAGCAACAGTAAAAAACTCGTTTGCATTTACCCCATAGCGTTTGCAATTGCCCCTTTACATAATGGGGCAATTGGAAACAAGTTTCTCTTCTAACATGAAGGTTAGGGGAGTCCCCAGTCTGAGGGATATGGAAACAAAGTCTGAAACTGATGTCAGGACATTATACAAGGGTGCAATGAAGTGTTTTCGTTTACCCCAAAATTCCAGTGATTGTGGTAAATGTGTGAATGTTTTTGCAAGCATTTTGACTGCGTTGACTTTCCTTGTTTTCCTTTTTTTGTGGTGCTTTTTTTAATTTGTCAATTAGGGTGAAGTGGGGCAACCTTGGCAAAAAGACTATAAATTAAGTTTGTTTATTTGGATAAAATATATTTATCGACATATTCGCCGCTAATTTCGTTTTTATGTCATCCTGAATGATGCCTTAGATGATTTATATATGGTATGAGACATAGTAAATTTATGTCGCCTTTATTCAGCTTTTTTTAAAAAACTGTTGGTTCCACACTTACCCCGCGTTTTGGGGTAAGTGTGTTTATGACGGGGGCAAGTGTGACGGACACGTATTTCTGCTAATTGCTTAATTGCAATAATGGTAATGGAAAGAATGGGTCCCTCTCACGATTTCATATGGCGGTGGTAAAATGCTTATATAAGGAGAATCATGCCATGGCGCCAATAATGCCCAATAAATATTTTTTGATTAAATGACGCAATTAGCCCCATTTATGTTGTAGTGGCACACTTACGCATGAGCCGGGTACCACACCTACCCCAGTGTTGGGATTTTGCTGGGGCAAGTGTGGCGCGGATCTAGTTCACTGCCTTCTATGACAATTAAGTATTACCCTTCACCGACAGATGGCGAAAAACTGAATTATCACAGAGAACTTCAAATAACGCCCACAAATACCTACATTGGAGCTTCTAGTGAATTTGAATGTATCCACGCGGAATTTCTGATGGGAAAACAATAAATTAGAGTTCTTTCTTGAATTATATAAACAGGTACAAACTTTGCTAGATTCAGTTCTCTTTTGAACTGGGGATTTATGAAGGTGGTTCACCCATATTTAAAAAAAAACATACAAGTTTGCGATATTCAGCCTGTTGCCACAATCACCCCAAATCACATTTACCCCACATCACCCTACTTCTACGACAGTTAAGTCCTCGCCGTAATTTAGTTGTTTTAGTCTTGGTACAGGTCTTTTTGTGAGATCAGCAGATTTTTCAGGCAGCACCTAGTTTTTCTGTAGAACATTTGAAAATATTTCTGCAAACCTACATCTAATTTTCAAGGTGAACAGTTTAGCCCATTTGGCTTTTTCCATATTCCACAAGTTTCTTATCCCACTTAATTTTTGCTGGACCAACTACCGACTTATCCAAGGGTTTAATCTTGTTCCTCATAGCCTCTGCAATTCTTAAACTTATATGACCATCAAAAACCAATACTGCATGTTGCTAAGGCAAATTTTGTCTTTCCCTATTGTGCATGATTAATGAAAAAATAAAGACGAAAATCGTAGAAACACTGTACGTCTTGCTAGCTTGCTACCAGCTGAAGACTGTGTAATGTTGTTGACCGAAAGGCTACAAAAATTTCACATCTCTCTAGATGATGATATTATTTGCGTGACTACAGATGGGGCGAGTGTAATGAAGAAATTTGGATATCTAATAAAACGCAATCATCAATTATGCTTCGCTCATGCAATTCACCTCGCGGTAAGCGATGTCTTATATAAAAAGATTAATGTCGTTGATAACACAGTAACTGAAGATAATGATATAGCAATTAGCGGTAGTGATAGTGATAGTGATGATGAAGAAGGAGGTTTTGACTTGGTGGAAGAATAATTAGAAATAGTCTTCTGACTATGGTTGAGAGGTTTGCGCTCTTAAAAGATTGTGTCCAGAAAACATTAATAGATTTAGAACATAAGGAAAGCCTCGCGGAAAATGAATTTACTTTTCTAGGAAATATTGTAAAATGTCTGCAGCCAGTAAAACTGAGTGTAGAAGCAATCTGCAGAAGAGACGCAAATCTATCAAAAACAGATGCGACCTTCGAATTCCTTTTTGAGGAACCTGTTATTTGCCATAAAAAAGCGAATTTCAGAGCGTAGAAACATAATGTCAGAAGTGTTTGCATATTTACAAAATCCAGCAATCTTCAAAAGTACCACCGACGTGATAGATGTTTTCGAGCAGAATACGATAGCAGTGTTTATTAAGAATTGCACAGAACGTGTAATAGTAGTACTAGACGATGACGACGACGATTAAGATTTTATACCACTTGCAGAACTACAGACAAAGTCAAAATTCTCCGGTGAAACAGCTCTGAAAGAAGTTCTGCAAAAGGCTGTAGAAGCGGCCTCAAAGCCCCAAAAACCTCAGAAAGGATCACTTGCAGTTATAAAAAAGGAAATGGCTTTATATGAGAAGGGGGGTTGCGGGGTTTGTTTTTGCAAAAATGTTACGAGCGTGAAAATAGTCTCTCCTACTATTTTTATTTTAATAATATAAGAAAAGTTAAATAGGATTTTTTTGTACTATCTAATTATGTACTTATAGTTATGCTGTTATAGGTCTAGATTCTAGAATGTTTGTTGTTTTATTTATGTTATTATATTGTTATTTTTATGTTATGTTTATGTTTATGAATCTAAGTTTGTTTTTTATTGAATAACACTTTTGAAAGATATATTTATAATGTACTACATAAAAATTTGATAAAAATAGTAAATATTGATACATTACATCACATAAGATCCCGGGATTGAAATCTTCAGTCCCGAAATCCCGAAAATGAATCCCGAAAATTGGAATCCCTATGCATGATATGGAGAACAACGAGTTTGTAAGCCAATTCAAAAATTGGAGCGCCTTCATCCGGCCATTTGTAGATGCAGCATATTGTATACCAAGATATGCATCTTGGGATGTCCACCGTGGTAAAAAAGAACCAGCAGCAGCTGTTCACAAAGGTTTTGTGGCCTACTTGTCATTTTTAACACGAAATATCTTGCTTAAAAATTGTGTTAGAAAAAATTGGTGCTCAATAATTATTTTGGTGGTCATATAAAATATTCCCTTAGAAAACAAGCTTCAAAAACGGAAGTTAAAAGAAGTTAAAACGCCATGAAATTGAGGGAACTTGTCTGGTAAACAAATAAATCATAAACAACTCAGTGCTGCCACATGCCGGTAGTCATCTTAAATTTTAACGGAGTTTCATACTGCGTTTACAATTACCCCTTATTTACAATTACCCCAGTCGCCCCTAATTCATTTTTGTAAAAACAGGACCCGAATTAAGGAAATGAGCTGCCTGCCATTGGATGATCCCCCCCATACAAGGTTACCTAGAGCCATTTCTGCCAGATTAAAGAAATATTCGCAACCTAATGTAACAAAACAGGCGAAAGGAAATGCAATTAGTTCTTCTGATTCTTCAAGAAACTCGAGTCCTGGTATAAATCAAGTGCAGTCGCGTGTTTTAAATAATGCCGGTTAGTAAAGTAGCGGAAGATTATATTTTTTGAAGCGATTAAGTTGTGCGTTATGATTTTAGGTAGTCCGTCTTTGCGCCGCAGTTTATTGTTAGCAGCAAGAGCTCCGCAAGTCCCTCCTAGCCCGACCGTCCACAGGAGAAGTACTTTAACCCAGCCGACCCAAAGCAGTGCCGCCAAAAGTGCCCCATCGAGAAATATCAAAACAAACTCGCAAAAATCAACCGCGAAACCTGCGCCGAAAATACCGCTTACGACGACAAACAAAAATGTGAAAAATATTTCTAAGGACAGTCAGAGTCAGGTTTATAAAAAACCGGTGGCTTCAAATAATGTTAAAAGGGGGCTGAGTGGAGCGGGAAAGAAACCCGCAGTTGGCAGTAGAGGGAGTTCTCCGAAACCACCTGCTGTTGCGAAGAGCAACAGCGGCAGCAGTATCACAAGTTCACCCAAGAAATCTCCCAAGAAAATAGCTGAAACTGCAACAGCAACGAGGCGTATCCACCGCTCCGATACATTCCTTAAAGAAGAGCCGACGGTACTCAAAAAGCCTTAAGAATAGTACGACGGTCGGTAGTCTATTTATTTTCTAGTCATCTTTTCTATATGACAAAATTAATTTATTTATCGTTGATCTCGTTAGTTTTTAAGTTAAAAAATTGTTTTAAATGTGATCGGTCGAAGTACTGCGTAAAGTGAACAAATTTTTACTCAATTCTTTATTTTAGTAATTTATTTATCGAACTTGAAATATTAAAAACTGCATGCACTGTAGACTGGTGTACATAGAGAAAAAATCTAGAGAGCATGGTCTGTCTTACTCTTCTTTCCTTTTCTAATTTTCGGCAATTGTTTTCAAAACAAAAGAATAAACAAAGGTACAAAGATTTTATTACACACTTCCATGTGTAATAGTTTTATTATAACACCAGTTTTATTCAAATTGCCGTGGGTAAATATGAATTCGTTGGAGTAATTGTGCTTAGTGCAATGGAATTTTAATATTTTTATCAATAATTGTGTATGTATATAGGTACATAAAAATAAATATGATTTTGAGGCTAATTTTATATTACTTTATTTGTTCCTTCCAGGCAAAATAATCAAATAGTAGACGAGGATCCTTTTCAAATCGCCATTCAAAGTGCGTTTCAAATGATGCTTAACATGATTTAACCGCTGCTTCCCATAAACCGCCAAAATGTGGTGACTTTGCTGGTATAAAATGCAAATTAATATCATTTTGCAATCGGTTAGGTAATTTTGTAAGCCATCCAAATTTATTAAGTTTTGGATCGACAGAGTGATCATAGGAGTAAGCAAGCTAAAATATTCTCAGGAATATTTTAAAATATGTACGTGTAGTTTCTTTAGTCAAGTGGCCACTAAAGTAGATTACTATTAAACAACATAAATTCCTAGGCAAAACTTGAATAGCGACAATTCACGATTGATAAGTTGACTTGCGTACGCAATTTAACCGTTTATTTATATCCCAACTAGGTTTTGCCAATGCAATGTTTTAGTGTGGTTATTATTCCCTTGTTTTCATTAGTAATCGCGGATTTTCGTTAAACAAATACCTTTCGTGACGGGGCACCAGACACAACACATGGAATGCAAAATTCTGTAAATTACAACACGCTTTAGAACAGGCCCGTGCAACCTGCGGCCCCTCTGACATTTTTATGCGGCCCGCGTGGCACAGAACTGAATAGGTATTTAAAAAAGCAAAGTGATGTCTATTAAAAAATGTAACGTCTCTCTCGAAAAGAAAAAGGAACACATAAAATGCACCACAGACAAATTTGAATTCGTCTGTGACAGCACATATATTATACGTGTGAACAATTCTTCTCTTTAATGAAATTGACAAATTCGCTTATATTAGCGTCAACCAACATCCGCCCGAATATTGCTCAAATTGTGGACAAACACCAGTGCCAGAAATCACATTGATTTATTATTAATAGCTAATAGGTATTATTTTATTGAAGTAACCTAAAAGTTTTGTTAAAATTTATTTAAAAATGGGAGTCCGACCGTCACCTAAAATTACGTTCGAACACGGTCGGGCATGCGCATTACTGAATGTCAATACATTGAAAGTGTAAAAACTAAACATGATTATGAAACAAAAGCTGACAGAACGCATTTTTGAAACAGACCACTTAGCTGACGGGTCACCAGACACACGCATTTTTTGAGAAAAAACATAAGCGAAACAAGTCAAAACCGTACGAGGGTAGAACTCATCTAGCGCTAGGTTGAGACGATGCCCGTACACCGACCGAGACCGTTGGCGTATTTTATTGACATTGCGTAATGCGCATGTCCGACCGTGTTGGAACAAAATTTAATGTAACGGTCGGGCTCCCTTTAAAAATTGTTTGAAGAATAAGATATTTATTTTTTTGCAATTTTTTCTCAATAATTTGTGTTTTGATGATCAATATTTTTCTATTTTTACATATGCAAATGTACAAGTGTTAATAACGTTTTTGTTTCTACCAAAAAAGTGTTCTATGTTAGCTATCCACAATGGCTGAATCGAGAATTTTGACATGCCAAGACTCATCAGGATGCTGATGTTGTCAGCGAAACACATGTCGAATTTAATAATTTATTACTGTGTCACTGTTTTTTCGCATGTGGGGTTAACTTATTAAGAATTCACAGTGTTTTTCTATTATGAAATTATAAATTTCAATATTTAACGTGTTTGCCTCTAATTATTCAAAATACTCTGAACCCATCACGCCTAGGGAACACTTGATAGACAGTAGTGCGGCCCGCTAAGATTTCATAAAACTTGCAAATGGCCCTTTCGCTTAAAAGATTGCATGGGCCTGCTTTGGAAGAAAAAAGAAAAAGATCCGCTTGGATTCGAACAAAAACTCCTTACGCGCCTTGAAAGTTCCTGCGCCTTTCTGTGTTGCGCTAAGCCTCTTGCTTACTGGCATGAAGTTTAACAGTATTAAATCGCGTGAAAATGGCCTACTTGGCAAAATCTCGTTGGGATATAAATAAAAGCCCAATTTAAGCAGAGATATGATGAGACCTTATTTTCCCGACCAGGCACCCCCCACTACCGCATAATTCCGTACTTACGGTAACGGTCGTATTTTCTACTTAATATACTATTTTCGTAACCGTTCTTAGCACCACACCTTGGTGGCTTACTAGTCGATGTGCCATTGTCCCAAGTCGCAAGGTTGAGGGTTCGCACCTTGCAGTAGTTCTTTTTTGTTATGATGATTTCTCTTTTTTCTTTTGACCGAAAAAACGGTTCTGGTCCAAAAGGACAGCTAGGGGATCGTCATCACGCGAGACAGACATCCACTCATTTGATTTTATAAATCTCCATTGTTAACAAGTTGTCGGTAGTGGGGGGTGCCAGGTCGGGAAATTAAGCTCTCGTGAGATATGGAGTACTTTATATCTCTGAATTTAAGAAGCGCGCTACGTCAAACATATCATTTTGACTTTCTGTCAAAAAAGAGATGGCGTTAATACGACAAAATTAAATAGTAAAATAGAGAGAGTGAAAGGCACGTCGCTGTTAGTATAGAATGTCGTTAAAAGCTAAAGTTGATATTTGAAATTTGGTAGTGGGTGTAGTATCCTACTGTATGTGATCTAGGATATACATACTCTATGGTATAAAAGCAGATGACAGTTAACAGTAAGATGGAGGTTGTTAATAAAGTACGTTGAAGAACGTTGTACCTAGAAGTGGAATGTTTAATAAACGTTTATGTTAAATCTGTGTAGTATTGCATATTAAATTAGACTACTCGGCAACCCACGCTACCACAGTGGGGATATAATAAAATAACTTGGCTTTAGTGGCCGCCATACTAAGCTCGTTTTTGGTGATTTTTGTTCAGTGTCTGGTGGAAATTGCGAAATTGTCGTGGTCTTCGTATTTGCCATTTGTTTGATGTTTCAGACAGAAAATATTCTAAAATTCCACCGTAACACCGTATCTTAATAAATTAAACATAATTAGTGTAGGTTTTATTAATTTTATTGAACTAGTGATGCTGATGGAGATGCATCTGATTACAACGTAATTATTCCAAACTGTGTTTGATAGCGTTGAATAAATTGGGTAAATGGTTGCTACAAGAGAATTCTGCTCTCGTCTTAAATTGTTGATAGCAATAATTTTAAGGCAGTTTGCGTACGCCGAAAACAGATTAATATTTTAACTAAAACTACCGTTAAAATTCTTTAGCGACTTTAAGTCTGTTCAGTGCCTTTATGCTAGGTATTCAGTTTCGGACGGAGACGCTGAAGTCGGTCGAGCAGTTGACCAATAAATGCTGCACAAAATGACATGCCATTGATCGACTGTAATAAATCAAAACTGGGCTTGGTATGGCGGCCTGCATATTCCAGATATTTTCTCCTAAAATATTATTACTCCAGTTTTATAACTCTGCAACAGTAGAGTAGCTATGCCGATTCCCGACCAGAATTAACATTGAAAGTCCCATAAGAGCTGAAAAACTGCTTTTACTTCCGGTCTGGGACAAAAACCTAAAATTAGTCTGGACAACAACCTAAAATTTTCAGGAAACGGTAATGGTGGAGGTGACGTTCAACTATTCTCCGTCAGATGGCGTTGTCGTCAAATAAAAATTAAACTATTCTCCGTCAGATGGCGTTGTCGTCAAAATTTAAAATGGCGGCCGTCGCGGCGACGCGTTGACAATTGACAGGTAAAAATTTGCAATTTGCAAATTGAAAATTGACAGATGGCGTTGTTATCAAAATAAAGAAGAATATGTAAAAATTAAAAATGGTCGTTAGATGGTGGTACTGCAACAGAGTGGGAGAGGTAATTGAGTAATTGACGTACTTGTACGTCAAAACAATAAACAGTTTATTTAATAATAATCGATAAAACTATTTGTAAACAGAAAAAGTAAACAACATAAAATATATTAAGTAGAACATCCAACATTCCCAACTATTTGTAAACAGAACAAAAGTAAAATCTATTAAGTAGAACATCCTAAACTATTTGAAAACAGAAAATACTTTATATTATACAAAATTACTCATATTAAAACCCTAAGACTACAACTAAAACTACCATCTATTGCTCTAAAATAGAATAATGCCCCCACGGTAGCGTATTAAAATCGCCTTTATGTAGATAACGTTTATCGTCGTGAGGGCTCAACCCAATTTTCGTCTGGGTGATGGAACTGACGGCGTGTTTCTCCGACTTTATTAAATTTTGATTGACATATTTTTCGCGAAAAGAATTAAAACACTAATTCTAGGTTGTTGTCCCAGACCGGAAGTAAAAGCAGTTTTTCAGCTCTTATGGGACTTTCAATGTTAATTCTGATCGGGAACCGGCATAGCTACTCTACTTGCAACTGTCAAAATTCGATGACAAATGCCAATAAATCAAAAAGTATGAAGTTTAGACAAAAAATCACTTCATACAACTCCGTAATAAAAACGATCAAGCAATCTGAAAATATAATCAAATACAGGCTGTTCCGTTTAAAATAGAAAGTTGATTTCCTTGCTGTAGTCGGGAAATTCAAATTTCGCGCGACTCTATTAAGTTGGCATTACTGTGAGATGTCAAAACATTGTATTGTTTTGTGGTATAGTATCCGTCTATCCGTTTCCTGTGCTTCTGTGTGTTATGGCGTAGTCTGCGGTTGCGGATGTAAATATGTAGAGTAAAGCACGACGTATAGAGTTGAGTAGATATTACGAGGTATTAAAGTTTTTGTTAAATAAATTGGGTATTTTTAATTGGTTTATCCAACGCCGCCGTTCGCCGACCCATATTACAACAAATACGGAACCTGCTGTATGGCAAGAAATATTTTTAGCAGGAAAACGTTCAGTACAACTTTCGTATGACATTTTCTTCTCATTTCAAAAATAAAGGCGCCATTAATCTTTTTCAGAATGTTGAATTACCTGTATAGCCATGTCTTCATAATAAAAGGCATGGCTACCAATACATACCCGTTCAAAACATCAAATTATCCGAGTGGTTCTGGACCGTTCGAACAACTACTCCTCGGGCAAATACCCCGCCAGGTTTTGAATTATAGAACAACTAAATCCAGATTTTGTGTACTATGAGATCTTATCAAATTAACCCACATTTTTTTTAAACATTTTTATTGAAAAACAAAATTACTAACAATGTCTTGTTTCATTTAATATTAATATCTACAGATTAATGACAAAAATGAAACAGTTATTTAATTCCTTACAAAATACTGAACCTCCGACCACGAAAATGCAAATTATAAATTATTAAAAATGATCGGGTACATCTAATTCAACAGACATTTTATTTAAAAAACCACCACATTTTATAACACGAACAACAAAAAGAATTACACTATTTCCACGCCTGTTTTAACGCTTTTCGTGACGCCAATTTCTTAGCGACATAAGACGCTATTATCAATCCCGCTAAGACTAAAACGATCAATCGATGATCAAAATCTTCTTTTAATACATCGAAAGTCTTAGACGGTGCAACGCGCGTGTAAAACAAATCTAAACCATGTACCAAAACGTGGCAATTACTTTCTAAGCGTGCCGGTGCCACAGAGATTCCCCTTACTCTTTCTAGAGTTTGGTTATAGTTTACGGCAGCCTCGGGTGGTAAAGGAATTTCAGGCATGTAAGGAATGCAACTTTCTTCCGGACCACAGGCGACGTCTGGTAGACGCGGCTGGAGCATAAGCCATGGTATTTCGGTGACGACGCCATTTGTAAGGGCAATCAATAAAAATTTGGTCGTAATACCTCTCTCGGTCAAAGTAGTTGTCATCACCAAAGGCGTTGCCGGGAGGATGTAGGCCTGCGTCTCTGCGTGCGGCAACTGACTCACCGCGTAAGAACTAAAAACGGAACTGTTGCTCTGGATGAAACCCTCGTACAATTCTACAGCAGCAATCTCACTTCTTCTATAACGTTCGCTAAAGTACGAATACACAATCCAATTTTCCGAGTGGACTAAATGTACCGGGCCTTTGGCTCGTCTATGGGAGGCAGAATAAATGACCAACCCAGTCACGCCATCTATCAAATACACACTCAGAACATGTTTGTGGATCGTATCTTCGGTAATCGTCGAGACCGCAATCATATTCGGATTCACGTATTTGTAATAAACGGAGCGATCTGGTAGAACTCTCCCTTGGGAATGCACTCTTTCCAAAGCAGGACGAACGCTCAAGGCAACCAACTGCGATGGCCCCAACGTTAAATTCCACACCGGCTTCACTTTCAAATTTTCATAATCTAAACTATAACCGTGTAAGACACCCAATTCATGATCGGCATCATAAAAATACGTCGTTTTTGCATGACTAGAAACAACATCCTTAACACTATCAGGATAAATATGAAACCGCCCGTCGCTCGATAAAATCACGAGCGGTTTCATATGATTTTCATCTTCCTGCGCCAGAACCATAGCTTGTTTGATTTTATAAGTCAACCGTTCTATACCGGATTTAGAATGTCCGGAAATTGGATCAAACCTGAACAAAATCCCGTTACCCGTATGAGCATCTTGCGCTAGTAATACACAATGCGCTGGGAACGGGGCGTACCTCGCCGTACGTTGCACAAACAACAAAATACTATCTTCTCCTAAAACTTTAAATGGCACAACGTTCGGTAAACGATAGCTCCAAACTATTGTCCCACTCAAAGTGTCAATCGCAAATAGTTTTCCTGCACTCGTAGCGACAACTATCAGTTTATGTAAACCGAATTCATCTCGCACAAGCCCATTCGAAGAGGACAAAAGAGGATTATCCAAAAATAATTTCGATAACTGCCTGGCTTGACTGACAAGACGTTTATACAACATTGTGAACACGTCTCCAGTCGCTTGGAATTCGCTCTCGATTGACGCATCCAATTCTGATACAGGCAATTCGAGGAATTCTACAGCCACGATGTGGCTCAGGGCTTCTTCTCTAGTCCACATTATCTTACCTTCGGGGAGTCTTACGAGAGTCAATGCGTGGTCACTGCTGGTCAACAGCAAATCGTAGATGTTGCCCCTGAAACAAGCATGTTATTTCGTTACATTGGGCACTAAAAAAAAAATAAAAAATTCAAATTATCAGATGGTTGTAGTTGTTGCTAGATTTATCAGTGGTAACAAAGAACTGGAAAATACAGTCCAACAGATTTAAGTTGGCGAAGGGGCCCTGATCAACAAAGAAGTTGCATTGGGAACCTTTCTGGATATAGAGGGTGCATTTGACAATACCTCTTTCGACTCCATCAAGAGAGCTGTTGAAAGTCGCGGAGTCGATCGTTCTATTGCAGAGTGGATTGACTCTACGGTAAGAGGCAGGATAATTACTAGTTCACTGGGCAACGTGACCAGAGGGGTGGCTGCTGCCAGAGGGTGCCCGCAGGGCGGGGTTTTATCGCCCTTACTGTGGAGCCTGGTGGTGGACGGTCTCCTCTGGGAACTAGACAGGGAAGGAATACACGCACAGGGTTATGCGGATGATATTACTATTCTAATTATAGGGAAGTTCGGAGGGGTGATTTCAAACCTCATGCAACGAGCCCTAGAAATAGTGGAAAGATAGTGCACAGCAGAGGGACTAACCTTGAACCCTGCTAAGACCACAGTGATAGCTTTCACGAGAAGAAGGAATCTTCAAGATCTGAAGAGGCTTCGGTTGTGGGGCCAGGAGATCGAACTGAGCAGAAAGGCTACCCGGAGCCTATGGGCTTGTAGGGGTATGATAAGGAGAACGTGCGGGCTAAGGCCAGCAATGCTCTCTTGGATCTACTCCAGGGTAATAATCCCCACAGTAACATATCGTCACCCTTCACACGCAGTGGCGTAACTGACATGGACTAAATTTTGCAGGAGAGGGAAAAGAAAAAAACTAGTGCCCGAAAAAAAATAATAATAATAACAATTTCTCTTTATTGCGCATACATATATATAACATATACATACGCACAAAAGGCGAAGTTTGGTTGAAAAACAACCATTCTTACACTTAATTACTTATATAAAAAAAAATCAAGAAACATTTGTGAACCACATAGCTCCCACACACAAATCTACCTTCGCCCCCAGCCACCATCCCGCAACAGAATTAGTTTTACCTCACGCTTAAAAGACTAGACTTAATCGCTTTAAATCAGTATTAAATACTGATAAATTTTATGGAGTTATAAATCTTTAATTTATGATGATGGCACCTTCTGGAGTAAAATATTCCGGAGGTAAAATAGTCCCACAGTCGGATCTCCGGGCGGGGACTGCTTCGGGGGGAGTCATCAGAAATGATAAGTGTAACATCTCACGAGTCGGAGCGTGGAATGTTAGAAGCATGAAACAAGTAGGGAAGTTAGAGAATTTGAAAATTGAGATGGATAGGTTAGCATTAGACGTAGTAGGTATCAGTGAAGTGCGATGGCCAGAAGCTGGAGACTTCTGGAGCGGAGATTTTAGAGTAATACACACAGGATCTGTAGGAGGAAATTCGGGAGTAGGAATTGTTATGCGGAAAAAAGTAGGACAGAGTGTAGAAAATTTCTTACAGCAAAGTGACAGGGTAGTTATGGTTAGGTTAGATTCGAAACCTGTAAAAACAGTAATAATACAGGTATATATGCCCACTTCTAACTACAGTGATGAGGCCGTAGAGGCAGTTTATAGTGATATTGAATATGTGCTAGATTTTGTGAGAGGGCACGAAAATTTAATAATTACAGGAGATTTCAATGCAGTCGTAGGCACAGGGCGAGAGGGCGGAATAGTTGGCCCCTTTGGATTAGGCAATAGGAACGATAGGGGAGTTAGACTGATAGAGTTCTGCGATAAACATAACTTAACGGTCGCGAACACTCTATTTCACCATCATGTTAGGAGATGCTATACGTGGAAGATGCCAGGAGACTTAGGGAGATATCAAATAGATTACATTCTCGTTAGGCAAAGATTTAGAAATCAAGTTAGGGATTGTAGAAGTTATCCAGGAGCAGATATAGATAGTGATCACAACATAGTCGTTATGAAAGCCAATCTTAAATTTAAGATTTTGAAAAAAAGAAGCGGAAGAAGGTATCTTGACCCAGAGAAACTAAAAGATGATGATATGCGCAATAAGTTCGAGAAAAAGACAAACGAAGCACTAAAGGGCACGGGTGGAAATATTGTTAGGGACATAGAGGCAGAATGGAATTGCATTAAAAATAGTTTAGTTTCCTCAGCTAGGGATATTTTGGGTCATAAACAGAATGAAAGTAGGAAACCCTGGATAACAAAACATATTGTGAGTCTAATAGAGGAAAGGCGAATATATAAAAATAGGTTAGATGAAATAGGGAAACAAAGATATAAGGCGATCAAGTGGGAAATTATTCGGAAATGTAGGAAAGCGAAAGAGCAATGGATCGATAATAAATGCAAAGAAGTGGAAGATAAGTTCGAAGTAGGAAAGACTGATGAAGTGACAGGAAGTGCAAGATATATTAGAAAGCGAAAGCAGTGTAGAGGGGGATAACCTAGGGAGTCCTATAATGAGAGAAGAGTTTGAGATAGCACTAAAAAGTTTAAGGAATAATAAAGCACCAGGTATAGATGGCTTGCAGGCAGAAATCTTAAAGTGCGCAGGTCAAGAGGTAACAAATCGTTTATTTAAATTAGTTAGTCGCATATACCTGACAGGCGAGATTCCAGAAGATTACAAACGGAACATCATAGTAGCTTTGCCAAAAAGAAAAGGCGCGGATAGATGCGAAAATTTTAGAACTATCAGTTTAACTTCCCATGCGTCAAAAATTTTAACTAGAATTGTGCAAAGAAGGATGGAGAAAAAGGCGGAAGAAATATTAGGAGAAGATCAGTTCGGATTTAGACGAAATAGAGGAACGCGCGAGGCCATTCTAGCTTTACGAGTAATTATAGAAAAAACGATAGAAAAGAGAAAGAGCGTCTATATAGGATTTGTAGATTTAGAAAAAGCCTTCGACAACGTAAAATGGGGGAAGATGTTCGAAGTGCTGAGAAAGGTAGGGATGAAATACAGGGACAGAAGAATAATACATAATCTCTACAAAGAGCAAAAGGCAGTTATAGAATGTGAGCAGGAACAAAGGGAAGTAGATATCCGGAAGGGAGTGAGACAGGGATGTGCATTGTCACCTCTAGTTTTCAACTTATATATCGAAGATGCGATTAATATTGTTAAGGAAAGAACAGTCTCAGGGATCAATGTACAGGGCCAAACTATTAACATGCTCAGATTTGCGGATGATATAGCAGTGTTAGCATCTAGCAAAGAAGAATTAGGAGCGGCTTTGAATGAAATGGAAGCAGTTTTGACACAGGGCTTCGGCATGAAAATCAATAAAAAGGAAACTAAAATTTTGGTATGTAGGGGATGTGAAAATAGAACTAAAATGGAAATACAAATTGGAAATGAGAAGATAGAGGAGGTCGCGGATTTCTGCTACTTAGGAAGTAAAATAACTCAAGACGGTAGGAGCACTAAAGATATAAAACAAAGAATGGCGCAGGGCCGAGTTGCGTTTAACAAAAAGAAACAACTGTTATGCTCGAGAACGGTTAATATAGAGACTAGGAAGAGACTCTTAACGTCGTATGTATGGAGTACGGCATTATACGGGTGCGAAACTTGGACAATAGGAGAAGCGGATAGAAAAAGAGTAGAAGAGTTTGAAATGTGGTGCTACAGACGCATGATGAAGATACCGTGGATAGATAAGGTTAGCAATAGGGAAGTATTAGAAAGAGTTGGGGAAAAGCGAAAGGTATGGAAAACAATAAAGAGTAGGAGAGATAGGATGGTAGGACACCTTCTAAGACACGAAGGAATAGTTCGTGACATACTAGAGTCAGCGATAAGAATAAAAAGAGGTAGGGGTAGGCCTAGATTAGACTACTGCTCTCAAATAGTTAGGGATGTAGGATGTTCTACTTTTAGGGAAATGCGTAGGTTAGCTCAGGATAGAAAAGAATGGAGGTACGCGTCCAACCAGTCTTCGGACTGAGAACCTTATGATGATGATGAAATCTTTACACAACCATATGTAAATGAACCACGGAAAAACGTTGTGGAATGCTTTGGCATATCCAGGAGAGAACGCCGGCGTGTATCTCGGGAGTGAAGCTGCTTTCTAAAAATGAGTTTCTCCATCAGGTAATCAGGAGATGATGTCTGCAATATACGGTGAACGAAATTAACCAGCTGATACTCGTATTGTTCTCGCATCTTCAGCCAACCTAGGGCACGCATTTCTTGGATAATATGGTCATACTTTCTCAGGCCACAAACAAATCCTTCTGAACCCAAAACTGTACAACATGGAACTGTATAAATTTCAGTGCAATTTTAAGAATGCCCTAAGTGAAACAAACAAATGCAGAAATAATTTGTTTATAAATGTTTTGGCCGCGTATCTCGATTTTTCAAAATTTGTCAGTTACGCCACTACGTGTGGAGGGCGACGATATGGATCCCTAATATGGTGGCATAAAGCCAGAAAAAGGGAATCTCAAATTAAGCTAGGGAAATTGCAAAGACTTGCATGCCTAGGAATCACAGCGGTGATGCAAACAACGCCTACTGCGGCCATGGAGGCACTCCTGGGACCACTACATATTGTAGTGGAGGAGGAGGCTCTTGCAGCAGCATACAGGCTAAGGATAAACGGTTATGAGCTAACTCTCGCAAGATGGGATACCATACCGAAATATTTCAACAAATAGACAAGAACTACATGCGTAGCATGCAGTCGGATAGAATCGTCCCAATCTTAAACTTTCACAAACCTTCTCGGATTACCATACCGATAGAGAGAGTGGAGGGCAATTCACAAAGGGCAAGAGAACAGGATGGAAACATTTGGTATACAGATGGGTCTAAAACTGTACCTAGTACTAGGATGGGTATTGCTGGCAAAAGCCCAGGGAATACAAATTAGCATAAACCTGGGCAGCCTTGCAACCATTTTCCAGGCAGAAATTACTGCAATTTCCGTATGTGCGCAGCAGATGATCAGGAGGTCCTTTCAAAACAAGATGATCCAGATTCTCACTGACAGCCAGGCAGCACTGAAAGCTCTGGAAGCTACAAAGATACAATCCAGAACAGTTAAAGACTGTGTGGACTCACTGGCTCGTCTAGCAGTACATAACAAGGTTATTCTACGATGGGTGAAAGGCCATCAAGGAAGTGAAAGGAACGAAAAAGCAGACCTTTTAGCGAAGAAGGGAGCCAAAGTCCCGCTGATAGGGCCGGAACCTACGTGTCGTTTGGTATATCAGATAGCAAAAGAGGTGATAAAGGACCTATTAAGACAAAAACATACCTCTTACTGGATGGGGACTCCTGGACTGAGGCAGTCGCGAATGTTCATTAGCAGACCATCCAGCAAGAGCTGAAGAATTAATACGACTGGGTAAGAACCAGCTGAGATGGGCACACTGTTCACTTATGAGACATCTTACCACTATTGGAGGGAAGGACAATCCTGATTGCAGGATGTGTGGAGAAGAGGAGGAAACTTCTTCTTACATACTATGCGAATGTCCGGCTCTTGGCGCAGCTAGACATACAAGCTTTGGAGCTGTTTGTAGAACCAAAAGTAATAGCAGATGCACCCATGTCTTGTCCTAAAATTTTTTGAGGGGACCGAACTTATGAGATATTCATGTATGGGGGCACAATAACCTTGAGCTTCAGTGCTAGGGGCCTGAAACCTACCCCGTAAGAAATAATAAATAAGTTGGCGAGCGGTATTCGCAAGAATATTAAAAATAATACCTGGAGTTTGAAGCAATTGAGTACGGAGCTCCTAAGCCCAGTGGATATCCCACATCCACCGTTTTTTTATAATCACTTTCAACATCGCTACTGACAATTCTCAGTAACTTCTGTGGATTATCAGGATTAATTTCTAACTGCAACAGCAACGTTCGATCTCCATCAACGATTCTTGAATTTGGTGTAACCGAATACGGCAAAACAGTTCCATCTTCTAAATTAACAATCGTTGCAGTATTTCCTCTGACTAACATTACGGAAGGTTTTGGTTGAGGGTATACGTCAATTTGTAGGCGACCCGGTATTTCTCCTACCACTTTCTGAATTGGAATAGTCGAAATTTTATTATCTTCAGAAATTACGTCAACGTAATATAATTGTCCGTTTACGTCATTAGAGGACACGCAAGCAAAATATGTTTGGGACAGAACACAGTTCGATAAATCTGTTATCCATGGTGTAGATATTGTTTTCTCTACACCACTCATACGCCCTGTATTCAATTGATATCCCGTTACTTGTAACTGAGAACCAACTGAAGGAGTTATTTGTATTAACTGTCCATTATTCACAACCCATTTAACATTTTCATTATTTTCTGTATGTAAAGTCCATTCAAAAAGTACAGTACCCGTCTGCAATTCCCAACCTCGGACATACCAACTCGAACCATCTCCCGATACAGTAACCAATTCCTTATCCGCATTTAACATTCTAATTTGGATTTCTTTAGAATTTTCGAGTATCTGCCTCCATATTATATGTCCTGTATTTACGTGAAGAGCTGCTATTACATTTTCTTCGCCAACAACATATGCAATTTTCGCATTCAAATGCGCAAATTTTGGTTTCCCTACATACGACAATTTCCAATCAAATTTACCTACTTGGTCTTCGTACAAAGCTGCACATATATTAACTAAACTAATTATAAATAATAAAATGTACTTAGTTTGTAATTTGTACATTTTAAATTAACATTACACATAACCTCAATCTGTCAATCTTCTAGGGATTTTTCTGTTTGTGTGTGTGTGTGTGTGTGTGTGCCATGTTGTCATGTTAAATAAATACCAATGACTCAGGTTTACGAAGCTGTAAAATGCAGAAATTTCTCCGCCAATAAACCAGTGACTAGTAAGTCTCAAACTGGCCTAGCTGACTAGAACCCACAGAAAAAGAAACATTGAATTTTAACTCATAAATTTCAAATAAACTTCTTGTAACTTCCACTGCAATATTGCAAGAATTGGGTTAAGTGTTTTGTATGTGACACTGACAGATGTCGAGAGCACCTGGCACATTTATTTATTGAGAATGACCGAACTATTTTAGATTCGATGTCACACTTTTGTGATTATTAAGAGTAATTGTTCAAATGATCCAGTACTACTCATGTACTCATTTTAGTATTATTATATTTACAGAATCCATAAAAAGATTTAGAAACTTTCTGTCACAACCAAAATGTATTCACAAATTTCCAGAAATAAATTGTTTCCTGCATATTGATTCCATAAACAGATTCCACTTTTATCGATATGGGAGGTAGTTGATAGATGTCGCGTCAGCTCTGGTTAGTAAACTTGACGTTTGTGGGGGTAGTGCGATGAGAACGTCAAGAATTGATGTAATTATGTATTTTTAGCGAAATCAACTGCAATTTTTCAATTATGCCCGTTTCAAATTCATAGTAAATGTCGTGGTAGTGTAACAATTAGCACAATTACCTAAAATCAACTTTCCCAAGCTTTTGAAGGTTAGTTCTTCTGCACTGTTTTGTAAATTTGCATTATATCATTTTGCGGAGATCTGTTAAACAGCTGAGTGAAAAAACAGTGCTCCCCGCCGAAGATTTGCTCTAAAGTTGCGTTTAAAACCAATTATGTGAATTCTGATCGCGTATTAAAAGAGAAACAGTGTAATTACACCTGGAATTGGCACAGTTTCTACTGTACAACATTTACGTGTAAAACGTTCCGTGATTTAAATGTTTAAATTTAAGTAGTTCATTTATTTATAACCCCCACGACACCAGGTTTGCGTTCAAAGTAACAAAAACAGAGCATTATTCTACGGACATTCAAAGATGAATAGTACATGCTGCAAGCTCTAATTTTATCATTTCTAATTCGGTATAAGTAGTGTTTAGAGTGAATTGCGGGCTGTGATGTGTTATTAAACTTTTATTTGGATTCCGTACGTCTCTGTAATGTAAGTCTTTGTCTCGTTTTTTAAATAGTTTTGTAGACCTTCAAAAGAATGTTATTGCCATGCAGGTGCAATTATCTAAGTACACCTTATTACGATAGATTTCATGATTCTTATCTCTGATGCTTTCTATTTTGCGTAATTATTATTTTTTAACCCAGAAGTGTTGTCTTGAAATAGAAATTCCTCGGAGAGTTGGAAACAACAATCGAAAAACGCAGTTGTTTTATTATTATAAAGGGCGACCAACTGCGATTAAATAAACAAAAGATTTATTCAGTATCAGTCTGTAAAGTCAAGGTTATGAAAATAAATATTCATTGCACAATCTTTATGCAGAAATGCAGTTGCATTTTTTACTTCGAATATCCTTGATAATTATTACATGGTGCTGTTAAAAGACGTGAGGGTGCCCATATCTATAGGCATACCCAGAGATGAGTCATCTCGAAATCCCACGCCGACTTTGGGTTCGGACATTCATCTCTCGCGGGCCGGCGGCGGCTGCGAAACCGTCGCCGAATCGAAGCGTCGAGACGAGAATTTTCGCAAGGCCGTTTCCATGGGGGTTTGTCCATACCAGGTTAATCCCCCAGAATCTGAAAGAATGCTTTCAATAAATTGGAGATTTTTTATTTCTACATTATTTTTTACGTTGTGGATTTGATAGTTGTTGTTATTACTTATTACTCGCTACAACATGAGAGATTTTGAGGTCAGGTTGTAAATGAAGTCGCTATGCACTCATTTGCAATCGGGTTTGCAATATTAACGGAGTGAGTTGACAAAAAAATCGAATTTACAGTAACCACTGACTATTTACTTTTACCCCACTGAAAGGGGCAACTGTAAATACTTCTCTCTCTCGTTTTATACAATATATCGACTTAAAATTCGGGATATATTTAAATGAAGACGTAGAAAACAGAGCACAATATGTTTTATATGGGTTTTAGAGTGCATTTTCTCTACGTTTACAATTACCCCATAAAAAACAAATAGTTAAATAATATAGTTTGAACCTCGGTTGATTCTAACACATGTTGATGTAATTCTTGATAGAACTCATCTTGCCTTTTGCAGTAGCTTGGTTTTTTTTTTAAATAATGCTGGGTGCCTTTCTATCTCGCTTTTTATAAAACTAGTACCAATCGTCGACTGGTATTCCATTTGCAAAAGGGGTTTCTACGTTATTGCCTTGATGCAATTTTCACGTTCTGTTTCAACTTCTGGTGACAAAACTGGTGTTCTCGCAGGTGTTCGACCGTCTTCTACTTTATCAATTGACAATTTTTTACCTTTGATACGACGATACCAACTTTGGTACACCATATATTTGTTCCACTTGGTCATATGTGTGATTCTTGTCAAGAATATCTTCAACGGCCGTCGTAGGTCATCTGGGCTGTAATTGGGCCTAGAATTTTTTCATTTATTTGCGTGGCATTTGAATAAATTATTCAAATTAATTCAAAATAATATAAATATGCACATTTACAATTACCCTCGCAATTACCCCGAAAATGTATTTACATTTACCTCATTCCATCGGGGTAAATGTAAATAGCGATTTATACAAATATGTACGCCAAGAAATACGTTGATGCTTCTTACATTTTGAATTCAATTTGCAATGAATTCATAGAACCTTATAAAAAGAAACTCACATTTTTTCCATTTGTTTCACTTAAGTACCTAACTCCACTACTGCTGTGAACACGTGAACACCTGGCATATCCTCGCCAGTACAATGAGCTTAAAGAATTTAGTTTTATAAGGTCCCAAATTTCACCATTTTTTACTATTATCCCTAATCTACAATTTCCCCCCTGACCCTTCCTACAACTTCGGGCATTTCAGTAATCAGATACCCTTTTTTGGGCATTTTCACAAGTATGTTATGTACAGGGTGGGGCAATTTGGAGGTAAATGATGGGCGTGTACGAAGGAGCGCAGAAACCTAAAAACTAAACACGCTGTCTCGTACAAATTTTTCGAGACAAATTCAATGGCGAATTTGAAATTTGAATTTATCAAGTCGTTTTCGAGTTACAAGTTAAAATTGATTTTCGTCCGACGTC
Source organism: Xestobium rufovillosum (assembly GCA_963966045.1). Lineage (NCBI taxonomy): Eukaryota > Metazoa > Arthropoda > Insecta > Coleoptera > Ptinidae > Xestobium > Xestobium rufovillosum. The sequence goes on along the minus strand of OZ014498.1, from coordinate 30,995,967 downwards.
AAAAAATTGTTGTAAATGACTTCGTTATTACTAAAAATATGATTTTTTCTCGACTTTTACCTTAACTTTTACTAAACTTAAACAGTTTTGTCGAGGGTTTTGTCATCAAAGAATTCATTTTTAAATGAAAACGATGACCCAGGGAATTTCTGTACATTGTAAAGAGTACAATCATCGAATCATCACCGAAGAAATTTGTAATTCCGCGTAATACCGCATTGTTCTGGTTGCAATCGTAGATTGCCTTGTTTTCGTAGAATCTTGGGAATACATAAAGTATTTTTTTGATAATGTTCAGCTTATGATAATCGTCATAGTTGGCAGCCTTCTTATAAATTTTATGAGTGCGATGACTCCAGCAGCGTGTCATTTAACACAATTAACGCTGTTAATCCAAATGTGTTAGGAATAATAAATTTTATCATTTTTAGCACGATACGTGCGATGCAATTTTATCGTTGCGAAATCCTAATTCTAGTAGCCCATCGTGAGATTATGGTATTAGAAGAGCTCAAATTTAATTGTCTTTGAGCCGAGGGGTTTACCACTACTAAAATTCGTGTCCCAAGTATTGCACTATTACATGAGTATTGCAAATAATGACATAAGTATTACACATAATTACATAAGTATTGCACAAAATGCATAAATATTACATAGTTTCTCGGATATTACATTAGTATTACATGAGTATTACAACAAATAACATAACTATTACATTAGCTTTACACTAGTATTACATTAGTATTACATGAATTACATAACTATTACACAACTATTGCAAATTTTTTGCAGGTAGTTCATGCATGCAGGTACATGTAATACTTACTTACTGGCTTTATTTATTTAAGCAGGTAATGCAGATTGTTGCCTAATATAAATGATTTAAGAAAAATAATATAAATAAATAGATAAATAAGCATTGCTTTGGAAATAATATAATAAATAAATGTCTAAACATTGTCGCGTTAAAAATGCAGTGGGAGCCCGAGTTTAGAGACTTATTCGGAACAGACTATTAAATTAATAATTAAAAACACGTATTTTTAGGGACAGCAAATCGTTCGTATATTATACAGGTGTCCCAAGCAAAATTAGACACCCTAAATAAGTCTCGTGTCAAAAATATTTTGAAGAATCGGGAAAACGCGTCAACCATGATTCGAATGGGGACATATATTGAAGTAGAACTAGCACGCTTATCTTCATCCCCTTATCAGACGTGGTCACCCCCCCTGAAAATTTATACAGCAAGTGAGTCAAGCGGGGGGTCAAGTGATAACATCCTTTGAAAAGTAATTAAATTTTTTACATTGTTATTCAGATAATTTAAATAATAGGTACCTTTCAAACGGTGCATCACTTGACACCCCCCTGCTATATAAAATTTCTGGGGCAGTGACCGTGTCAGGTAAGGGGATGAAGATAGGTGTACTCGTTTTACTCTAAAATGTGTCCCCCTTCGAATAATGGTTGACGTGTTTTTCCGATTCTTCAAAAATTGTTGACTCAGACTTACTTGGGGTGTCTAGTTTTGCTTGGAACACCCTGTAATAAGATCATTTTAAATATATTAGTTGTTTTAGAAACAGTAATGATAGAGCAATAGATACAATCTTGGATACAATTGATATCTATCGTGTTGTACAGGAGAAAATCAAGTAGATGGGTAGAGATACGCCACCAAAGATGGCTTGGTTTCAAAAATTGAATCTTGTTCAATTAAAAAAAATCATAGCAAAGAGGCAACCGGGGGAAACATTGAAAATGACGAAGCAGACTGTAACCCTTGTGCGTTTGGGATATTTCTGCATATGCGATAGCGTGTTAAATAATTATTCATAAAACACCTGCGCCGATTTATAATAACTGCATTCCTGTTGTGGCATTCTCTCACATTTTTCGACGCTAGACGGTCCCACACTGAATGAAGCTTACTCAGACTGAGCGGCCTAGCGCCTGGCTACCGCTCGGGTCTCACGCGTGACGTATGTGGCAAATGCAACACAATCTTTTCGGTGAATATCATACCCATACAGGATACTAATAACATTTTCAATGTTAAAAATACCAAAGTTTTAGTATGACGTCAGGTCAGGTCGTATCTACCTCTATATTTATTATTTGCGTTTTAGACTTATCTACGAGCTTATCTATTATGTCAGCCAGATTATCAAATCCGTCAAATCATAAAATTATTAGGTTTTTTCTTCTGGATGTCAAGATATGGCGGTGGGCGTGGGTAATAGTTTTTAAATAGTAGCACTATCCACGAACATAATATGGACCTAATCAAAAGTGTGTTAACCTAGTCATTTGAGTCATTTGAGAATGGAGCGTTTTAGAATTCAACTAGGCTTTTTATAAAACAACGGAATTTACAATATGGCTGCGATATAAAATATACAGGATTGTTAATTTGATAACTTCTCGTTCCAAATATCTTGATGGACAAAACGTAAGAAAATTGCCGAGACTCGTGAACAGTAGTAGTGCGGGGGAATATTTTATATAAAAATTACATAGGTAACACCTTTTATCCCCTATCAAAAATTTTAAATGTTCTGTGATATCTCATTTCAAAGGTCTTTGTATTACTGCATTGCCTGGTTTTAGTTTTCAAATATCATATTATGTTCGAGTTTGTTAAAAAACTATTCGATACTTTAATTAAAACGAGTTTTGAATCAAGTCCCACGTGTCATACTCAAAATTAATATTTACAGGAATGTACGCATAATATGAGCGCACATGTGTTGAGTATGGCGAGAATACACGCATGTTCGTCAATGTGTACGTACCGAACGCAAATTCTCTCCACGCTCGCGAAAGCCCTCAGCACGCATGAGGTGAGCCATCGGTTGTCAATTTTTGGTCACCGGTCAAAAGAATCATGCGTATGAATCTTTCTTAGTGTGGACATTGAAACTGTTGCTTTAAAACTATTTACACGCATTCGGCGTGCCGGCTAGGAGACTGCATTTATGCCAGTTTAGTTTATATACCAACACGGGGTGAACATAGAGTGATCTAAAGAAAAATCTTTTAGATTTGATTGCTGCCTTGTGGGTGACTGTTTTCTTTTTTTGTCACACTTGGCAAGAAATAAAAATGCCGCTGCTGTTTCAATGAGAGCAAATGTGTCTTGTTCGGAGGCCATCATGACATTAAATAACTTTTGTGCGTTGTTTAAACTGAGCGCCGTGAGAACGCACGCATGTAGGAAATCGGAAATTGTATTTGGACAACGCGCGAGAAGGAACGTATGTGCATGCGTTCATTCTCATCGCATGTTCGCTCATATGTGTACGCGCCTTAACTTTTAAATTGTAACTGAACTTTATTGGCAAAACTTTATTTCTGTGTGAAAGCTTTTGCGTATTTCGCATTTCCGTCACTATCTGAAATTTATATTCATTTAACCAACAAGAATTAGAAACGAGAAGCCTATCGAATGATAATGGCATGCGAAAATAATCCACGACTCCCGTAAGCTTTATATTTTGAAATTGCTTTTAACAATGCAATACGACGCAACACACACCATTATAATTTGTGCGAAATCATACTTGCAAAAGTTTTGGAGGTTATGCTGCGCGCGCAACTTTTACACGATTATTGCAAGAGTATTACATGACTATTGCATAAGTATTACACAAGTATTACACAACTATTGCATGACAATTGCGTAGGTATTACATGAGTATTACAACCATTACAGAACTATTACATGAATATTTCAACTATTACATTAGTATTACATAAAACTACGAACATATTACATGGTATTACACAGTATTACATGGTATTACAAAATCATTACATATGAGGTTGTCCCAACTATTACATGAGTGGTAAACCCCTCGCTTTGAGCCGTATGGTGTCTGTGAACAAAAATTAATTGTAACATAACATATTATGAACGAATTTGAAATTGGTATGACGTCACAAGCCACGCTTGACCCTTTGTTTACAAGTAAACCTTGGGATATTTCAGATATTTAACAAGAGCGCGAAGAGAATGTAACACAAAAAGTGAAAACGACGAAGAGTGTTGTTAAATTACTAACAATTTTGCTCGCATTTTTGCTATAATTATGATCAATATAACTAAAATTAAATTACGGACTCGATTGTATTATCTTGCCAATTTTTACCGAGATTTTTACGCTGTAATTGTTTGTTCTATTTTTATTTTTTCTGCTCGAAAACCTTAGAACCGCCCATATGAAACCTTACAGTCTTGCAAGTTGTTTATTGGAAAAACTTTGTATTTTTAGATGCAACATTAAACATGATTAGGCGAGAACGCATTACTTCCCTCTGTACTATGGTATTACATGCTGCTATTTTAATTCGAAAAAGCGATACCCATCTTTGGCAATATGTATTTCCCGGAATGGTTGCTCATTTTGATAATTAAAAACGAACATTTGTCGTTCGTGTAAAAAGGATGATAAGAGATACCTGAGTGTTTAATTGGGCGCTCGATTTAATCTTGCAATTATTTTAAGTGCTATAAAGTTTTCACTGAAGAGACGTGAATGAAAACAAGAGCTGCGGTCTGTTTGTTGGCAAATTAAAAGCAAGTATGGTACACTTAATTTTGCAGTCAGAAAAATTGTTTCAATATTCATAGATAGTTATTTAATGTATTTTATTATCATTTCATTGATTACTTGTTGTGACTTGAGGTATGACATACACGAATCATTTACTGAAACATTTAGTTGACAGTGATTTTTATTGGCCTGACGTCACAAGCCACTCCATGTACCAAAATACAATGCGCACCGTATGATATAACTTGATTGGGCGCGAAGAATTTTGTGTTTTTCTTTGCTAGGAACAGTAAATACTTATACAGAAACCCCATGCGTTCTATTTTCTTGGAAGCAAGCAAACTTTCCTCGCTTTTCTTTAGCTGATCAATGACTGGCAAGGTCGTTTCAAAATAAGAATTTATGGATGTTTCGGAGCGAACCGTTCCAGGCATTCATGTATATTTAAGTAAATCTAATATTTTTAAAACCACGCAGTGACATGAGAAAAAATATTGCAAGAGAATAACCGCGATCCTGGCTCCATTCCAAACGCTTTTAGACTGCGTGTAGGCTGGGATTCCGGCAACCTTTTGAATTAGCGCGCAAGAAAATTCCGAAAACGATAAATTTTTTGATTGCTCCTTGATGTCAGTGACTCTGTAGGCTGTTTGTTTATTGGTGAGAATTCGAATGACTTCGAAATTACCTCGAAAAGTACTGAAGATCAAAGAGAAATGAGACCTGTTGATTGCTTTATTGTACATTTTGCAATTTCCAGAAATTTGGTTCATTAGTTTTTCTCTGCAGCTAGAGATATTTTGGGTCACAAACAGAGTGAAAGTAGAAAACCCTCGATAACAAAGGATATTGTGACTTTAAAAGACGAGAGGCGGAAGGAGGAAAAGGCAGATAGGTGGAAGGAATATTTGAGAATCTTATATTTGGGACAAGAACTAGGAAATACATCGGTTTAGAGGGGGATAATCTAAGGTGTCCCATAATAAGGGAAGAGTTTGAGCTAGCATTAGAAAGTTTAAAAAACAATAAAGCACCAGGTGTAGACGAATTATAGGCAAAAATTTTAAAGTGTGCAAGTCAAGAGGTAATAGATCGTTTCCCTCGGCTCGAACTGACCCGAACGTATGAAACTCGAAGCCTTTTCTAATACTTAACTGGCCCGTTCGGCGCAAAATCAATATTTAAGACCCAAAACGGCCCGAACTCCAAAAAAATCGGAAACTTCAGGTTTATTAACCGGAAGTCCCATCGATTTCCATTAACTGGGTGTGATATTTTTTCTTTTCAAATTGTTTTTTCCTATAGTAGGCTAAGAATATATCGATACACCCTCATATTTACAAGAGATCTGCAAATAAGTACCTAGTTGCCCATGGTACTTACAGTGAAACAATTTAATTATGGTTAGATGACGGTAATTCCAAAAGTGACCTTGAAATGAGATTACCGGGCCTCTCATTGTACAATAATTGCATCTTATGCAATTCTTGCGTTTTTGATTTCCCTGCGTGATAATTGTAAAAACAAATTCTATTGAAAATTACGAGCTAAGGAAATTCCATCGATTGCGGTAGTTGGAGAGCGTGCCCCGTTCTAAGGTGCAGTTTTATTCCGGTCCGCCGTCAAAATTCGGCTATTAGTGCACTAGATTTCTGGGTTTCCTGCACGCCCGAAATAATCAGGCAAACTGTGACCCCGTTGCATCCAATCAACACGCCCAATACGATTCTATAAATTCTGTGCGAGCACGGTTACACAGTAACATAACAGTATACAAAATACAACGTTTACAGTTTCTGAATTTACATAATATAAATTGGGGAGGGGTTCGTTCCGTTAGATATGAGAAGAACAACCTATTCAATTGAAATCGTCCTGCTGGAAAATCGATAAACAGTAAAATATCGTAGTATGTACTTTGTTTGCCTGATTCAATGAATTATGTAGGTATTCACTTTCTTTGATACCATAGTTAATAATTCAGTCGTGCGCTAGAGCACCTTGCTTAAACGTTGTGCTGTGACGTCACGAACGGAGTCTTCGAGAACTTAACCGCCTTTGAGCTCTGATGTTTTCTGCACTGAATTGGAGGACTCGGTCAAAATTAGAGTTCACAGGTGTGGTTTGTCAAAGTCGCCCTAGAGGTGCAAATCAAAAATTTTCTTGCCAGAATTACTGCCTTTATTCGGGGTGTAGCTAGTCCAAAAGTCTTAAAATTACAACGAAACCGTTTGAAAGTTATTGCAAACGATTTTCAAAATTCAAATTTAGGGGTGAATATCTCCTCAGGAATGAATATTTAACTAAAGATTAGAGATTTCCCCATTTTGTGTAAAACACTAGATTGCAACTCTGCCCTCTACGTACTATTTGGTTGCTGTTACTAAATACTAATACCCATCTAAAGCTGTTGCTTCTATTTATTTATTTCAATCATTCTGTTTGATTTAAATCAAACAAATCTGATTTAAATCGAAAAAATAGTTTTTGTTTTATTTTTATATAAAAATTACGATTGTTTTCCACCCTAGTTTAAAGATGTCTTGCACGAATGATGAGCTGTAGGTCAATGCAAAATTCTGAGCCTATGTTTATCATACACTCAAGAAAAAAGTTTTTGAAAAGTAGGAAAACGCTAAAAATTTCTATGTAGTTTATATTTTCTTCAATAGGGTCTTGCAGGAGTTACTAATTTACATAAAAATGCCTTAATACTATGGAGATTTAATTATTTAACCAATTTAAAAGAAAAAAATATATTATTTGTGCGTTGAAACAACAAATTAAATAAATTAAATTTGCCTAATTTCGTCTGTAAGTGCATGGCGCAATGACGCCCTCCTATTGGTTCGTGTTAGTTGACGTCATCCGACAATACATACAACACGTGTTTACATTCGGCAGCCAGCATTTTCATATACGATTGTACGTTGTGGTATCGTGCTGTGAATTATTCGTGTACCGTGGCCGGTGTGTTTTTAACAATTGTGTAAAACATTTATTTAACAGCCGTTAACTAGATTTTGAGATTTCCTTTTCAGGATAGCTTTATTAGGTCCTATAAAAAGCAGTTTTTCGCCACTTGTAACATGCGACATCGTTATTGTTTCCATATTTTTTAACAAATTTCAAAACAGCAATAGTAGATTTGTATTTTAAGAACTGTTTGCAAACAAAAACAATTTAATATCGCACTTTTAGTTTTTGAAATATTTACAAATAGGCAAATTTCTACCGTGCTCCCAAAATTCTTGTGTGTCGGGCTCTTAAATAAGACCGTATTTTTGTATTTTAAGAATTTTAACTAGGTTAAGTTCATTGTTTACATTAAAGGCGTATAGATTTTAAAATGTTTGGGAGTTTGGGTACTTTTTGTTTTTAGAAACTGATTGTAGTCACGTCTTGCAGCATCGACCCAACGTTTCCTACGTTTTTCGTCAGTAGGAACGCGAATAGAAGTTTTTTTCTGGTGTCTTGATGCTGGTATTTTTACACATAGGCACGAAACAACAATAATAAGTACTCATTATTAATGTTTCACTGGTCAAACCACAAATTAAATCTTCGATAATCCACGCTGGCTACTGGGACAATCGTTAACTGGAAACGGCCGCTTCCCGTCTATAGTCGGATGACGTCACATATGTTATATGCTACTCTCGGGTTTTCTCGGGTTATTTCGCCGGGAATCGTCAATGTCAAATTTAATTAATTAATATCTTTTGATTACAGCGTGAATAATATTTAAACAAAAACAATTGTGACTAAAGGACACTCTGAGAATCGATTGAAAGTATAAAAAAAATATTGCAAGAACCCTATTACTTGGTAGTAATTCATGTTGAATTAATAATATGCTTCGGGTACTACCAATGAAATAAGTTTATTCGAATATTGACAGATTTCGAGATTAAAAATCTTGTCTTCAGAATATGTTTACTTGCGTAGATACAATTTCAAACATCTGTACTACTTTGGTAAAATAATATGTTAGACATAATAAACTTGTTCTTGTTCACTAAAATATTTCAGTTTGTTTTATTTCAGGCACCTTTCCAAACCAAATGACCCCCATTACTTGACATAACTACCATGGAGCGACACTCACAGACACCACAGCGCGGGCGCAGCGTGACTGTAGCGAACGCAGCTCACGCAAATGAATACTTCGAACACTTCCTAAACGCGTCGACCCTGAAGACGATCCTAGGTTATTCTCGAAACATATGTGATCTCCTACACTTAAGACCCAACCAGTTTCCTCATTTCTACCCGAAATTGAGGGCCAACTTAACTTCTTGGAGAGCAAAGGCTTTATGGAAGAAATTCGATCAAAGAGCTTCGCATAAATGTTACGGTAAAGGGAAGGCATGTCCCAACACGAGGGTGCTGATCATCGGGGCAGGTCCTTGTGGGCTGCGAAGTGCTATAGAAGCTCAACTTTTAGGGGCCAAAGTGGTATGACAATAAAGATTTTAAATAAATAAATTCGATGTCATTCCGATTTCTGGTTGCAGGTTGTCATAGAAAAAAGGGACAGAATGTCGAGAAACAATGTCTTGCACTTGTGGCCTTTTGTAATCGAGGATTTGAGAATTCTGGGCGCCAAGAAGTTTTTCGGAAAGTTTTGCGCTGGAGCCATCGATCACATTAGTATTAGACAATTGCAGTGCATCCTGCTAAAGGTGGCGCTACTGATAGGCGTGGAAATTCACACAGAAGTTAGTTTTGAAAGACTAGTCGAACCAAATGCCGAAAAAAGTAAGATTAAAAAAATGCTATACATGCTTACCCTAAAATCTCTTTTTAGAAACAGGTTGGAGGGCGGAATTCAAGCCTTCCAACCACCCAGTGTCTCAATACGAGTTTGACGTTGTAATCGGAGCTGATGGTAAACGGAACACCCTTCAGGGCTTTAAAAGAAAAGAATTCAGAGGCAAACTGGCCATCGCGATAACTGCCAATTTTATAAACAAACGCACGGAAGCTGAAGCCAGAGTGGAAGAGATCAGCGGAGTGGCGTTCATCTTCAACCAGAAATTTTTTAAAGATCTGTACGCGGACACTGGAATTGACTTGGAAAATATAGTTTATTATAAGGACGACACGCACTACTTCGTTATGACGGCCAAGAAGGCCAGTCTCATCGATAAGGGCGTGATAAAGCAGGTAAGTCAATGGCTAATTTGTTAATTCAATCTTTAGGATACTAATCATTCCATCGAGGTTCTTTTGGTCAAATTTTTTGGGAAGACCAAACCCGATAAGTTTCTTGTTTTATAACTGTTTGTCTGATTTCGCCATCTCAACTCTTCCTCTCTGTACCTTTTCTACCCTGAACCTGCTGCAGGGGAGGGAAGGGAAGGGAAGGGTGGGGAGGGGAGGGGAGGGGTGGGGAGGGGGGGGAGGGAAGGGAAGGGAAGGGAAGGGAAGGGAAGGGAAGGGAAGGGAAGGGAAGGGAAGGGAAGGGAAGGGAAGGGAAGGGAAGGGAAGGGAAGGGAAGGGAAGGGAGAAGAAGAGAAATGGCGGAGAATAGATTAGCTCCTTTATATACTAGGAAAAGGAAATCAGCAAAAAAGTGTTGACAGATATGAACTTGAGGATATCCTTGTCTGACTCCTGTCTTGGTCCAGAATATCTCGGTCCCTTCTCCAACCCTTACTTTGTTTCTTTTGTTCTCTCCCGTAATTTCTTATTTATCCTAACTTCCCTCCAACATCTGAAATAATTTCTTTCTGTTTACAGTGTCGAAAACTTCCTTCAAATCTACCAAGAATACTTATATTTTCCCACCATTCTTTCTCATTTCTTTTCCGATTACGTGCTTCATTGTGTGTAGTCCATTGCCTCTCCTCCATCTCCTCTTTTCTTATTGGAACCATTATCACTTCTTCCACTTTTCTGGAAAATCGTTTTCCTTCCCAAACTTTGTCAATTACTTTCCTTAACATTTCCAGTGTTTCTTCCAGTTTTATTCCTTCTGTTTGTACCTTTTTATCTATCTCTTCGCCCATTACATCCTCATCTATTTCTCCGTCTTTTCCTCTGTATCGTTTAGTATCTGTATAAAATATCTCTTCCAATCTTCCATTTCAGTTTTTCATATTAAGCAATGATATGCCTCTGTAGTTGCTGCAAGACTGTAAACTGCCTTTTTTTAAACAATGGAACCATCGCCACGGTTCCACATTCTTCAAACATCATCTCTTTGTTCCAGATTTCACGCACTTTTATCCTATTCTTTCTATAGATGCTTCGATACCTCCCATTTTGTCACTAATAAATGTTCTCTTCTTCCTTCGGCAAAATTTTGACGCTCCTTCCTTTTTCTTTTTACAACCTCCTCACATTCTGAGTCAAACCATCGAGACCCATATATTCCTCCTTCCCTTAGTGTTTTTCATACTGAAGTGCGTGTTTTTGAACGCTTTCCAGGATTTAGCGGACACAGAACAGTTGCTATCCCCGGATAACGTAAACAGAGAGGCGCTGATGAATTACGCGAGAGAAGCGGCTGATTTTAGCACAAATTACCAAATGCCCAACTTGGAGTTCGCTGTAAACCATTACGGACAACCGGACGTCGCTATGTTTGACTTCACTTCGATGTACGCCGCAGAAAACGCTTCGAAAGTGATCGAAAGAAACGGTTATAGGTTGCTTATGGTATTGGTTGGTGACAGTCTGCTTGAGCCTTTCTGGCCGACGGGTTCAGGTTGTGCCCGTGGTTTTCTGTCATCGCTAGACGCAGGCTGGGCAATACGCAGTTGGGCTTCAGAAAGCGCGACTCCACTCGAAGTAATGGCCGAACGAGAGTCGATCTATCGTTTACTAGCTCAGACGACTCCGGATAACTTAAACAAAGAATGGAAAGCGTACACTCTCGATCCGGCCACGAGATATCCAAATTTGAACAGGAACGTAGTGTTGCCTCATCAAGTTTTCAGTTTATTCGATTCGGACAATCCAAAGAGCTTGGAGCACATGAAGAGAGCATCGCACGAAATTGGCGTTGACATAAGTGCTCCTAAGAGGCACAAGCGTGGTAAGTAATTGCTATTTTTGCCAAAATATCGGTACTGTCACATTGATATTATTCATAGAAATTACAAAACTATCGATATTATAGTAATATCTAAAATATCGATATTATCGAAAATATCGATATTATTTAAATATCGGAAATATCGATATTAACGAAGTATCGATATATCGATATTTACGATAATATCGATATTTTTCCCAATATCGCTTATCGATATTATTGATATAAAACGATATATCGATAACATATGAACTTGCAAGTGGTAGGACATTTCTTCAGGAAGAATGGTACTGGTCCAGGAGCTTTGTTTAAATTGAGAAGACTTCTTTGATCTTCTCTGGCGTTAACTGTATATATTCGAAGTTCTCACTGACTCTCTGGTCATGGCCCAATCATGGAAGCTTATCATTTTTTGGCTGTTGTATAAATGCCTTTTGAAACTTCACGTGCTATATCAGTTTGTTCAAAAATGACCCTATTGCAAAGAACCACATCTGCTTGCAAGCATGTGCTTAAAACACTTCCAGTTCGATAACACAACTAGGGCTGCAAGTATTTATAAACAAAATGCCGAATATCGATAATGAGATTATATCGATATTCTCGATAATTACGATATTATAAACAATATCGATTATATCGATATCAGTTTTTCCAATATCGCTTATCGATAATATCAATATAAAACGATATATGGATAATATCTGGTAGCCCTACTAAAGAAAACTAAAAAAAATGCTACCGACATCACATCACTACTGCTGTTATTTTATCAATATTATCTTAGTAAACATTGATATTGCCAAAATATCAGCACTATCACATTGATATTATTCATAGAAATTACAGAACTCGATATTATTGAAATATTGAAAATATCGATATATTTATATCAGTTTTTCCAATATCGTTTATCGTTAATATCGATATAAAATGATATATCGGTAATGTTCATAGAGATGTTGCTTTGTGCATTGCGGGAGGGAGTAATACTGTTTGATATGTTTGTGGTTTGATGTTTATTGTTAATGATGTTTAAAATAGTTGAAGGACTTGGTACCAGTACGATTTGTATTGTTTGGAGTTCATTAATAAATGATAAAAAAAAATCTCGTAGCCCTACTAAAGAAAACAAAAATGTTATCGAGATCACATCTCTGCTGCTGTTATTTTATCCATATTTTATCAACATCGATACTGTCAAAATATCAGTACCATCACATTGATATTATTCATAGAAATTACAAAACTATGGATATTATTGAAATATCCAAAATATCAATATTATCGAAAATATCTATATCTGTTTTTCCAATATCGCTTATCAATAATATTGATATAAAATGATATATCGATAATATCTGGTAGCCCTGCTAAAGAAAACTAAAAAATGTTACCGACATCTCTACTGCTGTTATTTTATCAATATTATCCTCAATATTATCTTTGTAAACATCGATATGTCCCAAAATATCAGTACTATCACATTGATATTATTCATAGAAATTACAGAACTATCGATATTATTGAAATATGTATCTAAAATATCGATATTATCGAAAATATCGATATAAAATGATATATCAATAATATCTGGTAGCCCTACTAAAGAAAACTAAAAAATGTTATCAAGATCACATCACTACTGCTGTTATTTTATCAATATTTTATCAACATTGATACTGCCAAAATATCAGTACTCTCACATTGATATTATTCGTAGAAATTACAAAACTATGGATATTATTGAAATATCCAAAATATCAATATTATCAAAAATATCTATATCTGTTTTTCCAATATCACTTATCGATAATATCGATATAAAACGATATATCGATAATATCTGGTAGCCTTACTAAAGAAAACTAAAAAATGTTATCGAGATCACATAACTACTGCTGTTATTTTATCAATATTATCCTTGTAAACATCGATATTGCTAAAATATTAGTATCACATTGATATTATTCATAGAAATTACAAAACTATAGATATTATTGAAATATCTAAAATATCGATATAATCGAAAATAATCGATATCAGTTTTTCCAATATCGTTTATCGAAAATATTGATATAAAATGATATATCGAAAATATCTGGTAGCCCTACCAAAGAAAACTAAAAAATGTTATGGACATCACGTCACTACTGCCGTTATTTTATCAACATTATCTTTGTAAACATTGATATTGCCAAAATATCAGTACTATCACATTGATATTATTCATAGAAATTACATAACTACATATCGATATTATTAAAATATCTAAAATATCGATATAAAATGATATATCGATAATATCTAAACTAAAATATCTAAAGAAAACTAAAAAATGTTATTGACATCACGTCACTACTGCTTTTATTTTATCAATATTTTATCAACATCGATACTGCCAAAATATCAGTACTATCACATTGATATTATTCACAGAAATTACAGAACTATCGCTATTATTGAAATATCTAAAATATCAATATTATCGATAATATCTGTTAGCCCTACTAAAGAACACTAAAAATTATTATCGAGATCACATCACTACTGCTGTTATTTTATCAATATTTTATCAACATCGATAATGCCAAAATATCAGTACTATCACAATGATATTATTTCATATAATTATTAATGCCAATATTTTAAATTTATCAAATTTAGTGAATTAATTGGCAATAAATAAATCACTTTTTGCCAATTAATTCACTAAATTTGATGAAATTGATAATATTATTCATAGAAATTACAAAACTATTGATATTATTGAAATATCTAAAATATCGATAATATCAAAATATCGAAAATATCGATATAAAATGATATATCGATAGCATCTGGCAGCCCTAAACACAACCCATTTTTCGTAGTTTTTCTTAGCATTTCTTACAAATTATTATTTTTCTTGAAATATCTCGCCCCCATTTAAAATGATGGGTTTTCCTCTTCAACAATCCTTTCCTTCATTTTCATTCAAATAATTTTTGTAAAATCTTTCTTCAAGTTTTTCCAGTCTTCTTCCATGCAGCTAAGCCACATTCTTATAGGTTTGCTTTCCGGTGCCACGAACTAAACTTTCCAAGAAGCATTGCTCATGCCCTCTTTATCTTCCAGTTCTGTGTGTACACCATGTTTTCCACTAACGCTTCTTTATAATATTCCAACCATCTTCTTGTCCCCTCTTCGCCCTCATCTTCAACAATTCTCTCTTTCTTCTTCTGGAATAGCAGGGGTTTGCCAAATTTGTGCCTTTTGATGTTTTCTAATACTCTCTTCTGTACTTCCCTTGATTATTTCCATTCTTGCATTTTGCTTTTCTTCTGTTGCTTCTCTACACTCATGATTGACTTGAACCAGCCCTTTTTCCACTCTTCTTCAAAGGCCCAATTATTGATTTGCGGATTGACAATTCTAAGGTTGCTATCCCTGCCTCGTCATTAAATTTAGCTTGACTAGTTCCTTGTTATACTTTCCTCTGAACTTTACCTCCATGCTCATGGAAAATGACACTCTAATTTCTTGATTCCAACTAAAATTTTCAGATACTGTCGACAAGGAAGATCTCTTGAAGTGGATCAGAGAGCAGATTAGGGAACACGACGATTTGATGGTGAGTGACGTGGGGTCGGTGTTTAGAGATGGCAGGATCTTATGCGCTGTGATTCACCATTATCGGCCTGATCTGCTGGATTACGGCAGTCTCTCTGCTGATGATCCCGTAAAAAATAATCACATCGCGTTCGAGGTTTTGGAAAAGGAAATTGGTAATATTTTTTTGTGCTGTTTTTGCTTGATTTCTAATTGGGTGGGTTAGGTTTATCTCCGGTCATGACGGCGGAAGAAATGACGAAGACCGAAGATTTTCTCACGATGACGCTGTACTTGACGGAGATTTATCACACTTTCCGTTGCGAAATTCCTCACATCAACCATCCGAAAGTGGTAAGTTTTGTGTGGGTGGATTTGGTGGGAATAATTGTCGGTTCATTTTGAGTAGGAGATTAAAGCACCCGTTCCTCATTCCTTGCCGATTCCTTTGAAGAAAAATATCCCATTGAAAACAGTCTTTCCTACAAATGCGTGTCAAAAACGGTCATTGACTAATGATATCCTAGTTAGGCAAATGACTCCCAAGTGTTTGCTAGCAAACACTAACTGCGCCGTTTTAAGTAAATGTCTGATTTTGACTCCCATAAAAAGCATCGAAGAAAAGGCGTGTGTTATAGCTGAACTAGAGAATGATTCCTCCAAAGCTGAAGCTGAGAAGGAAGAAAAGGAATCCGAGACTTTGGTTTTGTTCCAAGGGCAGACTATTAAAAGTTCCAATTTCGATTATGAAGACAATTTTGACGAAATGGCACCAGATTTTGCTTCGGAAAGGACTTACGTTTCTTCAAAAGTCGTGGCAAAATCTGCGCCTTCGTTGAAAGTTGAAATGGCATCCGTGCCTTCGAAATTCAGTATAATGAACATCGAACCTTCCCATAAATCGTTAAAAGAAATCGGTGATGAAAGTACAGTCGAAATTAGATTTTTTGAGGTAAACCAGGGGTACATTTTGAAGAAACACTGCTTGAAGTTCGACTGCTTTTCGAACACCTTAACGATCGCTCCGAAAACTAGATCTTTTCTGACCTCGAAGCACAATAATCGACTAGAAGGCTGGTTGTCAGACGAGCACTGTCATGCTGGAAATTATTTCACTTTGGCAGACGAGGCGCAATTAAAATTTCTGTTGTTCAACATGAACGACTCCGCTAAGTGTCAGAGGGAGAAACAGGTGGGTCCGGAGGTCGCGTTTGACAGGGTGGTGGATTGGCTAAGCAGCAGCGATTTTGAAAAGTGCGAAAGCGGAAGCGGGACAGGGGTAACTATTTTCGATTAAAATCGGTGCGCTTAAATTATGTTCACTTCAAACTCTTACCACAGGGCAAGAACACTGTTATAGAAACGAATATCGTAGAAGGACATTCGGATATTACTTCGGTAACAAAATGTGTTGAGGAGGAAGAGAAATCGAAAATATTCAATACGATAAAAGTGGAAAAGTGCACTGATTTGATCAAAATTAATGCTGCCGGTGAGGGAGTCGTGGAAGCCGACCGTGAGGATAAACCGGCAAAATTTGTGAACTCTCCTGCTTGGCAGATTTATCAGGAGCGGATTAAAGCGAAAGTGCCTCAGGAGTTCCCGGTTATTTTTGAAGGAGATGAGGCTGTATGTCACTTAACTTTTTTATCCCTAATTTGCACTTGGATCGTTATGTATTGCTTTCTTGTCACTTGGTGCGATGATTACATGAAATTATTGCTATTTTGCCCCTACTAGGGTCGTGAAATAAATTTTGCCAGGCACACATGACTTATTTTTTATTTGCCGCGGTTTTGCTGCTATCATTATGATCGGTAAACGAAAGACATGTTTTTCTGGGTAAAATTATCTGTGGGACTATCAGACTACTAAAAAAATTTAAAATGTTCTAAGAAGAAGAGTTTAATTACTGTGGCGTGGGGTTAACTTATTGAGAATTCATTACACCAAAGTTCTCGATCCTACCACTGTGTGTACCACATCTCAATACAAAATCAACTGCAACCCACAATAAGTACACATATTTCACCACCACCATATCACCATATCACCTCTTCTCCTCCCTTCTCTTCTGCAAATGTCTCATCCACTCCCTCCTCCTCTGGCATCCTCTCTATCCTTGTCTGTTTGTTGTCACTCCATCTGCACTTCTCCAACACATGTTCCTTCATTTCCTCCTCTGTTTGGCACATCTTACAATCCCTTCTATCTTCATTTTCTCAGTGCCTTCCACTTATCTCGTTTCCCATCATCTCTCTCCTCTTCTGTGTTCCACTTCTACTGTTTCATATATCCTCTCTCGTGGTAGAATTTTCCCTGCTTTCCTCCCACTTCGATTTTTCGCTTTCTGCCTTCCTTATCTGACCCCAACACTGCCTTGCTAGTTTGTTAGCGCCCCCACCTCTTAACTTTGCCTCATACTTCATCGCTCTTTTTCCTGCCCTGGTTCTCAGTCCATCAGTTTTTGCTTCATCTCTCCAAAATTCTTTTTCCCTGTTCCACATACTTGTTTCATCGCTAATTCAAATTCTTCAATGTGTTTTTCTTGTCTTCTACCTTCTCCAGCCCTTCCCTCTTCCATTCCCATCTCTTCACCCGTCTTGTTCCACCCCCTTTGCCTCAATATCTTTCCATCCTTGTCAGCACCTCCTTTAATTCTTTGTCTTCCTTTTCGAACAGGACTACATCATTAGCATATGCCAATGTCCAATGCTTCTTTTTTCCCATCACCACTCCTGCTTGTCACTTTCTCATGACCTTCTTACGCTGCTTCTTGTTTCCCTATATAGGTGTCTTGTATTCTCTCCCTTAATTTCTTGCTTATTCGACTTCTCCCCAAAATCTCAAATAATTTCTTTCTGTTTACATGTCGAAAGCTGCCTTCAAATTCCTAGCTGTTCTTCTCTGTCCTTCCTAGTAGTCCACCATTCCAATATTTCCCTAATCTTTCTGGAGTCTGCATGCCTCTCTTTTCTTCCACCACTTCTTGTTATGAGGATGTGGTCAATTTGGTTTTCTTCATTGCCATTTTTCCTTTGTGGTATTCATGTGATTTTGTGACTATTTCTTTTCTTCTCATTGCTGCTTATCCGCTTCCTCTGTTCCTTGAATTACTCCTGCAGAATACAGTACCTAACATGAAATTTTTCTTACTGGTCTTCTGCTCTTTCTCCATCCATCCATGTGCTGATACTTAGTTCCTTCTCCTTCTTTCTTCTCTTGTTCCTTTTCGTTCTTAATTATTGTAAAATCATTGTAAAATTATGTGCAGGAGTTGCCAGAGCCAAGGCGGGCTGACAATGCCTTCACCAAATACAATTTCTCGTCAATGCATCAAAAGAAGCAGACACCTGCTCCGCAGTCTTCCAGACCTTCTAGTCGTCACAAACGCCACATAGACACCATGACGCCCGTTAAACCGCCAAATGTGGCCGAGAGGAAACCTCGAAAACGCCGCACCTTAGAAAAAGTCGGCGCTAGTGTTGTGAGTATTTATTGCGTTGGTTTTTTGGTTTCTTCTTTTTTGTATTTCCTCGATTGTTGGATTAAGTACTAATACTTATACTGTTGATCCTTACTAATTTGTATTTTTGATTTTAATATATCGTTATTGAAATTATTTTTTATTTATTTTTTTCGAGGTTTTGTTTTTTTTATGTGTGTTCCTTTTCCTAGCTCCTTTCTTTCTGTTCCAGGCCTTGTCCTATCTCCTGCAGACAGTGTGGAAAACGGCATGCATAGTCATTACATTGCTTATTTTAGATCTGCTTGTAAATTCACCGATATATGGTTTTGATAATGTTCATTAATTGTAGTTTATTCATTTCATTGTATGTGATAACTGTAACATACATGCTATTACATAAATGTACTGAAAGAGGTGGTGTTTTTTGATTTACAAAGGAAGAGAGGCAGCAAAGGTTGGAAGAAATTGTAGCGAATCGTGCCGACAGACAGTGGAAACGTCGGCAACACAGAAAGATGCAAACCGAACAGTTCATTAAAAGCATGCAGATGTTGCAAGCGAACGCTAAAACCGATTCCTCAGAACCCTTCGAAGACTATTCGATTTTTCTGTATAGGCAGACGGCTCCTAATTTTGAAGACAGAGTCAAAGATTTAGAGAAAAAGTTCACGTACACTCCCGTAAGAACTGTGTGGTGTTGCAAAATGATACTAACGTGCACGAAAGTTGTTTTTTTTGTTTTTACGCTGCTTTTATAGAAATTATTCGCCCTGAAGGTTAAGGTCGTTGCCCCACACAGGCTGCTGGCTTGGGGAGTTTCCTGACTGACTGACTGACTGACTGGCTGGCTGGCTGGCTGGCTGGCTGGCTGGCTGGCTGGCTGGCTGGCTGGCTGGCTGGCTGGCTGGCTGACTGACTGACTGACTGACTGACTGACTGACTGACTGACTGACTGACTGACTGACTGACTGACTGACTGACTGACTGACTGACTGACTGACTGACTGACTGACTGACTGACTGACTGACTGACTGACTGACTGACTGACTGACTGACTGACTGACTGACTGACTGACTGACTGACTGACTGACTGACTGACTGACTGACTGACTGACTGACTGACTGACTGACTGACTGACTGACTGACTGACTGACTGACTGACTGACTGACTGACTGACTGACTGACTGACTGACTGACTGACTGACTGACTGACTGACTGACTGACTGACTGACTCCTCTTATCTCCTAAACAGTTACTTTGCCAAATATTGGATTTCCTTCAAATGCTGAAAACTGCTTCTTCTCATGAAGGTCGTTACTCTGCTGTACATTGTCTTTACTATTCCAAACACCCCTTGCTTGACACTTGAGATTACCCCTCCAATCAACCCCATGAATAAAATAGTGTCATCCACATCTCCCTGTTTCATCATGTGCTAGTTCTCAAAGGAAACTGTCCACTGCCAAGCTCCAAATTACAGGTAATGAAACACTGGTATCCCCCATATTACGATATTATGATCTAATCTCTTGAAACTGCTGATACCATTTGATAAAGATAAGAACATCTTGAGTATTACTAATATTAAGTTGTTTGTTAATCACCAAGATTACAACATGAATTCCCGACAGTGTTACCACCTATTTAACCCAAAATTTATTTGCCATTAATTGTTGCTGGTGAAGTGTTAAACGCTCTATCGAAATGGACAACTAACACGAAAAAATTGTAGGATCGCGAGGGTCGGCAAACAGCCCAAGCCCGTGGTGAGAAAGATGAAGATTTTGCTGCTAGAATTAAAGACATGGAAGATAAGTGGCGGGAACCCGTTCCCGCTGAGAAGAAGCCGAAAGATCTGTTGCGTGCAATTGGTAAAATTGAAACTTCGGACTGGAATATCAAGGAAATCGAAAAGAAAATTAACGAGAACAAATTAGGGAAGACTGTTAATAAGGATAAAGAGAAAGTTCCCAAATGGAGTAGGGAACAATTTTTGGCTAGGCAAACGAAAATGGAGAAGCAACATTTGGATCGCCAAGATAGTAAAGAAGCAAAGTATGCTGATATCGATAAAAATATTAAGCAGCTGGAACAAAAATTAAAGGAAGGTACCACTCGTGATTTGGGACAGAATAAAGTTGCTTCTATTACGGAAAGATTCGTTACAAAAAATGTGCCTGAATTGGAAAGCAAACCGATTCAGAGGAGCGTAAGTTTGTTAACAAAATACGGATTTTCGTGTATTTAACGCTGTTGATTTTATAAATAGAATTCCAAGGTAATGTTGCCCACTCAAGGAGGTTCTGATCTATGCCATTTCTGTGGTAAAAGAGTTTATCTCATGGAAAGGCTGTCGGCGGAAGGTAGATTTTTCCATCATGGTTGCTTCAGGTACTAACAAAAAAATAAAACCCATTTTAGATTAAATACATTTTCAATTCTCTTGTAGGTGTCAGTATTGTCATATTCAACTACGTTTAGGCTCTTACTCATTCGACAAAGACGGACATTACGGACATAAGTTTTTCTGCGTTCATCACTACGGGATGCAAGGAGAACTTCCATTAGCTAAAGTTACAAAGAAAGGATCTCATAAAGCTTATAGGGAAATGAGAAGCCCTGAAAAGAAAGTTCTTACAGGTGTAGCAGGTGTTGATCTTCTGGATCGTGGTGTGTAAATTAGGAATTTTTCTCTTTAAGCATAACATTTGTTTATCTGTGTCTTTCTATTAGTGCAAACCCCCGAGAGAATAGAATTTTCAAACCTCTCGACTGGCAATGCATCTTCTGATCATGATGAACCACCGAGCCAAATGGATGAAGATGAATGGACCGACAGGAATTTTGGTGCTTCAACTGCTGAAATCGGTAGCAGTGATGATGAAGATTCCTCCAGTTTAAGGTTGATTTCCTCTAAATTTCTCTTCAAAACTCCTCAATTTATTTTTGCAGTGATACTGATAGCGATGAAGAAGACGCGTATGAAGAAGCATTGGAAGAGCCGATCACGAAAGAGGGTACAATGAAATGGGCTGAGCGCCTCAGCAAAAGATACGCTAGAAAGAAGAACGATGATTCAGATTCGGACGATTACAGCAGTTCAGATCAGTCTAGTTATTACGAAAACACAAGTGGTGGTAAGTTGTTTACAAAGAGTATTTGAATTTTTCAATATTTATATAAGATAAGAAAGATATGCAGTGGGGTATGGGAAGGCAAAGGTTTTCCAGAAAGGTGGAGGGAGGGAGTGATAGTGCCAATAAGAAAGAAAGGAGTGGGGAGGGAAACAACAGATAAAATATATGCATCAGTACTGGCAAACAAATTGGAAGAAGAATTAGAGGAGAAGAATACAATACCAGAAGGACAAACGGGATTCAGGAAGGCAAAAGGTACAATGGAAAATATTTATACACTGAATCACGTCAGATTTAGAAGAGGCAATGGAAAAAGGACAGGCAGGAGGTGTGATAATAGGGAAAAATAAATGTTGGATACTAGCATATGTGGATGATATAGTCCTCTTGGCAAAGGAAGAGAAAGAACTAAAGGAGATGCTGAGAAGAATGGAGAGATATTTGGAGAAGAAAGAACTAGTACTGAACACAGAGTAGGCTAAAATTATGAGATTCAGGAAAGAGGGGGAAGAAGTCGAATAGAGAAGTGGGAGTGGAAGGGGCAAGAGTTGGAGGAGGTGGGGGAGTTTAAATATCTAGGATTCACCTTACAAAAGAATGGGGGCCAAGAGAAGCATGTAAGAGCGGTAGTAAGAAAGGCAACAATAGCAATGAAGCAGGTATGGGGAATAGGAAAGAGGAATTTTGGGGGCGACTGGAAAAGAAGGGTGAAGTTGTTTGACGCATTGGTGAGCAGCGTAGCCATGTATGGAGCAGAAATTTGGGGGTGGGAAGAGAGAGAGAAGATAGAGGGGATCCAGGAAAAGTACATAAGATGGACACTGGGCTTAGATTGGATAACGCCAGGATACATGGTAAGAGATGAAACAAACAGAAAAACTAAGAACCAGGGCAGGAAAGAGAGCCATGAAATATGAAGAGAAGTTGAGAGGTGGGGGCGGGAACGAATTAGCCAAGCAGTGTTGGGAAGAGGTACGGAAGGGAGGAAGAGAAAAATTGAAATGGGAGGAGAAGCGAGAGAAATTTTATCAGGAGCGAGGCTACGCAGCAGAAGAAGTGGAGAACTTGAGAACAGCAGGATGGAACATGGTGAGAGAGGTAGAGAAGAGAGACACATTCAAATAAAAGTGCAGGATAAAGAAGAGAAGATAAATATAAAGAAATAAGGACAGCGGGACTGTCAAGATATCTACAGAGTAGGGGAAGGGAAGAGAAGATAATAAGGGTGGTAAGGTTTAGACTGGGAAATGAGATGAGAGGTGGTAGGTATTGGGAAACCGAAGACAGAAGAATGTGTAATCCCAAATGGGAAACAATAAACCGATTATCTATCTATCTTTTTCAATATTTTTTATGTTTTGTTGCAGATGATGATTCGGAAACGGCGACAGAAGATGAGGATGATATCAGAGCACGTGAGCTGAGACGCCAAGAAGTCCGAGTCGAGCCCCCCGTAATTCACACAGACACCGGCACTGACACTGAGGTGAAATCATCCTCTGATTTATTAAACCCTCCCGACATTTTGTCCAATCACGATAACCAAAACTTAAATAAATCGTCCGATAATTTATCCGTACATTCAGCTGATTCGGGGGAATTCATTTCTTGCCACGGCAGTCCGGAGAATAATTTAAAAATGAATTCTTTGGCGAAAAGCGCGACGGCCGATAATTTAGTTAACAAAAGTAATGTTAAAAGAAATTTTGTGCTTCCTCCGAAAGAGCAACGTAAGAGTTTCGGTAAAGAGTTTATTCCTGCTTTCAAACCTGAAGAGCCGACTCCTCTTTTAATCATTAAACGCACCCCGAGTAAGATTAATCTGCCTCCCGAAGTAGGGAAACCAAAAGTGGCTGTTAAGAGCGACATAGAAGGGGCGAAGAAGTATTTCGGAACTCCTAAGCAAAACAAATTTGTGCCTAAACCAATTTTAAAGAGATCAGAGACTGCTAAAGATGTTCCTGCTCTGAATAAGTTGGTTAAGCAAGCAAGTTTGCCGGAAACGAATTTGGAAAAAGACAAAACTAAAACGGAAGTGAGTTTTAACTTCGAGCCCCGAGATGAAGATTTAAACGATGTCGATAATTATATTGAAGATTTGTTGGCTAATAAAGATGATTTGATGAAACCCATCGTGATCAATAAGCAACCTGAAGATTCTGAAGATGAAAAACTATCGAGTAGTATAGAAGATTTGTTGAAAGCCCTAGAAACGGAAACCAAAGTTGATAGTCCGGAAATTTTAGAGAAACCGGATGAGAAAATAGAAGATTTACTCCACTGGATGGATAATCTTGACCATCAACAAGAACATAAAGTTTTCCGATCATACAGTGATGTAAAATACAAGAATTTAGAAAGAGTTTTGAAAGTTCCGAAACATGCAGATTCTGTTATTAGTAAAATACCGAAAGATAATATTAGTTATTTCGAAAGGCGATTTTCTGGTAAGGGAGAGAAGGAAGAGCAGGAAGCAAGGAATTTTAAATTGGGCCGTTCAAAGACCGATGTAAATTTGAACAAAAGCAGGTCATCAGTTGATCTGGATGCAACAAACAACGTGGATATCAAGAAAGTTCTTATGAAGTTCGAAAGGAGGAATAGCGAGGAGGAGATGTCTCCAGTAACAGGGGCGAAAAGAAAGTCTTTTTCAAGTGTTAAATCAGAGACTTCTTCAAAAAAACCTCCGAAGATGGAGGATAAAAATTACGACGACGATTTGGCTAGTGTTTTAAAAGATATAGAAAGCTTTGTTGACGAAACTTTGATGAGTTTGGGGTGCGGTGGTAAGAAAAGTATCGGCGCAAGTTTGCGGCAAGAAATTTCAAAGGTTCAGAGCCAAATAATTGGTGATAAGCCTGTCGATGATAAGAAAACTGATATTCAAGATAACGAAGAATTAGATGAAAATCCCCAATCAAAAAGTCCTGATTTTGATACAAATGTAACCGAAATAAATCAGGAATCAAAGACAACAGAAGAAGACGACGTACTTACCAAAATCCGCGAAAACTTACAACAAATTCGTAACATCTCAACTACCGAAGATGACTTAAACAACAATATTAAAAAAGATGAAGAAGATCTACCGAAATATTCAGTCACGGTTAAAGTAACCGAGACTACTTTTCCACAACCTCAGCCCGAGCCTGTATACGCCCAAATAAACAAACCGAAGAAACCCGTAGAGCAGTTGTCTCCTCCAGTTCCTCGGCGCAACAAAAAGCCGCAAATTACCTTGACCCCGCAACGACCTATGAGACAAAAGTCTTTTGAAGAAAAATCGCTGATTCCTGTGCCGCAAAAATCTACTCGATTGCCCCCCGCGGAGGCAAGAAAAGCGTTCTTCGACGACGGCACGCAACCGGTCGCTCCTCAGAGGAAAAGATCCACGACAGCTTCTCCGCAAATGAAGCAAAAGTTTGAAACCGTCGATGGAGTTAAAAATAAAAGTCACGATAGTAGCGTAGAGAGAAACGTGAAGTCTAATCGTAGTTCCTTGCCGGTCCTAGTACAGGATAATAAAAATGATAAGCAAAAAAGTAATAAAGAGAAAGACTGTTCCATTCAGTAGTAAAGTAGTCTGCATCACGAATTTCATGTTTTTTGCTGGTTTTAATCGTGCAGGGTTCTTCCATGCAGGATAGAATCTATTGATTACTTAAAATTTTTTAATTGCTCATAATTAATTGTAAATTATTTATTTTACGGTGAAGCTATATGTCCGCCGGTGGCATTGTGTAGTCGAAATTAGAAATAGGGGCAGAAATCCGCCGGAAATGTAATAATTTACGCAAGCGCGGCGGAACAGTGACACTCAATGCTCAAAGTCCGCCGTGCGGCGGAAGTTTAAGTTTAAGTGAATCTCTTAGTTCAGTGTATACCGTGTGACAAACTTCCATGTGTACATGGGGAAATAACATGGGCAATTACATTTTTGGGGATTCCTGCTCCCCATGTGTAGTTACAGTGGTGGTAAAGGTAGCAATCGAAAGATTATTTTTTTCTGCGTATGAGGATATCAAAAACTCTCCAACTTTCCAATTTATTAAAGCATTAAAAGCAAAAATTACATTAATAATTTTCTAACTAAAACACAGAAATTTATCAGATTATCCATAACCAAGGTTTCTTGATAGAATAGGTTAAATCGTTTTATGATCGGAACTTTGACGAATAGGCGCTTAGATCACAAAAGCGCGCGAATGACGTCACTCAGATCCGAAATTTAAATATAAGCTCACAGAATCTCTTCTTGTTGTCTGTTATTAAGAAATTTTATTCGAATAAAAACTCTTAATCTACAAAAAGATTTCAACAAATCAGCGGGCACGTTGTCAACCTTCTTAGAAATGTAGTTCATGCTATTAGCAACATTTTTTTTTATATTCAAACCCGTCTTTATGTAGCCTGCAAAAATACTTTTCCATTTTTTTTACATCATTCATCCAATCATCAGAAGGTTGAGTGAGTCCTCCAAAGGAAAGGTTCTGAAGCCATGAAGGCATGGTATATGTTTGTAGTTCCATTTCCCGTTGTTTCTCGGCTACATACGTGTATTGACCCAATTGAGGGTTCTTCTTTTTATGTTTCCTCGCTAAATACCCGGCTATGTATATTAAACCGTCTTTTTCACACACGGGCTTATTACTGGATGTTGTTGAAGATGAGCTGCTTGAACTTGCAACACTCATAGTATCAAGACTTTGTGTTGCGCATGTTTCCTCTAGAACTGGACGTGTTTCTTCGATGTTTACTATTACCTTTGCTTGTTTAAAAGCAGTGGCTAATAGATATTCTCCCTCTTCTTTCGAATTATCCATAGGAGCTAACGTTACATTTGTCCCAGTTTGCAGCATTCCTGGGTTTTTTCCTAAAATTATCATGCGAACTCTGTAGATTGCGTTGAGTGGGGAAGGATGGTCATGTAAACCCCCTCTTGTCCTTAACTAAAAACAAAATACATGTATTGTAAGATATCACAACTCCCTTAATATTTTACCTGGGAAAAAAAAATCTCCAAAAAATCTTGATTAACACGGTGTGCCAAAATGAATTTGAAACAATCATATTTGTTTTTTAAATGACTGTAGAGACCTTGAAGAGAATTTGTTGATATTAGCACACCTTTCTGAAAAACCTGCAAGCCATTTTTCCCGATACATAACATGCCAGACATGGTGTTCTTCATTTCTTCTAAGGCATCATTTTGTTGGTCTAAGCAGAGTCCATAAGGTTTTTTTAAAGGTAAAGGCGCAGAAGGCGTGTAACTGTTCATTACATCAAACCAGTTATTCATAGTTTCAAAAAACTTTCCCACTTTTTGCGCCAAAGTTTTGTTTTGGCCTGGCAAATACAGCTTCAGCGCCGTTGCGGTTGAATGAGAAAGTAACTGCACCGCTAACTTCACATTTTGTCTCTGCGTTTTTTCACATTTAATATGCAGTTCACGTAATTTATGGCATGAGCTAACTTCTGTTTGGCATATTTCTAGCAACTTCTTCACTGGTTCAACATTAATAAGAGTTCCATCTTTTAAAA
Source organism: Xestobium rufovillosum (assembly GCA_963966045.1). Taxonomy (NCBI): domain Eukaryota; kingdom Metazoa; phylum Arthropoda; class Insecta; order Coleoptera; family Ptinidae; genus Xestobium; species Xestobium rufovillosum. Next base: position 30,968,617 of record OZ014498.1, on the reverse strand, counting down.
TAAATCCGGTATCCAAGAACCAATTTCTTATTAGTTTAAAAAGATGTGGAACATCAGCAAAAAAATAAATTGGTTCCTCTGTCACAGGATGATTATAAAACGTATGTTCTGGTGTCATCTTCAACTTCCTCCATAAGCCTTGATTGCTACCTCCGCAGTCTGACACACATGCTACAACATGGTTAAAAAGTCTTTGAATGCTACTGCAACCTGCTCTTCAAATTTTAACACATACTTCTTTAATTGTTTCTCAACATCAATAAGTTTGTTTTTTAAAAATTCATTTTCTTTTTGTAGGAATTGCACTTTTCTTGTAAGATGATCATACTCTAGAACTTTTCTCTTTTTTGTTGAATCAATTTCCTTTTTAAATTGTTCCAGTCTTCGCTCTAATGTATCACACTCTTTCTGTTTATTTTTCAGCAACCATGTATTTTCCTCTTAAACCTTTTGAAGCTTTTGTTTCAGACCATCACACATACAGACAGTAGTTGAAGGCGTATTTTCTAATTCAATGTTTATATTACAGTCTGTAACATAAGACAAAATTTAAGAACGTACCTTTATTTCAAGAATGGTAATATGTATGCCTATATCTTTTTTAGCAGATGCAGATTCTAAAACAGTATCTATGTCCAGTACAGCTAGATTGCCATTTTTGCTCTCACACTCATTTGCAGATTCTACCGACCGCATTAAGTTTTCCACTAGTCCTTTTTGTTCTCTCCTTGCACCTCGTTTTCCTGCACGTATATTTCTTTCTGTGGGCTTGGCGTCCTCAGGCAAATTTAAAGAAGGGACAGCTTAAAAAAACAGATAAAAATACGACTGCAATGAAAGTGAAAAATGCCGAGCAGTTTCTTACCAGTTTTCTTTAATTTCTTGGGAGGAACACCCATGATTCTTGATTTAAATCCATCTTCAAAATCATGGAATTGAAAATGCTGCGAACATACACGTTTGTTCGCTTTGTATTCAAAAGACGATTTCTGATGGCATATTCTTAACCACTCTTTGCATAGAATCGAGTCCTTCGGAAAGTTGAAAAATTTAATAGCATTTTCTTTGTCGTTATATTGCTTCACATATTTGCTTTTGCAACCAGAAATACCACAGTTTTGTCCAGGCATCTGGAAAAAATAGTAGTTGCTATATATGTAGATCTAGGTACTAATAATCTAATTTAATAATAAAGAATGAAAAAACGTTAACTTACCTTTAAGGACTATATTATGAGTAAGTATAACTTTTTGGGAATAAGTTTTGACATGATTAAACGAATAGGATCTGAGTGACGTCAAAATTAATTAAACTTGACGTTTCCAATTCGGTTGATATCGTGATTAGTCGTCAATAGGCACTTACGATTTAACCTATTGTATCAAGAAACCTTGATCCATAACAACTTAATTTGATTTTATGGATTTTATGGATTTTTATGGATTTTCTGAACTGTCAACATTTAAAAATGAACAAAAATATTTATTCAGTTGAAGAAAAGGTTTTCATTGTGAAAATATTTCACGGCGGCAATAGTTTGCGCGTAGTCCATGCCTTATTTTCTGTAAAATTCAATAACGGTCCTATTCCTTCAATATAACAACAAATAATTTAGTAAGAAATTTGAAGGCTGGGAATCTTTCATCGAAAGAAGTTAATTTTTACTAATACATAAACTTGTTTTTTTATTTAGATAATTCTCATTCACATTATTATTGTCATTACCTATAGTTGACAATTAATTGATTACTGGTGTGGGTGTTTCGTTGGTGAATGCTGGTCCATAGTTTAGGGTAAATTGTAGGTGTCGTCTAACCTATTAAAAAGTTTTTGGGAAAATGTTAAAGCAGTAAAATGAAATAATAAAAATTAAATTACTTTAATTTTACTGCAATTATGAAAAATTTAACAAGCGGCAACATTTGTTTATTTTGCTCTAATGAATTTTGTAATCTGGCAATTTAATACTTATTTATTTCATATCTAGGTAAGGACAAAAACTTATTAATATACAATGAAATTAAAGTAACATAAAAAAAGAAAAATAACTATAACAAATATTCAAATAAACCCCCATTCTGTATCAGACAGTATCCCAGCCTATCATAGAAAGAATTTCTCACATTCGCAAGTTGCCGATCGTTTATTAAGTTGCATTCCGCAAAAATAGAATTCCTTAAAGAATCAATATTTGGGTGACGAGTTTTATAATTCTTATTTTTTAAATGACCCCACAAGAAAAAGTCACACGGTGCCAAATCGTGAGATCTAGCTGGCCAGTTTATAGCACCACCTCGACCAATCCACCTCTCTGAAAATATTTCATTTAATAATTCCCTCACTTGTGCTCCAAAATGTACTGGGCATCCGTCATGTTGAAACCAGACCTCCCGATTCGCATGTGCAACTTCTTCTAGTGCAGGGCCAATATGATTAATTAAAAGATCTAAATAAGCTTCTGAATTTAAATTTCCCTGTATTTCAAATGGTCCTATAATGCAATTATTAAAAATGCCTGCCAAAATATTTATTTTTTGAGGGTATTGCGTTGTAGTGGCTAGATTTATTCTGGGATTTTCCTGGGCCCAATGCCTAATGTTTTGTGAATTTGGCTCTTGATTTAAAGTGAAGGTACACTCATCAGTAAAACAAATTGATGAGAGGAAGCTGCGTTCCCGATTAGCCCGTTCTTGCATTTCTTCACAGAAAGTTTGCCTTGATTCTTCGTCAAAAGGAAGTAACTCTTGGTGACATTGGAATTTAAAGGGATGATATTTGTTTTTTTTAATATGTTATGGACAGTTTCTCTTGAAACATTACATTCTAGGGCAATAGACCTTAAACTAGATGTTGGACTAGCAGTTATCAGGCCTATTACCATTTAAATTTCTTGGAACGACTAAAAAAATAAATGATAAGATTAATATTAGTTTTGTTTCACTCCACGTTATCACTTGTTAAATTTCTCATAATCCCAGTAAAATTTAAGTTAGCGAACAATAAGGAATTAGCAACTAGGTAATAATAATAAGCGAATCAGAATTATCTAAATAAAAACCAAGTAAATTTATTAGTAAAAATTACCTTCTTTCATCGAAAGATTCCCAGTATCTTCAAATTTCTTAACTAAATTTTTTATTGTTGTTACGGAAGGAATAGGACTGTTATTGAATTTTACAGAAAATAAGTCACAGACTACCCGCAGACTATTGCCGCCGTAAAATGTTTTCACAATGAAAACCTTTTCTTCAACTGAATAAATATTTTTGTTCATTTTGAAACCCAAATTTTAAATTGTCGATAAATAATGTTGACAGTTCAGACGAATTAGAAATTAGAATCAATTTGATTAGAATAAATTAAATTGTCATAGGTAATCTGATGAATATCCGTGTTTTAATTTGAAAATTATTACGGTAATTTTTGCTTTTAATGCTTTAATAAATTGGAAAATTGCAGAGTTTTTGATATTCTCATACGCAGAAAAAAATAGTCTTTCGATTGCTACCTTTACCACCGCTGTAACTACACATGGGGAGCAGGAATCCCTAAAAATGTAATTGCCCATCTTATTTCCCCATGTACACATGGAAGTTTGTCACACGGTATGTAAATGATTACATTTGCGGCGGTGTATAATGAAAAATTCCACCGCGCGGCGGACTTTGAGCATTAAATGTCACTGATCCGCCGCGCTTACGTAAATGATTACATTTCTGGCAGATTTCTGTACCTACAGACCTCTTACAAATGCTGTTGATTGTAAACAACCTGTCAAGCTGGTATTAAAACTAAAAATCGGAATGGAAACCAATAAATTGTCATGTGCTTTACTACATGGAATGGACCTTGCACATACATAGTATTTTTTAGCTAAAGACGCTCAAAAGTTTTTGACATTCGTGATTCGCATTTAGCAATTTTTTTGATAATATTTTGTAACGTTTTTCTAGTCATTTTTGTAATTTTTTTAAAATACGGGTCGAAATGTTCCCCCTAAAATTAACCGGATTGTACGTGTACTCGTTGAATTTTCAAAGATTTTGTATAGTTGTTGCTTTTTTTACGTGAATTTTATTGCCGTATAACGTAGATTGTTTTTTAATTTAATTGTTTAATAATGTGCATTCGCAAAATAATATTCTCGAGACGATTTGGCGAGAACCTGGTCAACAGTCACGTTTAAGCAATGGCAAACTTAAGGTAAATATGAGCGTGCAGTGACTTACAACGTTTAATGTTTAATTAATAAGAAAATTAATCGAGCATTTTAACAAACCGTGCCCATTGCTGACGTGAGTGTTGTGTGATTTCTTTAACAATTTTATTTCTATTTTCGTAACATCGCCCTTTATTTTTATTTTCGTAACATTGCCCTAACTATTAACGTCTTATTACTATTTTTAATTTTACCTTGCTGTTTTAAGCAAAAGCAAGGGTAAGCTACATTTCTGCTGCAGTTGCACTTACACAATTTTTTTTTGTTTGTACACGGCAAGTTAACTTATGTTCAAGGGCCAGAAGTTGAGCGACTAATGCGATGGTTTGCTTGATTAGTTCTCAAATTTTGAGGTTATAATTGGGAATTTTCGTGTATTTGTTTGTTTATTTGGCTGTTAAAAGTAGATAACTTATTTTCTGAGTATAACTTAAAAGGTATGACACCATTCTAAGCTTTAAAACACAAACAACACACAACTAATAAATGAAACGGAACACAATAAGTTTAAGAGCTGAACACAAGAAAACAACAGTTTAAACCGCAAAACACTTATATTTAAACCTAAAGGTACTTCGAAAAACAGTTATAATTGTTGATTTAAACGTTTAATCCAAAAACAAGTATGAAAATCCACAAACCCAATTTAGATTGAAAAATAAATAACAATTTCGGTTCCCATTCAATGGATTTTTTCAACCGCAATAATAACGGTTCCGGTTCGGTCTTTGTCCCTGGTTCTGTCGAACCTTTATCAGACTGATATACAGAATGTCCCAGATAAGCCTCGACAGCATTGCTATCTCACGTATCTTTAAAGATAGAAACACGTTTAAATGGTGAAAAAGTTTTGCAATTTGAAGCTCTTTAATATGCCCTTGCAAAAATCGACTTCGCTCTGTCGGTTTCCTAGATATTTGAAAAAAAGGAAAAAATTGCAATTTGGTTTTTTGTTAATAACTTCGTTATTTATTAACATTTTAATGATTTTTAAAAACTGGTTTAAATGGTTGTTTAACCCGCATATTTTTCTGTACTCTAAAATTGTCTCCGACGTTTCATACACTTTCAGTCATCATCAGGTTTATTTTTCCTTATGGGCGCCATATTGCATGTTTAGGTCATTAAATAGCTTATTTTTTGCTGAGAATACCGACCTATAACAAGTTGATATTATATCAAAAATAATAGCTGCAGAAAATGAAATTCATAATTTAGTGGAAAAATTTAGTTATCCATGGAGAAACAACTTTATTAAGGAGTAATTTAGCAAGAATTATTACAGTTTTATTTCGTTAAGTAGAAATCAATGAAACGCTCATAGTTTGTAGCAGTAGAAACTGCCAAAAAATAGTTTAGTTCAAAATTGTATTTGCCACCCCAGGAAATTATAATTTCAAAATTGAAAAACAAAATACATCAAGAGAATAATAAAAACTAGTTACAAAACAAACGAAAACAACTTATTGTCGCTAATGTTCAAAATGTGCCCCTTCATATTCGATGCAAATTTGCGCTCGTCCTACAATTTCGCTGGTAGCGTTCGGCGTCTTTGTACGGCTTATTTTTAGGCCTTCAATAACTTTATTAAATTGGAATCGTCAATCGTGCAAGTTATTGTAACTTAATTCAAAATATTACAAGTAGACAGATTGTTTTATAAATAAAGAAAGTACCTATGCATTGGGAAGACACCAACTTTTTAACCCCAAAAAATAAAACTTATTTCTAATTTCATGGTTAAGATTTTCTTTCACACTTTCTTATTGTTTAGAAAGTTCATATTTTGTAAAATTAAATTTTTGTAATTCTTTTTTCCAAGGCCAACTAAATTGTAGTCCAAAATAATAGAATTTTATGTTCTAAGACTATTTGTGCTGGAATATTACCCATTTGTTATAGGTTGCTATTCTCAGCAAAAAATAATATATTTAATGACATAAAAATCCAATATAGCGTCCATAAGAAAAAATAAACCTGATGATGACTGCAAGCGTATGAAACGTCGGAGACAATTTTAGAGTACTGTGAAATATGCGGGCTAAACAACCATTTAAACCTGTTTTTACAAATAATTAAAATGTTAATAAATAACGAAGTTATTAACAAAAAACCACATTGCAATTTTTTTTAAAAAGTCTTCTATGTCAAAAATTTCCAAAAAAACTGGAATACGTACCTCAAAAACTGCATAATTTCAGACCATTACCTTTCTTACAATATCTATTAACAAGTAAGCATAACTCAACGCGTGTTTCACTGACAATGTCAGCATCTTCAGGAGTTGAAGATTAATCTAAATTTAAGCCAACTAATTTAAATTTTACTTTTAGTGTCTCATTATTTATGATAAATTTTGAACTTTTAAATAGAATAATCCTCATTTTTGAATGTGTTCGATTGTTATTTTGTCAGTCGTAAAACAAAATTAGAATCAATTTCATTTGACGCAATTAGCTCTCTTTTTGCCCTTGGAATAAGAAGTTTGCCAGGTTTAATTGTTATTTACCTAGTTTTGCCTATTATCAAAAAATATATTTTGTATTTTAGATTGCGTCAGACGAGTCCAGTTCAGAATCGTCTAGCGAAATACAGAATTCGGCGACGGAAATCTCGACCGATTCTGAATTTGCTCAAGATGATCCGACACCTACTCGCGAAATTCCGTCCATTGTTTTTAATGATTTTAACGTCACAAAAACCCGCGGTACTCAAGGACCTCCGAAAAGAATACAAGTCACTAGTGGCTTCTTGCAAGGGCCGTACAACGGAAAACCGAAACCTGCCAAAGAAGACATCGAATTGAAATTGAAACCTCTTGTCCCATCAAGTCTTTTGATAAAAAAGGTATTTGTTTGGTACGAGGGGTGATAACTCCACAAAAAGTGTACAATGGAATTCCAATTCCAATATAATTCTAATAATTCCATATAATTCCAGTAATTCAATAGAATTCCACTAATTCCAAATTAATTCCGATAATTCCAGTAATTTCAAATAATTCCCACAATTCCAAACTAATTCCAGGTATATGTACAAAGTAATTCCAGAGTTGTCGACCCCCGGTTTGGTACGTTATAATTTTTTTGTTATTTGTTTTCACTTGTAGAAAGCTACCCCTTTGCTGCCTCGGAACGAGGGCTATGCTTTGAACCGTACGCAAAGCACTGGTGGCATTGCAGCTAAGGTGTCATTAGAACTTAAGAAGAAGTATTTATTAGGGGAAAATGCTTTAGGGAGTGGGATACAAAAATCTGGCAGCGCGTCTACGTTAGATTCGAAATTGAAGTCGTTTCATACGAATATAAGCGATTGCCAGAAATTGCTCAAACCGGCAGCTGGTGTACAGTCTACAACTCCGACGGAACAACCGAAACCGGACATAACCGAATGTACAAAAATTGTATCGCCGATTATAGAAGTACAACCTGTTGTATTTGAAAATGTAAATGAAGGCCGTCCACGCAGTCCCGTGCATGAAACGTCTATAATCGTACCTGAAATAGATTGGAATAAAGCAAAAACAGACAGTTCCTATAATGACAGCTTATCAAGCGATAGTGATAAAGAAAGTGATAAAAAGTCGCCAGATGTTTTCTTTGAAAACATACCGAGACTTGAGATACACAAAGGTAAGTCCAAACAGTTTTTTACATTATATATATATATATATATGAGCTCTTCAGGCCTTATAGGCCCATGGCTTGTCCTACTATTTTTCTCCACTCCGCTCTGTCTTGTGCCTTGCTTTTCCAGTCCTTAATGCCTAGTCTCCTGACATCCTCCTCCACACATTCTCTCCATCTTCTCTTAGGCCTTCCTCTCTTCTTTCTTGTCTCTCTCTTCATTTCAAGCATCTGTCTCGGTATACGTTCTTCCCCCATTCTAGCAACGTGCCCTAGCCATCTCATTCTCTGCGCACGCACATACTGGACTATGTCCGCCTCCATGAACATTTCTCTCAACTCTGCATTGTTTCTTCTCCTATACTCATCTCCATCCTTTATCCCTCCAAAAATTGTTCTTAATATTTTCCTTTCCCAGATCTCTAATTTCTGCTGGTCTTCCTTTCTTAAAACCCATGCTTCACTTCCATAAGTTACAGTCGGTCTGATAATGGTCTTGTATATCCGTATCTTCGCTTTTCTTGACACATTCTTGTCCCTCAACACTGTCCTCAGAGCCCCAGCACTTCTGTTACCTATCATTATTCTTTTTTCAATTTCTCTTAGTTGGTCATTGTTTCTTGTAATTTCTGTCCCCAAAAAATTAAAACTCTCCACTCTTTCAAATATGCTCTTTCTATCTTTTCCACTTTTCACGCTCAGATGTTCTTCCTCTTCTTTTGCTTTCTTTGTCGTCATGTACTTTGTCTTTAGCTCGTTTATCCTTAATCCATAAGTTCTTGCTTCGTCTCCTAGCCGCCTTACGAGCTCTTTCAATTCTTCCTTTGTTCTTGCTATCAATGTTACATCATCAGCATATGCAATACACTGGTGTGAGTTCTTAAGCACTGTGCCATCTCTGTTTATATTGCTGTTTCTGATAATTTGCTCTAGCAACAGATTAAAGAGCACCGCCGACAGTGGGTCTCCCTGCTTCAGACCATTGCCGACCATAAAACCTTCCGACATCGTGCCATTTATTCGAACTTGGTATTCTGTGCTCTCCAAAGTCATTTTCACCAAGGCAATTACTTTCCACGGGACTCCCAGTTGTCGCATTACTCCATCCAACTGTCGTCTGTTTACACTATCATAGGCTTGTTTGAAATCTATGAACGCCACGTGTAGCTGCACATTCTGCTCCTCACATTCACTCTGTATCTGCCTCAATGTAAAGATTTGGTCTATAGTAGATCTGTTCTCCCTAAATCCTCCCTGATATTCCCCCAACATCACTCCCGTACTATCCTTCAGCCTTTGTGTTAATATTTTTGCAAATATTTTGTATACATTGCTTAATAGGGCTACTCCTCTATAGTTCTCACACTCCTGTTTATTTCCCTTTTTATGTAATGGGCATATTATTGCTTGTCTCCACTCCCTTGGCATTTGCTGTTTCTCCCATATGTCCTGGAGCAGCTTGTGTATTCTGCTGTGCAGCCTGTGGCCCCCATATTTTATCAGTTCTACTTCTATCCCATCTTTTCCTGGACTTCTGTTGTTCTTTAATTGTTTTATAGCACTTTTCACTTCCTCGAGACTTGGTGGTTCTATGTTCTTATCCCGTGGTCTCGTCTCGTTTTGGTTGGTATCTTTACAATCTCCATGCACCTCAGTCACATTCAGTAGTTCGGAAAAATATTCCCTCCACCTTTCCAGCACTTCCCTTTTCCCACCCACAAGCTGCCTATTCTTGTTATAACAGTACATGGTATTTACACTGTTCTTCTTTTTGTTTTTTCTTACTTCTTTATAAAAATTCCTTATTTCTTTCTGGTCATAATATTCTTGTATGTTTCGTATTTTCATTTCCTTATACTTTCTCTTCTTTTCTCTACATATTCTTTTTGCTACTCTTCTTTTGTTCTCGTAGTCTGCTTTGGTCTCTTCTGTATTAAATTCCAGCATTCTTAACCGTGCTCTATTCCTCTCCTCCATTCTTTCCTTGCATTCTTGGTCTATCCATTCCTTACTTTGTTGCTTTTGTTTGTTCCCTATCACCGTTTCTGCTGATTGGCATATTATACTTCTTAACTCTTTCCATACATCTTCCACTTCCCCATCTCCCACTCTCACCATTCTTTGTTCGATCTCTCGTGTGTACTTCACTACATTTTCTTCCCTCTTTAATAGTCCTATATTATGTGCCTCCCTCTTACTTATTATTCGTCTATTCTGCCGTGCTAAGACAAAAGGTCCTATCTGCAAAATTTCGATTTTTCGTTTTTGGCATGTATGGAATGTCGCAACTATTTTCTACCATTCTACTAAGTCTAAAAGTCCTAACTTCTATTCAAGAAGCTTATATTCACCTAAAATTATTGTCCTAACTGTAAAATTTAAGGATTTCCTAAATCAATATGTCCTATCTCGCCGGCCCTAGGCAAATTTGTCCTATCTACCTAATACATTGCTGTAGTTAGGACATATTCGTTTTGTAGCATATCAAGATTGTCATGATACGGTGAAGTAGTCAAATTCTGCAATAGTGCTGCTTTGTCCTATCTGACAGAAACCTAAAATTTTACCTTAGTTATAGAAACAAAAGTAAAATTAGCTGTCATTATGCACATACTTCGTGTAAGCATAGATACCAAGAAAAAAAATCGAAGAAAAGTGGTTAGGTCAATTTCTAACAAAGAATATATAAAAAACCTTAATATCTCAAAACTGTTAAAATGCAGATAGGACCTCTTGTCTTAGGACGGCAGTATTCTCCTTAAGCATTTCCTGTGCGACTTTTACTCTCACCATAAAGTGATCAGAGTCAGCGTCTGCTCCCCTACAACTTCTTACATCCTTAATACTGCCTGCATGCTTCTGTTCGACTAAAATATGGTCGATTTGGTTGATTGTTTTCTTGTCTGGTGATACCCATGTTCCTTTATGTATCTCCTTATGTCTGAAAAAAGTTCCACATATTCTCATTCTCCTGCCAGCTGCAAAATTTATCAGTCTTTTTCCATTTTCACTACTAATGTCATGCTTGCTGTGTTTTCCTATCACAGGTTCGTATATCCCTTCCTTTCCAATCTTAGCATTCCAATCTCCCAATATTACTTTTAAATCATAGTTTGCTATTTTCTCAAGTTCTTCCTCCAGTCTTGTGTAAAATTCTTCTTTCATCTCTTCGTCCTTATCCTCCGTTGGCCCATGCACATTGAAGATGCTTATTTCTCTGTATTTTCCCTTCACTCTCAGTTTACACATTCTGTCTGTTATCGGTTCAAATTGAATTATTGCATGTCTTGTTTTCCTGTTAACAAGGAAACCCGTTCCGAACCTTCTATCTTGCCCTCCACTTTTAAAAAATGTATAGTCTTCGATATCCATAATTTCCCTTCCTTTTTGTTTAGTTTCTTGTAGTGCAATTATATCTACCTTGTATCTACGTGCTTCATTTATTAACTGCTTTAATGCCCCTTCTGAGTAAGTTCCTCTCACGTTCCATGTAGCCAGTATCAGATCCCCCTTTTTTACTGTTTTTCCAACTTCAAAACCATTATTCTTGTTCATTAATCTCGCCCGGTCCGTCATATCTTTTTCCCGTCCCATGTCACTGCATTTATCTAGTTTTTTGCTGCCTCCCTCAGAAGCTGCAGTTCCCGCTCTCTGTCATTCCACTTGTATTCCCTTCCATTAATTTTCAACTTTCGGTATCCAATCTTAGTTCTATTGCCCTTCATCTTCTCTTCCCTTGCTCTCATCTTTATTTTCGATTGCACTTTCCGCTCATCCACAGTTAAATCATTCTCTATATATATCTCTCTGCTACCCAACTTTCTCTTATTCTTCATTACTTCCATTTTTCCATCAAAACTCTCCATCCCTGCAACAATAATTTTTCTATCTTCTTCTCTTCCAACCATGTAAGCTGTCTTAACTGCAGCTCTCACCCCAAGCTCTCTGTTCAAAAACTCTTCCACCTGCACACTTATTTCCTGAACATGGGATTCCACTTTTATTCCTTTTATGACTATATTTTTCTTTCTCTTATATTTTTCTTGTCTTTCCAGCTTATCCTCCAGAGCATCTATTCTTCCAACAAGCACATCCTTTTCCTCTTGCCATTGAGCCTCTCGTTTTATTAGTTCTTCTTTCAGTCTCCTTATCTCATCACAGTTCTTTCTCTGTTCCTCACTACTCTTCCTCATCTCCTCTTTTACCTCATCACTATTCCTCTGCATATCTTTTCTTATTGCATCCAGTGCTTCAAGTACTTGTTGTATATCACTCATTTCTGATGTTCCCTCTTTTTCACTCCCAGGTTTTTTTCTCTGCACTACTTGTTCTGCCTTTGCTGGCGTTCTCTGTATCACTTTACTTTTCTTAAAAATCTCGCTTTCTACAGTCTGTTTCTCTTCCCTTTGATCGCGCTTTCTTTTGAAATAATCGTCTATAGAACTCGCACTACCCGCTCTTTCTCTTATGCCTGTGCCTCTGCTCATTCCCAATTTCCGGCCGCGGCCGTACAGCGGTGTCCGCCTGGTTGCCTACACGCGCGGCGATAATTGTCCTAGGTCGATAACCTTTCGACGGCGAGCAGAGTAGTTCAAACACACACGGCGACGGAAAACCGCACACCACAGCCACTCAACAATGACCCTTAATGTTTCTGTTATTGTAACCTCAAAATTCAACTTTTCTGCTCTCAAACTACCTCCTTCACTACCAATTTCTTGCCTCTTTCTGCACTATCACTTGAAACACACTCTCTCTTGACCCCTTTGACTTTATTGTGGTTTCATTAGCTGGGCACAGTCCAAACATGGGTTTTAATACCGCAGCAACTAAACCACATCCACACACCTCAAGAGTCACAGTAGTTTTTACATTATAAGTAGGACAAAATAATCGATTAATCGAAATATGATCGATTAATCGATTATTTAATTATATATTTTACAATAATTGATTAATCAAATAATCGATTACTCAAAAAACGGTTAATCGATTGTCTGATTAATTGATTAATCGAATAATAAATAAATCAAATTATTGATTAATCAGATAATCGATTGATCGGCTCAAAACTGATTAATTAATTATCTGATTAATCGGCTGATCGATTGTTCGATTAGTTGATTATTTGATTAGTCGATTATTTGATTAATCGATTATTTTATTAAGCGTTTATTTATTTATTATTATTATTATATTATTTATTTATTAATCAAATAATCGATTAATCGATCAATCAAGTAATCAATTATTCACATAATCGCTTAATTGAAAAATCGATTAGTCGATTAATCAAACACTTAATTGATTAATTAAACAATCAATAAGCCGATAAATAAAAAAATTGATTGACAATCGACTAACTGATTAATCAAATAATCGATCAATCAAGTAATCAATTATTCACGTAATCGATTAATTGAAAAATCGATTAGTCGATTAATCAAATACTTAATCGATTAATTAAACAATAAGCCGATAGATCAAAAAATTGATTGACAATCGACTAACTGATTAATCAAATAATCGATTAATCGATCAATCAAGTAATCGATTATTCACGTAATCGATTAATTGAAAGATCAATTAGTCGATTAATATATATAATCCGTAGTCCCCTTGTATACCTTTCGGTGTGGGGTTTTTGATATCTTTATGTTTGGTGCACAAAGCTCTTCCATTGTTTTCTATCCTGTGCTACCCTTCGTGCTTCCATTACCGTTTTATCTCTTTTTTGTATGCTTTCTGCTATTACGTCTTCCCAGGTTTTTCTTGGTCTTCCTCTGTTCCTCTTCATTGTTGTTCTGGCATCCCATATTCTCCGTGCTAATCTTGTTTCTTCCATTCGTTGTAAATGTCCCCACCAGCTGAGTTGCTTTTCTTCCACGTATTCCAGTATTGCCTCTGTTTCAAGGTTTTCTCGTACTTCAGTGTTTCGAATTCTATCTTTTCTTGTTACTCCTTGTACTGCCTATAAATTGTTCTGAATATCGTCATTTTCGTCTTCTTGGTTACCTCTTTTTTCTTGACAAATTTTTGCCTCATTGCATGGTATGTTCTTGTCGTCTTCTCAAGCCGCTCGTTTATGTCTCTCTCCTGTCTACCGTTACTTTCTATTATTGTTCCCAGATACTTAAAATGTGTGACCTGTTCAATGCTCTCTCCTTCAACTTTTATATTCATTGCTTCCTCTTTTTGAGCTGTCATCATTACTTTGGTCTTCCTTGTATTGATTTTCATATCATGTTTTTTCAAATTCTCTGTCCAAACATTTATATTCCTCTGTAATCCCATTTCACTATCTGCCATGATCACAACATCGTCCGCAAAAGCACATTCAGAGATTTCTACTGGCTGAAGTTTTGTGTACCCTACCTTCAGTTTGTTTAGGTTTGGTTTACTTGCTTTGATTACTTCGTCCATCAGTATGTTAAACAAAACCGGGCTCAACACCCCTCCCTGTCTCAACCCTTCTCTTGTTTCAAACTGATCCGATGTTTTATTCCCTCTAGCTACATAATTTTTGTTTATTTTATAGATGCTTTTTATTGTTCTTACAAGTTTCAGATTTACTTTACGTTTCAATAAACTGTTCCATACTTTTCCTCTTTGCACTCGATCGAAGGCCTTTTCTAGATCTATAAATGCAAAGCATGATTTTGTATTGCTCCTTAGTGTTTTTTGTATTATGTCTTTTATTGTGAAAATATGGTCATGTACACTTCTCCCCTTCCTGAATCCGCTCTGAGCTTCGTCTAATGTTGGTTCTATGAATATTTTCAGTCTCTTTTCTAGTACTCTCTCATATGCTTTCGCTGCCGTGCTCAGTAGTGTAATTCCCCTGTAGTTATTGCAGTCTCTTACATCTCCCCTTTTGTGTATTGGTATTATTACTCCAAGTTGCCAATCTTCTGGAACTAATTCTTCTTCCCAAGCTCTTTTGCAAACTTTTGTGAATAGTTCTGTTCCTTCTTCTCCCATATTTTTCAGCATTTCTGCAGTTATCCTGTCATGTCCTGGAGCCTTTCCATTCTTTAGGGATCTAATTGCCTCTGATACTTCTTCAATTGTTATCACGCCTATTTCTTCTTCACCTATGCCTTCCCCTGCTTCTGTGTTAGTGCCTGTACTGGAATTTGTTTCCGGGGGCTATGCCTGTTAATTCTTGGAAGTATTGTTTCCATCTCTCCATTATTTGTCTATCTTCTGTTATTATTTCTCCTTCTTTACTCTTAATTGTTGTTATCTGACTAACTTTTCCTTTCCTGGTGTTTTTTAGTACCTTATAAAATAACTTTTGGTTGTCCTTACTATTTTCTTCCATTTTCTCTCCAAATCTTATCCAGCTCTTCTCCTTTGCTTCTTTGACTACGCTTTTCACTTTAATTCTCTGTTCCTTGTATGCTTCATATCTGCCTTCCGTTCTGTCTCTAAGATATTCCTTCCATCTACACTTCTTCTTATCTATTTCTTCCCTGATATCTTTACTCCACCACGCTGTGTATTTCTTCCTGTTGCTTACTCTTAATGTCCCACATATTTCCTTTGCTGCTTCTATAATTATGTCTTTAAATATTTTCCATAAATCTTGAGCTCCCTTATTTTCAGTTTGTTCCAGTTGCATTTTGTTTTTTACCAACACTTTGTATTGTCTTGCTGTTTCTTCATCTCTCAGTTTGTAAGCTTTTATGGTTTCATATTCTGTCATTCTGTTGGTATTTTCTTTTATACTCTCTAGCGCCTCTTCTCTCTTCTTGACTTTTGCCACCAGCATATAATGGTCACTATAGATTTCCGGACCTCGCATTACTCTCACATCTCTTATTTCATATTTTCTATCTCTTTCTACTAATATATAATCTATTATGGATTTATCCATATGTCTTGCACCTTGTCTTGTGTACTTGTGTATTTCCTTATGTTTGTAGAATGTATTTGTTACCAGTAGATTATTTATGAGACAATAGTCCATTAACCTTATTCCATTATTGGTTCGCTTGTCTTCTCCGTATCTGCCTATCACTCCAGCACTAGTTTTTTCTTTTCCAACTCTGCCATTTAAGTCTCCCGCCACAAAAATACTTCCTTTGCTGACTTCTGTCACTAAGTTTAATTATTCCCAAAATTTATCCTTGATTTCTACTGTCGCATCTTCATTTGGTCCATATGCCGTTATTACCGTTACGATTCTGCCATCCATGTTCATCTCTACTGTCAGTATTCATTCTGAATGTCCCTCCCATTTCCTGATATTCTTTGTCAGTTTTTTATTTATTTGACATCCTACCCCTGCTGCTGCCCGTTTTTCATAAGTCACTCCACTGTATATCATTATATGTCCATCTCCTAGTGTTTCTTCCCCTTGTCCTTTTTTCTTTGTTTCTGTTATTGACAAAATGTCTAAATTTGTCTTGTCAAACTCATAGCATAGTTCTTGGTCTTTTCCATTTATTCCTCTTATGTTCCATGTTGCTAACTTCCATATTTGCTTATTAACATTTTTTCCCATCCATGTACCTTGTCCTCGCCTAGCCGTTACCACTTGTTCCGTCCTTTTTAGAGTTACTTCTATTTTGTTTTCCAGTTTTTTGAGTTCCGGTGTTCTGTTTCTTGCAGGAGTTCTTGATCTAATTGTGGTCCTTCGACTCTTTGTTTAGTTATTGTTCCCATTTTGTTACTCCAGTTCCAAATTTCATCATTAATGATGATTTTTTGGTAGGCTACCTTTACTCTTTTCCCTTTTTTCTTTTCTTCCTCGGCTATAGCTCTAAGTTCTCTTTGTATATTCCTTTCTGCAACAGTCAGGTCGCTATCGATGTAAATATTCTTTCCTTTAAGTTTATGTTTATTCTCCATTGTTTTAATTTTATCTTCAAAGTCTTTCATCCTCACAATAATAAAGTTACCGCCATTTCTCTGTCTGATATTATGTGCATATTCGATCTTCGCACTTACTTCTAGCACTTCTTCAAGAAATGTTTCGACTTCCTCTTTGATGCTTTCTTTATTCTTGCATTCAAGCCCTTTTACTATAATATTCTGGGCCCTTTTTTTTGTCTTTATCTTCTATTCTCTGCTCCAGTCTATTTACCCTCTCTTTAAGTTCAATGTTTTCATTTTTAATCACTTCAATTTCCTTCTTATATACTTGTTGTTCCTTTTTAATGGTCTGTAATTCTTGGAATATGTTTGCATTGTCTTTTAGTACTTGTTTCATCATTTCCTTCAGTTCGTCCATGTTTTCGTTTTGCTCTTTATCCTTTCTGTCAGCTTCTTTAATTGGAGATCTAGCGGTCTTTTTGCTTCTGCTGCTAAATTCTGGTGGACTAACTTCTTTCCGTTTATTATGTGTTCCTGGCAGCTGACCTTCACTATCACTACCCGTACTATACATTAACGTTCTTTTTCGTATCTATTACCGTAATTTCCGATTGCTACAGAATTCTTGCGACATCCGGCAACACCGCTTCCGATCCAACGTGGTTTACGCACCGTTTCGCCCGTCCTCTTTTGGCTCAGCTGATATTTTACACTAACCTGTCCTCTGATTTTTACTGCTCCTTTTCACTCTCCGAAACAGATTTTTCACTAACCGCACAATCCTCAATTTTAACTTTTGTCCCTGACACTTTTCCGCGAACAAAATTTACTCGGTAGTACCTAATTTGGTTTAAACTTTCCGGAGTTTTATTCACGGCTCTTACACGCTTACACACTTAATCGATTAATTAAACAATCAAGCCGATAGATAAAAAAATTGATTGACAATCGACTAACTGATTAATCGATCAATCAAGTAATTGATTAATTGAAAAATCGATTAGTCGATTAATCAAACATTTAATCGACTAATTAAACAATCAATAAGCCGATAGATCAAAAAATTGATGGACAATCGACTAACTGATTAATCGATCAATCAAGTAATCGGTTATTCACGTAATCGATTAATTGAAAAATCTATTAGTTGATTAATCAAACACTTAATCGATTAATTAAACAATCTATAAGCTGATAGATAAACAAATTGATTGACAATCAAGTAATCGTTTATTCACGTAATCGATTAATTGCAAAATCAATTAGTTGATTAATCAAATCGATTAATTAAACAATCAAGCCGATAGATAAAAAAATTGATTGACAATCGACTAACTGATTAATCAAATAATCGATTAATCGATCAATCAAGTAATCGATTATGCACGTAATCTATTGATTGAAAAATCGATTAGTCGATTAATGAAGTTATCTGATAATCGATTAATCAAATTTATCGATTACTTTACAACAATCGATAATCGATTATGAAATGTAATAATCGCACAGTTTTGTCACGTTCTGTTTATAGCGGAAGAAGACCAAAATGAAATCGCTCTGGACAGTTTAACAGTGGAACAGGAAACGAAGAAATCGGAAAGCATCATTTCGGACATTCCGAAATCAATAACGAGCGAAAAGAAGGAATTAAATAGGCCAAAATTACTTCCGAACTTAGATAAAATAATGCCTTTCGACCATAGTGCCTTGCATAAAAAGGAAGTACCAACCACGGAAAACGAGAGTGGCAGAAGCACTCCTTCACATGATTCAGTCGCCGAACAAATAACGGCAGCGCTTACAGAAACGGAGTTGTCTGACTGGGCTCGAGATGGCGCTGTTTCCGACGACTGCCAAGACGAAGTATTTGAACTGAACTCTGAAAGAGGGCATAAACTGGAAAAATTCACAAACATAGACCACATCTGTGGCAAAGAGAAACAACTAAAGGAAATTCAAAATAAAATTTTGGTACAAGAAGCAGTGAATAACGTCTTGAGCCCCAATTTGGATAACATCGAGTTTATGGATACCGGCATGGAAACGAGCAGTGACGACGGTTATGCGGACATTAATAATGGTTACGTGCAATTTAAGGACGAAGAAGAGCTCGCTGAAGATAGTTTAAATCCAAATATAAAAGAAGTTATCGAAACTGCGAACTTAAACATTAAAGACAAGTTTCAAGTGTCAAATACGGGTTATTGCATAGTGGGAGACGAGAAGAACAATTTTGGAGCAGAGTGTATCGATTTAAAACCAACAGATATAGAAAGATTGAAACAGAAGCACAACAACTTAGAAAATGATGAAGATAGTCTTCTGATAGTCGATACAGGAACTACGACTGAAGAAAACA
Source organism: Xestobium rufovillosum (assembly GCA_963966045.1). Classification (NCBI taxonomy): domain Eukaryota; kingdom Metazoa; phylum Arthropoda; class Insecta; order Coleoptera; family Ptinidae; genus Xestobium; species Xestobium rufovillosum. Next base: position 30,949,593 of record OZ014498.1, on the reverse strand, counting down.
CGTGCAGCGATTCTACTGTAAAGAATGTTAAGGAAAAAGTGCAAGAAGTGGATCAAGGCAATGAGAAAGTGCAGGAAAACGGAAATGTCGATATGAAACCTACAGTAAACGAACAAAATAACAAAGAATTCCAGGAGCATTGCCAACGATTGCAGTCGAAAATCGAGTTTGGAAACGTGAAGGATTCGATTGACATCAGAAAATCGAGAAGAAAAAGTAAATCTGAATCCCCCCCAAAGCCAGATTTGATCCAAGAGGAAAAGTTATCTCCGAAAGAGAAAGACGTGACTCTACAACTTACCCCAACTGTGCGTCCTCCCCATTTGCTGTATAAAAAAGAAGAAATCGAAAGAGAACGAGACATGAACAAAAAGCTGATCCAAGATTTAGTAATGAGTAAAATGAAGGCTCAGAACAAATCGTTGGAACGTAAAAAGCGGAATAGGAACTTCAGTCCGAGTTTGAGTCCAGCGGGTCGGCCATTTGATTTGAGTAAATCTGCAACCGTAGATTTGACGGCACAAATCAGCCTCAACAGTAGTCGGGAAAGTTCAAATAGGGATTCCACTGCATCCAGCGTCTATGCCACGCCGGATTTGCTTTCCACGAGCAAGATTCCGCTGCAGAAATCCCAGACTGTAAGTAGAACTTGTTTAATTCGTTAAATTAAATTAAACTATTTTGCTGTAATTATTAACTGTTCTTTTTCTGTTGATGTACCTGTGAAGATGTGGTTCGCGAGTTTTTCAAAATGTGAAATTAGGTATATCTCTGTTGTTATTAAAGGGGGTCAATAATAATCGAGGGGTGAATATTTGGGGTTCAAAGGTTCGGAAGTTTGAGAGTAGAAATGTTAAGAACATAAAACCGGAAGTAGGTTGCTCATAGACTAATCATACTCTCATGAAATATAATTATCTGGCAACCAGAATCTAGTTGAAAATAAACTTCTGCTGTAAATTATAGTTTATTTCGAGATAATATTACAAAGTAAACTTTATTTTCGGCATGTAAGGGGAAATTATAATTTACTTCGAGATAATATCACAAAGTAAACTTTAATTTCGAAATAATGACACAAAAATAATAATTACTTGCGTCTTATATATCGGAATAATGATAATTATCGTGTTATTATTTCGAAATTAAAGTTTACTTTGTGATATTATCTCGAAGTAAAGTATAATTTCGTCTTACATGTCCAAATGAAAGTTTACTTCGTAATATTATCTCGAATTAATTATTATTTTCGACTTTTATGACGAAATTAAGTTTACTCTGTGATATTATCTTGAAGTAAACTATAATTTCGTCTTACATTTCGAAATTAAAGTTTCCTTTGTAATATTATCTCGAAATATTTTTTTCGACTTTTGTGTTGAAATTGGGTTTACTTTGAGGTATTATCTCGAAGAAAATTATAATATCCTCTTACATGTCGAAAATAAAGTTTACTATGTAATATTATCTCGAAATAAACTATAATACGAAAGCGTAGAAGGGACACATTTTGTACTTATGCAATAATTCTATTTATTTTCTAGATAGTAAGTTGGAAATTACTTTTACTTCGACATATATCTCGAAATTATAGTTTATTTGGATATAATATTACATAGGAAACTTTAATTTCGACATGTAAGACGAAATTATAGTTTACTTCTAGATAATATCACAGAGTAAACTTAATTTTGACATAAAAGTCGAAAATAATAATTATTTCGAGATAATATTACGAAGTAAACTTTCATTTCGACGTGTAAGAGGAAATTATACTTTACTTCGAGATAATATCACAAAGTTAACTTTAATTTCGAAATAATAACACGAAAATAATAATTAAGTTTACTTCGTAATATTATCTCGAAATAATTATTATTTTCGACTTTTATGTCGAAATTAAGTTTACTCTGCGAAATTATCTGGAAGTAAAATATAATTTTGTCTTGCATGTCAAAATTAAAGTTTGCTTCCTAATGTTATCGCGAAATTATAGTTTATTTCCAGATAATGTCGCAGAGTAAACTTAATTTCGACCTAAAAGTTGAAAATAATAATTATTTCGAGATAATATTACGAATTAAACTTTCATTTCGACATCCTGAAATAATTATTATTTTCGACTTTTACGTCGAAATTAAGTTTACTCTGTGAAATTATCTGGAAGTAAACTATAATTTTGTCTTGCATGTCAAAATTAAAGTTTGCTTCCTAATGTTATCGCGAAATTTAGTTTACTTCCAGATAATATCGCAGAGTAAACTTAATTTCGACCTAAAAGTCGAAAATAATAATTATTTCGAGATAATATTACGAATTTACGAAAGCGTAAAAGGGACACATTTTGTACTTATGCAATAATTCTATTTATTTTCTAGATAGCAAGTCGGAAATTACTTTTATTTCGACATATAACTCGAAATTATAGTTTATTTCGATATAATATTACAAAGCAAACTTTAATTTCGACATGTAAGACGAAATTATACTTTACTTCCAGATAATATCACAGAGTAAATTTAATTTCGACGTAAAAGTCGAAAATAATAATTATTTCGAGATAATATTACGAATTTACGAAAGCGTAAAAGGGACACATTTTGTACTTATGCAATAATTCTATTTATTTTCTAGATAGCAAGTCGGAAATTACTTTTATTTCGACATATAACTCGAAATTATAGTTTATTTCGATATAATATTACAAAGCAAACTTTAATTTCGACATGTAAGACGAAATTATACTTTACTTCCAGATAATATCACAGAGTAAATTTAATTTCGACGTAAAAGTCGAAAATAATAATTATTTCGAGATAATATTACGAAGTAAACTTTCATTTCGACATGTAAGAGGAAATTATACTTTACTTCGAGATAATATCACAAAGTTAACTTTAATTTCGAAATAATAACACGAAAATAATAATTAAGTTTACTTCGTAATATTATCTCGAAATAATTATTATTTTCGACTTTTATGTCGAAATTAAGTTTACTCTGCGAAATTATCTGGAAGTAAAATATAATTTTGTCTTACATGTCAAAATTAAAGTTTGCTTCCTAATGTTATCGCGAAATTATAGTTTATTTCCAGATAATATCGCAGAGTAAACTTAATTTCGACCTAAAAGTTGAAAATAATAATTATTTCGAGATAATATTACGAATTAAACTTTCATTTCGACATCCTGAAATAATTATTATTTTCGACTTTTATGTTGTAATGGACCCTACCCCTCCCTTGCAAGTTTCTGCTCACCTGACTATCTACCTGTTCAGCGCTGATTAATTAACCTAATTAAAGTTTACCTAAATACCTGTCGAAGTGGCCACGTGATCGTCTATTACCTACGTTGTGTATTACCTATGCCATTACAGACCCCATTACTTTGATAAGAAAGAATCACAAGCGAGGATGTTAATAATAGACACAAATAAAGTTGAGAAATCAAGATTTATTCATATTTTTGGTAGTGTTATTCAATTATCATTAATCATTTTCGTACAAAATCAGATTGCTTACCATCTGCAGTCATCATCAATAAAAAGTGTTTAATTATTCTCTATCGAGATGTAATCGTTATTTATTATAATTTATTACTGACAACAATCAAATAGCTGTCCTTAAAATTTGGTTTTATTGATTATTGGCATTTTCCGTAACGGTTATCGCTCTTTTGTTGGGCGTTCTCCTCAACGGTTATCGCCTTCTTTTTGTTGGGCGTTCTCCTTAACGGTTATCGCCTTCTTTTTATTGTTTGCGTTATCCTTAACGGTTATCGCCTTTATATTGAAACAGGACAAGTGGTTGGACTTAACCAGTATGATGTCTATTGTAGTGGTAATTCTTAGGTGGGTCGCTAACGAGGCTGACCCCCCATCCCCGCCTACTGAACGTTTATATGGCTAAGGGTACCCCAGTGGGCTTCTTCTCGAATTCCACATAATAAACACAATACATGATTATTTTTAAATATAATAGAATAATTTATGATTATGCATTTGTTGAGCTAAGAGACTTGGAGTCAGTAATAAGTTTGACCCTTTGGCCAGTTTATAATTATTCACGGCGTTAAGTACACTTTGTATTATAATGCAGTTACATTAAATATACAAAATAATAAGATTGTATTCAGACATACCTGATATAATCACTTTACACACTGATATTTATATAAAAAAATGAATAACGAATTATTTTATGGTATTGGTGGAAACTAGCTGAAATACGCGACTACTTCTCTCGAGGACCAAAAACCCTCTGTCCCTTGCCTAATTAACCTTCCCCGCGTCTCCCTACCCTGCATCTCGAGTCTCCCCCATGAACCTACTTTTGTTTATGTTAGTCTACACTCTGCATTCCAATGAACGCAACTTTCTAAGTATACAGTCTGTCCCGAAAGTAACCTATTGAAATAAAATACAGATTTTCATGTATAATTACGGGATTTCCTAATAATGGGGATGACACTAACAAATACTAAAATTAGCTAACTTAATTACTGGAATGTCTTCAGTATTTACCAACGAGATAGCAGAGAATAATTTACATGATAAAACAACTAGAACAAGCACTCTCTGAGATCTCGCCGCTCGAAGGGAAACCTTTTGAATTTTTCTTATATTTTGGGAAAACCTCTTGGGAAAAACCCATTTATCTTTATTAGGAGAAAACCTTCAAGTGAAGTCATCAGTGTCTAAGAACCTAATTCTGTCTTTGCTTTTGGCTATATATTTAGCTAGGCAACCCAACATGCATTCCTAAAGCTTGGTTATGCAACCAAACATACACCGGTTGAGTAGACTGCGATCCCTTTCAATGTCGAGATTAAGTTTACTCTGTGATATTATCTGGAAGTAAACTATAATTTCGTCTTATTATCTCGAAATAATTAATATTTCCGACTTTTATGTCCAAATTAAGTTTACTCTGTGATATTATCTCGAAGTAAATTATAATTTCCTCTTACATGTCGAAAATAAAGTTTACTTTGTAATATTATCTCGAAATAAATTATAATTTTGAGTTATATGTCGAAATAAAAGTAATTTCCGACTTACTATCTGGAAAATAAATAGAATTAATGCATAAGTACAAAATGTGTCCCTTCGTGTTGCTATTTCGAAATTAAAGTTTACTTTGTGATATTATCTCGAAGTAAAGTATAATTTTGTCATAAATGTCGAAATGAAAGTTTACTTCGTAATATTATCTCAAAATAATAATTATTTTCGACTTTTATGACGAAATTAAGTTTACTCTGTGATATTATCTGGAAGTAAACTATAATTTCGTCTTACATTACGAAATTAAAGTTTCCTTTGCAATATTATCTTGAAATAATTATTTCGACTTTTCTGTTGAAATTGGGACACCCTTTGTACGAAGGCGTAGAAGGGACACATTTACAAATTTTCCTTAAATTTAGTGTTGTTGTGACAATAGCACAAAGTTAAATATTGCGTCGTGACGCCAATGCAAAGTTTCATTTTCATACATGTCGCTAATGAGAAGATATATTTTACTTCGCGAAAATAACACAAAGTTATAATATAATTCGTGATAAGAACGCGAATGCATTAATACCATTTTACTTTGTGATACTAAGGCCAAGTTATCGTTTATTTTTTGATACAAACGTGAACGTATATTTATCTTCGTGATAGGAATGCGAACTTAAGTTTTACTTTGTGGCAATATTGCGAAGTTAAATTTAGCTTTGCGACAGTGGCCCAAAGTGAAAGTTTATTTTGTGATACTAACACGAAATTTATTTTAAATCTGATTAAAATGGCAAAATTATTTTTTTTCTCATGTTAACTCCAAGTTATATTTTATTTTCAGGTATTAAGACCAAGTAATATAAGTTCTTATCGCGAAGTAAATTATTACCTTTGTATTATTCTCGTGAAGTAAAATATTAGTGACACGTATTAAAATAAAACTTTGCATTGGCGTCACAACGCTATATTTAACTTTGTGTTATTGTCACGATATATTAAATTTAAAGAAAATTCGTAAATGTGTTCCTTCTATGCCTTTGTACCAGCTCTATTTAAAAGGGCATCATGAAATCGAAAATTTTGTTGGCACCATCTTCATAGGTTTTTCAAGATTTTTCGTTCTAGGTGTTCTGAATCACCTCTGTTTGGTTTGTAGGTCAGTGCTGTGAATTCATCCGTAAATTCAAACGATTCGGTTGAAAATTATTCGACTCCAATGTCGCCACTTAAAGAGAACCGTGTAGTGAGACCTCTGAGTGTTTATTCTGGCTACATAGATCAACAATCGAACAAAACAAACCCTGATATTAGGAAGTCACTGTTTAATGAATTTGATGGATTCAAGACTCCTGTGGCTCCTCCCAGAACAAAACATGAAGAAACGAAGAGAACTGCAGAAAAATTGAAACAGGACGCTCGTGCTAGAGTGAGGTTGTTGTCTAATGAAGAACTGGGTTTGAGTCCGGAAGATAAATTGTTGAAATTGAAAGAGAAGCTGAACAGAAATGACAATATCGACGTTCACATTCAGGATAGTATAGAATCTTTGGTCATGAACAACGAGAAACGTATTTCTCAACTATACAGCAACGACACTTTAAGCAAAAAGCGACAGAGTTCTTTTAAGCGTTCAAAGAGCGGCGAAGAGAAACCGGAGAAGAATAAACAGCCGACGAGGACAAAGTCTGTATCGGAGCTTTCGCACGATGTGAAATTTCTCACTACAGATTCTGAAATTGAAAATAAAGAGAAAATCCAGTTGTACAAATCTGATCCGAATTTACTAACCGATCCGAAGAAACCAAAGAAGAAATCTAAAAATCCGGAAAGGAGGAAGAGCTTCACGAAGATGTTCGCTACTTTGTTTACGAAGAAAGCCGCAAATGGGACGACTTCCAAGAGTTTTCTGTCACGAATTTCTCCAAAATCCAAAGATAAGTCTAAGGTGAGTTTACATATTCCTTTCTTTAATCATTTTAAATGAATTTATCTCATGCTTACGTTAACAAACTTTCATAGCGAGAAATTGACTGAAAAATTGTGTATATTTTGCAGTCTTGCATAAATCTGGACATCGGGGATGCTGTAAGGAGTTTTTTATTTTTATTTTATGTTTATGTTCTGTTCTGGGTAGTGTTTGCATGTGTGTGTCTTTCATTTCGTTGCTTTCACATTTCCCTTTGTTTATTTAGAAGACCTTGTTTTTCTAGCGTTTTCTAATCCTGATAAATGTACTGAAAGTAAAACTGTACAATAAATATGTCTCTATACAGCAGGAAGATGTCCCAACGGAAAGAAGAAAAAGTTTCAGTGAACCGATTGGTCGGTACCGTCCCACTGGAAGAAACGTCTCTCCTCCCCCAGTACCACCCTTACCATCGAATTACCCTGAATCTTCAATCAGAGGTACGTTTATTTTCAGCTTCTCTCCAATAACAACACGCTGATATTTATTTTCGGCTTATTATAAAGCACAAACTGTAGGCATTCGTAGGGAATAGTTTTTCTTTCATTTTTCAACAGCTGGAGATAGTTCTGATGGTGAAAATGGGAGGAGAGAAAAGAATAGTTCGTGCGACACGCTGGATCAATCCGGCGTTTTAGATGGATCTCTCTCGAGTGTAGCCAGCGGGCGTAAGAGCAGCAGGGGTGTACGAAAAGCTCTAAGACAGACCCAACTTAAACGGTAAGATACGATTTATTTTATTTACTCACAAAGTAACGTGCCTGACTGTAGCCGAAATAACAAACTTAACACGAATGTAGTGACCTAACATACTAACTTCTTAGACACCGCATGGCGCAAGAAATACAACGAAAACTCGAAGAGACTGAAGTTAAAACCAAGGAGTTGGAGGAGAGAGGAGTTCTGGTGGAGAAAGCTCTGAGGGGCGAGAGTGCGGGAGGGATGCCGAAAGAGGATTCGGAATTGCTTCAGGAATGGTTCGATCTGATGCGCGATAGAACGGAGTTGAGACGGTACGAAAAGGAGTTGATGGTGCGGGCTCAAGAACTTGAATTGGAGGATCGGCACGCGAGACTGCAGCAGGAGCTCAGGGAAAGACTTGAAAGTAGTAAGTTTTTTGTACAATCAATTATCTAACATCTTAGATAAATAAAAACAGGTTTTCTGAGGGTATTAGACAACTACGAAGCCCTGGAGTTGTCATCGTTGAGTTAAAAATTATTTTTGATGTAATTCCGAGTTGTAAGTCGGAATTCCAAGTTGCAACACAAAATTCCGAGTTGTAAATCAGAATTCTGAGTTGCAACACAGAATTCCGAGTTGTAAGTCGGAATTCTGAGTTGCAAGTCGGAATTCTGAGTTGCAGCATGGAATTACGAGTTGTAAGTCGGAATTCCAACTTACAACTCCGAATTTTGTGTTACAACTCGGAATTCTGTGTTACAACCCGGAATTCCGACTTGCAACGCGGAATTCTGTTACAACTCGAAATTTCGACTTAAAACTCAAAATTGCATCAAAAATAATTTTTAACTCAACGATGACAGCTCTGAGTTGTAAGTCGGAATTCCGTGTTGCAACACAGAATTATGAGTTGTAACACAGAATTCCGAGTTGTAAGTCGGAATTCCAACTTACAACTCGGAATTTTGTGTTACAACTCGGAATTCCGACGTGCAACTCGGAATTCCGACTTACAACTCGAAATTCTGTTTTACAACCCGAAATTCAGACTTACAACTTGGAATTCTGTGTTCGAACTCGGAAATCCAACTTACAACTCGGAATTTTGTGATACGAGTCGGAATTTCGACTCAACGGTGGCAGCTCCAGGGCTTCGTAGATAACAGATAATTTTTCAAGTATATTGTCAGGGTAAACAATCCGAAACTTCCAATAATGCGCAAAATCCCTGCTTTTCATTAAATTTGTTTTATTTAGATCGGCACCAGTGCAACAGTTGGGGCTGGTGTGACAACGTGTTGTGTTTAATATAGTGTTCTGTGAACTGCGATTATTTGCAACTCGGAATTCTGTTACAACTCGGAATTTCGACTTACAACCAGAATTACATCAAAAATAATTTTTAACTCAACGATGACAGCTCTGAGTTGTAAGTCTGAATTCCGTGTTGCAACACAGAATTATGAGTTGTAACACAAAATTTCGAGATGTTAGTCGGAATTCCGAGTTGTAAGTCGGAATTCCAACTTACAACTAGGAATTTTGTGTTACAAATCGGAATTTCGACTTACAACTCGAAATTCTGTGTTACAACCCGGAATTCCGACTTACAACTTGGAATTCTGTGTTGGAACTCGGAATTTTGTGTTACGACTCCGAATTCCGACTTGCAAGTCCCTAGATGTCCCACCAATGTTTTGGTTTTTAAACGTTAGTTTTGACAAATTTCTGAGATTTAATAGATAATTCCAAAGCTTTTGATAATCGCATGTACATCTTTTTTTTGCACTCTAATCTTATTCAATGTCGTAAGTTAAACAGAGATAAAGTTACTGGTACCTAGAAGTGTTTATCTTAAAAAGTATAACCACATTCAGATTTTCGCCGCAAAATTGTATCATCTAAAATGCGACCTACGATGGCAAGCATGCCAATGTACTTTTTCTTCTAATTTCAGATGAGAATAAAACCGAAGAAAGCCTAAAAGTTGAAAGTCATATAATAAACGAGATGATGGAGATCGTAGCAAAGCGCGATTCGTTGATAGCTGTATTGGAGGAAGATCGCATAAGGTGGTCCTTTTACTAGCCCTGATTTAACAGCATTTAAAGCAAGACATATTTACAGGGGTCGTATGTGTCATAATTTCATAAAAAAATCTAATTTTGTCAAGCCACCGTCTCGTTTGTAGCGACACCGTATTAAGACGTTGCGGTGTTTAGTACCACTTCCTAGGAAATTATTATAATTACTACGCAATGGAAACGCTTTCTTTGAGATCTTCTGCTGCTATATTACGGCCGCTTTCTTAGGAAACCGTACGTACATGGAGACAAATTAGGATTGTTTCAAAGCCATCTTAGATGGGGTAGCAGTCTGAAACGTCTCGTAGTACAAAAAATCTGGATTTAGTTCTATAATTCAATGCCTGGCGGGGTATTTGCCCGAGGAGTAGTTGTTCGAACGGTCCAGTGCCACTAATTAATACTAGATAATTACTCAAAGTAGTTGTCACTTGCTGATATCTGTCCAGAGTGCGGCAGCATATATAGCAAGCTAAATTGCATGGTTTGAGTGTGTGGGGGAGAGCACCGTACTGATGAGTCCCAGAAGGACGAAACCAGTTGGTCTGCGGTTTTCCATACACATTCAAAACATGCAATATTTGAACAAAGACCTGCTTAAAAGCACGTACGTACATGGAGACAAATTAGGATTGTTTCAAAGCCATCTTAGATGGGGTAGCAGTCTGAAACGTCTCGTAGTACAAAAAATCTGGATTTAGTTCTATAATTCAATGCCTGGCGGGGTATTTGCCCGAGGAGTAGTTGTTCGAACGGTCCAGTGCCACTAATTAATACTAGATAATTACTCAAAGTAGTTGTCACTTGCTGATATCTGTCCAGAGTGCGGCAGCATATATAGCAAGCTAAATTGCATGGTTTGAGTGTGTGGGGGAGAGCACCGTACTGATGAGTCCCAGAAGGACGAAACCAGTTGGTCTGCGGTTTTCCATACACATTCAAAACATGCAATATTTGAACAGAAACCGTAGCTTAATAGAACGTGTCCGCCGCAGTCCGCTGTACGACCCCTGTATTTAATTTTTGCAAAAACGTCTAAAATATTTCTAATAAACTATTTTGCATGGTATTTGTAGAGTTTGCACGCCTTGTTCTAGCGTTTTGTTTAATTTTCGAAATGTGCCTAGGTACATCCTTTTTGTAATTTTGAAGTCGCGTAAATACAGGAGATATTTTTTAATATTTCCTAGGTGATGAAAATCTGGATGCCAAATTTTTGCTAATTAAACCGGTTTTTTGATGAATTTTTTTAACAGGTATTCTGAAGAGGATAGAGACTTTGAAGAAAAGATGCTTTCGAAAGGTCTGAAATTAACCCCGGTAAAGAAACCGCAAGGGGACAAATAAGCGAGTGTTTTTTTTTTCGTTGGGAACATTTTGAAATCTAGTAACGTTCGGTGCACTGTTATTTATTTAAATTCCTTGCATGCTTGTAGATAACGGATTTAGACAGGGTATTTAGGACAAAAACGATGCGGCGGATTTATTATTTTTGTGCAATTTACGTTTTTAAGCTCAGTCTGGACTGTATGCTTTGGCGGGACATGGTCTGCCCTTTGGTGGCTTCTTGATCCACCTCTCTCTAGGCACTTTCAGTTATACAGGTGTCCTAATAGCGCGGCGGCAACTACCATGCGGTCCAGAATTTGTAACGGCTAGTTCAAAAAAATGCAATATTTTACGAAGTTGAATTCTTTAGAGATAGTATTGAGATTTGTCTTTCAAGATGGATAATGTCTGAGAGATACCTTGGGTACGGTCTTGCTTTCGGGTGCACGTGAATTTGAATTCGGGCCTAGTTTTCAAAATGCCCTGAAGAGATATTTATTATATTATTATTTGATTATAAGGAGAAGCTTCGAACAATTATTTAAGTGGTAGTCATAAATGTATAGGTTTCAATATACTAGTCCTTATTTTAAATGAGTATTTTTGTATTTCTTTTGGTTAGTTTAGTTTTTGTTTCGATATTTTTTTGGAAATAATCGTGAGAAATGTGATCGTGTATTGTATTTTTTGACGAGGAATTGTAATTATTGTACAGATAATTATTTTGCGAATGCATTATTAAGTGTTGTCTTTTAGCGTGAACTTAATAAAATGCTTTTATACATTGACTCGAGTTTTTTTTTAATCAGTCTTATTTCATCCATTCCTGGACACGACGACAAAAGAAGCTTTAAGAACCATCCAGGTAAGTGATTATTTTTTGTATTGAAACTTTATTGCCCCTTTTGACCAAGTAAGTCCAGATAGGCATTTTCGGATGCAATGCTTGCCATGCGGGCCTCTGGAATACACATTGCGTATTTCAGTATGCAGGGATTTAATACTTTTTTGTACCCATTGTCGGACAGTATAAAAGCAAGACCGTTTAAACAGGAAAAATTTTTCGTCCCTAGAAAAAAGGACAGAAAGGGAGGACGAAATCGCGTTTTCAGAAAAAGCGACATATCCGGAGAACGGAAAGAGATAATCGAATTTTGTTTTCACCGATCTGCTTGGCGCACCGACCTGCTTCAGATAGACTGCTCTCCGCTAAAAGGATTCTCGCCTGGGACGTACAGGACCTTCGAGAAGGAACATTCAAAGACCGACAAAATGCTCATGGAGCGATTTACGGTATTCTACTACGAAAATTCGAGATCAGCGGAAATTTCTAAATCAATGGCACTTGGTTCATCTCGCCAGCTCCAACAGGAGCCGATATAGTGCAAAAGTAGGCCCGAAAGTTCAGAAAAACCGCCATTTTGGAAAAAATTAAAAGTCCATAATGGTTCGACACTCCGAGAACCAATTTTCGTCGCCTTCTGCGCAAGTGGACAAACTTGTTGAGTACCTCTGCAGTCAGGAGTGTCGGCTGTCGGATTCTTTTTGATTTGTGACTGCATTTTTGACAGCAACGTCAATTGATTCCAGTTTTTCGTTAATATAAAGTGTTTGAATACGAAAAGGTTCTTGTATGAACTATTTTGGTTTTTACATAATGCCCAAATAGGTGTCAACTGCAAAAGGGCTAATTTCCAGGTTTCTTGAAGTTTCAATTTCAAAGTTTATGATCTGGTGACAAATTTTCAATTTCTGTTCCAAATACAATTTAAATTGTAATTTAGGCTTTCAGGTATGTAATTTTTTTATTTTCCCATCATTTATTCTCACGTTGGAGCGAAACAACATTCAAATTCAACCAAAAATTTTGATCTTCCACAAAGTTTGACAGCAAATTCTTACTATGCCGTTGCTCTAGTGTCGTTGACGGCTGACGGCAACCGGCGATTTTAGAAAAATAGTGTAGTTTGCGACAAAACACCTCAGAGTTCCACATACTGACGTCAGTATGTCCCATACCAGGGGTCACCAAAAGCTGCGTAATGGCCAACCACCGTTTATACTAAACCAAGGTTATCGCCTACTAGCTTCTAACGCCAACGGTCTCGGTGGGTGTGCGAGTATCGTACAGAACTGCCATTTTGTTCTCCTACGGCTAGACGAGTTCTGATCCCGTAGGGGTTTGGTGTATATATTTTGCTTGTTTTTACATCATCTTCTTTCCAAAAAATGCGTGTGTCTGGTGCGAGGACAACTAAATGGTCTGTTTCAAGAATGCGTCCTCTGAGCTTTAGTTTTTTACGCCTCCAAAATGCAAATTATGTTGACATTCTGTAATGCGCATGCCCGACCATGTTAAACCAAAATTTCAGGGGACCGTCGGCCGGAGTAGTAGTCACTCCCATTAAAAAATGGGAATGACTACTGCTGCTCCGTCCGATCTCTGACCGTCAGTCGCCTAAAATTTTGTTCGAACACGGTCGGGCATGTGCATTATAGAGTCAACACATTTTGCATTTTGAAAGTGTAAAAAAAACTAAAGCTGAGAACGCATTTTTGAAACAGACCATTTAGCTGTCCTCGCATTTTTTGGAAAAAATATTATGTAGAAACAAGCAAAATAAGTCAACTTTTGTACCTACACCTAGGAGAGGAGGACAAGACGGCAACTCTGTACGATACCCGAACACCCACCGAGATTATTAGCGGTGGTTTTCTATACTTGGGCCGCCCAACAGACGGAGTGATCACCCTGCAAGAACGTGCTCTAGGCGGGACCACTATCAATTTAGGACAACCGAACCGCAGTGATGCGCTTTCTTTAGACCCAACGAAGTCGCATCACTCCAATTTGGTCGTCATAAATTACTATTGACCCCGCTATAGCACGTTCTTGCAGGATGATCACTCCGTCTGTTCGGCGGCCCAAGTATAACGAACTTATACGTCATTTTACTGATATTGTATAATGCGCACGTCCGACCGTCTTGGAACAAAATTTAAAGTAATCGTCGGACGGATAGGGATGCTAATGATACATCGATACTTCTGAAGTATCGATACTTTCAACAGAAAAGTATACCTTACATGCGATCATTGAACTACGACCAGGGGAACTGGAATGGTGGCTGCACGTTATAAAAGTGACGCCTATCGATTTTATGCAACCCGCTACGCGAAGGGGTATCCATCCTTTTCTAGTGCGTGAAAAGGTCATCAAGCGTCTCACTCGTCTCAGGTATTATTAGAATTTTACAGGTAACGCGCGATCGGGAACTGATTTCGATCTAATGCTAAATTTTTATCGAATCTTGGAAAGTAAGAGAGCTATGCAAACAAATTTAATTAATATTGTATTAATACTTACACGTATAAAAATTAATTTTCGGATGTTTTATTCTTGAAAATAAATTACAATTGCAAAAAATTTACTTACGATTATGTTTATTACCTATTTGAATTTCGTGTAGTTCATCAAATAAAAATTAAATTAAATGTACTTATAATTCCAAACATAAACAAAAAACACTAACTGTCAGCTGTCAGTGAACACTGGTGAAATGCGAGAGGGACTGAAATAGATACGCCTACGATTATCTGTTCTTTTCTAGCTTCCGCGTCTGCCGTATTGATATATCTGCCGTAGCCATTCCAGTTGCTTTGCGTACATTTCAATGCATGCGATACTTGTCTGGTATCGATACTTTTAGAGCGGTATCGAATAAACGATACCTGCTGTAGCAACTTCCTTGCTACCGGAAAGGTTGTTCTCAAAAGCTGGAATGACTATAACAATCTTGTAACCAAAGACGTCTAGAATGAACCTAGTGTCCTTATGGAACAGCTGATTTTGTTTTGAAGCCTACACGTTCGTCGGCCAGCGGGTCGTGGGGATCGTTGTTTATTATTTATTATATTCAAGCAACAGACCAGGCGAATGTTCCGCGATATTCTGTTTCCGCGGCGGTACCTGTTCACTACACAACTGGTCGGCTGTTTTGTTTTGCCTTTTCCACACACAAACGCTTAGATTGTGAATATTCACCCTGCTTCAATCGAAAATGTAAATAGCTAAGTCCCCTCAATAAGTCTTTGCTTGTAACCGTCTTTTGGGAAAAAGGTTGTTTAAGTTGTGACACAGTAATAATTAAAATCATTCTTCTTCTTTTATAGCAGGTACTTAGAAATATCAACTTAGACAACCTTTTTCCAAAAGACTGTTACGAGATTTATTTATACAGTCATTCCAGCTTCTGTGCCCCAAATTTATTTTTGTTTAAATTTTGGTTTGTAGTCAGAGTTGACGAGTTGAGACATGTTTTATTTACTGAAAGCTGTAAGTAAAATAAAATAAGGTTAGCAATAGGGAAGTATTAGAAAGAGTTGGGGAAAAGCGAAAGCTATGGAAGACAATAAAGAGTAGGAGAGATAGGATGGTAGGACACCTTCTAAGACACGAAGGAATAGTTCGCGACATACTAGAGTCAGAGATAGGAATGAAAAGAGGTAGGGGTAGGCCTAGATTAGACTACTGCTCTCAAATAGTTAGGGATGTAGGATGTTCTACTTTTAGGGAAATGCGTAGGTTAGCTCAGGATAGAAAAGAATGGAGGTACGCGTCCAACCAGTCTTCGGACTGAGAACCTTATGATGATGACTTTCTTTTTGCGTTTTACGTTCTCACAAAACAACCGCAGTGGGCATTTTCCATTTTACAAAACCGATACCGATACTCGAAGGTATCGATACTTTCTTGTGAAGTATAGGGAGGTCGATCGATACTTAATGCCAAAGGTATCAAATGATACTGGTATCGATACTTTCGTTCGATACTAGCCTCCCTACGGACGGAGCAGTAGTCACTGCCATTAAAAAATTTTTGTATTTCAAATTCAACGACCCATATTTCTCAACTTTGAAGCTAGGAAGGCTGTAAATTTTAACTTCTGAAATAGATTTTCATAAAAAGTTTGTGCAGGTAATCTTATCACACCAGAGAAATGGACCACATAAGTGGCGCGTCACAAACGTCAGATTTTCATTTCAAACAAAACAAAGCCACGTGCTTTCTGACGTTTTAACCTAACCTCTGAAATATAATTATAGTCGTTTTTACACGTAAGTCCAACACACAAATTGAAAATAAACTGTTTTCACTGCAAAACGTCTATAATTATATTGGAAAAACTAGTTTGAGACGTTGTAAATAATATCGATAAACGTCAAATGGCACGTGCTTTTGTTTTATTTGGAATGAAAATCTGACGTATGACGAAGGCACTTATGTCCCCTATTCAGTTTGAGTGTAATTGTGCTTATTTACGTGAACTAAACAACACATTCATCCTCAGCCTTAAAATTCAATAAAAACTTAGAAAAAACTATTAAATATATTTATTAAAAATCTCTTAAAAATGTACAAATAGTGAGTGTCGACAGATAAAAATGCTAAAGGCACATTTTTAACATAACGCAATGGCACAAAATTAGTGCATACCATACTGAACAAGAAGAAAAAAAAAAGAAACAAAAATAAAAATGAAATTGAAATTGAAAGAAAACTGACACAATAATGAATTAAAAAGAACAATTTTAGATTCTTTTATTACTAATATACATTTCTATAAGTTACTAAAAAATTTATCACAGACCAACTGGGCAAGAAAATATCTAGGATTGGCTTATTTTCCGTCTTTATCCTCTATATGTAGCTCACCCATACTTTTTAATATATGAATCTAAATATATACAAAACAATTTTTTTATAGAAACATAAAAAATTATATATATGTACAAAATTATGCCATGCATTTCAACTGAATGGCACATTCTTATTATTGTCGCAATGACAGTACAACACTTAAGAAACTAACCTTATACACTAGTTAAGTTAACAGTTAAAATGATCCCTCGACACAGCCTGACCTCGACAAAAGTACATCGGCCCTTGGTTGGAAATTCATATCCAAAAATATCAAAAAGTTCATAGTACCTATTAATAGTACCCAATAAGTATTTGTATAAAAACTCAGCACCCATTTTAAATTTGGAATGTTCCTAAGCTACACGAGCCAAATTTTGTCAAACATTGCTGAGTACGGAAATGAGTGCTGAAGAACTGAGATCAAATTCCAGATTATTAAGAATTTCAAACCGTTGTTTCGCCCCCTTTACGCTGCAAGGGCTGCAATTCTCTCTGCAATCTATCGAAATCATTATAGTACTCGTGATCAGACTCTTCTTCGGAACTTCTCGGCGGCTGTGTCGCGGTCGCATTGTCCCCGTTATTGGAAGTGCTTGCTTGTACTAATTCTGAAACTGTGGGAATACCTAATGTTTGACTCGGCCCGTCGCCCATCAGATATTCCGGATTGTCTATGTTTGTTTTGTAAAATTCGTAATTTCTATATATATTTGGATTTGAACCGTTCTTTGAATCTATTAAGTCTACGTAAGTAGTTCCCACTTGCGATTGCTGGGGAGAAGGCATCAGGTAATCGTCTTCGTCCACCGGCAATTCCAACTTTAATGTACCTACTTGCGCTTGTGCCCTACCGGAGTCATACTCATCGGACCCCATATCGCTCCTACTCTTAATGGGATCTCCGCAGTATCTCATACTTGAACCATCAGAGGTCGACATACTCTTCATGCTATTCGGATCTAATCCGTGGGATTGAGCATACCTCAACCGCTCTTGATTCCAGTTATGTTGATTTTGCGGGGCACAACTACCGTCTGATGTCATCTGAGAACCAGACGGCCAGAACTTCACTGGTGTCGGTGGCGGAGACACTGAAGAAATAGAACTTAAAGTGGAGGGTGGAAGCGGGGCTCTCGATTTTGGTTGCAGGTACTCGTCACCTTCTGATTGCATTTCAGAATTTTCTATTGAGGACATCGTGGTTCTAGGGCCTTCTCGATCATCCTAAGAAGAAATTACCGAGTCAGTTTTCATTGCAGACATAGTTATTAAGACTTATGAAACTAGAGAAATATGTTGGTTGGTCCCTCACAAATTTATTGGAATAAGAAATTACTAAACTTAAATCTCTGACCTTTAAGCTTCATAACTTTCCTTCCCCAAAATTATACCCAATCAATGGAGTCGTTGCACTAAATAGAAAATCGATATAATTTGATAGAAATAAGTAACTAGGTGTTTATTGGCCCTCTGGGTTACATTTATTTACTCACCAGTAGCCCAAAATTTAAACAATGGCGATTTTAGCAACAAGCGCGCCTTCAGAGAATTAAACAGAAACACGTGCTGCCCCGGTTACGTCATTAGCTTAGAGGCGCTTGTGATTGGTCATCTGAATTGATGTTTTGATACCCAGAAAGCTAACGTTACGTGGAGTTTGAGACGGTAAAGTAGGGATCAATTCTAGGGTCTGTTTTAAAAAAGTTATCGTCAGCAACGTGGTCTGAACCTCAGTGATTTTCTATTAGAAAATCACTGCTGAACCTAAACGGAGAACGGCGCGCGCATCATGATCATTTATGACCTCCTGATACTACGGGCAAGTGTTAGGAATAATCAGAATTTGACATTTGGAAATTTATTTATATTTGTATTGAGTCTGTATGTATAAAAATAAATAGTTCTCTGTTGTTTATTTATGTGTTCTTATTCATATTTATTGTGTCAATTAGTATATTTGTGTATGGAAAATACAGCAAGGTTTCGTTAAAGCCGATTCAGACAATTTATGGGTAGTTAGTTATTTGGGAACTAGACGAACTGAAAAACAACACTCGGCACTATCTGTCAAACGACTAGACTGCCATGATTGGTTATTTAATTTAGTTTGTGTTTAACAAACAACGGTTGTACTTTCCGGCTAATATCGACAATTCTCGGCATTGCCCCGGATACGTCATCATTTAAAAGGTTTAAAGGGCCAGCGTCTTAACTTTGATGCTGATTTAGATGCCTAAAACGTTCGCTATGAGAAAAATGTAAAAAATACGGGTCAAATACTTTACAACAATCTTCGGGAAAATATGGTTTTTAAAAATTGTGTAACGATCCCAATGTTTCTCATTTTGGGCAATGATTGTGGACGATATCTGATAAACATCCACATTTAGTATTGAGCAAGTGAAATGTAACAAATCAAAAGGTTCTCTCCTTGACGGTGATTGATCCAAAGCTCAGAAGTATTTCTGGACAATTCTTTACATTGGTTATAGGTTTGAGCTTTAAGAGATCAGCAACCATTACAGAAAAGGCAAAAATGACCCACTGTATTGATGTAGTGGTGGCAAAACCAATCATATATCCTTAGGCTTCTCTTGTGTGATGGTAGAAAACGAACACCAAGGAATGTCAAAAAGCCCTAAGCAGGGTACAAAGAGTAGCCTGACTATGAATTTCATGGGAAATGTCTACTATGCCCAAGGCAGCAATGGAGACACCACTGGACCAACCGCCTCTCCACTTAGTGGTGAAGGTGGTGTCCCTCAAGGGAGCTACAAACTAGAGAAAACTTCAGGGGAAGGAAGATCAGAAGAAGGCCACTGTGCCATCTTTGGAGAATTAGCAAGAAACCTTCCGAAATAACCATTACAAAAAGGGAAGACTGGGAAAGTGCACACTCAATCCCTGATCTAAGGAGTTGTCTGTTACACGAATGGCTCCAGAGGAGGTTGGAGCTGGACTAGGCGACAGAATTTCAGACAGAGATACGATGAGCCATTTTAGCTTGTGCTAGAACGCTATTAGAGAGGGACTACAGTGGCAGACATATCTCCATTGTGACAGTCAGGCTTGGGTATGCAGACAACAATGTAAAACTTATGGAGGACTCCAGGGTTATTCCAATAAAGTAGGCAACCTGGAGGCAGACAAACTTGGCAGAAGAGCCAACAAGTGGAATAACATGAAGCAGCCAAGTAGGAATGGCACCAGACAATTTGGTGAGAAGCACCAGGCATGAGACAGGCTCCAAAGTCCAAATCTTCTCAAACTCAGCCGAGAAGATATGAGGATTCAAACAGGAACACAGAGAAGAGGATGAAACACCACTCTATCTCATGTGCCGCTGCGAGGCTTATACAGTATATCGACGAATAACTGTTGGGTCGGAAAAAATGGACCAATTCAAACTGAGAAGCTGGGGACACAATAGATCACAGGTCGCAGTGTAGGAGCCAAGCAAGCATGGAACTACTCTATGCAATGATAATAATAAAGCTATATTCTAAGTATTTTATGATGCACAATATCTGTCTAAAAGAAGCATTTCGAATTTCTCTCATCCACGATTTGCAAGTGAATGATATATTTACATTTGCCGGACCAACGAACACGAAAACTGTTTTACATTACTTTTTATGGAAATATATTACCTGAGTGGAGAAGTTCGGCAGTCTCATGAACTGATCCCCGGGAATGGCCAAATATCGTCCGGGATCCCTCGCCATTTTCGAGAAATCGTCTGCTAGTTCCTTGAAGCCGGGCCGACTCTCAGCATCCAACATCCAGCATTTAATCATAATCATATACACATCTATACTACAAATGGTCGGTTGGGGTAAACGTTCCCCTTTTTCCAACAGTTCCGGAACTTCGCGCGCGGGTACATTGTCATATGGCCGGCCACCATATGTGAGAAGTTCCCAAACAGTAACACCGAATGCCCAAACATCGGATTTATGCGTGAAAATCCTGTGTTGAATGCACTCTAACGCCAACCATTTAATAGGCATTTTACCACCGGCCGCTTTATACTCTTCTTCGTTAATGTCTAACAGTTTCGCTAGTCCAAAGTCTGTTATTTTAACACACGCGGGGGTTTGCACAAGAACGTTGCGCGCTGCTAAGTCTCTATGCACCAAACGCTTTTCTTCTAAGTACGCCATTCCTCTTGCGATTTGCGTACACCAGTTTAATAAAGATTTCGATCCAATTTTATCGTGATTTTTACGTACGAAATCCAACAAACACCCAAGAGGCATCAACTGGGTTACCAACATCATCTGCGAAGTCATGCAAACAGCTAGTAGTTGTAATAGATTCGGGTGATCGACACTAGCCATGATGTAAGCTTCTCCAAGAAATTCCTTACTGGAGTTTGCTCCCGTATCTTCCCTTAATACTTTAATGGCCACTGGGATTTTTGTACTTTCTCCTTCAGGTACCCAAACTCCTTTATACACCGTTCCGAACGCTCCATATCCCAAGATACCGCCACGTCTCATCTCCGTTTCTTTTATTATCCTCAGTTGCGCGACATTAGGAAGAACGTTTGAGGGTCTCAGTGGTTCATTGTCTTCGAGACCAGTTAAAGCTAGTGTCATTTTCAAAGTATTTTCTTTTACTTTGACTTTCTTGCAATAATAGCAAATGCTTAAAATGAGACCAATACCGAATAGTATGAATGCGGACACGACTACATAGATGATTATCACAGGTGTGTTTGGAGGTAATGCACCGATGCTTTCCAAGGCAGATTCAACGGTGCAATAAGATTCTGAATTATACTGGGAGAAAACCCTTTTGGGGTATTCCGGTGGGCAAGTTGTGGCACAAATGAAGGAACCGTTGTTTGCTGGATCACCGTCTTGAAATACTTTCAGTTTTTCACAACTTATGCAGTTCTCAGGGCCAGGGCCTGTACAACCTTTACACTCTTCATGACATGGAAGACATTCCTGAGTACTGTCATCAGGATAGTGATCCATGAGGCACTCGTCTTCACACTGCTCTCCTTTTCGATAGTTCGTACATTGTTGGCAATTGAGCATATGAAAACCATAACCAGTGCACTTCTTGCATCTCGGATGGCATTTCCTACAAATCGCTTTCCCCGCCAGAGGTTTCAAAAACTCCTGATCTTGCGGTCTCACCCACTCGAAAAAATACCCATCGGGACACGCTTCATCCTTTTGCAGGCAAACATCAACAGTTGCATTTTCATTCAGAATTGCTTTGTGGCAAGAATTGCAGCCACCCAAACCAACGGTGTTCTTAGAACCGGTACAACCGTCCACACAGTTTTGGTGACAATCTTGACATTCACCTTTCTCGTAGTACTTGTTCATGGGACACTCGGTGACACAACGGTGACCATCCTTGACATGTCTGCAGGAGAGGCATTTCTCTGGGCCGGGACCAATGCAAGCTAAACACTGTTCATCGCATTCTTTGCACTGAGAGTTTTCCGTTCGGTATAATCTGAAATGAGATCAACAATTAGAATTAAGTTTTTTAGGGTGGATGAAAATGTAGCTTTTGCTTTCATTGCTCACTCATGATTTGAACTAAGACTAATGAGTACAGAAGAATCGATTTTTTCGACAAAATCAAAAATTTCTTCTAAAGTACACTTTCGGCCATATCTCAGGAATGGTGCGTGCTATCGGGTTCGACTATACCTTCTCGGATGCGTTTCTTCAAGGGCTATATTTCGTCGGTCTTGGTGATTTCCTCTAGGATGCACATGAACGGCGCAAAAAATTAAAAACCGAAAAACAGTTCTAAATTTTTTCCGGCGCGAAGGCGCCACCTAAAGTCGCGGAAATGGATCAGACGGAAGCGTCTCGACGTCCCCGATATATGTTTATACTACATCGATTTTTGTATAACCTACCGGTTGCGAGTTATTGGACATTTTATGAAAAAGTTAAAAATCAGAGGCGAAATTGTCGGATAATCCTTCGCCAACCGAGACTTCCTATAACGATCCTGAACTTCACCAACGTGTTCTGGGCATAGAATAGGACTTGTGCATCAAAATCGATTTTTCGAAAAAATTTTCGTTCATTTTCGGTCATATTTCCTGTACGGCACGTGCTACCATTACTGCACACAGAGCCTTCTTCTTGTCATCAATACTGATGTTGGCACAGGAAGCGTGTTATTCCAGGAAGAGAATGGAAACGAGAAGGTTGTGACCTATTTCAGTAAGGAACTGTCTAAATCAGAAAGAAACTACTGTGTCACCAGGAGGGAATTGTTAGCCATAGTAGAGACCGTCGAGTAATTCCACAACAATTCCTTATTAGAACTGACCACGCTTCCTTGAAGTGGTTGTTGCAATTTAAAAACCCGGAGGGTCAGTTGGCCCGCTGAATAGAGAAGCCACAGCAGTACAATATTACCATCCTACACCGGATGGAACGAAAACATGGCCATGCTGATGCGCTTTCTAGAAACCTTGCTCGGAAGATTGCAAGTACTGGGTAAAGCAAGAGAAGAAAGAGCACATACAGCCAGTCAGATGCCTTAGAACCAAAATACAGGTCGATGAAGAACACGTACAGACCTGGAGAGACGCTCAACAGAATGATAAGATCGTAGAGTCGCTGAGATGAAAGGAAGCAGGAAGAAAGCCGGATTGGGCAGAAGTGTCCGACAAAAGTGTTGTCCTGAAGTCGTACTTGGCCCAATGCAATTCTCTTGTGGTCGAAGACGGTCTGTTGAAGAGAATGTGGAAGAGTACTGACGGAAGGGAGAGAAAACCGCAAGTCGTGGTACCGAAGGAGAAGATTCCGGAAGTCTTGGCAGAGGCTCGTAATGGAGCGAGTGGAGGGCACTTAGGTGTCAATAAGACGACGCTCAAGATTGGACTATCGAATGGGCATAATAAACTGGTGCAGGAAATGTGAAGAATGTGCGTCCAGCAAAGGATCCAAAACAAGGAGCCTCTCATATTATACACCGTTCCAGTGTGGGTGCAGAATTCTTGTTACTGCTAGCAGCCGAATTCCAGAAAGCTGAAAGCAGCATTGTTAATTGTGGCCCGACAATGTAAGGCAGACCGAACTGGGTACCGATCTATCTGAAAACGCAAATGACGAACCAGGGACTTCGCAGTCAGAAGCTAGCTCTCTTACCACTGAGCTACTCGGCCGTTTTTGGCTTGTTTACGTTTGTTTGGACATTTTTGGATTCTGTTTGCCATTTAGAATTCGTCCAGAACAAATAAATTGTCAATGCGCGTGCGGCTAGATTCATGAAACCAAAACCAACTATACAAACATTTGTTTGTACGCGTTACGAATCGTTTTCGGTTTGTCTTAAGGCAAGAAAAGAAAGAGCACATACAGCCAGTCAGATGCCATAGAACCAAAATACAGGTCGATGAAGAACACGTACAGAGACGCACAACAGAATGATAAGAACGTAGAGTCGCTGAGATGAAAGGAAGCAGGAAGAAGGCCGGATTGGGCAGAAGTGTCAGACAAAAGTGTTGTCCTGGAGTCGTACTCGGCCCAATGCAATTCTCTTGTGGTCGAAGACGGTCTGTTGAAGAGAATGTGGAAGAGTACTGGCGGAAGGGAGAGAAAACCGCAAGTCGTGGCACCGAAGGAGAAGATTCCGGAAGTCTTGGCAGAGGCTCGCAATGGAGCGAGTGGAGAGCAATTAGGTGTCCCCACCCATAAAGTGTTGTGCCAGTTCGCTTTTAATATTATGATGTTCACAATGACTAAGCATCATAAACAAACGTGGAAAATCGTGGTTAGTAAGCAAACGACTTAACCAGTGGGTTGGGAAGTGTGAACCTTGTCTTTGTTTCAGTGGTTTTTATTCTGATCACCCCTTCCAATAATTCCTAGTGAAAACTACATAGATTAGTTCACAAAACTTTGTCTAAACACCGATGATGAGCAATGAAAAGCCTCATATAACGATACATACCCTGGTCTAACGGTGCAATTCTGGATGCAGGTACTTCCTAGTCTGTAATTGGCGCAACTCAAGCATTCGTTGTTTCCAGCCCCCCAGCAACCATCCCTGCTACACTGTTCATCACAAACCAACCCTTCAGCCTTACATCTGGTCGGTGAACTATTGTTCGAAAGCACTTGCGACTGATCCTTATACTTCTGCAAAATCTTGCTCCAATTGATATTCTCGGCGAAACAAAGATGATTGTTTTCTAAAATAGCAATAGATCCGGAGTTTATCCTCTTTAACGATCTCAACCCTAACGATTGCAAGGAAGTTTTCACTATGAATAAAGAAGATGCAAATTCGTGCGTATTCCTTCCTCCAATGACTTCCAAATTACGGAAATACGAGAGATTTTTAAAGTCAGGATGCGAAGCTTGTACATCGATAAAACCCGTGATTTCTTTAAGGGTACTGAAGACTTCCAAACGATCCGGGTGCATAGGAGGATATCGTTCACCAAAAGTATAATTTTGGTATATGTGTTGGAATCCTTTGAACGAATTTTCAAGTATATGGATGTATCCTTCGATAATAGTGCAGCCTTTAAAAGTATCTATATTCCCTGAATGGATCAAAGTGTTTCCTACACAAGTTTTCGGGCAAGGTCCATCGCAAGGTACGCATTCTCCATTTACATATTTCTTGTTGATAGGACAACTTCTTACGCAAGCTCCGTTGTCTCTCAGTAAATGCTCCGGGCAGTTCTTCACGCAAGTAGCCCCGTAGGCGTATTTTCCGTTAGGGTTGGGTTCCCAGGAGTACGTAGTGGGGTTGTAAATTTGCATCGAAGGGCATTCTTGCGTACAAACACCGTCGTCATAAAAATTCTTGCAAGCAATACAATCACTTTGTTTAGGACCGTTGCAACCACCGGCACAGAACAAATGGCAACACTCCCGTGGGTTTGGACCGAAACATCTACCCCCTGAGCACTGGGGACTGCAATATTCTTTGGAGAACTTTTGGCAATTTTCCGCACCTTCTCCCCAACACCCTTTCTTGCAACTATCATGGCACGGGGGACAATCCCTTTCTGCTGTGGTGAAGTTGTACATGTAGACGTATCTACCATTAGGACCAGATATAATTTCTTTCCAATCTATCGTTTGCACGTGACAAAGATTATAGTTACTCAAAAGGCCAATGTTTCCATTAAGTACATCTCTAAGTGCTGGCAATTCCAAAGTAAACATCTGACACAAAGTAACCAACAAAGCAAAAGGCTCTTCGTCTGTGATCGACTGGAACAACGTCCTCCCTCGTATGATTTGAAGTCTCGGAAGCACAACTCTCTTGACGTCCACTCGAGATATCAGCACATAACCAGTGACTTCGCGAATGTACTGGAGGAAGCTAAGATCCAAATTTTCGTCTTGCAGCCAAGTGATTTCGAGATTGCCGTCTACGTATGTGCAGTTCGTGTAACGATCTCTCAGGTTCCTGTAGTGGTGCTCCTTGTTGGACGGTACCGACATGCGACCATTGGTGCCAATGCATACTGAAAACAAAAAAAAGGACGCGTCAGTATAAATGCAACAGAGCAGTTTTGGGTTATTTGCTAAAAGCCGAGAGTGCCATGGACATAAAATTACCCAATCGCGTTAGCTTATGACGCGTCACGCGGTCAAAACTACAAATATAGCAAGTTTAACAACCGTATTGACTTTTAAATGATTACGGCGTTAGGTAATCTTGTTATGGATAAAAATCAGGAGCAAATAACTAGATATGGCATTATAACTATACGTCACAAACTGATTTTAATAATCGACTCGTTCGCCCACGACCCACTACAATGATCAGCATGCGTGAAATGTGTCTATGCTTTCCTCGAAATAATTTATCGTCCTGTAAAAATTATCCACGTATTTAGCACAAAGAATTGTTGGATATTCTACATTATACGCGGCGAATTAAGAAAAATTATTGAAAAAGTCCGGTCACTCGGGAAGCAGATATAGGGAATGTTCATAAAGCTCGTTTGAAGCTTTCTTCCTTCAGAAAACTAAAAATATATATAAAAGATTAATTTTTCGAATATTTCAATTATTTTTCCGTTTTCACCATCGTAATTCACGTAAAAATACTTCAAAATTGTTCATAATCGAAGTCGTACCTATAGTACCATTAATTATAAAGTTAGCAACTAATAGACTGTACAATATATAGAAAGCAACCACTCTACATGGTAAGGACATAAGTATACTTCAATATAGTGTTGATAATGAAAAAGTCACACTAACCAAAATATCCAAAATCAACTAAAAAATCCTTAAAATCACACCATCAAGAAAAGATATACAATAATAAAAAAACAAAGTAATGTTTGGAATATTTTTATTTCAAATAGGGTCAGTTTATTGGTCGCTGATCATTGTCAATGGTTTCACGTTGCTTCAGGAGACAATCCGGTTTAAAGGACCAATATTTACAAGGCTTTCGCTCTTGATAAACGATTTGTAGCGTACAGCACCTGGGAAAGCGGTGATAACGCACGTCACATGGGGATTGAAAAAAAAGATACGACGGTGTCGAGTATAGAACTGAATTCTTTATTATTGGGTTTACAGGAAATAAGGTACATAAATTTACATGACGCGTAATCTAGTTAATTGTAACAGACAAGGTTACTATTATGAGTGTACACACAATGCGATATTCATGTGCTGAGAAAGCATAGCGTAATTCCTTGTTTATAATAAAATGTTAAACATATTGGTCCTTCGAGACGGATTATCTGATAAAGCAATGTGTAACCATTGGCAATCTTTATAAAAAACTATTATTTTTAGTCATTTTTTTCAATTATTTTCTTGCCGAAACAATTATTGTCGTTTTTGCTCAAACAGTCTCGTCTCTCTTCGAATTGGAGAAAAAGACAACGCCGCAAGAAAGAAGTATAGGTAGTATATAAGTGGAGCATGAACCTGCGTGTCTTGTCTGCCGGTTTTACTTTCTTGCAACAAGCAACACAATGGGCGCCTCTCTACGCAACAGAATAGGTCGTACAGTTGCGAGAGAAGTTTTTGCGTCTCGACTTTTATAGCCCCGATTGCTTGAGAGCACCAATTAACATTGCAGTGGAAGATGGTACTACCAATTTAATGAAATGCCGAGCAAATTATCTCGTTCCAAATTGCTTGTAAGAAAGTTTTTGCCTTTTTTTGCTTGCGCTACTGTCAAAACCTGGGATGAAACCGACAGTGGTGGAGAAAAACCAGTGTTGCACAACCTGGAAATTCAATTTCATAAAACTCTCCGAGATTGAATTTTAAATCACATTTCGAGTAGTTACGCGAACCAAAAAACTCCCATGGGATGTATAATTAATAATAAAATATGGAATGTAGGTACGCTATACCGGCAATTATAAAAGACCGTACATGATAACAAAAGCAGCAGTAAAATATAACGATTAATGGTGACTTGCGATATGGCGTTGATTAGTTTCTTTGTGTTGGAACAAATGAACCGAACAAAAATGCGACTTAACCTCACATGTACTGATGAAGAAAAGAAAAATCACGGTAGCCACGAGAAAGAGGAGGATACCAACTTGCGGTGCGGCACTTCTTGTGAAATTAAGCAGGCATTGTGATGAATCTTGATATACCTACCTTCATGTGCCCCGAATTACACTGCCTTAAAGCTTTGAGCAACACCAATAGTTTGGCTTACCCATATTTACCAACAATAAAATCCAAAACTGTTGAAACGTTGTATGCTATCCCCACTCTATTCGTTAGAACCAAGGCCCGGGGGCGCCCCACCACTCACTCTATCCCCACCCTTATGGTGTCGCATTTTCGTTTCATTGTTGAATGATTTGTCAAGTTTAAATTCTTCTCTAAAGAGAACTAATAAGAAATGATGTTTTTAGTGGATAGATTACTTTTGTTGCTCAGAATGGGGATCTCGAAATTGGTTAGACAGTTGAAAGTGTAGTTACTAGGCGAAACATAAGAGCTGATTGCTTCAGTTGTTAACCAAAAGCAAACATTTTACATTTTCTTCATAATAGTGGGTCGTCCGCAGTTCCCAGATGTTCGCGTCGCTTTTAAAAAACATTCTGTTTACACACTTTCTTGAAGAACATTTTGTAGGCGAATTTGACGTGGGTAGCGTCTGCTTAATGGCATTTTTATGCACTATTCGGTTTACAGTGTTAATAGGTTAGTGCTGAATTCGGCTTGAGGAAGCGTATTTGGGCGCCAACAAAAAATTCTTTCGAATAAACAAAGTCTTGGTTATGTTAGCAATCGAATTAATTGTGAAACTTTTGGATATTTTCTGTTGCGCAATTAATATTAAAATAAAATAAATTTGTATACGTATAGGTACCTGCTTTCAAGCTGATAAAGTATGCTTTAATTAAACAGGATTAAGTGACTAAATAAATAAAAATATTTTTGCCAGAAATAATCATGGACAAGCACAAAGTCTCCACACTTGAGATTCCAGCTTAACAAAATGCTTATGGGTCTAGGTCAGACTGCGATCTGACTGACATCACGAATAAAAGAGGAGCTAAGGGATAAAGAGCACAGTGTCAAGAAAGCAGAGCAATTTAAGTTCCTGGGAACGGTAACCAAAAGAGAAGTTTGGGAATGAAAGGTTCTGAGAACTATTTGCGAAGGGATAAAGGAGAAATACAGAAGAAGAACAAACCAGGAATTCGAGTATACAAGGAACCAAACATTGTCCAAAACGTGAGAGGATCAGGGATGAGATAGTTAGGACGTATACAAAAAATGGAAGAGGACAGAACAGCAGGAAGTGGGGCATAAGAACAAGAGAAGAAGTCCCAGGAGAACATGGAAAGAGTGTATGGAAGAGGATCTGGGAATCAGCAATTGGGAAGACAAGGCACAGAACAGACAACCCTCGAAGCGGGTTGTATACATGATGAACACGATTAGGACACGACGATTCTCTATAATACCTAGGTAATCGGATTTATAGAAATTTCAAATTTTGACTACACTCTCCACGAGCTCCTAACTGATTAGTACGTTTTGTTGAACAAAATACACTACATTGTGTCAGCTCATTTACAAGTTGTTGCATTTCAATCCATTTACGCCCAATTTGCAAATTTTGCGAGTGTTAATTTGCTTCAGCCCGACTTTCCCTCAAAAAATACGGAAAGAGAGACGCAAACAATTTGTTCGGTTACTAATTTTCGCGACCGTTTATAAACAAATAAAAAGCTACAACCGGTTCACCACAAATAGCTCGTTTCTTGCAGACCCCATCTCATTTTTAACGGATTTCGTTTGTCATAATATAATGCAGGTATGCTAATGCGTGTTATTGATAAGAGTTTGTTCACGAAAATTATCCGTAATCTCTTCTATTTAGATTGCGTATATAATATATAAAAGAATACTTTAATGGCATGGGAATTGGAATTCTGTTAAAGTCACATGCATGGACGATAATTTTAACATGAAAGTCAGATGACATTTGAGTAGAATTCACGATTGCGTGATAACTCATGAAAATACAACACTACAATTGCTGGGACTTTCTATATTGACCAAGTAGTATCTGTACTTTACCAAGTATGTATTTAGTTCCATTGCTATCGAAAATAGAAAATGCGGTGGCTTCAAGCAAAAAAATTAATAAGAGACAGAATTATAATTGTCAATGTTTTCACTAGTTACCAATTGCCTAAACTCCATTTTCCGTATACAATACACAAGAAATTAAAAAAAATAGACAAAAACGAATAAAAAATTCGAAAGTGCCAAATGTCAAATTCCGATTATTCGTAACATTATTGCTTCCTACATTACCGACTCAAATTCTACAGGTCTTGATGATCGGTCACTAGCAGAGGCAGTAGTTTCGTACTGCGCGGTCGTAACACTCAGTAACAAACCCGAACCACTAAGATCAAAGTGTCCACAGCGGGGTGAAACTACTGTAAATAGATATACTGCGGTATTGCCAACTTTCAAAAAAATCAATCTTGTTAGATTTCTCGGGAAGACTGGGCGTATTTAATATGCCTAATCATCAAAGCATATTAAACACGCCGGTTGACTTTTTAATTTGTGAAACACGAAACTTAATCCTCTTAACTAATGAAAGAATAAAAGGAGGCCAAGAAGAGTCTAAAATCGTGATTTTACGGTCACTTAATTTTACCACCGGGCGACTGGTGGTTCGCCTCATCGGTCTTCTTGGGTTACCACAAAAACTCTTGGAAGATTTTATTATGTTGCCATAAAAATATACGGAGTTCTAAACAAAAGCGCAAATAAAATGGAATGGGGTGCATAAAAGAGGGTATGCGTTAAAATTCCCGTTACGGAACAAGTTTGTGGCGCCGGCTTAAAAGCGACATTGCCTTACCTGGGCTACGGAATCCTGTCGCAATTGCGCTATATCATTAGATTACCTGTTGTGTGTATACAGTTTGTACTTTATGTCCATTTAGGGCAGACCTTGTTTAAGCTCCGTAAGATAAGTGGAATTCAGACGATATGAGAATAGTCGGAACACTAAACTGACCGCCTCGCTAGGCCCGCGATTTTTTTCGATAAATCGATACAGATAACGATATATCGAATAACGATATTTGGAAATATCGATATTTTTATTTCAATATTTCGACATATCGACATATCGATATTTCGATAAATTTTAAATATTGATATTCGATATCGATATGTCGAATAACGGTACTGGAATGTCGATATGTCGAAATATCAATATTTCGATATATTTATATCGATATTCGATATCAAATTTTCAATATCGTACAGGCCTAGCCTCGCCGTCGTTTTTGATGGTGTCACTCTTCCTTAGGAGACACGCAAAATAGGTACCAAAAAATTCGCAGACCTCGCATCTTACGCAAGTATCATAGGCGTATTGAAAATACCGACACAACTGCTCGGTTTCTAAGATGTCCAACAAAAGTGATATGTGCCGTTTCAAGTTGGTATATTATTGATACAATAAAATAAATGATTTGTGACAAGCACAAGGCACATAGTCAAACGTAACAAAATATTAACGCATCCGTTTTGTACAGTTTGGACTTTTATTGCAACGCGATATCCCTCTTAAACGGTACTCGCCCTCGCCGTACCTTAGTTTACATCTGGCGATCTGGCTAGCCGATAGCCGCCTCCATCCAATTTATTAGCGGCCTCGACTGCGCGCGCCGCCAACAGAATCTGTCGCGTGTCGATACATTTTTCGTAAGATGAGTCCCATATACACGAGCCCAGAAGTATTTTCAATACTAAAAATCGTGAACCCTCACACAACAATGGTTCTGCGGCCTCTAATAGCAATACGCTTTTAAATACCTAGAAGACAGGATCAATTTAACGTTAGAACCATGTGTTTAATTTTTGGCCGTGGATAGTAGTCCGCAAGTTACGGATCACTATCATTTGTCATTACGGTTCCGCAAGTTGTGGGCATGCGAACAGGTGTTAAATATTGTGTATCAGCGCATTTTAGACAGACCCTTTACTTGTCATCGCACCAGACACACGCATTTTATGCGAAAAAGATAATGTGGAAACGTGAGAAAAAAATAACGTTTACGGGAGCCGATCCTACCCGGCCCGAGAGTAACAAACCACTAGCTCTCTACGATAACCTACCTACCCACAAACGCTGCTGGGTGGGGATTGAACTAACGAAGTACTTATACGAAAGTATAACGCATAACTTGCGGAACTGTAGTACACTTGATGGGATTCCGTAACTTGCGGACTACTATCCACTGCCTTAATTTGTGGAGGATCTGGCAAAAGAAAAATGAAATCACTTACTTCAATTCAAACTGGTATCGTAGTACTAAATGTTTTATTTGGTTAATTATGTATGTATTGTTTGTCCTTGTTACTATAGGCACGGGTGATTCCACTCGCATAAAAATGCTGCAAGATAGAGAAATGACAATCGTATTATCTCTAGACTGATTTTGTATGAAGACTTATTTGCATACGATGCAAAATACCACAAATTGTGCTACGCAGCGTACATATCAACCAGAAATATAAATTCCCACAAAAATAAAACTGACAGAAATACAAAAAGTACCGATCACTTGTTTTCAACATTTTCTTCTTGGATTCAAGAACACATCTTAGATAATAAAGAAAAGCTGTCATTAAGTACCTGCAGTAACACAAAAATATAATTCTATGTTACGTAATGCAGAAAGATCCCCAATACAATCCGCGAAACTGAAAATGAAATTGTCGAAAAGATTTAAAGGCTCTATTCAATTTATTCGTAGACCAGGTCAGGTCAGGTGATTTGTTGTGTTCTGGCAAAGAACTTTTGACAAAAAAATCAAGCATGTAAATGAGGACGCAAGCTCAACAGACGAATCGTCTGATTTTAATCTGGAAACAACGAGTGATACATTATCAGATTTGCAAATTTATTTCGTGGCTATTACAGAAAGAGAGTTTTGAAAATGCATTGAAAGAAGATTTTAAAGGTGGCATTACAACGCTGTTCTTTTGCAGAGTAACTTGGCCGCGTTCTGTCTCTTTCTGGTGCTCGGTTATTCCCCATAGTCTATCCTTTTCACTCGCACGGCTCGTCCCGTGCACCGAAAGTGAATTTTTGACATCGGCGCATTGAAAGTGTTATAGCGGACTTATTTTTGAAACGCGACCATACATTATTCGAAATCATAACTTCGCTATACCATAAGGAAGTTTTCTATGTAAGGAAAAACAAAATCTATATCGTGAAAAAAAAGTTATCCAGGTTGAAAGTGGAACGTATTGTTACCGATGTGGCGACATATTTTAGATAAGGTGCAATAAAATTAGTTTGGTTTCTTGTATTTACACAAAATTTACACCATTAAAAACGTCAATATTTCTTCAACAATTTAAAAAAAAAACGCAAAGTTCTACGACTTGTAATTTTCGCGTAAGATGCCCGAGTCTCCCGGCGCCGGCGCACGGTGGGATAGATTTACTGCTTTTTCACCCCTAATTTTTTTCGCTACCACCCAAAAAAGTCGTAATTGCCATTTTTAGGTGCCAAAAGACTTGTAGAATCATATGTGAGAGTTTCATCTGGTTATACTTTGGGATCACTCAAAGTTAAAATTTTAGTATTTGCTGAATATCGCTGCACTACGACAGAATCTGTCGCCTGTCGATACATTTTTCGTAAGATGAGTCCCGTATACACGCGCCCAGAAGTATTTTCAATACTAAAATGGATCATAGCCAAACTGGCTGAACTGGCTAAGCAACGCTCAGTCCAAGAAAGTAGACGTAAGGGAGAGGATTGCATTTGTCTTATTATTTCTTCAGTTGAGTATAAAAGCTGTAAAAAAATTGTACTGCATTTGTCTTATTATTTCTTCAGTTGAGTATAAAAGCTGTAAAAAATTGTACAATACACGAGGTTAGAACCATGGTTATCGATTTTCTGTATATGCATGGTATCCAGTGGATCAAGTTAGTTAGAATTGATAATAATTAATAAGATCAGGATGGCTGCTACAGTTTTGGTTACTACCTATTTCAAAATTGAGTTCGAGAAATGGGTAACCGATTTTCTCGATAATTTTCTGTACTCATCTCGACAAATACGCTAAAACTCGTCTAACGTATGTACTTAAAACTGGTAAATATTTAAACAACTGATAAAATGTTATATTGAAGTTAGATAAATACCATTGCTTACCGTAATAACTGCCATCATATGAAACGCAAATCGTCTTGCTTTGAAGAACCGTTGAAAAACTTGGTACCCACTTTTCGATGTTTTTTTTTGATTAATTGACTTCATTTTTAACAGATTATCCCACTTAGTTCTGTTAAAAACTGGTTTTTCTAATAAACAACTTAAACGGCATATTAATTAAGACAATAAATCTCTATGGCAATCGAGGAAATTGTTGGAATCGGTTATTAGGTAAAATAATTTACTAAAACGTTTTTAGGTGGACCAAGGGACCTCTTCAAGGCTCTTTTATTTTTAAATTCAATTATGAGTTTTTGGTATGCTCAAAAGTTTTTGAACAAATATTGGTGACGGACAAATCTGGCGCAGATGTTGATTCAATATTTGAACAACGTGCTCGGACAATTTGTTTGGACACTTGGAGGAATTCGAAAGTTATAATGAGAATGTAGATCCACAGTTTGTTACGCAAGACGTCCCGGAATTCTTTTTTCTTCTTTGAAAAATGCACACTTTAGTATTAGTTATCAAGAAGATTATTGTCCAAAAAATATATAGATAGATACAGGTCTTGCACTCGCCTCACTTGTACATGGGAGTATTTTACAAATTTCCTTTCTAAGCAAAGGTTCTTAGACCGCCCAGACATTTATCTGACTTGGTATATGATTTGACCATTATTTGCCTTTGAAACCTTTCAATATTTTAATAGCTAAGTGGTTTATTCCAGGGCGTCTTGTTTTTATATCTAACAAAACGTACGTAAGTGTATCTGAGTGGTGTATCTAAACGGTCAAATGCCCTGTTGAACAGTGGTAATATATTATAATCACAATCGAAAGCTGCGTGCCTCCAGACAGTTTGATTCTGATTAATGACGTACCTACTTCTCCTGCTAGACTTTTTGTTTTAATACCTAGTACCGGTCTACGAAGGAATGCTTAAGCACCATATCCACCAAACCATGTACTTGCACGTAACCTACAAACAGAATAGTATGTAATTCGAAACCTTTGTCGATTTGTCGCGAATGCAATTAATCATTTCGTAACACAAAACGCGAATTTTCAAAGAGCTCTCTTGGGCGCGAGCAACTGCTGGCATTTTAATCGCCGATTAAAGCTGTTTTTTTTTCAAAATATGCGAGTGTTTTGGCGAAATATACCATGTTATGTCTAGAATATTAAGTAACCATTCAGGTGGTTGAATACTGAAATAAATACGATCAATGAAATAATAAATACCTAATAGGTACTTATTTGGGCTTTAACCCTAGACCCACATTTCTTTATTCATATGGTTCATCATAAAGTTTTCAGTCCGAAGTCTGATTGGACGCGTAGCTCCATCCTTTCCTATCCTGAGCTAACCTACGCATTTGCCCAAAAGTTGAACATCCTACATCCCTAACTATTTGAGAGCAGAAGTCTAATCTGGGCCTACCCCTATCTCTTTTTATTCTTATCTCTGACTCTAGTATGTCGCGAACTAAGCCTTCGTGCCTCAGAAGATGGACCATTCGCTGGACCATCTACCAATTCCAATCAATCCCAATCAAAGAATTGTCATCCAAACCTTGATTCATCTCATTTAATTAAAAAATATGTAGATATAACATCAGAAGAATAACATTTAACACGGTATCTTTTAGATCTATAATACGCTATGTACCATTAACTATTAGGTTCTTTGTCAGTGATTGACATCTTTAAAAAAATACTTGTCATGGTTTCTGATTCGTTTTTTTTGTGTTATTGTCAATTAGACGGTGTTGTTCTTTGTAAGATATCTTTTTAAGGAATAAATTAGTAGTATAGTAACACATCTCTGCTAAAAACTC
Organism: Xestobium rufovillosum; assembly: GCA_963966045.1. Classification (NCBI taxonomy): domain Eukaryota; kingdom Metazoa; phylum Arthropoda; class Insecta; order Coleoptera; family Ptinidae; genus Xestobium; species Xestobium rufovillosum. The sequence continues at coordinate 30,913,309 of OZ014498.1, read as the reverse complement.
TTGCTAATATTCAAGAAGTTATAAAAACTTTAATATCCGCATTCTAAACGCTAGCAAGTGCATTTAAAATCTTAATTACAATTATTGCTGAATACGGAGAAAAACAAACAAAACAAACATTAAATGGAAACAATAAGAAAAGAGTAATGATCGTAAATATGTTTTTGAAATCCAACCTAACTTGCGCAATTTGCATTTGATAACACTTACGGGGAATTTATATTCAAAAATTTTGCATTCATGTCGCTTGAGATAATCTGCGTAACAGGCGGGAATTTTGAATATTTAAAGCAAGACTTAGACAAAGATGCGTTTATACACTAAATCAAATCTTACTTTTTCCCTTATTGACAAGCTCGTTGTCACTTTTCTTACTGACGAGCTCGCCGTCCTTGGCATGTCCAACAGCTGTGGAGATGGGTCCATTCTTCCCCCATGATTCGTTATTATGATGTCCTCGCCCACGATGGTGATGCTTCTCCCCAACCACCCCGACTCCCCACACAACTACAACGGAGAAGATAACGAAAGTCCAACGATGGACTCTGAGATTTCCCTCCGTGCCCGAAAAAATCATGGCGGCTGGACAACAAGTCCAGTAACGTCACATCGCATGGTACGCTCGAGGTCTGCACGATCCGGTGTCCGGCCGAATACTGGTGGCCGCCAGTTCCATCTTGGTCTGTAACATACACACACCTCGGTTAGTTACCTGTACAGGTGGTTAGTACTAACTTAAAAAGTATGGAGCGGCTAATGAAAGTAGTTTCTAGAAGTATTAAGAGGAATTTGGTATGTAGGCAAAGAAAGAGGGTACGGAGAGAAGGTTACACTTGGAAGCTGCGTGTCTGTTTTTATACTAGTATACGGGGCTATTCAAAAATAAACGGTATTGGAATTCATAATTCGTTTACTGTTTTAAGAACAATAACACAACCATTAGCTCTTATTCGTTGGAAGAAAAGTATTTTAATTGGTTTTTAATGTATGAAAATAAATCAAAATCACATCTGTAGTATACGATGGATGTTTAAGAGGACCTTGACATACGCACTATGTTTATGCTAGCAAGCATGTATAGTAAACGTCCTTAGTTCTTTTGTTTAGCTTTGTCAGGTAAGTGTTTACATTATTTCACAAAATTAATTTTGTTAATGCATGGCAGTAAAAAAACAGGTTCATTATGCCGTAGCCGGAATCGAATTCATTACTATTTAGGGGTACCCCAAACCAAGTTACAGAAGAAATTATTAAATGAAACACTAAAGTCATTTCTATTTACAATAGAATTATAAAGTAAGTTATCAAAAAAATAATTCAGGTGAAGTGGGGCGAATGTAAAAATGGGGCAAATGTGATATGACAGGGGAAAATTCAAGAAAACCTATCATACAGCGTACTTTAATTTATGATGATGGCACCTTCTGGAGTAAAATATTCCGGAGGTAAAATAGTCCCACATTCGGATCTCCGGGCGGGGACTGCTTCGGGGGGAGTCATCAGAAAAGATAAGTGTAACATCTCACGAGTCGGAGCGTGGAATGTTAGAAGCATGAAACAAGTAGGGAAGTTAGAGAATTTGAAAATTGAGATGGATAGGTTAGCATTAGACGTAGTAGGTATTAGTGAAGTGCGATGGCCAGAAGCTGGAGACTTCTGGAGCGGAGATTTTAGAGTAATACACACAGGATCTGTAGGAGGAAATTCGGGAGTAGGAATTGTTATGCGGAAAAAAGTAGGACAGAGTGTAGAAAATTTCTTACAGCAAAGTGACAGGGTAGTTATGGTTAGGTTAGATTCGAAACCTGTAAAAACAGTAATAATACAGGTATATATGCCCACTTCTAACTACAGTGATGAGGCCGTAGAGACAGTTTATAGTGGTATTGAATATGTGCTAGATTTTGTGAGAGGGCACGAAAATTTAATAATTACAGGAGATTTCAATGCAGTCGTAGGCACAGGGCGAGAGGGCGGAATAGTTGGCCCCTTTGGATTAGGCAATAGGAACGATAGGGGAGTTAGACTGATAGAGTTCTGCGATAAACATAACTTAACGGTCGCGAACACTCTATTTCACCATCATGTTAGGAGATGCTATACGTGGAAGATGCCAGGAGACTTAGGGAGATATCAAATAGATTACATTCTCGTTAGGCAAAGATTTAGAAATCAAGTTAGGGATTGTAGAAGTTATCCAGGAGCAGATATAGATAGTGATCACAACATAGTCGTTATGAAAGCCAATCTTAAATTTAAGATTTTGAAAAAAAGAAGCGGAAGAAGGTATCTTGACCCAGAGAAACTAAAAGATGATGATATGCGCAATAAGTTCCAGAAAAAGACAAACGAAGCACTAAAGGGCACGGGTGGAAATATTGTTAGGGACATAGAGGCAGAATGGAATTGCATTAAAAATAGTTTAGTTTCCTCAGCTAGGGATATTTTGGGTCATAAACAGAATGAAAGTAGGAAACCCTGGATAACAAAACATATTGTGAGTCTAATAGAGGAAAGGCGAAAATATAAAAATAGGTTAGATGAAACAGGGAAACAAAGATATAAGGCGATCAAGTGGGAAATTATTCGGGAATGTAGGAAAGCGAAAGAGCAATGGATCGATAATAAATCCAAAGAAGTGGAAGATAAATTCGAAGTAGGAAAGACAAATGAAGCATATAAAATAATTAGGAGAAATTTTAGAGAAATTGGATCTAGTACCAAAAACATTAGAAATGAGGCAGGAGATATCCTAATCGGAAGTGGGGAGAAGGCAGATAGGTGGAAAGAATATTTAGAAAACTTATATGCGGGACAGGAAGTGCAAGATATATTAGAAAGCGAAAGCAGTGTAGAGGGGGATAACCTAGGGAGTCCTATAATGAGAAAAGAGTTTGAGATAGCACTAAAAAGTTTAAGGAATAATAAAGCACCAGGTATAGATGGCTTGCAGGCAGAAATCTTAAAGTGCGCAGGTCAAGAGGTAATAGATCGTTTATTTAAACTAGTTAGTCGCATATACCTGACAGGCGAGATTCCAGAAGATTACAAACGGAACATCATAGTAGCTTTGCCAAAAAGAAAAGGCGCGGATAGATGCGAAAATTTTAGAACTATCAGTTTAACTTCCCATGCGTCAAAAATTTTAACTAGAATTGTGCAAAGAAGGATGGAGAAAAAGGCGGAAGAAATATTAGGAGAAGATCAGTTCGGATTTAGACGAAATAGAGGAACGCGCGAGGCCATTCTAGCTTTACGAGTAATTATAGAAAAAACGATAGAAAAGAGAAAGAGCGTCTATATAGGATTTGTAGATTTAGAAAAAGCCTTCATCACCATCATAAGGTTCTCAGTCCGAAGACTGGTTGGATGCGTACCTCCATTCTTTTCTATCCTGAGCTAACCTACGCATTTCCCTAAAAGTAGAACATCCTACATCCCTAACTATTTGAGAGCAGTAGTCTAATCTAGGCCTACCCCTACCTCTTTTTATTCCTATCTCTGACTCTAGTATGTCACGAACTATTCCTTCGTGTCTTAGAAGGTGTCCTACCATCCTATCTCTCCTACTCTTTATTGTTTTCCATACCTTTCGCTTTTCCCCAACTCTTTCTAATACTTCCCTATTGCTAACCTTATCTATCCACGGTATCTTCATCATGCGTCTGTAGCACCACATTTCAAACGCTTCTACTCTTTTTCTATCCGCTTCTCCTATTGTCCAAGTTTCGCACCCGTATAATGCCGTACTCCATACATACGACGTTAAGAGTCTCTTCCTAGTCTCTATATTAACCGTTCTCGAGCATAACAGTTGTTTCTTTTTGTTAAACGCAACTCGGCCCTGCGCCATTCTTTGTTTTATATCTTTAGTGCTCCTACCGTCTTGAGTTATTTTACTTCCTAAGTAGCAGAAATCCGCGACCTCCTCTATCTTCTCATTTCCAATTTGTATTTCCATTTTAGTTCTATTTTCACATCCCCTACATACCAAAATTTTAGTTTTCTTTTTATTGATTTTCATGCCGAAGCCCTGTGTCAAAACTGCTTCCATTTCATTCAAAGCCGCTCCTAATTCTTCTTTGCTAGATGCTAACACTGCTATATCATCCGCAAATCTGAGCATGTTAATAGTTTGGCCCTGTACATTGATCCCTGAGGCTGTTCTTTCCTTAACAATATTAATCGCATCTTCGATATATAAGTTGAAAACTAGAGGTGACAATGCACATCCCTGTCTCACTCCCTTCCGGATATCTACTTCCCTTTGTTCCTGCTCACATTCTATAACTGCCTTTTGCTCTTTGTAGAGATTATGTATTATTCTTCTGTCCCTGTATTTCATCCCTACCTTTCTCAGCACTTCGAACATCTTCCCCCATTTTACGTTGTCGAAGGCTTTTTCTAAATCTACAAATCCTATATAGACGCTCTTTCTCTTTTCTATCGTTTTTTCTATAATTACTCGTAAAGCTAAAATGGCCTCGCGCGTTCCTCTATTTCGTCTAAATCCGAACTGATCTTCTCCTAATATTTCTTCCGCCTTTTTCTCCATCCTTCTTTGCACAATTCTAGTTAAAATTTTTGACGCATGGGAAGTTAAACTGATAGTTCTAAAATTTTCGCATCTATCCGCGCCTTTTCTTTTTGGCAAAGCTACTATGATGTTCCGTTTGTAATCTTCTGGAATCTCGCCTGTCAGGTATATGCGACTAACTAGTTTAAATAAACGATCTATCACCTCTTGACCTGCGCACTTTAAGATTTCTGCCTGCAAGCCATCTATACCTGGTACTTTATTATTCCTTAAACTTTTTAGTGCTATCTCAAACTCTTCTCTCATTATAGGACTCCCTAGGTTATCCCCCTCTACACTGCTTTCGCTTTCTAATATATCTTGCACTTCCTGTCCCGCATATAAGTTTCCTAAATATTCTTTCCACCTATCTGCCTTCTCCCCACTTCCGATTAGGATATCTCCTGCCTCATTTCTAATGTTTTTGGTACTAGATCCAATTTCTCTAAAATTTCTCCTAATTATTTTATATGCTTCATCAGTCTTTCCTACTTCGAACTTATCTTCCACTTTTTTGCATTTATTATCGATCCATTGCTCTTTCGCTTTCCTACATTCCCGAATAATTTCCCACTTGATCGCCTTATATCTTTGTTTCCCTGTTTCATCTAACCTATTTTTATATTTTCGCCTTTCCTCTATTAGACTCACAATATGTTTTGTTATCCAGGGTTTCCTACTTTCATTCTGTTTATGACCCAAAATATCCCTAGCTGAGGAAACTAAACTATTTTTAATGCAATTCCATTCTGCCTCTATGTCCCTAACAATATTTCCACCCGTGCCCTTTAGTGCTTCGTTTGTCTTTTTCTCGAACTTATTGCGCATATCATCATCTTTTAGTTTCTCTGGGTCAAGATACCTTCTTCCGCTTCTTTTTTTCAAAATCTTAAATTTGAGATTGGCTTTCATAACGACTATGTTGTGATCACTATCTATATCTGCTCCTGGATAACTTCTACAATCCCTAACTTGATTTCTAAATCTTTGCCTAACGTGAATGTAATCTATTTGATATCTCCCTAAGTCTCCTGGCATCTTCCACGTATAGCATCTCCTAACATGATGGTGAAATAGAGTGTTCGCGACCGTTAAGTTATGTTTATCGCAGAACTCTATCAGTCTAACTCCCCTATCGTTCCTATTGCCTAATCCAAAGGGGCCAACTATTCCGCCCTCTCGCCCTGTGCCTACGACTGCATTGAAATCTCCTGTAATTATTAAATTTTCGTGCCCTCTCACAAAATCTAGCACATATTCAATATCACTATAAACTGCCTCTACGGCCTCATCACTGTAGTTAGAAGTGGGCATGTATACCTGTATTATTACTGTTTTTACAGGTTTCGAATCTAACCTTCGACAACGTAAAATGGGGGAAGATGTTCGAAGTGCTGAGAAAGGTAGGGATGAAATACAGGGACAGAAGAATAATACATAATCTCTACAAAGAGCAAAAGGCAGTTATAGAATGTGAGCAGGAACAAAGGGAAGTAGATATCCGGAAGGGAGTGAGACAGGGATGTGCATTGTCACCTCTAGTTTTCAACTTATATATCGAAGATGCGATTAATATTATTAAGGAAAGAACAGCCTCAGGGATCAATGTACAGGGCCAAACTATTAACATGCTCAGATTTGCGGATGATATAGCAGTGTTAGCATCTAGCAAAGAAGAATTAGGAGCGGCTTTGAATGAAATGGAAGCAGTTTTGACACAGGGCTTCGGCATGAAAATCAATAAAAAGAAAACTAAAATTTTGGTATGTAGGGGATGTGAAAATAGAACTAAAATGGAAATACAAATTGGAAATGAGAAGATAGAGGAGGTCGCGGATTTCTGCTACTTAGGAAGTAAAATAACTCAAGACGGTAGGAGCACTAAAGATATAAAACAAAGAATGGCGCAGGGCCGAGTTGCGTTTAACAAAAAGAAACAACTGTTATGCTCGAGAACGGTTAATATAGACTAGGAAGAGACTCTTAACGTCGTATGTATGGAGTACGGCATTATACGGGTGCGAAACTTGGATAATAGGAGAAGCGGATAGAAAAAGAGTAGAAGCGTTTGAAATGTGGTGCTACAGACGCATGATGAAGATACCGTGGATAGATAAGGTTAGCAATAGGGAAGTATTAGAAAGAGTTGGGGAAAAGCGAAAGGTATGGAAAACAATAAAGAGTAGGAGAGATAGGATGGTAGGACACCTTCTAAGACACGAAGGAATAGTTCGTGACATACTAGAGTCAGAGATAGGAATAAAAAGAGGTAGGGGTAGGCCTAGATTAGACTACTGCTCTCAAATAGTTAGGGATGTAGGATGTTCTACTTTTAGGGAAATGCGTAGGTTAGCTCAGGATAGAGAAGAATGGAGGTACGCGTCCAACCAGTCTTCGGACTGAGAACCTTATGATGATGATGATCATAATTGCTTTCTTTAGCACTGACCTGACAGTACCTACATCCCTGATCTATTTGAGCCGGTTAGAGTTCGACTTTACCGACCGAATACAAATCACAAATGTAAGAAATTGAGTAGTTTTTATTGTTGTTAAAGGGTTTAATAAGATAATTGTGTATGTTCTTATAATTGCGTATGCCAGTTGCCCCCGAAATACATGTAATCGGGGTAACTGTAAAATATTTATCACATTTGCCCCTTTTTGTATTACAATTACCTCACTCTTGCAGATTCTGAAAATGGTTCGCAATTACCAAATAAGCGGGGTGTGATCTACGAACAGCTATACAGGATGTTCAGTCAGGTCAGATGAGCCACCAAAATTCCGTATTACACATATTCAAAACAATCAGAAAAAACCGTCAGACGACACCGGTCGAAGTTCTTGAGTCATATAGGGAATCAAAGGAAGAAGTACTAGCTTATCAAGACTCGGGCAACGAAGAATATCTTCAGGAACTGCGAGTCTATGAAGAAGACTTGGAAGAAGGTACACATGTTGTAATTCCAGTAATTTGTGAGCTCATAAAGAAACATGGGCAACATCTGGAAGAAAAAAGGCAAAAGATGAAGAGGAAGGCAAGGATAAAACGATTACGAGCAGGAAGCGGAGGATATCGAAATATAAGTATAGAGAAATACGTAACAAGAATATATGTAGAAAGAGGAAGAGAGAATGGGTGGATGACGAAATGGCAGAAATTGAAGATAACGGCAGAAATACCTAACAATTTAAGAAACATGTATACAAAATAAAACAAGAAAGAATAGGATATAGGGGAATAAAAGATGAAAAAGTGAATACTGGATATGAGCAAAAGGAAGAGATGGATGCAATACCTACTTTTCAAAATTACTGAACGATGAAAATTTCAACTCGCAATTAAAAGAGAGAATGGTACTTCGGTATTGACGAATGTACTCGGCAAAATATTCGTGATCGAATTTTTGACATCTGACAGAGGCATGCACCTGATACTATCAACCAATAATTATACGAGCTAATTCTGCTCGAATGCATCTGACATTTTGTTATTAGGCATTTTTTTAAATCGTAGATAATAATCTATCTGCCGTCTACTAAATTGTTCTTTCTCTTTTGAGAAGGGTCTGTTTTTTCGGCTCAGCATGTTTAAGATTGACCTCCTAGAGCGACCAGTTAACGTTTTAAATGACTTGCAGAAAATATTTCTCTTCGGCTACCTCCGAAAAATTGTTTATGAACCCCGCATTACAGAAATCTTTCCTATCGGCTCTCAAGCCAAGCCAGAAATTCGTGACCTGTTGCTAAAACAACAAAATAAACGGTCACTACCACAATATCCAATTCCATGAAGATTAAAATTAGCTTACGAAGATATGTCGATAAAACATTTTATGTATGTTCTACACACGTAAGTATTCAAATTGCTGATGGTTAAAACATCAAAGAACACATCTATCCGTTAGAATACCGTCCGCGACAAACTTCACATGAAAACGATTAAAACGAGAGCGATGATGCTACTCACTCGGCAGAAGAACAAAGATGGGCATATAGAGCGATAAAAATGATCCCGCGCGCGCGGAGACTGCTATGCTAGGCAAGAAAACAAAACTTGTACCGCTAAGCCACTGAGGCATTGTTATTGTTGCCCGGCCGTGTTAACACGTACGGCGCATAATTTATAGCGAGCGGCTCTCAAAATTGCTAATTTAAATAACAAAACATCACGCTAATTCCACGAATTCACTTAAACATACTTTTTGGCGAACGTAATTTCACGCGTTGCCACTGACTGAAGGAAAAGATTCTCGCCTGCTGTAAAGCTCAAAAAAGTTCTTCTGTTTAGGGCACATGCGCTGGTGGATCTGGCAGCCGGAAGGTTTTCTGGGGTGATTGGTTTCAGATGATCCTAAAGGTGAAGATTTCGCGTGAATTTTTTAGCATACTTTTTGGTATGATTGGGAAATGTTTGTGGAAAACTGAGGTTCTGGACCCCTATGTAGGATCGTTTCTTGCGCATAAACGCGCGAAGACGGCCATCCACTGGGACACAAGAACAATGCATCAAGAAACCTCATCATTCAACTATTCCAGCAAATGAAAATTTTTGTAATTAATAAACTTTTGATAAATCGACTTTTGGTCGGCTTCTCATGCCAACTGCTCCTCTGTTTGGCGGTTGCTAGGCAACAGAGCTTGGTTAAAATGGCAGATCGCGTCTCCATCGCATAGCATGTAGACCAGGAGCCCATAGACCAAAAATTGTGCATAATAGGTTTACTCCAAAAATGCCTGAGATGTTATGATTTTTGGGTCGTGGAGCACAGAAATGCCCATGCCAGTTTTTGTTTTTGGTACAGTGATGTGTGGCAGACCTGTAAATGTGTAAAAAAATTGCTTAAAAAAGTATTATAGGTTTAGGACTGGGGTTTGTGGGAAGCGCTAAATAATGAAAAGTAATCCAGCGGACGCGGTTCGCTTGTTGTGAATTCTGGGACACTGACCCGCTACAGGGGTCAAATTGTGTAAATAAAACACCCCCAAAAAAATTATAGGTTTACGCATGGGGATTGGAGGGACCTCCTAATTTACCCCCAAACATCATGAATCTCAACTCCCATTCATTTTGGTTGGTACAAAGAGGCGCCACTCTCGCGACATTTTGTAAATTCACTCAGGTAAAAAAAACCATAAGTTTACTCTTCAAAACTTGGAGACAACTTATTTCAATCACAAAAGTCGAGTATTCACCGTTGCCGATAAAAAAATTGGTACAGGGGGGCGCTAGAGACGCAACATTTTGTAAAAAAAAACTTACGTAAAAAAATCATAAGTTTATGAATGGCATTCAAGAATTTGATTATGATGAACCTGCTGAGTACAAAAATACATTCCTTATCATTGAACGGTGGTACAAGGGCCCGCTAGAAAGCTTGAAAGAAAGTAATTATAAATTTTCAACCTTCATCATAAAGATTTCAGTCCGAAGACTGGTTGGACGCGTACCTCCCATCTTTCCTATCCTGAGCTAACCTACGCATTTCCCTAAAAGTTGAACATCCTATATCCCTAACTACTTGAGAGCAGTAGTCCAATCTCGGCCTACCCTTACCACTTTCTTTTCCTATCTCTGACTCTAGTATGTTGCGAACTAAGCCTTCGTGCCTCAGAAGGTGTCCTACTATCCTATGTCTCCTATTCCTTACTGTCTTCCATAAATTTCGCTTTTCTCCAACTTTTTCTAATACCTCTCTGTTGCTAACTTGATCTACCCACGGTATCTTCGTCATGCGTCTATAGCGCCACATTCCAAATGCTTCTAATTTTTTCCTATCCGCTTCTATCGTCCAAGTTTCGCACCCGGACACTGCTATACTCCATACATACGTTTTTAAGAGCCTCTTCCGAGTTTCTACATTTATCATTTCCGAGCATAATAGTTGTTTATTTTTTTTAAATGCAACTCGGCCCTGCGCTATTCTTTGTCTTAAATCTAGAGTTATTTGACTTCCTAAATAGCAGAAATCTGAGACTTCCTCTATCTTTTCGTTTCCTATTTGTATTTTAGTTTTAGCCCTATTTTCACGCCCCCTACACAACAAAATTTCGGTTTTCTTTTTATTGATCTTCATACCCATAGCCCTCCGTCAAAACCGCTTCCATTTCGTTCAGAGTCCTTCCGAATTCTTCTTTGCTGGATCGCTGGATGCTAATACTGCTATATCATTCGCAAATCTGAGCATATTAATAGTTTGACCCTGTATATTAATTCCAGCAGCTATTCTGATGTCTAACAATATTCATCGCATCTTCGATATATAAATTGAGACCTAGAGGCGATAATGCACGTCCCTGCCTCACGCCCTTTCGGATATTTACTTCTCTATGTTCCTGCTCAAATTCTGTAACTGCCGTTTGCTCTTTGTGTAGATTATGAATAAATTATTCTTCTATCCCTATTAGTTAGGGAGCCGGTATAGTAAATTATGACTGTATTTTCTACCATGTCGGACATTATTAATCTTAATGTATGCAACATGAGGAAGAAGAATATGACTATGAGAAAGTTGCATCTGAGTCGCACCGCAGATGGCGCTCTTAAGAAAAGTTTAGAATCGTCTGGCACCCACTCGCGACTATCTAATGTGTCTGGCATTGATATTTTGGCATTCTTCATGATACAAATAGTCAGTAAAAGAAGAATCAGATACATTATAAGTCCCGAGTGGGTGCCAGAGAACCCCAAACTTATCTTAAGCAGGAGCGTCACGTGACGTATTTTCTACCAACAGATTTTTCTTTTACTGAATTTTTGTATTATGAAGAATGCCAAAATATCAATGCCAGACACATTAGATAGTTGCGAGTGGGTGCCAGACGATTCGAAACTTTTCTTAAGAGCGCCATCTGCGGTGCGACTCAGATGCAACTTTCCCATAGTCATATTCTTCTTCCTCTTATTGCATACATTAAGATTAATAATGTCCGGCATGGTAGAAAATATAGTCATAATTTACTATACCGGCTCCCTAACTATATACTTAATCCCTACCGTTTTGAGCACTTCGAACATCTTCCTCCATTTCACATTGTCGAAGGCTTTTTCCAAATCTGCAAATCCTTTATAGGGTCTCTTTCCCTTTTCTATTGCTTTTTCTATTAGTAGTCGTAAAGCTAGAATGGTCTCGCGCGTTCCCCTATTTCTTCTAAATCCGAACTGATCTTCTCCTAATATTTCTTCCGCCCTTTTCTCCATCCTTCTTTGCACAATTCTAGTTAAAATTTTTGACACGTGGGAAGTCAAACTGATCGTTCTAAAATTTCCACCCGTATCCGCGCCTTTCCTTTTTGGCAAAGCTACTATGATGTTCCGTTTGTATTCTTCTGGAATATCGCCTGTCTGGTATGTGCAGCTAAACGTTTCATAGAACCATTTTAATTTTTTTTTAATTTCTTGCATTTCCTATTTACTGCAGTAATCTACACGCAGTAGGAACGAAGCTTCAGTGCACAATCAATTATCGTGAATGGTAAGACTTTTGTACCACTTTTCAACGATGGCGAATGTATTTTCGCACTCAGTATGTTTATATTAAACAAGTTACTGAACGCCATTCATAAACTTATGTTTTTTTTTACCTGAGTGAATTTACAAAATGTCGCGAGTGGCGCCTCTTTGTACCAACCAAAATGAATGGGAGTCGACATTCATGATGCGTGGGGGTAAATTAGGAGATCCCTCCAATCCCCATGCGTAAACCTACGATTTTTTTTGGGGTGATTTATTTACACAGTTTGACCCCTGCAGCGGGTCAGTGTCCCAGAATTCACAACAAGCGAACCGCGTCCCCTGGATTACTTTTTATTATTTAGCGCTTCCCGCAAACCCCAGTCCTAAACCTATAATACTTTTTTAAGCAATTTTTTTTACACATTTACGGGTCTGCCACACATCACTGTACCAAAAACAAAAACTGGCATGGGCATTTCTGTGCTCCACGACCCAAAAATCACAACATCTCAGGCATTTTTGGAGTAAACCTTGAAGTAACCCAACCTCATTTCCTAGATTTCATATTTTGTATAAATTTTATGTTTTATATTATAAGGTATTACTATAGCCCTCTAGCGTTAAATAGTAAAATTCAAGTATTTAAAATAACTACAATTTTAAGAAGTTACCCAGAACTTAGCGCGAATGTTTATTAATTTGAGTTATGGGTTTCTGATGTCTCAAGTATAGGAAAAAGGGGATTCGTTGTTTAGACTGGAGAATGAGCGGTTGATTTTGAAGTTTTATGAGACGTAATCAAGTTCTTTGTTAAGGTTAGTCAATCTTTCTTTTTGTACTTTTGTTATATGATTTGTTTTCCATTATTGTACTTTACTTATATTTTTCAAGTGCAGATGTTCGTTTTTTTATTTTTATTACCGACTGTTTGTTTGGGCCTATTGTGTTGAGATGAATTGAGTTTATGCTGTTGTTACTCAGTCCGATATTTTTAATTATGTTTTCATACTTTGTATTTTGCATGTTATATGCTTTGTGCTGTGTGTATGTGAGCCTTGTTGAATTTAACTAATATTTTCTTTCCGTGGGCTTAAAAACGCACCCCACCAAAAAAAAAAAAACAAACACAAAAGAAGGGTAGCGGCCACTATTCAACTGTAGCTGGGTTGCCTCCTCATTGGACCTCAGTACCTATGGCAAATAACCAATTTCTTCAGTTTTTTTAAGTTTGATGTTTGTGATGATATTTGGGTTGCTTACTTATACAGAGTATTGAAAATGTTTGTGTATATTATTATTATTATTTCCGACAGCATAAATTTAACATCACGTTTTATTGGTCTTCAACTTGTATATCCATTTTATCGAATTTTGACTTTGATGTTTGCTTTGACATATATATTTGAATTTTAACAATTTATGATTTTGATTGTGTGTTTGACCTATAGATATTTGAGATTTACTTTGTTTCTTTGTCTGGGATTTTGCATACAAAATTTTATTGTGTTGTATTGTGCATAAACATAGCAGATTTATACTGGACTGAGAACGAGGTTTTTCTCTTTACCGCTCTTTTTCCCTCTGGAGTCCGAGTCAGGCTGAGCACGTCAATCGTAGTTTTCAGATCACATTCAAATAAAATAGTTCGAATAATTGTTTCTTTTCTTTACATTCCAATTTTCCCAAATGAGCTATTTCATCAGTGCAATTCTAGACAAAATTCATTTTTTTAAATTAACACAACGTAGAGTATAAAATTCTTAGACGATCACGATCACGAATTATGTTTTTGACTGTTTTCTGTCATGGACCTGGGGTTCGTTACAGTACAGAATGGTGCCGTGACCAGGATTGCACTTCGTATGAAAAGCGCTGTGGAAAATTGGATTTTTTTTTTCTGGTATATTTCTGCTATTAAAAATTTGACCTCTTCTCGTATATTTCTTTTTGTTTACGTCTGAACCGTTTACTCGTGGGCTGTTGATATTCACAGGTTTTGAGCTATCAGAACTACATTCCAACTTTCCAACACAACGGTTTGTTTATCCAAGCTCCAATAAATTAAAATAATGGATATTGGAAACACTTTGACGTCGTCGCATGGGTCTGCCGGTGAAATCACGCACGTTGAGTAAAAACGCACTTTTGTCTACTGGGAACGCAGATATGCCGTCGGTCGATTATTAGTTCAGGACCAAGCAATGAAAAAACAAACAAATAAAGCAGGGGCGACCTTTCTACCTCAAGTGCCGAGATGCAGGAATTACTTACCACCTTCTACCAGTTCGCAGATTTTTAAACTTCTCCACCAGTGGCGTCGGCGTTTACACCGTTTGGATTTACGGGTGAGGACATTCCAGTTTCTGTTTCTCAAATTGTAACCCTTGATGATTTGCGGCGTGTCGCATTAGCTTCTACTAAGCGTAGTGGAAATATACCCACTTGAAAAAAACCTATTTTACTTTACCACGTCTTAAATACTGTTATTTACGATACTATCAGTTTTTTTTTCTTGTTTTTTTTTTTTTTTTTTTTTTTTTGGGGAAATTACACCTTGGATATTCATATAAGAGGCCAGGGGCGTATCAACCAAGATTCACGAAGAGGGGGCGGCGGATATTCATATAAGAGGCCAGGGGCGTATCAACCAGGATTCACGAAGAGGGGTCCGATTACGTATTTGATATACAGGGTGTTGAAAATATGCTCAGTTCCATGGTCAGTCACTGTTCATGTTTTCAAAGGGGCGTTCTGAAGTAACCCAACCTCATTTCCTAGATTTCATATTTTGTATAAATTTTATGTTTTATATTATAAGGTATTACTATAGCCCTCTAGCGTTAAATAGTAAAATTCAAGTATTTAAAATAACTACAATTTTAAGAAGTTACCCAGAACTTAGCGCGAATGTTTATTAATTTGAGTTATGGGTTTCTGATGTCTCAAGTATAGGAAAAAGGGGATTCGTTGTTTAGACTGGAGAATGAGCGGTTGATTTTGAAGTTTTATGAGACGTAATCAAGTTCTTTGTTAAGGTTAGTCAATCTTTCTTTTTGTACTTTTGTTATATGATTTGTTTTCCATTATTGTACTTTACTTATATTTTTCAAGTGCAGATGTTCGTTTTTTTATTTTTATTACCGACTGTTTGTTTGGGCCTATTGTGTTGAGATGAATTGAGTTTATGCTGTTGTTACTCAGTCCGATATTTTTAATTATGTTTTCATACTTTGTATTTTGCATGTTATATGCTTTGTGCTGTGTGTATGTGAGCCTTGTTGAATTTAACTAATATTTTCTTTCCGTGGGCTTAAAAACGCACCCCACCAAAAAAAAAAAACAAACACAAAAGAAGGGTAGCGGCCACTATTCAACTGTAGCTGGGTTGCCTCCTCATTGTGTTACGCGGCGCAAAACTTGCCGCCGCCGACCGGGAGTCGAACCCGGGTCCCCGCGCTCCGAAGCCCTGCGCTCTCCAACTGAGCTAATCGGCGACCTTACACGCCTTCTCTCTAACCGTCCATTTATACCGAAGACTGTAACAGTTCGGCCCGTCCTGACAAGCTAGCCGTCCTCGGCTACCCCAGCCACTGGCTACTTTCAGCGCCCGCAACGCGAACCTGCTACACACAACGCACCTCTTGTGCACACCACCCGCCGTACTCTACTCTAGCACGCGGGTTGCCTATCCCACTTCTGAAATGTTACGCGGCGCAAAACTTGCCGCCGCCGACCGGGAGTCGAACCCGGGTCCCCGCGCTCCGAAGCCCTGCGCTCTCCAACTGAGCTAATCGGCGACCTTACACGCCTTCTCTCTAACCGTCCATTTATACCGAAGACTGTAACAATTGGACCTCAGTACCTATGGCAAATAACCAATTTCTTCAGTTTTTTTAAGTTTGATGTTTGTGATGATATTTGGGTTGCTTACTTATACAGAGTATTGAAAATGTTTGTGTATATTATTATTATTATTTCCGACAGCATAAATTTAACATCACGTTTTATTGGTCTTCAACTTGTATATCCATTTTATCGAATTTTGACTTTGATGTTTGCTTTGACATATATATTTGAATTTTAACAATTTATGATTTTGATTGTGTGTTTGACCTATAGATATTTGAGATTTACTTTGTTTCTTTGTCTGGGATTTTGCATACAAAATTTTATTGTGTTGTATTGTGCATAAACATAGCAGATTTATACTGGACTGAGAACGAGGTTTTTCTCTTTACCGCTCTTTTTCCCTCTGGAGTCCGAGTCAGGCTGAGCATGTCAATCGTAGTTTTCAGATCACATTCAAATAAAATAGTTCGAATAATTGTTTCTTTTCTTTACATTCCAATTTTCCCAAATGAGCTATTTCATCAGTGCAATTCTAGACAAAATTCATTTTTTTAAATTAACACAACGTAGAGTATAAAATTCTTAGACGATCACGATCACGAATTATGTTTTTGACTGTTTTCTGTCATGGACCTGGGGTTCGTTACACTACAACCTATTATGCACAATTTTTGGTCTATGGGTCTATAAGGACTGCGCATGCGCCCTAAGTTACGTTTGATGTTTAATACCTATATTAATCTCCAACTTACAAATAAAAATAAAATTTCTTAATTCAAATAAGAATAATCACCTGAATTATCTAGACCATTTCAGATCTACTCCCCTACTGCGCTTAAAAATTACTTCCCATCGCCCGAAATCAATAAATCATGCCCGGGGTGCCAATAAGATTTGTCCGTACCGTGTTCTCGACCTCTTGTAACACATCGTATATAAGCAAATTACAAGTTTTAGTTTGGCTGCCGGCCTCGAACAGGTACTCAAAAGTGGCGCTAGAATTTGTAATTAAAGAGGCAAATGTTTCGGGACCAGCCTCCTTTGTTCTCTTACAGATTTGTTACTTTTGTTCCCTGCGCCGTGGGGGGCAAATATTTAAGCCTGAAATTTAAAGCTGGCTCGAAGCCGGCGTTTTGGAAACTTGTAGTGACGAAAAGCATACCACAAATTTTGATTTGTAGATTACCCCGGTTTCTAACAAAGCTCTGTAACAATCCGTGTATCAACATCTTGAGGCAGATACCAACAACTTTATGACACTATGACGCAACTTTGTATATCGTACTAAACAAGCAGGCGCAGCATTTCTCCACCTAGGGCTCCTACTACGTTCACAACCTACGCGTCCTAACGTGTATCTCGGACCGCGCCAAATGCACACGCGGCCATTTAAATAGTCAAATCTTTGGGGAAACGCGCTTTTTATGTCACGTCAACAATCAAGTATCCTATGGATCGTCCGAGAGCCGAGACAGATTGACGAAACGTGCGCGGGAAAAAGTCGCCTTCACGCACGACTAACTATGATCGTGTAGAGTACGATTTCTTGAATGGACTGTCTTGAGCATGTAAATTATGGAGTAGTTCTTTGAAATGTGAACAGATGGGTGAATTTTGTTGAAAAAAACCGAATGTGTGGTACATTCTGAACAGGTTTTGTCTGTCAGATCGATTTTTAGGGTTAAAATTAATGGTAGATGCGGCGAAATATTCCCGATAAGTTATGAAATGCGAATTAGCTGATGTTTTTAAAACCGTAAGGATTTTTTTATTGTTTGGAAGATTTTTATAATGTAACTGTATACATGGTGTCTATGTAAGTTATACAACAAAATTTCATATCTTTTTTATCTGATCATTTTTGGTGGAAAAAATCTTAGGAACACAACATATTTTCTTTTGGTACAGACACGTCGATTCCTTCATTCCATTCGTTGAAGCACTCTTTAAATAGAATTAGAAGAAATGTGGCTATATTATGGAACCATCCAGTTCAGAGCACAGTTTTCCCAGAAGGATTGTTAATATTGTAAGACCAAACCAATTTTCTCTTCGCCGATGATCAAACTGCTGAGAGGATTTTAATATTTGCCACAACTAATGGGAGAGAGCTCTTGGCCACGAGCAATACTGTGTTTATTGATGGAACGTTCAAAAGTTGCAGTAAGCAGTTCACGCAAATCTACTCATTCCATATCGATATCGGAAGCACTGATGAAGAAGTGAATGTGGTACCTGTGATGTTCGCACGTACGATCGTATGTTTGAACTGTATAAAATGTACTTGCAAAATAAACGAATTGACATTTGACATGCTCGTTCGTGTTAAATTTTACACATTTTTTGCAATGCTAAGCAACAGATGTACCAGAGCAGGCTAAAATGTTTAGACCATTTAATAGAAGTGGAGGTGTAGTCACTGTTTATTGTTTAGACCGACCTTCCTATTCAGATTTCTCTTTGAGGCACGAGCTTTTAAGTACAGGCACTTCTTTTTAATTTGATTCACTTTTGAAGAGGCGGTAGATTCTTGCATTCATTATAAGTTTAAAAAAAAACGTTTATCTTTCTAATTTTATCTACAAACAGAGATACCAACTAGTATGTAAATTTTAATCTAGATAGAGACTAACAATAACACAACTGTCCACGACATTTTCTTTCTAGAAATTTAAAATTTTAATATTTTTGTGTACCTATAGCCTTCAATGCAATATTGTTTTTAAACCGCCTTATGAGGCAGACGCAATTTTTACTACCCACATGTTCAATTTTAGTTATAAACTACAGAAATTATTGACAGCAAGTTTTCCAGGGCCGCGCAAATTAACCATGAAAATTAAACGCGAACTTTCAAAAATTATTACCTATGTATTTTAAAACCGGATATGCAATTTAACAAACACAATCTTTACATCATTAAACAAAACAATATACCTCTCTAAACTCCGCTCATAACAAACACTAGAAAATAATTAAATACCTATTGCACAAAAATAATATTGCATCGTGGAGATTTCAACGCCAAATGAGGAGACGAACCTTTGTCTACTGTGACGCCTTTGACGTAACGTTAATTATAAAAATCCTTAAGTAGATGTTCAGTGTTAGTGAAAATTGTATAGCAAAAGTACTAAGTAGGATGAAAACTACGCCTACTCCCTATGCAAAGTAATAGTAAAGTTTGTATGGCGGTGTGGGATGCCCTATTCACAACTAAAACAGATACTGAAATGTTACAACTATTTTGTTTACAGTTTACTTCGACTTGCCTTAAAAAGGTGCAGAAAAGTTGAAAACATTAAACTCAGGTAGGTATACCGCGGGAAAGCATAATCGGTCCTATATTGTTTATAATTTGAGGGACGTACATTGTTAGGACAAACGTGTCTTCAGAGGTTTCTGCTTAGCAACGCACCTTCATTATGTGTACGTTTTATCTTAAACTTTACAATTGGTTAGGTACTTTATATTTATTAGCTTTAAGTTGTATATTTGTAAATTTCTAGATATATTTAAGTAGGATTAGACTTTTCCTGTCATAAAATTAATATTGGAATTTTGGACCTTTCGGCATTAGTTATGTTTACTTAGGACTTCCTGCTGCCATTACGAATCTTTTACAGCTGCACTTAACTACTAATCTCTTGGGTATTTCCAATTGATGGTATTACCCCTATAAACCTTTAAATTATCCTGACCCTTTTGGGTCCATTATCAGGTTCTTTGAAATTATGTTCTTTCTGTTTCTTATCTAACTTCTCAAAACTTTGTAAACTTTGTACATATTTTCCATTGGTTCCTATTTTGTTATACACGCCCTTAGACAGGCAGCAGGAGGAACCTCAAGTCTACGAGGGACTTGAGTTAACACGGACGATTCAGTTATGGTTGTCGATTCTTCAGAACAAGTTGTATTACGACTCTCACGATAGAGTTCTGGAAGATAACGTGTACTTCGACGTTTGTATAGAAAGACTCTTATTACGAATTTCACTTTAGTTTTTACGCGTCTTGTTTTGTACAAGTGGTCCTTCGAGAATGTATAGTTTAATATTTTCCATCTTAGCTTTATTATAGTGTGTAAATAAACTTGTATAGTGAATAAATGCGAGTTTCATTTGTGACGAACAACGATTAAAATTTAAGTGGACTCTGTTCCAACATTTTGGTCCTTCGAGCCGGATAGTGAACTAGTGTTTTAGTGACATTACGCGAATTTCCATTTAAAGTTCAAGATGGGAAAGAAAACGGCGACAACCGACGAGCAGCTTGAGTCCCTCCTTCAACAACGTGTACGGCTTGAGAATTCACTGGAATCCCACAAGCGCTTCCTGGAAAAATGTGAGTCTGATATTAGTATGATTTCAATCAAAACAGGTTTTCAATTAAAAACACGACTGGAATTGATTAAGAAACTCTTTGCCGACTACCAATCATTACACGGTCAAATATGTTCTTTGGGAAATTATAAAGAAGACGTAGAAATCCTAAATAACTTTGAAGACGAATACTGTGAATTAGTTGGGAATTTTGAAATGTATATCCAAAAATGCAACACCGAAGATAATAAAGCCACATTAACTTCAAATTCTACAGTACCTCAAGTTAAATTACCGCCTATTGATTTGCCTTGTTTTAACGGTGCCTTTGATCAATGGTACAGCTTTCACGATACGTTTAGATCTTTGATTCACGATAATGAAAAATTGAGTAATATTCAAAAATTTCACTACCTAAAATCCCGTTTAAGGGGAGATGCTGCACAAACGATTCACTCTTTGCCTGTTATTGACGCTAATTACAAGATTGCTTGGGACATGTTACGTAATCGCTATCAAAACGAACGACTAATTATAGAAAATCATTTGAAAACTTTATTTACGCTGCCAAATGTACAACGGGATTCATATTCATCTCTACGTTCCTACGTAGATCAATTTACTAAAAATGTAAGAGCATTAGAAGTTATTGGTCAGCCTACGAAAGACACACTTCTTTGTTTCATTGCTGTTTCCAAACTTGACGCAACAACGCGGGAAAAATGGCAAGAACGCACTGTCAACATTTCCATGCCCACTTTGGACCAATTAACGAAATTTTTGAACGATCGCTGCCAGGTTTTGGAATCGAGAGTATCTATACCGGTAAGGTCAACTGTTAAGCAAGAATTTCATAGAGAAACTGCGCGACAAAATAGTATTACTACACACGTTACGTCACACCCAGAGTGCCCAAAGTGCAAGGGTCCTCACGCACTGAATTACTGCTCTAAATTTGTTCAATTAAACGCGAATGATAGGTACAAAGAAGCTAAGGCACATGGACTATGTTTGAATTGCCTTGGTTCGAATCATCGATTTAACGATTGCAATTCTGGAAATTGTAAAAAGTGTAACAAACGGCATCATACAATGTTACATATGGATTCAACCTCGACGTCTACGCCGCCTATACAAACTCGACATCAACCACAGCCGGCCGCAAATACGAAAGCGCCGTCTACATCTCAATCCAATGGTGCATCCGTAAGCAACACATATTCAACATCAACATCTGTTGCTAATACGCAATCATATGTCTTGTTATCCACGGCACTTATTGAAATTTTTGATCGGTTTCACAAGAAGCATGTTTGTCGAGCACTACTTGACAACGCATCGCAAAGTAGTTACATTTCGGAATCACTTGCGGCCAAATTAGGACTTCAAAACGAAGTTGTCAACCTACCAGTAGTTGGCATAGGGAGTATTAGGACTGTGATAAATAATAAAATTACCACTACCATAAAATCTAGATTCAATACGTATACGGCAAATTTACAACTTTATGTCCTACCAAACATCACGCAACGCATGCCCACGTCCCATATCGATACGAAGTCTCTAAACATTCCACACAATATCAAACTAGCAGATCCTACGTTTAATGAAATTGGCCCGATTGACGTTTTGATTGGTGCGGAACTATTTTGGGATTTGATGTGTGTCGGGCAAATGAAACCCAATGGACTTAACAGTAACGGACCCATTTTACAGAAAACACATCTGGGTTGGATTGTTTCTGGCAGACTCAGTGTGACAAATTCAATGATGGAATCCGCCTGCAATTTCAGTATGCAGGACTTACATAACGACTTATCAAAATTTTGGGAAATTGAAGACTGTAATACAAATAAATCAAATACATCACTGGAGCATCAGCAGTGTGAAGCATATTTTTTACAAAATGTAAAACGTGACGACGAAGGACGATTTGTTGTTAAACTTCCATTCACAACGCCTCAACGGGAATTGGGTGACTCGCGCGATCAGGCTCATAGAAGATTACTCTCTCTGGAACGACGATTACAAGGAAATCCAGGATTACTCGAAGAGTATAAAAAATTCATGGACGAATATATTTCTCTCGGACACATGTCACCTGTTCTACAGCCAGAAGCTTCTTACGGATATACGTTACCACATCACTGCGTTGTCAAGGAAGCCAGTACTACAACGAAAGTAAGAGTAGTATTCGACGGCTCTGCTAAAACGACCAACGGAATATCATTAAATGACACGATGTTAGTGGGACCCACATTACAAGACGATCTCTTTTCCATTGTATTACGATTCCGCACATACGCATTTGTAATTACGGCTGATATTGAAAAAATGTATCGGCAGATTTTGATAGAGCCTTCTGATAGAAAATTCCAGAAAATATTGTGGCGATCTTCTCCAAACGACGAACTAATAACATACGAATTGAATACTGTGACGTACGGCACTGCTGCAGCCCCTTATTTAGCTACACGATGTTTGATTGAACTGGCTACTCGAGAAGAGCAAGATTTTCCTGTTGAGTCAATAATTTTGAAACATGATTTTTACGTCGACGACCTTCTTACTGGAACCAATTCTATGCAAGAAATACCAAAACTTTGTTCAAATTTAACAGAATTATTACGACGTGGTGGATTTGTCTTAAGAAAATGGAGATCCAACATTCCAAACAATTTCAACGAAGCGACTGACGAAAACATCACTTTACCAACGGATACCGACACTGCAAAAACTCTCGGCATTATTTGGAACTCACGAAATGACACTTTGGAATATTCCGTACAGCACGTTAAACTTGGCAAAAGGATCACGAAACGGACGATATTATCTACAGTTGCGAAAATTTACGACCCTCTTGGTTTACTTGGACCTATTATTGTTAACGCGAAAATGACAATGCAGAAACTTTGGCAACTAAAAATTGATTGGGATGAATCAGTTCCTTTGTCAATACATACGTTGTGGACGGAATATGTGTCTGATTTAAATGACGTTGGAAGTATAAAAATCATTAGAAATGTCATTTCCTCAATTGACGTATGCAGTGTGGAATTGCATGGATTTTCAGATGCTTCTGAGAAGGCTTACGGCGCTTGCATTTATCTACGTACCACGTCCAATGACGGAAAACACACTACACGATTGTTGTGCTCAAAATCACGTGTCGCTCCCGTGAAAAATCTTTCTCTTCCAAGATTAGAATTGTGTGGCGCTCTCTTACTAGCAAACTTAGCCCATAAGGTAAAACAAGCTCTTACAGTCTCAATAGCCAATGAATACTACTGGACGGACTCTACTATCGCACTAGCTTGGATATCAGGAACTCCAAGTAAATGGAAAACCTTTGTGGCCAATAGGGTAAGTGAAATCCAAGGCCAAACTAATTCCAATACCTGGAGGCATGTACGCACACAAGATAACCCGGCGGATTTGGTATCAAGAGGGTGCTCCGCATCCTGTCTTGCAGAATCAAAACTGTGGTGGAACGGACCTCAATTTTTGGAACGCGATGAATTTTGTTGGCCTAAACTTCATACTGCAGAAATCACAGAACTACCTGAACAGAAGGTGGTTTCACTAATAACACAAGATGAAGATGATTTTCAAATGTTCGATCGATATTCTTCATTCACGAAACTTAGACGAGTGATGGCCTACGTTTTACGCTACATACGCAACTTACATACGAAAAGGGAAGAACGACGTACAGGATTTCTTACTGTAGTAGAGCTACAAAAGTCATTGGATGCTTTAATAAGGCTCTGTCAGCGCGACGAATTTAATCAAGAAATAAAAGAGTTACGTTCGAAGAAAACTGTTAGTCCAAAGAGCATGATTGTTTCTTTAAATCCCTGGCTTGACGATACAGGAATTTTACGCGTTGGTGGACGATTACGACATGCAAACATTCCGTTTTCTCAAAAATATCCAATAGTGTTGCCCAAATTTCACAAATTTACGCATTTACTAGTTAATTACGAACACTTGAAAAACTTACACGGCGGGGTGCAATCTATACTGGCAGCAATTCGCATGAAATACTGGCCAATAGCAGGCAAAGAAACGGTAAAAAGGGTAGTGAAACAATGTGTGAAATGTTGTCGTGCAAAACCTAAACTAATAGAACACATCATGGGTGATATTCCGAGAAGTAGATTACAAGCCTTACGCCCGTTTTACAACAGTGGAGTAGATTATTGTGGACCATTTAAACTTTGCCAGAAAAGACGTCGTGGAAATCAACCTATTAAGGGTTACGTCGCTGTTTTTGTATGTTTCTCCACGAAGGCTGTACATCTGGAATTAGTTTCCAATTTGACGACACATAGTTTCATCGCGGCACTTCTAAGATTTATCTCAAGACGAGGAAGAGTAGGAAACTTATATTCAGACAATGGCACAAATTTTGTTGGTGCTAATAATGAGTTGAAAGAATTAACACAATTACTCAAATCGGAGTCTCACATACAAGGCGTTAACGAGGTACTGTTAGACGAAAATATACAGTGGCATTTTATCCCACCTAGATCACCACATTTCGGTGGTTTATGGGAGGCAGCAGTAAAATCCGCCAAATATCATTTGAAGAGGGTAGTTGGTGACGCTATACTCACGTACGAGGAGTTTACAACTCTACTAGCACAAATTGAGGCTTGCTTGAACTCCAGGCCGCTCACACCAATCTCTAACGATCCAAACGATTTTACGGCTTTGACACCGTCACATTTCTTAATCGGTGAACCAATGACAGCATTACCAGAACCTAATCTAGAAAAAGTGAATTTGGGTCATATGGATCATTGGCAGCAACTTCAATCGATGTATCAGACTTTCTGGAAGAGGTGGCATAAGTAAACTTATCCCAGTGCCAACAACGTTACAAATGGCAGTCCAATCAGACAAGTGTTCTGAAAATTGGATCTCTTGTGACAATAAAGGACGAAAATTTACATCCGCTTCAGTGGCGCCTAGGACGCGTTGTGGAGACTTACGCTGGAAGTGATGGTGTAGTGCGGCTCGCGTTAGTGCGTACGAAAACGGGAACCACGAAAATCACAGTAACTAAACTATGCGTGTTACCAGTGACTTAAGGTGTTTGTTGAAAGGGATCCTTTCAAGACGGGCGGCATGTTAGGACAAACGTGTCTTCAGAGGTTTCTGCTTAGCAACGCACCTTCATTATGTGTACGTTTTATCTTAAACTTTACAATTGGTTAGGTACTTTATATTTATTAGCTTTAAGTTGTATATTTGTAAATTTCTAGATATATTTAAGTAGGATTAGACTTTTCCTGTCATAAAATTAATATTGGAATTTTGGACCTTTCGGCATTAGTTATGTTTACTTAGGACTTCCTGCTGCCATTACGAATCTTTTACAGCTGCACTTAACTACTAATCTCTTGGGTATTTCCAATTGATGGTATTACCCCTATAAACCTTTAAATTATCCTGACCCTTTTGGGTCCATTATCAGGTTCTTTGAAATTATGTTCTTTCTGTTTCTTATCTAACTTCTCAAAACTTTGTAAACTTTGTACATATTTTCCATTGGTTCCTATTTTGTTATACACGCCCTTAGACAGGCAGCAGGAGGAACCTCAAGTCTACGAGGGACTTGAGTTAACACGGACGATTCAGTTATGGTTGTCGATTCTTCAGAACAAGTTGTATTACGACTCTCACGATAGAGTTCTGGAAGATAACGTGTACTTCGACGTTTGTTTAGAAAGACTCTTATTACGAATTTCACTTTAGTTTTTACGCGTCTTGTTTTGTACAAGTGGTCCTTCGAGAATTTATAGTTTAATATTTTCCATCTTAGCTTTATTATAGTGTGTAAATAAACTTGTATAGTGAATAAATGCGAGTTTCATTTGTGACGAACAACGATTAAAATTTAAGTGGACTCTGTTCCAACATACATTGTACCTATATCAAAGCGTAGTGCGACCATCCAAAAAGAAAACAAAATGCGTGCCCGCAATTAGCCCCCTCGTAGATTATTTTAATTACAAGAAGCCGCAGATTCTTCGGCTTGTATAGATCGAATCGTGTTTTCCTTTATAGGAGACAAAAGGCGATAAGTGGCAAACAATAGGGGGACATAATTTTCAGACTGTCAGCGCCGGTGAATATTTATACTGAAATGGAAGTAATTTATACGACTGCTCTGGCCAACTTTGGATTCCCAGTTATTTAAAAGGTACATCCACGAAAAATTCGAATGCCCAGACGAGTTCACAAGAAACTACCAGATGTTATCTTTGTTTGTTTAACATTCAAATAAGTGACCATCTTTGTCTCGCTCCTTTCCTAAATTGATGGTAAATATTTAACTGCATTTTTGACTTGACATTTTATTGGAATGTGCAGGTGGTGCACTTTGGATTTAATTACAAGATTACACGAAGGATTCCGCGGGAATTTCAAAGCGCATGCCTTCTAAGAAATAAAAAGTCTGACTGAAATTACCAAATTGCGCAAAGAAAACCAACTGTAGCTATTTATGTCTTTATGTACATAGGAGAAGAAATTGGGAAAAACCTCCAAGTGATGTAATAGCTGTTCCTTCAGCGTTCTATGAACCGTTGATTTTGGCACTTCCAACTCTGAAGCTTACACTTGTTTTGTGGGTCTTCTGTAATAGCATCAAGACATTTTCTTCAAAATTTGGCGATCGAATGGAGCGTGGACGAGCATGCTCTATGGTGTGATGTAAAAGAGTCCTCCTTTCTCTAAATCGTCGATCAATTGCAGCAAACGTGCTTCTGAAATATATTGAAATGTTTTAAGAATCGTAGGAATATAATTTTTTGAAAATTTGCCCTCAAATGTGTCGAGAAAATGTTGGTGGTCGACGGAGCGGCATCTTATTAACATGTTTGAAGACAGCCGGAGAAGGCGTCTAGGACCTTGGACCTGGCCAGCAAGATCTCTAAACCTAACGCCAAAATTTCAAGATATAATAATGATAATAATAAATAAAACGCGAATTGGATTTAGTCGTACTGATGGTTAAGTATTACTTATTCAGACCATTACAATACATTATTTACGGCCGACCAATCGATTAAAACCGTGTTCTGCGGTTGTTAATTTGTTATTAGACGATTATTTGTGCAGTGAACTCGTCTTGCCATATTTGGGGGAGTCGCTCATCGGTAGGCCGTTGCATAGTGACACTGTTTTGCAGGCAAGTATACGGATACTTTCATTACGTGTGCAGCACTTGTTATTTATGTATTAATCGGCTGATTCACTTTTGTTTTCTCATTATTTTGTCCGGAACATACACGGACACTTGCAGAATAATAAGTGCACAGTTATAATTGGAAACCGGCGCCAGAGAACCGTCCATACAAATCATACAGTTTCTTCAGGGTTGCATTTCTTGATTCAATACTTATATACCATTGTTTTCTACAGTTCTTCTATAATCCGCAACATAGAAATAGCGTACCCACTACCCAGACATTCCAAACTACATATTTTGTTCCACAAACAGAATCAACAGGTTGTTGAGTATTTATTTGGGCGACTGTAGCGCCCTCTCACCTGGGGGTGGCTTTGAGATGCTTTGATTTACAACCAGAACAGAGAAATTAATAATTCTTGAAGTGGAAAAAATTTTGACGTCTTCAAGTCGTCTTTTATTATAGGTTCTCAATTCTTTCGGTTGGGTATAACAATAGGTTTATAATTATCATGAATAGTATACCTACTCTGTCCTTTTCTATACAGTAATAGATATTTCAGATATCTTTTAGGGAAGTGACAGCAGGATAAAAATACATATTAATTTTGAAGATGGAGGTTAATCGATGTGAAAGCATTTGATAAATTCTTCCTACAGGGCATCGCCAATTCAGGATCACGAATTCCTGAGTTATGCTTTCAATGAACTAACGAAACTACTAAGCAAGCAATAATAACATAGAAACTGATTCAGTCCTGAAGAAATTTAGATTCGTCACGAATTCTGGAAAACGCGCCGTAAGTAAATCGGAGATTCCTTAATACAATAGTCAGCCAATAAAAAATTATAGTTTAATTGAAAACCTTTTTATATAACGCACAAGTGTCAATGTACTAAATTGAAAATTGATACGAAAATATAACGCGTATTTAGCAAAAAAAAATATTTGCACACTCAAATTAAATCAGCAAAAAGTTAATACTTGCTAAGTATATTAGTTTTTTTGATGACGCCATTCAATTAATAGAGTTAAACGACATCAAAGTGTAAATGCCTTGTCGCAACTTTGTTTAGAATGTTAGATGGCTTTAATTACAAAATTCTGATATCCGCATTTTCTGTTCTGTTCTGTTATACTTTGAGACGTTATACGTTTTACTAAATTCATCATTATAATTTTCTAGCATTATTTGGGCATTTATTTAACTTAAAACTAAGTACAAAAAGTTGTTATAGTGCCCCTTAAAGAAATATAGTCTTCAGTGAAGCCGGCGACAGACAACAACCCTGTTATAAAATAAACCTCCAGCATAGTTGTAAACCCTGTCGCCAAATTTTATTTTGATTAGGGGTCCTTGTATAGTTCTTTAATAGCTTTTATAACTACCGTACTACTTATTTAAGAACCTACTTTCCATGGCCTTCTTCAATTTTAGCCATTGTTTAGTAAGATTTTCTACGCATCGTACAGATTTTTCGCGAACTGAGTCGATTCAATATTTACTGGATCAGTACTTCAGTCTTAAAAGCACCAGTCCCATTTCTTTAGAAGAGCTTTATGGAGTTATGAAAATTTAAGAATACCTTACAACGGTGCTTATACTTTTAAGTGTACCTGTTTCTACAATTAGCACACCTTCTTTACTAGGAGTCCAAATAAAGGACGTCCCTTTTCACCATTGTTTACGTCGAAAACTACATTGTTTTACTGCAGTCTTACCTGGCCTGTACACAAAAGCTTGATAGTGATACAGACACTAAGAGGGCATTATTTTTAAAACCTACTGCTGGAGATTATAAAAATTCTAACCCTTGAGTAGCCGGCACAGGTCTATCTTTCTATTTTTTTCAGGGAGTGAAGCAGGTGAATTCCTATAGAATAATATTCTTGAACCAAACACTACTGTAATATTTTGAAACAAACTGCGTCTTATTCAACATGTTTGTTGCAGTCGAGACCGTTATCATTCCCGATGTTGCCCAATTTTTTATTGTATATCTCTGTGTACACATTTACATAGCAGGTACACACGATTATAAAAATTACTCTACCAGGACAAACAGACGCTTGTTTCCAGATCACGCTGGTAAAAATTTTCCCATGCCTTAATTTTTTTGTTAGCTCATTGCGAATTTGTCGCGACTCTCGTAATTATTATGCTAATAAGCTGTCAGTGTCACGTCATGAAACAGGTACGAACAGACTTTCGTGTTGTTACCAACTTGCCAGGGCAAATAACTACATTTTCTCTAAAAATACGTGAAAACTAGAATATTTACTCAAAAAATGTGACTTCTGGGAGAAGTTATTCCACAGACTTAAAATTAAATTAAAATGAACCTACAAGCAAAACTCAAACGTTTCATAACAAGAGAGCTTTGTGGGAATTAGAAACCAACTCGGAATTTCACAGGTACGAAGAAAGCATATCTTTAGAATCTCGACAATTAACACCCAGAAAAACACCTCACATTGTAAGCATATACTTCAGCGACAGCCTTTTATGTTCAAGCTTAATTTGTTTGTCTTCTTTTGAAGACTAGTAACACTGGAATATTGTTATACAGGGTTAGAGCTAAATGTTTAATATATTCACACACTCGTCAACTTTGTATTGAAAGAATTTGCAACGTCAACATGCCTGAGGCGAAGAACTGTAGTAGATCGAATGAATTTTGTATTTCTTTGAATTTATTCACGTGACTCGTAATCCAAGCGGTTTTACGATTTCTAGCAAACATCCTACTCTACTCGGTACAGCTAATAATTAATAGGATGAATAGGATTAAATGTTAATTTCAGCAATTTTCTACATCAATTTAAATTTCAAAACAATTCGGGGCTCTAGTTGACAATCGAACTGCCGAATTTACGAGCATTTCGCCGCACTTAAAGTCGCCAGTGGGTACTTAGAATACGTTACATATGTAATATTTTGTAAAAACAAGTTCCAACAGATCGTCAGATCTCGATTAAGATCGATTCCACATCAAAAACAATACAATCTCGTTTACATCAATCGTCAAAATCGTTACATTATACCGCTACAACCCCTAAACATGGTAACACTGTTCGGAATACGTTTTGATGCAGACTGTCCTTGTTTATAAGATGGATCTTTTTGGGCTCCGTCTTGGGCCTTTATAGATATACAGTCAGATAAAATACACTGGTTCTTTGAAAACACAATGTTCCCTTTATGTGGTTGCATCAGCCGGGTTACTTACCATAAATAATACGTGTAGAACATTTAGAAAATCACAAGTATTTTTGGTTTTTTTCTTACTTGTTATGCTTATTTTATTTATCGGCTACATCACCGCATTAGGAACCGCAAATAAAATAATAACGTCGACTCTTTATTCAATTAGTTTTTGTTCTACAAATGGGAAGCTTTGAAGCTTTCGTTTTCTATCACATGCAACCAGATTTTTTGTACTATGAGACGTCTCGTAGTACAAAAAATCTGGATTTAGTTCTAATTCTATGCCTGGCGGGGTATTTGCCCGAGGAGTAGCTGTTGGAACGGTCCAGTGCCACTAATTAATACCAGATAATAGGGAGGTTCGGAGAAAAATAAAATATCTATTTTTGACATGAAAATGACAGAAAATTGTTATCGTAATTGATTTACGGCGAAATTTGTTTTCTAAAAAAATTTTTTGCGGCGTAATAAGCGAAAGAAATTAGCTTATCACGCCCACATGCTAGTTCCCTTTGTTATTGGTTTGACGTCAGAGATTCGTAAGGCGCTCCTCCCACTTCTCTTGAAGTGCCCGTGAAGCGGTACCTATCTCATAACATACTTATTGGGACTATTTCCAGCGTGAATTTTTAAAATAAGGTGTCAAGGAAACATAAAACAAAGACAACATAATCGATATAATGATGCAACAAGGGTATCAAAAGTCCGATTCACATAATTTGCCATATTTATGTAGTAGGTAGCAGGTAGGTAAATGTCCCGGTAAATGTGGAAATGGTGTGTGATTCTTGCATCTAACCCCAATTTCATTCAACCTCAAAACAGTAGTGTAAAGGAAGACCGGTATAAGTGGAACAAAGTTAACAATTTATTAACTGTACATGCCTTTTATAATTCAGTATAAGTAGGTATGTAGATACCTGCTTACTTCTGTTTGTAAAATAGGTACCTACCTATATTCTCTAATACAATACAATACATACCTACTCATTTATGTAGGTATGTATACCTAAGTGATTGACAAGTTATCAAGTTAACAGTTTTATAACGGATTGGAAATTTAAAAAAAAAACTGAAACAAATACAACTCACGCGAATCAAAAAACTACGATACGTAGGTACTAGGTACTTGTTTAACAAAAAGAAACAACTGCTATATTCTGGAACGGTTAATGTAGAAACTCGGAAGAGACTCTTAA
This sequence comes from Xestobium rufovillosum, assembly GCA_963966045.1. Taxonomy (NCBI): domain Eukaryota; kingdom Metazoa; phylum Arthropoda; class Insecta; order Coleoptera; family Ptinidae; genus Xestobium; species Xestobium rufovillosum. Next base: position 30,881,494 of record OZ014498.1, on the reverse strand, counting down.
AGACGCATGTATGGAGTACGAGGCGGGTGTTGAAGATACCGTGGATAGACAAATTAGCAATAAGGAGGAATTAGAAAGAGTTGGGGAAAAGAGAAAAGTATGGAAGACAATAAAGAATAGGGGATAGGATCGCAGGATAATAGGCCACATTCTGAGACACAAAGGAATAGTTCGCGACATACTAGAGTCAGAGATAGGAATAAAGAGGTAGAGGTTGGAGCAGATTAGACTACTGCTCTCAAATAGTTGGGGATGTAGAATGTTCTACTTTTACTCAAATGCGTAGGCTAGCTCAGGGAAAGGATGGAGGTACGCGTCCTACCAGTCTTCAAAAGAGAACTTTATGATGACGTACTATTTAATTATTATTGTAAAATAGTTAATAAAATTTCCTTTTTTAGTTCAAGGAGGGAACGCTACAGCGATTCAGTATTTGGCTCCGTCATGCTCCTAGCATCCTGTTTCAAATTATGCTAACCGTAACACGTTACCAAGTACCAAGGGGTCCCAGAAAACTGTCGATAAATTACATTATGTTCGATTTTATTTAGAGTGGCTGCAATGGGGCAGCCGATAATTTTATAAACTTTTGCAATGATCAACTAACTCGCGAAAATATCGATAATGCTGACCGATTTTCCTTCTGGCTCCAGCGAACCACTTTTTCCGTTTTATTGGTGTGCTGTACGATGTATTAGTCTGGGTACAAAACAGAAAACACCAGTTAGAACCAGTTAATAATATTTAACAATTTAACTACACATGCATATGCATAATACTTATGGGACTGCTGCGCGCTGAAGCTGGGACTTGTACGTTATACTAAGTTCTAACGTCACGCGGCCTACTCTCGCTGCAAGGTGATATCTGTCCAGAGCCCGGCAGCATATATAGCAAGTTAAATTGCATGGTTTGAGTGTGTAGGGGAAAGCACCGTACTGATGAGTCCCAGAAGGACGAAACCAGTTGGTCTGCGGTTTTCCATACACATTCAAAGAATTAGGATTTAAGAGTTCTTTATAGATTTGATTTTGTTTTGACGTAATATATTGGTAGTTTTGTCATTTTTTTTAAAATTTTTATCACTACTTTTACTTTTTATCCCTCTTTTTACCTTTTATCCCTCCTTTTACTTACGATAATCAAAGTACCCCATTCTAGGTATGAAATTAATATCACTACATGGGTAACGCACAAGAAAATTCCCTCCGAACTTCATGAAAAACTACTTCATGAAAAACTATACTATAAAGCTATAAAGCTGGTTTCGTGGAAGTCGTCTATATACGAACTTTTCCGTGCTACATCACCAAAATGTATACGTATGTATAAAAAAACCAATTACAAAGATTAATTTGTTGAAGAAATGTCGATGCCTTTTCGCATATGCATAACTTTCACAAAAAACCCACCACACCTTTTACACGTTCTTTCTAAATAAAAAAAAATACATTCGCGAAATCAAATATGTACCGGTATTTGCAGTGCAACATTTTAACAGTCAAAAACCCTCCAGCACGTTGCTAGGAGCTACCAACGCCTACTTCATATCTCGACCTACTTTTACGATTGCCATTAGATTCAGTTCCTTGTGAAAACATAACAAGCCATTGTTTTAAAAAGAGTGAAAACGCACTCAAGAGTTCATGAGAAAAAAAAACAATAGTATATTTAATAAGTTTTTGCGTTGCAGGAAATTTCAGGTTTCGGCGTATAAAATATGTATTACTATAAAATGTACCTGAATTTCAGTATCTCCTGAAGTTCGCGATCGTTTTCAGATGTTTGGTTTTATTGATAAACAAACGCACTATAGTGTTCGCAATAACAGATAAGTAAAAATAAGTTCACATAAACAAACAACAATAACAAATGTTCGAAAAGTCCTTTTGCTCCAGAAAAATTGTAAAAAACTGCGGAGATCACGCGACAATCTGGCGCTACGGCCGTGGCCAGCGACTTCCAACACCAGGTAACGTAAACTGTCGTAAGAGCAGTCTTTGTAAAAGACAGGTAACACAGGTAAACTTCATCCGAACTGTCTAGTCCCGCGCTCCGCGACCTTGCTTGCCGACTTCTTCGCCGTTTATTACGCCAAGGAAGTTTAACGGCGCGTATACAAAAAAATTTCTAATTCGGAGGACCAATCAAGGACGTAGCACCGGTATCACGTTTTGTTGGATAGTTCTAAAAATGGGAGGGCACTTATGAGATTTGTGCGCCGCAAGAGGAGCGTGCCCCAAATTGATACGCACTTGACTGAGAGAGGACTGGCGGGAAAGGTAAACGGAAGCGGCACTAGGAATTATAGCAGATCAGCTAAATGCCTAATCAGATCGTAAATTAGATGCCCACGCACCGAGTTTCAAGTTCTGGCTGTCGATACACATGTTTTGATTTTGTTTTACAAACTGCCACGTACTCACGGCGATATTTAAAAAAGAAACCGATTGAAATATAAATCCAACAACAACAATAATTGACTTTTGTCCACGACTATCTTATAATATACTCTTTATACTTGTGTTTCTTCAATCATAATTAGATACATCAATCACTGCAGTGATTAATTAATATTATTCACTACACCAATAGGAACATCGCTTTGACCCTTTTTTACATTTATTTAGTAGGCCGCGATCGCGATGTGTCAGTTCAAATTGAAACGTCAAATCAGCATGGTTTGCTTTTAATTTGGAACGCATATTCTAAAAAAGAAAATATAATGAGTAGTGAGAGTGAAAACGAGGTTTCTTTAACAGCACCAGCAATAAAAGAAGCTGCAGAACTTGCCTCATTAGATTCATTGCCCAAAAAACCAAGGAAATTATACCTGAGAGCGTATGAATGAATCTTTCTTACACTGGAGAAGGGAAATGAAGGTAAATTCTTTCTGGGAATCTGTTTTGATAGTCGTGGACAAAGTATAGTATACAACTCGTGTATAATATACTATTATTATTTCTCAGTATAGTAAAAGAACATTATAGAGTTAAAAATTAAAAAGCAACTAAAGAATAAGAGAGCGAAATTCAGTCGGTATAGTCTTGGAGCAGATACGTTTTAAATAAGTACTCTCTATACAACTCGAATACACACAAGAAAATGAATCTGATTCTTATGTAAAATGGTCTGCCAGATTCGAATTTTGAGGTCTAGAAAAGATCGGGAAAATGCCGAAAAATCGATTTTTCGTAAAATTTTCCTGAATCAATTTTCGACCATTTTTAATACTTTTCTCGTTGTATTTCAGCAAACGAAAAGAGTTAGAGATCTGTTTTTTTGTGGAATATACACTGAAGTGTGCTGATCATCACAGTGTACTCAAGTTGCCTCTACAATTTTCCAATTTTATGAAAAAAATGGTTTCTTGTTAGACCACAAATTTGTGTAATGTATTTCTCATGCACCGGGTAGCGTAATTCCGAACCGCAGTGCAATACAGAGCGTCACGCAACGTACTCAACTCTGCTTCGTAGAACGCAAATGACAAATACTTACTCCAAATCCACAAACAATACAGAGCATTACAGGAATGTACTAGTCTGCAACGCACTGTGTTTTATGAAACTTAAAAGGGGCGTATGTTACTACAAACAAAAGTACAATTCAGAACGGCAGGATTAATCATCAGGATTAATTTATTAAATCGTGTAAAGATGTAAAAAATATTTGAGAAATTTTTTCAATCAAAAATTATAAATGGTAACTAAAGTTTTATATTTATGTCAAAGTTACCATATAATTTTTGATTGTTTGAAAAAATTTGTCAAATATTTTTTATATCTTTACACGTTTTTAATAAATTAATCTTGACAAAGCCCCCGAACGGGGGCGAAACGTCGATATTATATTGTTATAGAGATCGTTATACAGTTATTTATTCACTAAGTATCTACATAAATTATACAAGAAATTCACAAAATTTAAAAAAATTAAATTATCATGCATTCGTCAGATTCAAATTCAGATTTTACTTAAAATACGGTTTCAGCCAATTGATATACAGGGTGTCTCATTATATTTTGACGCATTTTAATACCTTATATCTACCGAACCGCTTAAGATATTACTGTGCGGTTTGCACCAATGAGTTATGTTTGTCTTCAAACTTTTTGACTACTTAGAAAATTTTTTGCTATTTCCGGTTCATAAGGACCAGAAAAGGTCACTTTTCATATCACTGCAATTGCATTTTTTAATAGGACACCCTGTATATAAGTAAATGTTAAAAAAGTCTCATCTTTTAGCTGTCCCAGAAGGACGAAACCAGTTGGTCTGCGGTTTTCCATACACATTCAAAACATGCAATATTTGAACAAAGACCTGCTTAAAAGCACGTACGTACATGGAGACAAATTAGAATTGTTTCAAAGCCATCTTAGATGGGGTAGCAGTCTGAAACGTCTCGTAGTACAAAAAATCTGGATTTAGTTCTATAATTCAATGCCTGGCGGAGTATTTGCCCGAGGAGTAGTTGTTCGAACGGTCCAGTACCACTAATTAATACTAGATAATTACTCAAAGTAGTTGTCACTTGCTGATATCTGTCCAGAGCGCGGCAGCAAGCTAAATTGCATGGTTTGAGTGTGTAGGGGAGAGCACCGTACTGAGGAGTCCCAGAAGGACGAAACCAGTTGATCTGCGGTTTTCCATACACATTCAAAACATGCAATATTTGAACAGTAGAGGAGTACCATCATTTCTTATATATGTACAGCTAAATGCACCACGCCTGTTTTTCATAATTACCACCTTCTTGATATATAACAATAATTTCGCTACGCTGTTATTTTTATAATCTCGTTAAGATCACGAAATTACAACATAAACAATATTAAACGTGCTATCTGGAGATGAAATCGATTTCACCGGTACCTCTTCCCTACTCACGCCGATTTAAAATATAATCAGATAGCCGCAACAAGATAATTATTTAAGCGGGGCCTCCGGTAATTGACATTTGTAAATTATAAAATCGGATTGAGTGCACGCCGCGCACATAGTGGATAATATCCAAGCAGATGTAAAAGCCGCTCGAGATCCTGAAAAGTATGTAGGCTAAGTAACTGGTCTCCCCAAAAGTAACAGGCAAGTATTTTTACTCTTCGAGCAAAGTGCACTTGTTGGAATTATTAACACTAATTGGTCGATTCGGTGTTATTAATCGGAACCGCTCCGTTTCTTAATTGCCTTTGCGCAAACGTTCGTTTGATATTTGCGAATAAAATCGCCTTTCTATTTGTACTAAATTTTCTCCAATGATGATGACGTTCTACAGTCTTATTCTGTTCTCTAAGTATTTTTCTCTACGCTGTGGTGGTCCAGTTACCCCAGAAATATTTAGTTAATGGGGAAACTGGACCACATGCCAGGGGCATCTAGTTACCCCAACTGATGTAAACTATTACCCAGTTAATAAAGTCACGTTAAAATTGTTGTTTGGTAAATTTTGGTAAATTTTGTTGATGTAAAAAATGAGAACAACATTTTACAGTAAACCTAGTAGATCTACGTTAAAATATTATGTATTGGTACTCGAGGTAAGGGCTGTACATCTCAGGAAGGTAAAGGCAGTGGTGGTGGTCACATCTTATCTATCGTCAGCCGACGAAGAAGAGTTGGTCAAGTGCATAAAAGTTATGGAGAAAAATGGAGGAAAACGCAGAATAAAGGAAGAGTTCTGGTGGTCTTTTCTCTTTCTCATCATTTCCCTTAGATCGGTGACGGACAACCCTTCCCCTTTTATCCCCTCCACTCAAGGTACCTGAATTCCCTCACCCTCGTCTCCCCAAACCCCATCGCTTCGCCATTCCAGAGGCCTTGCTCTTTCCCTCTTCGAGCTACACCCATAAAAGGTGGGAAGGGAAGGACGGTGGGTGGAATTCAGAGTGGCCTTCTTCTTCCTCTGGGGAACTATCCTCACAAGTGGGGATAGAGGCGGGGAGGGAAGAAGAGGGAGCGAAGGAGGATTCTGGTAGTGCTCCTCCTCCGCTCGCCTCTCATCACTGTCTCACTCCCGTCCTCCGCTCCCCCACCACTCCCTCGCCGTATACAATATTGAGAAGAACTATAATGGAACGATGTCAATACAATTGTATTTTTTTGATGAGGCCACTTTCAGCTTAAATGATGTTAAGCAAAGGATTCTCGCCACCACTCCCCTTATTTCTATTTGGTGTCGAGACTTGTTTTCCTAGTATCTGCGCAGAAACTTAGCCCACTCTTTCTTATTATATGCTAAGTGACTTCATTCATTCCATGCCAATCCTCCTCTTTTCAAGACCTTCTCCATGCTCTTACTCCAAGTTTCCCTCGGTCTTCCCCCGTTTCTCTTATTCTGCGTCTCCACTTCCCAAATCCGTTTTACCATATAACAGAATCAATAGGGAGGTTCGGAGAAAAAAAAGATATCTATTTTTGGCATGAAAATGACAGAAAATTGTTATTGTAATTGATTTACGGCGAAATTTTTTTTCTAAAATTTTTTTTTGCGGCGTAATAAGCGAAAGAAATTAGCTTATCACGCCCACATGCTAGTTCGCTTTGTTATTGGTTTGACGTCAGAGATTCGTAAGGCGCTCCTCCCACTTCTCTTGAAGTGCCCGTGAAGCGGTACCTATCTCATAACATACTTATTGGGACTATTTCGAGCGTGAATTTTTAAAGTAAGGTGTCAAGGAAACATAAAACAAAGACAACATAATCGATATAATGATGCAACAAGGGTATCAAAAGTCCGATTCACATAATTTGCCATATTTATGTAGTAGCGTTGATTGAAGGAATCCTTCAATCAACGGTAGTAGGTAAATGTCCAGGTAAATGTGAAAATGGTGTGTGATTCTTGCATCTAACCCCAACTTCATTCAACCTCAAAACAGTAGTGTAAAGGCAGACCGGTATAAGTAAAACAAAGTCAACAATTTATTAACTGTACATGCCTTTTATAATTTAGTATAAGTAGGTATGTAGATTGTAGATACCTGCTTACTTCTGTTTGTAAAATAGGTACCTACCTATATTCTCTAATACAATACAATACATACCTACTCATTTATGTAGGTATGTATACCTAAGTGATTGACAAGTTATCAAGTTAACAGTTTTATAAAGGATTGGAAATTTTTTAAAAAAACGGAAACAAATACAACTCACGCGAATCAAAAAACTACGCTACGTAGGTACTAGGTACTTGTTTAACAAAAAGAAACAACTGCTATATTCTGGAACGGTTAATGTAGAAACTCGGAAGAGACTCTTAAAGACGCATGTATGGAGTACGAAATTATGCCTATGGGTGCGAAACTTGGACAATGGGAGAAGCGGATTGAAAAAGAGTAGAAGCGTTTGAAATGTGATGCTACAGACGGGTGTTGAAGATACCGTGGATAGACAAGTTAGCAATAAGGAGGAATTAGAAAGAGTTGGGGAAAAGAGAAAAGTATGGAAGACAATAAAGAATAGGGGATAGGATCGTAGGATGGTAGGACACCTTCTGAGACACAAAGGAATAGTTCGCGACATACTAGAGTCAGAGATAGGAATAAAGAGGTAGAGGTTGGAGCAGATTAGACTACTGCTCTCAAATAGTTGGGGATGTAGAATATTCTACTTTTACGGAAATGCGTAGGCTAGCTCAGGGAAATGATGGAGGTACGCGTCCTACCAGTCTTCAAAAGAGAACTTTATGATGACGTACTATTTAATTATTATTGTAAAATAGTTAATAAAATTTCCTTTTTTAGTTCAGGGAGGAAACGCTACGGCGATTCAGTATTTGGCTCCGTCATGCTCCTAGCATCCTGTTTCAAATTATGCTAACCGTAACACGTTACCAAGTACCAAGGGGTCCCAGAAAACTGTCGATAAATTACGTTATGTTCGATTTTATTTAGAGTGGCTGCAATGGGGCAGCCGATAATTTTATAAACTTTTGCAATGATAAACTAACTCGCGAAAATATCGATAATGCTGACCGATTTTCCTTCTGGCTCCAACGAACCACTTTTTCCGTTTTATTGGTGTGCTGTACGATGTATTAGTCTGGGTACAAAACAGAAAACACCAGTTAGAACAAGTTAATAATATCTAACAATTTAACTACACATATGCATAATACTTATGGGACTGCTGCGCGCTGAAGCTGGGAATTGTACGTTATACTAAGTTCTGACGTCACGCAGCCTACTCTCGCTGCAAGGTACGATTTCTAGCCTCGCACCGACGGAAAACTTTGCAACGGCTTCACAGGCGAAGGAATTTTTTTTAACAAAAATTAACAACATAACTGCCTTCAGTATAATAAACTCTATCAATTTTAATGAAATTTGAAAATTACCGAACCTGCCTATTGAGCTGTCTTTGCTCTGTTGTGTTCATAATTGCTTCGACATTGAGTGTTGCCCTTATATCCACGTTCCAAAATCTGCCTCAGCCTGAACTCTAATACACTTTCATAAACCTTGGTTGCCACACTCGGCCCATATAATTTTGGCAACTTTTAGTGTACTTTTTCATGTATTGGGTACTTTGCCATTTCGCCAAGCCTTTCCAACCACATTCAACAGCAAACTTATTCCGTCTTCTCTCATTTGCCCTAGCCTGGCGTTATCATCTTATTGGACTAGGGTCTTCCCACTTTTAATGTTCTTTAGTGCCTGATCTCGTCCCCGCTTCTTTCAGTGGGCTGTATTTTTACCGTTTAACATTTAAAATAATTTTTGATTTTCCATTATTTTTTCTTCTAGTAGCACATTCTTACTTCTTCCTGGATTTCTTAGTGACCAAATCAATTTCTATTCTTATCCTGCCAAAGTCTGTTCACGAGGGACTTACGACTAACATACAAGGACATACTTTAACCGCCTTTATGGTCGCGCCTCGTGGTTATAAGATATCTGATAAGTCCTCTAGAATCTTCAGCCACCCGCGCGCTGCGTTCTCAGTCTTGTTCTATCTGGATTGTAGAGTCACGATATGGCAATGCCAATGTGTAACTAACTTCGTGATCAAAAGGCCGAACAAAGAACGTCTCTTATTCACCTTGAGCGATGTTTTCGAAAAAAAATCCTCGATCAATTAAAAATATTCAGAGGATGAAATATGATAAGTTCCCGCCGAATGCTGAAAGGTTTACAATAAAAAATATCAGATTCGGACGCGGAGATAAAATCTTCTTTCAGATATTTCAAAAATTTATAGTGTATTCGTATAATAAAGTTGAACCTGAAATTCAAGAAATGTAATACGTTACTCTTGCTCCGTATAAAATATTCCGACGAATTATGTGACGACGTCGCATATAATTTTAAAAACAACATTTTTGTTGCATGCATACCAGCCACATTTCATGAATTTATACAAATTTTATTATGTGAAATTTAAACTTTGACACCACGCTTTCTGCAAGTATAAAGCTCGTCCATTTCGAATGCTGAAATTAAAAATAATGTAATCATTATTTACTCTTTGGTAGTCTATGTGCATATTGGATCTAACATACCCTTTCCAAAAGACCAGTAAATATAATGACGAGAAGAATTCAACGCTGTAGACCCCGATCAATTAAATTATTAACGCTAAATTATAAATCACGGATTTAATGATAATTTTGGATCGGACAAAACAAGAACGTTAAAACTGGATTTCCAACTCGCAGAAACAGGCATTTCTTGATTTAAAAAATGCTAATTTTGGGTCTCTCCAATAATCAAATACTACTTCATATTTCGCGAAGAGCTGTCGACAAGTAATTTTCTGTTACCTAAGTGGATCTGTAAATTCAATGAATGGGTGCGATCATCTCAAAATCTAAATTTGACAATTGGAAATCTGAATATCAAACTGCCAAATAACATCAGAACGAAGAAGAAACAAGGAGGTAGTTCCCCTATAGAAACCTCCAACATAAACTGCAGCGGTCACGGCCACACTCAAGTCAAAATAAACCTTTGTACAAATGCATGCTGAAAACCTAAACAAAAAGGAATTTCAGGTTCCATTATATAAAATTATAAACATTTTAAGTGGACTCGATTTAATAAACAGCATTTTGTTTGCACCAAATGAACAAAGGTATTTTTACCAACACGCTCACGGTGAGCTGAACAAATAAAAGAAAACAAGAAACAATACACAGAACTTAAATGCCCAAATATTAGACAGTGTTTGGACAAGTGTTTCAATATGAAAAAGTACAGAAATATTTGTATAAAAGAATTGAAAATAAAACAAGCGCTTACCTTGAAAAAATGCATCTTTTGTTGTAGCTGCCATCCTCTTTTTGTTCTCTAATATTCTCGAAGGACGCATTGCTTTTTTACATGAAAAAATAAAGAATATAGTAAACCTTAAAACTAAACACCCTAAATCACCACAGTTATTAGATCTATAAATTAGATAGGTATCTTACAAAGAACGCATTTTTTAAATATTTGCTTTTTTAATTAAAAAAAGAGGTCGAAGCAGGTAAACTTAACATATAACAATAAATTAAAAGTTACATAACAAATATTCTACTGACAAAAGAACCCATTTGACTGCACCATAATATTATAAATAATTGTTTTGCATGTTTACAAATAAATGTGATTACAATAATTACACGGTATAAAAACCAATTTCTTTTGGGCCCCTCTTGTTTTTTATTTATTTCAAGATGTCCAGCGATGGCCATTTTGATTTACAGTAACTCTACAACGGCCGCGTTTAGTGCAATCATATTTAACCAGTCAAAAACACATAAAAAACTCCATTAAAATTTCCCTGTGCATGACCAACGAGTCGCTAATGGACTGACATATCTCTTGAAGAGATAAAAGCTAGTTCTCAAAACCAGCATTTCATCTCTCTTTATAAAACTCGTATCCTAACGTCCGCATAGTAAGTTATTCTTTTTTTTTCAACCATGGCACTCTAAAATATAATATACCTCCGTAGCGAGTTCGTCTACCAGACCGCTTTGATGACTGATAAGGCCCGGCATGGTCAGCTTACCTGGAAAAGAACAACCTTGTTAACAACCATACGTTTAACATGCAGCATTAATTTTGTTGGGTTATTATGTATGTAGTTAGAGACAACTTTACCGGAACAAATTCGAAAATAGATAAATAGCAGCAAATGGAATGTTTACAAGTATTTTTTACCAATAAGCTCAAGTATGCCGTTTGTCGAATTAAGATTAGCTTCGTTAATAAATTTGCAATTAGTATATGTATGGAAGATTCCGGACCTCTTGGTTTGTTTCATTTATATTTTGTACGTTTGTTTGATTCTGTGTCAACACACTATAATTTCAATCTTGGACCAGTTTGCTTGAGTGGGAGAAATTACGGTAATCAGGAAAGGCCGAATGTTATACTCTGACGCCATCAGACGTTTCCGAGCACTCTTGTCTGGAATAGGACATGTTAATCAATATTGTTACCACGAGATACCTGTCAATTACCTAGACTCCAATAAAATTGCTGAAATTTGAACAGAGGCTATTGTTATTTATCCTAACTATCTTAAATGGTCTTATCTTGAAGACAGGATCCTGTAATAGTTTACGATGAGATAAGTCATAACACATAAAGGAGCGATCCGGTAAAACTAGCAGGTAACTGTACCTAAAGTGCGAGGTCTTGTTTATGATTTCTTGTTACCTATTACGTTCACTATTTAGTATAGAAATTCATTATGAATAAATAAATTACTTCATTTTCTGATGATGAGATCGTTGTAAATCTTGAAACCGGTCAAAATATTATAATAAATCGTTATATTGGCAGTAGGCGAAGTAATTTATTTATTCATCATGCTGTTAATTTTACTTATTGTATTTCAAATTTTCTGTACCTAGGTATATTGTTTGTTCAATAAAGATTTTTTATTAACATTATTAGATATTATCATTATAACAATTTTTAAACATTTTTCAATTATCCCGGTTTCAAATTTGTGTTTCGGTACAGTATACAGGGTGTCCCGGTGAAGGTGAGAAATCTCTCGGGTGCGTATAGATTACACGAAAATAACACCCCAAGTTCATATAAAGTTTTCTCCTACGACCTTCCCCTGCCGGGATATTCTCCCTTAAATTAGAGAAATAAAAATCATTTTTTTTACTTAAAATTTTTATTTTTAATTGTATTTCGATAATTTTCTTGGTGACGTACGTAGTGATTGAATGTCGATAAAATAATGCGGCCCCTTTTTTTGATAGTGCATCAGGGAAGCAAGGGGTGGACTACCCCATACCTTCTTCATATTTTTTAAGGGGCTGGATATTTTTAATTTTTAACAGCATTTTTTGTTTCCTCGGACATTTTGATAATAAAAAGTTTCTCTTGTTAGGTTTCGATAAAATGAAGCGTTTTCGAGAAAATGAAACTCAACGAGCAAGAGGTACAGTGTTTCTACGATTTTCGTCTATTTTTTCTGGCAGTATTTTTAAAGATATCAAAAAATCGAAAGCTCTTTCAATAAATTATTTCTTAGGAATTTTTTAAATATGATTTTACCCTACATTAGCTACTTCTTTTGAAATTCATTAAAAATTGTCCAGGTCCGTATTAAGAAAAAATAAAAATTGACGATGTAGACAACAGACGAAACGTCGTACAAAAAATAACCTTAACAGTTTGCGAAAGGTAGTGAAAATTTACATTAAAAAATTGCTTTAGGTGTTTCGAATGCCAGAAAAAATGAAAACGAAAATCGTAGAAACACGGTACCTCTTGCTCGTTGAGTTTTATTTTCTCGAAAACGCTTCATTTTATCGATACCTAACAAGAGTAACTTTTTATTAGCAAAATGTCCGGTGAAACAAAAAATGCGGTTAAAAATTAAAAATACCCAGTCCCTTAAAAAATATGAAGTTAAGAAGGTAAGGGGTAGTTCACCCCTTGCTCCCCTGATGCATTATCAAAAAACGGGTCGCATTATTTTATCAACATTTAATCACTAGGTACGACACCAAGAAAATTATGGAAATACAATTAAAAATAAAAATATTATGTAAAAAAAACTATTTTTATTTCTCCATTTTAAGGGAGATCCTCTTCTTCACCCATTTTTTTTGAAATTTGATTCTTCTGTCAATATTTTGACCGTACCCAGAAAGATTTATCGTTCTGAATATTCCCTCTCCTTTTTTAAATAATATTTCTTCGAGTTTTCAACGTATTAGGGACTGATACTTTTTTCAGTTAATTCTCACCTCCACGTCCCAACTATATCGTCTGCATACTATACATTCAGCTCATTTTTCAGTACCTATCTAATTATTATATTGGCTATAGAGAAGGAAAATCCTGCCTTATTTCTTTGCTTGTCCAGCATTTAGTCAATAATTGTGCGTCCTCTTTCCATATAAGTATGCAATAAGCAAAATTCTCTCTCACTCCCAAAAAAACGTCGCCAAGAACTTTCTAGAAGACGAATGAGTGTTTATCTTCTTTGGAGAGCCCTTATGCACCCATTGCACCCATTGCCAATCCTCAACAAGGCCGATGGTTTCCCCAATTGCTGCCTCAACCTGTTAAAAATGATATACATATTACAGGTTCTCTCCGACGTTTACATAATCCTGTTACTGTCCACGCAATATAACTGTCGTTGAAACACTGAATACTATTATCCACGATTTATATTAATTTCATTTTTTCCCCTTCTCCTCTCCTTTTCCTTCTCCTTCTCCTTCTTCTTCTTCAGCTCTCTTATCTATCTTCGTTAGAAATTTACAACCAGCTGTCCCTCCATTTACCTATCGGGGGGCCTACCCTGCTATCTAGGGCACAGTCATCACCAATTTCGCGAGTTTTCCATCTTCCATCTTCCAGGCGTCCAATATGTTCTCTTCAGTGTCGTCCTATATTTCGAATCCACTTCACAACGTCAGTTATCCCACAGTCTTGTCTTTTTGTTTCGTCATCTAATTTCTTATTAAATTTTCGATAATTTTTGCTATAGGGTCAAGTGGGGTAATTGTAAACGCATTTATCCAAATTGTTTACATTTTGACAAACGTCAAATTTTCTTCAAATCTTAAAACGCGAGTAAAATTCAAGATCTAACAAATATTATTGATTACGCAATCAGTTATAAAAGATCGGATTGTTCTAAAAAACCAAAGTACCATCAGAGTCATCACTAGGTTTATTGTTTTTGAAGGGAGTTTCCAGTTTCTTGGTTTTAACATAAGGTTCGATCAATTCCAAGAGTTCTTTCTTGTCGCAAGGGTACCCATATTCTGCTCGACTTGTTACGCATTTTTCTATCATTTCTTCCACTTTTACATTTACCCTACATTTGCGTTCACATTTGCCCGAATTCAGTCGAGGTTGGGGCAAATGTAAACACTATTTCCGTTATTATTAGGTTAATTTATTACATTATTAACACAATTTACAAAACGTTAGAGTAAATCCAAAAATAAAATAAAAACTCTTGCTTTCAAAAAGGTCAAGAGTTTAGGATAATGGAGTCCTAGAAATAGTACTCCCGAAATATTTGTCAACTTCTTGAGGCCTTCACTTGTTTTGTTTCAAAACAGCTTAAGTTAAAATCTACCCTCTTAAGAAACGAAGTTTACCCAAGCTTACTACAAACCACAAAACGAGGAACAGTAAATCAAATGAACTAAATAAATACCGCATACCATAACATATTTTCTGAAATAGATCATTTAAACACGGTCTTATAAGCAATTTTTCAGAGTACAAAGACGCCCGTGTCAGAACTGGAATCGTACACAATTATCGCATTCTATGAGCATATTTTAAAGTCATTCCTATGTACAAAAAAGCCTCATATTCTATAATGTAACAAATAAACAAGAATAAAAACGACAACCAAACTTCTTGAACTTCGGTTAAAATATTCCTTGAAACTTGCACAATTTTAACGAAATAAAGGTGTAATAACAATTTCAATTATGTCCTTGTAGCAATTTCAACAAAAAGTGTAATGGAAAATACATTTCTGTTGGGTTTTTTGTTTCTTGGAACGTGAGCCGGAGAGGTAATATGTTAATATTGCACAGTTCGATTACTTATCGTTTAAATATTGACTATTCACTCGTAGATATGAGCAAATCAACAACAATCCATCTGCCTCAAATAAATATTGTGTTTGCTTAAATAAGAAGAAGAGAGTGTCATCTGCACGAGGAATTTATTTAGCCTGAAAGCATGCTTGGAAAACAACTAGGTACTTATTTCAGGAGGAATAACGATATGTCTTTTAAAATATACCGATAATTCCATACTTATATCGATAATTTGATGTATCCATTTACCACCAATTTTTTTAAATTTTCTGACTCGTAAATTTTTGTAGTTAGTCCAGATTGTGTTTAGTCTGTTGACATACATTAAAAGCCAATAAAAATCGAAGACAACTAATTGCTTCATAGCACGAAAAGTGTTGAAAATAAATGAGCAAATATTTTTGGTGTCCCATACCTGTTAAGAAATTTATACGATTGCTTTCAGTACTTTACCTATGGCATCCGAGTAGAAGCATGAATTTTTCGAATTTCACGCCCCAAGCACGTCAGAAATCAATCATCAAGACGTATTTCTATAATTAAAATGAAATATTACTCGTTTGGTTCCAGCGCGAACTCTCTGCCGAGTTAAACGAACGGATAAATTTTTCAAATACCAGCTTTAATGCATGTTTTATCTGTGCATTACAAAGTCTGTGGTTTTAAAAGTATTCCTTCACTTCTATCTGTTTATGGTGGGGGGTGAGAGGGACGCGGAGGGGGCAGGAAGGTCACGGACGGTCGGCTGAAGCGTGCAGGCCACTTTGCTATAGGTATCATCTCTTGGTCTTATGTATGTACTTGAAGAACTCGCCAGCAAGAGAGATAACGTTGGTCACCGCAAGGCATTTGTCAAATAATGTTGGAAATAGCTTTGAAATTGTTAATAATTAATTTTATCGCGCATAATCAATATATTACTGATCTGTGCACATATAACACGGAACAGTATTCCGACGAAAAAATGGGACATTTATTAGGTGTTAAGTACAATTTTTTATTCAAAAATCTGTCAGGTTAAGGTCAAGCGGAGCGTTGTAAGTCTCGCAGTCGTATCTGCCCGGCAGGAGATGAGACCGTTTCAGGAAAAACTTGCGCATTATTTTAAGATTACTGTAAAGATCTCATGGATATTATTATTTTAATTATCTGTATATTGTTCTGTCAATTTTAAGTTTCCTTGTCAACTGTTACCTTAGAGTCATATTAATAACATTTACAATTTTACTTTATGTAAACCTATTCTGATGACGAGATTTTTAATCTTGAAACCGGTCAATACTGTAATAAATTATTCCATTGGTAGTACGCGAAGTATTTTATAAATTCAACATGAATTATCACCAAGAAGTAACTCAAGAAAACTTAAACTACATATAAAACTGAAAGTGTTGTGTACGCTTGATTTTTACAAGCCTCTACACTCTACAGTCTACAGCATTGCTATCTCACTTACCTTTAAAGATAGACAGATGTTTAAATGGGGAAAAAGTTTTACAATTTGGAGCTCTTTAATATGCCTTCGCAGAAATCGACATCGCTCTGTTGGTTTCCTAGATATTTGAAAAAAAGAAAAATTTGCAATTTGGTTTTTTGTTAATAACTTCGTTATTTATTAACATTTTAATGATTTGTAAAAACGCGTTTAAATGGTTGTTTAACCCGCATATTTCACAGTACTCTAAAATTGTCTCTGACGTTTCATACACTTGCAGTCATCATCAGATTGATTTTTTCTTATGGGCGTCATATTGGATTTTTATGTCATTAAATAGCTTATTTTTTGCTGAAAATAGCCCTGGGTCGCCCTGTATAAAGCGCCCCTTACGCCCTCACAGCACGGTCAATCGGATTGACAATCAGACCAAGGATCGACAATCTGATTGACCGTGTAAGGTAGGTAGGTATACTTATATAGATCGATGAAGGGGAATTAATGGATTTCTGGAAATTTTGAAATCCGTCAATCTGATTGATTCAATTAGAACATCAATCCGATTGATCGTGAAGGGACATTTCTTACTTCCACCTTCACACACTCGTTTAAATCCTGATGAATTTTCGGCGGTTGGCTTTTCTTTTATCACCTTTTTCGTCGGAATATTGTTGCATTTTTCTTCAACAATCCTTTGCACGCTCACATTTAGCGCTTCTGATATACTTACTTTTTTATAAACAAACTCTGTTTATGCTCTAGAACCCCTAGCAATTCTGTACTTGCTTCGAGCACGCACCAAAGTTTCCTCGTCTGACCGCTCGTTAATATCTCCAGCATGTACTTTTACCAGAGGTCAAAGCGGCCGATTGCTAATGAACATTCCTGGGCAGGCGTGACTTCTTGGTGCTGGCTCCACGGCCATCGCTGATCTCGTGATCACGTTCAGCTCTCAGCGTTCGTTTCGAACACTTGAAACAGCTACGTGCTCACATGTCTCTTTTGTGTACTATAGTGCACCAGCGTTTCTCTTTGTATGCCAGCGATTGTCTTACTAATTTGCTATGCAATTTGCCCATGCAAACGTCTATGCGTATTTTTCCAATTTTGCTGCAATTTTGCACCTGAGGCGGACTCACGGTCGGTAAAATTATGGCGCTATTATTGAAGGCGAAAAATTGATGTTAATGAACTTGAGAGAGTATTTAAATGGTGAGATTAAGTACCGAGGGGCTTGCTCTCTTAGTTTTGAATACGTACGTATAGAGTTCTTCGGAAATACCTATTTTTAAGAATGGAAATGTTTGGATGGTTGCTGGTTGAGTGAAGCAGCAGATGCAAAAATTGATGAACTATACTTACAGGATTTTTGAGTCATACTTTGCCATTGGAGACTGCTACAATTTGTGTTGTATAAGCCCTCAAATATACGACTGCCCGAGAAATATTTACAACCGACAATTGAAGGTCTATAGCGGTTGAAATTGCACCATAATAAACGGCCGAAAAGACACATTTTCAAAACTACAGGCGCCGGGTTTATTTACGCAAATGTCTGCAAATAAATAAGTAATTATACTTTTATTGTACATGCATATTTTTAATCACGCTTATTAAACATTGCAGTAAACAAAATTCATTCATAAAGTCCTAAAACGTGGGCGTAATTTTGAGTGTTTGGTGTCTTGCAAGGACAAACGGTTCCGAAGCCGACAGTTTCTCGTTTTTACAAAAAGGAATTTTCAGTGCAAACATCAATTATTATGTTGCAGTTTCCCGTAATGTGTAGGATTTCCTTTCACTTTTGCGTATTATTTAAAGACGAAGCTGCTACTATGGATGACTCAGCTGCATAATTGCATAAGCCTAATCTATACTTAGTTGCAATAAACACAGATAATTTTCGATTCCTTATACATCTACAATCACCTCCAATTACGTAGCACTTACGAGGCACGGTCTAGAGATTTCAAACTTAGCATATTCCCGTATCTGAACAAGTTAAAACAAAATTTAAGCAAACGGCAGTTATGGAATTTGAGCAGAGAACGAAGAGAAGCAGATATCCTCTGCGAATGTTTACTTCCTTATTCTTTTAAGTGAAATTTACCTCTCTTCTTTACATACCATGCGCAGAAACTTTACAATGGCTACTAAATTTAACTTTCATCATCATAAGGTTCTCAGTCCGAAGACTGGTTGGACGCGTACCTCCATTCTTTTCTATCCTGAGCTAACCTACGCATTTCCTTAAAAGTAGAACATCCTACATCCCTAACTATTTGAGAGCAGTAGTCTAATCTAGGCCTACCCCTACCTCTTTTTATTCCTATCTCTGACTCTAGTATGTCACGAACTATTCCTTCGTGTCTTAGAAGGTGTCCTACCATCCTATCTCTCCTACTCTTTATTGTTTTCCATACCTTTCGCTTTTCCCCAACTCTTTCTAATACTTCCCTATTGCTAACCTTATCTATCCACGGTATCTTCATCATGCGTCTGTAGCACCAAACGCTTCTACTCTTTTTCTATCCGCTTCTCCTATTGTCCAAGTTTCGCACCCGTATAATGCCGTACTCCATACATACGACGTTAAGAGTCTCTTCCTAGTCTCTATATTAACCGTTCTCGAGCATAACAGTTGTTTCTTTTTGTTAAACGCAACTCGGCCCTGCGCCATTCTTTGTTTTATATCTTTAGTGCTCCTACCGTCTTGAGTTATTTTACTTCCTAAGTAGCAGAAATCCGCGACCTCCTCTATCTTCTCATTTCCAATTTGTATTTCCATTTTAGTTCTATTTTCACATCCCCTACATACCAAAATTTTAGTTTTCTTTTTATTGATTTTCATGCCGAAGCCCTGTGTCAAAACTGCTTCCATTTCATTCAAAGCCGCTCCTAATTCTTCTTTTCTAGATGCTAACACTGCTATATCATCCGCAAATCTGAGCATGTTAATAGTTTGGCCCTGTACATTGATCCCTGAGGCTGTTCTTTCCTTAACAATATTAATCGCATCTTCGATATATAAGTTGAAAACTAGAGGTGACAATGCACATCCCTGTCTCACTCCCTTCCGGATATCTACTTCCCTTTGTTCCTGCTCACATTCTATAATTGCCTTTTGCTCTTTGTAGAGATTATGTATTATTCTTCTGTCCCTGTATTTCATCCCTACCTTTCTCAGCACTTCGAACATCTTCCCCCATTTTACGTTGTCGAAGGCTTTTTCTAAATCTACAAATCCTATATAGACGCTCTTTCTCTTTTCTATCGTTTTTTCTATAATTACTCGTAAAGCTAGAATGGCCTCGCGCGTTCCTCTATTTCGTCTAAATCCGAACTGATCTTCTCCTAATATTTCTTCCGCCTTTTTCTCCATCCTTCTTTGCACAATTCTAGTTAAAATTTTTGACGCATGGGAAGTTAAACTGATAGTTCTAAAATTTTCGCATCTATCCGCGCCTTTTCTTTTTGGCAAAGCTACTATGATGTTCCGTTTGTAATCTTCTGGAATCTCGCCTGTCAGGTATATGCGACTAACTAGTTTAAATAAACGATCTATTACCTCTTGACCTGCGCACTTTAAGATTTCTGCCTGCAAGCCATCTATACCTGGTGCTTTATTATTCCTTAAACTTTTTAGTGCTATCTCAAACTCTTCTCTCATTATAGGACTCCCTAGGTTATCCCCCTCTACACTGCTTTCGCTTTCTAATATATCTTGCACTTCCTGTCCCGCATATAAGTTTCCTAAATATTCTTTCCACCTATCTGCCTTCTCCCCACTTCCGATTAGGATATCTCCTGCCTCATTTCTAATGTTTTTGGTACTAGATCCAATTTCTCTAAAATTTCTCCTAATTATTTTATATGCTTCATCAGTCTTTCCTACTTCGAATTTATCTTCCACTTCTTTGCATTTATTATCGATCCATTGCTCTTTCGCTTTCCTACATTCCCGAATAATTTCCCACTTGATCGCCTTATATCTTTGTTTCCCTGTTTCATCTAACCTATTTTTATATTTTCGCCTTTCCTCTATTAGACTCACAATATGTTTTGTTATCCAGGGTTTCCTACTTTCATTCTGTTTATGACCCAAAATATCCCTAGCTGAGGAAACTAAACAATTTTTAATGCAATTCCATTCTGCCTCTATGTCCCTAACAATATTTCTACCCGTGCCCTTTAGTGCTTCGTTTGTCTTTTTCTCGAACTTATTGCTCATATCATCATCTTTTAGTTTCTCTGGGTCAAGATACCTTCTTCCGCTTCTTTTTTTCAAAATCTTAAATTTAAGATTGGCTTTCATAACGACTATGTTGTGATCACTATCTATATCTGCTCCTGGATAACTTCTACAATCCCTAACTTGATTTCTAAATCTTTGCCTAACGAGAATGTAATCTATTTGATATCTCCCTAAGTCTCCTGGCATCTTCCACGTATAGCATCTCCTAACATGATGGTGAAATAGAGTGTTCGCGACCGTTAAGTTATGTTTATCGCAGAACTCTATCAGTCTAACTCCCCTATCGTTCCCATTGCCTAATCCAAAGGGGCCAACTATTCCGCCCTCTCGCCCTGTGCCTACGACTGCATTGAAATCTCCTGTAATTATTAAATTTTCGTGCCCTCTCACAAAATCTAGCACATATTCAATATCACTATAAACTGCCTCTACGGCCTCATCACTGTAGTTAGAAGTGGGCATATATACCTGTATTATTACTGTTTTTACAGGTTTCGAATCTAACCTAACCATAACTACCCTGTCACTTTGCTGTAAGAAATTTTCTACACTCTGTCCTACTTTTTTCCGCATAACAATTCCTACTCCCGAATTTCCTCCTACAGATCCTGTGTGTATTACTCTAAAATCTCCGCTCCAGAAGTCTCCAGCTTCTGGCCATCGCACTTCACTGATACCTACTACGTCTAATGCTAACCTATCCATCTCAATTTTCAAATTCTCTAACTTCCCTACTTGTTTCATGCTTCTAACGTTCCACGCTCCGACTCGTGAGATGTTACACTTATCATTTCTGATGACTCCCCCCGAAGCAGTCCCCGCCCGGAGATCCGAATGTGGGACTATTTTACCTCCGGAATATTTTACTCCAGAAGGTGTCATCATCATAAATTAAAGTACGCTGTACTAGGGATAAAATAATGTGGTGGTTTCCCGTTGCCTTCCACATCATCAAAATATTTTTCTAATTACGAATTCCATTATGTTTTGCTCTCTTAAGCCACGAAAAAATTATATAACGGTTCTTCAAATGTTTGTAGACGAAGAGGCGCACGCCTTACCTACCTGGAATGACAATTATCAGTTCACTCACGTTCTTCTAGTAGGCTTTCGAAACAGTACAACAAACACGTTGTTCTCGTGTTTTTGGGACATTGTTGGGTAACCAATTAGCATTTGCAAGTTAGGAAAATTAACAATGTTTTAATAAATGTATAGATTGTTCGGTAAAATATGTATGGCATTAAATTAATAAGAAGTAATGTAAATATTAGACTGAATTAGACAAATTTGGAGCACGAATCTTAAGTTTATTGGTAAATAGAATGTCTTTTGGCGGCACCTTTTGTTATTCATCGATGATCGACCCCACATACCAGAAAACTTCGTTTGGTACCTAATTATTTATATGTATAACAAAAATCAAACCAATTTGTGTTAATAAATATTGTGACAAAAATGGGCCAAATATACGGTTCCTGCGGAACCCCTGAAGTTATCCTTACAGTGGAAGATTTTATTACTAAGAATATCCAGCTGATTTTAAAACTTGAACGTTTTTTTCAATACCTACGGGTCTGGAAGTCTATTGCTAAGATTTCGAAAAATTGAAGTACCTATACAAAGGACTTGTACCTTGACGCAGTTCTAGTAATACTGGGACGGGTGGGATGGCTTGCGCGCTTCAATTATATAAAGAGCCGAACCATAGGTTTAACCATATTGGAGGGGTTTTTATTTGAGAAGCCAGACTAAATCAAGTCCCTGGAAGGGGGCGGCAGCTCTTTCAGTAATCATAGTGGCAGAGATCGTGAGGGTTGGTATGGCACTGTGATACACACTACTGCGATGTGGAAGGCAACGGGAAACCACCACATTATTTTATCCCTAGTACAGCGTACTTTAATTTATGATGATGGCACCTTCTGGAGTAAAATATTCCGGAGGTAAAATAGTCCCACATTCGGATCTCCGGGCGGGGACTGCTTCGGGGGGAGTCATCAGAAATGATAAGTGTAACATCTCACGAGTCGGAGCGTGGAATGTTAGAAGCATGAAACAAGTAGGGAAGTTAGAGAATTTGAAAATTGAGATGGATAGGTTAGCATTAGACGTAGTAGGTATCAGTGAAGTGCGATGGCCAGAAGCTGGAGACTTCTGGAGCGGAGATTTTAGAGTAATACACACAGGATCTGTAGGAGGAAATTCGGGAGTAGGAATTGTTATGCGGAAAAAAGTAGGACAGAGTGTAGAAAATTTCTTACAGCAAAGTGACAGGGTAGTTATGGTTAGGTTAGATTCGAAACCTGTAAAAACAGTAATAATACAGGTATATATGCCCACTTCTAACTACAGTGATGAGGCCGTAGAGGCAGTTTATAGTGATATTGAATATGTGCTAGATTTTGTGAGAGGGCACGAAAATTTAATAATTACAGGAGATTTCAATGCAGTCGTAGGCACAGGGCGAGAGGGCGGAATAGTTGGCCCCTTTGGATTAGGCAATAGGAACGATAAGGGAGTTAGACTGATAGAGTTCTGCGATAAACATAACTTAACGGTCGCGAACACTCTATTTCACCATCATGTTAGGAGATGCTATACGTGGAAGATGCCAGGAGACTTAGGGAGATATCAAATAGATTACATTCTCGTTAGGCAAAGATTTAGAAATCAAGTTAGGGATTGTAGAAGTTATCCAGGAGCAGATATAGATAGTGATCACAACATAGTCGTTATGAAAGCCAATCTTAAATTTAAGATTTTGAAAAAAAGAAGCGGAAGAAGGTATCTTGACCCAGAGAAACTAAAAGATGATGATATGCGCAATAAGTTCGAGAAAAAGACAAACGAAGCACTAAAGGGCATGGGTGGAAATATTGTTAGGGACATAGAGGCAGAATGGAATTGCATTAAAAATAGTTTAGTTTCCTCAGCTAGGGATATTTTGGGTCATAAACAGAATGAAAGTAGGAAACCCTGGATAACAAAACATATTGTGAGTCTAATAGAGGAAAGGCGAAAATATAAAAATAGGTTAGATGAAACAGGGAAACAAAGATATAAGGCGATCAAGTGGGAAATTATTCGGGAATGTAGGAAAGCGAAAGAGCAATGGATCGATAATAAATGCAAAGAAGTGGAAGATAAATTCGAAGTAGGAAAGACTGATGAAGCATATAAAATAATTAGGAGAAATTTTAGAGAAATTGGATCTAGTACCAAAAACATTAGAAATGAGGCAGGAGATATCCTAATCGGAAGTGGGGAGAAGGCAGATACGTGGAAAGAATATTTAGGAAACTTATATGCGGGACAGGAAGTGCAAGATATATTAGAAAGCGAAAGCAGTGTAGAGGGGGATAACCTAGGGAGTCCTATAATGAGAGAAGAGTTTGAGATAGCACTAAAAAGTTTAAGGAATAATAAAGCACCAGGTATAGATGGATTGCAGGCAGAAATCTTAAAGTGCGCAGGTCAAGAGGTAATAGATCGTTTATTTAAACTAGTTAGTCGCATATACCTGACAGGCGAGATTCCAGAAGATTACAAACGGAACATCATAGTAGCTTTGCCAAAAAGAAAAGGCGGATAGATGCGAAAATTTTAGAACTATCAGTTTAACTTCCCATGCGTCAAAAATTTTAACTAGAATTGTGCAAAGAAGGATGGAGAAAAAGGCGGAAGAAATATTAGGAGAAGATCAGTTCGGATTTAGACGAAATAGAGGAACGCGCGAGGCCATTCTAGCTTTACGAGTAATTATAGAAAAAACGATAGAAAAGAGAAAGAGCGTCTATATAGGATTTGTAGATTTAGAAAAAGCCTTCGACAACGTAAAATGGGGGAAGATGTTCGAAGTGCTGAGAAAGGTAGGGATGAAATACAGGGACAGAAGAATAATACATAATCTCTACAAAGAGCAAAAGGCAGTTATAGAATGTGAGCAGGAACAAAGGGAAGTAGATATCCGGAAGGGAGTGAGACAGGGATGTGCATTGTCACCTCTAGTTTTCAACTTATATATCGAAGATGCGATTAATATTGTTAAGGAAAGAACAGCCTCAGGGATCAATGTACAGGGCCAAACTATTAACATGCTCAGATTTGCGGATGATATAGCAGTGTTAGCAACTAGCAAAGAAGAATTAGGAGCGGCTTTGAATGAAATGGAAGCAGTTTTGACACAGGGCTTCGGCATGAAAATCAATAAAAAGAAAACTAAAATTTTGGTATGTAGGGGATGTGAAAATAGAACTAAAATGGAAATACAAATTGGAAATGAGAAGATAGAGGAGGTCGCGGATTTCTGCTACTTAGGAAGTAAAATAACTCAAGACGGTAGGAGCACTAAAGATATAAAACAAAGAATGGCGCAGGGCCGAGTTGCGTTTAACAAAAAGAAACAACTGTTATGCTCGAGAACGGTTAATATAGAGACTAGGAAGAGACTCTTAACGTCGTATGTATGGAGTACGGCATTATACGGGTGCGAAACTTGGACAATAGGAGAAGCGGATAGAAAAAGAGTAGAAGCGTTTGGTGCTACAGACGCATGATGAAGATATCATGGATAGATAAGGTTAGCAATAGGGAAGTATTAGAAAGAGTTGGGGAAAAGCGAAAGGTATGGAAAACAATAAAGAGTAGGAGAGATAGGATGGTAGGACACCTTCTAAGACACGAAGGAATAGTTCGTGACATACTAGAGTCAGAGATAGGAATAAAAAGAGGTAGGGGTAGGCCTAGATTAGACTACTGCTCTCAAATAGTTAGGGATGTAGGATGTTCTACTTTTAGGGAAATGCGTAGGTTAGCTCAGGATAGAAAAGAATGGAGGTACGCGTCCAACCAGTCTTCGGACTGAAAACCTTATGATGATGATGATGATGATACAATATAAACTTTGTTTGAATTTGCATGTCTGTAGGTGAACATAACAAGGGGGGGGGGGGGGGGTTAAATCTGGATACTTTTGAAATGAGTTTGCACACGGATATTTATTTACAGCAAAATATCTTTTCACGTGATATACCAAGCAAGGTCAAAGAATTATAGTTTTTTTTATAAAGAGCTATTAAGCATGACATACACATAGTAATTATTACTATTATACTTATACCTGGCGTTATCAACGTAACTGTGTTGTGTTGACGTTCTCTGAGAAGAGAGAAGATTAAACTTATCTTCCACCATATTTTATGTATATAAACCTTACCGTAATGCTCCAAAGTCTAAACGCAAATACTGTGAGCAAATACTCTTTAAATTAGGACATTATTATCTAGGGTGTTCTTAAATTCCTATAAAATGGAAAACGTGTTATTTTGTTAAGAAATTTTGTCCACTTGATACGTGCAGTATTTGAAGTACCTAAATATTTTTTGCAATCATAAAAAAGGAGGAATTCTGCTACTCCAGGAACCGAAATTAGGCTACAATAAATTACCTTCTTATAGAGCATGCAAGTGCTTGACCAAAAGGCAGGGTCACTGACATTTAATTACGTTTAAAATTAGAATGTTAATGCATCGATAATGCCTCTTAATCCCATCTTTTGACAGTTCAATAAAAAAGCAAATAAAAAAAAAGTTGTATTGAACATATGTTGCAGAAATCTTGTGGCAACTGCATTTCTGCCATCTTGCATACTTAAGAATTAATAAATGTCATTCTTAATAACGTAACATACGTTATGTATGTAAAATATACCAGTACAAGCCATATATCTAGTTTTGTAATAGATATAATTGTTCTGTTATGGGTTATAAACATTTTGCAAGTCACTAATTTTCTGAGAATACTGCATTGCTTTGTTCCAAGTACAGAGTGTAAGGTAACATTAAATTCCTATTCTAGCCTTGCCTGGGTTATTTATCATCTTGTATCTTGTAATTTCAAGGGAATTCCTGATACATCAAAGAAAGAAACTTTAATTTCCACCAAACACAATTTTTTATCACGAAACAAAACCCAATAAATGAAGATAGAACTTTTATTAGCCATTTAAAATCGTTGTTATACCTTTTATGGTCGGTGAAATACACTATTTTTAAGTTTATGTTTTTTTCGAGACAATTAAAAGTTTTGCCGCCATAAAAGTCGAAGATGCCAACGCTTAAATATTTGTTGGTTTAGGGCACTACAAATTCTTTGAGTTTAACAGTGGCGGCTGGTCCGCAGTGGTGTGTTTTTAATTCGGTATCAGTCAATTTCTAGGGACTTTCTCTATGCCAAACACGGAAATTGATCAAAACAAAGGTAACATTCGAAATCAAGTGGGCGGAACATTGAAAGTACAAACACAGGTAAAGCGGCGCGTGCGCGCAACGTGGGGGCAACTTTTTTTAAATCACCAACTAGTGGTTCCTCGTACACTCAGCAGGTGGCAGCATCTGGCTGCTCCTGCAAAGCCCGCCGACAACTTGACAAGTTGTTCGCTTTCTTGCATGAAAGATCGTTCAACTTCAACGAACTTTTCATAAAGGCCGCAGGGGACCGTGCACTGGGTATGGCTTCATCATAGTCATGTAATTTATTAAAACGATATTTTTTGAAATTTGATTTACTTCATTCATTGAAAGAAATCTATGTGCAAAATAACATTCCACTGTTACAAAAATGGGTGGGTGGTTTATTAGAAATATAGAAAGTTCCAATTTTATAGCAACTAACGCCATCTGTGAATTGGTGTAAGGACAGAAAACTGCACTCTTGAAAAACGTAAAAGTTCCATTCTTTATTTCTTGTCTATAAACAAGGGTATTATGAAAAATGGCTAAGAAAGAATCCGGAACTAATAGGCATCCGCCTTTAAAGGGACAAATTTTGACAGTTAAGAGTTTGGTGAGTACACAATGGATGACAATGCGTTGTTTTAGTTGGTGTAAAAGCAATCAATTTTTAAGGAGACGCCAATTTGAATTTAAATACTATGGTGCCATCTCTTCTCAAACCGCGCAACTTCAACGTTTCGAAATAGTACCCACAGATGTCGCCATGCTACTTAGAACGACTGCGCGACGGTACCTACACGAGAAGTTGAACTTCCAAGCAGTAGATGGCACAAGCAGCAGTACATGTAACATTTAATGTTCATTTTAAATTGTTAAATAGTGCATAAAAATTAACAATTTAATTATTATGTTGTAACGATACGTTGCATAGATAAATCGCAAATTAAAAAGTAGTATAACAGTACCGTTTTTAAGTTAAAAATGGTGCAAAAACTTGGAATAAAGGAAAATGAAACTCCTTTCAGGCTGAAACTTTTTTGGTAAAACCGAAACGTGCAACAATGCAACCAACATATTAGAAATATGATTCGGGATTTTTCAATTTTCTTTTTGTACGTTGTAAAACAAGCTGTGGCATGAAATGTACGTTGCAAGAAGTTTTGAATTCAAACAATAGCCGGTTTCTATGAAGATTATGGGCTTGTCACGCTTCAGGAACCACCATTTCCAACTAATTTTAAGAATAGAGTAGTGCATAACAGTGACTAGACAAAATATTCTACATTCGGAACTTCTTAAAATATTATTTTAGGTTTTGCCGAGTGTACCTATTTATTTGTTTCATAATAATTGTTCTAATTGATAGCACCTACATACTCATTAGCAATAAGGTACCTATTACATTTCCTTGAAATGGTATATTCGTACCAATGAGTTTTGTTTGGTGTATCAATAATTAAAGGTCATTGCAGATGCAGATGTTATGAAAAGTTAAAAAATAAGAAGAAAAAATCAAAGAGCATTTTGATTCAAAGAAATTGTGTTTCGGCATAAGACTATTGGCCACATGGGAGATGTCATACCAGCTTTTAGTATTTCATAACAACTATACACATTTGCCAGAAAAATCGCACAGTATGTCACCACAGCCCAAGAACTACAAAACCTTCACCTTCAAGACGTGCCCTCAAGCGTGAATTTAGGTACACTTTCTCACAGCGTTGCCACACTCATAGTATTGTCTTCTGCGAACAATAGAACCTAAAATTTGCATCACACAACTCCAACAGAGACATAAATTATTGACTTATCTAGTTTTCTTGTATTACAATTATTAACGGAACAATAAAAAATTAAAATGTATGCAGAACTGAGAAATCGGACACGTATATAAAATAAATAAGAAGTAATACATTCAGAGCGTGTGCCCAACCCAGTGAACGCAATTTTGTATTTAAATGTTAATTGTAATTTTATAACAAGATAACCTCATGTTTGTGATACTGTTTACTAATAATTTATGAAAACCGCTATTTATTTATAATAATAATTATGATTCTTTTCATTTTAGTTCTTCGTTTCCAGGAGAAACTGGGCGTCATTATTTTAAATAATATCATTGAATGACGCAATTGGATAATTCACTATATTAGTATCATATAATGTACGCTGTACATGTTGCATGTCCGAATTGTCATATCATTAATCAAATTTAATGAACCAAGCAGCATACTTAAGAACTAATTTCACGAATCAAAAGCGCGACGAAAGACAACCCCTAGTAAAAAAACACCCTCAATTTTACCTCTCCTGAAAACCGCACACCTAGCCAAAAAACATCTCGGGCTACAAACCCGGAAGTGTGTTCAAATATTAAATCTTTTCTGATTATTAAGTTCACATGTGTGCTTTGCGTCTTGATGGGAGAGCCAGTCCTGTAGCCGGAAGTTGAGTGGCACAGGAAATAAAGAAATTCAATGAAGACGTCAGCAGCATTAGCCTCTTTTTTTTCTCCCCGTCGTATTTGCATGTGCGGTCTTTGGTGATGTTTTTATGTTTATAGGGTGCCTCGGAATGCTCTTTCACGTTTTGTTTTTCACTGCGATCACGTGTGCATTTGGTAATTAGGGGTCAGTCATGCAAGCAAATGGTCCTGGCCGAAGCTGCTTAACATTTGAAAAGCTGAGAAATAAAGACAAGTTCACCTGCTAGACCAAAGAACTCGGGAAAAAATCTTGTTTAGGGAATAATTTAATTTGTAAAAATTTTAGTTTAATTTTTTTTTTATTATTTTGAATATTCTGAAATTGCTGTTATCTCACACCAAGGTAAAGTTAATAAACGAGGCGCTTTAAACGACAGATGATGTCCGAAGCACCGGATGCGGACTTTCTAAGAACAAGAAGGAAGTCTCTCGACAAATAAAGGCAAGATTTCGCAAACTTTATAATAAATATAAAGGCTCGTCCCATCCGTTATGTGCGAAAAGGAGCACTCAAACACTACTTTACATTTTTTAAATTGCTCCTTTTACGATTTTAATTTTGCCAGTCCGCGTAATAAATTACGCCTTAGCAACAGCCTGTCAATGATAATTAATAATAAATAATGCAAGGCTGCTAGTGCGTGTAATTGAGGAACTAGTTCAATTTGTTGTACCTTCGGGTGCGTTCATTGACGTCTGAGATAGCAAAAAGTTAAATTTGTAGCATGAATGAAGTATAACAGCCACCAGTTCTTCTCGTCGCGTATTTATTTACAGTCGCGGTAATTATTTTTGATGGGTTGAAAGTTGTAATCAATACGTACTTCTTGAAATATGATGCCTTTGAAAATCAGAAATTTCCCATTTTACCAGCAAATTAGTGATTAGTTTGTGGTTTTTACCATGTCACGTTTTGGAAAAGGTAACCAAGAAATTATCAGAGACGAAGTTCAGCATTTAATACCAGATAATACCAAAAATCTAAGGAAGAACTTTGCTGACAGGCAAGAAAATTGAGTTTACATTTT
Organism: Xestobium rufovillosum; assembly: GCA_963966045.1. Taxonomy (NCBI): domain Eukaryota; kingdom Metazoa; phylum Arthropoda; class Insecta; order Coleoptera; family Ptinidae; genus Xestobium; species Xestobium rufovillosum. The sequence goes on along the minus strand of OZ014498.1, from coordinate 30,851,018 downwards.
CATTCATTTACGGGTTCAACGGATTTTTGGGTATCCATGTGACATTCTTACATGCCTCTCTTCAGTTAGGGTATCACGACCTCTGTTGCAACGGCACAGTAGCCCGTGATCAACAAAAATTTTGAAGTCAGATCCTAAGCTGCGAAGGAATTTTTTATATCTGACTGGAGTTGATTATCAAGAAAACGATAATACAGCTGGGGATATCTATAAATCTTTCAAGAATACCCATCCGCCCACGCCAAAAAGCAAGCCCGAATACCCGTATACGATTCGCTAATTGCCGTTGCCTTCGTTTTATGTTCAGGTTCGGTACCATCGAAGGTCAGCGAATCTGAATATTCTTGAAAAACATATTAAATTTTTTATTGTAACAGTTGCTAAGAACAGGAAATGATTGAGTGCAAGATTTCTTAAAAATTGTCATTTTATAAAGTTATGTTTTCTTAGAATTCATTTAAACATTAGGTATAACAAATCTTAATGATTGAATGATTATGTATGTGTAAGTTCTCTGTTCAAATATTTAAAATAGAGTTGACGTAATAATTAGTACTAAATGAAACTGTTTATTTCTTACAAGTATTGTGCGAATATACAGCTTCATACACACGTAAATATTTTTCGTTCAATTTTTATATATCTCCCATAAAATTGCAATGATGCTGTCCAGCGATGGTGGTTCAGGGCGTATGGAGCACGGGAGACGTCGGAATAAGAGGGAGCCCCAATAATTTGCCTTGAAGTTGGTAAGTCAGAGCACACCAAAAATTGTGACTACAAGTTGTTATAAGTAATTCGAGAACGGCAATACGAAACATAATTTGGACCAATTTTCCTTACAGGCAAGTCAATTGGTCATATAATTATACAATCATTCTTTTAGAAATATTAACTGTGAAAAATGAGGCATTCTTTTCTTAGTTGTTTGCGCATTTTTTTAATTTTATCGGCCGTGCAAGTGAAGTACGATACAAAAAATGTGCTAAACCAAAACAAATTACGTCAGTGACTGTGTTAACGTATTTGATATGGTATAATATTATATGCATGGCAGTGGCGGTTTCTCCTTAAGGTCAATTGGTCAATGACCCTCCTAAAATATTCTAATCAAAACCATAATTTTAATAAAAATATTTTTTGTCTAACAGTCTCAAATTTAAAATCTTCAGCGGTCTGCATTCGCAGCAATACTAGAAATAGCCAAGCGTCAAGCCGCGCTGCGCGCTCGCTAGCAAGCCGGGACATTATTCAAATTGACCCTGCACAGCTCTTATGGTTTATGGAGAAATGCATGTAAAGAAGAACAGTGACAGCTGAGTGGAAGTGAGAGTCATCTTTTACGCCTATATCTCCAACGTGGTCAATGTCCCGATTACAACTGCGCAGAATCGAGTTTAGTTCTACAGTATTCAGTTATATTTTCTCTGGACTCTGGATCTCAGTTCTTCTTAGATAGCAGGCGGGAAACTTTTCTTTATTGTTGCGGATGTGAACTGTGATCGTTGTGTAGTTCTGATCGTTGACAAATTTTGTGTGTTTAGCAAAACAAGATGAGTGTTGTTGAGGATATATTTGCCTTAAAGTCAGCTGGAACATTAAATTATGAACGCCGGCTTGAAAAGAGGGAAAGTGGACGGCCGAAACCAAAACTGAATTTGAAGCAGACAACAAAGGATAAAGGTAAAAATGTCCAAAGATATTTTAAAGAATCGATGTACAATTTGTGCGACTGGATTTGTGGATGCAGTGTTAAAATGCGTTCTTTTGCTATCCGTGCTTATTATTTTCAAATGATGCTTTATGGGCTAAAAATGGAGTAACCGATATTAAACATTTAAAAGACAAAATTAAAAAGCATGCTGCTTCTGCTTCTCATATAAATTGTTCAATGAGTTACGCCAGTTTAGGACGTGTAGACATAAGACAGCAACTTGATAGTGCGTATCGCAAATCAGTGCACGACTTTAATGAATCGGTTTCTAAAAATAGGTATATTTTAAACAAAATAATTGATTGTGTAAAATTTTGTGGAGTCTTTGAAATTGCATTGCGCGGTCATGACGAAAGTGACATGTCCAATAATCCTGGGATTTTTCGTGGCCTTATAGATTTTGTCTCTGAACTAGACTTAATATTTAAAGAGCACATTGAAAAAGTACAGTATTCAAAGAAATATCAAAAACAATTCAAAACGAAATTTTAGATTCAATGTTGGCCGTTGTACACACACATATAATAAAGGAAATTGACCAGACAAATTTTGTGGCAATTCAAGTTGATGAGAGCACAGATAGCTCCAATAAAACGCAAATGATTTTTATCTTTCGATATGTATTAGATGGTATTGTGCATGAAAGATTTTGGAAATTTGTCAACCCTCCAGGTACCACAGCACAACATTTATCCGATGCAATAATGGAAGAACTCCAATTATTAAAAATTAATGAAGCACCCCATAAATTGATTGCTCAAAGTTACGATGGTGCATCAGTCATGAGCGGTAAGCTGGGAGGAGTACAAACAAAAATTAAAGAAATGTACCCAAATGCACACTTTATTCATTGTTATGCCCATCAACTTAATCTTATCCTCCAAAAAGCGGCGAGTCAACACAAACCGATAAAAATATTTTTTGCAAATTTACATGCATTTTCGTCTTTTTTCGGACGATCCCCAAAACGTACGGCGGTATTGGATAGGGTGGTTAAGGTGAGATTTCGTTAAGCTGCACCCACTCGATGGGCTTTCAATACAAAGTGTGTTGAAACTGTACACACTTATAAAGATGATTTAATATGTTGTTTGGAGCAAATCATTGATGAGGAGGAAGACGTAAATAATATTTTATGTTTATGTTTCGTGAATTTAAAGCAAGAACAGCAATTTGCATTGAGAGAAAAGGTGGATATTTTGAGGCAATAGTTTAGGAAGTGCTCTAATTTAAATTTAAGTTAATTTAAAATAATTTTAGTTCTTTATTAGATATTAACACGTTTGTAATTTAGAAAAATAAATTTAATCGTAGGTGGCTGTTATTTCATAATAGTCCATAACTTTTTATACTGAATAACTTTCCCGAATAACATTTTTCATTATTTTCAAAAATAAGGGTACTTTACTCTTTAGTCAAATTATTATTTTTTGATCTCTCCTGTATATTATCCGATATTTTTGGAATGTTGCGAGTGCATTTTGATTTTTGAGCAATTTAGAGCTTTTTAGGAAGAATATTTTTTTAATAAACGGATAATAAAAAAGTTTCCCATATGTAGAGAACTTTATAGGACACGTTGTATATGTATATATTTTTAGTATTAATTATAAGTTCCAAAACCAAAATGACCCCCCTGGTTATTAACCCACGAGCCGCCACTGATGCATGGTATAATGCAGACGGATTTATAAACATCAGGAGCTTCATGAGAGGCGTGTTAAAAATATTAAAAATAAAAGATAAGACCACATCTGGCGTTGTATAGTCAAAGCCAATGCAACTACGAGTACCTATAATACTAGAGATGCATCACTATTTTTATATGCAATAGATTATAGAGTCCAAAGATGAGAACTGCTCTGGTTAGTGTTATGTTTGTTAGTCGTTTTTAGTTTTAACCCCACACGTCTAAAGACAGTAACACAGTAATTAAACTCGACACGTGTTTCGCTGACAACTTCAGCATTTTCAGGAGTTGGTTGTTAAAAATTGTGCTTGTTCGGTTCCATTAACATTATTTATAAATTTACTGCCTTCAATGAACTATTCTAAACTTGTACACCGTGTATATTTAATGCCCGAGCAGTGCTTGACCGTACGCCACGGAATCAATTAAAATAGCCAGTCGACATTTTCAGGAACACAATTGCCCCACAATGAAGCGCAATCGAAAAAAGCTCAACGGCATGTAATGAAATTGTTATTAAAGCAGTTTTTCATGGCAGGAGGTCAACAAACTGTAATTTCTGTGAACGCGGACAATTTCTTGGCGACGTATAACGTACAACAGCAGGCTCTCTTGGCTGATTCATCTTGGACGTAAGAAGAAAACCAGAAGCAAACCGTTGGTCGCCAGCAGTCATCGGATCAGATCTTATAATGTTACAAGAGAACCTAATATGGATTTTATGAACGCAGAGTTGTTTTTCATTTCAAGTAACTTCTTGTGAAACCCGACACAACGGTTTAGGTTAAACATGTAGCTTTCTTTGTGTCTTGTATACATCGAAGAACTTGAAACACTGAGGCTACTTAGCGATGAGGAGATCTTACTCGATTACTATTATGTTAATTGCAATACCAACTGTTGTAAAAAGAAACAAATTGCGTTTACAACAAAAAGAACAAAGAGTAGTTATTGCCCATTTTAAATTTTTTTTGTAAAACAAACGTGTAATATTGACACAATTTGCTTGTTCAATTCAATCAGGAGGAAACAGTTTCTACATTTAGTAGAGAAAGTCATTTCCTGGCATTTAATTTGAATAAAATAAATGAGACAACTACATACATTATGCTAGGACTTTACAAATGCTAAAAATTTGTGAGAAGCAGGACATGCGGTTAAAAATTAAAAATATCCAGCCCCTTAAAAAATATGAAGTTAAGAAGGTCCACCCCTTGCTCCCCTGATGCACTATCAAAAAACGGGCCGCATTATCTTATCGACATTCAATCACTACGTACGTCACCTAGAGAATGATCGAAATACAATTAAAAATAAAAATTTTCTGCAAAGAAAACTATTTTTATTTCTCTATTTTAAGGGAGAATATCTCGGCAGGGGAAGGTCTTAGGAGAAAACTTTATTCGAACTTGGGGTGTTATTTTCGTGTAACCTATACGCACCCGAGAGATTTCCCACCTTCACAGGGACACCCTGTATACAGGTCTATCAGGAAAAAGGCAATATTTCAGTATATGCGTCATCAAAACAAGAAAAAATCCTGTGTCAAAAAATATTTCATAAGGGTGTTACAGCCCCCAAAGTACAATGAAATAGTATGCTAAAAGAGTTAAACCGAACTTCTAGAAATATACCTTACAAAAACGAAGATAATAGCCGTCAAGGACAGGCAGGTCAACATAAACGACACTTTAGAAAAATTGGATTAGAGAGAGGCTTACATTTAGGAGTGGATGGACACAAGCTAAAAAGAAGAAGCATGTCGGTAGATCACAAAAGATGCTTTATTGAAATACCACCATGATCCACCATGATTCCATTTAAGAAACGAACTTATTCCTGAAAAACTATAGCCCAGATTTAAGACTGTACTCTTGCGTACACACAAAAAGAGAATAATAATGGCGGATCGATGAAGAAAAATGGGGACGTAAAAATCTTCGGGGTGAAAAAAAAAGATATTTAGAAGAAAGTTGGTGGTGCTTTTAATTTTGATACACTCTTAGTTTTCGTTTCGTAAATCGATTTAGAAGGTGGATGTTCACACCTTGGTCTTGTGAGTTGCTTCTAGTAAATAAGAAATTTTGTTAGATCTGACGTAGAACGAATATTATGCTATAATTAAAGCTTATGTTCTGTCCGTCCAAGTGCTTTAATTAGAGTTCACCTTGGCAGAAAAGCACAACTGTTATCGTTGATCAATCAACGCTATAATATGAAAAATACAAGAAATAGTTGACTTAATTTCATAATTTTGGTTTCACAATACTTTGGCACCCCACATTAACGCCTTTTCTCCTAAATTTTTCAGTTTTTCTCTGTTTCGCGACAGAATTTTTCAAGTTTCCTTTATTATCAAATTAATCACTCGTTAACTTTCTGCGATTAACTAGAGATGATATACTAATATTAAGACTGCGAAATTTTCTTAATAACTCTTATCATAATTTATCAATCAATCGACAAAAACCCGCTGACATAATATTGGCAATCTTGATGACTTATCATAATGAGCGGCTAAGCTACTCCACTACAGAAATCACTAGAAGTTTATGTGTGAGAAAATAATATCACGAGAGCAACCGTGGGACTTTAAAGCTGTCCCGGATTCAAGGGCACTCTCAGAAGTAAACCGCGGTCTTCCCTCCATTCAAAAACAGTCCGCGCCTCGAAATATGCCTTCCGAGTGTCTTTAAAGTTCAAAATTACATTGCCGTGAGAATGGCGAAGGAATGAATGGGTTCTTAACGTGCATAATTTTTGTTTTATTTGGCGCTAAGGAGCGTCTTGTAAAGACCGCATATAAGACGTAGCTTCATTAACGTCTAGTTCTATACGTTGCAAAACCAGTTGTATTAATTTAAAAAATTGAGAGATTATTCGTTCGTTGCTCATTCATTTCTAGCTTGACCAGATGTCCTTAAAAGCTGAAGTGGTTAATATTGAAAATTTGAAACTATAACCAATCTTGCAATGTTTGGACAGATTTTTGCTGATTCATTCATGGAAAGTTGTTTTTTAGTTTCTATTTGACATTTATTACAGTCAGGTATTAATTTACAATGCGTATTTAGCGCCTTTTACTTCTTCTGTTTGCAAATTAAAAAATAAACAATGGCCTCACGGTGTTTATCCACTATTATGTCCACATTGAGTTTATAACACTACCATGCGCACTACCAATAATTATTATAATAACACGGACAAAGGCTCGAAATTATTTTTGGTGAAGAAACCAAACATTAATATTGTTGCTGAAAAAGTTACAGCGAGTTAAAACATAAATAATTCGTGCGCGCTAGCCGCGCTGAGAAGTGTAGTAGTGGTTTATGCGCGGGCGTACAAACGCTGCATTAATATCGAGAACATTTTGTATTTCTTATTCCGACAAATTGCATTTCCCTTCGCATAACATGGTATTATACATTGCACATTAGATTTTATCCATGCACATCGAAAAGATCAGGTAAAATTTTTACATTTACAGAACTGTGTTATAGTAACACAATCCAGTTTAGAGCTATTTGTGAATGTTATTGGCATAATAACGTCATTCTTCATGTACCATCCATATTCCAGGATGTTTGGAATATTTGGGCTTATTTGCCAAGCCGTTTTATATACAGCACACTGTAAAAAAGCTCTTTTAACATGAAAGTTAAATGCGTTTTCCGTAGGAGGCAGATCTCTGAAAGCAAAACATATCATTTTTCTGATGAGACAAAAATTGGGTTATTGGGTAATCGACGTGAAAGGGTCTCTAGGGGACCGGGACGACAAGAAAGACTTACTTTTGCCAGAGAAGTTGTTCCTTATCATTGCGGAACAGTAATGTTTTGAGGGGGGTATAATGTGTGGTCGTCGCACTCCACTTATTCACGTGCCGCAAACCACGACGGGAAACATTTACGTCCAAAGCATTATCCAACCAATCATCCTTCCATTGGAGAAAATTTCGTTTTTATGGACGACAACACCACGCCCCACCGCACAAGAAGGGTTGCCAATTTGCTACAGGAAGAGAATATTCAAAGAATGAATTGGCCAACAAACTCACCTGACTTGAATCCTTGGGAGAACGTGTGGGATATGCTAAAAAGGGCCATATTAAATCGAGATAACCCCCCTTTCATCCTTCAGGAGCTAATTGTTGCTGCTCAAGAAGAATGGAACAACATACCGCAGGAAGCCATTAATAACATTTTTATTGGAATGTACAGACGTGTTAATGTTTTGCTCGAGAACAGAGGAGGATATACTGGTTATTGGCATCTTCGTTTCTCTTCGATCTTTTCAAAACAAATTAATTCGGACATTTTCTTAATTTTAATTCTTGGCCGTGTATTCTTTCCATGAAAATAACTGAGGGGTAAATATCCCGAAAAATTTGTGTACACTTATTTGGAATTCCAATGGAATTCCTTGGAAGTCCTTGGAATTCCTTGGAAGTCCTTGGTGTTCCTTGGAAGTCCTTGGTATTCCTTGGAAGTCCTTGGAATTCCTTGGAAGTCCTTGGAATTCTCTGGGAATTCCCTGGAATTCCCAGAAACTGTTAATTTTGTATGTGGTCCTTATGAGGTAAAACAGTCAATTCCAAATGTTTCTAAAGCAGCTTTGATTTCGTTTTAATTATCGTTTTTTCCGGGAAAAAGAAGCACGGAGCAGTAGATTCCTAATGGTTTTTCAGCAAACAATGTTGAATAGCAAATTTTATGGAAGAACAATCTTTCCCAAGAACTTTGTCGGTAAATATTAATTTCTCCACACGTTCCTTAAGAATATTTGAAATACATTTTAATATTCTATTCATTAACTGTATGAAAATAAAATTTTAGTGGTGTGATAACTGATGAGTTATCTGAGTTTCTGCAATCTGCAGGCATCCATTGCATTCGCATCCACCGGCCAATAATTTTCAATTTGAGGGTGGGGTGAGGTACAGTGCTGTCACAATTCTGTATTAGTTTCAGAAGTTTAGTCTCTAATCTGCGAATTTAGTTGGGTAACTGTCCATTGTAGGTATTATTGGGTTCTAAATAGTACTTTTTTGATAATTTCGAGAATATTTGATTTAGGAAATTGCGAAAGGGTTCCAAGACGCGGTGGCAATAATACTAATAATAATAAATTATTTTGTTTTCTATTTTCTGTTCCAATTATTAAGGCATGGAGCTGTAGTAGTACTAGGGTGGGCGTCAAGGTACTTGCGTACGTAACATTTGCGTACATAAGGAAAGATGTCCAGCAGGAAAAGCGGGCAGATCGAAACAAGTGTCATTTGCGTACAACATAAAAATCTGCCAGGTTAAGGTCAAGCGGAGCGGAGCGAAGCGAGCGGGGCGTGAAAAATACATTACACATGTGGTTTAGCAAGAAACCATTTTTTTTTTTCATAAAATTGGAAAATTTTAGAGGCAACGTGAGTATACTGTGATGATCAGCACACTTCAGTGTATATTCCACCAAGAAAAACAGATCTCTAACTCTTTTTGTTGCTGAAATACAACGAGAAAAGTTTTAAAAATGGTAGAAAATTGATTTAGGAAAATTTTACGAAAAATCGATTTTCCGGCAGACAACTTCAAAAACTTGAAAAAACAAATCGAGGCACTCTTGCAGTTTGAGGAATAACGATTCGAATTTTGCAAACAATAATTTTACGAAAATAATCACAAGTTTCCTATTCTTAAAGAAACTGAAATATTGTGATAAATTCAATATTATAATTTTTAGTTTCTATCCGTTGAAGTTTCTTTGATTTCTGTTTACAAGTATTTTTACACATATTTGCATGCTTAATCACTTTATTGTTAATATACGTTTATGAAATTTATAAACACTGGTAATCAACATTACTAATGTTAGTTGTGAAATACATACTTTATAAACAGAACAGCCATTAGAAATAATGGAAATAGTAGTTACGGTTGGCTATCTTCGACAATTTCGAATGCAGTTGAGTGTTATGACTTATAAGGCAGAAACTGAAGAGTATTTAGAGCATTCCAAAAATTTTTTACCCCTACATGACTTAAACCGAACCCTAAAAACACCCTCTTGAACACAAACCAGAACAAGATTTCTTTCCCTAAATTCGCCTCAACGAATTGTCCTTGAATGCCTCCAACTGAAAACAAATCATGAAACACACATACATTTTAGTATGCCCTAGGGTATATTTTGTTTCCAAGAAAACCGAAGACACCACGACCACTTGAAAAAGTTGAAATTATAACTTTGCGTTTCTAGGATACATGCAATTTCATTTAAGTGGCTTATACTAGAGGGCAATGCAAAAAACTATAGAGGAGACGTTATATTTATGCGCAAAGTATGAGGATATTACAGTTTAAAACATCCACCAGAAAAACCTAAATTACATACATTATTATTATGTAACAGGAAAAGTAGCTATAGAAGAAAAACTCAGTCAATCAATATAAATAAATGGGAAACTGGCTTAGCACTTAATTGGATGTAATTGGGATTTTAACTGTTGGGAAATGTCACTCAATCAATAATTTATTGTGGATATTAGGTATCAATTAAAAATATACAAAAATAATCAATTACGCAAATATGGGTAGATACGATCGAGGAGTTTACCACTAGTCTCTCCATTTCCCTAGTATGACCTTACTAGTTCCTAGTATTTACCAACTATTTCTTAGTCATCATCATAAAGTTTTCAGTCCGAAGACTGGTTGGAAGCGTACGTCCATCCTTTCCTATCCTGAGCTATAACCTATGCATTTCCTCAAAAGTTGAACATCTAATCTGGGCCTACCCCTAGGTCTTTTTATTCCTATCTCTGACTCTAGTACGCTGCGAATTAAGCCTTCGTGCCTCAGAAAGTGTCCTACCATCCTATTTCTCCTATTACTGTCCAGCAGCTATTCTGTCTCTAACAATATTAATCGCATCTTCGATATACCGTGTGACAAACTTCCATGTGTACATGGGGAAATAACATGGGCAATTACTTTTTTGGGGATTCCTGCTCCCCATGTGTAGTTACATTGGTGGTAAAGGTAGCAATCGAAAGACTATTTTTTTCTGCGTATGATGATATCAAAAACTCTGCAATTTTCCAATTTATTAAAGCATTAAAAGCAAAAATTACACTAATAATTTACAAATTAAAACACGGATATTCATCAGATTACCTATGGCAATTTAATTTATTCTAATCAAAGACTCCCTTTACTAATAAATTTACTTGGTTTTTATTTAGATCATTCTGATTCGCTTATTATTATTACCTAGTTGCTAATTCTTTATTGTTCGCTAACTTAAATTTTACTGGGATATGAGAAATTTAACAAGTGATAACGTGGAGTGAAACAAAACTAAAATTAATCTTATCATTTATTTTTTAGTCGTTCCAAGAAATCTAAATGTTGAGGTAGAGGAAATGGTAATAGGCCTGATAACTGCTAGTCCAACATCTAGTTTAAGGTCTATTGCCCTAGAATGTAATGTTTCAAGAGAAACTGTCCGTAACATATTAAAAAAAACAAATATCATCCCTTTAAATTCCAGTGTCACCAAGAGTTACTTCCTTTTGACGAAGAATCAAGGCAAACTTTCTGTGAAGAAATGCAAGAACGGGCTAATCGGGATCGCAGCTTCCTCTCATCAATTTGTTTTACCGATGAGTGTACCTTCACTTTAAATCAAGAGCCAAATTCACAAAACGTTAGGCATTGGGCCCAGGAAAATCCCAGAATAAATCTAGCCACTACAACGCAATACCCTCAAAAAATCAATATTTGGGCAGGCATTTTTAATAATCGCATTATAGTACCATTTGAAATACAGGGAAATTTAAATTCAGAAGCTTATTTAGATCTTTTAATTAACCATATTGGCCCTGCATTAGAAGAAGTTGCACATGCGAATCGGGAGGTCTGGTTTCAACATGACGGATGCCCAGCACATTTTGGAGCACACGTGAGGGAATTATTAAATGAAATATTTCCAGAGAGTTGGATTGGTCGGGGTGGTGCTATAAACTGGCCAGCTAGATCTCCAGATTTGGCACCGTGTGACTTTTTCTTGTGGGGTCATTTAAAAAATAAGATTTATAAAACTCGTCACCCAAATATTGATTCTTTAAGGAATGCTATTTTTGCGGAATGCAACTTAATAAACGATCGGCAACTTGCGAACGTGAGAAATTCTTTCTATAATAGGCTGGGATACTGTCTGATACAGAATGGGGGTTTATTTGAATATTTTTTATAGTTATTTTTCTTTTTTTATGTTACTTTAATTTCATTGTATATTAATAAGTTTTTGTCCTTACCTAGATATGAAATAAATAAGTATTAAATTGCCAGATTACAAAATTCATTAGAGCAAAATAAACAAATGTTGCCGCGTGTTAAATTTTTCATAATTGCAGTAAAATTAAAGTAATTTAATTTTTATTATTTCATTTTACTGCTTTAACATTTTCCCAAAAGCTTTTTAATAGGTTTGACGACACCTACAATTTACCCTAAACTATGGACCGGCATTCACCAACGAAACATCCACACCAGTAATCAATTAATTGTCAACTATAGGTAATGACAATAATAATGTGAATGAGAATTATCTAAATAAAAAAAAAGTTTATGTACCTATTAGTAAAAATTAACTTCTTTCGATGAAAGATTCCCAGCCTTCAAATTTCTTACTAAATTATTTGTTGTTATACCGAAGGAATAGGAGACCGTTATTGAATTTTACAGAAAATAAGGCACGGACTACGCGCAAACTATTGCCGCCGTAATTTTTGTTCATTTTTAAATGTTGACAGTTCAGAAAATCCATAAAAATCAAAGACGTCCGTGATTAGAATAAATTAAGTTGTCATGGTCATGGATAATCTGATAAATTTCTGTGTTTTAGTTAGAAAATTATTCATGTAATTTTTGCTTTTACTGCTTTAATAAATTGGAAAGTTGTAGAGTTTTTGATATCCTCATACGCAGAAAAAAATAATCTTTCGATTGCTACCTTTACCACCACTGTAACTACACATGGGGAGCAGGAATCCCCAAAAATGTAATTGCCCATGTTATTTCCCCATGTACACATGGAAGTTTGTCACACGGTATAAATTGAAAACTAGAGGCGATAACGCACATCCCTGCCTCACTCCCTTTCGGATATCTACTTCTCTATGTTCTTGCTCAAATTCATCAATATTAAAACTGAGTTATACCCTGTAGATGTAATAATATATCTAATGCATCGCATGCTTCGAAAAACAAATATTTATAAGAAAACAATAATATTGTCTGAATTCTGGCAAGTATCCAAACCGTTGGCAATAAAACAATTCATTTCGATGATATAAGTTTTACGCTTCATGACCTGACTTAGCATCTACTGCATATAAATAACTAAAACAGGGAGTGGCAAAATATCTCATATGCACACAATATGAATTGAATGTAGAAGATATTCGATAGATTATAATGGGTAGATAAATTCAGAGTTTGTATTCTAACCTAGTGTTGAAGTCTCTTGTTTTAAAACACGCACCCAAGAACTTTGCTACCAATTACACAAAGTTGATGTTACATAGAATTTAGATCAATCACGAGAAGCCTTGAAGACAACTGTACCAATTAAATACTACCTTGAATGTATAAAATAAAATTATAACGTATCATTAAATATCATTTTTGCTGAAAGTCGAGTTAGAATGCAAAAAACATCAGCTACCTAAGCATGTTTGTCACGTACACGTCCACGGCGTCTGGCTTATTCATGTTTTATATTATAAACGTCTAAAGAAGCAACGTTTCTGCATGCAACATAAAAATCATTACTGTCACTACATCCATCAGTCTCGCACTTATCAGCCCCTAAATTTGCCAGATATGTTTGTTATAATGTGGCTCCAAATGATAGACATTTGACACTTGAATCGTATCACGAAGACCCCCATTTTGCTCAACTTAAGTAAGTCTAGATAACGTCAAAAATCTGTACTTCATCCAGATAAAAATGGATTTGGAAAATATCTTGAAGTGTACCCATACTGTCACGCTTGATAGACAAAGTATTAACATAATTTTGAGCACACACTTATTCTATAGACCGTAGCGTTTTGCATTTAGTTACAGTGAAATTAACGAACCGTGCATTAATTTCACAATAGGGTTTTGTGCAACCGACACAAAAATTACTATAAATGGGCCCATGGAGACTTGCAGCATGTTTTCTTGTAAGGAAAGAAAGCTTAAACAGAAAACCAGGTGTCTATACAAACAAACGATTAGAAAAGCAACGTGTTTGGCAAAAAATTTCATTGACAAATACCTATATTGGCGTTATTTTACCAACTTTATGTTCAGATTATCGTATTTCCTGTTCAAAACCAGTTGATTTCAAATTAATTGGGAAAGAAATTTAAAATGTCACTGATGAATTAAAATTTATTCATCCGCCTTGCATTATTGTAAAATAGTTAATAAAATTTCCTTTTTTAGTTCAGGGAGGGAACGCTACGGCGATTCAGTATTTGGCTCCGTCATGCTCCTAGCATCCTGTTTCAAATTATGCTAACCGTAACACGTTACCAAGTACCAAGGGGTCCCAGAAAACTGTCGATAAATTACGTTATGTTCGATTTTATTTAGAGTGGCTGCAATGGGGCAGCCGATAATTTTATAAACTTTTGCAATGATAAACTAACTCGCGAAAATATCGATAATGCTGACCGATTCTCCTTCTGGCTCCAACGAACCACTTTTTCCGTTTTATTGGTGTGCTGTACGATGTATTAGTCTGGGTACAAAACAGAAAACACCAGTTAGAACCAGTTAATAATATTTAACAATTTAACTACATATGCATATGCATAATACTTACGGGACTGCTGTGCGCTGAAGCTGGGACTTGTACGTTATACGAAGTTCTGACGTCACGCGGCCTACTCTCGTTGCAAGGTACGATTTCTAGCCTCGCACCGACGGAAAACTTTGCAACGGCTTCACAGGCGAAGGAATTTTTTTTAACAAAAATTAACAACATAACTGCCTTCAGTATAATAAACTCTATCAATTTTAATGAAATTTGAAAATTACCGAACCTGGCTATATTAGGTGCTTCTTGATTATTACTTGACTGTGGCTGTGGCACACGAGGTCGAGGTTGAGGCAGACACGTCCTCGGACACGTCGGTGGTAGAAATTGGCAGAGTATGAGTACTTCTCATTTCTTGAATGATGATCAGGGTTTAGTTGCAAGTATGGCTTTATGGAACATGCACTGGAGTGTCCAGTTATTTATATAAGTTCTTGTTCTTCAACGTCGTGTTGCGAGAGATTGCTCTGGCTCACTGCAGTTGCTCGGTTCGAGTGATTTGTTAGTTTAATTCTTTTAGTGTCTAATCCAACATTTTTAGGAGCATTTTTTGTTCATTTAGAAATTTCGTTTTCCCCCAAAGGGCAATATTTGTACCAGTGTCTAGTACTATGTTTGTTCCAGAATGGGTTGCAAGTTAAAAATAGTCTTCTTGGCGTTATGCAGTGGCGGCTCGTGGGTTAATAACCAGGGGGGTCATTTTGGTTTTGGAACTTATAATTAATACTAAAAATATATACATATACAACGTGTCCTATAATGTTCTCTACATATGGGAAACTTTTTTATTATCCGTTTATTAAAAAAAATATTCTTCATAAAAAGCTCTGAATTGCTCAAAAATCAAAATGCGCTCGCAACATTCCAAAAATATCGGATAATATACAGGAGAGATCAAAAAATAATAATTTGACTAAAGAGTAAAGTACCCTTATTTTTGAAAATAATGAAAAATGTTATTCGGGAAAGTTATTCAGTATAAAAAGTTATGGACTATTATGAAATAACAGTCACCTATGATCAAATTTATTTTTCTAAATTACAAACGTGTTAATATCTAATAAAGAACTAAAATTATTTTAAATTAACTTAAATTTAAATTAGAGCACTTCCTAAACTATTGCCTCAAAATATCCACCTTTTCTCTCAATGCAAATTGCTGTTCTTGCTTTAAATTCACGAAACATAAATTTGATCATTGGGCTGTTATTTCATAATAGTCCATAACTTTTTATGCACAATACCATCTAATAATGTAGATAATAATGTGTAATAATGTAGATTTAGAAAAAGCCTTCGACAACGTAAAATGGGGGAAGATGTTCGAAGTGCTGAGAAAGGTAGGGATGAAATACAGGGACAGAAGAATAATACATAATCTCTACAAAGAGCAAAAGGCAGTTATAGAATGTGAGCAGGAACGAAGGGAAGTAGATATCCGGAAGGGAGTGAGACAGGGATGTGCATTGTCACCTCTAGTTTTCAACTTATATATCGAAGATGCGATTAATATTGTTAAGGAAAGAACAGCCTCAGGGATCAATGTACAGGGCCAAACTATTAACATGCTCAGATTTGCGGATGATATAGCAGTGTTAGCATCTAGCAAAGAAGAATTAGGAGCGGCTTTGAATGAAATGGAAGCAGTTTTGACACAGGGCTACGGCATGAAAATCAATAAAAAGAAAACTAAAATTTTGGTATGTAGATGGAGTGAAAATAGAACTAAAATTGAAATACAAATAGGAAATGAGAAGATAGAGGAGGTCGCGGATTTCTGCTACTTAGGAAGTAAAATAACCCAAGACGGTAGGAGCACTAAAGATATAAAACAAAGAATGGCGCAGGGCCGAGTTGCGTTTAACAAAAAGAAACAACTGTTATGTTCGAGAACGGTTAATATAGAGACTAGGAAGAGACTCTTAAAGTCGTATGTATGGAGTACGGCATTGTACGGGTGCGAAACTTGGACAATAGGAGAAGCGGATAGAAAAAGAGTAGAAGCGTTTGAACTGTGGTGTTACAGACGCATGATGAAGATACCGTGGATAGATAAGGTTAGCAATAGGGAAGTATTAGAAAGAGTTGGGGAAAGGCGAAAGGTATGGAAAACAATAAAGAGTAGGAGAGATAGGATGGTAGGACACCTTCTAAGACACGAAGGAATAGTTCGCGACATACTAGAGTCAGAGATAGGAATAAAGAGAGGTAGGGGTAGGCCTAGATTAGACTACTGCTCTCAAATAGTTAGGGATGTGGGATGTTCTACTTTTAGGGAAATGCGTAGGTTAGCTCAGGATAGAAAAGAATGGAGGTACGCGTCCAACCAGTCTTCGGACTGAGAACCTTATGATGATGACCATCTAATACATATCGAAAGATAAAAATCATTTGCGTTTTATTGGAGCTATCTGTGCTCTCATCAACTTGAATCGCCACAAAATTTGTCTGGTCAATTTCCTTTATTATATGTGTGTGTACAACGGCCAACATTGAATCTAAAATTTCGTTTTGAATTGTTTTTGATATTCCTTTGAATACTGTATTTTTTTCAAGGTGCTCTTTAAATATTAAGTCTAGTTCAGAGACAAAATCTATAAGGCCACGAAAAATCCCAGGATTATTGGACATGTCACTTTCGTCATGACCGCGCAATGCAATTTCAAAGACCCCACAAAATTTTACACAATCAATTATTTTGTTTAAAATATACCTATTTGAGAAACCGATTCATTAAAGTCGTGCACTGATTTGCGATACGCACTATCAAGTTGCTGTCTTATGTCTACACGTCCTAAACTGGCGTAACTCATTGAACAATTTATATGAGAAGCAGAAGAAGCATGCTTTTTAATTTTGTCCTTTAAAAAAAAAAAAAAAAAAAAAAAAAATAGGTTAGATGAAACAGGGAAACAAAGATATAAGGCGATCAAGTGGGAAATTATTCGGGAATGTAGGAAAGCGAAAGAGCAATGGATCGATAATAAATGCAAAGAAGTGGAAGATAAATTCGAAGTAGGAAAGACTGATGAAGCATATAAAATAATTAGGAGAAATTTTAGAGAAGTTGGATCTAGTACCAAAAACATTAGAAATGAGGCAGGAGATATCCTAATCGGAAGTGGGGAGAAGGCAGATAGGTGGAAAGAATATTTAGGAAACTTATATGCGGGACAGGAAGTGCAAGATATATTAGAAAGCGAAAGCAGTGTAGAGGGGGATAACCTAGGGAGTCCTATAATGAGAGAAGAGTTTGAGATAGCACTGAAAAGTTTAAGGAATAATAAAGCACCAGGTATAGATGGCTTGCAGGCAGAAATCTTAAAGTGCGCAGGTCAAGAGGTAATAGATCGTTTATTTAAACTAGTTAGTCGCATATACCTGACAGGCGAGATTCCAGAAGATTACAAACGGAACATCATAGTAGCTTTGCCAAAAAGAAAAGGCGCGGATAGATGCGAAAATTTTAGAACTATCAGTTTAACTTCCCATGCGTCAAAAATTTTAACTAGAATTGTGCAAAGAAGGATGGAGAAAAAGGCGGAAGAAATATTAGGAGAAGATCAGTTCGGATTTAGACGAAATAGAGGAACGCGCGAGGCCATTCTAGCTTTACGAGTAATTATAGAAAAAACGATAGAAAAGAGAAAGAGCGTCTATATAGGATTTGTAGATTTAGAAAAAGCCTTCGACAACGTAAAATGGGGGAAGATGTTCGAAGTGCTGAGAAAGGTAGGGATGAAATACAGGGACAGAAGAATAATACATAATCTCTACAAAGAGCAAAAGGCAGTTATAGAATGTGAGCAGGAACAAAGGGAAGTAGATATCCGGAAGGGAGTGAGACAGGGATGTGCATTGTCACCTCTAGTTTTCAACTTATATATCGAAGATGCGATTAATATTGTTAAGGAAAGAACAGCCTCAGGGATCAATGTACAGGGCCAAACTATTAACATGCTCAGATTTGCGGATGATATAGCAGTGTTAGCATCTAGCAAAGAAGAATTAGGAGCGGCTTTGAATGAAATGGAAGCAGTTTTGACACAGGGCTTCGGCATGAAAATCAATAAAAAGAAAACTAAAATTTTGGTATGTAGGGGATGTGAAAATAGAACTAAAATGGAAATACAAATTGGAAATGAGAAGATAGAGGAGGTCGCGGATTTCTGCTACTTAGGAAGTAAAATAACTCAAGACGGTAGGAGCACTAAAGATATAAAACAAAGAATGGCGCAGGGCCGAGTTGCGTTTAACAAAAAGAAACAACTGTTATGCTCGAGAACGGTTAATATAGAGACTAGGAAGAGACTCTTAACGTCGTATGTATGGAGTACGGCATTATACGGGTGCGAAACTTGGACAATAGGAGAAGCGGATAGAAAAAGAGTAGAAGCGTTTGAAATGTGGTGCTACAGACGCATGATGAAGATACCTTGGATAGATAAGGTTAGCAATAGGGAAGTATTAGAAAGAGTTGGGGAAAAGCGAAAGGTATGGAAAACAATAAAGAGTAGGAGAGATAGGATGGTAGGACACCTTCTAAGACACGAAGGAATAGTTCGTGACATACTAGAGTCAGAGATAGGAATAAAAAGAGGTAGGGGTAGGCCTAGATTAGACTACTGCTCTCAAATAGTTAGGGATGTAGGATGTTCTACTTTTAGGGAAATGTGTAGGTTAGCTCAGGATAGAAAAGAATGGAGGTACGCGTCCAACCAGTCTTCGGACTGAGAACCTTATGATGATGAAATGTTTAATATCGGTTACTCCATTTTTAGCCCATATAGCATCATTTGAAAATAATAAGCACGGATAGCAAAAGAACGCATTTTTAACACTGCATCCACAAATCCAGTCGCACAAATTGTACATCGATTCTTTAAAATATCTTTGGACATTTTTACCTTTATCCTTTGTTGTCTGCTTCAAATTCAGTTTTGGTTTCGGCCGTCCACTTTCCCTCTTTTCAAGCCGGCGTTCATAATTTAATGTTCCAGCTGACTTTAAGGCAAATATATCCTCAACAACACTCATCTTGTTTTGCTAAACACACAAAATTTCTCAACGATCAGAACTTCACAACGATCACAGTTCACATCCGCAACAATAAAGAAAGGTTTCCCGCCTGCTATCTAAGAAGAACTGAGATCCAGAGTCCAGAGAAAATATAACTGAATACTGTAGAACTAAACTCGATTCTGCGCAGTTGTAATCGGGACAATGACCACGTTGGAGATATAGGAGTAAAAGGTGACTCTCACTTCCACTCAAGAATTCGCCATCTGCTGTCACTGTTCTTCTTTACATGCATTTCTCCATAAGCCATAAGAGCTGTGCAGGGTCAATTTGAATAATGTCCCGGCTTGCTAGCGAGCGCGCAGCGCGGCTTGACGCTTGGCTATTTCTAGTATTGCTGCGAATGCAGACCGCTGAAGATTTTAAATTTGAGACTGTTAGACAAAAAATATTTTTATTAAAATTATGGTTTTGATTAGAA
Source organism: Xestobium rufovillosum (assembly GCA_963966045.1). Lineage (NCBI taxonomy): Eukaryota > Metazoa > Arthropoda > Insecta > Coleoptera > Ptinidae > Xestobium > Xestobium rufovillosum. Next base: position 30,831,248 of record OZ014498.1, on the reverse strand, counting down.
TATTTTAGGAGGGTCATTGACCAATTGACCTTAAGGAGAAACTGCCACTGGCGTTATGGTTTTCGTTCTTTTAGAGAGCAATTTAGTGAAAAGTCTTATAATTATAATTTAAATTGACTGAGATTCTGACATCACGACGACCAAGCCGAGGGCCCGGTACTATCGCCTTGGTTAAATGCGGACTGATTCTAGGTAATCGTACCTACTATAGTCATCAAGTTTCTATGAGCCTTAATATACGTAAAGAGCTTTAAAATGACATAAAAATCTAAACACGGCGTAAAAGGAAACCAGGTTCGTTTACCTTAGTACTCGTATTTAAATTTGTTTATTGTTGTATATGCTAATTTATGCAATGGGAAGCATTTACGCGTGGATATTTAAAGAAAAACTGGCTATTTTTTTGAGCAAAAAGTGCGTGGAAAAACAAGCAATTAATTACATGTTGGTACGGCACGCAATTACCAGGAAATTGCGATTTTTCTATTATAAGAAATGACAAAGTTTTACCATTTACCATTCCTAGTAGAACATCTGTTTATTTTAAAACCGAAAAAGCGTTGTATCAAATTCCAGAGTTCCGTCAAGCGTACGCCTCCACCAGTAGACCAGACAAATTTCCATCAAAATTTCTATGTAAATCTTTTGGGAGTTTGTGGTGGTCTATTTTCGAAGATTGATGGTCAGTTTTTGTTGTTAGTTGAACAATTGGTAGCGAAATGGTCAAAGGAACGAGGTCCTATTGTACTCTTCCAAGGAGGTATTATAGTTCTGTTTGCCGATGTATTTTGACTCTTATTTATGTTTTCCTTAAGGGCAGGTACAAACGTTTTGAAATGTATACCTACGGCAGACGGTTTATGTTAGAGAAATGTACTTGAGGGATGTTTTAAGGGCCAAACTTTTTCCTAACTATAATTCCCCAATTAATAGTTTCAGTACTAATAAATTTAGTAAGAACTCAAACAAGTGGTAGCAATAATTTATAAAATGTACTGTAAGTATGAATGATGATGATGATGTAAAAATCAAAAGAGTGCTGATTTTTTAAAGCTGGCAACGTCAATTTTCTACTAAAATATTAAACTTCAAAGCGACTTTGCGGATGAACGTTGAGTGTTAAAAGTGTATATCTGAGCTCTATCACAAATGAGGCGAGCAAGTTCGCGTTGGTAAATTAGCGTAAAAAATTTTGGCATACGACTGTTTATAATCTCGAGCTTTGCTTGTGGTCATGCGAGGCGTCAAAGTACTTTAATTTACGGCCTGTGATGTAATTGCTTGAAATTACATTTGACGTTGGGTACAACAAACAATTTTTTGCGCGACTTGATTTGCTCTGAAAGAATTAAATTCGCATCATTTTCAACATTAATGGTACGAGTATATAAGCTAGTTATTAAATATGTAAGGGGAGTGTTGATAGGCAAAAAAACGGAGGTTATGCAAATTTCTTGTTTAACATTCACACCGAGTTAGTTGAGTATAAATTTGTAGTTTTTCAGAGCTCTTCGTATTTGACTGTAAATTATATAAGCCTCTTTGAGCATGTAAAGTGCATATATTTACACTATTATTACATTGTTTATCGAAGTAATCTAGGATAATTCTCAGAAAAAATAAACGCGTATTTTATTATTTCATAGCACCACATTGAATAATTCAGTTCGCAATAACGCCGTATACTGATTCCAATCTTCTAGTGTAGAAAAGGACAGATTTTTTATATGTTTACTTGCAAGCAAATTTAGATATTAGTATGTAGAAAATTAAACACATGGTTGGAATCGAGGGGTAAACCGCTGAAAAAAATTTGTACACCACAATTCCTTTTAATCCAGAAATTCCCGAAATTCCTTCGAAATTTCCGTAATTCCTTGGAAATTCCCCGCAATTCCTTGGAAATTCCCACATTTCCTTGGAAATTCCCCGCAATTCCTTGGAAATTCCCGCAATTCCTTAAAAGTTCCCGCAATTCCTTGGAAATTCCTGCAATTCCACATGTACATTACACACACTTAAACTTACAACTGCCGATGCCGCAAATAATATTCCCGATCCTTTATTGTCTTCCATACATTTCACTTCACTCCAACTCTTTCTAATACCTTCCTATTGCTAACCTTATCTATCCACGGTATCTTCATCATGTGCCTGTAGCACCACATTTCAATCGCTTCTATTCTTTTTAGATCCACTTCTCCTGTCGTCCAAAAAAAATAACAACTCCTTTGAAAATGGCATTTACTTTTGTAAGATTTATACTGCTTATCAATATTTATTTTATCAGATCTCTTGAGTTGGAATGGTCCGCTGCCTATTAATCCAATAGGGTCGTAAAAACATATTGTAACCGAAATATTTAGAATTAAATGTCATTTGAGAACATGCAGTTTTAGAATTAACAATAAGCACCGAAATATACAAGCGACAAACAAACAACAACAAGCAATAACAATTAAATAACTACCAGCGAACAATTAAACAACTAATTACTTAACCTAAACAATCCACAATACACAAATCAACAGTTCGAGATTCTCTAAAAACACTCTTACAACCAACGGTTAATCACGTCCGAAAACGCCCCGGTACACTTGAAAACGCGACAACATTCGCACGCATGTACCGATACCAAAACTCTAAACGAAACGCATGTAAGACATTATACTCGCCTGATTCTATCGCTCTTCTTCGCATCTGAAAGCCAAAACTTCAAAAACTAACTTCAAAACTGTCCTCCCGGCTCCTTGCTTCCCAATAAATAGTCTCCTTCGAACATTCGGGAACTGGAAACTACCAGAGATCGATTGTTCCATCGATCGATTTTTCTAGTCTCACAAATAGACAAGGTCAACGCTATAATAAACAACTGCGGCTTGCAGACAAACAGCATGACTCATTACCAGAAAGGTCGCTTGCGGGGCAAAAATTCGTATCAATATTTTTTTCCGCCCAAACAACATCTTCATTTTTAGGCCATGAAAAGAGATCTAACTGTTCAGATAAGAATTTAATTTTAAATTCATTTCCAGAATTTTCTATAATTCGTCCAATGTACCATCTTTCTTCATAATAGACCGCGTAGTAGGCATAGTACGCGATTAACTGTTATTCAATGCACAACGATACGTTTGAAATACGCTGCCCGCCCAAAATGAAACATAACCTAACTATTGGACTCTACTAGTCGACGAGAAACTGAATAGCAGTCCCTACCAAAAACTGGGTAAATATATTTGTCATTATTACCCGGACTAGCTAATTAACTAGGTACCTTTCATATTTTATATAAAAATACGGAAAACTACACTATACAGTGTGATTTTTTTAAAGCGCACATTAGAAAATTTTCGACGTCTACTTATGCTAGAGCTATGAAACTTGGAACCTAGCCATAATCGACGATTCCGAGACGAAATTAAATATTTACAGGATGACGTAACTCTTAAAAATGGCGGAAGTAGACGCCATCTTTGTTTTTTTAAATGACAATCGGACATTTTGATTTCATATTTTAATTCGAAATTTAATTCCGAGTACAACTAACCAAATTGTCACTACTTATCTGTCATACTTTTTGACACCAATTTACACAAAAACTGCAAAAATAGCTCCCAAAACGATTGGAGTTAGGTATAGCACATGCTAACATAACTCCCCAGAATTATATGTTACATCCAACGGTGACATAAAATTTGACACGTGCCATTTGAAAAATTGAGTTTTTGACATTTTGCGATACCCGTATTCAAAAAATTCTAAACCGTTATGACTTCGGTTATGACTTCGTTATGACTTCGGTTATCAATCAAAACATTCCTTGGAGCTTAAGGAATCGAAGTAAAAAAAATTCATCGACTTATCTTCGGCTGTTCAAGAGATATCAATTTTTAATGAACCCTTGCATCTGCAAATTTGAAGAGAAAATGTGGCATATGTCAAAAAGTATGACAGATAAGTAGTGACAATTTGGTTAGTTGTCGTCGGAATTAAATGCCGAATTCAAATATGAAATCAAAATGGCGTCTACTTCCGCCATTTTTAAGAGTGACGCCATCCAGTAAATATTTAATTTCGTTTGGGAATCGTCGATTATGGCTAGGTTCCAAGTTTCATAACTCTAGCATAAGTAGAAGTCGGAAATTTTCTAATGTGCGCTTTAAAAGAATCGCCCTGTATACTGCATACAAACACACTACTGAATGCATGTCTTCATTCGCATTCAAACTGTTTGGCACGCAAGCGCAAATCTATCTACAACACGTGGTAATTCTTCCAAATACCCGTCAATTCCTGACAATACCCACAAAATTCCTCGCAATTCCCGCAATTCCTGCGCAATTCCTAGGCAATTCCCGAAATTCCTCTGCAATTCCTGAAATTCCTCGGAAATTCCTCGCAATTCCTCTGCAATTCCCGAAATTCCTTGGCAATTCCTCGCAATTCCTGCGCTTTGTACACCAAAATTCCTCAGCGGTTTACCTCTCAGTTGGAATAATTCGCATATCTGCTTCGTGTGGGAGTAAAATTTAAGAATATGGGGTTTTTAACGTGTTATATTAATAAAATGCTTAAATAACAAAATAAAATCCAATAAAAGAAAAATGAAATACAATTTTTCTACGAAGAACTGCATAATTCGTAGTTTCAAGAAAAAGTTAGAATTATGTAGTTGGCTGATAAGATAGAGACAGTATTGAAATATTAAAAGCTGCACATAATTTTAATTCGACAATTTCATAAGTCTATTTGAACTTTTTACTTGCACTTTTGTACTTACAAATAAGGAGTCTTCTGAGGAAACTCAACTCACCTAGAACAAAAAAAATCATTAAAATTTCATGAAAAAGTACCTACAGTAATTACGAAAAATACAAACGCACGGAAAATTTTTTAGAATCTAGTAATAATTTTAACTAGTAATTTATAGGTTATACGCAGGGAGTTTACAAAATGGTTTACCTAGACACCATGGATAGATTGAAGAAATCGTGTTAAACGATCGTGAGCGTCAAGATTATTGCAAGATACACTGGGATATCAGAAACAAGCGATTTCAACATTTTGCATGAATACTTTGGAATGATCAAGATGTCGGCGCGATGAATTTCCAAGCTTCTCATTCCTGAACCAAAACGAGGGTTAAATATCCCGAAAAATATTTGTACACAGGACTCGGCATTCCAAAGATTTCCAGGGAATTCCAAGTAATTCCAAAGATTCCAAAGGTTTCCCAGGAATTGCAGATTTTCAGGAAGTTCCAGATTTCCAAGGAATTCCAAAGATTTCCAAGGAATTCCAAAGATATCCAAAGAATTCCAAAGATTTCCAGGAGATTCCAAAGATTTCCAAGGAATTCCAAAGATTTTCAAAGTAGACCTATCCTGGCAGTTCGAATTTGGTTTTTGTTTAATCTGCCACTATTTTTAGTTGATTTTTGAGAATGATGATACCAATAGGTGTATCCACTGCGTCTTTTTTCCGGAAAAAACTATAATTAAAACGAAATCACAGTTTCTTTAGAAACATTTGAAAATAACTCTCGTCTCATAAAGACTACAAGCAAAATTAACAATATTTGGGAATTCAGAATAATTCCAAAGAATTCCCAGGAATTCCAAATAAGTGTACACACATTTTTCGGGATATTTACCCCTCAACCAAAACTATGCAGGGAAGAAATTGATGCGGATGGGGTCGTTACACAATTTTTAAAAATCATATTTTCCCGAAGATTCTCGTAAAGTCAATCATTTCACTACTAACTACCGGTAAATTGTCTTAATCGGCTTTAATGAAACCTTGCTCTATTTTCCGTACAAAAATATACTAATTGACACAATGAATAGAAATAAAAACACATAAATAAACGGAAATAATAAATTTCCAAATGTCAAATTCTGATTATTCCTAACATTATTGCTCCCTACTTTACCGACTCAAACTCCACGTAACTTTAGCTTTTAGGGTATCAAAACATCAATTCAGATGACCAATCACAAGCGCTTCTACATGTTAAGAACAAAATCGAATACATGGAGCTGAGCGGGGTATTTGTTGATGTTTGGTCTAACAGCGGTGCTATCGGCACCAATCATGAGATCATGGAGTTCGGGCGAGAGAAGCGGGGAAAGGACACTTGCGAATATCCTGGGCGAGACGATGGACGTGTTTTCTGTTAATTCATTCCTGATATTTTAATTGTGTTATCAACTATTGTTTCTTAAACCAATATAATTCTGTTCTATTACGGTATTTCTTTAATTGATTTTTACATCAGAAGTGGGATAAAGAACTTGCGTGTTTTTTTTTACGTTGTGTTGTGTGTGACGTGGGGGTTTTCCAACGCGAACATGTAGAGGGAAATTCCTAGTCGAGTAGAGCGAGTTGCCCGCCGGCGATCTCCCGATCGGTCGACGGTACAACGTGGTGAATCTCGGGGGAGGTATCATCCAAGCCGTGACTCGGCGTCGAGGGACAGGTCCAAGCGGAGAAAGCGGCGACGAGAATCGCCTAGACAACAGGTGGTTCGGCGCACCAGGTCTCCTACGGAAGGACGGGGCTGGACTCCTGAAGGACTTCCGGAGAGGACACCTGCGCAGCGCCAGGAGTCTTCGCGTAGCCGGGACCGGAGGACTTCTTCACGGAGTCGAAACCGGAGTCGGGAATCGCTTGGACAGGAAATGGTTCGACGAGCCAGGACCCCGGAACGGCGCCGTCGGTATGTACGAACACCTGAGCGACGTCATCGGGCACCAGGGCGGCGTGCGAGGGCAGGCAGCTCTGCAACGGTGTCGCAGTTGGGGGAGGCGATTGCTGAAGGCGTGGGACGTCTTGCAACCCAAATGGCGTTGTTACAGGAGGGCAAATACAAACGAATCCCGAGGACGTGGTTGACGTGACGGAAATTCGTGCTCGAATTGAGGGGCATCAGGAAAAGTATCAGGCTGATCAAAAGCGAAGGTTTGACCAGCGCAGGTGCAAGTCTCAGCCGTATCTTGAAGGAGACTTGGTGCTGGTTCGAATCACCAGCACACCAGCTACGGGAGGAAGCCATAAGTTGTTACCAAGGTGGAGAGGCCCGTTTCGCGTAACGAAAATCCTTGGGAATGATCGGTACGAGGTGGCGGACATACCTGGCAGTAGTCGATCTCAGCTATCCTACCGGAGTGTCGCTGGTTTGATAACATCAGGCCATGGATCCGTTATGATCAAAATTAAGATGGTCAGGAACGGAAGGGGGTAAGGGAGTCAGGGAATTTTGTGAGCGTAACCATTGCACTTTTGGTGGAACACAACGGTGTGGCCAAATGGATGGGATGACGACGTTCACAAGATTAGCCTGCAGTCAGGGGATTTTGTAAACATTACTATTGGGCTTTTGACCACAAACGCGTGGCCAAATGGATAGATTGTTTACAGAATATGCCTGGGGTCACGGAGGTGAGACGGGTCGCACTGTTGATGTGATCAACGTACTAATTCACTAGGTTAAGTTGTTTACGTTCTTGTGTTTATTTTGTACTATAGTTTATTTCTATCTAATTTTGTTATAAACTGGGCCCAGTTCATAAATTTTCAGCAAGCCTTTCGCCGGTGGTCAGGATGCCCGAACGGAACGAGAGATTGTTGTTTTTTTTGTATTTCTTTTTGAAATTGTTTTCGAGTTGAAACTTAGACGAATTGCGAGTTTCAGATCTCAAGTGCCGAAGCGTGCGAGTGAGGACACTCTGGATTGTCAGGAAAGGCCGTGTTAAGAACAAAATCGAATACATGGAGCTGAGCGGGGTATTTGTTGATGTTTGGTCTAACAGCGGTGCTATCGGCACCAATCATGAGATCATGGAGTTCGGGCGAGTGAAGCGGGGAAAGGACACTTGCGAATATCCTGGGCGAGACGATGGACGTGTTTTCTGTTAATTCATTCCTGATATTTTAATTGTGTTATCAACTATTGTTTCTTAAACCAATATAATTCTGTTCTATTACGGTATTTCTTTAATTGATTTTTACATACATTTGCTTTGATATTCTAATAGTTACACATTGCACGAATCTAACGAAGCACATACCATGAAATTCACTTTTATTATATCTACCCAGGAATGTAATTACGCTTGGCACGTAGTACGTGTATGATAAAACAGTTATTGTTTAGTTAGACGAATATTTTCGCCGACAGACACACATGTTACAATGAAATACTACACGTTCATGATGTCCCCTCGACTCGCGAAGTGACTAAATTTCTTGGAATGTTGTTTGTTAAAAAATGGTCAATTTTTGTAAATGATTATCTCCCGCTATATACTAACAACCAATCAAGGTGAAATTGGATCAATGACAGCGGTATTACACTAATAAAAGGCTCTCAGCTTTTGCTAAAATTTGAGGCTATTATCAAGGCATAAATAGGTGCAATTCGTGCGTATTTCCTCATAACGAAATATTAATTGAATTCGATAGTCAATAATTACAAGATTATCAAATGTAAATTTCTGTAACCACGCGTACAACATAATAAATTAACACAGTACTTCCTCAATAAGTAAGTACGTGCCACCAGTATATAAATATTCAAAATGTAAATACACAAAAATGGTAACGAGTCGCCTCTGACAAGATTCCAAAGCAATTTTTGAAAGGAGAACGGAAGCAATATGTCTTTTATGGCAAACGGTCGTATCATTTCAGCTTTCATAACTGGAAGAGCACTGCTAGGTTCTGCGACATCCTGTTGAACCTGGCCCGTTCCGTTACCAAGCCCAGCCTACCCTGACCCCATCGGGGCAAGGTAAAGGCAAGCTTGTGTGTTTCTTCAGATGGGCTCACACATCCTGGGCGGTAGGACACGGTAATTGATTGATATAATTTGTCTAACGTGCGCAACGGATTTTATTAAAGTTCTTTTGCGTAGCATTCGTTCTAATTTTTACGTAGACCTTTTACAAAAATCAAAATTTTCTGAGGATAGTCAAAAACCAACAAGGAAGTGAAGGGAATGATAAAGCGGACTTCTTAGCTAAGAGGGATGAGACAAAACTCCATGAAACGTAACTGACTGCACGTTGTTAATGGCCATTCAAATTTTTACGAAAGCTTACCGGGGCAGGTGGGATTCCCAGTTTTAAAATCCCTAAAAAATAATTTACCTGACCCCACTCCAAAGACCTTTTTTAACTAATAACACATTCAGGAAATTTTATACTTTTACCAAGGCCGCTGGATGCAGCTGGCGCAAATCTCTGCATGGCGCTGCTTTCAGATCTCTGCGGGTACCTGTAATGAATGTGGCAAACGATCAGAGCGTGATGAACAACACCTTTGTACTGTTGCAATCATAATTGCTTTTGCTAGCTCTATGTTGCAGAAATTGCAATTTATAGAACTACTGTCCGAGGCAGAAAAATACTCAACTACTCTGTACAAATGCGCCTTAATAAATTTGATTGCGGCCTCCCAGAGACCGCCAAAATGCGGTGATTTGGGTAGAATGAAGTGCCACCTCATAGTACAAACATCTGAATTTAGTTCTACGAGTATAATTCATTATCTAGAGGGGTATTTGCTCAAGGAGTAGTTGTTTGGCTGCCTAGCCAGCATCATTTATTGTAATAAATAGCTTGCTGCTACTGAAATTTGAAAAAACGAAGCAGTACCGTTGCTATTATACTTTATGATTAAATTCCAGTTCCAGAGCACAAGAACTGACACACATCATTTTAAATAGGCCACCGTGAGAATCGTACAAATATATAAACTTGTGCCGGAATAACTTACGTCTTTTTCTCACAACACGCGGCTTACGAACAGTTCCCACAACATATTACCAACCCAATTTTTTACGCGTGCATTGTTTTAACGATGCCGTTCTTAATTTGGTAGCGATTCCAAAGACGACTTGTTTTTACTGTAGCAGTCATTTGTTCAGCACGAAGGATAAGCTTAAGTGTACAAGGTAAAAAGGTACACGAATGAAAAAAAAGTGCGTGGGACTATTCTTTGGAAATTATAGATAATAAAAGGATTCTATGGGCATAAAAGGACTTTTGTGTAGGATCGATATGTTTCTGATATGTATTTAGACAGTTCTTGTATTACGGGGCCTTTTTACCTGGGGAAGGACTTACCCTGCAAAAACACCCCATGAGAATTCATTTACTTCTATACAGGGTAACCTGTATTTCCATGTTTTGCCATGACTACGAAATTTCTTAGGTTGCCTGGATTTTTCGATGTGGTGTAGAATGAAAGATATGGTTTATAAAGAAGCTGTTGATACACCCGATGAGCTGTGGCGAAGAATACAAGCGGCTGCCAATGAAATCAAAGGCAATTCAACATTCAAAAACTTATTTTTTTAATGGGAACCCCTATTTTTTCGCAACGTTCAATTCTTCAATTCTAAATAGTTTATAAACCTGTTCTATTTTAAGTGAACAAGCTAGGAATTATTATTAAAAGGGCTTGGGTTGATTAAATGGTTTAGTGTGTTTCTCTAGTTAGTAAGACGAGTCCTTATTTACTTAAGAGCCCCTATACCCATTATGAGCTTTTTTGTAAGCCGGCTAAGGGGCGGACCTTTTTAAGAATTCTCAAGAGAAATTTCACAGGACTCGATAATATATGTTGCCAGCACGTGAGAACCCCATGATAGTCTAAAGCCATCTCGTATTAATTTACGCCCCAAAACTCAGTTTATCACATTAATGTCGGATAGCTCATGGGAGACGTACTTACATGTTTTTCACCCCCTAAAATATTTGAGTATCTACCTACTTAATTTTCTTATAAAAACATAATCTCCTTGATCGATATGAGTGCCTAATCCTCCAAGTTATTTTAAAAATGCCTCCGTCAAAGACACCCGGTATTAATCGCCCGAAAATCAAATTATAATTAGCCTGTCTAAGCCAGATATGTTACACATGAGCACGTTCGCCGGTAAATACGGTTTTCACAATCAACAAAGGTCTGAATAGGTGTTAAACAGTTTCTCATACAAACGTTATGTAAATGACGTCCGTAGTTCATTGTTGACTGCACTTACAATTTTTTTATTTTACTCTCGTTTAGTGAAAATTTATGGGGGGTACTCTGACAGCTCGTAAAAATTCCTTTTTAATTTTTGCAAAGCCCATAAAAGGGGGACTGCTTCTAGTGAGAGCAACAAAGAATGATTCAATGTTATATCGATTTAAAGGTCAGTTCAGTATGTCAACTAATATTTAACCTTTTGGGGAACGATAAAACGTCTAACAGAAGAATTTTTAGTCACTGTGTGAATCAGAGGCTATTTCGATGTTTAATTTTGATCGTTCTTGCCCTTGCGTGATAAGCTGATAAGGAATCATTTGCGATTTGCAAATTACTCATTTACAGTTTCAAATAGCAAATAGCTTTGCCAAGAAAATGGGCAGTTTCGTAAAAGATATATGTATACGCTTGGAGAGAAATACTCAAGACCGTATACTTTAAAAGGGGTTAATTGCCACCCCTGTGATTTATTAAATATAAAAAGGATGTGAGATTCCGCAGGGCGTGTAGCGTAAAGGATGTACTTCCGTAAGCCCTCAAAAAGTTTTTTTATATCTACATCCGCATGGCGCATCTACTTATAGCATAGATTCAATCAATATTTCATTAAAATTATTATCTTAAGTATACTTTTATGAAAGATATACTTGATTACCTCATGGCTTTGTTCCTGCAGCGATATGCATTTAGCTTTAAGGGCGAGGAACAATAGAAAAAGTGCAGGGTTGTCTTTCGGATGAGGGTATATGGATAATGTTCTCCAGAAAAATGCTGGTACATCAGAATCATTATTATCTATTGTCTCGTCACGTATAATATGAGTTTGTTACGTTCGGACGTTTTAAATTAGTTGATTTTATTAAAGCTACAGAAAATAAAATCGCTGAATCTGTTCTGAAGCAGTGTGGACTATGAAGCTGCAGGTAAAGAAAATTTGTATCTATTCTTGGGTATATACAGGTATCATATCAAATGGCATTGGCACCCAGGGAAGCGTGAACTAAAGCGACCTCTTGCGGTTCACCACAATGTTCAAGAATGTAAAAAAATAAAAAAGTGCATATGGCACGCCTGAGTTTCATTCCATGTCTCGTTCATTGTTACAATAGTTACAGGTAATATTTAAGTATGGAATTTTTTTATTTGTAATGCTGCAAAATTAATATTTTTTTTGTTTTTTAACTGAACTGATAATAATAACATTTCGACATACTTTTAATTGAAATCGACGGAAGCAAGGATATTGATAAACAATATTAATTGCATAAATAATGGTAATAATAATTGATTAGAACATGTAAGTGTAGAAATAGTAAGGAAATTTGCTTATAATGTGAAAACTACCTAGTTTTTGCAAGGAGCTTCCAAATTTATCCGTTTTTATATTATCTTATTATCGTTATTTTACCTCATATTTTGCTGTTTGTTATATAGTTGATAACATAACTCTCGGGGGAAAAACTAGAAGTTTATGAAATGTGGGGCTATAGACGCATGATGAAGATACCGTGGATAGATAAGGTTAGCAACAGAGAGGTATTAGAGAGAGTTGGAGAAAAGCGAAGTTTATGGAAGACAGTAAGGAATAGGAGAGATAGGACGGTAGGACACCTTCTGGGGCACGAAGGCTTAGTTCGCGACATACTAGAGTCAGAGATAGCAATAAAAAGAGGTAGGGGTAGGCCCAGATTAGATTAGATTACTGCTCTCAGATAGTTAGGAATGTAGGATGTTCAACTTTTGGGGAAATGCGAGGGTAAATGCGTAGGTTAGCTCAATTCGAAAATTTCCTGTGATCCTGTGAAAGAAATTGGACTCTCCATGGCAACATTCAAAATGAATAAATTATGTAACCAAACCTAGTTTTTGCGTACAAAAAAATGATCGAAATTGCTTTAAGACACTAGAAAAATAAACGAGCGTAGTAGATTTATCATCCTCAGTAACCGATTACTGAAATAATTAAACGATTCGGTCTGCGTCTTCGTAAACTGATCAAGACTCATACGTCTGTCGTAAGCATCACATGTTAGCTTGGAATACGCCACTTGTTCTTTCAACCAGATGTTTAGTATAATACCGAAGCGTGGGAACAGTCCAGCATATAGACCGGCCGGCATTGTCAAACAATTACAAACCATTACGACTCGTGTACTATGGTATTTTCCAAGTGTCACACATACGGCCTACCACTACCAGGAGAACTGGACTGACTGACCATCGCAACGCAGTAGCTGCTTGGCTTATTGGCATTTAATTGAATAATATTGATTGCAGCGCATAGATACGGGCAATGCAACTTTTTCTGGAGGTTAAACACAAATTGTGGAGGGCATTTTTGTAATAGTTTATTCATATACAGGGTTAGTCTAGAGAAAATTGTGCCTGAAACATGTTATTTGAGAGCATTTTAATACCCAGAACCTAAAGTGAATATTTTTAGTTTTATCGGAATTTTTCTGAAGATTTTGGGTCAGTTTTTTGCTTTTTAAATTACCTAATACAAAATAGCTACCTATAAATAGGTAGTACCTACCTGCAAGCAGTAAGTAACTTATCTCAACGGAGTTTCTTTTGTCTTTAAATTCGTGCACCTCTCATATTATTTTTCATTGCTTGGTACAAACAATGGGTTTGAAATTTATATCTTGTTAAAATTATCTGATGCACATCTCCACACAGTAGTGGTTTTTGTTTGTGTACTTTTATTTAGTCGTAAATCTTAAGAGAACGTGCGTGTTACGAATGTATAAAAAAATACGGGTACCAAAAGACAGTTGCTGTAAATACGAGTATGTTGCATACTGATGCGTCAATTGACCCGTGACATTGCTTGGTCTTATGACCTACTCCTTAACTCTGTATTATAAAAAGCTATGTTTAATCCAAGTAGCGGCTAATTGTTCTTTTTAAAAATACGTAGGTACCTACTCACTTATTTTCTGTATTTGTACTTGAAATACTATGCAGTTGTAAATTGCAAGTGTTACACAAGTTAGGCAGGATGTTAAAGTTAAGTTGTTTTACCAATATTCTGAAACTATGATAAATATTTTTTAATGTATCTGTAGACATGTCAATCATGCTGACGCCACTGTCAGTCAAGTTCCTTTATGTTGAAAATCTGTAACTGCCGCGCTCTTAAAAATCTTAACAAGGATATCGAAGATTACTAAGACCCCCTAATAAATAATAAAATGTTGTAAAAACGTCCCAGAGTCAAGTACGCTCATAAAATAGGTAATAGTTCTTTTATGGTTTTAAAGGCAATGTTTTATTATCTTCTGGTTTCATAGAAATAAAATTATATGTATCCGAGGAGCTATTCGACTTGTATTTGCTAAGATTTCTACGATTTTCCTTATTTATCCATTGGAGTAGTTGTTTAAAGATACTTTTTTGTTTTCATAATTTATATTTAGATAAACGCGAAAATAAATTGCTAATTCTTATCATGAATTAGGTACAGATATTATTGGTGAAAATTTGCAATTTTATCGGTGATGACATTTCCAAGAAATTCCAAGATAAAAAACGAGGTTTATAATTTTCCCCGTAGATTTCTTAATGTCTAACCACGTGTCTAGCTGACCCCATCATAAGATGGAATCTCCCATATTTTTTATGGTAAAAATTTCCCACCCTGGATGCTTTGTACATATACCGGGTTCCAAAGATATCATCAGACAATCTATGACTTCCATAGCTTTATATTCAAGTGTCCCGGATAAAAGAGCGAAGCATCGAGATCTCAGAAACAGTAAAATATATGAAGTCAGTAAAATGCAAGGTTAAATAGAAGAAAAGTTGCCAAGTTAAAGGAGAATGACGCCAAAAGAGCAAGCAAGTAGTAAACAAGATTATGCAAGTAATAAGTAACAGCAGGGCCAGATTAGACTACTGTTTCCAAGTAGTTAGGGATGTAGGATGTTCTATTTTTGGTGAAATGCAAATAAATAGTTGGTGTCATTCGTAAGCATATCAAATATCCCTCCAGCGTCGACAGAACACAAGAAAAGTTCATGAAACCAAAACTTCAAGAAGCGTCAGCATTTTTCGACGAACACTAGCTTTCTACAGACTCGCAGTAAGTAAAAAACTATATAATTACATCAAGACATGACGGAGCACAAGACACGCTATAATAATTTAGTAATTTACGCTGCAATTAAAATTTGTTCCAGAACCAGGCCGAATAAAATATTTGAAGAAGAAAAATTGCAATTGCATCACACTTACCTCTTTCTTCTATGAGCGCATAAGCGGTTCCAATCACAAACAAAATAAATACCAATATTTTTCCCAAATCCATTTTGGCGACAGAAATCCACATGTAAGTTATTAAAAACACATCTCACTCCACAAAAGAAACCATCATAAGTAACTCATAATTACTTAATAAACTATACACTAAAACTTAAGTACATAACCAAATGTTCGAAATTTTAAAAGAAAAACACTTGTTGATCCGGCTTGAACCGAGCGTCACTACTCCCACGCCGCAGTTGCGATACGTGAATGACAGCAAAGTCAAAGTTTCGCGGCAGCGTTCTTCGACACGAAAATTGTCGACGATCCGCGAGACCGGACAGGTAAATAAATAATGGGACGTTCACAGGTAGCTGAAAGGATAGAAGAACTAGAGGATAGTTAGAGGAACAAAGACGAACAGTTTGTTTTTTAAGTATGCCCTGTAGCTCGAGTTCATTATTTTCTTTCAGAAACTGGGAATACAGTGAACTCGACTACTGCGTTTCATATGTGGTAAGCTACGTCCATATTTCTGGACATACGAATATTTTATCTGATTCTGTTTTTTTTCTGTTTAATTGGATAATTTTTGGAGAAAATTTGCATGTAACGAAAAATTTAAAACTTGATGTTTACCGCCCGCCGAAAATAGATTGCTCTACATTATCGACATACACCGCTTCATTACACTACTGTTTGTAAGATGGCTGCTTGTCTTGTACAGAAAACGCTAATGATGACAATCAAATATTAAATTATTATCACATACCTAGTATTCCTAGTTTTAACATCTGGTGGTGGATGGTAAATGTTTATTGCTGATATCAAACAAACTCACTAAGAGTGAAAATATTTTTTTTAATTTTCAAATCTTTGCCACATCCTGATCTAATGTGACGACTTGCACCAAAAGCTGTGCGACGTTGGCAGAAGAATTTGAAAATTATGAATGAGAAACGAAATACATATCTACCAGGGTAAATTGAGTAGTTCGCGGCTTGACCTAGAGAGGACAGATTTGGCGATTTCTTAACGCATTTGGCGACGCGGAGACTATTTTATTAAATCTGGCGATTTTTCAAAATCGGACGCTTTTGAGTAAACTACGTTGTTTGTGAACTTTACGCTGTTTATCCAACAGATGCAGTAGGTAAATGACATTTGGGCTTGATTGCGCAGTACGGGTTGCGCAAAAACCAGCTCACACGCTCTTAATTAGAAATTAGAAGACGTTAGGAATTCAAAAATACCTAGTTTAAAACTGTCGGAGAATAAACATTACGAGAATTTTAAAAATGGGGGGTTCGAATCCAAGTGGATCCTTTTTCTTTTTTCTTCTAAAGCTTGTTGTAATTTACAAAATTTTGCATTCCATGTGTTCTGTCACGAAAGGCATTTGTTTAAAGAAAATCCTCGATTACTAATGAAAACAAGGGAATAATAGCACGCTAATCATTGCATTGGCAAAACTTCGTTGGGATATAAATAAACGCAGCGTGGACGCAAAACTAAAAAATTATATACACGCGAAACGTTACCATATTAGTTATACGTTATTCTTACGTTTAAGTACTTCGTTAGTAGAAACTGCAACGAGCAGCGTCGGTAGCCAGGTAGGTAACGCATAGAACTGGTAGTTTGGTATATTCTCCTGCCGGATGGGATCGGCTCCCGTAAAGGTTAGCTTTTCTCTCACGTTTTTACATTATCTTTTTTGCGTGTCTGGTGTGAGGACAGCCAAGAAGTATGTTTAAAATGCGTGTGTCAACTCTGAGGTCTGTTTTAAAAAGTTTCCGTCAGCAAAGAGTGGTCTGTTTCGTAATCACGTGGAAGGAAAAATTAGTGATTTTCTAATTAAGGGGTTTGTTTAAAATACTTTCGTTTCATAAAGTGCTTTGTTACAAATTGCAACACATCAACACAATATTTAACACCTGTTCGCAATAGCCAATAGCATGCTTTGAAATGTATTAGGATGCTATATTGACTATGGTTTACGAACATGCGTTCCCGACGCCGAAAGAGCAATATGGCGAGTGTTTTGTTTCGGGACGTCAAAACAAGTCTTGTTTGCTATGGTTTTCAGTTAAAAATTGCTAAATAGAACGGAATATCCATGCGACAAACACAAAAGTGTCAGTTTCTCATTATTGGTCGTTATTAATTATTGCTCAGCGATGTGTTTTATCCCTGTTTTGCTTTTAAAATAATTTAACCTCAAATACGGCTGAATTAAGAAAAGAAAAAGGCCAACCTCCGTCTGGCACATGCGCTCTTTATGCAACTCGTGACAGTGATAGCTACATACAAGTTTCCACGATAGAACGAAACAAAAACAATAAAGTATTTTGCACTTCCTGGCGTGTCCCATGATAAGGGAATATACGGCATGTTGGTATCTAGTATTCGAAAATCACTGGGAAAAATACGTTCACGTTAGCGTAGAAGTAAACCCGGCTTAAAATCATATGCTGGCCAGAGAATTAGGGATCTAAGTGGCGCGTCACAAAGGTCAGATTTTCATTCCAAACAAAACAAAGCCACGTGCTTTCTGACGTTTTAACCTAACCTCCGAAATATAATTATAGTCGTTTTCAAGTTTTTCCACGTAAGCCCAACACACAAATTGAAAATAAACTGTTTTCACAGCAAAACGTCGAGAATTGTATTGCAAAAACTAGTTGTAAATAATATCGATAAACGTCAAATGGCACGTGCTTTTGTTTTGTTTGGAATGAAAATCTGACGTATGACGGAGGCACTTATGTCCCGAATTCAGTTATGTATATTTGTTCTGTTTTAAGTTTTAATAAACAAGCAGAATTTTCATGTCTTATTATTTATGCATATGTACATTAAATTAACAAACTAATGTTACCGTTTATTAACATATATTTTGCCCAAAAAATGGCGATATTTTTCAAAATCTGGCGATTTTTTTCAACATTATCGGCCGAGACCTGACAACACTGGTTGTAGAGGTGGAGAACTATCGATAGTCGCTCCTCTCGATAGTTACCGATATTTGCCAACAGTATTATCGATAATTATCGATATTTTTCGATAGTTTTGGAAATTCTCATAATGCAGTAGCAGTTAGGTGTAAGCAAAAAGAATCAAAAATTATTTTTCTTGTAAAATTTAAAACAGCAGAAAAACTACATTTTTATCTTTAAGCCTTGACCTCCTTTCGGAAATAATCTACCCTATTGCACTAAAAATTCTCTCCGATTCCACACATACTTCACACTTTAGCATATAAATGGAAAAAATGACTGTTAGTGATATATATGTATAGGATTTGATCTTTAGAAATGCGCCATTTAAAAATATCGAAAATTATCGATAGTTCAAAATAATAAACGATATATTTAGATAGTGAGAACTATCGATAATAATCGATAGTTCTCCCACCACTAACTGGTTGTAAGATATAAGGTTAGGTGAACTGTCAACTGTGTCGCGTGTCGGCAATAAGCACTGAAATAAATTTAGTAAATAAATTTAGTTTAGTTTAAACTCAAATTTGTGACTTGCGGATTTTTTCGAAGTAAAGTGTGCATCGGCTTTTCCAAAAATGGGAAAAATTTAACACCTGGCAGTGAAAAAATATCCGCAAAAATGAGACTCGACACCATATCAATACTAAGAATATGAATAAGACCAATGAGCGGAAAACGTGACCACCAAATAGAGATGAAAAACAATCTTTGTGAGTTGTGAAGCTGTAAGTGTCAAACGCAACATAAAAAGGGAAAAAAGCTCGGCATCTTTTTTGTGACGAGCCGATTTCCAGGAAATGGTGAACGACCCCATCGTTGCTTTTTTAGTGTCTTACCTCCTTCTGAAAATGGTCCCTAAATAATTTCATCATTACGATGGAAAGGGTCTGCGAAAAGAAAAAATTAACAAACATCTTCAATCTGTTTTATTAAAAGAAAATTGTGCTTAACGTAACATAACAAATGGAGGCACAAACATGATTAGTCATCACAACAGTTTACATAAAACAAACGATAATTATCATAATAACTCCCTATCTAACTTAGGATCTAAACGCACCAAAAATATTTGTTCACAAACGATAAAAAAGAAGAGATGTATCGTAGCAAATCGCAAATACATCCAATTTTTCCTTAAATTTATATGTATAGTATAATAAATTCATCGTCTTCGTATTACACTAGTCAACAGGGAAAGCCGAAAGCTTCATCTAATAAGTAATAAAAAAAAAAACGAAAAAAAAAACAATACTTACTGTATTACAAACAGGTTCATTTTGTTCTATATACGCAAGCGCCCTATAAGAACAATCCTATACGCTGTCAAAATTGGCGTGAATCGAGTAGAACCGTTCAAACAAAGTGTCGCCGTTGAAATACAATTTTAAAAAAAGATATGTGCTTAAAGGGCAGTGGCCGAAACCGAATCCGAACATGAAAACTGTATTGAAATTTATTACGGTAAAAACAGGAACTCCACCTTAAAAACCGAGAAGAAAATCATGGAAACCTACCATTTAAAATACTAAAACTTCGACACATGAAAAACCACTCGACACGGACAGATACACCAAAATAGACCTCTTCACAACAAACACCATTTTATACAAAACACTTTATTACGTTGATTCCCTCGACACCAATTCCTAAGTATACAATCTTGGCCCACGACATCGTTTCTTTAGAACTTAAATTTCAATACAGCTCAGGCTGAAGCTTTTAATTTTATCGAGACAGCTATGAGCGACCGCAATCTAACAGACGACGGCAGAGATCGGATTTTCAGTGATGTGTATCACGGATGCAGGCCAGTAGCCTCCGTCAGGTAGTTTAGACCTGAGCAGTTCTTCCAGAGAAGCCTTTCGGAACAGAGCCATTTTTGTCGGCGACAACGGAGCAACTGGAAAAACACACAGAACGCTTCAACTTAGCGTTCAAAGAATACATTCCTTCTTATTTACAATTTTAAAATTTTGTGTAGGTACGAATTTTAATCTGTAGTCCAAAATTTGAACATTTTACTGACAATATGCATACTGAACTTACTTGAATATAAAAAGTATTATCTAGTGAATTTAAGCAATGAAGCTTCCATCAAAAACAACGAATCAAAGCACGTATCACTGATAAAAAAAAGTGTAGTGTGTTCAAATTTCAGTGCAGTGTAATAAAAAAAGAAACCATGCAACGCACATAACGAATTCACAAGTATGCATCGAATGCTCTAAAAATAATAATTCTCAAAGTTTGCTTTTAACTTTTAAGTATTATTTTTTATTTTTATCATTTTTATGAGTTTTGTTACGAACTTTTTTTTTTTTTTTTTATTTTATTTGTTATTTTATTTTATTTTTATTATTTATTTATTTTATTTTTATTATTTATTTATTTATTTTTATTTATTTTTTTATTTACTTATATATTTATTTATTATTTTTGTTTTTTATATGTAATTTTCTTTGTTATTTTCAATATCGTTGTTGAAGATTGAGTTACTTTGTTTTCTTTGATAACCTAATAAAAATGGTTTAATATTAATATTAACACACAGCAATTAGTGGTTCTACATTCAAAATTATAGCATCGGTTTTTAAAAATTAGTACGAATTGTTGTTAGTAATAAAGGATGTTGTTGATACACATGCTTTACGATTTCAAAATTAATTGAAATTACATAACCTATTTAAAAATAAACTGATTACTAATTACTTAGTAAAATTAATAAGAAATATTCCATTATACTTAGTTTTTAAGCATGTTCATTTATGTTAATTTACTAATTGAATTAGTAACACATGTAATTGCAGCAGTTAGTGGTTCTACATCCAAAATTATGGCACCAATTTTTAAAAATTTGTACCTATTATTCTTAGTAATAAAAGATGAACGCGCATGCTTTACAAATCCAAAATTGATTGAAATTACATAACCTAGTAAAATAAACTGATTACTAATTACTTAGTAAAATTAATAAGAAATATTTCAAATTACTTAGTTTTTAAGTATGTTAATTTATGTTAATTTACTAATTGGATTAGTAACACATGTAATTGCAGTAATTAGTCGTTCTACATCCAAAATTATAGCACTAATTTTTAAAAATTAGTACGAATTATTGTTAGTAATAAAAGTTGTTGATGCACATGCTTTACGAATCCAACTGAAATGACATAACCTAGTAAAATAAACTGATTACTAATTACTTAGTAAAATTAGTAAGAAATATTTCAAATTACTTAGTTTTTTAAGTATGTGCAGTGTTGTGACGTTAAACATGCACTTATCAGACACGGTATCATAAAAAAGAAAGTACTTGCCTCTAACAAAAATAAATAAATAAACAGAACGAAGACAGAGAAACGTAAAAACTTACATTTGGGGTAGGGACATCGTAGGGGGACTACAGAGACAGAGGTGACAGGCGAGGCTAGTAACAATTACCTTCAAATGAGGCAGAGCTACTGGCCCGCCGGCCCAACCGCACGGCTAAAACAATTTCACAGCCTTTTCACTACATCCGCCAATTTCTAGAGTACAGCGCCTTCCGGTCCTCGCTAACTTAAAATTAAAACTTAAAAATGCTAAACAAACGACGATGATTCATTTATGTACACGATTTAAATGGAGCGCGAGATTCTTGCGCGGATTAATTTTCTGCGACATTAAGTTAGCAAGGAGTAGAGGGCTTATAATGTATAGCTGAAAAATAAAAAGAAAATTAAAATTAAATTGTAATATGCGCTAAAAACGATGGCTTATAGGTACTAACAAAAATATGAAAAAGAAAAATGGACCGGAAGAGGACGGGACAGACGACAGTACTGAAAAAATTTCAAGTGCCGCAATTTGATGAACTTGAAATATATTTTATTTATTCTAAAATGAAATAGTACATGTCAATACAAAAATATATCGTTATGACAACCACCCATACATAAACCAAATGTATATTTTTAACAAGATTAAGCATATTCTTTATTTGGGTATTTATTAACTATTATGTATTATGCATTCGTTTCATATAAAAATTAATATATTTTATTGTAGTTTATTGTATAGTTTTATTCTGGAATTTCCATTTTAATTTTGGAATTTCCACTTTAATTCTGGAATTTTCACTTTAATTCTGGAATCTCCACTTTAATTCTGGAATTTCTAGTTTAATTTTGGAATTTCCACTTTAATTCTGGAAATTTCACTTTCATTTTGGAATTTCCACTTTAACTCGGATTATCCAGTTCGTATTTGGAATTCCCAGTTTAAACCTTAAATATACAATTAAGTACGACGGCGTGGAGCGGTCACAGCATTCCAAAATTAAAGCGGAATTCTGCAATTTCTAGAATTAAAGTGGAAATTCCAGAATTAAAGCGGAAATTCTAGAATAAAACTAGAAATTTCAGAATTAAACTGGAAACTCCAGAATTAAAGCGGAAATTACAGAGTTCAAGTCCGAAAAGTGGAAGTTACCGAACCTATATGTATAAGTGCGCCTGCTTCTAGTTTTATTCTGGAATTTCCACTTTAATTCTGGAACTTCCGAATTTCCAATTTAATTTGGGAATTTCCACTTTAATTCTGGAATTTCCACTTTAATTCTGGAATTTTCACTTTAATTCTGGAATCTCCACTTTAATTCTGGAATTTTCAGTTTAATTTTGCAATTTCCACTTTAATTCTGAAATTTCTAGTTTTATTCTGGAATTTCCACTTTAATTCTGGAATTTCCACCGTAGTTCTGGAATTTCCAGTTTAAATTTGGAAATTCCACTTTAATTATGGAATATCCACTTTAATTCTGGAATTTCCACTTTAATTCTGGAAATTCCACTTTAATTTTGGAATTTACACTTTAACTCTGGATTATCCAGTTCGTTTTAAATTTCCAGTTTAAACCTTAAATATCCAATTAAGTTCTGGAATTTCCACTTTAGTTCTGAAATTTCCAGTTTAATTTTGAAATTTCGACTTTATTTCTAGAATTTCCACTTTAATTTTGGAATATCCACTTTAATTTTGGAATTTCCACTTTAATTCTGGAAATTTGTCACTTTCATTTTGGAATTTCTACTGTAACTCTGGATTATCCAGTTCGTATTTGGAATTTCCAGTTTGAACCTTAAATATCTAATTAAGTTCTGGAATTTATTCTGGAAATTCCACTTTAATTCTGGAATTTCCAGATTAAACCTGGAATTGTCACTTCAGAACTGGGAATATTGAAATAAATCATGCCGTGACCGCTCCACGCCGTCGTAGAATATAACCTATATCCAATTAATAGAATTTTTGCGTGAATACTTATATGTAGCAACTTGCATTTGCTTCCATTTTTGCGCAGCAAAAGCGCTACCGAATTTTATCTTAGAAAATGAATGATTGCAATTGGAAGAATCGATTTATTCAATTTATATTCAACCCGTAAATCACAATTGTGGTATCAGTAGCGACTACGATTTAATCGATTCACGTTTCTTTTAAACGGTAAATCAAAATGTCTAGCTTGACGGTCCCAAACACAGGACTAGGGACGGGCGCTTTTTCTCAAATATTGATAAAAACGATGCCTTTTAAAATATATCGATAATTCGATATATCGATAATTTGGTGTATCGATATATCGATATTTATGTCAGGTTTAATTTCGTAACCCGGTAAATTGGCAACTCTGCAAATCACGACGTATCAGGAATATAGTAAATTCTATTAAATATATCGATTTGTTGAATTGATAATATTTATGTTAGGCATGTTGATATATTTGATATGCTCAAAATATCGATGTATCGAATATATCGATAAATTTAATATATCGAATATATTTCATATATCGATATTTTTTTTAGTATCAATCATATCGATATTTTTTAAATATGGGCCACCCCTTGTAGGGTTGGAATAATTTATCGGTATATTGACAATTATTGAAAATATTGATAATTTTGATATCATCGATGATTTCATATCGAGACGCGATAACCGTGCAGACGGCTCCGTTAACCCGCGTTAAAGTTTAGTGTTTTTCCGTACTAAAACGAGCGTTTCTGAGTGGAGAAATATAAACAGTAGTGAATGTGAGTGGCGGTTTTTATTTGCGTTAAATAACTGACGGGATTTGAGTGCCTAAGACATAGTTAAACAAGTTGATAATAAATTTCGATTTTGTATACAATAAACAGCTGGAGGACAAGTGCGCGCGCAAACGTCGGGAATTTTAATTTTCGCATGAGAGTTGGGCGCGGGCAGACGGCAGACCCAGTAGAGATACGAATGAGTGCAAACGACGTTTCGACGGACGGCTACTCGACCGACGAAAGCAAACGTAAAAGAGAAGGCGGGGAAGAGGAAGTGACTTTTAGGAGGAGCAAGAAGATAAACCGAACACCAACTAAAACGAAGACAAAAGAGAGTGAAGAGATGGAAGAGATGAAAGCTATGATGACACAAATGATGAACGTGACACAAGTAATGAATGAAGTCAGGGAAGTGAGAAAAGAAAATGAGGAATACAGAAATGAGATACGGACACTGAGAAAAGAGAATGAAGAACTGAGAATGGAAGTACAATTGTTGAATGAAAAGATGAAGGGTCTGGAGAAGATGGAATGGAGACTTGAAAGAGACGAAAGACAAACAAAGAAGAACAATTTTATTGTATCTGGATTGAGATTGGAAGGCAAGGAAGGTCTGGCGATGAAAGAGAGTGTTGCAGATTTCCTTAGCACTCATCTAGAGATTGAACCAAAATTAATACATGTTAAGAAAATTTCTGAGAGTATGTTGCTGGGAGTGGCCGAGGGATATGATAGAAAGTTAGAAATCATGAAGAATAAACATAAGTTGAACAAGCTAAAGGAAATGAGGGTGTTTATTGATGATGATCTTACGTACAAGGAAAGGGAGATTCAGAGGAAAATTAGAAAAATAGCGGCGGAAGAGAAGAAGAAGGGTTTGAAAACGAAGGTTGGGTACCAATATCTGATCATTGAGGGTGAGAAATGGAACTGGTCTTATGAGTCGCAAAAACTGAAGAAAATGGAAAATGAAAAGATCCTGGAGATGGCAAAAAACTAATAGATGGGGAGGATACGGACGGATTGAAAATGACGGAAAGGCTGGAAAATGGACAACCGGATGATTGGAATATAACATTGACGAAAGGATCTACTGAGAGGGAGAGAGGGATGACGTGTGGGAAAAAGAAAAAGAAACGAGAATTCGAAGCCAATAAAGATAAAAATGTATGGCTTCTGGGAACCTGGAACATACGATCAATAAATGGGAAGGAACAGGAACTCAGTGGTGAATTTACCAAAGCGAATTTAGACATAATGACTATCACAGAGACTAAAAAGAAAGGGCAGGGGGAGGTTATATTGGAGGATGGGCATTTATTAGTATATGGTGGAGTCTCACAGGAAAAGAGAGCAGCGGAAGGTGTTGGTTGTATTATTAATAAAAGGATTGTCAACCAGATAAGAGGATGGAAAAGCCATTCGAACAGGTTGTTGTCAGTGGATATACAGGTTGGAAAGAGTAGTAGGATGACAGTAATAGCTGCATATGGACCAAATGAAAATGAAAGGTCGGAAGAAAAGGATAAATTCTGGGAGGATCTGAATAGAATAACTGAAGGTTGTAAGGGAAGAATGTTGTACGAAAAACGAATGTAATAGGTAGATATGGCGAAGAAACAATCAATAATAATGGACACAGAATAATAGATTACTGCATACTAAATGATATGGTTGTCACGAATACCTTTTTCCAGCATAGGGAGATTCATAAATATACACGGCAGGTCAAACGAAACGAAAGGTCAATAATTGACTATATTGTGACGGAAAGAAGTAACAGAAAATATATAATGGATGTGAAAGTCAGAAGAGGGCCTGGTGGCAAAAATAAGAAATAATGATGTTAATAAACCAAGAAGTGAACTGAATGGAGGAAGAAAGAAGGCAAAAGAATATAGAAGAATCAAGACTTATAAATTGAGGGAATTGGACGTTGCTGATAAATATAAAGAATTGGTTAGCATTAGGGTGAAAGCAGAGAGAATTTATGGCTTAAGAGAAAATGTCGAAAGCTTGTGGCAGAGGTTTAGGAAAATTATAACTGAAGTAGCAGAAGTTACTTGTGGAGTAGTGAGACCTAATAGCGGTAAAAGGCAGACAGTTTGGTGGAATCAAGAAATAAAGAATGAAGTGAAAATAAAGAAACAGAAATGGAAGGAATATTTGATAAAAAAAACAGATGAGAGCTACGAGATATATAAAATCCAAAGACTTAAAGTTAAGAATATGGTCAGAGATGCAAAAGAAATTAGTTGGCAGAAGTTTGGTGAGAAAATGGAGACAAACAGAAACTATTTTATAGAGTTCTTAAAACCATGAGAAAGACTAATGCGACACAAAGTGTGACGATCAAAAGTAAAAGAGGGGAATTACTGACGGAGGAAGATGAAATAATGAACCGATGGAGACAGCATTTTGAGGAAATACTGGGAACTAACAGAGATAATATAACAACAAGAGGAGAGCACGGGGAAAGCCTAACAACGGGGGTCGGTTGGTAATTATGGAAACAACGTAGAAGACATGGAGATAACTGAAGAAGAACTCAAAGAAGCAATAAGAGGGACAAAGAACAGTAAAGCGCCAGGTCATGACGGTGTGACAACTGAAATGATGAAAAATCTTGGAGAGGAAGGAACTCAGATGTTTTTGGAGATATGCAATAAAGCATGGAAGCAGAGAGTGACACCAAAAGACTGGAAGACAGGAGTGATTTTGCCGATATTTAAAAAAGGCGATGCAACAAACTGTGATAACTACAGAGGAATAACGCTCTTAAGTACAGCAGTCAAAATTTATGAACGAATTCTAGAGAGAAAGCTAGTGAGAATTATCGAACCAACACTAAAGGAGACACAGAGTGGTTTTAGAAGGGGAAGGAGCATCCAAGATCATATATTTACAATGAAGGATATAATACAAAAAACAGTATTGAGTAAGAACAAAGCTTTCTTCGCTTTTATTGATTTGGAAAAGGCTTTCGACAAAGTAGAGAGACAGAGAGTTTGGGACACCCTACTTAAACGGAATGTAGATGGACAGCTGATAGAAGCAATAAAGAGCATATACACAGAAAGTACAAATTATATTGCATATAGAAGTATGAAATCAGAAACTTTTGAGACTTTGGAAGGACTTAGACAAGGTGGGGTGTTGAGCCCCGTATTGTTCTGTGTCTTTATGGACGAAATTATGCGAGAATGTGAACCAAAAGTAAGAGGAATACGAATAGGCTATAATCGACTTGCCCCAGTAGTAATAAAAGAATGTGCATTTGCGGATGATGTGGTCATTATGGCTGACTCCGAGAAGAATCTACAAAAGAATTTAGAAATATGGAATGAAGTGCTGATAGGTAATGGAATGAGAATCAACACACGGAAGACTAAAGTAATGATGGCTTCCAAGGAACAAGAAGTATTGAACATAAAATTGGGAGTGGAGAGAATAGAACAGGTGAAACAATTTAAATATTTAGGAGTGACAATAGAAAATAGTGGTAATCAGGAAATGGATATAACTGAAAGAATTGAGAAGACTATGAGAACATACTATAGCATGAGAGGTAATTTTATTAGGAAAAGGGAAATATCAAGAGATACGAAGATGACTATATTTAAAACGATCTTTAGACCAATCCTGACATTCGGAAGCGAAACATGGACCCTAACAAGAAAATTAAAAAGCAAGATTCAGGCGACAGAAATGAGGTACTTGAGAGAAGTTAAAGGAGTCACAAGATTGGATAGAAGGAGAAACTCAGAAATAAGGGAGGAATTAGAAATAATATCGATATTGGAATTTGTTGAGAGACGACAGTTAAGCTGGTGGGGACACTTAAGGAGGATGGGACCTGATCGACAAGTGAAGAGAGTTTGGGAAGCTAAAATAAAAGTGAGAAGAGGTAGGGGGAGGCCAGCTGAAAGTTGGAGTAGTGTGGTGAATAAAATATTGCAGAATAAAGGAAAAACAATAAGTGAGGCAAGAAATTTAGCGAACGATAGAAAAAAATGGGTTGACTTTATAAATAATTAGTGAATGGTATGCCCCGACACCGAAAGGTACAGGGGGTTAACGGACTATATATATATATATAATATCGAGAAGTTATCGATTATCGGTATGTTTTGCTCATCGATTATCGATAGTTTCAAACCATTATCGCCCACCGCTGGTCTATACTTATTCTGTGAATGATTATTTTTATATGAAACGAACATATTTCATATTTAAGCGCTTCAAAAATATTCTACTTTTACAATATCGGAATTATATGCATATTTGTTTAAAATTGGACCTTTTAACACGCTTCATATTCTCCAATTAAATTTTCAACAACTCTCGCGACGCATCTAATATTTTTCCAGTACTGGTTCAATTTTGGGGCAAATTTTCAAAGAACTAGCTGAAAAGTGTCCAACGAAAGATGAGAACGGAAGAAAGAAAACACGTTTTACACATTACAGGTAAATATAAATAAATACATACCATTCGCGCAAATCCACGCAAGGCAAACATTGTAAAAACAAAAAGACGAATAAAATAAAATACAAAAAAACTCAGTGTACGGGTGTCTCAACAGCTCAAATGATTACACGCGTTTTAACGTATCTGGAGTCTTTCAACGACTATTCTATGTAGCGTTAAAGCAAGTGTAAATCAGCGTGTGTGATAAAAGAAGCGATATCAGTTATTACAATTTTTTTTGTTTATAAAACTGCTACGTCTACCAAAAATTCGTCAGCGTATAAAATTGTTTACGTGTATTACCTAAGTCTATTCGAAATTCACTTACATAACAACGTTTTTTATATATTTATATTCGGTTTCTAATTGGGGTGTAATTCATCACTTACCGTATCCCTCGCCCTGCAAGAAGAGACGGAAGGCCTCGCTTACTTTCCCCGGTTGTTCTTCCAGCACCATACCGCAGTCTGATATCTAACGCGTTAAAAGAAAATAACCATCTGACTTTTATAATGCAGTTCCCTCACCTTCATCCACGAAGAGTTCGTGGGATCCAGACGACCGTTAAGCGTAACAGTATCGTCCATGTGGGGACTACAGGAGCCGGTAATATTAATCACGGGCATCTGCAAAGTGTGGCTGTCTTTACGCTTGATCGGATCCAGTTCCCTCTGAATATTCAAATCTGATCGTCTCACGTAACTATCAATGAACAGTGCTAAATTCGTAGGATTAACATTGTGTTCGAAATAATTCTTGTACACTTGCACAAGATCATGATTCCTCTCTTCCGTATTCTACCAACGAAATATAATTATCACAATACATATGTAGCCTAGACATAGAAGGCGTACCCTGCCGAAATGATGCCACATGAGATAATCCAACACCCCTTGGGTCATCCCCTTCGAACGCAGATGTCTGGCATTCAGTTTCTGGTAGCCCCACTCGATCCAACCCGCTTGCGTGCTGACGCAATTGATCAGGCAGAGAGCGTTCACTCGGGTGGGATTGTTGAGGGAGTAACGTGCTAAAACGTTAGCACCCGCGCCCACACCAAACCCGACGAACGTCTTCAACGCAAAATGTGAGAGCACAAAGTCCAGCTGGGCAGACAGTTCATCCATTGAAGGGTATATGTAGCTGCAGAGAATTTTGAAAGTGATAATTCTCCACTAGCACGACAAAAGAGCAAGAAATCAAAAATGTGTCGTTGAGAAACTTGGTTTATCTCGAACAGTATATGTAATAGCATCGGCAAACGTGAGGAATCCAGTAGTAAAGACACTGGCTAAATCATTCACAGACATATTGAACAGGAGAGGCCCAATATGAGAACCTTGTGGTACTCCGGAAGGAGCAGTTATTTCAGATATCCACGACGGCGTGGAGCGGCCACAGCATGATTTATTTCAATATCTCCAGTTCGAAAGTGACAAGTCCCAGTTTAATCTGGAAATTCCAGAATTAAAGTGGAATTTCCAGAATAAAGGTGGAAATTCCAGAACTTAATTCGATATTTCAGGTTTAAACTGGAAATTCAAAATTATTGTATAAGAGCGCCTGCTTCTAGTTTTATTCTAGAATTTCCACTTTAATTCTGGAACTTCCACTTTAATTCTGTAATTTCCATTTTAATTTTGGAATTTCCACTTTAATTCTGGAATTTCCATTTTAATTCTGGAATTCTCACCTTAATTCTGGAATCTCCACTTTAATTCTGGAATTCCCACTTTAATTTTGAAATTTTCACTTTAATTCTGGAATTTCCACTTTAGTTCTAGAATTTCCAGCTTAATTTTGGAATTTCGGCTTTATTTCTGGAATTTCCACTTTAATTTTGGAATATCCACTTTAATTCTGGAATTCCCACTTTAATTCTGGAAATTACACTTTCATCTTTGAATTTCCACTTTAACTCTGGATTATCCAGTTCGTATTTGGAATTCTTAGTTTAAACCTTAAATATACAATTAAGTACGACGGCGTGGAGCGGTCATAGTTCAGAAATGACAGTTCCAGGCAAAGTTCCAGGTTTAATCTGAAAATTTCAGAATTAAAGTGGAATTTCCAGAACTTATTTGGATATTTCAGGTTTAAATTGGAAATTCAAAATATGAACTGGATAATCCAGAGTTAAAGTGGAAATTCCAGAATTAAAGCGGAATTTTGCAATTTCCAGAATTAAAGTGAAAATTCCAGAATTAAAGTGGATATTCCAAAATTAAAGTGGAAATTTCAGAAGTAAAGTGGAAATTCCAGAATTAAAGTGGAAATTCCAGAATTAAACTATAAATTTCAGAATTAAAATGGCAATGCCAAAATTAAACTGGAAATTCCAAAATTAAAGCGGAAATTCCAGAGTTCAAGTGCGGAAAGTGGAAGTTACCGAACCTATATCTATATAAAAGCGCATGCTTCTAGTTTTATTCTAGAATTTCCACTTTAATTCTGGAACTTCCACTTTAACTCTGGATTATCCAATTCGTATTTGGAATTCCCAGTTTAAACCTTAAATATACAATTATTTCAATATTTCCAGTTCGGAAATGACAGTTCCAGGTTTAATTCTGGAAATTCCAGAATTAAAGTGGAATTTCCAAAATGAAAGTGGAAATTCCAGAACTTAATTGGATATTTCAGGTTTAAACTGGAAATACAAAATAGAACTGGATAATCCAGAGTTAAAGTGGAAATTCCAGAATTAAAGTGGATATTCCAAAATTAAAGTATAAATTTCAGAAATAAAGTGGAAATTCCAAAATTAAACTGGAAATTCCAGAACTATAGCGGAAGTTCCAGAATTAAAGTGGAAAATCCAGAACTACAGTGAAAATTCCAGAACAAAACTAGAAATTTCAGAATTAAAGTGGAAATGCCAAAATTAAACTGGAAATTCCAGAATTAAAGTGGAAATTCCAGAACTACAGTGGAAATTCCAGAATAAAACTAGAAATCTCAGAAATAAAGTGGAAATTCCAAAATTAAACTGGAAATTCCAGAACTACAGCGGAAATTCCAGAATTAAAGTAGAAATTCCAGAACTACAGTGGAAATTCCAGAATAAAACTAGAAATTCCAGAATTAAAGTGGAAATTCCAGAATTCAAGTCCGGAAAGTGGAAGTTACCGAACCTATATCTATATAAAAGCGCATGCTTCTAGTTTTATTCTGGAATTTCTACTTTAATTCTGGAAATTGCACTGTCATTTTGGAATTTCCACTTATCCAGTTCGTATTTGGAATTTCCAGTTTGAACCTTAAATATCTAATTAAGTTCTGGAATTTATTCTGGAAATTCCACTTTAATTCTGGAATTTCCAGATTAAACCTGGAACTGTCACTTCCGAACTGGAAATATTGAAATAAATCATGCTGTGGCTGCTCCACGCCGTCGTAGAAATCTGCTTTAAAAATAGCCCCAGTTTTGTATTCATTTAAAAAGAACTTTAGTGCTTTAAAACTTTTTGGCACAATTTGAGTAATAGCAGAAACAGCAGTCGCAAAATAGTCGACCAGGCAACGCGTGGAAGTTAATTATAAAGAGACAAATCCATTGTGAGGCATGATTAATGGAAAATGCCGAAACAGTATATTGATTTGTACGTCTGGCACAGTTGCTCAATCTACAACGCTCTCAACGCATCACAGAAACATGAACAAAACCCATAAATTGTACTAGTATCCAGCTCGATAAATTTCACTAAATCAAAATATTAAATATAATACTTACTCTTCAGGTAAAGTCTGAGCACCCTCTTCTTGACCCGGAGCATTCACATGGTACACGCAGAAATTTTCCAGCAGAGCCCTCATGTCGATGTAATTGAAAAATGCTTGAAAACTCGAAATATCTACACGCAAAAATCCAAAATGAGCCATCTCAAGCAATATGGTTTCTTGCGAGCACTTACAATTCAGCCCCAAGTCGTGGTAAGTGATTATAGCAGGCTTATTTCTCGAACCTTGTACGCCCACCACAATTGTTCCGCGATCCGTTTCGACAGTCTCCTCAGTTACGGCGGAATCATCTCTGGATAGAGAACGCGTCGAGGGAAACTGAAGCTGAATGTTCTTTAGTTCGATGTCGTCCATGCTGTCTGAAGGCATGTTGCTAAAGAAAAAAGGTACATGAAGATTCTTCGAAAAAAACTGGGCACAGTTTATATTCTGTTAGAGATATTCAAACAATAAAACCAGATGTCTGCATATAATCTCAAAATATTCAAATACGGGAGGGTCAGTTCCTCTCTTCTTTCAGGCAGACTAGCTGGTTGCCAACATGTCTACCATCATCACAAGGGCTGGCAATGAACTGGTAGGACTAGGATCTGAGGGCTTATTTATACCGGAATGATCAGTGATAAGTCGTTACCACGGAGAGATAACCCATTGCGGTAACGATTAGTATGATTTCTATAGTATGGACTTGGTTTAAACTTCGAGTGAAATATTTTTTACATGACAATGACAAAGAAAATCGCCTTTCAACAATATCTCAAAAGCAATGTTCACTTTTGGTTTGCATTGGATAGACCTTCTCATTTCGTTGATGCGCATGTGCACAAGTACACTCACAATCAGCTGTTCTTAGTTTCTCTGACGAATGTCACTATCAGGCCAAAAGCACAATGTTTGGATGCTCCATACGGTTTTAGTTCCGAACTATTACTAATTTTGCACGTTTTCAATAAAATATTACTGTATAGACCAAAGAATTTAAAATAAACACTTTCAAACAATACAAGATTTTGACATTTGTCCGAAATTGTCACGGCGCTATCGCGCATGCGTTTCAGCATTTTTTTTTATAATGAAACGCCCTATTGGTGAAACTGCTAGTCCCACAGTTTGCCATGGGAAATGGGCCACAATCTGTACATTTTCGGAAACATTCTTTTTAATGTAATAATCTTCAAAACCTTAGATTATCAAATAACTTACCAAAAATACAAAAACGTAAATTATTATTTTACCTGCCTTAAAACTATCCATACAAAAGCATTTTGGACAGTACGGCAAAAGTACTCACCAATTCAGACATCTCAAACACTGCTTTATCAAAAAATCCACCATAATACAGAGTAAAATTGTTAAATTTCATCTAAAACACAAATTGTCACCTGTCAATATGACAAATATTTATTACAATATTTCTCAGAGCATACTCTGTATTAAGGTTTTCCAAAAATTATAGTATACAAAGGCGCTGTTTAAAAATAAACATAAAAATAAAATTACAAAAACAGCAACAAATCTTTAATACTAGAACTTAAACATGCGCTTCAATACTTATTCTAAAAATAAATACTGTGTATCAAAGTGTTCTATTTTTCTATCTTACCCCAAAAGGGCAGCCTCTTCAGCAACGCCAGAGGTAGGCATTTTTCTATTAGTGTTAGTGTTTGTACTGTCAGTCCTAAAACAAAAAAAAAATCAAAAGCTTCACTAACATCGAACTACATTACTCTACGGTGAAACAACTGACCACTGCCACTTCACAACAAGGAATGTAAACAAAAAAATACTGCGTTGTGCCCCGAGAAAATCAATATTGGACAATCTCCAAATTAAACGAGGCGAATAAAACACGCAATTAAGTGAATACCTTTCGATGTTGAAGACTCCCAAGTTGGGAAATTAGAAGGGGGCTAAATTTTTTATGCGACACATGCTGGCGTGCGTCTTACCTTCAGAATCTTGCCGTCATTATAGACTGTAATTTTACGTGATATCTGTAAAATGAGCAACATGCAAAGTGCTAAATTCAGTGATTTTATGTGACCGCTCACGACGAGTCATGCTTTTTCGGGGGTTTTTACATTTACGCAAACGTTTAACTGCTAATAAAGCAACCGAGAATACAGGTGTGTCACTACACGTGACGATGTCAATACACGACCCAAAACACCCCCGGTATACACCAAAACGCGGAAACATATTACGCCAAATACACTATAAGCACGTACACTTAACATGTATACTCGCCCGAATTTATCGCCTTCGGAATCTGTTATCCCGGCTTCTTGCTCGCCCTTAAATACTCTCAAAGAAACGTTCGAGTAATGGAAGCTACGAGAATTAGATTGGTTCCAGCAATCGGCCTTTTTAGACTCGTAGAAAACAAGGTCTTCCGTATGTCTATCATTTCGTGCACAAAGTCTGAGACGTGTTCGAAATTTGTCGCCATGCACGAAGGCTACGTAAAGGCAAATTTGGACAGCACAAAACGATAATATTGGTTAAGAAGCCAAATGCAATACATTCACAAACAAAGATGTCCAATATTCCCTGGCACAAGACAAAGCAGTGCAAAAAGGCCGCGTAGAAGTATAAGAAATGTGGAATAGAAATTCTAGTATAATAATTCAAAATTCAATAGCTACAACTCAACAGTCATTAAAGTGACAGGGATACATTCTAGTCTTTTAGACATCGCCACAAAAACTCGACAAAAACATGGATTCACGTTTCTTATTCCTTCCACAAGACAATTGTTTCGTGACATACTAAGCAACCACGTACCTGGATGAAATGATGACCGGGCCGCCGCCGATGACGTTATCGATGAGTTTCTGATCCTTAACCTGGGACGAGGACATAAAGCTAAAAGCCTTCTTGACAGTGTCCAGGACCCCCGAATGATTCGAAGCGACCGTCGTCGAACGGTACACATAGTTCGAGGCCGGGTTCGAGTCCGTCAGGGAGCTGTACGAACCGCCCATGCTTCCAGGCATCGCAGCTATTTTTCACATCAATTAGGGGCAGTAATTAAAGGGGAAGGTGCGAGCGACGAACAGTCTGTCAAATCATTTATTGGACGTTAAATTTCAAATTTGGAATTGCTCACGTATGTTTGATTTTAATAATGGTAAAATAACTTAAACCTCGTGATAAAAACGCCAGAGCAGATATTAAGCCCGTCTAACAAGCAAGTAAACAAAAATGTTAGCGCTAAATTATGACTTCAATTTCAGGAAATTTCAATCGCAATAATGTTCAACTTCCACTTGCCAACCAGTGTTAATAATTACAAAATTTTGCACTAGGAATGTACCAATTTTCGCTAATAACGTAAAATATGTTTTATTTACGATGCGAAGGCAGCTTATTAGATTCATTAGCTAAGTGAACGATAAACAAATTCATTAATAATACATTTCAAAAGATGAGTCATTTTCTTAATCAAAGAGCAAGTTGGAATATGAACCAATTAAAATTATTTTGAGTCCTATCTTACTTACTTTATTTCTTGTTTTCGTACGAGAATATAACGCAAACAAGTAGACACACAAGACAACAACAAATTGTACTGATGACTGACTGAGACAAAATGGATTCTGGGATCATACCAAATAAATCCAGATAGAACCAGTCAATCGTGCTTACCTTAAGAACGACTTAAGAATTAATAAAACTTTTCACA
Source organism: Xestobium rufovillosum (assembly GCA_963966045.1). Lineage (NCBI taxonomy): Eukaryota > Metazoa > Arthropoda > Insecta > Coleoptera > Ptinidae > Xestobium > Xestobium rufovillosum. The sequence goes on along the minus strand of OZ014498.1, from coordinate 30,794,985 downwards.
ATTAAGTAAAAAACAGGTGAACACCGACTTGTGTAACAGGAGACACAATTATCAATTTTAAAGGGTCCTAATTACGGTTAATTAGTTTTTTATGACTTAAAACTACTAATGAGTAAAAAGAATGTTAAAAATGAGAAACGAAATAGGCTGTACAAAAATAAACGACAAGGGCAGTGGAGTTAATTTATAAACAACAGGCCACTCATTAAGACGTGTTGCAACACAATTTGTAAATTAAGCAAGTATGTATGGGTAAATTATAGAATAATTGAGCATGAATGTCAAGTTGAATGCACAATTGCAAATCGTGAAATCGTATTAGACACATTATGTAGGCTGCAAGCCACTATGGATTCTATTGTTATTAGAAGGGAGTAATTTCTAGGTACCTAACGTTTTTTTTTTTTGTTTGTAGTGACGTAACCTTATTGTAGGTCAGTTTTTCATCAAACAAAGTGCTATGTGCACTCTGACGTCTGTCAGTAACATTATTTTAACATAACTTTTACAATATTACTATATTTCGTAATGACGTTCTCAAATTACATAACTTGTAGTAGCAATTTTTCTAGCACTGTTTTCAAACTTAAAAGCAAAAATTTTGCCTCCCAAACTGGTCGACCAACAAAGGGTTCTTTCAAGATGGCCCCCATAAGTCGTAAACTATAAACTATGTTAAGGAATTCTGTGGGCAGGTGGATACTTTAAATTTGACCCTTGCGTTCCTATGGTTTTCTATTGTAAGTGCAGGTAGGGCTACCTGTTACCTGCACAAGACAAAGTGTGATTTCGTGAAAAATATGCTGGAACTTAGAAGTGTATTTTTATATGGAAGGAATAGAGACTTCAAGTTTGTAACATCTAAGATTTAGGCAGCAAATTTTCATGCAATAACGTTTTGTTTGCTATACAAAGAAGTATGTAACTTATTCAGTCAACTATAAAATTATATCTTGGGTTAAAGTACGCTATTCAAAAAACTTCAAAGGCGGACCGGAAAATTTTATAAAACCTACCATATAAATGAAACAGACTGTTGGTAACTCCTAGTGCGTAGGTACAAAACATGCAAAAAATCGCAAAAACACAATAATCAAAAAGCCAAAATGCTTCTTCCAATCAAAAACAGCACATGCAGTGTGTACCTAGGCAATAGACTTAGTAATTTGTCGTCGTGCAACAACAAATAAACCACTTTATCTGGAAGGTGCCGTTGATTATAAAAACCAATTTAGACACGCAATTCGGAGGTTAAAAATAGGTCAGCTCTTAATATATACAGCACATTTACTTACATACAACAAATTCTAAGTATGTACCTTATTGATTTTTACTGTACAACTAACTAAAATAAAAGTACAACGACAACACCCACATTATCGACTTTTCCCTTCACAGAAATACACAATATGACTAATTTAATTATTACTTACCTTGATGGGAGACTCTTTTTGCGAATATCGCACTGATTATTTTCACTGACCGCTAATTCACAGTAATTTATTGGGGAACTGACGTTTTCGATGTCACCACCGTGATGTTTGGACAATGAAAAATATTATTCGATTGGTTGCTATGTCGTGCACGTGACTTGTGTTATTAAGGGTTTGCTTCAATTCCATAGGCGCATCATCCCCACAAGAATTCGAAAAATATTATTTATTGCCAAAAACGGGGGAAAACCACCAAATCTGCTAAGTGAGGAGGTCGGCCAACTAGTTAGCTATGTTAAGTATTTATTAACATATCTCTAGCTTGTTGTTAAATGTTGAAGAAAAGCTGAGGGCGATACGCTACTGACTAATTCAAGTGATCTACTTTATCTTTTGAAAAATGGTCAAGCTACTGCCGCCATCTATAGCGTAAGCTGCGAACGTAGTGCTACAGCTCGATTGCAATAGATGTCGATAAACAACTATTGGAAAAAGTTTCTTAAAACTTGTGGAATTTTAAATAATACCTATCTACAACAGGTATTTATAAACTTAACTTGACAATATTAAAACTATTGAGTGTTAATGAAATTAAAAAAAAATGAAATGGTTAACAAAGGGAAAAAGTGGCCCATGGGGGGATCGAACCCGCGACCTTCGCGTTATTAGCACGACGCTCTAACCAACTGAGCTAATGGGCCAACATGAAAAGTATTTTTCAGACTATTATTTATATGTAGTCTATATTTTCCAAATTATTATTTTAATATTTTAATTTATTATTCCTTAATTTTAACTTCATCTCTAGACAAAATAGTTTCACATTCCACTTACTAAAATAAATTAAATCTGCGAGTGCTTCTAGAATAATTTTAAAAAACGTGAAGTTGTAAACTTATAGGGTTCAACAAAAACAATAAAAATTAAAATAAAAAGTTCAACTTATTATTAAAAAAAACTAATTCAAATTTATTTGTTTCTAACAATAAACTAACAGCAAACAAATAGATACCTAAATTTTAATAGTTTTTCCAAAAATTGTTTTGCAATATAATGAGAGCAATGTTGTTGTGGTTTCTGTGATACGTTAAGGGGTTAAGGTGTCCATAAATGTAAAAAAAACGTAATACTTAAGTGACTTAGGTACTTTTCTAATGGTTTATCCAAACACGTTTATAAAATAAATTCTCAAACGCTACGGTAAAGATATCGGCATAATAAAATCCATTAAATAGTACCCTCGAGGGTAGTTTTTGAGCTATCCTGATGTCTGCTTTCGATTCAACATGATCGGGGATATACTATAAATAAAATCGAATTTACTGCTGGGGCTTTACTCCTAAGGAATAACTTTATCTCTAAATTCGATGTTACGTTAAAAAACAGATACATTCAGTTACCTAAAATGATTCCGAAAATGTTTCCAGAAAACGGAGAACGACCCCATTGCCCTCGTAGACATTAACCTATTAAAAAAGTAATTTTTATCCGGATAATTTCCCCCATTGATATTTTATCAATGAGGGTAGCAAATGGAGAGGGTAGGTAATATTTTTCGGGAAATTTATTCCTAATTTAATTTTTTTTAAGCTTGACTGCGTTTATGGCTTACGGGGGAAGTTTAGTGGCTGTTACATTTTCTAATTAGGGACGCGGACATCTCTAAAGCGACTTTGTACCTTAGCAGTAAAAAGAACGTAAAATGAAATACGACAGTGCTGTTTTGTAATGAATATTTAGAGAAAATTATTTCGATGGCTGATTCCTGTAAGAAGAGCGAAAGTATGAATTTTGTTTGAATATCTCTAACGTAGGACACATTTAATAAAAAATAGTAATAAGACAAGCACATTTGATAAAGTGAAAGCGTTAAATTATAAAGAATCCGGTTAACTCACCCGTCACAATCAGAGAAGGCCATATTAACGTGTCCTGTATCGTACTTGAAGCAGGGTAATCGCCCTTGGCTGCATTTTGTTAAATCCTGATGAGTACAGGTCAGGTCTGTTGCAGTGGTATGTTTGTTGTTTTCTTCTATTATCGTTTTCAAGTTTTTCCTGGATGGCGATCTCTTAGAAAACGCTGGCTTCAGGATGATTTCCCTTTAATGATTAATAAATTTTTGTGAATTATTTTAGGACAATTCTCTTTTACCTATCTGCATAATTTGCAAGTTCTTCTTTGAAGACTTTTATAGATATATAAGATTGTAGATGTCTAGATCATAGTTTCGTTTTGTGTTGAATTTCATTTCGATTAATGAAACTGATTTTTTCAAAGATGCCATGCTAAAAACAACTTTTCATTGCGTTTTAAGGCTTATCCTGCAATAAGAAATCTGGCCTTATTCTCGAGGCACTGGAATGTTAAACTTATGGGTCATGCTGGATACTTTTCCACTGGAATTTACGTTTCTATTCTAATTGTATGTTTCAAAATTAATTAGTGCATTAAATTTATAAATGCCGACCGGCCGGTAATTATGCATTTGGAAACTGGTTATGTCACACGAGACTTGCTTTTCAGTTGCATCGGCTTCAAAAAATCGAACGTTTAAGATGTTGGGCAACTAATTATGTTATTCAGGTTGAATTTATTATTAGAGAGGATTTGAAAGGGCGACAATATTTCGAAACTGTGTAGGTACTTTAAATGACCAAATATTGCCTAAATATTAAAGCAGTGGCGTTTCAGTTAGGTAGGAAAGTGGAAGCTGAAGAAAATAAAGCTTACGCATAATATATCCTGTTTATACTCGATTGTTTTTCAAGAAGATGGGGTAAGTTGGCAAGTCTGGCACCTACTGTCGGACTCAGCATCAGCATAAGCCTTGTGGTTAGAAAAAAAAATCCCATTTGTTGCATAATGCGTGCATTGTGCATAAAGATGTCGTCTATTTTTCTTTCTTTTGTTCCATTGTTAAAGAATATGAATGTCCTTGGTCATTTCTTGTTTCTATGCACCGAACACGTGATTATTGCTAATATTTATTACTAGAGAAGAGGTACAGCCTTTTTTACTAAGAATTCATTAAAACAATAATGCTAAAAGATTTAATATCGAGACCAAAAGGAGAAAGTTACGCGAACATAGAATTTCAAGGTAAAACTGTTAGCATTAAGGACATTGCACACACCATACCATATAGTACCCTTAATTTTGAGGTGCAATGTGAAATACTAAAAATATTCTCAGATTTCAATTTATTAGAAATAGTTGAGTTAAAACAAATAGTATTAGGCATGTGCAATAAAGCTAGTCCAGATGAGGTGAATATGAAGAACTAGATTCACATACTATTCTATTTGCAAATTCTGTTAATACCTTTGCTACAGTACTTTGTATTATACAGGGTGGTCAACATACGCATAATTGATTTCTCAAGAATTTCAAATGGAACACTCTGTATATTAATTACATTTAATAGTCAGTTTACTAAGCTCTTAATTGATGCAGGCATTGCCAGGTCTGCGGCTGACATTTTCTAAGGAAAATAAAATTGAAACTTAAAAATTTTCAATTTCACTGTTATTTTTTACAATTTTATTCGGATTTCCCCACTTAACTTAAATCGATTTAGTTACGTATAACTTGTTGCGTATTTTGAATTCCTCGTTTTGAATTTCGAGTTGCTTCTGGACAGATAAATGGTTAAAAGTAGATACAAATTATTAATAAAGCTAAATATGACTTTGTAGAGGAAATGTAATTTAAACGAAAAGCTGGACGGAGAACAAATTTATAATGTAAATAATGTTTATTAACAGTGGCATTTTTATGGAAAGTACATAATTCGAAAACATTGCTTTCCCGAGATAACTGTTTTATTTTCACTCTTTATAGAAGAATCATATTTTGTAGTCAAAATGCAAATCGCGTTGAAATCATGTTACCTGTGATAAACAAAACAGCTCCAACTCGCATCTGTCATAGTTTGAAGGATTTTCTGCATTTTCTTAATTTTTTTATGTAATTTTAATTTATTTATTTAATTTCAATAAACTTGTTCTCGCTGTAGTTTTTTATTTAAATTACAACATTTCTCACTAATGATAAAAGCCAAATTTATCTCATTAATAATTTCTACTGACTTCAAAATATTTATCTGTTCTGACTTCCGCAACAACTCCAAATTTGACAAGAAGAAATTGAAAACCCACAACAAAAGTAGAGAGTGAGTGGCTCAAATTTAAGTTTTCTTGGTTCTGGGTAGACATTGCGATTTCGAGCTATTTTTATTCTTTTTGCTATATTTGTTCACAATAATACTAATTCTAGGTAAGAATATCTTGAAAACTACCCGTTTTATAGGCATACGCAGGTAGACTTAATAAAAATTAAATCGATTTTACCTGTTTTAAAATTTAAAATTTTCAGTCTTCATGAATGGTTTAGATCTAACCCAAGATAAATTAATAATAATCTTCAGTAACAACTCCAAAAATATTTGTACCTGAACCGACAAAAATTTTATATATAAACCTACCTCGAGCACTGATCTTTCAATCCTATAACGCTAAGTTCCTGAAACTCCTGAAAAGCCCTGCACTTCCACATGATCACTATTCCAACTAGTATCACCGAACAAAAAGCTGCGATTTACATTCTAAACCGCAGTGACTGTCCTCTTTAACGTTTGTTTCATCACGGACTTTTAATACACTCGATAAAATCAAAAATTCCATTTCTGTAGTTCACATAAAAAGAGAACTAGCGCGACTGATAGTGCACAAAAGACTTTTACCGCTTCCAACCAAAACAGGAAATCTAATACTGTTTTGCAACCATCATTAAATTAATATGCCGGCACTGATGGAATTCTATAAAACTGGTAACTCGTACGTGATTATCAGGAGTGGTCATTGATTGATTTGCATTTAAATACTCCATAAAGCCGTATAGCGTTCAATTAACAATAGAAGTGGTCGGCTATTGAAATTTTAAATACAGAGGCATGCGTCTCAATTGCGTCATCGCTAGCAGGATTGATGTTGTGACGTTTATAGTGTATTTCAGATTTGTTTTAATTTTATAAATGCGAATAATAAGAGTATAGGTACACTGATACATATAGCATACAGGCCTTAAATAGCAGTGACGGCTCGTGACGGAAGGGGCCTACCAGAGAATAGGGAGGTTCGGAGAAAAATAAGATATCTATTTTTGGCATGAAAATGACAGAAAATTGTTATTGTTTTTGATTTACGGCGAAATTTTTTTTTCAAAAAAAATTTTTTGCGGCGTAATAAGCGAAAGAAATTAGGTTATCACGCCCACATGCTAGTTCGCTTTGTTATTGGTTTGACGTCAGAGATTCGTAAGGCGCTCCTCCCACTTCTCTTGAAGTGCCCGTGAAGCGGAACCTATCTCATAACATACTTATTGGGACTATTTCGAGCGTGAATTTTTAAAGTAAGGTGTCAAGGAAACATAAAACAAAGACAACATAATCGATATAATGATGCAACAAGGGTATCAAAAGTCCGATTCACATAATTTGCCATATTTATGTAGTAGGTAGGTAAATGTCCCGGTAAATGTGGAAATGGTGTGTGATTCTTGCATCTAACCCTAATTTCATTCAACCTCAAAACAGTAGTGTAAAGGCAGACCGGTATAAGTAAAACAAAGTCAACAATTTATTAACTGTACATGCCTTTTATAATTCAGTATAAGTAGGTATGTAGATTGTAGATACCTGCTTACTTCTGTTTGTAAAATAGGTACCTACCTATATTCTCTAATACAATACAATACATACCTACTCATTTATGTAGGTATGTATACCTAAGTGATTGACAAGTTATCAGGTTAACAGTTTTATAACGGATAGGAATTTTTTTAAAAAAACGGAAACAAATACAACTCACGCGAATCAAAAAACTACGCTACGTAAGTACTAGGTACTTGTTTAACAAAAAGAAACAACTGCTATATTCTGGAACGGTTAATGTAGAAACTCGGAAGAGACTCTTAAAGACGCATGTATGGAGCACGAAATTATACCTATGGGTGCGAAACTTGGACAATGAGAGAAGCGGATTGAAAAAGAGTAGAAGCGTTTGAAATGTGATGCTATAGACGGGTGTTGAAGATACCGTGGATAGACAAGTTAGCAATAAGGAAGAATTAGAAAGAGTTGGGGAAAAGAGAAAAGTATGGAAGTCAATAAAGAATAGGGGATAGGATCGTAGGATGGTAGGACACCTTCTGAGACACAAAGGAATAGTTCGCGACATACTAGAGTCAGAGATAGGAATAAAGAGGTAGAGGTTGGAGCAGATTAGACTACTGCTCTCAAATAGCTGGGGATGTAGAATGTTCTACTTTTACTGAAATGCGTAGGCTAGCTCAGGGAAAGGAAGGATGGAGGTACGCGTCCTACCAGTCTTCAAAAGAGAACTTTATGATGACGTACTATTTAATTATTATTGTAAAATAGTTAATAAAATTTCCTTTTTTAGTTCAGGGAGGGAACGCTACGGCGATTCAGAATTTGGCTCCGTCATGCTCCTAGCATCCTGTTTCAAATTATGCTAACCGTAACACGTTACCAAGTACCAAGGGGTCCCAGAAAACTGTCGATAAATTACATTATGTTCGATTTTATTTAGAATGGCTGCAATGGGGCAGCCGATAATTTTATAAACTTTTCCAATGATAAACTAACTCGCGAAAATATCGATAATGCTGACCGATTTTCCTTCTGGCTCGAACGAACCACTTTTTCCGTTTTATTGGTGTGCTGTACGATGTATTAGTCTGGGTACAAAACAGAAAACTCCAGTTAGAACCAGTTAACAATATTTAACAATTTAACTACACATGCATATGCATAATACTTATGGGACTGCTGCGTGCTGAAGCTAGGACTTGTACGTTATACTAAGTTCTGATGTCACGCGGCCTACTCTCGCTGCAAGGTACGATTTCTAGCCTCGCACCGACGGAAAACTTTGCAACGGCTTCACAGGCGAAGGAATTTTTTTTAACAAAAATTAACAACATAACTGCCTTCAGTATAATAAACTCTATCAATTTTAATGAAATTTGAAAATTACCGAACCTGCCTATTGCCAGTATGAAAAACAGTATGAACGTAGCATTGAAATCTTCATATATTTTATCTCAAATTTTGTTTAATGCGAAAGATAAAACTAATAAATTTTGTACAACAGGTATATCGTATATACCAACTAAAATGCTCTGATTGTAACAATCTATATTGGTCAAACTGGTAGGCCTATTCATATAAGATACAATGAACATTTAGGATCATTTCGGTTGAGGAATAGCGATGCAAATTTTGCAAACCATATTTTCAAGAATAATCATAATTTTTTGAAAGAACTAAATTATTGTACAAGGTTATCCATTAGATATTTTGGAATCTATAGAAATTTATAAACATAATCAAGATTAACGAACAAATTGATTTAATATAACCTAATCTGCCTGCCGCGCTCTGGACAGATATCAGCAAGTGACGACTACTTTGAGTAGTTATCTGGTATTAATTAGTGGTACTGGACCGTTCGAACAACTACTCCTCGTACGGTGTTATACAATAAATACAAATGATCTACATGATGTTTTTATTTTTATCTACTTTGCGAGATATAATAGGAGAACTTATAAATCAAATAAGCCGTTGAAACGGGGATGAAATATTTAAGCTGCTTGTGTTGTGCGAGTTTTCTTGGTGCACTCATCCGTATCTGTAGCGTTCTTAAATCCCCAGTTCAAGAATAAAATATTTTTTCCCTTATTTATTGTGTGGTCTTTGCTTCTGGAAAGCAGGCGTGCATACTTTTTGGTGTTCTGTTGGAAATTCAATGCTTTTATTTTTTATAACTAGTCTATTATAATAGACTCGATTTTTTATACAGCATTGCTACAAACTTGCTGACTAAACTGAAATTCAGTTATTTTTGTGTTACTGAGAAAACATGATTTCCTGGGCCTGTCTCTCTTGAAAAAAATTTTGTGCGATGACACACATGCGCAGTTCGATGACTCCAGTGCTCAAATAATTTACGCGCTATTTGTAATAACGTCAACTATGCCCTTACGTACTCTACTTATCTTTAAAACAATTACGATATAGATAACATAATCTAGAATGATTCTGTACTAGTAAAAGCATGAGAAATATTTGAAGTCTAGGGACACAGACGAGATATTTCGTTTCTCCCGAGAAAGAGTACCATATACTTTTTGGTTTAATTTGATGTGTTCTGTTTACATAATAAGTGAAGTACTGTTGTAGTAGAAAATAAATATGAGTGACCAAAATGATAAAACAGAACTGTAAGTAGCTGTATCATTATAGTCTACCGGTTGCCAATTTTGTACCTGTTGTAGACGCCATATTCATGCAGTTGAACTCCAGTACCCTGGTTGTATTAAATCATACGGGTTACCGGAAAATTTCAATCCTAATGACTATCCTCCTGTGAGGTTACGGGAAAAAAGGTCAGTGCCATAGAGTTCATCTCTCTCCACTTGTTTATCATAGAGACATAGGGACTTAAACAAAACTCCCGCCTTCCATTTCCATGAGTGGTTTTGAAGAAGACAAGTTCGATGCTTCCTTCTAAAACTGGGGGACTGGGTAGCAATTCGCGATGGATGGTCCCGTTCTTTTACCGGGAGTCTTGACCCTAGAAAGCTTATTCTTGAAGACAGTCCTGTCAGTTTTACCCGAATTTGATCTTGGAGAGGTTGTTTTTGATAACAGTTTCTTCGATCTTTGTCTATGGAAATAATTTTCTGCATAGACCACTGTGAAAATGTCTATCAGCTGTTATCACGGTTGTTTAATCTATTTTAAACTAAGATTAGGATGTAATAAATTCATTATGATACCTATGTACCTAAGTTAATAATGTACATACTTGTTAGTCACCAACAAATGACAAAATTTAAAATTACCAATGTTGCCTTGTGAGATTAATATTTTCCTTGACATTCTTAAATTGCGACGGTAATAATTGCTATTAATTGTAGGAACAAAATAATGCAAAATTTTATTTATATTCATTAGATTTATTTCAATTTCTTACATATGATTTGTGTTTTAGCTTTAGCTCCATTTTTGTTATCATAACATCATACCTTGTTTGTCAAAATTATTTTTCATTTCGTTTCAGATATCAAAATGCCCACGAACAAAGTGAAACAGAACGCAAAAGGCGTTCAAAGAACAGATTATCGCAAAGACGTAGCACAGGTCCTGTATCAGCCGACGAAGTAGATCAAGCCGTATACCTAGATCCTTATAATAATCAGATGGCCGCCATAGTACGATAATTTGTGAATTCTTCTTGTAAATAAATCAATTGTATATACCGCAATACATATATAATTTAGTATTTATGGTAGATAAATAGTTTTAAGGCCCGTTTTTGAACTATAGATTGCAGTGGCGGCTCGTGGGTTAATAACCAGGGAGGTCATTTTGGTTTTGGAACTTATAATTAATACTAAAAATATATACATATACAACGTGTCCTATAAAGTTCTCTACATAAGGGAAACTTTTTTATTATCCGTTTATTAAAAAAATATTCTTCATAAAAAGCTCTGAATTGCTCAAAAATCAAAATGCACTCGCAACATTCCAAAAATATCGGATAATATACAGGAGAGATCAAAAAATAATAATTTGACTAAAGAGTAAAGTACCCTTATTTTTGAAAATAATGAAAAATGTTATTCGGGAAAGTTATTCAGTATAAAAAGTTATGGACTATTATGAAATAACAGCCACCTATGATCAAATTTATTTTTCTAAATTACAAACGTGTTAATATCTAATAAAGAACTAAAATTATTTTAAATTAACTTAAATTTAAATTAGAGCACTTCCTAAACTATTGCCTCAAAATATCCACCTTTTCTCTCAATGCAAATTGCTGTTCTTGCTTTAAATTCACGAAACATAAATTTGATCATAGGTGGCTGTTATTCCATAATAGTCCATAACTTTTTATACTGAATAACTTTCCCGAATAACTTTTTTCATTATTTTCAAAAATAAGGGTACTTTACTCTTCAGTAAAATTATTATTTTTTTATCTCCCTTGTATATTATCCGATATTTTTGGAATGTTGCGAGTGCATTTTGATTTTTGAGCAATTCAGAGCTTTTTATGAAGAATATTATTTTTTCACAAACGGATAATAAAAAAGTTTCCCATATGTAGAGAACTTTATAGGACACGTTGTATGTCCAAATCTTCAAAAATATAAGAGGACATATTGTTAAAATAAAACATACCTTAAACGTGCTTATATTTCAAGTCAATTCCTTTGAATACTGTATTTTTTCAATGTGCTCTTTAAATATTAAGTCTAGTTCAGAGACAAAATCTATAAGGCCACGAAAAATCCCAGGATTATTGGACATGTCACTTTCGTCATGACCGCGCAATGCAATTTCAAAGACTCCACAAAATTTTACACAATCAATTATTTTGTTTAAAATATACCTATTTTTAGAAACCGATTCATTAAAGTCGTGCACTGATTTGCGATACGCACTATCAAGTTGCTGTCTTATGTCTACACGTCCTAAACTGGCGTAACTCATTGAACAATTTATATGAGAAGCAGAAGAAGCATGCTTTTTAATTTTGTCTTTTAAATGTTTAATATCGGTTACTCCATTGTTAGCCCATATAGCATCATTTGAAAATAATAAGCACGGATAGCAAAAGGACGCATTTTTAACACTGCATCTACAAATCCAGTCGCACAAATTGTACATCGATTCTTTAAAATATCTTTGGACATTTTTACCTTTATCCTTTGTTGTCTGCTTCAAATTCAGTTTTGGTTTCGGCCGTCCACTTTCCCTCTTTTCAAGCCGGCGTTCATAATTGAATGTTCCAGCTGACTTTAAGGCAAATATATCCTCAACAACACTCATATTGTTTTGCTAAACACACAAAATTTCTCAACGATCAGAACTTCACAACGATCACAGTTCACATCCGCAACAATAAAGAAAGGTTTCCCGCCTGCTATCTAAGAAGAACTGAGATCCAGAGTCCAGAGAAAATATAACTGAATACTGTAGAACTAAACTCGATTCTGCGCAGTTGTAATCGGGACATTGACCACGTTGGAGATATAGGCGTAAAAGGTGACTCTCACTTCCACTCAAGAATTCGCCATCTGCTGTCACTGTTCTTCTTTACATGCATTTCTCCATAAGCCATAAGAGCTGTGCAGGGTCAATTTGAATAATGTCCCGGCTTGCTAGCGAGCGCGCAGCGCGGCTTGACGCTTGGCTATTTCTAGTATTGCTGCGAATGCAGACCACTGAAGATTTTAAATTTGAGACTGTTAGACAAAAAATATTTTTATTAAAATTATGGTTTTGATTAGAATATTTTAGGAGGGTCATTGACCAATTGACCTTAAGGAGAAACCGCCACTGATAGATTCTATCAACTACTGTTGAAATTCTGTTATATTTTTAAGTATTTTATATTATATTGTTTATTGTTGTGTTATACATTTTTGTAGTCATTCAAAAAAGGTCTATTCCAACAGACTTGTACCTTGACGTTATATCATTATAGGTATGCTTTGGATGCATCTTTTCAATAGACAACATCGCAGAACGATCATTCACATATTTACTCAGGTTGCGCTACGCCCCACGATTTTATTTTAGTCTGATCAATGCTCTAGACTAGATTGATGAGGAGAGCGGTGTGATGACTGGTACCTGGTACCTACCTAATTATTTTTTAGCTTTTAGTACATTATCTGCATCATAATAAGTAAAAAGAAAATTTCTTTTTACTTATTTTTCCGTTCGTATCCAGGAATAGACAAACTCTATGAGGTGTTATTAAGATCCAAATATTTTTGTCATTTTCATACGCTGCTGGCATAGATCACATATTCCTGCAAATACGCCTTTCTCTTGTACCAAAGAAATATTCCTGTTTTGTAGAAAAAAATCCGTCGCTTCGTTTTGGGGTGAATTTGTGACCGTTATCAACTTTTAGTACCTCTTTCAGATTATCTTTTCCAACCACCAGTTTTTCCAAGAAATTCCGAAACAAAATGATTTAAGGTGCGATTATTACGGCAGTTATGGGGCTTCCGTACATAAACCTCGTTCAATCCTAATCAAAAATTATGTATGTATCCTGCTCTTACTTCTAATATTAGTCTGATTTATAGCTGTGTTCTGGGTTCATTTAATATTTAGAAACGACTGGAGGCCGACGAGAGGAAACGAATTTTAGATGCAACGAGGGAATGGGAAATCGAATATCCAGCATGCTTTTCGGTTTTTCAACGCCAGAATGCGGTAATGCAGGCCCGCCAAAGATTTTGTGGAGCTACTGATGTCTACTGGTCCAAGCTTTTTTAAGATTTCTTTATTGGAGTGGATGAATAGGACGAAAAATGGTTAACGTACATTCTTGTTTATAATTAAACAAATATTTCAATATAATTATTTCAAATATTAAAAAAAAACATTACGCAATATTTTATCAAATCTCCTGTTCAATATTCTTGAGATTTTAGTTACGCAACAATCAATGAAAGTTAACAAACAATTTTTAACACAAAAACAGCTACAAAAAAACGTTTACATGCGCACTTTCTTTTTTGTATGAGGGCATACACTTAACCTACCAATACGAAAGTAATAAACATTATCGAGTTCGAATAGTCATCTACGTAAACGACCACTTTCTACATGTATGCAATTTGTGTCATCCAGGTACAGTATTTCCGGTCTTATTCACACATAAACGCTGCTAAATGAATGCAATTAAATAAAGAAATCGCATATGCATTTTTAAGATAATTAACATGATGGAATATGACAGTAATTAATACTATAAACAAATAGAATTTTTAGATGTGTTATGCTGATTTGTGGCAGAGAAATTGCGGTTATTTATTGTTCTTTTACTTGAAAATTAAGTTTTCTTGGAAAACTTTCTTAGTTTTGAAGATAGTTGTAATATGGTGTAATATGGTGTAATATGGGATGATGACAATTTCAGGTTTGAGCTAAAGAAACAACTTTTTAAAATATTGAGCAAAAAGTGAAAATTGACCAAATTTTTTATGTGAGATATCTGTGTCACATGTAAGATAATAAAGGGGCCTAGAGTGTGGTCACTTCTGTATATCTTCATGCAGAACTCAAAAATGCTAATACGAATTTCGAGAAATAAAACAAACTTTTAACTTTTAACAATTAAAAAAGTAAATTCTTCCTAATTTTTAATTGGTAATCTGTATGCTTGAGTACATTTTTCATTTCTGTGCATTTATTCGCCGAAAAGGGTAATCAGATATTGATTTCATATGAACAATAAGTATAACAAGCTAATAGACTTGTATGAAACATTACCAGTACAAATTTATTTAATATTACAGACGATGATCAAAATAATACATAGGTACGTAAAAGTTCCAAATATCGAAATATAATGCACGTCCAAACAAGTAACGTCTGTTGGTGACAGTTCCATTTCGTTATAACAAACAAATAAATGCGAAAATGTTTTAAATGTGTACCTATGGGTAAACAAATGGTAAATTGAGTATTTATTTATCGAGTTGATGACTACTATGCGCACTACCAATAGTTATTATACATGGTGTCATGCGACTCGATAGCCATAGCCTAAGGGTGTATTCCTTAAGTTTATTATTAAATTAATTAAAAACTATGTTCAAAAAGTCCTCCAGCTGCCTGAATACACTTTCTAGCTCTTTCCATAGTTGAAAAAGTTGCTCTCTGAAGAGTATCCGTGTCAGCTCGCATGGATGCAGCTGCAGCCATAATTTTATTAATTGATTCTTCTCTGGATTGGGATATTTCTGACTATACCAAACTCTTCGTGTGTCCCCAAAGATAAAAATCGAGCGGCGTTAAGTCTGGCGACCTCGGTGGCCAGATAACTGGACCTCCTCTTCCAATCCATCGGTCAGCAAAGTTGTTATTTAGGTATGTTTTGACATTTATATCAAAATGTGGAGGCGCGCCATCTTGTTGAAACCAACAAGAGAATACTCTAAAACGTCGATTTAGAACATCGCAACGGGAGAGATCATTTTGAAGAAACGAATATCTACCGCGTGGAAAGATAGATATATACCAACTAAAACTATATATTTGGTAGATAATAAATTACAGTCTGCAAAATCATTGAAGGCGCACAGCAGAAGCCACGATTTAATCGTAGCGGTAGAGCTGTGAGACCGCACCATCACGTGCGTGAGACGGCCAATCGCACAGAGACCTGTGGCTTCAAGATCGCCCGTCTCTGTACTTCCACATGTACGCAAACAGGATGGGCACATGTGACGTCTCACCGTAACAGCGTGGCAGTTTACGTTATTGTAACTTCTTCGCCTTCTTTCAGTTCTCTCGTTCATACGTTGATTGCGTTGCGGCGGACGATAAGCGCACAGTTCAGAGGCTTTACGCGTGTTTTTTTAGATTTATAGGGTGTTTATAAATTAAATTTTAGACATGGCTAAGTGTATGTTGTATATATTTGTAGTACTGTTAGGCTCTGTTTTTTGTGACGATAAAAAAGAGGAACTTAAAATTGACGTTGTGAGTACGCCTGAAGTTTGTGATGTTAAGTCCAAAGCGGGGGATATGTTGACCATGCATTACACCGGGACGCTGGTTGATGGAACCAAATTTGATTCGAGGTAAGAAAAATTACAAAATAAAAAAATTATAGGCAGTTATTAAATGGACTATGGCAAATTTGAATGTTTTATATAGGTATTAACTAACTTTTATATTTTTATCATGTTCAAGTGTTTATGTATTATGTACCTATTTAGGAGATATTAAAAAACTGTTTTTTGAAGAGTGCCAACTCACTGATACCTACTTAAAGTATTATCTATTTAGAAAAAAAATTATCTTAAATAAAGAAATATTTTCGAGTTATGTAAGTAATATTTTAGGTACCTACCAGAACTCATCTATTTTTTTATTTAAAATATTTGAGTAACTAGGTACTTTTGTACATCATTTTAGAAGACTGTCGCGGTTAAACAAAAAGAGAAATTCGAGAGTGAAAGCGGCAAGTTAGCAAGTATTTTTTATGTAGGTCAAAATCTAAAGAAATGTCACTTACTAAATGAAGATATTTTTGGAGCAAACTTCAGTACATAGTTAACATACCGTTTCTAAAATTTTTATGACCTAATTACGTGGACCAAAATAGGTTACTAGAAGTACGAGATGTGGGAGTCGAACATGTCGATGACTCGTCATTGTTATCTTAAAAAATTCTGGTAATCGACTTCCACAGACTGGGAAGATCGTAACATTTCTGACCAGCATCAGGCTCAGTTTTTTTTTGACTATCTTGGGTAGCTATAGTTCCAAAATAGAAAAATTCGAGGTAGACAGATATTTAAAATCGAGTTTAAAATATTTAATTTGGAGCGTTAAGCATAAAGTGAAGGTCATTTTTTGTAAGCACAAGTTTTTTTCCAACTTTATTTTCTTTACTTTCTTGTCTATACATATTATAATTATTATTGTTTCGTTCTGTTATTCTGTAACCGTTGTTTTCATATTTTGATCTTTGTACATTTTTTCCAATTTTTTCTGGTTTTTCATATTATATTTAATACGAGAGTAAATAATTAATTAAAGATAAAATCTTTTTACTCATAATTTTTACCCTGCGCTATTCTTTGTTTTATATCTCTAGAGCTCCTACCATCGCGAGTTATTTGACTTCCTAAATAGCAGAAATCTGAGACTTCCTCTATCTTCTCGTTTCCAATTTTAATTTTCGTTTTAGTCCTATTTTCACGCCTCCTACACACCAAAATTTTGGTTTTCTTTTTATTGATCTTCATACCATAGCCCTCCGCCAAAACCGCTTCCATTTCGTTCAGAGCTCTTCCTAATTCTTCTTTGCTGAATTCTAGTCGATAAAATATATTTCTATGA
Organism: Xestobium rufovillosum; assembly: GCA_963966045.1. NCBI lineage: Eukaryota > Metazoa > Arthropoda > Insecta > Coleoptera > Ptinidae > Xestobium > Xestobium rufovillosum. The sequence continues at coordinate 30,777,573 of OZ014498.1, read as the reverse complement.
AATAAGAGGAATACCCCATAAATTGTTGTCAAACTACCTAAACAATAGAAAACAGAAAGTAATATGGAATAATAAAACCTCAGAAGAAACTAACGTTATGTATGGTGTGTCGCAGGGTTCAATTCTTGGCACTCTACTATTTGTTATATAGTGTGAGCAAAAAGTCTGGAACTAAGTAATTCTATAAAATATTCAGGAATCATTTTTGGAAAAAAACGCTCTTGATTACAAAGAAATATATCCCTACCTGTTGCACCAGATTCAACTGATCAATAATATTTAGGAGGTTCCATTAAAAAAATGACTTTCAGCTTTGAAAACTTGCATGCTGAGGAATTTTCCAAAAACTCGCTAATTTTTGAAATAATAATATATGTTAGAGAGCTTAGAAAAAGTATGTAGGGTATAAAAATATTTGTATCAAGCATTATATCAAATATTCAAAATTTTATTATACCTTCCAGGTTAGCAATAGGGAAGTATTAGAAAGAGTTGGGGAGAAGCGAAAGGTATGGAAGACAATAAAGAATAGGATGGTAGGACCGAGGGTAGGATACCTTCTAAGACACGAAGGAATAGTTCGCGACATACTAGTCAGAGATTGGAATAAAAAGAGGCAGGGGTAGGCCTAGATTAGACTACTGCTCTCAAATAGTTAGGGATGTAGGATGTCCTACTTTTAGGGAAATGCGTAGGTTAGCTCAAGATAGAAAAGGATGGAGGTACGCGTCCGCAACCAGTCTTCGGACTGAGAACCTTATGATGATTCCACCTTACAGTGACTTTTGTGAAAAAACATTTATATCTCCAAGCTATCTGATGAAGGTTGAAGGCTCGAATGAAAGTTCTAGAAAATAAAAGCAGGAGACATTTTTAGATAGACCTGCCTATCTACACCAGTTTTACATTAAAAAGCAGTTATGTTTGGGAATATAAGTCATTTCTTTATACTCTACTACTTTTATGAAATTTCACCCATGGGACAAATAATATTCGCAAACTTTTGCCAAAATCGTAAATGTTATACTTCGTGGAGTTATCTTTTCGGAAGAATGAAAGTTGCGAAATTTCATAGTCTTTAAAAACCAGAAAGAGGTCGTAATATAACCAATAAACACGAAAAGCAGCAATAAGATTGCAATCGAACCTATCGAACCCGAGGGGTTAACACTCTGTGCAATTGTGGGACACAGCGATGTGCAATACTTTTGCAATGTAATGAAATGTTTTGAAATACATATGAAATATTTTGAAATATATGCAATAGCATGAAATACCTGTGAAATACTTTGAAATACTTCTGAAATGCGCTGCAATACCTGTGAAATACTTGTGGAATGCTTTGCAATGCCTGAGAAATTACTTTTGAAATGCCTTGCAATAGCTTTGAAATACTTATGAAATGGTGGGTGGCTCTGCTCATCAACTTATGCATTTATTACGTTGTAATGAGAAAGTATACGAGCATAGCAGTCCTTCGCTGGTCATTTGTCTTTACGAAGCACTAAAATAGTGCGACTACTGCCTTAGACCTAAAAGTTTGGTTGTTGTTGTTGGCTTGTTGAGATTCGCTACTGTTCTTACTACGTTACCTTATATTATGGCCTTTCTCACGTTTAATGTGTTGGGGTGCAGATAGCTCAATTGGTTAGAGCAGTCGCCATGAAAGCGAAAGATCTGGGTTCGAATCCCGGTCAGCGCCTTTTCACATTTTTCGTGGGGGAGGCCTGTATTGTATGTTTTCCTTGACTGCTATGCCCGTATACTTTCTCATTACTTTAGATTTATCTACGTACAGTCGTTTAACATTTAATATTTGTTTATTACGTTGTAACATGTGTAAGCTCCAATAGACGGCCAGCACTTCGATCACGTGACTACGTCTGGCCACTCATAGCAAATAGCAATCGTCATTCAGTTTCTTCCAGTTCACTGACATAAAATCATTTCATAAAACATTTCGGCTTTACCCACTCTATTGGATGATTAGCTACTATTGTGTTACGTACTGTGCGTTCTCTAGGAACATTGTGCTATTGCATTTGTTTCTAGATTTGGATTATCTTTAAGCAGGTGGGTAGGTGACCTGACCTTCCCTATTACCATTATTGTAGAAATGATAATCTAATCTCGGGGTCGGTATACTTTTTCAGGAAGGGACCATAATTTGCATTGTATTCCTCTAATGTTTATAGAGAATATATTCGAGAAAATCGGAGCAGGACAGCAGTCCAAAAAATCAGGGCAATTGTCTTGAAGCCTAAATAAATTTTATTATTAGGCGCGTCGCATGTATTTTTAGTGATTATGTTAGGATTAAGTTTCTAGTGCCCATTCTATCCTTGTGGGTGGCAACTTATGTATTCACAAGGGTTGGGGGAATGTCACAATTTTTTGGAACACACGGTTGCTGGATAAGTGAGTGTACCCTCGTGGTCACCTCGATTATTAGTACTGAAGTTTCCCGCGGTTTTGAATTATGTCAGTTCATTACTAGTTTACATAAACTTAGATGCTGGGTTTATACGACAGGAATAAGAAAAACCAAGAAAGAAACACAAATTAGCCTTTACCGAGGCCTTTACGGTATCAGCATTTAATGAGTTACCTTCCGTTTTCTTCTTATGTAGCAAATTCACATGGAAGAAATTCCTGGAGAAATTTATTTTGTACGAATTTAATCCCAAATCTCCGAGCAAATCTGCCATTGGCTCACTAAATCAAACTAGTATACCTGTTGGCCAATAGGAAGCCCGGAGAAAATTTGTACGTTAGAAATTTCTCCCATGTTAATTTGCTTTTATTCCTGTTCTTGGTGTATAAATAAACCTCGAAATAAACCCATAAAAATTTTCTCCAGCCTTTTCTAATGTGTACTCGACTGTGGAGAATTTTCGAGTGTGCTGGAAAGAATGTTATTTAATCAGGAAAGAAATTATGATATCTCAGAGATTCACGTTTCACTCTAGAGAGCTTCCAATAATTTCACCCATTCCATTATCCTAATATTTTTTGCTTTTTCCTTTTTGAGAAATTCTCCTAAATTAATCATTTTCTTCAAAAATCTCGCGGCATCCAAAAATTATACATCCAATTTCTTTAATAATTCATTATTTAATTTTTATTAAAATTAAGTGCAATACTAGTGAAATGCTATGCAATGCTTGTGAAATTGTATGAAATACCAGTGAAATTCTATGCAATACTTGTGAAATACTTCTAAGTATTTCAAGTGTGGGACGCCTTATCACGGAGTGATTAACCCCTCGATCGAACCTATCGAAAATTTTATGTTCCGATTCAGTTATATTTTTCTTGTATATTGAGTAGTAGGTACTAATATAAGTATGCTTATATAGGCTATTATTAGTTTATTTTTTAGATAAGAAAATTTCATAGTACGCTTTTCTGGTTATATGAGATTCAAAATTGTGTGTTGGTATTTATTTGCTTTTCTGATTGGTGTTAAGCCATAGTAACGTTGGTATGAGTAATTAAAACACTAGATCTCAATTACTTTGCTAAATTTCTATTTTTACCACTGCACATATGAAAACCATGGTAATTTTCGAGGAAAAGTGTAAAGTCATGTTGCACATATAAAACTTAATAGGGACTCCATACTGTTATGTGTGCATCAATCTGAAAATAGAACCCTAGAACAAACAACTGAATGCGGAAACGGGGTGTAGGTATAAAGGAAACCCATCAGATATTTTATCTAACTCGATTTATAACAGATAATCTCTCGAGAAGTTGGCCTGATTGAAGTTTAATTCCAATAATTCATTATTTACTTTCTCCTTTTATACCCTGGAGTTCGATGGCTGCTTCGCAAGAGCGATTATAAGCTCATCGACAAAGTTTTCTGTTAGAATTACTGACTCTTTCTCTAGGAGGATCATACCACTTCGACTATTATTGAATTGTACTAAGTAGAAGTATATTCAAAGTTGAAGAACTGCATTTCTTTTAACATACTTAGGTACAATAAAAATTAATTTATTTGAATTTATTCGCATCTTATCCGAGAAATACGTACTCGGAGAAATATCTGGTATTTATAGCCTATAGGGTTTCTATGCTATACTGCACTTTATTTTTTAATAAATCTAAAAATCAAGTATGGTTTAGATACTCGTACTTCAAGATTAGATTTCAGCATGTATTTTTATCTACGATAAACACACAATAACAAATCCCAGAAAATGATTGAGTGCTCTGAAGTACTTGAAAAAATTAAATGATGCACTGGAAATGTATTGGTGTTTCTCCTTCAGCTAAATTCTACATGCATGGAGTAGAAAACTGTACGTGCTAGTAATTAAATATCCCTCCCCCAGTCCTCTTCCATTGCTTCTACTCTCTATTGAAAAACAAAACGAAAATCAACAACAAAACTTTGCAACTCCCTTGTACGCTGTCCCAAACAAAGATATCAAGAGTATAATTGCTCTTCTACACAGTAAAATCAATTCAAATCTCCATAAGTAAGTACCCGTGATTTTAATAATAATAATACGTTTATTAACACCACAATGAATTACAAAAAAATAAAATTATACCTACACAGAACGAAACTGGTGTTAAATGGCCTGCATTCAGGCATCTGTGAATACCTAATACAGCATTCACAGAGCCTGATCTTCCATGCAGGCCAATTTGCAAAATAAAATAAATTAAACTAAATCTGAAAAAAAAATATGTTAGAAATAAAAAAACGTATCCGAAGGGAGAACAAACGACAAAGAAAAACAAGACAAGAAGAGGAAGAACAGAGAAAGTAAAAGAAAAGGAAGTGGAGAAAGGAAAGATAGGACATCTATGCACAGCCCACGTAATGCAGAGGAACCATTTACTGCTGGTCAAGAAAAATTTTAAATAATCTATGTTTCGCGGAATCGCAAGAAAGAGTTAGAAATGGGTGAAAGTTATTTAAACAGGACACAATATTGTATGAGATCATCATAAGGTTCTCAGTCCGAAGACTGGTTGGACGCGTACCTCCATTCTTTTCTATCCTGAGCTAACTTACGCATTTCCCTAAAAGTAGAACATCCTACATCCCTAACTATTTGAGAGCAGTAGTCTAATCTAGGCCTACCCCTACCTCTTTTTATTCCTATCTCTGACTCTAGTATGTCGCGAACTATTCCTTCGTGTCTTAGAAGGTGTCCTACCATCCTGTCTCTCCTACTCTTTATTGTTTTCCATACCTTTCGCCTTTCCCCAACTCTTTCTAATACTTCCCTATTGCTAACCTTATCTATCCACGGTATCTTCATCATGCGTCTGTAACACCACAGTTCAAACGCTTCTACTCTTTTTCTATCCGCTTCTCCTATTGTCCAAGTTTCGCACCCGTATAATGCCGTACTCCATACATACGACTTTAAGAGTCTCTTCCTAGTCTCTATATTAACCGTTCTCGAACATAACAGTTGTTTCTTTTTGTTAAACGCAACTCGTCCCTGCGCCATTCTTTGTTTTATATCTTTAGTGCTCCTACCGTCTTGGGTTATTTTACTTCCTAAGTAGCAGAAATCCGCGACCTCCTCTATCTTCTCATTTCCTATTCGTATTTCAATTTTAGTTCTATTTTCACTCCATCTACATACCAAAATTTTAGTTTTCTTTTTATTGATTTTCATGCCGTAGCCCTGTGTCAAAACTGCTTCCATTTCATTCAAAGCCGCTCCTAATTCTTCTTTGCTAGATGCTAACACTGCTATATCATCCGCAAATCTGAGCATGTTAATAGTTTGGCCCTGTACATTGATCCCTGAGGCTGTTCTTTCCATAACAATATTAATCGCATCTTCGATATATAAGTTGAAAACTAGAGGTGACAATGCACATCCCTGTCTCACTCCCTTCCGGATATCTACTTCCCTTCGTTCCTGCTCACATTCTATAACTGCCTTTTGCTCTTTGTAGAGATTATGTATTATTCTTCTGTCCCTGTATTTCATCCCTACCTTTCTCAGCACTTCGAACATCTTCCCCCATTTTACGTTGTCGAAGGCTTTTTCTAAATCTACAAATCCTATATATACGCTCTTTCTCTTTTCTATCGTTTTTTCTATAATTACTCGTAAAGCTAGAATGGCCTCGCGCGTTCCTCTATTTCGTCTAAATCCGAACTGATCTTCTCCTAATATTTCTTCCGCCTTTTTCTCCATCCTTCTTTGCACAATTCTAGTTAAAATTTTTGACGCATGGGAAGTTAAACTGATAGTTCTAAAATTTTCGCATCTATCCGCGCCTTTCCTTTTTGGCAAAGCTACCATGATGGTGCTTTATTATTCCTTAAACTTTTTAGTGCTAGCTCAAACTCTTCTCTCATTATAGGACTCCCTAGGTTATCCCCTTCTACACTGCTTTCACTTTCTAATATATCTTGCACTTCCTGTCCCGCATATAAGTTTCCTAAATATTCTTTCCACCTATCTGCCTTCTCCCCGCTTTCGATTAGGATATCTCCTGCCTCATTCCTAATGCTTTTGGTACTAGATCCAATTTCTCTAAAATTTCTCCTAATTATTTTATATGCTTCATCAGTCTTTCCTATTTCGAACTTATTTTCCACTTCTTTGCACTTATCATCGATCCATTGCTCTTTCGCTTTCCTACATTTCCGAATAATTTCCCACTTGATCGCCTTATATCTTTGTTTCCCTATTTCATCTAACCTATTTTTATATTTGCGCCTTTCCTCTATTAGACTCACAATATGTTTTGTTATCCAGGGTTTCCTACTTTCATTCTGTTTATGACCCAAAATATCCCTAGCTGAGGAAACTAAACTATTTTTAATGCAATTCCATTCTTCCTCTATGTCCCTAACAATATTTTCGCCCGCGCCCTTTAGTACTTCGTTTGTCTTTTTCTCGAACTTATCGCGCGTATCATCATCTTTTAGTTTCTCTGGGTCAAGATACCTTCTTCCGCTTCGTTTTTCAAAATCTTAAATTTAAGATTGGCCTTCATAACGACTATATTGTGATCACTATCTATATCTGCTCCTGGATAACTTCTACAATCCCTAACTTGATTGTATGAGAATGATCTTTTAAATATTTCCTTGCGATGCCGCGGGATCGTGAGCATTAGCGACTTTCGACGAGTGGCAACACCATGCACATCAGTTCGAAAAACAAGTTTATTATACAAATACAAAGGCAAATGGAACTGAACAATTCCGAGAAAGAAGCAGACCATGTGAAGGCGACGTCTATTGAACATATTCAACCATTTCGCGTCTTTCAGCTTATGGGAGACGCGTGAACGAGCTCGAATTCCAAACATTAAGCGAAGACATGAATTCTGAACTTTCTGAATACGAAATTTATCACGACACGAGAGACAGGGAGCATAGACAGAATCACAGAAGTTGAAATGAGAAAGAACAAGTGAGTCACACAACGTCCTCTTAGTATTGAAATTGAGATAGTGCCTCTGCCCATACACGAGTTTCAACGCAAGGTAAGCCTTCTGTAACAGAGAGTTAATATGCTGAGCAAAACGCAAGTTAGTATCGATGAGTAACCCCAAACTTTTAACGCAACTCGTGAAAGGTACCACGGCATCGTTTATCTTTAAGACCATGTCGTTTGCCATGGTCATCCTGGACCCTTCACCCCCAAACACAATAGCAGAAGATTTCTTGGGATTAATCTTTAATAAATGTTGTTTGGAAACATTAACTAACTTTTCAAGATCACTATTTATGCGAGAACATGCATTACGAATATCTGTAACTTCGAAAGAATGGTAAAGTTGAGTATCATCTGCATAGAAATGATAATTACAGTCATGAAACGATTTATGAAAAGAAGATGTATAAATGGTATACAAGATAGGCCCAAGAATACTTCCCTGAGGCACGCCAGATGTTAGTTTACACGGCAAGGATAAATTGCTGTTATAAGTAACACACTGGCTTCTATCAGATAAGAAAGAAGCAATAAGCTCTACAGCGTCGGGGACAAGGCCAATATGATGCAAAATCGAGATCATAATGTCATGATTCAGCATGTCGAAGGCTTTGGAAAAATCGATTAGAACCAAAATAGTAATTTTGTTATGGTCCAAGGCACGAAAAATATCATCTGTAATATCGGACAAAGCCGAAGCACAACTATGACCCCGCCGAAAGCCCGACTGCCTCAAGGGTAGTATATTAAAGGAGTCTAAATGCACACACAGCTGAATCTCAAGAATTTTTTCTAATATTTTCGAAAGGACAGGAAGAATACTTATGGATCGCAGATCACTAAATTCTGAAGGTGCGACAACCTTAGGAAGAGGAATTACATGTGCACGCTTCCAGACTGTCGGAAAATATGAGCTGCGTATGCATTCATTGAAAATATGAGTCAGGAAAGGAATAATGAACGGGCAACACAGACGAATAAGCGAAATGTTTAGATCGTCACAACCATACGCCCCGGACTTTACCGACAGAAGCAGATCGCTGACACATTTCTCATCGACAAGTTGAAAGGACATGGTACTAGAAACACAGGGCATGAGACGAGAAGAATAAAAGGAGAGCAAATCTGGGGCAGGTACTGCATCAGTTTTACACGATTCTACGAAGTACTTATTAAGATTGTCGACATTGCTCAAGTTCAGAGGTAAATTACGCGACTTACGTTTTAGAATATTAAGTTTACCGAGCTCCGCCCACTTCTCCTTAACTGAGCAGTTCTGGAATTTATAATTAAGATATGCTCTCTTCTCAGAACGCAAAGTAGAAGTTGTGAAATTTCTGAGTTGTTTGTAATAAGACCAATTGGCAGGGAGCCCAGACCTCTTGAATTTACTCAACGCGCTATCTCTTAATTTCATCATAAATTTGATGTTGTCTGTTATCCAGGGCGTATAGGAGTGTGTCTTACGTTTTTTAGAAACACGAAGAGGAGCATGAAGATTGGCTAGAAAGAGGATAAAAGAATTTAAAATATCAACTTTACCATCAATGCTATCTGTTCGAAGTATGGAGTGCCACGGCAATGAAGCAAGATCTGAATTGAAGCGAATAGTATCTATGTCTTTAAGCGAACGATAAATAAAACTAGGAATTTCACATGGTACAGAGACACAATTAAGTTTACAGTATATTAGAAAATGATCAGAAATCTGCGCATCAATCACCGCAGCACCATACACCTCAGATTTCACTGCAAAAATTAAATCAATTAACGAAAACGAAGAATCGGTGATACGAGTGGGCTGGTCAATTATTTGGGCTAAATTGAAAGTTTCGGCCAAAGCTAACAAATTCTCGGACATATTAGTGAAATGCAATAAATTTACATTAAAATCACCAACGAAGAGGACGCTGCTAAACTTGGAAGTAATAGCAACAAGTAAGTCTTCAAAACAGTTCAGAAATTCATCGTACTCACCCCTAGGAGGTCTGTATACAACGCCAATCACATGGTCAGTTCCACCAGATGCCACCGTCACCACCAAGTATTCAAAGTTAACGTTAGAAATTCTTGAAATGATTGTAAATTTCAGGATATCTCTAATGTACATGGCAACACCCCCACCTCTACCAACACGATCGGATCTAACCAATGTATAACCACGAAGTGACACAGCAGCATCGTCAATGCCATCATGCAGCCAGGACTCACTCAAACATACCAAGTCAGTCATTTTGACTCACATGATCAGTAAGACGATGAAAAGAGGCTACAAGGGATCTTACATTAATATGGGCAATGCACAATGTCATAGTATAATAAAAATAAATAAGTTAAAAGTGTATATGAATGTGCATAACATGAAGTAAACAGTAAAAAGAGGGAAAAACATTGATAATTATCCAAAAGAAATAAGACAGAGAAGCGATCAAGGGAAGAAAAGATAACGATAGAAAAAAAGAGAAGAAAAAGAAATGACCCCAATTTGCAATAAGTAAATAAAAAAAAATAGAAAAGAAAAACATGGACTGCACCCACATCCCTATACAATACGAAATATGTATATCAGTTTCACAATTAACATAGGTACACATGTAGAAAAAGAGACAAAAAGTTTCACAATAAAACAGAGCAGCAAAAAGTTTTAGAACTCTATCGATATAATAGCAGCATTTATATTTCCGTCCTGCAAAAGAGTAATATGTACAAATAAATATCAAAAACTTTCCAAAGAAACTGGGTTTTGCAGCAAAAACAATACGTAAGAAAAGTGTACAAATTCCAAACGTAAAATAAATCGTGAGTACCACTGATGTAGTTCCAAAAAAAAAAACCAGAACCTGCATAGCTTACCTACTAACAATTGAAGGATCACCCAAAGAATACAATAGCTTCATTTATAATAAATTCACCTGATAAAAATGGTTAATGCAACACAATGGTGTACATATCGCTGAAATCTGAAGCAATTTTCATCCGGGTCCAGTCCCCCAATATTTAGGACGGTGAGAGCATTTTGATGAATCAGATAGGTGTATTTCCCTGGGGTACTTTATATTATGGACTCAATAGACTATGTCGGGTATCTTTGGCTGACCGGCCCGAGATAGCCCACGACATGTTTATTCATATGGTCGGCTTAGATGAGATACATGTAACAAATTTCGCAATAAACCCAGTCAATATTGTGTAATGTGCACTTGTTGATACTGAATCACTCTGCCACACCATATTTGAAAATTATTTTTGTTTGATGTGGAACGTATGCACAATTTTGCAAGAAAAGTGGGTGCAATGCGATTTGTACGTATTTTTCCTCTTGAATTTACAGTTCCATGATGAACTCCCCCTACCAATCTACAAATCACACGTTATACATGCTTATACTCGGAGTAGCATACAGTGACAAATATTCCGGAGCGTCTGTCGTCCCTTTTTAAGCAAAGGAACATCAGATTTTACCGATGTACTTTCCAACTCGTGCTGGCAGCGGGAGGATTTGAGTTTTGGAACGCGAAGCGTGGGAACCGCCTCGGTTAATGGTGTTTGCTTGTATTCCCTCCGAGTCCTCGAGACTCGACACACGTTAATATAAATACTGGGAGCTTTGTACAGGTGCTTAGGGCTGATCCCAAAACAGGCGTGATTAAAGGCGACTTGGCCCTGGAGGGTGGATTATTATATGGATGCAACCCGTAATTTAGGGAATATTTTATTATTACTGCGTACCGGTTAGTTTTTATGATGTCCTTCATTATTTTCAGTATCTAGTAGAGAAAACAGGCGAATGCAATTTTTTTAACCTCTCAACGACTGGATTTACCTTTGCTAACCTGACTCTAACCTATATCGCTTCATCTCACTTCCATTGTTGTTTCATGTTACAAGCAACCAGAGGTACGTAAATTTAAAAAAATGATTTTGTAAAGTCTGTTTCATCAATGCTATACGTGGAAGATGCCAGGAGACTTAGGGAGATATCAAACTAAAAGATGATGATATGCGCAATAAGTTCGAGAAAAAGACAAACGAAGCACTAAAGGGCACGGGTGGAAATATTGTTAGGGACATAGAGGCAGAATGGAATTGCATTAAAAATAGTTTAGTTTCCTCAGCTAGGGATATTTTGGGTCATAAACAGAATGAAAGTAGGAAACCCTGGATAACAAAACATATTGTGAGTCTAATAGAGGGAAGGCGAAAATATAAAAATAGGTTAGATGAAACAGGGAAACAAAGATATAAGGCGATCAAGTGGGAAATTATTCGGGAATGTAGGAAAGCGAAAGAGCAATGGATCGATAATAAATGCAAAGAAGTGGAAGATAAATTCGAAGTAGGAAAGACTGATGAAGCATATAAAATAATTAGGAGAAATTTTAGAGAAATTGGATCTAGTACCAAAAACATTAGAAATGAGGCAGGAGATATCCTAATCGGAAGTGGGGAGAAGGCAGATAGGTGGAAAGAATATTTAGGAAACTTATATGCGGGACAGGAAGTGCAAGATATATTAGAAAGCGAAAGCAGTGTAGAGGGGGAGAACCTAGGGAGTCCTATAATGAGAGAAGAGTTTGAGATAGCACTAAAAAGTTTAAGGAATAATAAAGCACCAGGTATAGATGGCTTGCAGGCAGAAATCTTAAAGTGCGCAGGTCAAGAGGTAATAGATCGTTTATTTAAACTAGTTAGTCGCATATACCTGACAGGCGAGATTCCAGAAGATTACAAACGGAACATCATAGTAGCTTTGCCAAAAAGAAAAGGTGCGGATAGATGCGAAAATTTTAGAACTATCAGTTTAACTTCCCATGCGTCAAAAATTTTAACTAGAATTGTGCAAAGAAGGATTGAGAAAAAGGCGGAAGAAATATTAGGAGAAGATCAGTTCGGATTTAGACGAAATAGAGGAACGCGCGAGGCCATTCTAGCTTTACGAGTAATTATAGAAAAGAGAAAGAGCGTCTATATAGGATTTGTAGATTTAGAAAAAGCCTTCGACAACGTAAAATGGGGGAAGATGTTCGAAGTGCTGAGAAAGGTAGGGATGAAATACAGGGACAGAAGAATAATACATAATCTCTACAAAGAGCAAAAGGCAGTTATAGAATGTGAGCAGGAACAAAGGGAAGTAGATATCCGGAAGGGAGTGAGACAGGGATGTGCATTGTCACCTCTAGTTTTCAACTTATATATCGAAGATGCGATTAATATTGTTAAGGAAAGAACAGCCTCAGGGATCAATGTACAGGGCCAAACTATTAACATGCTCAGATTTGCGGATGATATAGCAGTGTTAGCATCTAGCAAAGAAGAATTAGGAGCGGCTTTGAATGAAATGGAAGCAGTTTTGACACAGGGCTTCGGCATGAAAATCAATAAAAAGAAAACTAAAATTTTGGTATGTAGGGGATGTGAAAATAGAACTAAAATGGAAATACAAATTGGAAATGAGAAGATAGAGGAGGTCGCGGATTTCTGCTACTTAGGAAGTAAATTTCCAAATTTTGTGAAATTTCTGGCAGTTTTTTTAACATATAAAACTTGTATTTTTTATTCGACGTTTCGCCCCCGTTTGGGGGCTTTGTCAAGAATATTTATTTAAACTTGTAAAAATATAAAAAAATATAAATATTCTTGACAAAGCCCCCAAACGGGGGCGAAACGTCGAATAAAAAATACAAGTTTTATATGTTAAAAAAACTGCCAGAAATTTCACAAAATTTGGAAATTTAAAGTTTTTGGAACTGGCACAAATCAAAGAAAAATTTTTAGGAAGTAAAATAACTCAAGACGGTAGGAGCACTAAAGATATAAAACAAAGAATGGCGCAGGGCCGAGTTGCGTTTAACAAAAAGAAACAACTGTTATGCTCGAGAACGGTTAATATAGAGACTAGGAAGAGACTCTTAACGTCGTATGTATGGAGTACGGCATTATACGGGTGCGAAACTTGGACAATAGGAGAAGCGGATAGAAAAAGAGTAGAAGCGTTTGAAATGTGGTGCTACAGACGCATGATGAAGATACCGTGGATAGATAAGGTTAGCAATAGGGAAGTATTAGAAAGAGTTGGGGAAAAGCGAAAGGTATGGAAAACAATAAAGAGTAGGAGAGATAGGATGGTAGGACACCTTCTAAGACACGAAGGAATAGTTCGTGACATACTAGAGTCAGAGATAGGAATAAAAAGAGGTAGGGGTAGGCCTAGATTAGACTACTGCTCTCAAATAGTTAGGGATGTAGGATGTTCTACTTTTAGGGAAATGCGTAGGTTAGCTCAGGATAGAAAAGAATGGAGGTACGCGTCCAACCAGTCTTCGGACTGAGAACCTTATGATGATGATGATGTTTCATCAATTATTAATAAATTATTTAGGGGTTTGGCTGTCAGTTTATCAAATATTTTTATTTTTTTTTAGTTTTTCCAATTCGATTTGAATTTACCTATCTGAAAACGAAAAGTAATTATCAAAATAGCACCCAATGTAATTGCTGGATCAAGGAAATTTGATATCTGCTACAACAACATGGAAAACTATTTTCATGCAATACGTTTTTCCTGAAATAATTATTGTAGCAAAAAAGCTGCATGTGTTTTTATAATTTAATTAATTTTAACGATAATTTGCGTTTTCTCGTTCAGCTAGCGAAAATTTTTAATTATGTACTTATTTGCAACTGTTATTAACGCATCCATCTGTTGGAATATAATTTATTTATTTATAGATTATTCGGTAATCAGCTTGCATTATGGATAACTATAATAATACATATTTTCAACTAATCAATTTTGTTATGTATGAAACGGTATTGATTTTTTATTTCATAAATAATTCTGTAAGCAGTAAACAAACAATTTTAAGCCGAAATAGCATAAACAATATATTACTATGTACAGGCTGATGTCCTATTTTCGTTGTGATTTGGGGGTTGCTCACAGAAGCAGCAGAGATAGAGCCTCGGGGTTTTCGCGAATCTGAACTACTTTTTTGAGTATAATAGAATGCCGAAACCAGAATTTGGATATCGTTTTAGTTTTCGAGAAAAAAATAATGTTAATTTTTATCGATTTTCAAAAACTCTACAATTCTTTTTGTACTAAGCAGACTAAAACTGTTATGATTGACTCCTATAGAACGTTTTCTAAGGAATTCAGTGGCGTACGTACATTTTTTTTTCTAGGGAGCGTATTTTTTTAATTATGACATGAAGTTGGATTTTTTAAATGGAAATCATAGTATGGAAACTTAACGGGATTGAGATACATTAATTTATTGAATATTAACGCTGAGGCGATAATGGAAAATGTTCCGTTAATGAACATAAACAGGGTATATTTCCAACAAGATGGTGCCCCTGCACACAATTCTGCAATAGTTAGAAATTATTTAGAAACTCATTTTCCGGGTAAAACTAAAAGCTAAAACTGAGAACACCTATTAAACTGAGCGAGACAGACATGGATGAACAAATACGGAAACTATTCCCGAAGCACAATTTGCCAAACTGGAGAAGGAAATGCCTATCGGACGAAGAGATAGACGAGATAAAGGAAATTACCTGCGAGGAATTACTTGAACAAGTGAAAAATATGAAAACGAAGAAAGCACCGGGGCCTGATGGCATTACCACAGAAATGTTAAGGGAAGCAGTGAAGGCTATTCCTGAACAGATCGCTTCAGTCATGAATTATCTACTAAAGGGAGGAGAATTCCCTAAAGAATGGAAAGCCGCAAGACTGGTACTGATAGAAAAGCCTGGCAAACAGAGGGATGACACAAAGACATATAGGCCACTGTGCTTATTAAATACAATGGGGAAATTATTAGAAACATTGATTAGGACGAGAATATACCAAGCTGCTGGAGAGGGAGAATTGATAGCAGAAAACCAGTATGGATTCAGAGCAGGACGATCTACGGTGGACGCGCTACAAAAAATAGTTAAGGCGGAGCAAATGACAGAGGAGGGAAACTGGAAGCGCAAAAAGATAGGCATAATGGTGGCCTTTGACGTAAAAAATGCATTTAATAGTGTCCATTGGGAAACACTAATGCAGATATTAGTGAAAAAGGAAATCCCAAAATACATCCTGCTGGTGCTCCGGTCATATCTAAGTGAGCGAACTGCGCAGGCGGAAAATGGAAAAGTATATGAAATAACAAGTGGAGTGCCTCAGGGCTCTATATTAGGACCGACACTGTGGAGTCTATACTACGACTCGGTATTAAGGCTAGATGTACCAACAGGAGTGGAACTAGTAGGCTTTGCAGATGACCTGGGTATGACTGTAATAGGGAAGACCGCAGAGGAAATACAGGAGAAAGCAAACGAAGCAGCAAATGAGATAAGTACCGAAATGAAGAGACTGAAACTGGAGCTGGCAGCACAAAAAACGGAAGCCATAGTCATGAAGGGTCGCAAGAAATTGAAAGGCATGGGAATAACAGTTGACGGGGAAGAAATAATGACTAAAGAAAATATGAAATATCTGGGAGTCTGGTTCTGGTTCGATAAGGACTTTAAAATGAAGGAGCATATAAAACAAACCGTAATTAAGGCGGATCGGAGCAGTCAAGCTCTATATAAATTGATGCCAAAAGTGGGGGGTCCAGTAACGGCCAAAAGGAAAATTATTGCTAGTGTCGTAAACTCCATATTACTATATGGGGCACCAATATGGAATAAAGCTCTGAGAGGTAAGAAATATGCCCGAATGTACGAGCACATACAGAGAAGAACGGCAATAAGGATAACGTCTGCGTACTGGACAGTTTCGACCGATGCTCTATTGGTCATAGCTGGTATGATACCAATCATAAAACAAGCGGAGGAAAGAACAAGAACTTATTCTGGAAGTATGGAAGAAAGGCGCAGAGTAAGAGGAGACATATTGGACAAATGGCAAGAGGATTGGAATCGGTCCGAGAAAGGAAGATGGACACATAAACTGATACCAGACGTTAGAAGGTGGATGGAAATGAACAAGAACATCAACTTTTTCACCATGCAGTTCGTAACGGGACACGGTAGCTTCGGCGCATACCTAAAAAAATTGGGAAAGCTTCAAACGACAAATGTGGATGGTGCAAAGAGACAACGATAGATAACGCAGAACACATCTTAAGCTGCGAGAGGTGGACGGACGACATGGAAAGATTATATGAAATACTAGGGACAAGGCTAACAGCCGAGAAGTTCCTACAGTTGGCGGATGAGAATTGGGATGACATACAAAAGATCATTACTAAAATAATGAAAAAGAAAGAGATCGAAGACAGAAGTCACCCTGTAGAATAGATTAGACCGCCCATGTGACGAAGAATGCAAATTGCGATGCCGTTATATGAGTAGACGAGGGGGAGTAGGTTTAGTGGGTAGGCTATTCCTTACGGAGTAGAATCCCACACGCCCGCCAGACGGGTAGTCTTTGGAAGATTCCCCTCCCCCTGACAAAAAAAAAATATTGTGGCCTGCAAGATCACCCGATCTGAGTATATTAGACTTTTTTGTTTGGGTATTTTTAAAATAAAAATATACATACGAAGATACAACAATCAAGCCGAGCTAGCAGAGGCAACACATGCAGCTTTCCGATATTTGCAAGCCTACCCTCAAGAAAGTAACTAAGGTTCGCGAAAACCCCGAGGCTCTATCTCTGCTGCTTCTATGAGAAACCCCTAAATCACAACGAAAATAGGACACCCTGTACATCGATCGCATTGAAAGCCCTTTTCACAGTTGTCAGCTGGTTAAGTATTAAGCTGTCCCTTAGGACATTCGGCAAATAAAAAGTAATAAATTCGTGTTATACAAAAAATGTTGGTGTGATTATTTTTGTTTTCCCTGCGGATTTTGCAACGCGTCAAATGTAATAACTGGAAACGTATACAAGAGGAAATGCAAGAAAGACGTTTCCCCAGACGGGACCTCACGAAATTATTCGCATGAAAAGCGCCCCTTAGTAAAACTTCTTACAGAGAGTACCTACGAAAACGATTTCAAAAATAAACAAATTTTTTTGGATAGTGAAAATTGTGGCATTAACTAAACACAAATACCCTTAAGTACCCTACCACGCAAATGCTTAAAATGATTCAAAAACGCCTTATTAAACGGTTTAAATTTCATATTCCCATCCTCCCCAACAGCGCAGCAATAATAATCCCACTCCCGACGTAAGCGCTGAATTCGCCGAACCGCAAAAATTAAAGGAGCAGAAAATCGCAATTAGTCATAAGTATTTATACTGGCGGTAATTAGAGGTGAAATTGGAGGGTGGAAAGCGAAACGGCATGTGTATATGTGTTTTTTATTATTTTTTGCATTAAGTGGATAAAACGTTCCATCGCTGCTTCGCTTCACACTTATGTTTTTAATTTGAACTCGACGGCTTTGAAGTTTTTCTGGCGGGTTTATGCTAGGATACCGAAAGTATTTGCCAACAAGTTTAAAGGGAATTTTCCTATTTATCTTTCTGAACGTAAAACATGTAATTTTTCTTCCGTACTGCTTGGGCACAGGAACATTTATAAACAATTCAGGATCGTATACGCTGAAACCGGAGTGACGATCTCGTGATCCCGCCGAGGGAGGTTATGGCTAACACGTCTCATTTATTAAAGCCTTATATTGTCGTGGAACTGTCTTGTTTTACACGAATTCAAAGACAGATGGGGGTAGCTTAACACGAGCAACCAATACACCTCGCCCAAATAAGTGCGCCACTGGGAATTCAGCCAGTTCTGGAAAATTAAATTAACTGATGTTTATTTGATTGATTTCGGTTTTTTAATATATATATATAAAAAGTACAACCCCTCAACTAAATATATACCAACATAAACTTTTATAGACCCATTTCAACTATTTCTTAGAACGGAATTCGCGATATCTAATTAAAATTCGGGGTTCTAATTTGGTATAACAGTCGTTGAGGTTTGTTCTAAATGGTTACATATTCTACAGTTAATCCTAGTCACTACGGTATTTCTCCATTTTACTCCATTAACAACTTCAGCAGTTTCAGAGGAAATAACAAAATGTTAACAGCAACTTCAAATAAAGCAATTATTGTTTTTTCCTATAAGAGTATTTCTAGTTTTTTTAGACATATTTGCCAAAATTTGCATATAGGTACACAACAGGCTTAAAGAGTTTGCAGACTCCACGTAAATGTTAAATGACAGCAGTTTTATTCAGAGCATGTTTTTGTTGAAACTTCCTCCTAATATAACGGATTAACGGATTCGCGAATCTCGCTAGTTACGCATCCCAAATTAGTTAAGCACTGCAAATTTATGGCGTTACTAGTCAGCTTTGATTTTGGATAATTTCTCACTTTGGAGGCTAAAAATGAATTCGTTTTATGCGAGGCGAATAAGACGTGTACTTTCTCTTCTACATAGAAAGTTGTAGATGACTGTAGCGATCAGGACGCGCCCACTTGGCTATACAAATAATTGCTATTACATAAAAAGTCCATTGCCACAGCTGGTGAATCGGCATTTATCGAAAGCCGATAACTGAATGTTGTTAAAGCTTGAAGATCTGTCATTAATGTTTATTTGATGACTTGCATCGTACTTCGTACAGAAGGTAAAATATAACAACAATATAAGAATATAACAATTACCGGCTGGTACGAACAAGGTGTTTCAGGTGATAGCTAATTCTAATCCTAAAATATTATCTGCAGCCATGTTCCCAAAGTACGAAGTATAAGTAGGTAACTTTAATGACTCCTTATGTGCATTTACAATCCACCCTGGGACTCATTATTAAACAACTCCCTATACCATGTGACAAACTTCCATGTGTACATGGGGAAATAACATGGGCAATTACATTTTTGGGGATTTCTGCTCCCCATGTGTAGTTACAGTGGTGGTAAAGGTAGCAATCGAAAGATTATTTTTTTTGCGTATGAGGATATGAAAAACTCTACAACTTTCCAATTTATTAAAGCATTAAAAGCAAAAATTATATTAATAATTTTCTAACTAAAACACAGAAATTTATCAGATTATCCACGACAACTTAATTTATTCTAATCACGGACGTCTTTGATTTTTATGGATTTTCTGAACTGTCAACATTTAAAAATGAACAAAAATATTTATTCAGTTCAAGAAAAGGTTTTCATTGTGAAAATATTTTACGGCGGCAATAGTTTGCGCCTAGTCCGTGCCTTATTTTCTGTAAAATTCAATATAAAAAAACAACAAATAATTTAGTAAGAAATTTGCAGGCTGGGAGTCTTTCATCGAAAGAAGTTAATTTTTACTAATACATAAACTTGTTTTTTTATTTAGATAATTCTCATTCACATTATTATTGTCATTACCTATAGCTGACAATTAATTGATTACTGGTGTGGATGTTTCGTTGGTGAATGCTGGTCCATAGTTTAGGGTAAATTGTAGGTGTCGTCTAACCTATTAAGAAGATTTTGGGAAAATGTTATTTATTTCATATCTAGGTAAGGACAAAAACTTATTAATATACAATGAAATTAAAGTAACATAAAAAAAAGAAAAATAACTGTAACAAATATTCAAATAAACCCCCATTCTGTATCAGACTATCCCAGCCTATTATAGAAAGAATTTCTCACATTCGCAAGTTGCCGATCGTTTATTAAGTTGCATTCCGCAAAAATAGCATTCCTTAAAGAATCAATATTTGGGTGACGAGTTTTAAATCTTATTTTTTTTATGACCCCACAAGAAAAAGTCACACGGTGCCAAATCGGGAGATCTAGCTGGCCAGTTTATAGCACCACCTCGACCAATCCAGCTCTCTGGAAATATTTCATTTAATAATTCCCTCACTTGTGCTCCAAAATGTGCTGGGCATCCGTCATGCTGAAACCGTTGATTGAACGCTGAAACTAGACCTCCTGATTCGCATATGCAACTTCTTCTAATGCAGGGCCAATATGGTTAATTAAAAGATCTAAATAAGCTTCTGAATTTAAATTTCCCTGTATTTCAAATAGTCCTATAATGCGATTATTAAAAATGTCTGCCCAAATATTGATTTTTTTAGGGTATTGCGTTGTAGTGGCTAGATTTATTCTGGGATTTTCCTGGGCCCAATGTCTAACGTTTTGTGAATTTGGCTCTTGATTTAAAGTGAAGGTACACTCATCGGTAAAACAAATTGATGAGAGGAAGCTGCGATCCCGATTAGCCCGTTCTTGCATTTCTTCACAGAAAGTTTGCCTTGATTCTTCGTCAAAAGGAAGTAACTCTTGGTGACATTGGAATTTAAAGGGATGATATTTGTTTTTTTTTAATATGTTGCGGACAGTTTCTCTTGAAACATTACATTCTAGGGCAATAGACCTTAAACTAGATGTTGGACTAGCAGTTATCAGGCCTATTACCATTTCCTCTACCTCAACATGTAGATTTCTTGGAAGGAATAGGACTGTTATTGAATTTTACAGAAAATAAGTCACGGACTACCCGCAGACTATTGCCGCCGTAAAATGTTTTCACAATGAAAACCTTTTCTTCAACTGAATAAATATTTTTGTTCATTTTGAAACTCAAATTTTAAATTGTCGATAAATAATGTTGACAGTTCAGACGAATTAGAAATTAGAATCAAGGGAGTCTTTGATTAGAATAAATTAAATTGTCATAGGTAATCTGATGAATATCCGTATTTTAATTTGAAAATTGCTACCTTTACCACCACTGTAACTACACATGGGGGAGCAGGAATCCCCAAAAATGTAATTGCCCATGTTATTTCCCCATGTACACATGGAAGTTTGTCACACGGTATAGTTTCTTTCTGTTTTATGTAATAAACTCATAAATATGCCAATGGAAGTGCAAACTTCAGAATACTTGCACGTCTTCAATAAAACTCCATTTTGGTTAGTAATTCAGCCATGCATTCCTCGAGAATGCAAAAGAACTTCCAATTTTCTATTACCTTCCACATCGCAGTAGTGTGTATCACAGTGCCATACCAACCCTCACGATCTCTGCCACTATGATTACTGAAAGAGCTGCTGCCCCCTTCCAGGGACTTGATTTAGTCTGGCTTCTCAAATAAAAACCCCTCCAATATGGTTAAACCTATGGTTCGGCTCTTTATATCATTGAAGCGCGCAAGCCATCCCACCCGTCCCAGTATTACTAGAACTGCGTCAAGGTACAAGTACAAGTACAAGTACTGCGTACAGGAGGTAAAATATAACAACAATATAAGAATATAACAATTACCGGCTGGTACGAACAAGGTGTTTCAGGTGATAGCTAATTCTAATCCTAGATTATTATCGGCAGCCATGTGTAGTTACAGTGGTGGTAAAGGTAGCAATCGAAAGATTATTTTTTTTGCGTATGAGGATATGAAAAACTCTACAACTTTCCAATTTATTAAAGCATTAAAAGCAAAAATTATATTAATAATTTTCTAACTAAAACACAGAAATTTATCAGATTATCCACGACAACTTAATTTATTCTAATCACGGACGTCTTTGATTTTTATGGATTTTCTGAACTGTCAACATTTAAAAATGAACAAAAATATTTATTCAGTTCAAGAAAAGGTTTTCATTGTGAAAATATTTTACGGCGGCAATAGTTTGCGCGTAGTCCGTGCCTTATTTTCTGTAAAATTCAATAACGGTCCTATTCCTTCGGTATAACAACAAATAATTTAGTAAGAAATTTGCAGGCTGGGAGTCTTTCATCGAAAGAAGTTAATTTTTACTAATACATAAACTTGTTTTTTTATTTAGATAATTCTCATTCACATTATTATTGTCATTACCTATAGCTGACAATTAATTGATTACTGGTGTGGATGTTTCGTTGGTGAATGCTGGTCCATAGTTTAGGGTAAATTGTAGGTGTCGTCTAACCTATTAAGAAGATTTTGGGAAAATGTTATTTATTTCATATCTAGGTAAGGACAAAAACTTATTAATATACAATGAAATTAAAGTAACATAAAAAAAGAAAAATAACTGTAACAAATATTCAAATAAACCCCCATTCTGTATCAGACTATCCCAGCCTATTATAGAAAGAATTTCTCACATTCGCAAGTTGCCGATCGTTTATTAAGTTGCATTCCGCAAAAATAGCATTCCTTAAAGAATCAATATTTGGGTGACGAGTTTTAAATCTTATTTTTTTTATGACCCCACAAGAAAAAGTCACACGGTGCCAAATCGGGAGATCTAGCTGGCCAGTTTATAGCACCACCTCGACCAATCCAGCTCTCTGGAAATATTTCATTTAATAATTCCCTCACTTGTGCTCCAAAATGTGCTGGGCATCCGTCATGCTGAAACCGTTGATTGAACGCTGAAACTAGACCTCCTGATTCGCATATGCAACTTCTTCTAATGCAGGGCCAATATGGTTAATTAAAAGATCTAAATAAGCTTCTGAATTTAAATTTCCCTGTATTTCAAATCGTCCTATAATGCGATTATTAAAAATGCCTGCCCAAATATTGATTTTTTGAGGGTATTGCGTTGTAGTGGCTAGATTTATTCTGGGATTTTCCTGGGCCCAATGCCTAACGTTTTGTGAATTTGGCTCTTGATTTAAAGTGAAGGTACACCCATCGGTAAAACAAATTGATGAGAGGAAGCTGCGATCCCGATTAGCCCGTTCTTGCATTTCTTCACAGAAAGTTTGCCTTGATTCTTCGTCAAAAGGAAGTAACTCTTGGTGACATTGGAATTTAAAGGGAGGATATTTGTTTTTTTTAATATGTTACGGACAGTTTATCTTGAAACATTACATTCTAGGGCAATAGACCTTAAACTAGATGTTGGACTAGCAGTTATCAGGCCTATTACCATTTCCTCTACCTCAACATGTAGATTTCTTGGAAGGAATAGGACTGTTATTGAATTTTACAGAAAATAAGTCACGGACTACCCGCAGACTATTGCCGCCGTAAAATGTTTTCACAATGACAACCTTTTCTTCAACTGAATAAATATTTTTGTTCATTTTGAAACTCAAATTTTAAATTGTCGATAAATAATGTTGACAGTTCAGACGAATTAGAAATTAGAATCAAGGGAGTCATTGATTAGAATAAATTAAATTGTCATAGGTAATCTGATGAATATCCGTATTTTAATTTGAAAATTGCTACCTTTACCACCACTGTAACTACACATGGGGGAGCAGGAATCCCCAAAAATGTAATTGCCCATGTTATTTCCCCATGTACACATGGAAGTTTGTCACACGGTATAGTTTCTTTCTGTTTTATGTAATAAACTCATAAATATGCCAATGGAAGTGCAAACTTCAGAATACTTGCACGTCTTCAATAAAACTCCATTTTGGTTAGTAATTCAGCCATGCATTCCTCGAGAATACAAAAGAACTTCCAATTTTCTATTACCTTCCACGACAAAAGAGCTCTCTCATGCAGTTTGTTATTTAATAAAGTCTGGAGCTTCTGTATTTAGTAGGAAAATCGGCAGACATTATTACTTGATTTCCTATCGAAAATACATAATAAAGTTTGTTCGTTCGCGGTTGGTAGATTTTGTTGAGAAGTGCATTGATGTTACGTCAGTTTATGAGTGCATTGTTTGAGGAATATATGGATTTTTGTCTGATTAATTGACTAATTTTATAGAAACATTGTTTCAATGTTGAAGTTTCAACATGTTCTGTTGCGTGACCAATAAAAAACGAGGTAAATTCGAACTTGTCCAAGTTCCGCACTTTTCTGGGAACACAAAAACTTAGAAGTATAAATAAATTCTATTTAGTCAAGTTAAATTACTTCTTAATGAGAGTGAACATAGATGGGCGTGAGTGTAGCTTAACTAAAGTTTAGGAAACTGTGAAGTTACATTTCGGACGTGTTCTCTAAAAGTTATTTGTAGTAATACAGTAAATGGTTTGGAATTGTCGACAATTTTACGAGTGTCAATTTGATAGATAAAAGATCACCAGCGATTTACCTCGAGAGATTGAGGGCCTTTTAGATAGCGAAGACCATTTTTTAGTTGCAACTCAATTTAAATTAGAATTATAGGTCACTGTTGCTTTGAACGGTGAGAAAGTTGATATTTAGATAACAATTTCCAACAATGTGCTTTGGTTTAAAGCTGAGAAATGAAAGTGAGTAAATAAAATAGATACGCAAGTTCAAGAACTGCAAACATGCTTAAATTGGAGGTTAAATTTATGCATGTAGGTCGGTTTAGGATAGGTTTTATTTCAGGTACTACTTATTAGAACTATTAGAATATTAAATACCACAGGCAGATTTAAAAATTAATAATTATTATAATAAGAATGAGGAAACAAATTGTACGCTTTGAATCTTCTCACAAGTTATTTCTGCGTTTTCCACGCATAGTATTAACAGCTAAATTAAATAATCATCACTACCGGGCAGGCAGTCTCACACCCCGTTCTCTGAAGAAAAAGACTTGGCAATAGTAGTTTGAGTTGAATGACTGAATTGCTATGGCAACGTCTTTTATGACGTCCGGATCTACTTTTGTTGCACACCTGGTGTTTTGCACTCGATGAAGCGGCTCCGGCTGGGGAGTCATGTCCGCTTTCCATTCAATCGAAGAGGAAAGCGCCTACCGCGAACTAAAATAGTAAAATAAAAACTCTAACTTTTGATACCTGAATAACCAAAGAGCAAAATCCAATGCATTCTTTACGTGAATGTTGCATTGAACAAGTGCACTCTGCAGAGGGTTAAAACACTTTGTATGTATTCCTGAATACTTTATTTTTTCACTAGGTATGTCCGTTTCCAGTTATCCTAGAAATGCCACATTGGAAATTAAACTTTTATTAGGGAAAAGTGATGGAAAATGCATACTAGGTATAGTATCGAGAACAAAGCAGAGCAGTTCTATGTCACTTTTGTACAAAGTTAGAATTTTAAACAATATCTAATGAAGAATATTATACAGGATGAGTTTTTTTAAATTTTAACTACAGGATCTTGGAAACTGGCAGAAACAGGGTAAAGAAGCGTAGTTTTTAGAGCCGAACAACTAGGGAAGTTGATGATATCATTCAAGCAGCTTTCGAGAGATTCAATTTTGGTCGCATGTTTATTTTAAAGGTCATAAACTCACGCTAGAGTTACAAACGTCCTAGTTCGGAACACCATGTTATTAAGATTTGTTTTTTCCCTTAAATCGCAGCACATGCTCATCTTGATATGTAAAACTCCCAATTTACAATTTTAATCACTTCAAGTTTTTATAAGGGTTTTATTAATGTTGTGATTTTATATTTATATATATAAGGTTACTTCTTGGTTCCAAAGTTTTATAGTTGGTATGTAAAATTACTAAAAGGTTCAAAAACTGCAGGTTTTATAAAGATCTTTAAGGAGTGCAGTGGTAACAGAAAAGTTTACATCAACAATTAGTATTACTAAACTTCGACGAAAATATTTCGAGGACCTTTATAAAACAAAAATTGTCCATTGGCCTGCTAGAACACAGTATCATCGGCGGGACGTATTTTCGCGCTAAATTTGTCATTATCGGGTGGCATGTGGCCGCGGTGCGATTTCGAGCCCAGAGCAGACCCATAACCCATAAAATGTATCCCCCAGCGCCTCCGCCATTTTTATTGCCGCAGCTAGAACTTTTGTTATGCATGACGACATTAATATTTAACATTTTGGCTGGCTGGCAAAAGACGCAGTCTCTCAAACCTTATAAAAAGTTGCTGGCCTCTATTCCCCATCCAATCGTTACGCAAGGGCAGCTTGGTTTAAATATTAACGCGGGTGGAATTTTTTGGAACAAACTGCGAGTCTCGTAAGAGCTGTTACACTTTTTGCGATCTGAAAAAGTTTTGGGCTAATAAGCGCGGGAATTACGTACGCGGAAAGATAGCGTTTAAGTTATTTAGAGGAGTTTTTAGCCAAAGCTCTTGCAGGGAACATTGAAAACGAACCGGTTTTTGTTTGTTCATCCCTTAATTGGAACCCGCAACTAGATTTTGCAACTTTCGTGGCATAAATTTACAATTTTAAGGTTATATAAATTTGGTTTGTGTGCATACAGGAACAACTTGCAGTCTTTAATTACGTTTTACAGATTTAAATCCCTGATACAATTTTTTTTCTTTTCCAGTTTCGACAGGGAACAGCCTTTCACATTCCAACTAGGTGTAGGACAGGTTATCAGGGGGTGGGAGCAAGGTTTAGTCGGCATGTGTGTCGGTGAAAAAAGAAAATTAACCATCCCATCAAGCCTTGCTTATGGCGAGAAAGGAGCTGGTAACGTAATTCCGGGTGGAGCCACTCTACTCTTTGACGTAGAATTAATCAACATTGGTGATTCTCCTCCAACCACGAATGTGTTCAAGGAAATTGATGCCGATAAAGACAACATGCTCAGTAGAGAAGAGGTTAGTACAAAAAAATTTCTCATTTGAACGATTTACTCTCCAGAACATTTCAAATAGACAATTTCAATTATTACAATATTATTTACTGTCAACATTATTTACTGTCAATACAAATGTTGCTATCATGTTATTTTATTAACCAAAACTTCATAGAAATAGTTATTTACGATACAAGTATCGTAACAGTTCATATAATGATATAAGATGAGGACATTTTCAGAGGTCGAACGATAGGCTTGGTCACGCTGGTAGTAAATAAAATGTTGTGCAATACGTGCAACTTCATATTACGATACAAGATGGATTATCAAACTCTGAAAAATTTTCATGTCTTGTATCGTAATATGAACTGGTACGATTCTTGTATCGTAAATTACTGTTACAATAAATAAAACAATTAATCAAATTTTCTAGGTAAGTGATTACCTGAAGAAGCAAATGGTTGCACAAGATGGTGACACAATGTTATTTACTGTCAATACAAATGTTGCTAATATGTCGTTTTATTAATCAAACCTTGCAAAAATATTTACGATACAAGTATTGTAATAGTTCGTATAACGATATAAAATGGGAAAATTTTCAGAGGTCGAACTATAGGCTTGGTCAGGCTGGTAGTAATTTTCCCGTCTTGTATCGTAATATGAACGGTTACGATTCTTGTATCGTAAATTACTATTACAATAAATAAAACAATTAATCAAATTTTCCAGGTAAGTGATTACCTGAAGAAGCAGATGGTTGCACAGGAAGGTGATACTCAAAGCGAAGAAGTCAAAAGCATGTTAGCAGAGCATGATAAACTTGTAGAAGAAATCTTCCAGCACGAAGACAGAGACAAAAATGGATTCATCTCGCACGAAGAATTCTCTGGCCCCAAACATGACGAACTTTAATGATAAACAAAAAGAACTGAATCGAATGTAAAAAAAGATTTTTTTTCTTTATATTTGATACATGAAAATTTTAATCATCACGCCTATTATTTTAAATCCGTTAATTTTAGAAAAATTTATAGGTGTTTTTACTTTTCTATGTTATATTTATAAATGTTTTATTTTTATGTACTTTAAAATACCAGTCACACGTGCAATTAGTTCAAAATAATTGTTATTACTACAACGACGCATTTATAAATACATGTTTTTGTAAAATTTTGTCGCTGTTTTTTTTATTATTTTATAACTGAAGGTAGGTACAAAAAATAAGTAAAGGTATACGAAAAAACAATTCATTTATTCAATATACACGTTTTTAGGTACATTATCTTCTCAAATACTTAAAGTTAAAGAAATTAAATAAAAACAGCAATTAAATAAAAGTAAAACAAAAAAAGAATAGGAGTCCATCGCTACATACAAGTAGGTATATAAAAAAATCAGAATCTAAACATTAAAAAATTCTTTTCTCTCCAACCAACAAACACTTAAAAACAGAACAATGAGTAATAAAAAGACTAGTGACCGAAGGGCAATTATAAATAATCAGTGGCTGTTTCCTCATCCCTTATTTCGAAAAAAAATATACAATCAAAAAAAAATTAAATTAAATACGACAAAACACTGTAAGGTGCTATAAGATGAGATAGCAGCAAATACTCTTTTTATCTATCACATTAAATCAGTAGTTACATCGTGTAGATGCTTCCAAAAGTTTTCTTCTTCACTCTCTTTTTTAGTAACCCTTGATGTATGCCGATAAGTGCTTCTTTTCTTCTTCAGATAGGCCATTCTTCAAGGTCCTTCTCACTGCAAGTTTATCATATTCAAATTTCTTGTAAAGACCGTTCATTTGGCATTTCAGTCTGATTATTACTGCAGTACAGTTTAATAGTCGTAGCGAAAGACAAAGTTTTCCTTAGGTACATCATGCAAAATATCACACAAATCTAAGTTAAAAAATAAAAAATCAGCAACATAAAAAAAATAATCACAAAAATAATAGGTTATAAAGCAAATTGCCGAAACTTTGCCTACAAAAGGCTGATGATGTAAAGTTTGAAACATGCTAAGTACATCAAGTCGTGATCAAAGCTGCACTAACGTTACAGAAAAAAATATGGGGTTAATGGGGTCGTTACACTAAATAGAAAATCGATATAATTTTGATAGAAATACCTAAGTAACTAGGTGTTCATTGGCCCTCTGGCTCTGGGTTACATTTATTTACTCATCAATAGCCCAAAATTTAAACAATGGCAATTCCAATTTTAGCACGAAGCGCGTCTTCAGAGAATTAAACAGAAACAGGTGCTGCCCCGGTTACGTCATTGTGATTGGTTATCTGAATTGATGTTTTGATACCCAGAAAGCTAACGTTACGTGGAGTTTGTGCCGGTAAAGTAGGGATCAATAATGATTTGCCCTTGTTAGCAGGAAGTCATAATGGTCATATCTCTTTTGCAAAAAAATGCGTGTCTGGTGCGAGGACAGCTTAAGGGGTCTGTTTAAAATGCGCGTGTCAACTCTGGGGTCTGTTTTAAAAAAGTTACCGTCAGCAAAGTGGTCTGAACCTAAACGGAGAACGGCGCGCGCATCATGATCATTTATGACCTCCTGATACTAGGGTCAAGTGTTAGGAATAATCAGAATTTGACATTTGGAAATTTATTTCTATTTTTATTGGGTTTGGGTGTACAAATAGTTCTCTGCCGCTTATTTATGTGTTTTTCTTCCTATTTATTACGTCAATTGGTATATTTGTGTATGGAAAATAAAGCAAGATTTCGTTAAAGCTGATTCAGACAATTTACCGGTAGTTAGTAGTGTAATGATTGACAAATTATTATTTATCCATTTTGGACTATTTCAGTGTTGAAATGAAAAATATTAAAACGAAACTGTGAAAAACAATACTGGACACTATCTGTGTCAAATATTTTACAACAATCTTCGAGAAAATATGATTTTAAAAAAATGTGTAACGACCCCATTGCTGGTTCTTGGTGGTTTCTTTCTGGATGTTACCCTGAAGACATATATCTACCAAATGGATAACGAGTCAGTCTTTTGTTGCTGTTGCATATTCCCGAAAACATTCCACTAATATCCAGCTCATTGTTCTAGAAACTAAAATCAAATGTTGCTGCTTGTTACATGTTTCCCTGAAGCCGTTGAATGATTGACAACTTCTACACAGCTTTAGAAACTTCTCTGATATAATTCTAGAAATTGGTTGAGTCAACATTTTAAACAGATGTTGCAAGAAATGACAAGTCTTTCTTCACAGCTTCTGACCATTTTTTCTTTGGTCTGCCACTTCTCTTCTTACCTCCGCCAACTCCCATCAACACTTTTCTTGCATGTCTGTCCTCAGATACCCTGAGTATATGGTCCACCCACTCTCTGTGCTTTAACAACCTCATAAATACCTTCAACATTTACAGGAACATGCAATGGCAACAAGAAAGCTCCTTAAGGCGTGCTTATAAAATTTTTGTTCCTGTACCAGGTACCACGGTACCAGTCATCACACCACTCTCCTCATCAATCTAGAGCATTGATCAGACTAAAATAAAATCGTGGGGCGAGTCGAATTTCTATTATCTACAGTCAACCGTTCATATCATTATAGGTATGCTTTGGATGCATCTTCTCAATAGACAACATCGCAGAACGATCATTTACATATTTATTCAGGTTACGCTACGCCCCACGATTTTATTTTAGTCTGATCAATGCTCTAGATTGATGAGGAGAGTGGTGTGATGACTGGTACCTGGTACCTACCTAATAATTTTTTTAGTTTTTAGTACATTATCTGCATCATTATTATGTTTCTTTACAATAAAACCGTTTAATTTAATTTTTTTTACTTCTTTTATTTTCAAGTTTTGTTTAGTTTTTTTGTTTTGTTATTATTTTTCTAAAGTTTACTGTGTTCTACTTGTCAAGCCCTTTCATTTGATACCCATATTGAGGGGATTGAAAAAGAGTAATCCGTCATTTTGTGGTGGCGGCCATCTTGGATTTTGCATTTTTCATGGTGTACTGTATTGTAGTAGTTAAGCCCTTTCATTTGATACCCATATTGAGGGTGTTGAAAAAAATATCTAATCCGCCATTTTGTGGCGGCGGCCATCTTGGATATACAATGATACTGAATATACGTAATTGTATTGTCATCACAACTAAAGGTGTGTACCAAATTTCAGATCAATCGGTCAACAGGAAGGGGGTAAAATTTCAATTACTAGATTTGACCCACACAAACAAACAAACAAACAAGGCAAGCTAAATAAAACAGTTTAAAAAGCAAACAAACACAAACCTCTCGCAACAAAGTGTAAATTTCACACCCAAAAAACTTAAAACATACCAAAATTACTTCGAATTACGGAGAATCTCTGCTACCAAATGGATTATTCTCTCTTGTTCGAGAACGTTTTACTGACAAAAAGATTTTTAAAATTACCCACATGCACACCTCTAGTACCCTAGCATTATACAATTTGCCCCATTTCTTCAAAATACTTACATGATTTTCTATCGGCATGTCTAGTCCTCTTTCTCTCCCTCGGTGCAGTCCTCGAAGGACCCTTAGTAGCAGTCTTAACCAAACTCTCCAAAATCTCATCATCCCCGTCTGTCAAATTTCCGTTAGGCTGGCACAAGATTGATCGATTGGATTCCCTTCGAGTGCGCCTCCAAGGCAACGTTCCCTGCATGCTCTCTACATCGGATATGTCACTTCCAAGGAGCTGTCTCAGCTCAGCATCAGCACGGTCTTCCTTCGTCCGGAATTTACCAATCTGGAGCAAAGAAAACCAAGATTAGCACATTTTTCGCCCAAGCTCTTGAAAACATCTCCCGGATCCAATGACAAAACCTACCTCAGTTATCATCTTCCCTCTGGTCTTGTTCCTCTCCCTATGATTGGCCTTCTTCTCCAACTGCTGCAAGACCCTCTCCCTCGTGGTCCTGTACTCCAAGGCGAACTCAGAGACCACTCTGCAAAATTCGTTTGGCTTGGAGTCGCTGATCTGATGCATGGGTATTCCAAGCCACAATAGGAACTTGTGGTAGCGGTTCGTGACCCTTCTGTGGATGATGCCTAAAAGAATTATTCTTTCGGCGCAGTCGGCAAGGAAGTCGGACATTTTGACTTTCATCATGGTCGAACCGTCGTGTTTGGCGATGACCTTCAGGTGATCCCATGAAGCTTTGCAGTCGGATTCCAGATGGTGGACATTTTGGGCTAACTCATCGAAGTCGATTTTTGAGGCTCTTGTTATGGCTCCAATCTGAGAATTATACAAGAATAAGTAGTATATGACTATTTAACATATATCATACCTCTGAGTACAAATCTGAAGCATCTGGAAATTTCTCCATCACAATATGACACAAATGATGGAGTAAAGAGTGTTTGTGAACAGTATCTTTAACCTCAGGTACCTTAGCTAAGTATTCTATCTGGAACCCTTTAACTTCATTTCCATTCAAGAAATTTCCAATTGACAGCAGCGTACTCAGAATTCCTCTGAAAGTCTTATTAAGTCTCAACACTTCTATGCCTTGCTTCAAATCCATGAGAGGCTCAGCGATTTCCCTTTCCGAGTTCTCAAAATCCAGTTTAAATGCCCAAAGTTTCAAACGAGCAGGCAGCTCAGATATAGAGGCTAAAGTTAACAAAAATTGCTCGGCACTTCCTAATGGCAGATCAGGGTTAGCAGCTTGGGCATCTTGAATCTTCGTCCGTTCTTCTTCTGTGGGTAACATCGTGAGCAATTTCTCAATCCCTTCTCTATTCATTATGGTGGCATCCATTTTTAATATGGCAGTTTTTATTGACCGGGGAGGCGGTAGTTTAGTCATGCCTATGTTTATAGCATTGGAGCGTTTTGGATCCAGGACGATAATTTCCTTGTTTTTGTTCATCTCTTGTTGTTTCTATAGAAAACAAAATATATGGTGAATTTAGTTTTGGACGTTAGTTTGGATGGTAAACAGGAAGACCCAATTTAATATTGGAAAATTAGTAATCTTTTTCGGGATTACTAATTATTGTTTTTTGTAACCGAATTATCTTCTATACATGATGCTGTGGTTGAGAGAATATCACATGCAAAATACCATGCAAAAGTCTAACAGGTATCTTACAGTTGTCACATGCAGTGCCACTAAATTAGAATTCATATCTTTCTTCGCAGTGTCTCAATTTCGAGCCGCCAGTATGAGTAACTTGGTTAGTACTGAAGATACAAAGGGGGTTAAATGGGGAAAGTTTATCGCAATTTGATGGCCACCCAAAACTACATTAAAATTCGAAATATAGTGCGTTTTAGTTTTTATGGATAGGTATTCTTTTTATTATTTATTTTGGATTGTTTGGACTTGCTTACTGTAAAGGTACTTTTTGAAGATGCGTTTGGTGGTCTCATCAGTTTTTCCTATATCTTTTTATTTAGATGACATAATTAGAGAAAGTATTAGTAAAATCGTACATAAAAATACCTTACACAACGTAAGAAGTTAAATAATTTAAGTTATATTCAAAATTATAACAAAACTGACAACTATAACATCAATTCTAAGAAATCAATATTTAGTTCCAAATTTATCCATTACAGTAATACAATTTTTGACAAAAATGAAACAGAATCAAATCAAATCAAAAGGTCTAAAATTTATCCCCAACATCTATATAAATAAAAATGAATCGCTAAATGTGTTGCTAAGCGCAAAACTCGAGAACGGCTGGACCAATTTAGCTAATTTAGCGATTAATTTTTCGTTTTTCCGGGCAATTTTTCCCATTTTTCTCTTCATAAAAACCTTCCTCGAACTTCAAGGAATAATTCAAAAAGAATCAGCTAAATGTGTTGCTAAGCGCATAACTCGAGAACGGGTGGACCAATTTAGCTAATTTAGCAATTCATTTTTACGTTTTTCCGGGCAATTTTTCCAATTTTTCTCTTCATAAAAACCTTCCCCGAACTTCAAGGAATATTTCAAAAAAAAATAGCTAAATGTGTTGCTAAGTGCAAAACTCGAGAACGGCTGGACCAATTTAGCTATTTTTTAAAAATATTCATTGAAGTTCAAGGAAGGTTCTTATGAAGAGAAAAATTGGAAAAATTGCTCGGAAACACGTAAAAATGAATCGCTAAATGTGTTGCTAAGCGCAAAACTCGAGAACGGCTGGACAAATTTAGCTAATTTTTTTAAATATTTCTTGAAGTTCGAGGAAGGTTCTTAAGAAGAGAAAAATTGGAAAAATTGCCCGGAAAAACGTAAAAATGAATCGCTAAATGTGTTGCTAAGCGCAAAACTCGAGAACGGCTGGACCAATTTAGCTAATTCCTTGAAGTTCTAGGAAGGTTCTTATGAAGAGAAAAATTTGAAAAATTTCCCGGAAAAACGTAAAAATGAATCGCTAAATGTGTTGCTAAGCGCAAAACTCGAGAACGGCTGGACCAATTTAGCTAATTTCTTTTTGAAATATTCCTTGAAGTTCGAAGAAGGTTCTTTTGAAGAGAAAAATTGGAAAAATTGCCCGGAAAAACGTAAAAATGAATCGCTAAATGTGTTGCTAAGCGCAAAACTCGAGAACGGCTGGATCAATTTAGCTAAATGTGTTGCTAAGCGTAAAACTCGAGAACGGCTGGACCAATTTAGCTATTTTTTTTGAAATATATCTATAAATAAAAATGAATCGCTAAATGTGTTGCTAAGCGCAAAACTCGAGAACGGCTGGACCAATTTAGCAATTTTTTTGTAATATTCCTTGAAGTTCGAGGAAGGTTCTTATGAAGAGAAAAATTGGAAAAATTGCCCGGAAAAACGTAAAAATGAATCGCTAAATTGTGTTGCTAAGCGCAAAACTCGAGAACGGCTGGACCAATTTAGCTAATTCCTTGAAGTTCGAGGAAGGTTCTTATGAAGAGAAAAATTGGAAAAATTGCCTGGAAAAACGTGAAACCCCACTTTTCTCATATTTCATTTAACAGTAAAGACAGAACACATAAACTTCACCATTTAAGATCTTTTCAAGTTTTGCTAATCATTTCTTTGAAAACAATCATCAGTTCCCTCCTAGAAAATACTAAATTATTGTTTATTTTTGAAAAGAGTTGCCAATTAGATATATTAAGAGTATAGAGTCAATAGCAATTTCTACTACCTTTTCAACGGTGTAAAAATTTTTCAAAATTTTTCATTTTTCAAAAGAGAAGAAAACAAAAGAACGGAGAAGAACGGGACAATGTTCTTTAATTAATTTTTGAAAAATTGAGAATTTTGGCAGGTTGTAATACATCGTTGAAAGGGTAATAAAAGCGCTATTCAAAAATGCAACCAAAACAATTGTTGTTAATAAGTACAACAAAAGTTAGTAGTCGAATCTTCGAAATTAAAAGATAGAAAAGAACTGACAAGACCACCAAACGTGTCTTCAAAAAGAAATATCGCTAAAAAAGATAACTGCCATTTTTGGTTTTCCTTTAGATATCTCAAAAACCAAGATTCTTAAAATTTGCTTGTAGGTTTCGAGTGGCCATAAGATTCTGATAAACTTTCCCCATTTAACCACCTTTGTATCTTCAATAATAACCAAGTTGCCCATGCTGACGCCTCTAAATTCAAGGGTATATTCACGACTATACAAGTGGAAAGAATAGTATATAGGTACAAAATACAAATACCAAGCTAAATATAACAGTCTACATCAAAAAGATACAATAAAAATAGAAGAGGTAGTGGGGAAAAAAGCAAAACACAGTGGCCACCACCGAAAAAATTAATGACTCACCTCCTGAGGCCGTCACATGCCACGTGCGGATCACCAAAGAAAAAGATAAAAAATTATTTTGACATTATAGAAAAAGAAATTGCAGAAACGCATAATCCGTCACCTTCGTAAGATTACTTCCGACAATTTTGATATCTAATAATTTAAAAAGTAATTACATAAACAAAAATGTACCATCGAGCTGACGTGTAAGAATTAAAAAGCAACTCCCAAAAAAATTCTAATATAACCACAAAATTTTCTAATTAAAAAATAAAACTGCAGTATTAGCAGTATTATCAGAATTTGGTACCAAGCTTATAAAGAGAAACAATAAGATATATGGAGCAGAATCCCAGCTACTCAACTTCTAAATTTTCGAATAAAAAACGCCATGAAAGATAAAATTTCTAAAACTGACCTTAGTAATCAAATCTTTGGCCCTCGATTCAAACAAATGTTCCAGCTTCTGGGTATCAACAGTCACAGGGTTCAGTTCATCCCAAATCAGCCCCGATTTCAACTTCATCGAACTTATTGGATCATCCCTAACTTCTTTCCAAAACAACTTGACAGTCTTCTTGTTCTTCTTTATAGGAATCTTTGTTTCCATCTGTTTGGGCTTCTGGTAACCAAATAAAGGCGGGTTAGGAACAGGAGGAGGGATAATCCTGTTCGATAAGGGTGGTGGTGGAGGGGCAACACCATTTTCTTTGAACATAGGTGGCGGAGGAGGTGGTATTCCGTTGGTAACTGCCACTGGAGCTAACACGTCAGTTTCATCATCAGTTGCTAGATCGGTGAAATCCATGTCGCATAAGTTCAACGGTCGGTCCAAATTCGACATAAGTTCTTCCCAGCGCAGCTCATTTTCCGATTTCTTAATTTCGAGGGTTTTAGGAACGTTTTCCGTTGTAGGGCTCTTGAGGACATCCGCTTTCGACTTCGATTTCGCCAGCCCTTCCATAGCTTTCGATATGAGGCCGCTCATGTCTCCTATCCTATTAACTTTATTCTCGTCGGGACTATGAAGGATGTTTTGATTCGCCAATTTTTGAGTCAAATCCTTGACTGTGTTTTCTCGCTTCAATTGCAGCAACAAATTTCGGTCGTTTTCGTTTTCGAACTCTTGGATATTCTCGGAGGTCTGTTCGTCCGCCGGTTTTCCGTACATCATCGAAAGGATCCAAGGTTGCTTAGTGAGGTTCTCTTCGGTGTCCAGCTTGTTCACGGCGTTCATTATTGGCGTTAGATCTTTGTGGTTGAGGTTGCCATTTGCTATCCTTTGTTGTAGGGCGCTTGTGTAGTTGCCTAAGGAAAATAAACAATATTATTGAAATATAAACGTCAAATCTGCTCATCAAAATTAGGAAGAAAAGTGTTTCTTCTGCACATGGAGGTCATGAGACGAGATTATTAGTTTCACACAATATCAAAAACAAAGCCATGGTGTTATACCTACCATTGACGTTAGGTTCTTCATTATTTTGGCTATTTTTCCTCAAAAGCGCGACAGATTCCTGCTGCTCCTTCATAAAACTTCTTTGTCTTTCAGCCCGTTCTCTTCGTCTTTTCAAAGCAGGAGTGACGCCAGCGTCATTCGCTAAGCAAAGCAGCTGAGTTAGCACAAGCAAAAAAAATCAGCACACTCTACACACAAACCTTTGTTACTATCCTTATAACTCCCGTTGAGATTGTTAAGTTCAGAAGAATGGGAACTGGATGATTCGTAATCGTCTTCAACGTTCGCTTGAAGAATCGAATTATTTTTGTTGACCGAGGAATTCCCGGTGGAGTGTCTTCTGCTTTTTCTTCTTTCAGCGGAATTCACGACTGATTTGCGCGTCCTCAACGTTTTTCTTATGGATTCGTCTAAATGGCGGATGGGTGTGATGCACTTTTCTTCGTTATCTTCGTACTGAAGAACGGCCTCGTATATTTGGAATTGTTGCAAGAGATCTAAATCAGTTCCAGGTTTAGCCATGTATCTTTGGATGATTGCTTCTATTCCTTGTTCTTCCAACGCGTCTGTTTGGTCGTAATAGGTGTCTTGATCGGGTATGCCATTTAAGACTTTGTTTATAAGAGTAGTGGCATAAATAAGCAGTTCTGTGTCGGCAGAATCAAAGTCTTTTAACAATTTCATGATGTTATGCCAGGGGAGCAATCCTTGGGAGCAATCCACTGAATTTATAGCTTTTATCAGCAGCATACAATTGGAGTCAGTGTATTCAGCGAAAACTAACAAGAGCTTTAATGCCGTCTTGACCACCAACCTAAATTTACTTGAGATCAGAGTGTACAGCCATTGAACTGTTTGGTTGTGTTCCATCACACCGTTCATGCCATCTACGTAGAGCATGACCTGGCCCAAAGCTCTTAAAATGTAATTTTGGTAGTTTTGGTCGGCTTCTGAGCCCACTTTGATGAGACATGTTAGGCCGTCGTTTTGGACGAATTCGTGCACCAAATCTTTGTCTTCCTGGAAGATTTGTTTTAAAGAGAAGAGGGCGCGGCGCAGTTCTCTACCTTCGGATGTCAGTAGTTTTTCTGCAAAAAAGAACTGTTTAATAACAAATACCCACATAGGAGAAAGTTTGTGTCGAAGTTATCCCATTTTGACATATTACACAAAAATATAGTTATGTCAAAATTACCTAAACTGCATGGGGTAACTCTTTCAAAAAGAAATGTGGGGGGGTTAGAAAGTTGAAGTTTGAAGGTTTTCACTCTCAAGAGATGCCAGTAGAACTGCTTTTGTGAGAAAAAAATAATTTTTATGTTTTCAATAGCCAGAGTAATGGTGAGATGCATTCTCACTATCAACCAGGATAATAAAATTTGACGCCCGTCTTGCCGGTTAGAAAGTTTTGATGGGTCGAGACGATGAATGACGATGAACTCGTTTTTTGTTTAAATAATCTTAGGTTAATTAGTATATTATTTATGGGGA
Source organism: Xestobium rufovillosum (assembly GCA_963966045.1). Lineage (NCBI taxonomy): Eukaryota > Metazoa > Arthropoda > Insecta > Coleoptera > Ptinidae > Xestobium > Xestobium rufovillosum. The sequence continues at coordinate 30,739,045 of OZ014498.1, read as the reverse complement.
ATTTCTGACAGATAATGACGCTTAAATTGGTATGGTACTACTGATTTCTAATTTCACCGTCGTTCAATATACGCGATTATCGCGTAGTTAAGTATAGAAATATGAACAGAAAACGTTTCGATAAGTGGATTCCAATTGGTCATTTTATTTTTTTCGAGAATAATTTTAACAGATGTTAAAGTCATTGCCATGTACGGTGATTGAACTACACGCAGTATTTTAATTTGGATTCTAAAATCTTCATCAATTCCAGTAAAATTTGGTACTTTTACGTAATTTTCTTAAACCTTCGTTTAATAGATTGACTATTTCACAATATTTTAAAAGACAGATGCGTTATTTGTTCGGACAACAGAGTTAAATTTTGGAATAGATGTAATAATTTGTTTGTTTTCATTTTAATATATTTATGAACTCAGCAAATATCAAACGAATTTTTAATGTTACCATGCACTTGAGACACTGAATGTTGCAAGACTCCTCTACCTAGTAACAAAAATCTAAGTACTTCTGCAGAAAAATGCGGATTTACTGGCAAAGTAATAGCTAATATTAGCATAATGGGCGCCATACGGCGAACGTTTAAGAAGAAATCGTTGACGTTTTTTATGCTAATAGATGGCATCATTGCATACCCACTTGACTGGCTGTTGTTTATTGCAGGCTAGCTTCATAAAAGCTAATTATTGGTAATTTCATTGATCATTTTACTATGAAATTAAATTTTTATTTTAGATTTTGCAAGGATAAAATCAACACAACCAAATCAATCGAGTTCTTCTGTTCTTCTGCTTCTTGGTCTTAGGGATTATTATGCACAGATAATTTAAAATTGAATAGATTGTTCTTGGCTTACATAAGTTTTTTATCTTTTTTACATTACAGATGAATACAATTTGATTATCTCTACTTTCAGTTACAACAAAACGACCAATAAATCTTTTGCAGCAACACAATCGATAAAAAAATCAACAAACAAACAAAAAATAAACACAAAACAAAACAAAACTCACCTATTATTGTGTGGACTCGAACTGAAAGTTGGGTTCGCAGGACAATCGAGTTCTTTTTGCTGAAAAGAAAAGCAAAAGTTATTTTAGAACGCCAATTTTACTCGGCCTCTTAACGCTGAAGAAATTTGCCTTTCAGTGCAGCAAGTCGCGAGTATTGTAGTAATTAAAATGTCATAATTGCGTCATGTATTAAACCTTGCAATATACAATTTCTATATTTTTAAAAATGAAACAAAAGCCTTTATATTCTTGGGTTCTATGGGTTCTTCATCCTCCTGGTATTTTCTTTTTGGTCTTGTTTGTCAAATACTTTTCTTTGGTCTCTTTCCCTCCAAAGATGAGGTTTAATACTTTCTCCCTTTAAAAACTGATTCAATTTCTAACCCTCTCTTACTAGCATTTTTGCTATTATAACTTCTCATGGCCCCTTGAACATGAGAATAATTCTGTTAATTACAACAAGAGACAGCATGCATCTCTACTGTTTTTGTGATGATACCGTCCCGAGATATGTTCCAGCAAACTGAAAAAAGGCTAAATGGGGTGTGGGAGTAGCCCATTGTATTTCCCATATGCTAAATCAACACCCACATCATGTACCCATAAGTAAACAGAGAATAAACAACAATGGTTTTCTAAATTCAACCTGTCAATGTAATAAACTTCCTGCTTCCCAAAATGAGTGAAACTATCTTGCAACAATTCACAATTAAATATTCTTAGCTGGTAGCTGTGTACAAACAACAGAATACAATCCAGTTTACAGTGTTATTGCGAATGCAAATCATGAATCAAGGGAAAGTTTAACGATAAATTACAATATTTATAGTTCTATATATCTACATATTTAGAATGTAGAGATGGTTAGCGTAATGCTGCAATACAAATGTCGACAATGTAGATCAAGCAAGAGATAAGATGTTTTCTTGTATAGGCTACTCTGACAGGTAAAAGGTGCATTCTCCACAAATTTTAATTTCAAAAGATTACCTGCAAAAATAGCACACGGGTCTTATGGAGCAATTTTCAGTCAAAGCCAGCATCAGCTCCGAATCCCTATGTGCTATGGATTTACAGGGGGCGAAATCCACTTCAGATTTGCACCCCCCACTTTCTTCATCGACGCACACGTCAAACACATAGTTTTCATTATCGTCGTAATCTTCGCATATCTTCAAGAGTTCCAATTCTTCAGAGTACTCAGAAAAGTCTTCGTCGTTCTTAAAATCGCAGTCTACACAGTGGAGCCAGAACAAAGAAGATTGTGTTTCTAGAGAGTTCAACCAATTGGAGAGAAGCTGGCTGGAGCAAAAGTCACCGTAATCCAAATCGGTTTTAATCACGCTGTCTATTATCAAGGCATCAGTAGCCATTTTATCTCGCTTGCTCCTGATTTAGTGCATCGAATTCGCCGTGTTTTTATCAGGTATGCACTTTAATTTATTTAATTTTTCACGTTCTTGATACAAATACGTTTTTGCTTGTTGGGTTATTGAAATTTTCACGGTCAATATTTTGGCCATTCATTAAAATAACTCTCCCATAACGGACAGATTTCTAAATTCTATGGCAAGAAAGTAAGAGTCAGAACTGCATAGAAGGGTACTTGACACAAGTTATACAGGGTGCGTTATATATAGTATGTACCTTGTTAGAATAATCGTTCAACTCCTATACTTCTCTACTGTCTCAAAAATCCTATAACAGTTGGATAAAAAATTGTATGTGCTATGGGGGTTTGGGAAAAGGCAGGGTCTTTTATAACGGGTTATTTTTTTAGTAATTAAAAATAATTATTTTTGAAAATGTAAACTCAATTGCAAAACACACGGATATTGAAAAAGCCCATTCTGTATACCAAAAGCAAAGATGACAACTCTCGCAATTTGTCATCGCATTAAGAATTACCTAGGGCCTTTTCACAAGCCTCTCCTTCGCATAATTGCATAAATAAAATAATGTAAATCGTATCCACCGGCTACGGTCATGACAACACACCAGCAAGAGTAAAAGAAGAATACGCAAAGAGCAAGTGTATCGAGCTCTACGTTCGCCGGTCGGTCAGTGGGTTACCTATGCCTCGTGGGGATGGGTCCTCGACTACCGGCAGACTTGACTGCTCATCCAACGTCTTCACCTCTCTTTCTTCCAGCACTTCAACCAGCAACGGCACCGAACAGGTGTTATGTCTTATGTTAATTTGCGGTTACCGTTTAGTTGCACTTCCTAGAATAAATTTGACGCTTCAGTTTTTGGAGGAAATTGGCAGATTGACGTTGACTGATGTGCCTGAACCCACCAACCTTACAACGGGATAAGTAACACTGAAAATAATATGAGCGTACACTAACTACGTACGTGTACACTCTGGGAGGAAACTAGTAAACGATTTATAAAATCTGCAGCCGCAATAATGCTTTATAGGTGCGTAGGTCAGAGCATATAAAATAATTAGGAGAAATTTTAGAGAAATTGGATCTAGTACCAAAAACATTAGAAATGAGGCAGGAGATATCCTAATCGGAAGTGGGGAGAAGGCAGATAGGTGGAAAGAATATTTAGGAAACTTATATGCGGGACAGGAAGTGCAAGATATATTAGAAAGCGAAAGCAGTGTAGAGGGGGATAACCTAGGGAGTCCTATAATGAGAGAAGAGTTTGAGATAGCACTAAAAAGTTTAAGGAATAATAAAGCACCAGGTATAGATGGCTTGCAGGCAGAAATCTTAAAGTGCGCAGGTCAAGAGGTAATAGATCGTTTATTTAAACTAGTTAGTCACATATACCTGACAGGCGAGATTCCAGAAGATTACAAACGGAACATCATAGTAGCTTTGCCAAAAAGAAAAGGCGCGGATAGATGCGAAAATTTTAGAACTATCAGTTTAACTTCCCATGCGTCAAAAATTTTAACTAGAATTGTGCAAAGAAGGATGGAGAAAAAGGCGGAAGAAATATTAGGAGAAGATCAGTTCGGATTTAGACGAAATAGAGGAACGCGCGAGGCCATTCTAGCTTTACGAGTAATTATAGAAAAAACGATAGAAAAGAGAAAGAGCGTCTATATAGGATTTGTAGATTTAGAAAAAGCCTTCGACAACGTAAAATGGGGGAAGATGTTCGAAGTGCTGAGAAAGGTAGGGATGAAATACAGGGACAGAAGAATAATACATAATCTCTACAAAGAGCAAAAGGCAGTTATAGAATGTGAGCAGGAACAAAGGGAAGTAGATATCCGGAAGGGAGTGAGACAGGGATGTGCATTGTCACCTCTAGTTTTCAACTTATATATCGAAGATGCGATTAATATTGTTAAGGAAAGAACAGCCTCAGGGATCAATGTACAGGGCCAAACTATTAACATGCTCAGATTTGCGGATGATATAGCAGTGTTAGCATCTAGCAAAGAAGAATTAGGAGCGGCTCTGAATGAAATGGAAGCAGTTTTGACACAGGGCTTCGGCATGAAAATCAATAAAAAGAAAACTAAAATTTTGGTATGTAGGGGATGTGAAAATAGAACTAAAATGGAAATACAAATTGGAAATGAGAAGATAGAGGAGGTCGCGGATTTCTGCTACTTAGGAAGTAAAATAACTCAAGATGGTAGGAGCACTAAAGATATAAAACAAAGAATGGCGCAGGGCCGAGTTGCGTTTAACAAAAAGAAACAACTGTTATGCTCGAGAACGGTTAATATAGAGACTAGGAAGAGACTCTTAACGTCGTATGTATGGAGTACGGCATTATACGGGTGCGAAACTTGGACAATAGGAGAAGCGGATAGAAAAAGGGTAGAAGCGTTTGAAATGTGGTGCTACAGACGCATGATGAAGATACCGTGGATAGATAAGGTTAGCAATAGGGAAGTATTAGAAAGAGTTGGGGAAAAGCGAAAGGTATGGAAAACAATAAAGAGTAGTAGAGATAGGATGGTAGGACACCTTCTAAGACACGAAGGAATAGTTCGTGACATACTAGAGTCAGAGATAGGAATAAAAAGAGGTAGGGGTAGGCCTAGATTAGACTACTGCTCTCAAATAGTTAGGGATGTAGGATGTTCTACTTTTAGGGAAATGCGTAGGTTAGCTCAGGATAGAAAAGAATGGAGGTACGCGTCCAACCAGTCTTCGGACTGAGAACCTTATGATGAGGTCAGACTGAAAATGGGTAGTATTTTGTCAATACTCTGACTAACTGGGAAAAATCGAAGTTCATAACTGTGTCGGTGACCATGTGAGGACTTGTTCCATCTATATAAATTGTGTTGCGTGAATGAAAATGCATAAGAGGTAAGATTCGAAATGGAAAAGTGTATTCAACGTTTTCTAGGTTTCGTCATTATTAGAAGTATTATTTGTAGTTTCGGTACTTATACATTGCAGAAAAATACGCACCAGTCTATTAGATCATTTGTCTTTTAAAAATTTGATTGATTTTCACCCCTATCTGCTTGATAGAACATTAACAGGGGTCCGTGAAGTTAGCCGCGTTATTTTCGATTTTCTAATAGATTTTGGTCTGAATAATTAGTAACTAATTTGTAATAATTTGTAACCCAGAAACTACAATTTGTAACTCTCCCGTTAAGGAGTTATTTAAAAAACTACTTTTAGGGGCCAACTTCTTGGGGGCCCCGCAAGTTTGGAGTTTCCGATTTTTTTCATTGCCAAAATTTAGTAACTAATTTGTAATAATTTGTAACCCATAAACTAGAATTTGTAACTCTATCGTTGAAGAATTATTTAAAAAACTACTTTTAGGGGCCAACTTCTCGGGAGGCCCCGCAAGTTTGGAGTTCCCGATATATTTCTTTGCCAATATTTAGTAACTAATTTGTAATAATTTGTAACCCATAAACTAGAATTTGTAACTCTATCGTTGAAGAGTTATTTAAAAAAATATTTTTGGCGGCCAACTTCTCGGGAGCCCCGCAAGTTTGGAGTTCCCGATTTGTTTCTTTGCCAATATTTAGTAATTAATTTGTAATAATTTGTAACCCATAAACTAGAATTTGTAACTCTATCGTTGAAGAGTTATTAAAAAAAATATTTTTGGCGGCCAACTTCTCGGGAGCCCCGCAAGTTTGGAGTTTCCGATTTGTTTCTTTGCCAATATTTAGTCACTAACTTGTAATAATTTGTAACCCATAAACTAGAATTTGTTTGTTGAAGATTTATTTCAGAAATGAACTTGATGAACTTGCTTCTGGAGAGCCTCGAAATTTTCGAGCATTTTCTCTACCAATATTTAGTTACCATTTCGTAACAATTTTTAACTCACAAATTAGAATGTATAGAATGTATAATATAATGATATTATAATTAAAATAATTAATTTTTCTCTTGATTTTCCCTATTACTCAATTTTTCTTGATTTTAGTAAGTAATTAGTACCTAAATTTAAATTATTCATCACTTTAGGGTGTAATTTTAAACTTCTAACATTTTGCTGATATTTACGTTTCTGACGTTTGTTTGACAAGTATTTGCGTCGACGGTTCCGTCTCAGAATGCCGTCATTGAGAGAAGAAACAACTACGACATACGCCTCGATCTTAATTCATACGAATATAGTCGATGACGAAAGATGCTTATTTTAAAAATTGAACTGTACATGCAATTATATTTATAACGTTTAAGGGGGAATTGGACCTTTGGGAGTATTATAAAGAAAACTCTTTTTTCAAATATCCCAAAGGTCTAATTCCCCCTTAAACGTTATAAATATAAACAGCAAGACCGTTACCCACATACATGCAATTATATATACAGTTTAATATATTTTTCCTTTCATTTTATGTTTTGTTGCTTTCGTTTCCTGGATTACTTGAGGTTTTATCACTTTGGAAAATCGTTACATTAGTGAATGACGAAAAATGTAAAGACAAGAAGCAATTTAAGTTTGATATTGCAAGTTTTCTGAATGTAATACATACCTGGTTCTTTTTTCTATGGTTTACACACTTATGTACATTTTTGTGATTGTATCTGCAGTGCATTTAAATACGTTAAGATATAATAAAGTTCTATGTACTTCCTATCTTACTTGTCCGCCAGCTAATGATTTACAAATAGATAGTTACATCAACGCATCTTTGCGTGTGCATTACTATTTGATAGCGACATAAAAAGACATTTTATACCTAATTGTTCAGTTAAATCCATCGATGATATATGGGAGGAAAATTCCGTTTATTGAGGGTCCCCCAGAAAATGGCCCCTAAAAGTAGTTTTTTAAATAACTCTTCAACGGTATAGTTACAAATTCTAGTTTATGGGTTACAAATTATTACAAATTAGTTACTAAATATTGGCAAAGAAACAAATCGGAAACTCCAAACTTGCGGGGCTCCCGAGAAGTTGGCCGCCAAAAATATTTTTTTTTAATAACTCTTCAACGATAGAGTTACAAATTCTAGTTTATGGGTTACAAATTATTACAAATTAGTTACTAAATATTGGCAAAGAAAGAAATCGGGAACTCCAAACTTGCGGGGCTCCCGAGAAGTTGGCCCCTAAAAGTAGTTTTTTAAATGACTCTTCAACGAAAGAGTTACAAATTCTAGTTTATGGGTTACAAATTATTACAAATTAGTTACTAAATTTTGGCAAAGAAAAAAATCGGAAACTCCAAACTTGCGGGGCTCCCGAGAAGTTGGCCCCTAAAAGTAGTTTTTTAAATAACTCCTTAACGGGAGAGTTACAAATTGTAGTTTGTGGGTTACAAATTATTACAAATTAGTTACTAATTATTCAGACCAAAATCTATTAGAAAATCGAAAATAACGAGGCTAACTTCACGGACCTCATTAACAGGTTACCTACATTTTCTACAAAATGTATATGGAGAACTTTTGGACAATTTAGAACCACAAACTCCAGTACTGGCACAGTGGTATCAACACGACGGTGCTCCGCCATGCTATAAATGCTTCCTCAGTAGAGATTAGTCTGAAAAAATATCCTGTGTGCGTCCATCCCATAGTAATATGTACATATTTGGCAGCTGTGAAGCATGAAATTCTTCCACCTAATACACGTTTTGTTAATTATGTAGTTATTTAACTAATGCATAGCTTCCACTGTAATTATCTTAGCCGTCATGAAAATCTCGAAGATAATTTAGAAAATCCAATCATCAATCATTGAGTCTAATTGTTGGCCTTTTTGCTGAGGCTCTAAAGTAATGTAATTTGAATCTTAATAACAGTATTCGTGTGTTGGTATTTCTCACCTATTATGCGCTTTTTTGATATTAAATCCAATGTTCTTCGTATTATTTTGCATAACATGTCATAACATGTTAATCGATTTTAGAGACCGGGCTAGGGCTTCATTTATGGCTTCTCAACACCGTTAGTTCATCATGGCCATGATAGAAAAAATACGACTTATTTCTTATTTGAACTTGAACTTGAAAAATTTTTCATCCCCTCTTTATGGTGGCTTTTTGCATTAGATATTTCGAAATCTACAAGTGAAATTTTCACTTCCTCGATTCCTTATTTGTTTAAGCTTTGGCGACCTAAGGAGGTCATTATTGCGAAATTTTATGTTTACTCAGTATGCAAATTTATCATATCAAGAATTTGTTTGAAGGAAGCCTCTCTTTCGACCATCACCAAATATTGACAGGATGTTTATAACAGTAAACATTTACCCAAATCATCAAGTCGACCACAGACAGGCAGACAGACGTACGGACGGACGGACGGACAGACGGACGGACCGACCTATAGACAGACATACAGACAGACAGACAGATATACAAACAGACAGATATACAGACAGACAACCAGACAGACAGACAGACATAAAGCGTAAAGGACTGAACATACAAGATAATTCACTGAATTGAAGCGAGAAAGTTGTCAATAAATTTTTGTATTAGGTATGTCAAATGAAGTTTTTGAAATTTCCTGCAAATGAGTGGTTTTTTCATTATTTCTCGAAAAGGAAGCGTCGTACTAAAAAAATACAGGGCACAATTATTGTGTAGTTTCAATGGCTGAATTATAAAACGGTGCCTAATTTTCAAAAAAAGCAATGGCGTGCCATATTTTTTTCTAGAAATTTCAGCAGGGTTATTTCCAGGGACGTCACTGGCGAAAATAAACAAAGTCGAGGTACTTATGCCTAAAAATTGCCTATTGCCTATTTCCCAACTCTCAAAAGTACTACTGAAAACGATTGTCCATTAGGAAATTTTATTTTAGACCCAATTTTTAGTTTAGTCAACAAGCCTTTCGTATACTAAATTCTCTAATACGTCAAGTACATTTCTAGCTGAATTCTGAAGATTTTAAGAACATTTTGTATACAAACTTGAAAATACACATAAAATTTCAAAACCCAACAAACCACCGAACCAAAAAAAGATCACTTAGCACCAACATAAAATATGAAATACGAAACCGGTAAAACCTGGGCAACTCCACGCACAACGGCACTAAACAGTTTGATTCACTATTAACTCAAGATAACCACACACATAACAGTACCTATCCGCGTATTACTCTGGCAGCCTCAATCACTTGTTCAAGCGTAGTGGTATTCTTCTTCTTGCATCGGCGGATGTTTAATTCACCGGCTGCAATGCAATTTGACCGAGAAGCTGAGAAGCATTGGTGGCCGCCAGCGGGTGACACAATTCGAGGACCCACATTTTCCTACCATCTACAGATGTATACAGAGAGATGGAGAGGCGAAAAAATCGATCGTTCACACCGAAATTAAATACACGCGGAAATAATTGGTGCAATTAGCAAATGTTGCGGCGCGAACGGAAGTTAAAACATGCCAGCTATTTCTGCATTCTGATTCCAAAGACCTTCCCAAAGGACTTGTACCTTGACGCAGTTCTAGTAATACTGGGACGGGTGGGATGGCTTGCGCGCTTCAATGATATAAAGAGCCGAACCATAGGTTTAACCATATTGGAGGGGTTTTTATTTGAGAAGCCAGACTAAATCAAGTCCCTGGAAGGGGGCAGCAGCTCTTTCAGTAATCATAGTGGCAGAGATCGTGAGGGTCGGTATGGCACTGTGATACACACTACTGCGATGTGGAAGGCAACGGGAAACCACCACATTATTTTATCCCTACTCCCTAGTACAGCGTACTTTAATTTATGATGATGGCACCTTCTGGAGTAAAATATTCCGGAGGTAAAATAGTCCCACATTCGGATCTCCGGGCGGGGACTGCTTCGGGGGGAGTCATCAGAAATGATAAGTGTAACATCTCACGAGTCGGAGCGTGGAATGTTAGAAGCATGAAACAAGTAGGGAAGTTAGAGAATTTGAAAATTGAGATGGATAGGTTAGCATTAGACGTAGTAGGTATCAGTGAAGTGCGATGGCCAGAAGCTGGAGACTTCTGGAGCGGAGATTTTAGAGTAATACACACAGGATCTGTAGGAGGAAATTCGGGAGTAGGAATTGTTATGCGGAAAAAAGTAGGACAGAGTGTAGAAAATTTCTTACAGCAAAGTGACACGGTAGTTATGGTAAGGTTAGATTCGAAACCTGTAAAAACAGTAATAATACAGGTATATATGCCCACTTCTAACTACAGTGATGAGGCCGTAGAGGCAGTTTATAGTGATATTGAATATGTGCCAGATTTTGTGAGAGGGCACGAAAATTTAATAATTACAGGAGATTTCAATGCAGTCGTAGGCACAGGGCGAGAGGGCGGAATAGTTGGCCCCTTTGGATTAGGCAATAGGAACGATAGGGGAGTTAGACTGATAGAGTTCTGCGATAAACATAACTTAACGGTCGCGAACACTCTATTTCACCATCATGTTAGGAGATGCTATACGTGGAAGATGCCAGGAGACTTAGGGAGATATCAAATAGATTACATTCTCGTTAGGCAAAGATTTAGAAATCAAGTTAGGGATTGTAGAAGTTATCCAGGAGCAGATATAGATAGTGATCACAACATAGTCGTTATGAAAGCCAATCTTAAATTTAAGATTTTGAAAAAAAGAAGCGGAAGAAGGTATCTTGACCCAGAGAAACTAAAAGATGATGATATGCGCAATAAGTTCGAGAAAAAGACAAACGAAGCACTAAAGGGCACGGGTGGAAATATTGTTAGGGACATAGAGGCAGAATGGAATTGCATTAAAAATAGTTTAGTTTCCTCAGCTAGGGATATTTTGGGTCATAAACAGAATGAAAGTAGGAAACCCTGGATAACAAAACATATTGTGAGTCTAATAGAGGAAAGGCGAAAATATAAAAATAGGTTAGAAATAGGGAAACAAAGATATAAGGCGATCAAGTGGGAAATTATTCGGAAATGTAGGAAAGCGAAAGAGCAATGGATCGATAATAAATGCAAAGAAGTGGAAGATAAGTTCGAAGTAGGGAAGACTGATGAAGCATATAAAATAATCAGGAGAAATTTTAGAGAAATTGGATCTAGTACCAAAAACATTAGAAATGAGGCAGGAGATATCCTAATCGGAAGTGGGGAGAAGGCAGATAGGTGGAAAGAATATTTAGGAAACTTATATGGGGGACAGGAAGTGCAAGATATATTAGAAAGCGAAAGCAGTGTAGAGGGGGATAACCTAGGGAGTCCTATAATGAGAGAAGAGTTTGAGATAGCACTAAAAAGTTTAAGGAATAATAAAGCACCAGGTATAGATGGCTTGCAGGCAGAAATCTTAAAGTGCGCAGGTCAAGAGGTAATAGATCGTTTATTTAAATTAGTTAGTCGCATATACCTGACAGGCGAGATTCCAGAAGATTACAAACGGAACATCATAGTAGCTTTGCCAAAAGGAAAAGGCGCGGATAGATGCGAAAATTTTAGAACTATCAGTTTAACTTCCCATGCGTCAAAAATTTTAACTAGAATTGTGCAAAGAAGGATGGAGAAAAAGGCGGAAGAAATATTAGGAGAAGATCAGTTCGGATTTAGACGAAATAGAGGAACGCGCGAGGCCATTCTAGCTTTACGAGTAATTATAGAAAAAACGATAGAAAAGAGAAAGAGCGTCTATATAGGATTTGTAGATTTAGAAAAAGCCTTCGACAACGTAAAATGGGGGAAGATGTTCGAAGTGCTGAGAAAGGTAGGGATGAAATACAGGGACAGAAGAATAATACATAATCTCTACAAAGAGCAAAAGGCAGTTATAGAATGTGAGCAGGAACAAAGGGAAGTAGATATCCGGAAGGGAGTGAGACAGGGATGTGCATTGTCACCTCTAGTTTTCAACTTATATATCGAAGATGCGATTAATATTGTTAAGGAAAGAACAGCCTCAGGGATCAATGTACAGGGCCAAACTATTAACATGCTCAGATTTGCGGATGATATAGCAGTGTTAGCATCTAGCAAAGAAGAATTAGGAGCGGCTTTGAATGAAATGGAAGCAGTTTTGACACAGGGCTTCGGCATGAAAATCAATAAAAAGAAAACTAAAATTTTGGTATGTAGGGGATGTGAAAATAGAACTAAAATGGAAATACAAATTGGAAATGAGAAGATAGAGGAGGTCGCGGATTTCTGCTACTTAGGAAGTAAAATAACTCAAGACTGTAGGAGCACTAAAGATATAAAACAAAGAATGGCGCAGGGCCGAGTTGCGTTTAACAAAAAGAAACAACTGTTATGCTCGAGAACGGTTAATATAGAGACTAGGAAGAGACTCTTAACGTCGTATGTATGGAGTACGGCATTATACGGGTGCGAAACTTGGACAATAGGAGAAGCGGATAGAAAAAGAGTAGAAGCGTTTGAAATGTGGTGCTACAGACGCATGATGAAGATACCGTGGATAGATAAGGTTAGCAATAGGGAAGTATTAGAAAGAGTTGGGGAAAAGCGAAAGGTATGGAAAACAATAAAGAGTAGGAGAGATAGGATGGTAGGACACCTTCTAAGACACGAAGGAATAGTTCGTGACATACTAGAGTCAGAGATAGGAATAAAAAGAGGTAGGGGTAGGCCTAGATTAGACTACTGCTCTCAAATAGTTAGGGATGTAGGATGTTCTACTTTTAGGGAAATGCGTAGGTTAGCTCAGGATAGAAAAGAATGGAGGTACGCGTCCAACCAGTCTTCGGACTGAGAACCTTATGATGAATGATTCCAAAGAAATACATTTGCTTTTGTTACTAAAACCACACGAAAGTGACGGGCGCTTCAGAGTTTTGAAGTATTGGGGGCCAATTAATAGTTTGGGGATGATTATAGGGATTAAGTTTTTTGGAGTTTACTTTTTAAGAATCGATTTTCAGTTATAGCCCGCGGTACGGAAAATCAAGCGTTACATTTCGTGTTAACTAAAAGTAAGGCGTTACGTTACCTGTAACATTGAAATTATGCACGAATCTATGGATACGGCTGTTTATGTCTGACTGCATAGAGCATGGAAATAGTGAAAATAGAGTGGCATATAATAGATATGACAGTTGGCGTTGTAAAGTCAGCATTTGCACAGTTTGTTCGTTCCTAAATTTGTTGAATCTTTTGATTGAATATGGAATAACCTAATATTAAATACTCCAAATACTGCTTAGTGCCGAAATGTGAATCAACGCCTATTCGAACACCAGGAAAAGTATTTATTTCATTGCCAGTGGGATCGACGTTTAGCAGATTGTCACTTAATTACTGAATTTATAAACAATTTATATTTTGATGTAGCTGGACATTTTCGAACATAAACCACCTGATAAATACACATTTGGGCATAAAACTGACATTCGTGTGTACCCTATTATCAAGTGATTGAAGTTAATATAATCGTTCGTAAGGAGTAAACTCCGTCGTGCTGACACACACAAGTTTTTTTTGGATCGAACTTCCTTACCGGTAAGTCGTTCAATCTATTAATTATTAAGTAATATTAATAATATATTACAACAAATTACAAATTTACAAAATTTGGCCTGTATTGAAGTTTTGAAACTCAGACAACCCAGCGGGTGTCGTCGCCAACTCAGACGACAGATAAATCGTAAATTTGGAAGATACGGTCTGCGTCATAGTCTGTCACACTTTATTAATGTCTTAAAAGTAGCAAATTAAGTTTTATTTCATAGAAATTCGGTATAAAATTTTCATAAAGTACCGTAACCTGAAGAAAGTAAAAATACCAGAAATTCTTTAAAACTATATGAGAAATTCAGACCCATAATCTTGATATTTTATTGAAAGGATAACATTTGCGAAATTAGTATTTAACATAGAAATGGCCACGTGGCCATAATTTCCTTAACACGTATCGAAAAAGGGAAACAGGTGTTAGTTATCATTTAATAGAATCTTAAAAATGAATTAACTTGTGTAGAAGGTACGGCCTACGCAAAACACAACTTGGGTACGTAAAAGTCCTATTTTTGTTAACAAGATTGTTCTGATGGTTATTTATTACTTGTAGACGAATGATTCTACGTTCGCTGATAAATCAGAACATCATTCTGGATCCCGAAATACGGTGCCGCGGTACCGTTAGAACCACCTTCACACGAGCGCCCATCAAACAGCTTCTTCATCGAAATTTCATGTATACCCACTTGCAAGAACAAATACGGGGTGTATGTATATAAAATGGCGAAAGAACTGAAGAATGTTGTACTAGGCTGCAAAGTTTGATAATGAAGTCTTTTAATAAGTTTTTGATTCACTAAAATGTTGACAGAAAGATCTGCAAATAATTGTTCAAATTTTCAGGAGTGCGACCACCATCATATCATTTCATTCAGCTTTCACTAATTCGCCCTTGGACATACGTCTCTCTAAAGATTTTCCAATAATTTCTGATTGGTTCTTTGCCCATTCATTGTATTCCTGCTATCCTTTACTTACTTCTTTATACCATCTGCAAAATCAGCTTGTACCGATCAATTTTCGATGCATACCCTTCTCTTCTTGGCCCTTGTCCTCCTACAACAGCCTTACTAATGCTGCTTCAGTCGTTTCAGTTTTCTTCGGTATGACCTCGATGCAATGCATAAAATTAAGGGGTTTAAGGAATACAATTTACAATAGTTCACCTAATGAGTGGGGAACTTTACCGCCTGGCAAGCGCTCTTGTAACAAAGCGCCGTAACCGACCCAGCCTCCTTAATTATTCACTGAATTGGATATTTTAATCAATGCATTTTATAATAAAATCACAGTTACCAAACGTGAACGGGCGGAGTACACTCCCAAAACACCTTCCGGTCGGGAGATGCACCTGGAGAAGAGGTCGTTGACCTCTTAAAATTTTGTGACAAAAACAGAACGTGTTCTCCAACTGTCACGTCTTAATCCATTGGACATTCAAGTTATAATAAATTAAGTCGATTTTGTCGAGAACAAATTAGGATGGATGGAAGAACTAGTTTTTAATTTTTTAATTCGATGGTTGACAGTCGAACAGTGCTGCTTGATGGTATCTAGAGACTACTGCCCTGAATTGTTTAGAACAATTGAATTTGACGTTTATGTAGGTATTAATTATCGTGGCCAACTTTGATTAGGCATGTTAATGATTTGGTGTTGGCACAGCTGCTCAAACAAGGAAGATTATTTTGAATTTTCGGAAACACGTACGCACTGGCCCATCCCAGCTTTTCACACTAGTAAAAATTTTTTATGGCTCCTATGAATTAAATACCGTGATTTGGAATATTTTATTGCTTGATTAGCATAAAATTAAATTCTTGTTCCGATTCATGAAGTCAAAGTCAAATATTGTTTTTACTCTTCGCTTCATTTGTAAAAGAAGTTAATATTGTCTAATTAGAATTTATTAATTGTAAAACTCAAATTTCTCTGGAATGGCCATTTTCGTTGATAGTTGATGGTTGTTAAGTGCACATTTTTTATTCAAAAATTGAATACGTTTATTAGTTCTTAAGTGCAATTATTTTATTCAAAAATCTGCCAGGCTAAGGTCAAGCGGAGCGAAGCGAAGCGAGCGGAGCGTAAGTCTCAGTCGCATCTGCCCGGCAGGAGATCTGACCGTTTCAGGTAAAAAATGACCGCGAGGGGAACGATACCGAGACCCTTTTACGGATTACTTAATAAAAAGATTAACAACTTAGTAGAAAATAGCCGTTTCAAAAATCGCTGGGTGAGGCCTTGTTGGCAAATTATCACTTTTCCTTTTACCTGACAAGTGGGATACTCGATCTCACCACACACATTGCACTGTGTCAATAGTATGCGTAATTAGAATTGGTAAACGATACTTCGTCTGGTTCTTGCTGGCAGTGTCTTTAACATAAAAATTGCACTTTCTCGAGTTGCATACATGCACAGACGTATTGCATATAATTATTACTCTAGTGCACTTGCTATGTCGTAAAATGGTGCAGCGATCCGATGTGGGTGCGGACATTTTTGTTGTGTAGGTTACAAATCGTAAATCTTGTCGGACTTTAAGTAGTCGAAACGGGCATTAACAGCAAATTAGACGGTGCCGTTATGGCAGTAGTCACTGTTGTAAAAAAGCAATCCTTTGGAGAGGCTACAGATTGGATCGGTCTGGAGATACAGTGTGCCTTGACTATTCGTCAGTTTCTGACATCTGTCAAATTAATATTTGACTATTTCTTGATAAGTAAATACAAATTCGATGTTTCTCTCATCATGGACATTATCAAGCGATTGGCTTACTATGTACAAAATTTCTTAAAAATTTACTTTCTCTATCATTCTACTGCCAAAATGTGCAAACTCATACGTGATATTAATAAAAATCGCT
Source organism: Xestobium rufovillosum (assembly GCA_963966045.1). NCBI lineage: Eukaryota > Metazoa > Arthropoda > Insecta > Coleoptera > Ptinidae > Xestobium > Xestobium rufovillosum. The sequence goes on along the minus strand of OZ014498.1, from coordinate 30,722,306 downwards.
TAAAAGAGAAATGTTCCCACATGCGTGAGCGGTTTGCTTTGATTACGCTGTCGCATTTTTACTGGCGTTTCCTGGAAACTAAAATAAACAAATTTATTCTCTGCAGAATGACCTGACACACTTTTGCATATACTTTGCGTTCGATCGAGCGTAAACATCGATTAATCGAGATTTGTCCCAGGGTTTGCATTGCAGATTTATGAATAAATACCTAGTTACCGTAGTCCCCTGTCTATAATAGTTAGGGACATAGAGGCAGAATGGAATTGCATTAAAAATAGTTTGGATTCAGCAGCTAGAGGTATTTTGGGTCATAAACATAATTCCATTCCATAATTCTATTCCAAAGGACTTGTACCTTGACGCAGTTCTAGTAATACTGGGACGGGTGGGATGGCTTGCGCGCTTCAATGATATAAAGAGCCGAACCATAGGTTTAACCATATTGGAGGGGTTTTTATTTGAGAAGCCAGACTAAATCAAGTCCCTGGAAGGGGGCAGCAGCTCTTTCAGTAATCATAGTGGCAGAGATCGTGAGGGTTGGTATGGCACTGTGATACACACTACTGCGATGTGGAAGGCAACGGGAAACCACCACATTATTTTATCCCTAGTACAGCGTACTTTAATTTATGATGATGGCACCTTTTGGAGTAAAATATTCCGGAGGTAAAATAGTCCCACATTCGGATCTCCGGGCGGGGACTGCTTCGGGGGGAGTCATCAGAAATGATAAGTGTAACATCTCACGAGTCGGAGCGTGGAATGTTAGAAGCATGAAACAAGTAGGGAAGTTAGAGAATTTGAAAATTGAGATGGATAGGTTAGCATTAGACGTAGTAGGTATCAGTGAAGTGCGATGGCCAGAAGCTGGAGACTTCTGGAGCGGAGATTTTAGAGTAATACACACAGGATCTGTAGGAGGAAATTCGGGAGTAGGAATTGTTATGCGGAAAAAAGTAGGACAGAGTGTAGAAAATTTCTTACAGCAAAGTGACAGGGTAGTTATGGTTAGGTTAGATTCGAAACCTGTAAAAACAGTAATAATACAGGTATATATGCCCACTTCTAACTACAGTGATGAGGCCGTAGAGGCAGTTTATAGTGATATTGAATATGTGCTAGATTTTGTGAGAGGGCACGAAAATTTAATAATTACAGGAGATTTCAATGCAGTCGTAGGCACCGGGCGAGAGGGCGGAATAGTTGGCCCCTTTGGATTAGGCAATAGGAACGATAGGGGAGTTAGACTGATAGAGTTCTGCGATAAACATAACTTAACGGTCGCGAACACTCTATTTCACCATCATGTTAGGAGATGCTATACGTGGAAGATGCCAGGAGAGTTAGGGAGATATCAAATAGATTACATTCTCGTTAGGCAAAGATTTAGAAATCAAGTTAGGGATTGTAGAAGTTATCCAGGAGCAGATATAGATAGTGATCACAACATAGTCGTTATGAAAGTCAATCTTAAATTTAAGATTTTGAAAAAAAGAAGCGGAAGAAGGTATCTTGACCCAGAGAAACTAAAAGATGATGATATGCGCAATAAGTTCGAGAAAAAGACAAACGAAGCACTAAAGGGCACGGGTGGAAATATTGTTAGGGACATAGAGGCAGAATGGAATTGCATTAAAAATAGTTTAGTTTCCTCAGCTAGGGATATTTTGGGTCATAAACAGAATGAAAGTAGGAAACCCTGGATAACAAAACATATTGTGAGTCTAATAGAGGAAAGGCGAAAATATAAAAATAGGTTAGATGAAACAGGGAAACAAAGATATAAGGCGATCAAGTGGGAAATTATTCGGGAATGTAGGAAAGCGAAAGAGCAATGGATCGATAATAAATGCAAAGAAGTGGAAGATAAATTCGAAGTAGGAAAGACTGATGAAGCATATAAAATAATTAGGAGAAATTTTAGAGAAATTGGATCTAGTACCAAAAACATTAGAAATGAGGCAGGAGATATCCTAATCGGAAGTGGGGAGAAGCAGATAGGTGGAAAGAATATTTAGGAAACTTATATGCGGGACAGGAAGTGCAAGATATATTAGAAAGCGAAAGCAGTGTAGAGGGGGATAACCTAGGGAGTCCTATAATGAGAGAAGAGTTTGAGATAGCACTAAAAAGTTTAAGGAATAATAAAGCACCAGGTATAGATGGCTTGCAGGCAGAAATCTTAAAGTGCGCAGGTCAAGAGGTAATAGATCGTTTATTTAAACTAGTTAGTCGCATATACCTGACAGGCGAGATTCCAGAAGATTACAAACGGAACATCATAGTAGCTTTGCCAAAAATAAAAGGCGCGGATAGATGCGAAAATTTTAGAACTATCAGTTTAACTTCCCATGCGTCAAAAATTTTAACTAGAATTGTGCAAAGAAGGATGGAGAAAAAGGCGGAAGAAATATTAGGAGAAGATCAGTTCGGATTTAGACGAAATAAAGGAACGCGCGAGGCCATTCTAGCTTTACGAGTAATTATAGAAAAAACGATAGAAAAGAGAAAGAGCGTCTATATAGGATTTGTAGATTTAGAAAAAGCCTTCGACAACGTAAAATGGGGGAAGATGTTCGAAGTGCTGAGAAAGGTAGGGATGAAATACAGAGACAGAAGAATAATACATAATCTCTACAAAGAGCAAAAGGCAGTTATAGAATGTGAGCAGGAACAAAGGGAAGTAGATATCCGGAAGGGAGTGAGACAGGGATGTGCATTGTCACCTCTAGTTTTCAACTTATATATCGAAGATGCGATTAATATTGTTAAGGAAAGAACAGCCTCAGGGATCAATGTACAGGGCCAAACTATTAACATGCTCAGATTTGCGGATGATATAGCAGTGTTAGCATCTAGCAAAGAAGAATTAGGAGCGGCTTTGAATGAAATGGAAGCAGTTTTGACACAGGGCTTCGGCATGAAAATCAATAAAAAGAAAACTAAAATTTTGGTATGTAGGGGATGTGAAAATAGAACTAAAATGGAAATACAAATTGGAAATGAGAAGATAGAGGAGGTCGCGGATTTCTGCTACTTAGGAAGTAAAATAACTCAAGACGGTAGGAGCACTAAAGATATAAAACAAAGAATGGCGCAGGGCCGAGTTGCGTTTAACAAAAAGAAACAACTGTTATGCTCGAGAACGGTTAATATAGAGACTAGGAAGAGACTCTTAACGTCGTATGTATGGAGTACGGCATTATACGGGTGCGAAACTTGGACAATAGGAGAAGCGGATAGAAAAAGAGTAGAAGCGTTTGAAATGTGGTGCTACAGACGCATGATGAAGATACCGTGGATAGATAAGGTTAGCAATAGGGAAGTATTAGAAAGAGTTGGGGAAAAGCGAAAGGTATGGAAAACAATAAAGAGTAGGAGAGATAGGATGGTAGGACACCTTCTAAGACACGAAGGAATAGTTCGTGACATACTAGAGTCAGAGATAGGAATAAAAAGAGGTAGGGGTAGGCCTAGATTAGACTACTGCTCTCAAATAGTTAGGGATGTAGGATGTTCTACTTTTAGGGAAATGCGTAGGTTAGCTCAGGATAGAAAAGAATGGAGGTACGCGTCCAACCAGTCTTCGGACTGAGAACCTTATGATGATGAAACATAATGAAAGTAGGAAACCCTGGATAATAAAACATATTGTGAGTCTAATAGAGGAAAGGCGAAAATATAAAAATCGGTTAGATGAAAGAGGGAAATAAAGATATAAGGTGATCAAGGGGGAAATTATTCGGAAACGTAGGCAAGTGAAAGAGCAATGGATTGATATTAAAACAAAGAATTGGAAGATAAGTTCGAAGTAGGAAAGACTGATGAAGCATATAAAATAATTAGGAGAAATTTTAGAGAAATTGGATCTAGTATCAAAAACATTAGAAATGAGGCAGATGATATCCTAATCGGAAGCGGGGAGAAGGCAGATAGGTGGAAAGAATATTTGGAAAATTTATATGCGGGACAAGCAGTAGGAGATATACTAGAAAGGGAAAGCAGTGTAGAGGGGGACAATCTAAGGTGTCATATAATGAGAGAAGAGTTTGAGCTAGCACTAAAAAGTTTAAAAATCAGTAAAGCACCAGGTATAGATGGCTTGCAGGCAGAAATCTTAAAGTGCGCAGGTCAGGAGGTAATATCGTTCTCGTAATCGCATCTTTGATATATGTATAAGCTGAAAACTAGAGGTGACAACTATAAACGTTTTTTAATCCGGACCTGGCAATTTTTTACAATGAAATGTTATCTTTATACCTGCTACTAATTCGATAATTTTATAACAATCTAGGCTTGTTTCGGTACTTATAACCAAGTCGGTCCAACCCTGGACATTGCGAATTTCTCGTGCGGATACCATTAGCGTTACCCCGCACTTCTGAATCTTTCAACTGGTTTTGAAATGAGCATACCGTGTTTTGTGGCGTTCATACTAATGATAATAATAGTGATGGCCCTAATGGCTTTTCTAAGCTTTATGTCCACATCGTTTGTGGAGAAAACGCAGTGCCATTAGATTTCGGCAGACAAAAAATGTACAACGATTGTTATGTATACAAGAGTATTATTATTAATTTTTCGACATTGCGCCTAATTTACTTTCACCGAAAAGTAGGCTTGTCACTTCAGGAAAAAAATATAACGGGACAAAGTGGATTTGATGAGAGGCATGATGCTGTGGCTTTGTTTTATTGTTATGCGGATATGATGTCTTCTCTTCGACGTTCAAAATTGATTAAACGTAAATGACGACGTCAGAAATAATATTCTATTTTTTTAAGTTTATTTCGTATAGGTATTTTTAAACGTTACTGAATTTTTTAGTATTAGGCAAATATTTTATTTATTTAAAATCAACAAGTAGTATAAAAGATAAGGTATGCATGATATAATTAAAAATATAAAATTAAAAATTCATTAGACTGTCGCCTTCGATCGAATATTATTTACGTCATACAAAAATGAAGATGACCTAGGCTTTCTTATTTCAATATTCCAAATACCTAGAGGTTTAAATGTCCTGAATTTTGGCAAATCTTTGAAAACAAATCTCTGTAAATTGTATAAAATCAAACCAAAAAACACTCACCTCCAAAAATAATCAAAAATCGTCCTTCTCCGAACTTAATAATATCCCAAAACTAGCCTTAAAATGAGGTCATCAGTATTGAATAAATGAATTGCAAACGGTGGGACTCTGGGCGCCACTTTGTATAAAATAATGAACTTTCAATTTTCGCAATTACGCGAGAATTTTTAATTTAATTTAAATTTAAACTGCATTTGTACACCTATCAACCTCAAAACTCTTCATAATGCAAACACAGACAACCTTGTACTAAAAAACGAAAAAAAAAAGCACAAACCCACCTAGCAAAACAATAGCCGGTGGAACTTGTATAGATCGAGTGACCCATATATAGAACGTTCTAGTTTCGCTGTTCAATAACTCACTACCTTTATTGCCAAACCGACTTACATGACCTATCACTTACTCTGCCACACATACTACTGATATTTCAGTCCAGTCTCTCGAATATCTCGATTATTTATTGGCAAATAATATTCCCATAAAATTTACATGTCTTAAGGTTCGATAAGATTCATTAATAGTCAACCAACAGTTCCTGAACTGAAGTATTTGAATACGTGAAATGTTACATCACTGGGATCATAATAAACATTTAAATGGCGCTATTATTCTGTTAATTGTTTCTATTATTCAAGATTAATCCATGTTTTTGATATCGCAATCACTAATGGTACATGGCTGACCATGAAGGCGAGAAACCAGACTAGACTCTTGACATAGTTGTAATACATAATTGAGTACCATATGAAAAAGAAGATGATGACGAAGAGGGAGAAGAGCAGAAAATAGAAGGAAGTGGTATTAAAAAAACAACTCAACAACGTACCGGGTATATGCAAAAGTATCTTCAAAAAGCAAACCCATTTCGTCACACCAAACACAAAGAAAACTATAAAAACTGTGACTCACTAAGCAGACTCGGATACTGCTTCAAAATCAAGTACGATACTAATAACGTTATTATAACTCGCATAGCAGGTGGGCTAATAAAAGATTCAATGTATTTGGGGACAATTTTTTTGGCAACAAATTGGGTGCAACAACAACCAAGTTCCTTAATTCAAAATCCTTGAAATGTGTAAATCTGACAGATGATGTCTCGGATTACATCTGGGCAGAGTTTTCTGGCAACTACCAACTAGGCAGGGCGGTATTTAAGTAAGAATTAGAGCCAAAATTGTGAAGCGAAATGTGCAAAAGTCTAAAGAACCATTTTTATACCAATGGGTCCCAGCTCTTCTTGCACATCATCATTTCTTATTTTTTACAATTTAGTAGTTTTTGGAACTTCTCATTTTTGATGACTTGGTTGTCAATTTTCAACTATTCATTTAGAAATAGTTCAGTACGACTCTGTCAGTATCCAAAATCCACAAATAACTCGAAGCGGTTAACTGGACCTAATCCAAAATATAAACAAGCGTTTCGTATAAAAGGAACACGTTTTCACAATAACATATTTGCATTTTATTACTGTAGTTTATTTTAAGTATTAAAAAGCAAAAGTACTGTTTCGCTTGTGAAAATAGGAAGACGCTCGTTCCGAAATATGCAATTATGTAAATTATGCGGGTTATTTAAATAGTTTTGCACAAACAGATATGATGAATGCGGAATATTAAACGGAAATAGAGTTGGCACTAGTATATTTGTAGGTAGAATACGTTCAGGTGTTTCAGGGAATAGTTGGCACGGCGTTTAGCTTGAGGAAGGTCGTAAAATTCTTAGGAATAGCAAAATCATAGCAAAATTTAGAAAATGACTATAGGTAACGCAATTGACAAAAACTCAGAAGTTGAAGATTTATCTAAACTTACACTACATTGCTATAAATGCCAAACCTCCTACTACTGAAGTAAAATGAATCGATAAACATATAGGGTTTCTTAGAACTTTTGGAATGTAAGACCAATAAAATTGATTTCTATATTTCTTAGAAATATCTAAGAAAATTAAAATTCATGCAGAGTGCGTAGGCGACTACATAAAACTTTTAGGTTTAGAACTCGATACACGACACCAAATTGAGATTTTGCTCTCAAAAATTAACATTCTTACCTTAATTTATTCCACAGCTGTCCAGATAATTTCAATTTTAGAACCCGGCGCTAAAAAAATTCGTAACAAATGGGAGGACCTGCCGAAATAAAATTACTAACATCCTAGAATTAGCTTTTAATATTCCTACCGAGAAGCACTACATTTTTTTCCCCAACTTCAATTTTAAAAACAGGTTTCGTTAAATCCTATATTTTGAGATATTAAATCAAAGTCGTTTTCGTGGAGGAACCCATACTAGGTTTCATTTTTTATTTAAAATTAATGACCTAGCCGTTGGCGAAATATTATTCTTCTGCATAGTGATGATAAAGTGTTCCAGTAGGTCTTCCGCAATAAACAATTAGCGAGTCAATATTCGCAAATGAAAAATAAATAATTTCGTGTTTGAGCATTAGAAAGGCAGCATCCTTTAGCGTATTTATCTACGGCATTGCGCCTGCAAGTTATGCAACTCATGTTGCACAAGCAGCCTGTACGTAGATACTTACTTGGATTGGAAACCTTCGAATTCTTCTTGCTGTTCGCTGATGGAGGCTTCCAGGTCTAAGTATGAACCATAGTCGCCGTCTTTGTACAGCTGCAATGCTGCATCGTCCAACTAGAAACAAAGAAAATAATACAATAAGATAAAATTGAAGTAAAAATAATATACAAAATTTTACTCTATAAAAATTAACTTAAAGCGAAAGAAGAAAGAAAATATTGGGAAAGAAATGGGCATGCCGAGGAATTTAAGAGAAAAAGGAGACAAAGTGGCCCCAAGGAAGTGGAATTGCAGGAGTAGAGAGGAAAGATGGCAAATCAAGGTGTAATCCTAAGTAAATGGAGAGATTGACAGACAGAAGATGATAGCGAGGTTTTGAAGCAGAAGCGAGGAAAATTCAAGAAGATATTAAATGAGGAAGGACTATCAATTAAGGAATCAAAGAAAGCACTCATATATTACAAATTGTAATTTTTAATTCTAATGAATACGTCCTGTCTGCTTTACTTTTCTATTCCTCTCGAACTATCCATATTCAGAATGTAAGAAAAAGAAATGAACTCATTCTACTTTTAGTTCCAGACCAATTGACAGCATTTTAAGGATCGTGAACAATGGATTTTTCTGGTCATGACACGAAGGTCAAAAAATAATATTCAGAGCAGCCGTGCGTTATTCTTTAATCGCTATTTTTCGGTCAATCAATTGTTGCAATGCCTACCTACGCTCAATGTCACAGTTGAATGAAAATTATAAAGTGTCATTTACATCAGCAAAAAAGTACTGTTGGACTTGCCCGCTCACTCGTTTTGTCCAGACGCAGACGAACAAAAAGCTTCGTTATCAATATTTTAATTTGTCTCTTCTGGCTTCTTGCAAAATGCGTTTGCGTTTACTGTACAAATGTGCTCTTCCATACCCAAAATTCACGGTTCGAGAAAAAATAAAGTCTGAAGAAGAGTACATGTGTGTGAAAAACTTCCTGGCGATGAACGGCCTCTTCTTGGAATTAGAACAGAGAGGACACGACCAGGAATTTGCGAATGTCACAACTATTCTAATTACAGGGTAGTTTGGAAAGGTCCTCTCAAATCTCATGCAAAGGGTCGCGTCCAATCAGTCTTCTGACTGAAATCTTATAATGATGCATCTCACTCTTCGTTTCTTTCGCATATTTTATTATTTTCTTCCAGAACCGAGTCACAACCTGTATGATCTTCGAAGTAATTAACAAATAAAAAATGCAGAAACTACCGTCCTTGTCCTGTCATTTTCATGTAGTTTCTGCTTTGTACACGCTCAATATATACTTATAAATTATACGGTAGCAATTAATGCAAGTTGTTTCTGTTATACACGCGACTGGTGCTGTAGTATATATTCCATTCAATGAATATAACACATGCAGAAATATGTTATTACCATTCGCCCAAGAAAACAAAAGCAAAGTGACAGTTCTTTAACTTACAGACGGATGATCCATTTTTGCACTTATTCATAAGCAAATACGAGATACGGGTTTCTTAGGAAATATTGGGTGGCCAGTTTAATGAGTTTTTTCTACTCTGGTGTCTCCTTAATGTACTCAAAGTTCATTGATAACAATCGAAAAGCAATTTCGCCTATAAAAGCCATTTGACAAATCGATTATTGCCTACAGCAAAACTGATATTATGTTGAAATTAGGGTGAGTCATTAAGGCGAAATCGGCCGATAACAAGAGTACAGTTCAAAATGGAAGAAACTTTTTCAAATAAAAGTTTTTCAAAAATAAGTGCTTAATGAGATAAAAATATTTTCAAATATGGCGGACTTCCGGTTATACCGGAAATGGATACTAACTATGTTATTTTAAATGGAACACCCTGTATTCGTTTGCATTTTTAGATTTAGCATGAAAAATAAATGTCAGTTTGTTAATCAAACATTGGGTCTCAGTCGAACCGCTATGGAGTTTTTTAATTTTTTTTGAAAATTTTGACGTTTGCAGTAGTTGGCGCCATTTTGAATATCTTCGAAACGAAAGCACTTAGAGGAATGCGTTTTCGACAGTTCGTCTCTGGAAGTAACAGCCTATTAGACACAAGTATAACATGGAATCATAACTTTTTAATTAAATGAAATTTATCCATGCCAATATTTACTAATTCAAACAGGAATAACTCTTTTTTTAAATGGAATGCTACATTGGTTCTCACCTCATAAGACGCAAAATTAAATTTCCTTTCTGACAATGTATGGTTGTTGGCATGTCACCAGCAGTTTTTAAGAAATTTGCGTTTTTCTGGAAATTTTAAATAATATCGTGTTATTGCGTTAACAATAGTTGGCGTTCAGCGATTTTGTTTTGTTTTGCCAACGAAATGTCATTTATATTAAATTATTGTTAAGTAAGAGTGCAATTTGAGTTCAATTAGTGAGAGTATTGATTTCAATTTTAATAAATATCACAATTAAGAAAACTGAAAATGTACACTCAAGAAGAATTAATTGCTATGGTGTATTCCTTGGGTGAAGCAGAAGGGAATTCGTTACTTGCCTCAAGAATGTATGCGCAACGTTTTCCCGAGCATAGACATCCGAATGTAACGGCATTCGCAAAATTAAAAGAGAGGTTTGAACGAACTGGTTGTGTGGGATACGAGAAGAAAGAACGTGTAAAATCAGTGACACATGAGGAAAATCAAGTTTTAGTAGCTGCTACTGTTGTCCGAGATCCTCATTTAAGTACCAGAGAAATTAGTCGCCAGTTAGAAATAAGCCAAACTTCTGCATCTCGAATACTGCGCAAAAATAAATTTCACCCGTACCACGTTCAGTTGGTTCAGGAACTAGATCAAAATGACTTCAACAATCGGTTGCAGTTTTGTGAGTGGGCTTTACGTAAACTTCAGGAGCGAAATGACTTTTTTGATCATGTTCTCTTTACAGACGAAGCTTCGTTTCATAAGAACGGTTTTGTTTCAAGATACAACTGCCATTATTACAGTACTGACAATCCCCATTGGATAAGGCCATTGGATCATCAACATAGGTGGTCTTTGAATGTATGGGGTGGCATAATTGGACGACACGTAATTGGACCACATTTTTTCGATGGAAATTTGAACGGTAATAGCTATCTACAATTTTTACAAAACGATTTGCCAGAAATGTTAGACAATTTACCACTTGCTGCAATACAACAGATGTGGTATCAACAAGATGGAGCGCTTGCACATTACGGGAGGGATGTAAGGGAGCACTTGACTGCAGCATTTCCAAACACATGGATAGGAAGAGGAGGTCCGACACCTTGGCCAGCGCGATCTCCAGACCTAACAAAACTTGACTTTTTCTTGTGGGGGTACGTAAAGCAGTTAGTTTACAGGGAACCTCCAACTACTCGAGAAAATATGATGGAACGAGTTCGCGATGCATTTCAAAGTATCAATGAAGATATGTTGATAAATGTGAACAATTCTTTGTTGAAACGATTGCGTGTTTGTTATCGTGAGGATGGCGGTTATGTCGAACATTTAATCTAATTACATTAATTTATTTTTGTTGCTGTTATTATCTAATGATCTTTGAAGTTTTGGAAATAGTATAGAAGATTTGGAACGAACATTTTGTAAGACAAAACAAAACAATATCGCCAAACGTCAACCACTGTTAATGCATAAACATGATATTATTCAAAATTTCCAGAAAAACGCAAATTTCTTAAAAACTGCTGGTGACAGATGCCAACAACCATACATCATCAGAAAGGAAATTTAATTTTGCGTCTTATGAGGTGAGAATCAATGTAGCATTCCATTTAAAAAAAAAGAGTTATTCCTGTTTGAATTAGTAAATATTGGCATGGATAAATTTCATTTGATTAAAAAGTTATGATTCCATGTTATACTTGTGTGTGATAGGCCGTTACTTCCAGAGACGAACTGTCGAAACCGCATTCCTCTAAGTGCTTTCGTTTCGAAGATATTCAAAATGGCGCCAACTACTGCAAACGTCAAAATTTTCAAAAAAAATTAAAAAACTCCATAGCGGTTCGACTGAGACCCAATGTTTGATTAACAAACTGACATTTATTTTTCATGAGAAATCCAAAAATGCAAACGAATACAGGGTGTTCCATTTAAAATAACACAGTTAGTGTCCATTTCCGGTATAACCGGAAGTCCGCCATATTTGAAAATATTTTTATCTCATTAAGCACTTATTTTTCAAAAACTTTTATTTGAAAAAGTTTCTCCCATTTTGAACTGTACTCTTGTTATAGGCCGATTTCGCCTTAGTGACTCACCCTGTATACACCAAACGCGAGTATTAAAGAAGCAATCACAAGGAAATATTTTCACGGTTTTTAACGTGTCCCCAAAGATGATAATTAAAAATTATAACAGAGCCACCCAAGATGCCCCCCCAAGCTTTTAAGCCTGTGACACACACCAGGTAGTAAAACAAGTGGGTTCGTTCTTTGTGGTATTTGTCTTGCTGCATGATTCAGCCCTCGCGAATTTTGCTCAATTTCTCACTTACATAATCCAGAAATTCTTGATATTCCAACGTTGCCATTCAACAGGCTTCAAAATCAACATACAATTTCTGCAATTTCACAAAAAAAAACATTTTTTGGCACTACGATTTATTATTTATTTTCGAGTTCGAGGGCTTTTCTGGTCAGAGTACAAACAGTCAATTTGGCAACGGCGCACGCCTGCAAATTCTCGGCGGCATTTCTGCAGTAATTTATTATTATTATGGTAATGAGAGGCAAATATTTTATAGCTATTTCCTGAGATGTCTGTGGCAGTGACCTGCTGTATTTCGTGCAAAGCAGTCACACAATATCGCATACTGTTGATACAATGTAATCAATTATTTACACACAACACAATGCATTTCAATTAAAAAGGTTTCGTCGTATTAAAGGCACTTTAAACAATATATATGCACGCAAACAATTACTTAATCTCCTCTTAATGATCATTATTTTTTAATGAATTAACAAAAATGCATACTTGATGTAGGTGTTGAAATAAAATGTTATATGTATAAGTAAATATATGTTTATGTAAACATTTTCATTCAGCAATGTAATAAATGAACTTCTGGGACCTGAATATACGGTGTGTCCAGAAATCCTTGTCTCATAACAGTTTTCGGAGATGTTGAAGCTTCCCTGAAATGGAGTATCTATTCTAAGAACGAAATCGACTGAAAAACATCTACAAAGCGCTTGATATCTCTCTTATACCTTCTAATATCTTCCACCACTTCGAAATAAGCTGACGTACCTAGGAAGGTTTCAATATTACCCACTGTATAAAGGAAAACGATACGGTTATTTAAAATGCATGATTATTCAAAAACTGCATGTTACATAAGGCATATATTTCACTTTCTTTTCCATATAAATATTTGAAACGATAACATGCTCTTGTTAATTTCTGTGCATCAGACTGTAAAATGAGCACAGCAGTTGAATTACAAGACATTATCACGAATGCAATCTTAATGTCTGGTATTGTGTAGCAAAATCAGACCAATTATCGAGGCTCATAGCTCATTATGAATAACGCAATTCCCACGCTGCGTTTTTCTTGCAAGAACTTTTAAAAGTATGTAATTGGTTTTGTTCCGATGTTGCTATTATCTCTCGTTGATTTTTTGTTTATTTCGTCCTGCGAGTCGGTATTTACTTGGCAATCAAACGATAATGCAATTAAGCGTTCCTTACCAACTAAAGCGATTAATTAAATGAATTTAGCAGGCACGGGGTTTGAACGCTACTTATACAGACATTCGATGCACCTACATAACCTAACTTTCAATTATTCCGTCGTAAAATCACTTGACGAATTACCCCTTGACCATATAACTTACTTTATAAAAAAATATACTGCACAATACCGTTTTGAATATATTGTCCCCATTTCTTGCGTCATATTGGTAGAGAGCGCCACTTGCAACATATCAATTTAATATATCAATTTAATATATCAATTTCTCCGTAAATAAATGTGTCAATAGTGTAATTCTACCTGCTAACCAATCCCATCAACTGGATAAATAACAACTTGTGACCAGAATATCATTTATATTTGTAATAAGCGTCAGGCAGTGTTTATGGACAAGCAGGCTCGCGAGTACGGGCAATTTGAATACGCGGAGGCGCTCAAAATTGATTTGCATCGATAATAATGTTATGCACAAGTGAAAATATTCGCTTGACGAATTGGTTTGGGCCCAAGAAGACTGGCTCTTGATTCTTATCTTAATATGTTAGGTGTGCTAGATTCCTAGCTGAATAAAACTTATGTCATCGTGGAGAGTGAATTATGCACAAGAATGTGGTGAAAATGTCCAATAAGATTCATCGAAATATTCAAATAACGAAATAACGATCAAACAAAGCATAAGGGCATCGTTACGTATGTTTAAGCGAAATCAGGAACTCAAGAAGAGCGCAGAACAGGGAGCAGTTACCAGAGTGCCCATATACAGGTGCCTGCGCTTGACCTGACGGTGCGCTGCGCGTGCGGAGCTCCAACCGTGTAGTGGATTTTTCCGCGTCTATTTGTCTTTCCCTTTTTCGGTTTAACGCTTCGAGCCTTCTATATTTATATTGTACCTACATTCATTCTGCTTTACAATTTTTATTATTATTATATGTTGCATTACTATTGAAGTACCCACTTGCTTTCTTTGTATTTGCCCTATTATATACCAACGGCTTTTAGGAGCGGTAGTCGCTTCGTTTTAGCCATAGATGAGCAGCCAACAACTTCTTGACGCCCTTTTACTGTTTTTGCCCAAACCATCTTCGGCTTCGAGCATAGCTGCGGCCGGATCCTTTCATTACGGCGTTACGTCATTGGTTACGTCACAATGCCTATTCCCGCCGTATCGTCTCTTTTAGATTTATTTGTATACTAAATGGAAGAGCTTCAAATCGGGTTCTTGTCGTTTGGAGGTTCTCAATGATCACTTTGAGCAGCACAACACCTTCGACATTTAATTCGAATTTTTGACTGTATTTTTTCATTAATTTTTCAATTTTTTTATTTTAAATTTTTTAAATTTCCTTTTAATGTTTGATTTTTCGACTTTTTTAATTTTTCAATTAATTTTTAAATTTTATTTTTCCAAATTTTTTAAATTTTATAATTTTTGAAATTTTATAATTTTTTAATTAATTTTTAAATAGTACCAATTTTTTTAAATTTATTTTTTTAAATTTTAAATTTTTCTAATTTTTCTAATTTTTTAATTAATTTTAAATTTTTTATTTATTTCATTTATTTTAATTTTATAATTTTTGAAATTTTTTAATTTTTTAATTAATTTTTCAATTTTACCTATTTTTTTAATTTTTAATTTTCCATTTTTTAATTTTTTCTATTTTTTTAATTTTTTAATTAATTTTTAAATTTCTCATTTATTTTAATTTATTTATTTTTTTAATTTTCCAAATTTTAAAATTTGTATTTCTTTTCATCATAAGGTTCTCAGTCCGAAGACTGGTTGGACGCGTACCTCCATTCTTTTCTATCCTGAGCTAACCTACGCATTTCCCTAAAAGTAGAACATCCTACATCCCTAACTATTTGAGAGCAGTAGTCTAATCTAGGCCTACCCCTACCTCTTTTTATTCCTATCTCTGACTCTAGTATGTCACGAACTATTCCTTCGTGTCTTAGAAGGTGTCCTACCATCTCTCCTACTCTTTATTGTTTTCCATACCTTTCGCTTTTCCCCAACTCTTTCTAATACTTCCCTATTGCTAACCTTATCTATCCACGGTATCTTCATCATGCGTCTGTAGCACCACATTTCAAACGCTTCTACTCTTTTTCTATCCGCTTCTCCTATTGTCCAAGTTTCGCACCCGTATAATGCCGTACTCCATACATACGACGTTAAGAGTCTCTTCCTAGTCTCTATATTAACCGTTCTCGAGCATAACAGTTGTTTCTTTTTGTTAAACGCAACTCGGCCCTGCGCCATTGTTTGTTTTATATCTTTAGTGCTCCTACCGTCTTGAGTTATTTTACTTCCTAAGTAGCAGAAATCCGCGACCTCCTCTATCTTCTCATTTCCAATTTGTATTTCCATTTTAGTTCTATTTTCACATCCCCTACATACCAAAATTTTAGTTTTCTTTTTATTGATTTTCATGCCGAAGCCCAGTGTCAAAACTGCTTCCATTTCATTCAAAGCCGCTCCTAATTCTTCTTTGCTTGCTTTGCGATCAAGTGGGAAATTATTCGGGAATGTAGGAAAGCGAAAGAGCAATGGATCGATAATAAATGCAAAGAAGTGGAAGATAAATTCGAAGTAGGAAAGACTGATGAAGCATATAAAATAATTAGGAGAAATTTTAGAGAAATTGGATCTAGTACCAAAAACATTAGAAATGAGGCAGGAGATATCCTAATCGGAAGTGGGGAGAAGGCAGATAGGTGGAAAGAATATTTAGGAAACTTATATGCGAGACAGGAAGTGCAAGATATATTAGAAAGCGAAAGCAGTGTAGAGGGGGATAACCTAGGGAGTCCTATAATGAGAGAAGAGTTTTGAGATAGCACTAAAAAGTTTAAGGAATAATAAAGCACCAGGTATAGATGGCTTGCAGGCAGAAATCTTAAAGTGCGCTGGTCAAGAGGTAATAGATCGTTTATTTAAACTAGTTAGTCGCATATACCTGACAGGTGAGATTCCAGAAGATTACAAACGGAACATCATAGTAGCTTTGCCAAAAAGAAAAGGCGCGGATAGATGCGAAAATTTTAGAACTATCAGTTTAACTTCCCATGCGTCAAAAATTTTAACTAGAATTGTGCAAAGAAGGATGGAGAAAAAGGCGGAAGAAATATTAGGAGAAGATCAGTTCGGATTTAGACGAAATAGAGGAACGCGCGAGGCCATTCTAGCTTTACGAGTAATTATAGAAAAAACGATAGAAAAGAGAAAGAGCGTCTATATAGGATTTGTAGATTTAGAAAAAGCCTTCGACAACGTAAAATGGGGGAAGATGTTCGAAGTGCTGAGAAAGGTAGGGATGAAATACAGGGACAGAAGAATAATACATAATCTCTACAAAGAGCAAAAGGCAGTTATAGAATGTGAGCAGGAACAAAGGGAAGTAGATATCCGGAAGGGAGTGAGACAGGGATGTGCATTGTCACCTCTAGTTTTCAACTTATATATCGAAGATGCGATTAATATTGTTAAGGAAAGAACAGCCTCAGGGATCAATGTACAGGGCCAAACTATTAACATGCTCAGATTTGCGGATGATATAGCAGTGTTAGCATCTAGCAAAGAAGAATTAGGAGCGGCTTTGAATGAAATGGAAGCAGTTTTGACACAGGGCTTCGGCATGAAAATCAATAAAAAGAAAACTAAAATTTTGGTATGTAGGGGATGTGAAAATAGAACTAAAATGGAAATACAAATTGGAAATGAGAAGATAGAGGAGGTCGCGGATTTCTGCTACTTAGGAAGTAAAATAACTCAAGACGGTAGGAGCACTAAAGATATAAAACAAAGAATGGCGCAGGGCCGAGTTGCGTTTAACAAAAAGAAACAACTGTTATGCTCGAGAACGGTTAATATAGAGACTAGGAAGAGACTCTTAACGTCGTATGTATGGAGTACGGCATTATACGGGTGCGAAACTTGGACAATAGGAGAAGCGGATAGAAAAAGAGTAGAAGCGTTTGAAATGTGGTGCTACAGACGCATGATGAAGATACCGTGGATAGATAAGGTTAGCAATAGGGAAGTATTAGAAAGAGTTGGGGAAAAGCGAAAGGTATGGAAAACAATAAAGAGTAGGAGAGATAGGATGGTAGGACACCTTCTAAGACACGAAGGAATAGTTCGTGACATACTAGAGTCAGAGATAGGAATAAAAAGAGGTAGGGGTAGGCCTAGATTAGACTACTGCTCTCAAATAGTTAGGGATGTAGGATGTTCTACTTTTAGGGAAATGCGTAGGTTAGCTCAGGATAGAAAAGAATGGAGGTACGCGTCCAACCAGTCTTCGGACTGAGAACCTTATGATGATGAGATGCTAACACTGCTATATCATCCGCAAATCTGGGCATGTTAATAGTTTGGCCCTGTACATTGATCCCTGAGGCTGTTCTTTCCTTAACAATATTAATCGCATCTTCGATATATAAGTTGAAAACTAGAGGTGACAATGCACATCCCTGTCTCACTCCTTTCCGGATATCTACTTCCCTTTGTTCCTGCTCACATTCTATAACTGCCTTTTGCTCTTTGTAGAGATTATGTATTATTCTTCTGTCCCTGTATTTCATCCCTACCTTTCTCAGCACTTCGAACATCTTCCCCCATTTTACGTTGTCGAAGGCTCTTTCTAAATCTACAAATCCTATATAGATGCTCTTTCTCTTTTCTATCGTTTTTTCTATAATTACTCGTAAAGCTAGAATGGCCTCGCGCGTTCCTCTATTTCGTCTAAATCCGAACTGATCTTCTCCTAATATTTCTTCCGCCTTTTTCTCCATCCTTCTTTGCACAATTCTAGTTAAAATTTTTGACGCATGGGAAGTTAAACTGATAGTTCTAAAATTTTCGCATCTATCCGCGCCTTTTCTTTTTGGCAAAGCTACTATGATGTTCCGTTTGTAATCTTCTGGAATCTCGCCTGTCAGGTATATGCGACTAACTAGTTTAAATAAACGATCTATTACCTCTTGACCTGCGCACTTTAAGATTTCTGCCTGCAAGCCATCTATACCTGGTGCTTTATTATTCCTTAAACTTTTTAGTGCTATCTCAAACTCTTCTCTCATTATAGGACTCCCTAGGTTATCCCCCTCTACACTGCTTTCGCTTTCTAATATATCTTGCACTTCCTGTCCCGCATATAAGTTTCCTAAATATTCTTTCCACCTATCTGCCTTCTCCCCACTTCCGATTAGGATATCTCCTGCCTCATTTCTAATGTTTTTGGTACTACATCCAATTTCTCTAAAATTTCTCCTAATTATTTTATATGCTTCATCAGTCTTTCCTACTTCGAATTTATCTTCCACTTCTTTGCATTTATTATCGATCCATTGCTCTTTCGCTTTCCTATATTCCCGAATAATTTCCCACTTGATCGCCTTATATCTTTGTTTCCCTGTTTCATCTAACCTATTTTTATATTTTCGCCTTTCCTCTATTAGACTCACAATATGTTTTGTTATCCAGGGTTTCCTACTTTCATTCTGTTTATGACCCAAAATATCCCTAGCTGAGGAAACTAAACTATTTTTAATGCAATTCCATTCTGCCTCTATGTCCCTAACAATATTTCCACCCGTGCCCTTTAGTGCTTCGTTTGTCTTTTTCTCGAACTTATTGCGCATATCATCATCTTTTAGTTTCTCTGGGTCAAGATACCTTCTTCCGCTTCTTTTTTTCAAAATCTTAAATTTAAGATTGGCTTTCATAACGACTATGTTGTGATCACTATCTATATCTGCTCCTGGATAACTTCTACAATCCCTAACTTGATTTCTAAATCTTTGCCTAACGAGAATGTAATCTATTTGATATCTCCCTAAGTCTCCTGGCATCTTCCACGTATAGCATCTCCTAACATGATGGTGAAATAGAGTGTTCGCGACCGTTAAGTTATGTTTATCGCAGAACTCTATCAGTCTAACTCCCCTATCGTTCCTATTGCCTAATCCAAAGGGGCCAACTATTCCGCCCTCTCGCCCTGTGCCTACGACTGCATTAAAATCTCCTGTAATTATTAAATTTTCGTGCCCTCTCACAAAATCTAGCACATATTCAATATCACTATAAACTGCCTCTACGGCCTCATCACTGTAGTTAGAAGTGGGCATATATACCTGTATTATTACTGTTTTTACAGGTTTCGAATCTAACCTAACCATAACTACCCTGTCACTTTGCTGTAAGAAATTTTCTACACTCTGTGTCCTACTTTTTCCGCATAACAATTCCTACTCCCGAATTTCCTCCTACAGATCCTGTGTGTATTACTCTAAAATCTCCGCTCCAGAAGTCTCCAGCTTCTGGCCATCGCACTTCACTGATACCTACTACGTCTAATGCTAACCTATCCATCTCAATTTTCAAATTCTCTAACTTCCCTACTTGTTTCATGCTTCTAACATTCCACGCTCCGACTCGTGAGATGTTACACTTATCATTTCTGATGACTCCCCCCGAAGCAGTCCCTGCCCGGAGATCCGAATGTGGGACTATTTTACCTCCGGAATATTTTACTCCAGAAGGTGCCATCATCATAAATTAAAGTACGCTGTACTAGGGATAAAATAATGTGGTGGTTTCCCGTTGCCTTCCACATCGCAGTAGTGTGTATCACAGTGCCATACCAACCCTCACGATCTCTGCCACTATGATTACTGAAAGAGCTGCCGCCCCCTTCCAGGGACTTGATTTAGTCTGGCTTCTCAAATAAAAACCCCTCCAATATGGTTAAACCTATGGTTCGGCTCTTTATATCATTGAAGCGCGCAAGCCATCCCACCCGTCCCAGTATTACTAGAACTGCGTCAAGGTACAAGTCCTTTGGGATTTTTTAATTTTTCTATTTTTTTAAATTTTTGAATTTTAAATTTTATTTTTCTAAATTTTTTAAATTTTGTAATTTTTGAATTTGTGAATATTCATTTTTTTCAATTTTTTAATTAATTTTTCAATTTCTTAAATTAAATTTTTTATTTTACCATTTTTTAATTTTTGATTTTTTCTATTTTTTTAAATTTCATAATTAATGTTTAATTTTTTAATTTTTTCAATTTTTAAATTTTTAAAATTTTAAAATTTTTGTTTCTTTTTATTTTTTTAATTTACGCAAAAACTATATTATGTAAAATGAAACAGTTCGAGGAGCCAAAAGGCAACGTTTATAAAGAATGGCAACTCTGGGGTTCGTATACACCTCCAAATATGTACCACATTATAGGATGAGAACCAGGGGAAATGCTTATTCCATGTTTCCATTTGTTCATTCAAATGGATTCGAACATTAAGTCTTGAAACTCAAGTACTTATAATAACGAAAAACAAACTCTAAAAAAGTAACAGACTACTTCATTTAAGTACTAACAACAAATAATGATTCGTACTTGTTTACAACCACTCCACAACGCAATTTCTTAAAACAGTCTGAATTGCAACCTACTTGACCGGTAATTTTTAATGAAAACCTTTAATACTATTAAAATGCTTGTTTTATCAATTAAATTAACACTAAAACAGATAAGATTTTAAAAAATAAAGTTTCGCAAAGCAGCTTGAAACTGATGAAGGGGATGAAACCTAAAATTCAATCAACTTTACACAATTTATGGTTTCGTACGATATCTATTAATTATTCTTTAATTTGATGAACTTGGGTCATTCTGACGCCAATTACGTCCGCGTTCTCTGAACAATTTCTTGAAAATCGTATTGTAACGAGCAGTTTTTTTGGTCTGCCTAGTGTGTAGGCATTAAAGAACAGGTTTCGCATTCCCGAGACTTAAACCAAACAAACTGCAAAATAAATCCGATTATCGATCATTTCAGTTTTCTCGTCTAACAGTCAGATTAGCACTGTACTACTAAATACTGTAATTGATGACAACTTAGTTGCTAAGTCCACGTATAAGACTGTGTAAGCCGACAATAATTCTGGCA
The DNA here is from genome assembly GCA_963966045.1 of Xestobium rufovillosum. Classification (NCBI taxonomy): domain Eukaryota; kingdom Metazoa; phylum Arthropoda; class Insecta; order Coleoptera; family Ptinidae; genus Xestobium; species Xestobium rufovillosum. The sequence goes on along the minus strand of OZ014498.1, from coordinate 30,700,971 downwards.
CCCATAAAGAACAATCAAAATTATCGAAAGGAGTCCATTGTGGGAAGTTTTTAATAATTAGGTATAAACGGAGTTTTTATGATGGAAATAGAAGACTTTTGGCCTTTTATAATTGCGGTTCCACAAGCAATTTTGGCTGTATTAAGTAGCAGGTTCTTATATCTTTGCCTTGCTTCCTCTAAGTTTTCCAACTTAAACTCTCTAGGAATCTTTTCTACTTCTTCTGCGCTTGCTTCTCTGTACATTGTTGCTGTACTGCAGTGGCGGCTCGTGGGTTAATAACCAGGGGGGTCATTTTGGTTTTGAAACTTATAATTAATACTAAAAATATATACATATACAACGTGTCCTATAAAGTTCTCTACATATGGGAAACTTTTTTATTGTCCGTTTATTAAAAAAATATTCTTCATAAAAAGCTCTGAATTGCTCAAAAATCAAAATGCACTCGCAACATTCCAAAAATATCGGATAATATACAGGAGAGATCAAAAAATAATAATTTGACTAAAGAGTAAGGTACCCTTATTTTTGAAAATAATGAAAAATGTTATTCGGGAAAGTTATTCAGTATAAAAAGTTATGGCTAATATGAAATAACAGCCACCTATGATCAAATTTATTTTTCTAAATTACAAACGTGTTAATATCTAATAAAGAACTAAAATTATTTTAAATTAACTTAAATTTAAATTAGAGCACTTCCTAAACTATTTCCTCAAAATATCCACCTTTTCTCTCAATGCAAATTGCTGTTCTTGCTTTAAATTCACGAAACATAAATTTGATCATAGGTGGCTGTTATTTCATAATAGTCCATAACTTTTTATACTGAATAACTTTCCCGAATAACATTTTTCATTATTTTCAAAAATAAGGGTACTTTACTCTTCAGTCAAATTATTATTTTTTTATCTCCCTTGTATATTATCCGATATTTTTGGAATGTTGCGAGTGCATTTTGATTTTTGAGCAATTCAGAGCTTTTTATGAAGAATATTATTTTTTCACAAACGGATAATAAAAAAGTTTCCCATATGTAGAGAACTTTATAGGACACGTTGTATGTCCAAATCTTCAAAAATATAAGGGGACATATTGTTAAAATAAAACATACCTTAAACGTGCTTATATTTCAAATAAATTCTCCTCTCCTTCTGTTCCGCAAAATGGTCTATGACTTCCTCGTTGAAGTTTGGAATGCTCTTGACAAGCGTTTTCTCGATGCTCAACATAGACAAGGCACTAAGTCTAGACTGTCCCATTGTATTGCGTAAAAATGTTTTTATCCGTTTCAAAGTTGAAAAACATCTCTCACTTTCCACGGTTGTCATTGGTAGTGTACACAAGATATTTAACAAGTTCACTGCTTCAAAAAATGTTTGGGACAAATTCATGTTAATAAAAAGTTGAAGAATGGCGACTGCACCGGCACTGTTACGAAAATCCTCACGACAATATATTACTTCAAGTTCTGATTTTAGTTTGGAAATATCTATTGTAGCATAATTAGCCTTCACCATATTTAAAATATTTTGGGGAAAATTGGTAGTGTATGCTTCAAATTTCTCCGTCTGAAATAACTGTGAAATCATGAGATGATCATTGAATCCAAATCTATGATGAATTTCAGACATAATAATGTCGCAAAGTTCAAGTGCAGTTAGTCGTTTAGGATCCCCTGCATTAACTTTTCTTCTTTTCGCTGATGATGTGCTTGGTTCTTCCGATTCTAAAATAGCACTTCTCACTTTTTGGATATTGCTGTTGAAAGACATTATGTAGTTTTTGACTGATATAACATCAATATCTCGCATTTGTAATTGTTTGAACAATATGTCTACATGAGGCATTATTTTATGAAAAAATTTAACCAAAATAAAAAAAGTTCATCTTCCAAATGCCTTTTTAAACCAGTTGCTTGATTTATATTATTTCCGTCTTCCTCCTCATCAATGATTTGCTCCAAACAACATATTAAATCATCTTTATAAGTGTGTACAGTTTCAACACACTTTGTATTGAAAGCCCATCGAGTGGGTGCAGCTTTAGGTAATCTCACCTTAACCACCCTATCCAATACCGCCGTACGTTTTGGGGATCGTCCGAAAAAAGACGAAAATGCATGTAAATTTGCAAAAAATATTTTTATCGGTTTGTGTTGACTCGCCGCTTTTTGGAGGATAAGATTAAGTTGATGGGCATAACAATGAATAAAGTGTGCATTTGGGTACATTTCTTTAATTTTTGTTTGTACTCCTCCCAGTTTACCGCTCATGACTGATGCACCATCGCAACTTTGAGCAATCAATTTATGGGGTGCTTCATTAATTTTTAATAATTGGAGTTCTTCCATTATTGCATCGGATAAATGTTGTGCTGTGGTACCTGGAGGGTTGACAAATTTCCAAAATCTTTCATGCACAATACCATCTAATACATATGGAAAGATAAAAATCATTTGCGTTTTATTGGAGCTATCTGTGCTCTCATCAACTTGAATTGCCACAAAATTTGTCTGGTCAATTTCCTTTATTATATGTGTGTGTACAACGGCCAATATTGAATCTAAAATTTCGTTTTGAATTGTTTTTGATATTCCTTTGAATACTGTATTTTTTTCAAGGTGCTCTTTAAATATTAAGTCTAGTTCAGAGACAAAATCTATAAGGCCACGAAAAATCCCAGGATTATTGGACATGTCACTTTCGTCATGACCGCGCAATGCAATTTCAAAGACTCCACAAAATTTTACGCAATCAATTATTTTGTTTGAAATATACCTATTTTTAGAAACCGATTCATTAAAGTCGTGCACTGATTTGCGATACGCACTATCAAGTTGCTGTCTTATGTCTACACGTCCTAAACTGGCGTAACTCATTGAACAATTTATATGAGAAGCAGAAGAAGCATGCTTTTTAATTTTGTCTTTTAAATGTTTAATATCGGTTACTCCATTTTTAGCCCATATAGCATCATTTGAAAATAATAAGCACGGATAGCAAAAGAACGCATTTTTAACACTGCATCCACAAATCCAGTCGCACAAATTGTACATCGATTCTTTAAAATATCTTTGGACATTTTTACCTTTATCCTTTGTTGTCTGCTTCAAATTCAGTTTTGGTTTCGGCCGTCCACTTTCCCTCTTTTCAAGCCGGCGTTCATAATTTAATGTTCCAGCTGACTTTAAGGCAAATATATCCTCAACAACACTCATCTTGTTTTGCTAAACACACAAAATTTCTCAACGATCAGAACTTCACAACGATATCAGTTCACATCCGCAACAATAAAGAAAGGTTTCCCGCCTGCTATCTAAGAAGAACTGAGATCCAGAGTCCAGAGAAAATATAATTGAATACTGTAGAACTAAACTCGATTCTGCGCAGTTGTAATCGGGACATTGACCACGTTGGAGATATAGGAGTAAAAGGTGACTCTCACTTCCACTCAAGAATTCGCCATCTGCTGTCACTGTTCTTCTTTACATGCATTTCTCCATAAGCCATAAGAGCTGTGCAGGGTCAATTTGAATAATGTCCCGGCTTGCTAGCGAGCGCGCAGCGCGGCTTGACGCTTGGCTATTTCTAGTATTGCTGCGAATGCAGACCGCTGAAGATTTTAAATTTGAGACTGTTAGACAAAAAATATTTTTATTAAAATTATGGTTTTGATTAGAATATTTTAGGAGAGTCATTGACCAATTGACCTTAAGGAGAAACCGCCACTGCTGCACTGGATACACTGTGGCAATAACCAGAAAGAAACATTTTAGTTTCTTAGGTAACAACGGTCTTGTACAAATAACGTTCTCGCGTGGTTACAGCATTTTCAATTTAAGGACACTGAGCTGTTTTAGCAAAAGATTACGTAGGTTGTGGGCTGCCATTACGATTCCAGGCCGAATGGAGCAAGGCCAGACTTTAAATAAATTTACATGGTACACTTTTTCAAAGCTGTTACACAAACCTTATGAATAAATCATCTTAGAATGAAATCGACAGTGTAGAGGCAGTCCATCTTCCGGAAAATTCACTTTCTCCTCGCGTTACCATAAAAGATATACCAAGCGATTTAATAAGCTCATAATTCATAACATGAGAGAGAGAAAGAGAGCGTTATGTAATTTTTTATTATGGTAATCATAAATAGATAAATTTTATTATTTATATTAGACAACAAAAGCTCCGTGCAGCGACAATGAAATGTATTGTGTATGTATTTAAAATGAAATACTTGGTTTTCTGTTTATGTGCATATTTGCTAATGAAGATAATTAAAATTACAAACGCCGTTGCATTAATTGCTAATGAATTTCGAAATTATTCATTGCGTTGTAAAAAGACCTCATCATCCCAGAACAAATTCCACCCAAGATAAAAATGCCCAGGCATCGAGCACAGAGGAAACAACGTTCGGGTGGAGTGTACCAAAGATGTTTAGAAAATGAAAAGACCAGGCTCTGGTTCTAAATGAAACAACTCTTTTTGAAGACCGTAATTCCTATCATTCGCATCCATTAATGACGTAACTGTTTCTCAGGACCGAAACTAGTTTACGACTCTAGGTGTGCATCTCACAGATGCATTAAATGCTCGTGAATTCCCTGTATAAATTAACAATCGCAGCTTATTAATTATAACCCAGTGTGGGAGTTATGTGCACTTGCCCGGCACAATGACTTCCACACCGAGTCCCTGTACTTCGGAGAGCGAGAAGAAACACATAGCAGCCCATGACCTTAGTATACTCTAGCGCAAAAACTAACACAATAGGCCCATTAAAGAGATAATCAAGATAACGAAACGAACTGATGAAGCTTTCTGCGGAACTCAAGCGGAAAGATGCGTTCTGTATCTGTTATTGTTATGTGTACGCCGCGCCTAGAAGAGGTCGAGGTTGGATAAACAAGAAGTGAAAGTCGAGGGGTGTACAGTACAGCGTATTATTTTGGTAGGACGGGAAATCATGAATTTGGTATTCATGGTTGATGAATCCACCCCAAAACGTTTACTGTAAAAATTAAAGTTCCCAACTAATTTGCGTCCGACCGACCCAACTTTATTATTATTTATTTTCTGCGGTTGTTTTGGCAGCACCAAAACAAATTATGTACATCTAATAATAGCGCCCGTGTGAAGTGGATCATGACGGAATCCCAGGCTGAGAGCAAAGGATTCCCGGGTAGGTGACACTCTCTAATAGAGTCGTTTCCGTACACGGCACGTTATTAAAAGAATCGAGAAGGACGTCGAACTCTGGACCCAATTTTTCCCAGACGGAAAGTGCTTTTTAGTTATCGCATCCGTGGAAAACAGAACATAGTCTGTAGAAAATAGAAATTGCAATAGCCCAACAGAATAACTGATCTGCCCTTAAATCTAAATCAGTCAATGTCTTCATTAGCAAGTTCTACGTTCTGATGTGACCTCGAAGTGATACATAAAAATGCTGTACTCGAGAATTTATTATAATGTTGATATTGCTTTTACTTTATGCAGAAATAAAAAGCAAACATTAAAAATGATGTAGAACGTTATGTCAAGAAAATCTCCAATTAAAATTCTATTGAAATAAGTAAGTATTTTATGTTCATCATCATAAGGTTCTCAGTCCGAAGACTGGTTGGACGCGTACCTCCATTCTTTTCTATCCTGAGCTAACCTACGCATTTCCCTAAAAGTAGAACATCCTACATCCCTAACTATTTGAGAGCAGTAGCCTAATCTAGGCCTACCCCTACCTCTTTTTATTCCTATCTCTGACTCTAGTATGTCACGAACTATTCCTTCGTGTCTTAGAAGGTGTCCTACCATCCTATCTCTCCTACTCTTTATTGTTTTCCATACCTTTCGCCTTTCCCCAACTCTTTCTAATACTTCCCTATTGCTAACCTTATCTATCCACGGTATCTTCATCATGCGTCTGTAGCACCACATTTCAAACGCTTCTACTCTTTTTCTATCCGCTTCTCCTATTGTCCAAGTTTCGCACCCGTATAATGCCGTACTCCATACATACGACGTTAAGAGTCTCTTCCTAGTCTCTATATTAACCGTTCTCGAGCATAACAGTTGTTTCTTTTTGTTAAACGCAACTCGGCCCTGCGCCATTCTTTGTTTTATATCTTTAGTGCTCCTACCGTCTTGAGTTATTTTACTTCCTAAGTAGCAGAAATCCGCGACCTCCTCTATCTTCTCATTTCCAATTTGTATTTCCATTTTAGTTCTATTTTCACATCCCCTACATACCAAAATTTTAGTTTTCTTTTTATTGATTTTCATGCCGAAGCCCTGTGTCAAAACTGCTTCCATTTCATTCAAAGCCGCTCCTAATTCTTCTTTGCTAGATGCTAACACTGCTATATCATCCGCAAATCTGAGCATGTTAATAGTTTGGCCCTGTACATTGATCCCTGAGGCTGTTCTTTCCTTAACAATATTAATCGCATCTTCGATATATAAGTTGAAAACTAGAGGTGACAATGCACATCCCTGTCTCACTCCCTTCCGGATATCTACTTCCCTTTGTTCCTGCTCACATTCTATAACTGCCTTTTGCTCTTTGTAGAGATTATGTATTATTCTTCTGTCCCTGTATTTCATCCCTACCTTTCTCAGCACTTCGAACATCTTCCCCCATTTTACGTTGTCGAAGGCTTTTTCTAAATCTACAAATCCTATATAGACGCTCTTTCTCTTTTCTATCGTTTTTTCTATAATTACTCGTAAAGCTAGAATGGCCTCGCGCGTTCCTCTATTTCGTCTAAATCCGAACTGATCTTCTCCTAATATTTCTTCCGCCTTTTTCTCCATCCTTCTTTGCACAATTCTAGTTAAAATTTTTGACGCATGGGAAGTTAAACTGATAGTTCTAAAATTTTCGCATCTATCCGCGCCTTTTCTTTTTGGCAAAGCTACTATGATGTTCCGTTTGTAATCTTCTGGAATCTCGCCTGTCAGGTATATGCGACTAACTAATTTAAATAAACGATCTATTACCTCTTGACCTGCGCACTTTAAGATTTCTGCCTGCAAGCCATCTATACCTGGTGCTTTATTATTCCTTAAACTTTTTAGTGCTATCTCAAACTCTTCTCTCATTATAGGACTCCCTAGGTTATCCCCCTCTACACTGCTTTCGCTTTCTAATATATCTTGCCCTTCCTGTCCCGCATATAAGTTTCCTAAATATTCTTTCCACCTATCTGCCTTCTCCCCACTTCCGATTAGGATATCTCCTGCCTCATTTCTAATGCTTTTGGTACTAGATCCAATTTCTCTAAAATTTCTCCTGATTATTTTATATGCTTCATCAGTCTTTCCTACTTCGAACTTATCTTGCACTTCTTTGCATTTATTATCGATCCATTGCTCTTTCGCTTTCCTACATTCCCGAATAATTTCCCACTTGATCGCCTTATATCTTTGTTTCCCTATTTCATCTAACCTATTTTTATATTTTCGCCTTTCCTCTATTAGACTCACAATATGTTTTGTTATCCAGGGTTTCCTACTTTCATTCTGTTTATGACCCAAAATATCCCTAGCTGAGGAAACTAAACTATTTTTAATGCAATTCCATTCTGCCTCTATGTCCCTAACAATATTTCCACCCGTGCCCTTTAGTGCTTCGTTTGTCTTTTTCTCGAACTTATTGCGCATATCATCATCTTTTAGTTTCTCTGGGTCAAGATACCTTCTTCCGCTTCTTTTTTTCAAAATCTTAAATTTAAGATTGGCTTTCATAACGACTATGTTGTGATCACTATCTATATCTGCTCCTGGATAACTTCTACAATCCCTAACTTGATTTCTAAATCTTTGCCTAACGAGAATGTAATCTATTTGATATCTCCCTAAGTCTCCTGGCATCTTCCACGTATAGCATCTCCTAACATGATGGTGAAATAGGGTGTTCGCGACCGTTAAGTTATGTTTATCGCAGAACTCTATCAGTCTAACTCCCCTATCGTTCCTATTGCCGAATCCAAAGGGGCCAACTATTCCGCCCTCTCGCCCTGTGCCTACGACTGCATTGAAATCTCCTGTAATTATTAAATTTTCGTGCCCTCTCACAAAATCTAGCACATATTCAATATCACTATAAACTGCCTCTACGGCCTCATCACTGTAGTTAGAAGTGGGCATATATACCTGTATTATTACTGTTTTTACAGGTTTCGAATCTAACCTAACCATAACTACCCTGTCACTTTGCTGTAAGAAATTTTCTACACTCTGTCCTACTTTTTTCCGCATAACAATTCCTACTCCCGAATTTCCTCCTACAGATCCTGTGTGTATTACTCTAAAATCTCCGCTCCAGAAGTCTCCAGCTTCTGGCCATCGCACTTCACTGATACCTACTACGTCTAATGCTAACCTATCCATCTCAATTTTCAAATTCTCTAACTTCCCTACTTGTTTCATGCTTCTAACATTCCACGCTCCGACTCGTGAGATGTTACACTTATCATTTCTGATGACTCCCCCCGAAGCAGTCCCCGCCCGGAGATCCGAATGTGGGACTATTTTACCTCCGGAATATTTTACTCCAGAAGGTGCCATCATCATAAATTAAAGTACGCTGTACTAGGGATAAAATAATGTGGTGGTTTCCCGTTGCCTTCCACATCGCAGTAGTGTGTATCACAGTGCCATACCAACCCTCACGATCTCTGCCACTATGATTACTGAAAGAGCTGCTGCCCCCTTCCAGGGACTTGATTTAGTCTGGCTTCTCAAATAAAAACCCCTCCAATATGGTTAAACCTATGGTTCGGCTCTTTATATCATTGAAGCGCGCAAGCCATCCCACCCGTCCCAGTATTACTAGAACTGCGTCAAGGTACAAGTCCTTTGGGAAGGATATTTTTTTTTTTTTTATGTTATAATATAAAATCAAATAAAACGGGAAACTGATAGTTTTATTGAAGTGATTTTTTTATTTGCTTAAAATTATAACTGATATTCAATTTGACATTCATTTACGAAGAATTCGAATTGAAATTACCTGCACCTCTGTTCAACAGAAAAGAATACGAAAGATGAAGTTGAGATTTGAGTACTTGAAGTAGATAATTTCTTAGGAAAATTATGAATCTACAGGAAGCAATTTATTTTTGATTGCCTACCGTGAAATATATTGCAACCTACATGAAATAGAAATTGAATAATACGCGAGCGAATCCAACCTGATGTACATACTATTAAATGATTACGGAGAGAATCTTGTAGCATAAATAACGTTCCCAGCTTGATCACAATATATAACAACCAACAACCGAGTTTCTTACAAAACAGGTGCAAACCTCACACACACCTGCTGTCATCTATTGCTTGTTTTGCCACGGCGCATTTTTCATTTTGATGCACACGAGCAACTATTACATTTTCTTCGACGATTTCGGTACCTAATCATTCAATTAACTTTGAAGACGTTAATTAAATTTATTGTACTAGGCGTTTTCTACTCCTGACATGGATATCCGCTTTGAAGAAATATTACGGTTGGCCGAGTTATAATAAAAATTAACATAATGCCGTAATGGGTATAAGAGATTCTTGTGGGTGGTTACATCACTGGGCTTGTGTTTGGTTTTATGGTTATGGGCAACCATAATAAGGAAAACATACGAATTTACGCTTCATTGGGCCTGGGAACCTAAATTGCCTAAAACTTAATTATTGTACTTTTTGCAACTCAGTAATTAAAATATTTTATTGCTGAATTTCTTAATGTTTGTTGTCATTGTAAAAGTATACGCCGTCAGAAACAATTCAAAGTTATTGGACGCATGTAATCCGTAAGCCCCAGCCAAATTGAACTATTTCATTTTCGATTATTATTACTTCATATTAAGGGAGCAAACAAATTTGAAGATCTGAAAACAGTAAACGGAGAAATACAGGAATCGTATGTAGCAGCGTGTTAAAAATTAGGTCTTATTTAAGATCATCACGAGTGGAAAAGAGCCATGAATGAAGCTGAAATTTGGATGATGCCCAGACAGCTGAGATATTTATAATTCATTCGTATTTTAATGCATTGCCGACCAATTTATCAGGAAGAATTGTGGGAAGAATTTAAAGAAGCAATGTCACAAGATATGAAAGACAGCAATACTGAAGGACAAAAAAGCCTATATTCAAAATAGTTCCTTGCTTTCTGCGGAAGGTTACAATCTTTCAATGTTTCCTACCATGCCACCACATTGAATATGCAAATGAAGAACAAGCAATAGAAATAGGATCACGACAATATAAACACCTAAATTGTAGATATTATTTTGGGTAAATGTGATGCTAAAATAAATTAATCAATTTCTGAATCTTCATGTTTTTATATAGACGGTCCAGGAGGCTCCTGTAAGACCTATGTTTATACAACCCTTTACAGCAGGCCTGTGCAACCTTTTAAGTGAAAGGGCCATTTGCAAGTTTTATGAACTCTTAGCGGGCCGCACTACTGTCTATCAAGGGTTCCCTATGTGTGGTGGGTCCAGAGTATTTTGAATAATTGAAGACAAACGTTAATATTGAGATTTGTAATTTTATAAGCAATAGAAAAAGTTAACAAAAAAAACACTTTTTTGATAGAAAGATTAAACAAAAACGTTATTAACACTTGTACATTTGTATGTGTAAAAAAATAGGGAGTGACTACTGAACAGTCCGGCCGCTTGCGCATTACAGAATGTAACCTATATTTGGCATTTTGGAAGTGTAAAAAAAACTAAAGCTGAGAGAACGCTTTTCTAAAATAGACCCTTACTTGCCCTTTCGCACCAGACACACGCATTTTTTGGCAAAAAGATGATGTAGAAACAAACAAAAATGCAGACCCGTGCGGGCGCAGAACTCGTGTAGCCGCAGGAGAACAAAATGGCAGCGTTGTACTATACCTGAACACCCACCGACATTGTTGGTGATGTCTTTCAATAACGAAGTTCTTAAACGTCATTTTACTGATATTGTGTCGACTGTCCTGGAACAAAATTTAAAAGTAACCGGCGGACTGTTCAGTAGTCACCCCCAAAAAAATATTTACCATCAAAAAACAAATTACCTATTGGGAAAAAATTGTAATAAATAAATATCCTAATCTTCAAAACTTATACCTAGGTATTATAATAAAACTTATACAAAAATTATGATTTATGAGAAGAGTGAATGGATGAACACTGTACGTACTGCATATGCGTACTCCCACCACCATTAGTGCATATTACGTCGCACCACAGTTCAGTGTTGCCAGATTGGGCTACTTGTCGCAATTTGGGCTACTTTGTGGACGTTTCGAATACTACTTTTTTGAGAAAGTAGCAATCCGACTTTTTGGGCTAATTTTCATATAACGTTAGACAACTTTGGGCGATTTTTAGGCGTTCGTTGGTATCATTATAGTTGTGCGGTTATTTCATTCATCTGTAAGTAATCGATATATTCATGTATTGAAAATCAAACTATCGAATTCGAAATTTCGTTCTCCCATCCCTAGGTCTATCGTGCACATTCACTTGCCAGCACAAATGACTCCGAAATTGACCGAATCTATATGCCGAAATGTAGCCGAATAAATCCTCTTTTAGTCGGCCGCAACTGGGAAATTGCGAATTCCGAATTGACTGTTTTCTTTTGGTGCGTGACAGTGCATTAACCAACAAAAACTGCCACCGAAGTGTCGATGACAGATGAAAATTTATTTTTTAAGAGCTTATTAATATTTGTAATAGAAAATGGGTAAATGGGGACAGTACAAAATGATTTTTAAATTCCTACATGCGTAATTTTATACCATCGTAACCTTATTTTTAATCCCCGTTTGCAATAGAAATGTGCGACGCACTCCCAAAAAATAATGATACCTATTATAAAAATATGGAGTTGATGCACGATTGTTCCAAATCTGTGTTGTAATCACTGAAACGAATTAAATATGAAATTAACTTCACTTCAGTGGTGGTAAGGGCTGCAGAGAGCGGGAGAGAGCGTCTGCTGGGGTAACTACCGCATGCCCACGAATATCTTCCCTTAAAAACGCGTTAAAATTGTTTGTAAATTACATAATTTGAAAAATATTCTTCTCTTCTTTTTGTGCTCCCCTTTTGGGCTACTTTTGGGCGACTTTGTAGGATTGCGTTTTTTAGGAGACTTTTTATTCTGCGGCTGCACTTTTTGAAAATTCAATCTGGCAACACTGCCACATACACCACCATGTCTGTGTGTTCCACCCACCTACCGTGATTCTACAGTTCATGAGAAAAAGTTCATTTCGTTTTTCGCAAAGCGGAGTGTTTGAAAAAAGAACTTTTTCATGACAGAAACTGGATTCGGACATTCAGTTCATGAAATGTACAACCACGGGATGTGCTGTACATGAAACGGTGTATTTTGTGTTCCTTGTTGAGAGACGTTACATTTTTTACTAGAATTTACTTTGCTTTATTTTTTTTAATATTCAGTTCTGTGCCCCGGGCCGCATAAAAATGTCAGAAGGGCCGCATGCGGCCCGCGGGCCGCAGGTTTCACGGACCTGCTTTACAGCTTACTGAAGAGTAAGAATAAAATTGTTTGTACCATGGCCTTCACGGGCATAGCAGCAACACTACTTCCTCATGGCAGAACAGTTCATAAAACGTTTGGGTTACCTGTTCCTCTGTTTTTAGATTCATCTTCCAACAAAGAAAAATTCAAAAGAAGCAGATTATTTAAGGAATGTAGATGTTTTTATTTGGGATGAAGCTCCTGTGGCGTCAAGGTATGCTTTAGACATTATAGACAGAACCTTACGAGACTTTATGAATTGTGATGTTCCGTTTGGTGGAAAAATTATGGTGTTGCGAGGAGATTTTTGACAATTGTTACCAGTTAAAACAAATGCTACCCGCTGTGAAACAGTGAATTTAAGTATCAAATTTAGTTCTCTTTGAAGTTATTTCCGTAAATTTTCTTAAACACAAAATATGCCGGCTCTACCACAGGAACAAGAATTCACCAAGTTTTTGTTGGATGTTTGAGATTGCATAGCAATTTAGAATTGCCACAGAGATGTATTTATAATTCGGGTATCGTTGAACGTATATTTGGAGGAATCAATTAGAGAAAAGCAATTCATAGATATGACCAAATCAGCTATTCTGATGTTGAAAACATTAACAAAGAAGTTGTAGAACTGTTAGATATAAAAACAGAAAAAACATATACAAACTTGGATAGTGTTGAAAATTGTGATAATGGAGATTTAAACGATGCTATTCTTCCTGAATATTTAAATACTTTAAACCCGCCAAATTTTCCTCCGCATGAATTGAAGTTGAGAGTATATTGTATTGTGATGTTCGTTAGAAATCTCAGCATTATATAATGGTACGAGATTGTTAATTTTACAATTGAGAGACAATATCCTACAGTGCAAAATTTTAACAGGCGATAAACATGGAGATATAGTTTTCGTTAACCGTATAACGTTGTACTGTGAAAATGTTTATCCTTTTACTTTTAATAATTTCCCATTAAACTACCGTTTGCAATGACTATTAACAAATCACAATGCCAAACATTTGATCAAATAGGAATTGATCTCCGAAAAGAAATATTTACTCATCACGGACAATTATGCGTGGCTTTTTCAAGAGTTCGTTCTTGGGGAAAGATTGATAATTTATTTGGGAAATCAAAGAAATAGCCGTATAGTTCAAAACTACGTTTTCAGATAATTCTGCGGCTGAGGTCCAGTTGTGCATGCGCAGGTTGAAGGACAGGATGACTTCGGGGTTGGATTGCATTCCTTCTTTTTTAGTGAGGGATTGTGTTAGCGCTTTGGCCTATCCGATTTCTATTATCTGTAATTTATCGCTGAAATCTTCGACTTTCCCGGCTGCTTGGAAGGCTACTCGTGTGTGCCCAGTGCTGAAGAGCGGTGACCCGTGTGATGTTGGTAATTATAGACCTATTCTGTCCAACTTTGCCAAAGTTTTTGAAATGGTGCTCTATGATCATATATACCCAATTGTTAAGAGTCGCATTTCTACTCATCAGCATGGTTTCTTTTCTAAGCGGTCAACTACTACTAATTTGGTGCACGTGACACAGGTTATCTCTGATTCCTTGGATGCAAATGGTCAGGTGGATGTTTATACACTGACTTCTCCAAGGCGTTTGACCAAATTGATCACAGTGTCTTGCTGTCTAAGTTACTTGATTTTGGTTTTAGTGATTCCTTGATTGACCTTTTTACCTCTTACCTTGGGGATCGTAGTCAGTGTGTTGTTTTCAATGGTTATAGATCTGAGTCTTTTGTGGCTGGCTCGGGTGTCCCGCAGGGGTCAAATTTGGGTCCCCTTCTCTTTCTCCTTTTCATTAATGACTTGGCTGATTCGATCTACTGTTCTAAGCTTCTCTATGCTGATGACATGAAGATGTTTTTAAATATTGAATCTTTGAATGACTGCCACTTTCTGCAGCTTCAAATTAATCACCTCACTGAGTGGTGTAATGTCAATAAGCTTCAACTTAATGTTGCTAAGTGTCATGTTGTCTCATATACAAGAAAATTAAAGCCAGTTCTTTTTACTTACCATATTGGTTCAGTTGGGCTCTCCAGGGCTAACACTATTAGGGACTTGGGAGTTATTTTTGACTCTGCACTTTCGCTCTCTCAGCATATTAAGACCATAGTACCTGCTGCTTTCAAAACATTAGGCTTTATCATAAGAAACTGTAGCACCTTTTCTAATATTACTGCTTTGAAGACCCTGTTTCAGGCCTTAGTTCGCTCCAAGTTGGAGTATTGCTCTATTGTCTGGTCTCCTTTCTATGAATGCTACAAATCTTCAATTGACTCAGTGCAAAGGAAATTCCTTAAGTTTCTGTATCTCAAGACTGAGGGTTACTATCCTGAGAGAGGCTGTAGTCACGTCATGCTTTTAGACAGATTTGGGGTGTTTTCCTTGGAGTTTCGTAGAGTTGCTGCAGGCCTAACCTTTTTGTACCATCTCCTTCATAATAACATTGATTCACCTGAACTGCTTGCCTTCCTTAAGTTTGCTGTCCCTCGTACTGTGTCTCGTCATCCTAACTTGTTTTTCGTTCCGACTGCCCGTACTAACTTACTAATGAAGTCGCCCATTTGTGTAATGTGTTCTCACTTTAACTTAATTGCACGTTTTTGTGATATAAATATTAATTCCCTAGGATGTATTTTGGACACTGCTAGGGTCCACCTGCTTGAATAGTTTTTAGTTTACTATATTAAGTATTTTGTTGTGTAATTTAGATAGTTGGTCATTTTTACTTGGTCTTTTTTTTTTAATTGTCCTGTAATTGGAATGTTCTTCTGTTGGATAATAAATCATTATTATTATTATAATTATATCAGATGTAAATTATTCTGTAATCAATAATGCGCTTCTTTGAAGTCATGATTCGACTAGGGCAGTGAGCGCGCGTAGCGCGCGAGATGACCTAGTATGTAATAGTTTATAATATCGCTTGTTTAGATAACAAATTAAAACAGAAAATGCATTACGTTACTAATACCTCCATGAACTGAAATTGGCAATTCAGCAAGAATTGTTAAAACGAATAATTTTAACAGGTTAATGGATTTCTGTTTCGTTTACATAGTAATGCATGTTCATCATCAGCATTAATCACTTTCTAAATGCATTTTCGGAAACTTTTCTTTCCATCATTAGATTCACAAAACTGAGCCCATTTTTCACATCGAACATCTTGGGAAATCAATCCCGCACCAAACAAACATTCAGCATCATCACGTCCGTCAGTGTCTATGGAATCATCTGAGTCGTTCAGAACAATTTCTTCTTCGGATTCATCTTTACTTGATGACGTTTCTTGTTTTATAGCTAGCGATTTCCCCTTCTTTTTATTTCGAAGTTTTTCATCAGAGACACCTAATGCGAACTGAACGCTTCTCCTGCTTCTTCTTTTTCTTATCTAAAATATCTTTAATTTCCTTCATGTGGGGGCTGGAGGTGATTAAAGAGGCCTTTCTTGTTCTTCCGCGATTTGCAAGGAGATGGGCCCAAAGATTTTAGTGGTTCAGGAAGTGGTGAGATTTCTGTTGGAAGAACAAAGTTTTCTGATCAGGGGATTACCACATAATTCTGACTCCCAACATGAATAGCAAAATCTGCATCCGAGAAAACATTTCTGCTGGAAGGGATTAAACCAGTTTTTGCAAATGCGTTGGGTGAATCCTGTATCGAATTGAACCTTTCACTTCATTACTGCAATTGAACTTACTACATTCTACATACTGTACTTCAAATTTAAAGATTACATTCTATTACTGCAGAAGAATCGCATGCAATATTTTCAAGTATTTTAATAAACATCGATCTGCCAACAATACCTTTTTTCTTCACTTGCGAGTACTTGTTTATTAGTTGCTATGGTTACTCGTAACCCAATAGAGAGATATTCGGGTTTAAAACTGTCTCTGCATAGGTAATAAATTCTAGTAGAAGTGCAGAAGTAATTCAGGCTTTAGCATTAAACTGTAAACGCGAGACAACTTATTTTAAAACTGAATATGGATGTGGATAAAAAAGTTGACGAACTCCTGCTATATGCACACGCAGCTGTATCACAAAAAGAAAAAAAAATCGAGATGCGCTCGCGCTAGATAATAAGGTTAGGTACGTGCGTGGCTTTTGACGGAGCCACAGGACTGCCATCAGATCTGACACGCATTGAAATCACCTTCTGTTCCTTAACGTATATATCGGTACACGTTACGCTTGCACGATCTCTTTTAATGCAACGACCGACCGGCTCTCTTTTCATGAATATCAGATCGTTAAACAGGATGTGAAACAACTTCACCTTCACCCGCATGCATACAGAAACATACTCGAAAATTTAATTAGAAACTTTTTTGTGAGGCAAGATGTTATACTTGCTCCGACTTCTTGAAATTGCCTCCACGGTCCAACTCTATACCAGGCTTTCTCTCTCTCCAACTTTTTGTGGTCGACTTCAGCGACAAAAAAACGCTCGTGTGAAAGCAGTGATGCCATACTAGGGAATTTTTCCCTTGTTCTAAAGATTTCTTTCATGGAAAAGAAAAAGGGATTTTTTTTTAAATTATTACAGTAGCCGCCACTGGTTACATTGGCGTTTTACTCATATGGTATCACTGTATGAAAGGAGTTTCAAGTGTGACTTGATATCTATAGAAATAAAATGTCTTTGGCTGTACCACTTATTTTTTTATTTAATTTGATCAACTACGAGTTTAGAATTCTGAAGTACATAATTGCATCCCAATTCGTCAAAAATTATGCGAGTGAGTGGCACAGCTCGTTATTTCCAACACTGTTTTCTAAATGGGTATTTTACCGGCCCTACCCAAAGGTCTTGTACCTTGACGCAGTTCTAGTAATACTGGGACGGGTGGGATGGCTTGCGCGCTTCAATGATCTAAAGACCCGAACCATAGGTTTAACCATATTGGAGGGGTTTTTATTTGAGAAGCCAGACTAAATCAAGTCCCTGAAAGGGGGCAGCAGCTCTTTCAGTAATCATAGTGGCAGAGATCGTGAGGGTCGGTATGGCACTGTGATACACACTACTGCGATGTGGAAGGCAACGGGAAACCACCACATTATTATATCCCTGGTACAGCGTACTTCGAATTTATGATGATGGCACTTTCTGGAGTAAAATATTCCGGAGGTAAAATAGTCCCACATTCGGATCTCCGGGCGGGGACTGCTTCGGGGGCAGTCATCAGAAATGATAAGTGTAACATCTCACGAGTCGGAGCGTGGAATGTTAGAAGCATGAAACAAGTAGGAAAGTTAGAGAATTTGAAAATTGAGATGGATAGGTTAGCATTAGACGCAGTAGGTATTAGTGAAGTGCGATGGCCAGAAGCCGGAGACTTCTGGAGCGGAGATTTTAGAGTAATACACACAGGATCTGTAGGAGGAAATTCGGGAGTAGGAATTGTTATGCGGAAAAAAGTAGGGCAGAGTGTAGAAAATTTCTTACAGCAAAGTGACAGGGTAGTTATGGTTAGGTTAGATTCGAAACCTGTAAAAACAGTAATAATACAGGTATATATGCCCACTTCTAACTACAGTGATGAGGTCGTAGAGGCAGTTTATAGTGATATTGAACATGTGCTAGATTTTGTGAGAGGACACGAAAATTTAATAATTATAGGAGATTTCAATGCAGTCGTAGGCACAGGGCGAGAGGACGGAATAGTTGGTCCCTTTGGATTAGGCAATAGGAACGATAGGGGAGTGAGACTGATAGAGTTCTGCGATAAACATAACTTAACGGTCGCGAACACTCTATTTCACCATCATGTTAGGAGACGCTACACGTGGAAGATGCCAGGAGACCTAGGGAGATATCAAATAGATTACATTCTTGTTAGGCAAAGATTTAGAAATCAAGTTAGGGATTGTAGAAGTTATCCAGGAGCAGATATAGATAGTGATCACAATATAGTCGTTATGAAGGCCAATCTTAAATTTAAGATTTTGAAAAAACGAAGCGGAAGAAGGTATCTTGACCCAGAGAAACTAAAAGATGATGATACGCGCGATAAGTTCGAGAAAAAGACAAACGAAGTACTAAAGGGCGCGGGCGAAAATATTGTTAGGGACATAGAGGAAGAATGGAATTGCATTAAAAATAGTTTAGTTTCCTCAGCTAGGGATATTTTGGGTCATAAACAGAATGAAAGTAGGAAACCCTGGATAACAAAACATATTGTGAGTCTAATAGAGGAAAGGCGCAAATATAAAAATAGGTTAGATGAAACAGGGAACCAAAGATATAAGGCGATCAAGTGGGAAATTATTCGGAAATGTAGGAAAGCGAAAGAGCAATGGATCGATGATAAGTGCAAAGAAGTGGAAAATAAGTTCGAAATAGGAAAGACTGATGAAGCATATAAAATAATTAGGAGAAATTTTAGAGAAATTGGATCTAGTACCAAAAGCATTAGGAATGAGGCAGGAGATATCCTAATCGAAAGCGGGGAGAAGGCAGATAGGTGGAAAGAATATTTAGGAAACTTATATGCGGGACAGGAAGTGCAAGATATATTAGAAAGTGAAAGCAGTGTAGAAGGGGATAACCTAGGGAGTCCTATAATGAGAGAAGAGTTTGAGCTAGCACTAAAAAGTTTAAGGAATAATAAAGCACCAGGTACAGATGGCTTGCAGGCAGAAATCTTAAAGTGCGCAGGTCAAGAGGTAATAGATCGTTTATTTAAATTAGTTAGTCGCATATACCTGACAGGCGAGATTCCAGAGGATTACAAACTGAACATCATGGTAGCTTTGCCAAAAAGGAAAGGCGCGGATAGATGCGAAAATTTTAGAACTATCAGTTTAACTTCCCGCATGCGTCAACAATTTTAACTAGAATTGTGCAAAGAAGGATGGAGAAAAAGGCGGAAGAAATATTAGGAGAAGATCAGTTCGGATTTAGACGAAATAGAGGAACGCGCGAGGCCATTCTAGCTTTACGAGTAATTATAGAAAAAACGATAGAAAAGAGAAAGAGCGTATATATAGGATTTGTAGATTTAGAAAAAGCCTTCGACAACGTAAAATGGGGGAAGATGTTCGAAGTGCTGAGAAAGGTAGGGATGAAATACAGGGACAGAAGAATAATACATAATCTCTACAAAGAGCAAAAGGCAGTTATAGAATGTGAGCAGGAACGAAGGGAAGTAGATATCCGGAAGGGAGTGAGACAGGGATGTGCATTGTCACCTCTAGTTTTCAACTTATATATCGAAGATGCGATTAATATTGTTAAGGAAAGAACAGCCTCAGGGATCAATGTACAGGGCCAAACTATTAACATGCTCAGATTTGAGGATGATATAGCAGTGTTAGCATCTAGCAAAGAAGAATTAGGAGCGGCTTTGAATGAAATGGAAGCAGTTTTGACACAGGGCTACGGCATGAAAATCAATAAAAAGAAAACTAAAATTTTGGTATGTAGATGGAGTGAAAATAGAACTAAAATTGAAATACAAATAGGAAATGAGAAGATAGAGGAGGTCGCGGATTTCTGCTACTTAGGAAGTAAAATAACCCAAGACGGTAGGAGCACTAAAGATATAAAACAAAGAATGGCGCAGGGACGAGTTGCGTTTAACAAAAAGAAACAACTGTTATGTTCGAGAACGGTTAATATAGAGACTAGGAAGAGACTCTTAAAGTCGTATGTATGGAGTACGGCATTATACGGGTGCGAAACTTGGATAATAGGAGAAGCGGATAGAAAAAGAGTAGAAGCGTTTGAACTGTGGTGTTACAGACGCATGATGAAGATACCGTGGATAGATAAGGTTAGCAATAGGGAAGTATTAGAAAGAGTTGGGGAAAGGCGAAAGGTATGGAAAACAATAAAGAGTAGGAGAGATAGGATGGTAGGACACCTTCTAAGACACGACGGAATAGTTCGCGACATACTAGAGTCAGAGATAGCAATAAAAAGAGGTAGGGGTAGGCCTAGATTAGACTACTGCTCTCATATAGTTAGGGATGTAGGATGTTCTACTTTTAGGGAAATGCGTAGGTTAGCTCAGGATAGAAAAGAATGGAGGTACGCGTCCAACCAGTCTTCGGACTGAGAACCTTATGATGATGATTTTACCGGCAGCCAATTTTAATTTATCGTCGATCGTGACGTGTAAAAGCGGTAGATGAATAAAAATTTTGATAAAATCCACGAAGAGTCGCATATACTTTTAAAACCCGGTGTGCACGACTGCCGTGGGAACTCAAATGGCACCGGAAGAACTTTTTTAGAAGAAGAAATATTCCTTTGTGCGAAGCGTCTCGGTTGACGCGGTTTACTTTTAAGCGCACGTCTATCTTCAAAAATTTTCATATCTCTGCTAGGGCATCTCGGAGATGTCGATATTACACGCACGTTTCTCTCTACGGGATGGTACATAAATGTTTGTTTTATGACCTACTTGATTCAGATCATCCAAACAATGTGTTCTGAAACGCTCTTCATCTAAGTTGGAGATTCTGTACACTATACATAATTCAAGCAGATAATGAAGCTAAATGCACCACTTATTAATATGGTACATCTTTGGGGGATTAAAATCGGATGTCAAAGAGTCAACAGCTAAAGCACTCCGTAGTCACGCAATAACAAACTTGATGTTCCCCAAATTTACACTGACAGGTTGAAAGTTGGCCACTTATGGAAAAACTCTTTTATGGTAAATGGGGTCGATCACCATTTTCTGGAAACCGGCTTGTATAAAAGATTTTGTCACAAAACTGTCAACAACTGTCAAAAGATTTTGACAGTTGTCAAAAATCATGTACATATGTATCGTACGTTTCTATGGCAAAGTTCTTTCAAGGGTTGCTTATTTTGTTCACTTGATCAAAAAAGCGAGTTGGCTGTTGTCATTGAGCTGCCGTTTTATGTTTGGAGTTCTTTGCGCTGAATGAGAATTTCTGTTAGATTTTCTGGTTGTTGTTTTTGTTCTTGTCCCTGTCGTTTTCGTTTTTGAGTTGTTGGTATTCCTCATTAACCCTGTTCCGTTTTGTTGAGTATTCCGTGTTGTTGCAAATTGTTTAGATTTTCGATTTTTTACCGGTTTTGTTGGAAGACGTCCCTCTAGAGACTATAGACAGTTGATGTGGTCTCAACATGATGGGTGCCCTGCTCACTTCTCTAGGCATGCCATGGAAATATTGAATCAAATATGCCCAAGGAAATGGATTGGGTGAGGTGGTGTGGTAGTCTGGCCAGCCAGCTCACCGGATCTCACTTGTATGGACTTTTATTTGGAAAGTTGAAAGGGGAAGTGTATAAAGATCGTCCGACTGATAGGCAGGATGTGATGCGGCGGATAGTGGAAGCATGCAGGAGCATTTCTGGAAGAAGAACTTCGTCGCGTTCACTTAATGTTGGAGGTGCATTTATTTTCTCTATTTTGTTTTGTGAAAAGATGTCATCTTTTTATTGAAGGAGATAAAAATTGAGTTTACATTATTTAAGGTCGTGTCAGTTATACGAATGCATAGTTGGAGGTGAATTATCTCGCCTCTTTTATTTTCTTGATATTTTTTCCCTTTTTTTGATATTGTACTTTTCTTTCTTTTATCTTTTCATTTTATTTCTTCTTTCCTATGAGACTTGGACATATTAATGTGAGATCACTTTTAAATAACTTTAATCATTTTCAGGATTTGATACTAGCAGAAAATTTTGATACTATTGGTGTTTCTGAGAGTTGGTTGCATAACTCTATTCCTAATGACAGCATCAGGCTTGATAACTATATTGCTATTCGACAGGATCGATTGACCAGAGGTGGGGGAATCTGTGTTTACATCAGGGACAATGTCAAATTCAATGTTCTGGACGGTGAGTGTAGTGCGAACTGCGAATATTTGTGGATTAGAATCAATGCATCTAAGAAACATTTCGTGATAGGGTACTTTTACAGACCACCTAATTCTAATATTAATATGTTTCTTGATAGTTTTGAAGACGTGCTGTGTAAAAAGTTCGCCTCATACGAGAACGTCATATGTCTTGGCGATTTTAATGTAAATACATTAAACTTTTCCAGCAAATCCGTAGGAGACCTTATTTCAATAGCAGATTCATTTAATTTAAATCAAATCATTACGACACCGACTAGAACAACTTTAACTTCCTCTACCTTAATAGATCTAATTTTTGTAAATCCGTACATTGCAGTCACGTCTGGGGTCACTGAGTGTGGATTTTCCGATCATTCACTGATACACTGTACAATAACAATAGGTTCTGATCGTGAGGGTGCAAAATCACACATTTACAGATCTCTCAGGGATATTGATCCTGATCAGTTCCAGCATGATCTCGAGCTTGTTAATTGGAACGCTGTTTATGGGATGGACGATATAGACGAAATGATTTCTTTCCTTAATGATAATATTTTGGGACTGTTTGATTTGCACGCCCCGTTAAAAACCTGCAATAAGCATAAAAAACCATATAGCCCTTGGATCACCGAAAATATTAAACTGATGCAAAGATTACGAGACAACGCTCTGTGTAAATTCAAAAGAACGAAGCGTCCTGAGCACTGGGTATATTACAAGGAACTGAGAAACTTGACTGCATCTTCGATTCGTTGGGAAAAGAAAGCTTACTTAAACTTTAAATTAAAAAATGTTTGCTATAAAGATAAGTGGAGGGAACTGAAAAAATTAAATCTATGCAAGAATAAAACTACTAAATTACCTGCAACCTTATCTGACGTTAATGTAATAAATGAATATTTTGTAAATTGCGCTAAAAGTAACATGACACCTAGTCAGGAGTTGTTGAGTTTCTACCGTTCAAACATCAGTGCTGGAATCAGTGATTTATTTTTGTTTGAATCCGTCTCCGAGTCTTTAGTTATGAGTGTAATAAGTAGCATCAAGTCTGAGGCATACGGTTTCAACCAATTAAATATTACTTTCATTAGACTGTGTTGTCCCTTCATAGTTCCGATCATTGCTTTCGTTGTAAATAAATGTGTTGCTGTTTCGTATTTTCCTTCCGCGTGGAAGCAGGCATTGGTGGTTCCCTTGCCAAAGACGAGTCGACCGACGGAATTGGTGCATCTCAGATCAATTAGTTTGCTACCGGTACTCTCCAAAATATTTGAAAAAATTATGCATTCACAGTTGTGTTCTTTCGTACAGACAAATGCTATACTTCCTTTGAAGCAATCAGGCTTTCGATCTGGATTCAGTTGCACCACAGCTTTGGCAGATGTTACAGACAATGTAATTAGCGCTCTTGATGACAATAAAATGACAGTTTTAATTCTCTTAGATTATTCAAAAGCTTTTGATATGATTAGTCATGAGATCCTCCAGGCCATTTTACATTATTGCGGGCTTAGTGGTGGGGCCATTAATCTAATCTCATCATTTCTGTACGGGAGGACTCAGCGTGTTGTGCTGGATGGTGCGGTTTCATCGCCGCTTGCCGTCTCGGCTGGGGTGCCCCAGGGTAGCATTTTAGGACCGTTGCTTTATACAATCTACACATCCACGTTTAACAAATATATTTTACATTGTGATTATCATTTGTACGCTGACGACACACAGCTTTACTATTCTTTTAGTATTGAGGAAGCAGCACGGGCTAATGAGGTGATGAACGAAGATCTGAGTAGATTGTTTGAAATTTCTAATTTGCATCTTTTAAAAATTAATCCTGGTAAATCTTCGGCTATTTTGTTTGGTAGTGATCATGTTAGGAGTGCGACGTTGGGGCTGCTCGAGTTATATGTTGGTGGGGAGGCCATACCTTTCGGGGAGACCATAAAGAGTCTTGGAGTTGTGATTGACCGTGGGTTGCGCTTTAAGAAACATATATCGAATGTAATAAAAAATGCCTATGCTGCTCTGAAAGTAATTTACTCGGTAAGATACCTTCTTACATATGAATTAAAAGTTTTGCTCTGCGAATCCCTGGTCCTGGTCGCACTTCAACTATTGCGATGTGGTTTACGGCCCATGCTTGGATAGTACTGAGATCAGGCGCATACAGAAAGTTCAAAATTCTTGTCTTCGACTTGTTTTTGGCATAAGAGGGAGAAATCATGTATCCCATAAGCTCGAGGAAGTGGGCTGGTTGAATATGTACAACAGACGTCGACTGCATATGTCGTGTTTTAGTTATAGAATCTTGCAATTTCAGACTCCTCCTTATTTATTTAATAAATTAAACTTCAGAACGGACGTTCATAATATCAATATTCGTAGAAAGCACTTGCCGACGATTCCTCGCCACAATAAACAAATATTCAAACGATCCTGGTCTTACAATATTGCTAAATGTGTTAATGGGATTCCTCCATCCAACTTCTCCATGTCACTTCTCTGTTTTAAAAATTCTATAAAACAACGATTACTAGATTCCTCTTAATGTGACCCAGTCTCAGTTTACTGAAAATTTGTTGATTCTCCTTCTTCTCTTTTCTATACTCTCACTTTCTTCCTTTATTCGTTTTCTTTCCTTCTTTTTTCGCCTTCATTGATTTCATTTTAGTTTAGCATTTTACACATTTTCAGTGCCAGTTTAGTAATTTATTTTTCAATTGAAGGGCAAGCGGAAGAACAGCACCTGAAATATCATTTCAGGAAGCTGAGCTTTGTCCTTTGTCCCACATTCATTTAAATATCTGCATATTATATGTCAATTGTATTGTGTTGGTGGACAATAAATGTATTATTATTATTATGTATTATTATATTTGAGTTTTTCAAGAATTGATGATACGAAAGGCAAGCTCTTGAACAATCATAAGCTAGCTTTGCTTTTGTACTTAATCGCTGGGGTTGATCACAAAAAAAATTGTTTGCAACCCTAAAATTTTTCGTAAGTTGGCAGCCATTTCGAAACGGTTGGAATTATTGAAGAAATGTTTGGATAAAAAATGTTTATTCTTCTAATTCCTTTTTAATAATGTATCGCACGACACCCCCATCCTATTTGAAATTCTTGAGAAAGGGGTGACTCCGAGAAAAATGAAAATATTTTCATTAAATTCTTCATGGACAATTTACTCAGCAGGTTTTTTCCCCATGTCCGTAGCTTCGATACTTTCTCCGTAAAAGATGGTGTACGGGTGGTCTGAATCACCCTGTATTCATAATAATGGCAACCTTTAAAGCGTTACCTATATGGTGTAGTTTTATTACTTTGTCGGGCGGCGAAGATTTTATTACGTGCTTCAATGCTGTTCTTTTTAATTCGAAAGTCGTCGAGAAAAAGTGCATAGATGACACTTCTGTCGTGCAAATTGCACACTACATAGACGCGATTGTTCCTGAAGTAAAGACGTTAATTATTGTAGCAGGAGTTTGAGGTTTTCTCGGGCGTGTGATAGTAACCCTTGACCTTCGCCCTAGGCGTGCGTCGTGGGTCACTGGACAGACTACAATGGCACGGTTGCTTCACGGTAAATGAACAAAATCATCGAGTCAGTCCCTCTTCTCATCGGTTCGTTTTATTTTTGGTAGCCTTGTGTAGCAGTGTAACAACACAACACCTTTTAAGAGCTCTCGAGGGTATACTTTAGTTTAGTAACATGCATAATGAAGAGTAAGCTTTAATCTGGAACCTAAATTTGAACAACCCGACCGAGCACTTGAAGAAGAGTCAGGCATATACAACTTCTTCTAAAGCGCTTTAACGAAAACTGCCAATCAGGACATTGAATGTGTCATTTATTATTTCTGCATTGTTAACTCTACGTCGTTTCGAGGAAAACCACAGACAGGAGATGCTTCCGAGAAGATCCGCAAGCCGTTGTGAGATATGTACAGTTTTGTCGCACGGATATTTCGTGAGCCATCAAGCATAACAATCGTAGATACCGCAATAAGCTAAACGAACAAAAAAATGCGGGCTGAAAGAATCTACAACCATTTCTATTACTCAGCAAATGTTTCAAATCAATTTTATTGTCAAGCACATACCTACTTGAACTATAAATAATTGTATAATGTAGTGGTATAATGAGATTAACAGATAAGGTTTATGCAGAAATCCATAACTTCACCCGCACTGCTCTGCCATTTAAATCAGAGCAAGGTTAACGTAAGGAACTCTATAATTTGCATGTATTGGATTTTACTCCAAGTGCATGAACTTATCCTTTCGATTCAACATTCTCTTTTCGATTACCGGGAAAAGAAATGCTTGTTTGTTCCAACAAAGACGCGTTATGTTAAATATTTACAGCTCTTTCAAAGTTTTTGAACTTTTTGCTACAATTTGATTTTAGAAATCAAAACGTAGCTGCAGCTTTCTGTCTTAGACTGAATAGCTCATGAAGTCCTACCAATGTATACTCATCTTTTGCACTCTATCGTATTAAACGTCGTAAATTAAACAGAGATGAAGCTACTGGGACCTAGTAACCACATTCAGTTTTTCGCTGCAAAATTGTATCATCTAAAATAAGACCTGCCAATGTATTTACTAGCAATTGTCGTCTATGGGTAGTCACAATACATACATTTTTTTATTGCTTAGGAATCTTCTTTCAATTTAATTATTCTGTGAAAGATTAGCCCCAAGTCCACTGCATGTTAGAAAAATCCAGTTGATAAACTGTTTACTGCTAATTATCCATGATTCATGTCTTCAAATTTATTATCCCTATGTCAATCTGCAATATTTGTTTGTTCCTGAGACAATATATTTGCAGCAACCAGCAATTAATAATTCTATAAACAAAATAGATTCATTCATTACTCATAAAAGGTGATTTAATTATTTAATATAGAACTTTACGTCATACCCCAACAAAAAGCAGATTAGGAAAAAGTTTCTTTGATTACACGCACAATACGAAATCAATTTTCTCGACGATTTAAAATTTCCCAGATAGGAACTGAAAATAAAAAGAAGAAGAGTCACGAATTCAAAGCTTCGGTCTTCTGTATAAAACGGATGCTGGTTTTTATGAGGAATTTTTCTTCTTTGTCAGCTCAGTGACCCCTCGGAATGACACAGTACTTTCAGATTAGTCCGAAACGTTTTATTCCTTTTACTTTGACAGAAAAGCAACTTATTTTTAGCCACTATTCTAGCTGCTACCAAAAGACCTATTCATAAATTCTAATGGCAATGAAATGTTTTTAAAATAATCCTTTATAAAACAGTAGATATTCAATAATTCGTAAGCGCTCTAGTTCTTCCGATGTTGCATATCGCATTTGAGTACGACCTAAACTGCCAGAGTTATATAAATTCTGACATTCTTAGACTTATAGGCGGAAAATAAGGATCTGTATATTATTAATCCGAGTGTTAATCCCACCTATCGTCCCACTTGATGTCGCAACTCGTACCTCAATGTCCTGGTGATTTAAATTTTGAAATTTAATGGTCATCATGTGCGTCTAATAATATTAGTCCTTAGTATACCTAGATTAACCAAGGAAAAATTCTATAGAAAGCAATACCAATAGGAGGAAACATAAAACAGTTGACTAGGAAACAGTTGGAACGAACTATCCAGTACAGAAAAAAGCAAAAAAATACTGCGTTTACAGCTAAAATGACATCACCAAAAACTTCAACAAGAAGCATCTGCTGTTGGAAGCTGGACCTGTGGTACCGTACTAGAAGCGCCGTCTTTAAATGACAATTCATGTCACGCTCACCTCTCCATACATGCATTTATTTTTTTTCATTTATTTAACTTCACAACTCGGGGCAATCTTCTCCCGCAGTTCCTCCCTTTTCCACCCCAATAACAATTTTCTATCTATTCTGGCATATTAAAATCTTTCTCACGAATGTTTAATTTGATTTGAAGGCACTGCTGATATTCCATACCTAATTACCCTGGAGATAAGAAAATAATTACAAGTCCTGGTGGACATAAAGCATTTTGCATTCGATTAAAAACCAGATACGTACTTCGTTTTGTGCGCAGTTCTTGAGAACTTAGATAACAGCAATATTCTTCTCACGAAAGAGGTAATAAACTTGCATTAATAGAGCTATCGTGAACAAGAGAAATCATTAAAAAATAATAGCTCGCAATTTGTAAGCCTGCTCTTAAAAATCGATTTCGATGTAGTGTTATTGTAGATAGGTTACTCTAGATATTCCATTTGCCCTCCAACCATGAAATAATAATTTATATCAGAAGTGAGATATTTGCTAATAAATGTAACAGGAAAGAGAATGCAGTACATTGTAGGTACATTGTAGGTACGGCACTTCCTGAAGCGATCTCGTAAACTATGTAAGAGTAAGCTGCTGCCATCAATCTAAACGTTGTACAGCTAATCTACGGAGTCGATCAGAAAATGGGCATTCAGTAACCGTTTTCCCATTTCACGAGTACATACTAGACGGTTTAGTATAACAAACGCATAACTGAACATATTGTATTACCCACTTCAACTCAATAATAACATAAACTTATAAGAAACAGAGGAAAACCACTTTTAACTTTAGAGTTTGGCTTGTAAACACTCGTGGAAAATACTGAATACTTTCAAAAGGCTGATTTTTTGTGTCATTCCTTTGTCTTAACGAAAAGTAATTTTGGGATGCCCAGTGCATCTCTAAGAGATCTCTCCAACAAGGTCAAACAGGTATGTCTGTTTACCCAGCAGTACAGGAACAGAGTAGATGTTTGCTTATCGCTTTCAGGTAGTTTTATTTATAGGTTATACTGCTTAAACACCTCTTCACTTTTAACTTTATTTATATCTCTGCGATCAGCTCTTGTAAATATCATCATTACTTAGTAAAAAAGAAATAATAATCGACTCTGAATTTATAGCTCATTGCCAAAAATTAGTCATAAATACAAAAATGTAGGTATAAAGTATAAAAGTATAAGTTCTGGATATCTACCATCAACTTAAGAGTACGAACGACAGTCATTCATAAAGACCTGAACTGCATAAACCCTCAAAGCTGCGCCCCAATAATGATTTTACGTCAGCTGTTTACAAAGGCCCCAGCAGGTATTGTGCATTAGGGGAAGTGACCTGCCCTAACCCGCATCAAGTTTTACTACACCCTGGCCACCCTCACTGATAAAAAGCACAATAGAACTATTCATAATGCAGACGTAAAGCTATGGACACACTAGTGTCTAATACAATGTTTTGTTATTGATATTCATCAATCACGATCAAAAAGTTCTTCTGCAAGAAGATATCTTGCAGCCTCTCTGACTTACCTATACACTTTCTTGTCATCTTGTGCAAAGTTTGTGTTGTCAATAATTCAATTTATACACATGCAATCACAAATTTCTGGCTGTTTAAACGCAAAAATGTTAATCAAGTGTATACGCAACTTTATGGAATAAAACTTACCCTGTGAGGGGACTTCAGCAGTCTGTGTACAGCTGCCAGCTGGTTGATCAGTGGCAAATTGAGGCTGAACGTGTGCAGGGGTGGCCTGGCCGGGTCTGGGAAATTTGTACTATACGAAAAAGGGTCTATATCGTTTAGATACTGCACTCGACACGTCAAAGACATTGTTCCTGACAATCACACGCAAGAATCCGTAAGTAAAACACTTATTTCGATCGGGAAAATCACATAGTTTATGACTGAAAATTAAGAGATTCAGTTGAAAAGTTGGTTTTGTATAAAGTATGTTAACTGAAACCTCAACCTACATTTTTCTCACCCAAGTAAATGAAAATAATTAAACAATAAAAGTATAAATTAGTGACCTACCCACGGCCTTCCGTAACGCGCTATTGTTTTCAAATTTTGGGGGCACCCGGGCTATTTTTGTGACCGCAGAAAAATAATTACAATCGTGCGCCTGCTTCTGGGAAAATTTGTGTAACAGGATATATACCTGAGCGTGTTATTAAATTTTGCAATGTTTATTTTACGAACCTCTAAAAAGTAAATATTCTTTTTCTGTTTGCGTTCTTGGGTTTAAAATAAACACTGGCCGCTGTGAGACTTGGATGAATCTTAAAAAAGTTTCTGCGGTTTGCGTGATTTTTTTCGCTTCCTTCATTAAGTCATCTCTTTATTCTACCAGTTTCTTTCAGCAACATGTTTGTTTTTTTATTAATGCCTATGTCATCTGCGCTAACAGTAGGTAATTAAAATTAACAGGCAAAGTTTTTTTATATTGCACAGCAGACAGCACATTACTATTTTAACAAAGTTTTTGCATGAATAAACAGGATTGCCATTTGCTGTACGAACAATACAAGACAATATAAATGCAAATGTGTTATCCATATAAAAATTGTACAAAACGATTTTCAAGATCATGAACAAATTAAGTAACACTGAATCACACAAGAACTTATTCAGTGATCTAAAAAATGATTAGTGTTGATTTAGAATTTCCCTCGTCCAGACAAACAAAAAATTAACATTTCTTAAATTATGTCATTGTCAATTTAATATTCTACAAGATTGTAGTTTTTGATAAAACCACGCCATAACTTTCACATTTTTTCGTTTTGATTTTATGCATCATCATTGGAAATTTGAGCTTATGAAAAAGTGCATCTAAAAACATAATTTCCTGTCTTGCACATACCTGCTAATTTATTTTAAAAAAAATTTCTACAATTACAAAATCTAAAAACCAACTTTTCAATTAAAAAAAATTAACCACAACAAAACACTTGACATGGGAACCTAACCTATTATCTACAAGAAAACAAAAGCTCTAAGCAGGGTAAACAAACCACTCACGATTTCAAAATTAAAAAAAAAAGATGGGCACAATTTTTCCCATACGCGTCTTTCACGAAAAGAAAAACATAGTCGGGATTCACCGATGCGTATCTACAGTTCGATTTTTATGTCTCTCGAATTCGAAGATGTTGGTCGCGGCGGACACATTCACAGACACCGGCTGGACAGACCGGTCCGACCGCATACAGAGCTTATCGCCACACAACTGACTTTTCTAACCTGCACCATGTGCGAGTGGCGGGCCCCAGCGCCGCCGAGAACGGACACGACAGGTAAAACGAACCACTACTATTACTACCAGGAAAGCGAAAAGAAAATTGGCAAGGAAAAGGAAACGCTACCAAGTTAATTATTTTCATGAGAAACTCGTGTGTTCATCTGAAACATGAAAGCTTCGTGGCTAGACGTCGCCTGTTATCTATTATTATGAAAACTATTCAGAAAAGTTAGCCCTAACTATTCAATCGATAATTATCGGTAATTCTTGATACCTAGTGCGATAATTATGTTCTTTACCTTTTACTACCATGACGACTTTGCAAATTTCGTATTTTTGACTGTTAAATGTTCAAAAATCGAATCTCCCAAATGGGTAAAAATAATTTTTACCCATTTGGGAGATAATTATTATCTAGCCGAATTAGACTCGAGATTTTCATTTTGTCTGGATAAATTCCTGTTTTGCAGACTCAATTTTGTTGCCAGACTTTAATTTGACTGTCATCCAAGAGCGTAATTTTTATACAATGTCACTCGTAAAATTGCTAGGAAACCTCTCGTTATAATCAAAAAATTTTACCGGCAAACCCTTGCGATATTACATAAAATAACAAATAAGAACTAAACTAACGGGTCTGGGTCTACACAGCCTACATAGTTTTTGGAGTTTACTCCTTCAGTTATAGCCCGCTGTACGGAAATTTTATGAGTAGTAAAATCAAGCGTTACATTTCGCATTAACTAAAAGTAACGCGTTACGTTACCTGTAACATTGAAATTCTATCTATGGATACGACTGTTTATGTCTGACTGCATAGAGCATGGAAATAGTGAAAATAGAGTGGCATAGAGTAGATATGACAGTTGGCGTTGTAAAGTCAGCAATTGCAGTGTTTGTTGGTTCCTAAATTTGTTGAATCTTTTGATTTAATATGGAAAAACCTAATATTAAATACTCCAAATATTGCTTAGTGCCGAAATGTGAATCAACGCCTATTCGAACACCAGGAAAAGTATTTATTTCTTTGCCAGTGGGATCGACGTTTAGCAGATTGTCACTTAATTACTGAATTTATAAACAATTTATATTTTGATGTAGTTGGACATTTTCGAACATAAAGAGAAATATAGCTAACGCCAAAACAGTGACACAGTAATTAAAATCAACACGTGCTTTACCGACAACTTCAGCATCCTCAGGAGTACGAAGATAGCGAGTGCCAGATTTCAGAAATTTGAATTTCGTCTGAGAATTTAAAGCCTCAATCAAAACTTCAAAACAAACATCAATCGGATTGATTTTATAGAGTTCATCGATGCGCGCCAATATTTTTGAATTAAAAATTTGTTTATTTTAATGTAATGCAGGATAATTGAAATGTTATTCACCGCGTGCGTCAATACAGACTTCTGTTTGAAAATAGTTTTCACAAATATTCAACAATATGTTTAGTCAAATAAGTAAACTGTTTCAGTCTTTTGTAAATCGATATTTCTGTGGCAAAACGCTTTCAAAGCAACATATGGCCACATACCACCAACAAAAGTATTTTTTTACGGTCATTACTAAAGATTTTTATTTTCTAAAAGTGTCGGTCACACATGCAAGTCTGAAAAGTACAAACACTATTGAAAAAACTACCTGTGACACTCATTTGCATTCATATGTTTGATTGCCTATTATGATAATTTTAATTGCGTATACCTGGCGAGAATACTTACACCACAATACGATCACATGTCCTTCGGACGTACCATTGAACTTTGGAGAATATGCTTGAAATTTCAGGGAAAGTTCGATGCATGACTTGATAGGTAAGGTATATATATGAAGGGAAAAAATTGTAAATAAACATACGAGGCACGTTCTTCGTCTTGGCGGTGTAGTGAAGAACAGAAATTCGATACTCATCGTGTTATGCGATATCTTAAATCTCATTAGGTGCTATGTAATGCAGGAAAAAAATGTATATAGGAAGTAAATGATGGTGCATTTTTAACGCCTCCGTCGCCGTACTCGAAAAAGTTAATTTCGTTCATTAGCCTTTCCTTTAAATATGTTTTGCGACTTTTGTAGTACGTTTTCGAATAGACAAGAGGACTACCTAAATATTTCAAACAAAACATTCAAACCCCAAGAATAAAATGTTTTACTTAATTTAAGTTTGTTTAATTCTATCTTCTACATAAATTTATTTATTTGCATGTATTTCAAGTTTAAACTTCTATTTGTTCTGTAAGCCTTAGGCCATCCACTGTTGGATGATCGGTCTCTCCCCTTACGGGGGTGTATAAGCCTTACAACGCCACGCTAGCTTAGTGCGTGTTAGCGAGGGGAGTTCAACTCAACGAGGCATATTGACTAGTCGATCAACGGTTTCACCTTATTCGCAATTTGGCTGAAATTTTGACAGTTGGGTATTTGGATTCTGTGGATTTTGCGATTGTGCGAAATTTGTATTGTCAATTTTCAAAAATCTCCTCTTTCGAACCGTACGCATCCCTTACAGTTGTACGGGAACGCGACAATTTCATTGGTTCAGTAAAGGCCACGTTTACCGATCCCAAGCGGTAGAGCAGACCGCCAGCGACCGACTGTCGCTTATAAACCATTAGTTCCGTGTGACTGTAAAAGAAAGCTTATAGGTATGCTGCTACTCCCCAGAAAGAGCTGTCTACAAATTTTCTAGTTTTTTAACCTTAAAATACCTTCCTATGTCGCTTTTCGTTTCGGGGAAAAATTATTTAGCTTGGTAACTGTGGTCTTGGGGAAATGAGTTTTTGACATTCGTAGTCCGAGGAGTTGAAATCTCCGAATCCGGTCTCCATGGCCCTTACAAATTCCTCGAATAACCCTTGGACAAATGTACCCAAAGTGCTAATGACAGAAGAAGAACATTCATTTGGTGAGACTCTTGGTGTCTTGTGTGACATCCATCCGATGACCACATATATATCAGTGGGCCAGGGTTACAACTTTGGTGAAAAATTGTAATTGTAATATTGCCTCCGACTAGTAAGGCACATTAGAAAACAAGGACACCCATCCCTACTTCATCTAACTCCACAATTAGACGTAAGTTTCACTAAAAAGAAAATGGCGATCAATGCTGGATAATTGGATAGAAGATTCCAAAACGATTCTAGAACCGAAGGAGATTGTTGGATGAAAGTCCTTTTTAGTGCCAAAAGCGAGCTCTCGATTTACCAACGAATGATCTGTCACACTGAAGAGTGACAAGAAAGAAGCAGCTGTATGACTGGGACTTGTATCACCGGCTCTTGAAGAGCTCCCCGTGGAATCAGTTTCTTCTGAAGGAGGAGTGCCATTATTTGCTTATAGTAGATAATAGTATGAATGTTTTGATGAAGTGTGTAAGCCACAATCAGAATCTCAGTTTGTATAATGGGTCGCGACCGCTGGCCACAGGGGTGATCCAGTCGGAGTTGTTGAACAGGGTGGACCGTTCTGCGTCGGATAAAAGTGTTGGGCGCCCAACGATTACGGTGGTGTTAGTGAGGAGGAAAATAGCGAAGCTCTACATTTTGACTATTTTTATAAGACTGTCGATATTTAAGTGGACATTGCATGCAAACTAAGATATGGGAGTGTGTAGAAGCCGTAGTAAGATGTTTCCCAGACACATAGGGTTATAGGGGTGAATTCGTGATTCTAGATTTGTTAGTGTTTGTCAACCAGTTCAGCGCCATCTGTTGTATGTAATGTTAATGATAGTTTCAAGATGGCGGACGAGTTTTGCCATTACAGTCCGATTCGACTCAAAATCGATATATGGGGGTTTTCGGACACGCCGATCACGAGCGTTTGGTCAAAATGTAAAAAAAAAGATGGCGGACGAGATTCGCCATTTATCATCTAATTCACCTCAAAATCGATATTTGGGGGTGTTCGGAGTCGCGGATCACGAATTTTTAGTCAAAATTGAAGATGGCGTAGAAGAGTCGCCATTTATAGTCCTATACGACTTTAAATCGATATCAGAATTTTCGGAGACGCGGATCGTGAATGGTTAATCAAAATTTAGAAACTCGAGATTACTTTTATTTGTAAACTAACGGTCAAATAATCATTAAAATGAACTAGCTTTGTGTATCACGGTCAGTAAATTATGGTAACTGAAATCTCACTTGAACAGCTGAATGCATGTTTATCGGTAGCAGATGTCAAATGCAACTAAGGCTACTATGTATTATTATTAAGTATATTACTTTTCTACTGTCGTCTTGTAAAGAATATCTTTTTAGGTTAAGAGCTTATAACAGTCGCCTGTTATTAGCTCCTTAACCTACATTTTGAGAACCGATCACTTTTAAAAATATTGCGCACGGTCTTTATATTTGGCGATGCTCTTTTCGCACGCGGGGGCGACAAATTTGGCAGTGCAAATTGTTCTGGTTAAACTTCGCTAGAATGGCAGTTTTTGTTAATGCACACTACCATATTCACATTAGCAAAATGCCAATTGTGTAGAGTTCGTTTTGTGAAAACGGGCGAAAGTTGAATTAGTGCCAAAAAGAAAAATGCAAATACTAAGACGAATTTCTATTAGAAATTGATTCAAATCTGAAAATTTGCTCCACTAGTTATACGGAGACTCTATTGCTATGAATGGGAACCCTCTATTGAGGCGGAGACTCTGTACCAAATAAACAATTCAATAATTTTCAAATAAACGTAAATCCATTAGTTTAGAACACCACTTACCTTTCCGCCGTACGTTTTGAAACTTTTTGGGAACCCTCCAAGGTTGTCCCTAAAATCAGTTACGTCATATTAGTTATACAATGAGTGCTCGCACAATAAAATAAATTCCTTACAATCTCCCAGGCTGAATGACCCCTCTCTGAGGCGTACTGTCATGTATCTTCACTTGTCCCGGATTGATTTCTTCACATTCTTCACCATGACGTCGATAACTAAATATCTTGTCCATTAAAGGACTCAGAAGTTGCGAAGTCCCACCCAAAATGTCATCAATATTTGTGTGTCTTGAAATGAACAAAATTGGCTTTCTCCCATGGGAACTTGGAACGTTATCATAAGGAGAAGTCCTTCCATAAATTTCCTGATCTCTTGGAGTCTCTAAGCCTTCCGGGGAAGCTCTGTCACCAAGAATGAATTCGTCGTTGTCTGAATCGTTTTCGCCTTCTTTCTTCGAAGAATCTTTTTCGGAATTATCCAGCCACCAGGACTTCTCCCCAGAGTCTTGTCGACGAATTTTAAGTGCAGGTTTGATTTCTTCTTCTGTTTTGGAATTTTCGCAAATATTTTCAGAGCTGGTGAGCCACCAGGCACGTTCCCCAGAATCAATATGACGTATCTTGTGTTTCTCGAAATAATCGGAAGAATCGGCTTGATTGTCAGATTTCTTGTTTGCTTCCGAAATATTTTCGTTGCTGTCTAACCACCAGGCTTTACTCTCAGAATCATTTCTTCTTATTTTGTATAAAACTTTATCATCTGTCAAATATATATCAGTTACTTAATCAGTTAAAAAGCATAGTATTTGACTAACCTGTCTGGACAACATCGGGCACAGCGTAGACTTGTACTCCGTCAGGCGCTTCTCCCCCTTCTTCCATCCACCACGGACCTTCCCCAGAATCAACATGTCCAATTTTCTTCTGAATAATTTTCTCTTCGGGAGTAATTTTATTTGGTTTCGATTCCGACGGTTCACTTTTCTCATCCATCCACCAAGCTCTTTCACCAGATTCAACTCTTTGAATCACTTTTCTGGAGGGTTTGGGATCACTACCTTGCTTCTGTATGGAATGATTTGCTAAATTGTCTGTATTTTCCGAAGTACTATCCATCCAGTTGATTCTTTCATCATCTTGGTGTTTATTTTTGAAGAGATTTGTAACAGGAGCTAAGGCTCTCATCAAAAAGGATTTAGCTTCTGCGCTATCACTTTTAACTCTCGGGCTTAAAGGAGGCTTCTGAGATTTATCCAGTGATACATCATCAGCCGAAGAAAGCATGACTGATGTTCTCGAGGAAGTTGAATTTCTTCTTTTTCCACCTGATTTCTTGGTTTTATTTTCATCCTCACTCCCGCTATTTATAATACTACTGGAAGAACTATTGTCCGAACTAGGAGATCTGGCTACTCTTTGAGGTAACTTGGAGCTGGAATTGGTCTTGTGGAAAGAACCGCAAGTGGTGAGATTCTCAGAAACATCAGTCACTTCTGAAAGTTGTGCTTCAGAACCGGAATCTGCTGAGCTAACAGAACCACTTCTTTTCTGGTCCTTTTTAGGTTTGCCATCATGATTCATATTCAAAACGGATTTCCTGAAATCTTTGTTTGGTGTTTGTTGTATAGATTTTGAAGGACTATCTGCTTTGGGTATTTGGGGCGGTAGATGTTTCTTATCTGAAGATTTAGGTTTGGACTTATCTCCACCAGCTTTCTCTTCTTTGTTCTTCATGTTTAGTTTAGAAAATGATCTACTGAGATTGCTAAGGCTATTCCTGGGACTATTTTTCTTACTTCCACTTTCGGAATGGCTCTTTTCTTCTTGTTCATCTCCAGATTTATTGGATTTTTGCTCGGGGCTTGAGAATTTCATGTCTAGGAAGGAAGACCAAGGTGTAGCAGCAATTCTTGTAGAAGATGACCCGAATCTTGAAAATTTTGCTGTGTCGTCCATCCTGTCGGATTGTATTTCTTTGTCGACCATTTCCTTTCTCCTTTTTGGTCTTGTAATTATTTTTTCTACTACTCTTGCTACTTCTGCTCTTCTACTTCGAGGAGCTTGTGATTGTATTGGTGAAGTACTTCTTGTGGTAACGCTTATTGACTCAGTTTCTTCAACAACTTCGTTCGGAATATCATTACTTGGTTCAGTACTGGAAGTTTTTGAGATATTTTCAGATGCCACTGAGGAACATCTACTGGGAGATCTGGAAGTCTTTTCTTGTTCCTGTTGAGCATTTATAACATTTAATAATTCCCTATTTTTTCTACTTGTTTCATTGGTTCTGATTGTAGACGGTCTGGTGTAAGCCGTGTAACTCTTCTGAACTGTATTCTTTGGTAAAAACCTGCTCGTAATATATTTTTGAGAGGCAGTGGTTAATTCTTCTCGCGAGGAAGTCCTTGGTGACGTTGGGGCTCCCGTGTACTTAGGAATTTCTTTTGTTAATGAACGGTTTTGGTATTTAGGAATAGTGGAAGCTGGTTCTGTTCTCTCTTTGCTGACTGAGCGGGAGTAATTGCCAGGGTAGAGTCTATTTGTGCTGTAATTATTGTAGCTAGACGCGCTTCTGGTGCTTGCATCTCCAGGGCTAGAGTCTCTTGATAATGCTCCTGATCTGTTCATTGGTCTGTATGATACTGGAGGATGAATTGATTTCTTTTCTACGGTTGGTGTTAGCCGCGCTGTGAACAATAAAATACTTATTGCAGTTATTTTTAATATAATATTGGGTGACGTATACCTGTGGATGCTGAAGTGCTTGGTTGGTAGCCTGCGCTAAAGGCGTATTTGCTGCGTAGCCTAGAAGGTGCCTTGTCTTCAGCAGCTTTACTGATCTCGATGCGAGGCTGGGTGTAAGTAGAGTCGTACTGATAAAATGGAAAAACTTATTACTTATAATTGGTGGGCATGTCAGGTGAAATTGGCACTGAATTTAGTGAATCATATTTTGGAATCTATTAATAAGTCTCTGATAAATTGGAATCCTATCCAAAACATAAGCATGGATGTTTTCGAAACTTACCTTGCTGGAAGCATTTTTACTGATTCCTGAATATCCAGAGGAAGAGGTGCTTTTATTCCAAGATCCCTGAAAATAAGGAAAACAGTCAATCTCGTCTTTTCCCGTTGGATATTAAAAATATGGCTAAAACTAAACAAAAACAAGATTTTATATACACCTTAATTTATTTATCCATCAGAAATTTTTCGATTAGGGTCAATGTTATCCTTCCGAACATAAAAGTAAAAAGAAAGGTGTACAGGCCATAAAATATTTGGGTATACAAATTTAAAAATAGCTTTATTTTTACGGAGTTCATAAAACGTTTTTTTCCTCAGCTTACAGGGCGGAATTATTGTCTGGCGTCTGTTGTAAACTATTAATTCGTTCAGCAACCAGCATCATTTTAGATTGATATAGTTTTGGCAGCGTACCAGGTCGGTTTAAAACAAAAAATGAAATGCTTGCAAATAGATGCGATACAGAGCATAAGTTATATATTTGTAATTAAGACGTTTATATCCAGGGTCGGACTGCCGTCTGAAGGAGAACAAGAATAGAAATTGTTTTCTATTATTAGTACAGGGTGGTTGTTTTCATTGTTCTGATCATTAATTAGGAGAAACAGTTCTTCTGATCTAAAAGATGTTACGTAACAATACATGTATAATGTATACATAATGTTGTAAAAAGACCAAAGTAAATTTTTTTTGCCAAAACTAGAGGAAGTCGAGAAGTACAGAAATAACAGACATGGCCTAAGTTTTTGCAGAACAAAGTTAAAATGCCGTCATGTCATAATATTAACTTCTAGAGACACCAGCGATGCTGATGGTCTACACCCAAAATAAAACGCGAAACGTTAAATCCAAAACGTGAATGGTGAACAATTTGAATTTTATATGGCCTATATTTGTTTTTTAAATATTTTTTTAACTTTTGTTTTGGAAACACCAACTTGTGATTCGATTTCGCGACAAGAAATTTTTGGTGTCGCCTCAACCAACGATAAAACATTTATTTCTTCCTCTTTCCCTATTTTCTTTATTATAAATTTTGTCTCTAGGTTTATCGAATGACCCATAGTGAATTAAACAAAACAAAATCCTTGATACAAACAAACAAACGGTCGAATGAACCAATTTGTAATTTTTGAGAATGACCCCTTTCGCACAGGTGACTTTTTGTGGCAGAAATATATCACAGAAAGTGGCCTCTTTCATACTAGCGTATTTTTCGTAGTCGAAAAGGGGTCACTTCTTCTTGATCAATATTTTTATAATTTAATTGATAGGTACATAAGACATCATGAGCAGCCCACAATGTATCCAAGTCTTCCGCTTTGAAAATAAAATATCAAACAGCCAGACAGTACCCAGGAAAATATTAATAAAGAGTAGGTTATGGCATCTTAAACATTATAAATAAACCTACTAGCAAATATCTATGCGTCTATTTTTAAAAGGACATTCCACTGCATTAATGTATTAAATATGCCCGCTATTTTTTATTGCCGATCTTGACCAATTATTCCTGTCCTTATTATAAAAAGAATCAACAACTGAAAGAAACTTTCGTACTACAAGCCTACTTTGTACTTTACCTTTGTCGGCTACAGAGCAAACTTAAAAAATTAATAATACTGAGCATTGTGATACATTTTCTAACGTTGTCTAGTCATTTTTAAACTAATTACGGGCCCCCTGTGGATAACTTGTAGACATCAGTGCCAGTATGTGGTCTTTTTGACATCATTGACGAAATGAAAAATTAACGTATCATTCGCTTTTGACGCATGATGAACGACAAAAAATTATCTAATTTACTATGTTGTTTATTGGAATCGTCTGAAAATTCTGGGGAACATAAATAAAACGAGCTGTTGTGCGGAAATCGGCACAAGCAAACAATGTCTTGCGCGTAGAGGTCGCAGATTCCGGAAATAGTACAGACCCCCAAAGCGTTGTGCTGGGATATCAAATTTATTCGCGATGTCTTAACCCGGTTAACAATTTCTTTTAAGTTTATTGGAGCAAATAAACTTTGTGAAAATGTGTAATTAACGGCATCAAAAGAATTCTAATCCAGTAAACTACGAAGTGCCAGTGTGAACCAAATGATTTACGTAATCTGGAAACCTGATGTTAAAGAATTCTGGAACAAAGTGAATTACAGTTGTTATGAATCAAGAATAGACTGTGTTCACTAAGTAGTCCAAACGAAAGAAAAACATAACAAAAATATACAACATAATTATAACACAAGATATCTCCTCCGTCCCCTTCTTAACTTTTCTTCTTCTTCCGCTGGCTTCTTGCTCCACAACTGCTTTGAAAGGGTCATGGCTGATGTAAGATACTGTTGTAACTTTCTACGATTCCTCAGCATCTCTGGATCATATTCAGTTGCACCAGTTGCACCATTACCCGAGAAGTTGCCATCACTATCAAAGTCGGCCAAAATGGTCTGTAGCTCTCTGGCGGAGCGGCTTACGGTATTTTACTATGGAAATTCGAGATCAGCACGAAACTTTCAACCCAACAGTACTTGATTCATCTCGCAATCTCCAACAGCAGCTGAGAGAGCCCAAGAGTGGACCCGAGAGTTCAAGAAAACCGTCATTTGGCGAAAGATCCATCATATCCGTCACATCTGACCACATTTAAGGCCGTTTAAAGAGAAGAAAACGTTCCTGGAAAAGGCGATAGAAGGAAGGAGATGAGTATGAAATCGAATTTTCAAAAAAGTGGTATATCCAGAGAACGATGTTTCTGTTTAAAATACTAAAACTCCTTGAATAAAAAGAACTCAACCACAAACACTAGAAGTAAGAAATGGACCTCTATATATCCGTGGTAGGAAGATCCTATTGTCAAGGGAGGTCAAGTATCTTGGGGTTATACTGGACTCAACACTTACCTGGAACCAACAAATCGATAGAATAGTCAGAAAGTCGGAAACTACTCTTGCAGTAGTTATGCTAACATATAACAAAAAATGGGGTCTAATGCCAGGAATGGTGCACTGGCTGTTCACCAGCGTGGTCAGACCAGGAATAATGTATGCAGCTTTGGCATGGTGGCCCAAAGTCAAACAGGTAACTACTAGGCTAAGGCTAAGCAAAATTCAGAGGCTTGCCTGCCTGGATATTAGGGGCGATGCGGACTTCGCCAACTGCAGCCATAGAGACTACTCTGGACCTTCCCCCTCTCCACTTCGTGATACAGGGGGAGGCGAGATTGGCACTATACAGACTGCAAAATTCTTTTTATCGTGTCCGTCTGGGTACAGAGCACACTAGCATTATTGAGGACATAAAGGATCCCATGCTTGACATGAGGGCGGATTACATGGTC
This sequence comes from Xestobium rufovillosum, assembly GCA_963966045.1. Classification (NCBI taxonomy): domain Eukaryota; kingdom Metazoa; phylum Arthropoda; class Insecta; order Coleoptera; family Ptinidae; genus Xestobium; species Xestobium rufovillosum. The sequence goes on along the minus strand of OZ014498.1, from coordinate 30,658,415 downwards.
CCCAAGAACACCACACAACCACTCTTTCAGGTCACAATCGATGACCCTAGAGTGGAGAACCAAATTCTGAACAGCATACCTTCCGGCAGTCTAATCTGGTACACCGACGTTTCTAAGACCGACACAGGTGCTGGGTCAGGACTGTTTGGAGATAAACCAATAGTGAAACTTAGCTCCTCTCTGGGCAAATATGCCTCTGTCTTTCAAGCAGAGGTCTACGCGATACTACAATATGCGCGGGAAAACATTAAGAGGGGCTACAAAAATAAGCGGATCTTTATCTTATCAGACAGCCAGGCAGCTTTGAAGGCTCTTATGAACCCAAAGATGTCTTCCAGACTGGTGTGGGAATGCTTCGAGCAACTTAATACCCTAGCCAAGCGGAACGCAGTGAGACTGCTTTAGATTCGAGGTCACTGTGGGCTGATAGGGAACGAGAAAGCCGATAAACTAGCAAAGCGGGGCTCCAACGATCCTTTCGTTGGACCAGAACCTGCCCTAGGCATAATTAAGAGTGCCGTCAGGCACCAAGTAAACTGATGGATTCACACTCAACATCACAATTACATGATTCCAGGACACAGGCACAGCAAGTCTTATATAAAGGGACCTTGCAGGAAAAGATGCTCAGAACTACTTTGCCTTAGTAGGATGCAAATTAGAATCGTAACAGGCTTCCTAACGGGACACACGACCGTTAAAGAACACCTGTGGAAGATTGGCAAATATTACGGAGACCTTAACTGCAGCTTGTGTAATAAGGAGCGGGAGACAGCTATGCACATCTTGTGCAGATGTGAAGCTCTAGACCAAAAGAGGCAGCGAATTTTCGGGCGATGTCTGATGGAACCGGAAGAATTTTCCACGCATTCAATATTTGACTTCTACCGTTTGGTCCAAGGCACCAAGATCATGGAATGGGTGTGACTTAGAATTAGGGTGAGCACAATAAGCCCATTTTGTGGCTGCATTGCATCTGAGCCTACGGGCAGGCACGCCCTAAGGGGCGAAAAATAAATGGACTAGTTTACCTTTACCTTGATGAAGACAAAGCCGAAGTCATAGTTGACAGTGTAGAAAGGCTCCCGTACTTACAACCGAGCTCTTAAGTCACTAACCAAAAAGGATCTCGCGAAGTTATTGAATATTGAGTATTCCCAAAGACCTGGAAACAATCCCAAAAGGCAGGGAAAATATGAAAATCTACCCCAGCCAGTAAAAACTCTGGAGCGAATATTAACTCGTCTCCAGAAAAACTGTTGAGTCATTACAAATTTTACCAGACGAGCAATTTGGTTTTAGAGTCCTCAGAGCAACAGACTTTGCGACCAATAGAGAACTTGACTTCAGAAGTACAGCTTCGACTGGTATGCTAAATGTGGACGATCACACAATACTATTGGGATCTGCCTTGTCCTCGGCAATATTATCGCTTGCGTGCCCCAAGGTTAGATCTTAGGGCCGATCTTCTACAATCCTAGGTACCCCAACACGGATTTGACTCTATTTGATGATGACGCCTCCGTGGCAGCCCAATTCAGAAGCATGTTTGTTTTGATTCGAAACCTATAATTTACTTACGATTCAACTTTAACCCAACACAACACAACAGCATAGTTTTTGTTAGAAATTATCGACAGTCTCTTCGTTTTCCGTTTCTGATGGAACCTCCTTGATAAATAGAAATATTGTTACATGTTCAGGGGCTGGCTGCCACGTCGTCTAATAGATGCAATTGTGGAGTATCAAAAACAGGGAACAAAAATATAAGGAGAACAGAATGGTGGTCAACAGAGGTACAAAAAGTAATTAAAGAAAAGAAAAAGCTATAGAAAAAATACCTTAGTTCAAAAACTTTAGAAAATTATGTAAAATATAAGGAGAAAAGAAAAGAAGTCAAAGACACAATTAAAGAAGCAAAGCAAGACGCATGGAAGAAATTCGGACAAAAGATGATTTAGAAATAAACTGAGAATAAAACCAATACTAACAAAAATTCAAGACAGACAGTTGGGATGGTTAGAGCACATTCACAGAATGCCAGAGGAAAGACTTACAAGAAGGATCTACGTGACAAGAGTCCAGGGAGTCAATCGAAGAGGAAGACCTATAAAAACATGGCAAGAGGGAGTCTTACACCTAACGGTAGAAAGACTTGGGTATAAGTAAGTAAGTATGTTGAACCCAGTACAGCCGTCCTTCCTTAAAGTCAGGCGTGGATGGTTCAGCTCCTCCTTTAGATGCTCTGGTTCGCTGATCTGCTTATTTCGTCTAACCAGGGTGTCGATGATGCATTGCTTCTATACTGGGTCATGGAGCGATCCCACGTTTAGGTTTATGTTCTAAAACCCCATTTCCCTTTCGACAAACCAGCACTTCGAGAAATGGTAGAGTGCCGTCCACCTCTAGCTCCATGCTGTTAAGTTGTCCTTAAATCATTCAATGGTGCTGGTTCCATGTGGTCGAATAATAACCGAGTCGTCCACGTATCTAAACCAACATTTCGGCTTCAGTTTGGTTGATTCCAGAGCGGTCTTCTCGAAAATTTCCATGCCCGTGCTAGCCAGTTGTGGATATGTAAGTGACCCCTCAGCTCTTCCTTCCGTTTGTTCGCCCCTGAAGGAGAAGAAGGTGAAATTGACGCACAACCGTGCCTAATCCGCAAGGTCTTCATCGAGATTCTCCTCATCCAAACGTTTCTTGTCGCCATTATGGCTTCTTCTGTCGGTACCTTGGTGAATGTAATGTTCCGTGTTTCCCACAAGTCTTGTGCTTGATCGTTCTCCTCTCCACTTTCTTGATCGATTTGGTCTTGATCTTCCTGTGTGCTGGATCGAGTAATACAAATTATCTTCTTGGAAAAATTCATTCTGACTCGACAATTATTAATGTGACGTTTAAATTAGAACATTCCCTCCTGTACCTACATCTAAAGTGTGTTTACAATACATATAGGTACTTATATACATCACCACCAGAAATATGCACCGGAAACACCGTTTCGTAGGCAGGAAGCTGTTAATAGAAATGCGACGAATGTCTGAAACTGAAACTTTACGTCTGTTTCACGTCTTCCACTTTCAAGTGAATTTATCCTTGGAAATTGTATTAAATAAATGACATTTAGAACGTAAATGCCAACCTTATAACAGTTTAATTTGTATGCACACGTTTTTCTTTTCTGTTTGTTGGAGTGATTAATTTTGTCGCATTTTGAGAAGTCTGGAATTCCTTCACTAAAATAGCTTAACTCCACGAGAACCTCAAGAACTGTTAAAAAAGCTCTCTGAATAAGATTATCATAATAATAAATGTTGAGCTCTTGGATTGAATAGCTCTTCCTTCTTACCGTACTAGTGTTTACGAACATGTCATATCCTGCCAAGTGTTGGATGATCTTTATTACAAGACACGTGTGATAGTAGGTACTTAATTGAAGCAAGCTCCCGTCTGTGGAATTTTTATTACTCCTGTTTGAAGAAGTCCAGACTAGGAAACGTCTTGGATTAGCTTTAGCTTTAAACAGTTTGAAATTGACTGATGACTCTCTGCATTTTCATGATCAGCAGACCCAGCAAAATCTGGGGACATTGGAATTTTTATGTTAGAAATAACCTCTGATCCAACAAGGAAATACTGCAGATCTTCTTTCCAAGCGAATTAGGAAACATGATCCGACTATTGTAAATCTATTTTCGGGAAAATGGCGCACATTTCCGCGTTTGTTATTTGCAGGAACATAAAAACGGTACTTAAATAAAAACAGAGAACATCAATTTGTGCTAATATCATTCGCCCTGGGTTGTAAAAACTATAATACAAAAATAGAAGGCTAATAACATGTTTCAGGAAGTTTTTTTTTGTTCGGGTATTGTTCCCAAGTCCTGCCGGACTTATTTTCAAAACAAGGTGTAATATATTAATGGTACAGACGAAAAACATTGTCGTAGTAATTCGATATGTCACTTAAATTACGTATTTTTAGATTCTAAATGTCTGTGATCTCCAGCAACCACAATCATCTGAAATTTGTCTAAATAACTTCCGAATTTCTACATAGTTCATAGAGTTGAAAGTTTTAATTCAATGTCAACGTTAATACGCTGGCTAGAATGTTGGACGCTTTTTAGCGGGTGGGCCAGGCGTTTTTTTCAGAAGAATTCCTGGCGTTCTATTTACGTTCAGTATTAAAAGGTACAAACAGTCTACTAAATCAACATGTGCTTATCTAAATCGAGATGGTATATAATAGTTTTCTACCCCGTATCATATTAACAACAATTTGTTATGTTACGTGTTAACAATGGCAGCTTATTTGTTTTTCTATGTAATCGTTTTATCTTTGAAGCTTTCGATTGTTGGCGGTAACTTTATTCCTTCAAATGATGAAAATTATGAGTTTTGGGCACAATTTAGTCTTCTACATGAATCATGAATTTCTACCTGTTCAGAATCCAAAAATACCTGCTTCCCACATACCTGACTTGTCGTATTTTAAAATCGAAAGCATTAGTTAAAAATAAATTTGTCAAGAATTTGTAGGCCCTAGTTAATATTCGTAATTTGGCAAACTTCTGGGATATTGTTACGTTAATTATCATTAGTTATGTAACAGCAATTCAAATTTTGCATGGTACAGTTTTCTTTTTATTCTTCTGTTACTGTTTCCATTATTTATGCTTTTTTAAGTATGTGTTTATTTTTGTATAACGTTTTATTTTGTCATTGGTATTTTTTTCTTTTCTTTTATTCATTCATATAGGCAACTGAAATCGGTCTTGGGTAAGAGAGCTCTTGAAAAATAGCAGATGTCCTGGTTATAGTTTTTTATTAGACCCATTGGACAAGCTATCAATCTGACGTAATTGATAATGAAGTGTTTTTGTTTGGGATTTAGATAAGTTGACTGATTATCATTCAGACCCCTTCTTCCATTCACTACTTTGGAAGCCCCGTGAAGCATCCCGTTAAAATACACTGCCGGACAAAAAAAACCGGACACGTTTTTATTTTTATTTTGAGCCTACAATATTTTTATGTTACTTAACTTACGCAAATAATTAACGATTGTCCTACTAGTGAGGAAAAAGAAAGTTTTAGCTGAATATTGCACCTTTCGTAAGCCTAAACAGCCAAATCAGCATTTTGACTCTTCAACTTTATTGAAACATCAAAATCTTTTACCTTATTGGGCTGCTCTTTATTTTCTATTGGTTTTTTGGTGAAATTTCATTTGTAAATGTCAGCTTTTAACATTTTCCATACAATGCACCCCGAAATTTGTTCACAAATTGTTGCTTTAAGCCACGATGGCCGAAGAGTGCGGTATATTGCTCAAGTGCTGAATATACCCCGTAACACAGTGCAAAATGTACTCTTGCGATTTCGTGAAACTCATGGGTTTGTAAAGAAGGTCGGATCTGGTCGTCCACGGACTGTGAACCATCAAGATGTCCGTTTTCTCCATGTTGCTGCGCTGCCCGATCGAGCATTGCCGTCACCTATTCTTGCTGGACGGTTAGCCGAACTTCGAGGAGTGGCAGTTTCAGCCAGAACAGTTCGGAAAATGCTAAACGAATATGTTTTGACTTCAAGAAAGCCAGGTACAGGTCCCCTACAGACCGTAGAAATTTTCTGAGTTGGTTATGTATTTGCCAACATCCTGTATAACATTTTCAGTTTTCCAAAGTTTTCCAAAGGTTTAAAAAAGACAAAATAAAAGCATGAAGTAGTCGAGTTTGTGTGAAAAAAATTGGGTAGAACGCAGCATTCTCATTTCTTATTTTAAATGGTACACCCTGTATATTATTGTGCTTTTGGGTTCTATAGCTTATTTTAGATTGAGTTTGTTAAATACTTCCTATCTCTGAAGTCAATAATTTTTGAGTTTTTCACACTTCTTCAGGAATTTTGACATATACACGATTTAATTTTCAAAATGTTATAGTTTGGTAACGACAAAAGTTTAAGAAATTGAAACAAAGTGAGCAATATATTATGTACTTGGTGCTATTAACAAAATGTTCATAATATGATCGCAATTTTGGATTCAATTGGTCAATGATATTTTTGCGGAGTATTTTGTATAGCAGGTGGATTCTGCATAAAATAACCTATTTTTTGATTGTACGCTTCTCTATAAGTACCTAAATCTAATAGTTTTTAAATTTTGCTCATTACACAAAACTATGTTACGTGAAAATTATTTTTGTTACAAAAGTAGATTCTTATGTGGCCAGCAAGATCGCCTGATCTATCCCCATTAGATTTATTCGTGATTCCTAGAGAACTCATTTGCGAATGTGTTTACCTACTCAATAAGTATCAAACGCAAAAATACTTACATAATTGCTTCTATAGCTGCTCATGTTCTTGGCATTTTACCCAGTCCTGGAACTTCTTTCTCAATTAACAAACACTGCGGTGCACTGCCACCTTATTTTAACAACAAAACAAATAGATGAAAATGACCGAGAACACTAATATAAAGTACACAAGACAAGCTGACTGTGCCTAATGGTATAAAGAAATATAACATGATTGTACTTGAACTCTAACTAGCATGTATGACATGCATTTTTCATCTCTGTAATTCAATATATACATAATCAAAATTCAAATTAAGAGACGCCTTCCTTTTGAATCAAGGCGCTCCGTGTACAGTTCACTTTCTATCAAAATATACGGTCATAGGAAAAGTAAGAAAATATTTGTTTATAGGACCACGCGGGTGTACTGGTCCATACGTAATTATAAATAGACAAAATCCTTGCCAAAAAATTCCATAAATTATTTACACTCGTTTTTTATTGGTAATGAAAATTCTAGATTTGCCAAGATCATTTTAGCACAATTTACGTATATATTTTGTAAAACGCAAACATAGTCACCTGTTCTTGTCGTACCAAAAAAGTGAGAGAAACAACAATATCGGAATACTTTTTTTTATTTTTACTACTACTGCACTTACAAAATTTTGAAAGGATAATAATTTGTTTTATTATTATTTTTGCTGTTTTTATTTATTTATAACACTGTACAAAATACGCACTACACTAAAACTCTGACACTAATAAGTAAAGTGAATTAAATCATGCTCCGACGCCAAGCGTCTTGACGCCGAGCGACCACGAAATTTGACGAGGGATTATATTTAAAGAACTAGATAGTGGCCTGCGTATTTTATCGGTAATTCAGTTTTTTCTGATTCAAATGTCAGATGTTGTAGAGGTAGACACCAGTTAGACTCTTTTTATTCTCAAAACTTGTGTGGCGCATTTTAGTTTTTTGAATTCTACAAATTCAATAGCACTGTTACAAGTCCAACATGTTTACCCCTTACCATTACAGTTTGGGAAGCACTGGCTCATACTCAAAACTGTCAAGAGGGTGAATGGTAAGTAAATTGCGGGGTTGTTAGTCCTTTTTAATAGAACATTTTGCTTACCAGCTTTCATGGAACAAAAAATTCAAAGGTTGAATGACTATAATACTAATACATAATTAATAAATGTAGTCAATGTAATTTGAGGAAAAAGTATAACTTGGCCCATGGGGGGATCGAACCCGCGACCTTCGCGTTATTAGCACGACGCTCTAACCAACTGAGCTAATGGGCCAGACCTTTGTATCCAGATTCACGTCCATATTTAAATTCAGCTAGAAGAATTTATAACACTTTTTCTCATAATTTTATATTGGTATTATGTATTCCTAAATCAAGAAAGATGTAGTTTGTAGGACAATCACAACATATTAAATTAAAATAAGCAAACTTATTTACGTTTTATAGGGATCTGTAATAACGAACAATGTGCAATTGAAAGTATGAAAATTAATTTACAGATGGAGCCATGGGAAGGGACTATAACCGGAAAATCTCGTGTACCGGTGGAAATAATGTAATGCAAAATCTTAATAGCACAGAGAACCTGTACTTAATAGTTTGCAAAAAACGACTTGTGACTAACACATTTTTAGTGAAAACTTAATCCAAAAAATTAAGAGTACTTGGTGTATACAGTTCTTAATTATTGTTTTCGGGGGTAATATTTTCTCGATTTCTAACAAGGGAAAAACAAGAAATTTTTTCGATTTTTTTTTAAAACGATGTTATATTACACTTACGAATTTAACTCTAATTTAAGAATTTAAATATGTGTGTCCTATTGGTAAGCAACATTAGGCCCTTAGTCACACATTAGCATAAATAAACACAGTCCTCTGTGCCAATTTTATTCTAAAATTTACACGGAATAAAAACGCACTAAGGCCATAAGCATCCAATTTACTACTTATTAGACATCGTGTATGTGAATCACAACCTAAATATTTAAACGAAGGTGGGTGAATTTTGGATCCGTTCCAATTCTGCAACGTGTGTTCTTCCACTCTGCAGGAAATTCTTGCATTAAAATAAAAAGAACTGTTAAGTATACAAAAATAAACTGCACTTTATACGAATACTCCAGAAGCTATTAATTTTTAAGTAGGTGCAAGAATGTTGGTTTTATGTTGTTTTCGTTGTTAATCCAATTTTTTTGTAATACAATAAAATATTTTGATTAGGTACCACACACAAGTTCTATAATATAATAGTGTCTCCAGTCTTGGATTTAGTTTCAAGTAATTTTGGTCCAAATCGTTGATAAAGTCTTCAGCCACCTCTAACAATAATTTACAAAATCTAAAAGGACAAAACGGAACCCATACATAAAACAGGAATGTACGAAAAATATCAAGCTGTCAACTCGATCTATTTTAACTCGTTTTAAAGAGCATCAGGTCCATCACAGATAAATTCAATATCAATAATTTAACTCTTCAAATCAGCCAATAATAAATTTGATTAAAACTTCTTGGAAAGTACAGCGATATGTATTGGGAATGTATTAGACTACGAGGACTTTTCTTTGTTAAGGAGAGAGGCTAAGGCTTCTACACTGCCGGACAAAAAAAACCGGACACATGTTTTTATTTTTATTTTGAGGCCCTGCAATATTTTTATGTTACTTAACTTACGCAAATAATTAACGATTGCCCTATTAGTGAGGAAAAAGAAAGTTTTAACTGAATATTGCACCTTTCGTAAGCCTAAACAGCCAAATCAGCATATTGACTCTTCATGCATCTTTATTGAAACTTCAAAATCTTTTACCTTATTGGGCTGCTCTCTATTTTCTATTGGTTTTTTGGTGAAATTTCATTTGTAAATGTCAGCTTTTAACATTTTCCATACAATGCACCCCGAAATTTGTTCACAAATTGTTGCTTCAAGCCGCGATGGCCGAAGAGTGCGGTATATTGCTCAAGTGCTGAATATACCCCGTGACACAGTGCAAAATGTACTCTTGCGATTTCGTGAAACTCATGGGTTTGTAAAGAAGGTCGGATCTGGTCGTCCACGGACTGCGAACCATCAAGATATCCGTTTTCTCCATGTTGCTGCGCTGCCCGATCGAGCATTGCCATCACCTATTCTTGCTGGACGGTTAGCCGAAGTTCTAGGAGTGGCAGTTTCAGCCAGAACAGTTCGGAAAAGGCTAAACGAATATGTTTTGACTTCAAGAAAGCCAGCTACGGGTCCCCTGTAGACCGCAGAACATCGCAGAGCATGACTTGCATTTGCGCGGCAATACGTAAATTGGGACGAACATCAATGGAGGAACATGCTCTTCTCGGACGAGTCAAGATTTAGTGTCAGGTCACCAGATGGGCGTGAAAAGGAGTGGCGAAGACCAGGGGAGCGGTACAGTCAATGTTGTATATCTCCCAGGGTCAGTTTCATTTAGAATGGAACAATGACTGATGCACACCGATACATTGTTGAGTGCCTGGAACCCCATGCCACGCCATATATGCCATTTATAGCGGACAATTTTGTGTTTATGGATGACAACGCCCACCCACACACAGCAAGAATTGTTACCGAGTACCGTAAAGAGGTTGGTATTGGATGTCTCCCATGGTCAGCCAATAGCATGGATAGAGGACCCTCTATCCATGGCCAATAGTCCAGACCTGAATCCCATTGAGCATTTGTGGGATCAGCTTGGAAAAAGGATTAGACATCGCCAACCCCTACCAGAAACATTAAATGGCGCTTCAAGAAGAATGTGAACAAATATCCCAAGAATCTATTGATAGCCTCATTTAGGGAATGCCACAACGTTTAAGGGAAGTAATAAGAGTTCGTGGTGGTAACACCCATTATTAATTTGGTTCTACTAGTGTGCTTTTCCTTTTAATATTTTTTTTGTTTGTCTTTTCAAGTTCTTAAGTAACAGGTTGATCTCTAAAAAAATACATTTGTTAGGTTTTTGTTGGCGACTCATTTTGTTTCTTGTTTTTTATTTATTGTTAAGATGAAAAGAATATAGTTAAATATCATTTCAAACCGTCCGTTGTTTTTTATTCACTAAAATAGTAATTCTGAGAGTGTCCGGATTTTTCTTGTCCGGCAGAGTATTAAACGTGATTATAATAGTAACACTATTTGTTTCAAGTAAATATAATTGTAAATCTGTGCCAACTTTTGTTAAATACAAGGGTAATACCTACCTATACTGTTATGAAAGACATTTTTTCTGAAGCTTTGTTTGTATGTGAGAGAACATTCCCTGACAGTACGAAATTGGTATTTAAGCAACGTAGTGTAAGTGTTTAGCTTTAGTAGTCTCCATGCTCCTGAAGATGCTGACTTTGTCAGTGAAACGCGTGCCGAGTTTATTTACTGGGTCACTGTTCTGACGTGCAGAATTTTATAAAGAAGTTTTCAAACTAACCAATCTCGAATAATATAACAAACACAAAAGATTATTACTATACTATTTTTAGGTACACAAAAATTAACTTTCATAAACATCGAGATCCAAACAGGAATTTGAAGGTTTCCTTAACTTAGGTTAGGAATATATATTGCTTAACGTAAGATATATTTCTGTATCTTAACGGTTTAATATAAACATTCTTTGTATTATATTTATACGATAAACCATATAATCTGCATAATATCAATAAAAACATTATAAAGATTTAACGCATCCAAGGAAAACAGAAGGAGGACACGGTCCGGCAGTTTCCGATCCTTGCCGACGAGAGTTATATTTGCCAGGATCAAGCCAACACGGAGCGGTGTGGTTCGTAGCTCAAGTTACCTGTAGGGGGGGAGGCGTCCTTTTATAGACACACCAGCCGAAGAGTTGGCATCGTCCGCACCTCGGTGCCTGAAAACCGCGTTCTATCCCGACACTCCAACGGTAAAACCTACCTGGTTTGCTGTTATAAAATAAATTCCCCTGAGATGACTTTTGCTATGGACCATGGATAACGAGGTCGGCGCATTTGCGGGTGGCATTCCCGGAATCTGGAAATAGCGGCGCCAAGTGCGTTCACCTGGGGCACTATATTCGGACCAGCAAATCGGAGACTTTGGCCAAATGGGACGGGGTTTTGATTAAATAAAATTGCGCTGGGTAGCCTTGGTGTTGTTTTCAACAAAATTCATAAGCAACCAGCAGCCAGAATTTATAAATAGGTAAATTAGGTGCACGCTCCGTACTGCAAAAAATTAAAAGCAATCAACAGATCTACAAAATATACTATCATCGGGAAAAGTCTTGCATCTATTATCATCTAACGAAATTTTGCATTACATTTTCGCATTCTTGCGGTTCAATTTTGTCCTTGAGCTCAGTAATAATTGTTATTGGTCGTTTGGCATAAGCATTGCCAAAGGAAGAAGTCACACGGGTTCATATCGCACTATCTCGGTGACCAGTTCTGGTCGCCATTGCGTGAGATGAGATGGCCGGGAAATTTTTCATCCAACAATGCAGTTACGTTGCCCATAATCTGTTATGAAGAGAATTACGGAAACCCTTATAGTAGGATTGCTATCTAAAGATGAATAAGTATATAACAAAGTTGCAAAATTTTATTAGAAATGAAAAATTAACTGAACTAAAAAAGATCCAACAAAACATTTTCAAACAAAATTAAAAGATTGGTTAAAAATTACAACAAAAATGACGCAGGTATTTATCAACTAAATTGTTTAAACTGTAACGTCATATCGGACAAACTGGCAGATCTATGCGTACTTATAGTATAATGAACATTTAAAATCATTTCCTAGGAAACCGCAGTTTTTTAATAAACATAAAACATAAAAATCCCATAATTGGCAATATTAGTAGAAAGGAGGAGTCAAAGAAGTCCTCAAGTTCTTCGATCCAAATGTAAATGACTGGAATGACAAGAGCTGGAAATTGGGGCGCGAAAGACGGCCAGGTGTTGTATAGAAATCGCTGATAGACATGACGATCTTCATATTTTCCAAACTAAAATAATAGATTTAGATTTTCACGTTGATACTCAACGGTCAAGCGATTTATTTTCACATTCCTGATAGATTTCTTTCACTGAGCATTGATTGATATCGGTAAATAAAGTACGGCGATGCAATCAGAAATAGACCAACGTCCTTCCAGAAAGACAAAAATCTGAGTCAGCCGCAAGATACCATCGGGATTAGCAGTAAATTCGGATTTAAGTGTTCCCCACTGCGCATGTCCGTCCAAACTCAGCGCTTTATTCCAATTTTCATCGTCGCGACGCTCATACGAACGACTTAGCCACCACTGTAAGGCGGCGCCGGCACGCGGGTTTCAAACTCACTGAAATTTTCGACGGTCAGTGCATTATCACGAAACCGTAACACAAATCTCCTGTTGGTTACTTTAACGCAAATATACGATGGCATCTTCTTCGACGGCAGCCAGGAGCTCCAGATACACTTACAGGTCTTCTGGGGGCGGCAGTGCTGATGTTAATATAGAATATAGCGCGGACCTGAGCGCTCTTTCCAGGCTAGAGGTAAAAATAAATCTTCGCAGGTGACCCCGGTGACCATTTCTTCATTTTTTGGAAAGAAATCGTTGCTGGGTTATCCATTTACCGAATGAATATAAAAAGGGACTGATAAGGACTTAAAAACGTGTAGTGCATCGTGGATGAAGTGAAAAGTGTTTTTCCCTACAAAAACTAATATTGAAGTGTTTTTTTTAATATACTTTTTTCATTTTCCATTTATGTGTACACATTTTACTAAATTTTTAACCCACCTTCGTTTTTCAGGACAAAATCCGTCTCTTGCAAGATGATTTGGAATCAGAAAGAGAGCTCAGATCTAGAGTAAGTAAAACTTGGGTTACGTAATTTTCTTGCTGAAATAATCCAAGTTAAGCTTACCTATTATAATCGCATTTTGTGTTTGTGCTTCATCTAACTCATAAAAGTAGCAAATTTTTTCTAATACGAAATGTTGTCAGTTGACAGGTAAATTAGCCATTCCAAGAAAATATATTATTTTATTAAAATATTTATCTGACGTTAAGAAAATTCATTAATGCGTAAACATGTTAAACTAAAAATGTCTAAAAATCCTGGTGAATTTTCTCTCGGTTACGAAAGCTGCTATTTTAGTCCACTGGTGTTTAATTCTGGCTGACCAATTCCTTGGAATGCTGCCAAAATTATTTAAAATACGGTTGCGACACTCTTCTCATAGTTAATTTTCATGAGTAATTATCGAATTTATATGCCCATTAATTGCCATCCAGTCTTCTTTAATTGCTTTGTTGTTATTGGTGTGAAGCAAAATTAACAATGGCGACAATTCACTGGCTGACATTTTTTATTGTAAATTTATACATAATAATGTTTGCTGGATTCTGTATTGTATTTTATTAGTCCAATGAGAACACATAACACATTGTATGAGCACCAGGTTGAACTCTTATTGCAATAATTTCCTGTAAAACATTTTTAAACAAATAATATACCCTAACTCTCAACTATGCATTCCGTTATTTCTGTCCTCTGGCATTAGGATGTCACCTACCTGGTTTCTAATGTTTTACACGCTTCGTCAGTTTTTCCTACTTCGAACTTATCATCCACTTCTTTGCATTTATTATCAATCTACTGTTCTTTCGCTTTCCTACATTTCCGAATAATTTCCCGCTTTGTTTCCCTCCTTCATCTAGAGCCAGTTTTTTATATTTTCGCCTCTCGTCTATTAGAGTCACAATATCCTTTGCTATCCAGAGTTGTCTACTTTCAGTCTGTTTGTGACCAAAAATTCCTTTAGCTGCAGAATCTAAACTCTACGTCCCTAACACTATTTTCATCAGCGCCCTTCAGTACTTGTTCGCCATTTTCTCGAACTTATCGCGCGAATCACCTCCTCTTAGTTTCTCGAGGTCAGGCGTCTTCTACAGTTTTGTTTTTTCATTTTTCGAAATCTGAAATTTGAGATTAGCCTTCATAACAACTATGTTGTGATCACTATCTACATTATCTGCAAAAGGACCGATTATTCTATCTTCTCTCCCTGTACCTAGAACTGCATTAAAATCTCCTCATCATCATAAGGTTCTCAGTCCGAAGACTGGTTGGACGCGTACCTCCATTCTTTTCTATCCTGAGCTAACCTACGCATTTCCCTAAAAGTAGAACATCCTACATCCCTAACTATTTGAGAGCAGTAGTCTAATCTAGGCCTACCCCTACCTCTTTTTATTCCTATCTCTGACTCTAGTATGTCACGAACTATTCCTTCGTGTCTTAGAAGGTGTCCTACCATCCTATCTCTCCTACTCTTTATTGTTTTCCATATCTTTCGCTTTTCCCCAACTCTTTCTAATACTTCCCTATTGCTAACCTTATCTATCCACGGTATCTTCATCATGCGTCTGTAGCACCACATTTCAAACGCTTCTACTCTTTTTCTATCCGCTTCTCCTATTGTCCAAGTTTCGCACCCGTATAATGCCGTACTCCATACATACGACGTTAAGAGTCTCTTCCTAGTCTCTATATTAACCGTTAAAATCTCCTACGATTATTAAATTTTCATGCCCCTTCACAAAATCTAGCACATAATTCGATATCGCTATAAACTGTCTCTACAGTTTCATCACTATAAGTGCACTGTTCTAGGGACAGAATAATGTGGTGGTTTCCCATTGTCTAAAACGGAATAGTCCACCATGGGATCGAACTCGGAGCTCTTGGTCCGCTGCGAGTGATGTCTCAGTGATGCTTTTAAGCTGTGTTGATCTAGAATTTGCATTTTTTAACTTCCCATGTAGGTGCCACTTAAAAAACAGTTTGTAGGTATATTTACAAGAAACTTATGTTAGTTTCATGTGCAAGATTAAATAATTCAGTAGGTACATTTCAGATGACAGTTATTGTTCTTCCATAATTGAATCATCTCTATTTAAAACCCCAAACTAATCTACCCCATTCCCGCTGTTGAAAACAGAAACATAAAATTCACATTAAAATTACCAATGACATATTTACACTCTCACAAGCTACCAAAGCTCTTAGCTAAACAACATAAGATTAAAACAGCCAGCTGTTGACCTAGCCCTCTCCGCTTCGATAACCCTTGCAGCTTCTGCTTTTTTTAAAAAATGTCAGTTTTGAAAATAACATCGAATATTTTTTATTGCAGATCGAAAGAGAGAAAGCCGACCTTAGCGTGCAGGTGATCCAACTATCGGAACGTTTAGAAGAAGCTGAAGGTGGTGCTGAAAGTCAGGTAACTATAACAATTACAAACATCAAACACAATTTAATATAAACATTGTAAATCCAGTTCGAAATCAACAAGAAACGTGATACCGAACTCCTGAAACTCCGAAAATTACTGGAGGATGTACATCTGGAATCAGAAGAAACAGCAAACGTATTGAAGAAGAAGCACCAAGAAATCGTTGTCGACTTCCAGGACCAAATTGACACACTCACGAAGGCTAAATCCAGGTCAGTTTAAATAAAATCGTTTACGGGAATTTTTAAATTTCGCGCTGCTGTGACGTATGTAGCTAACAACCAATGAGTAAGCGTTCATGCTTCTGCTTTGTTCATGACAAATAATATCGTATAACTTTCTTTTATTTGATCGACGCACACATGTTGATAATAATGCTGCTTTCTTACATGTCAAAATGGCACTTTTCCAAAATTCCTTGGCTTACAAGAAGAAATATTACACTCCAACGAATTACCTGAAGTAACACTTCATATTTTTCAGTCTCCATACGAATTTCCAAGACATAAAATGTTTATTTAGAATTAATGGTGGCTGCATGCTATAAATAAAATGAAAAAGCAAATAGTTTTGAAATAAACCGCACGAATATTTTCAAATAATTTTCTCCCAATAATAAACTTGCCCAATGTTTGTGCTATAAACAAAATTTTTTTAAATTTCTTTTCTCTCATCTACAAGGCAGTCTTTGAAAATAAATTTGTTAGACATTTCGTAGTGATTCATTTGCCTCGGCATCAACCTACTATAACTTAAATCATCAGTGTAGAAATAACAGTGGCGTCACTTTAACAATTGCCAAAATGTAATTTAAGGCTTGGAGCGTAAAATCTGACGAAAATTTTCCCCTTAAAAAAACTAGTTCATGTATTTGATTTCACCACCATAAAACAGAGAAATAGGTACATGACGCACCATATTGACTTTTTTATTACCTTTATGAATTAAATCTAAAAGTGGCCGTCTAATGTGACGTCAGCATTCGCGTCCGCGGAGCTCCTATTACGAATGGCCTCTTCAGCGCAACTAAGAAACCGTAAAATTTTAAGAATTTTTTTCTAAAAAGCTTGTAATAAAGGTTCCTCGTCACCCAAATACGAAAGTCTAAACTCGTTTAGAAATCGAACCGTGACAATCGAAAACCAAAATGTTTATAGGTACCTGCGTCTTCAGTACTGTACATATATGATATAATTTCATAATTTAAGTAAAATCGTGCAGCGTTATGCCGGTAAGTTACAGCTGAGCGGTAACACAACTCGCTGGTTAAAAATAACACGATCAACTTGGCAGCGAGTCCTAGCCATATTTGTCCTGGGCATTACAGCGCCTGCTCTGCAGGTCAGTCCGCACCGTAGTCAAAAACGACCGTAGAACGTAATTCAACAATTCAAAAATGAAATTTGTTCAATATTTACCTGCCTACACTCAAAATTACAACAAAATTAAAACAGGCAGTTACTAATAGAGTTGAATTTGTATTTCACAGCTGTCAAAATTCACATTTGACAGTTACAGTTACAGTTTGGAAGAATGACGTAACCAAAGTTACGTTTAAAATAGAACTGTCACTGTCTCTTTTTTAGGTTATGTTTGTTTAACTTTTTTGTTCGAATTCAGTCATAAGTACCTAAACAATTTTGTGGCAAGCTAGCTCTAATTTGCGTCCGCCTTAACAAGTTTGGCCTACATACTACGTTGCTAAAAATATCGTACAGAATTTTTAGAATCAGCTGAAAGAATTCGGAACACAAATATTTGTGAGGTTTCCACGTCGTTCCTTGGAAATTCGCTATAAATAAATCGCAGCACCATTAACTCTGTTGCATTTGATAAGTTTGTAAAAAGAACCGATCCTGTATGTTTACACCACATAAAATGGGCCTGATGAGAACCTTTTTAATGGAATGAATCTATTTAGTTAAGTGTCCTGGTCGGTTGCTTTAACGATGCTCTGTAGAGCGTAGAATTGTCGTTTTCTTGTTTTATTAAAAGTAACCATCCATTTTATAAACACATTTATTTAACAAAATACAGACTTATGCATGCGGCCACGCTACTTCTTGTCGCATGTATTCTTAACTACTGACAACATAACCTAACAACTAACTTCACACCTATACCATAGAACAGACAACTTTGAGGTAGAGCACTACTCACAACACCCTCTCTTAGTGCTCTTCTCAAATGTTCACTGTACAATCACATCACTCCCTCAAACCCAAACTTAAACTATTCTTATAAAATTCCATTTTCGGTAATCCTTTTGTAAGCATGTCAGCTTGTTGTTCTTTTGAATTCAAATATTTAATAACAATTGCTTTGTTCTTGACATTCTCACAAATAAAATGGAATTTTAAATCTACATGTTTCACACGTCGGTTATTTTCAGGGTTTCTAACTAATGAAATACATCCCTGATTATCTTCAAAAATCAGTATACTCCCAACATTCACATTTAAATCTAACAACAGTTTCTTAAACCAAAGACAATCCTGAACACAGTTACATAACGCTACAAGTTCAGCTTCAGTCGTGGACAAAGCAACACAATTTTGCTTTCTTGTTATCCACGATACAGTATTACCAAAAACTTTTATAACATATCCTGAAACTGATTTTCGATCATTCAAATCTCCTCCCCAATCTGAATCTACGTAACTGATTAATGGAGTTGAGTTATTTTGTCTGATATATTCAAGGCTTAAATTAACAGTCCCACTTAAGTACCTTAGTACCCTCTTCAAATTGTTCCATATTGCATCTGAAGATCTATCCTGATACCTGCTGAAATAATTGACTGCAAAACTTATATCGGGACGAGACCCTAGCATCAGATACATTAAACAGCCTACTAACTCTCTAACCGGTTTGCTACTATCATTCCCTTCATTTAATGTCAACTTCAATCTTGGATCGATTGGTGTCGCACAAGACCTACTGTTTTCAAAATTAAACCGTTTCAAAATTCCCAACAGATACCTCTTTTGATTAATTTTTAGCGTGCCTTTAATTTTATCATGCTCAATTTCTAACCCTAGAAAATGTTTCAATTCTCCTTTATCTTTTATGTCAAATTTGTTACTTAAGTTTGCGGTGCACCAATGGATCAATTCCAAGTTTGGTCCTGCCAAAATTATGTCGTCAACATACAACAACAGGTAAACAATACCACTTTTAAAAATTTTTGAATACAAACAATAATCATTTTCAGATCGCTTAAATCCTGAATTTACTATATGATCATTAATTCTATCATTCCAGCACTTCGATGACTGTTTTAGGCCATAAAGAGCCTTTTGCAATTTCAAAACATGACCTGATTTACAAGCTACACCTTCAGGAGGATAAATAAACACATCTTCCTTCAGAATACCATTCAAAAATGCTGTCTTGACGTCCAACTGTCTAAAATAGTAACCATTTTGATTTCCTACTACCAATAAAGTCCTAATTGTAGCCATTTTTGCAACCGGAGAATAAATCTCATTATAGTCAAATGACCCTTGCTGAGCAAAACCTCTCACAACCAACCTAGCTTTATATTTATCAGTCTTATCCTTTTCAAAAGGCTTGAATGAAAAAACCCACTTTGTATCTAATATTTCTGCATTTTCAGGCATGATTACAAGTTTCCAAGTTTTATTTTTATTTATAGATTCAATTTCTTTATTCATTGCATCTCTCCATTGTTTTTCATCATCTCTATTACTTAACTCATCAACACTTCTAGGAGTTTGCTCTACAAAAGCCATTGCATCGAAAGCCATATAGAGTTCATAATCTTTAAACTTTGAAGGAATCTTTGTAATTCTTTTACTTCCAACTTCAGAATTTTCATAGTCTTCTACAATTTCAACTTTATTATCTATATCTACATTCCTATTACTATTATCTTTGTCTATATACTCTAACTCATTCTCATCCTTCATTATTTCGTTTTCTTTTATTTGCACCTGATTTTTCTTATAATAAAATAATCTTTCATTAAACATTGCATCCCTAGAAATTATTATCTTTCCTAATCTTACTTTCCATAACCTATAACCATTAGGCGCATACCCCATCATGATACATTCATCCGCTTTTGAATCAAATTTATCCCTCAATTCTTTAGGTATATGTGAGTGCACAACACAACCAAAAATTTTCAAATTATTAACATTAGGTTTTTTTCCATACCAGATTTCAGATGGTGTGACATAATTTAAATTTGCACTTGGACTTCTATTTATTAAATATGCAGCTGTTTGTATAGCTTCATTCCAAAATTCTTTCGGAACACCCGAATCAATAATCATTGACCTCGCCTTATCTACTAAACTTCTATTAAACCTTTCAGCTTTACCATTTTGTTGAGGTGTGTATGGAATTGTGAAGTCTAACATAGTCCCATTATCCCTACAATAATTCTTAAAATCGTGCGATGCATATTCTCCCCCATTATCGCATCGAAGGACAGAAATTTTCTGACCAAACTTTGCTTGTACCATTTGGCAATACTCTTTATAACAACTGAACACATCACTTTTATTTTTAATTATATAAAGCCAAACAAAATTTGAATAATCATCGATAAATGTTACAAAGTATTTTTTTCCATCATGTGAGATCGGTGTTACCGGCCCACAAACATCTGAGTGAACTATTTCTAATACTCTCTTACTTTTACTGCGAGTTCCAAAACTTAGCCTCGTCATTTTTCCATTAACACAACTTTCACAAAATTCAACTTTACTTATTTTCAAATTGCCTATACCGTCGACCATTTTATGTTTAATCAGCCTATCTAAATTGGAGTACCCAATGTGACCCAATCTTCTGTGCCACAATTCTGCTTCTTCATCTTTTGTTTCAACATTCAGACATTCTTTACGTAAAATTTCAAATGTTATTTCATACAAATTATTTCTGACACCAATACCTATCAAGATATTATCATTAAACAATTTCACTTGACCATTTTCGAAAACTATTTTCATATCTGACATTTCCAGCTTTTTAACAGAAAGAAGATTCTTTCTCAAGTTTGGTACATAGAAAGCATTTTTAATTGTACACTTTGTTTTTCTACCATTCACACAACTAATCGCTTCAACATTACCTACACCTACAGCCTCTAAATAATTATCATTTTTTGCAACAGCTATTTTTATAGGATTTTCTAACATCAACAAATCTGAAAAATATTCTTTCCTATTGACTAAATGATCTGTACAACCAGAATCAATAAAGAATGTGATACAATTTCGACTTACAGCTTTTACATCATTTTCAAAATTACTCATGAAACAAATTGGTTTTTCATACTCATCTATCTCTTCACTTCCGTCAGCAAAATTTCCTTTTCTACCTTCTAATCCTCTTCTCTCTTCTTGATAACCTTGATACTTGCCCCTAAAATATGATCGACTGCCACTTCCTCGATTACCTCCTCTTGAGTGAGAGTGAGCCGGAGTTGGCCCATAATTCTTCCTTGCACGGTAACTGCCACGTCCTCTATTTGACCACCACTGCTCTCTGTAGCCTGCACTACTTCCAGGTTCGGTTAACCTTTTACAATCCCGTTTAAAGTGTCCATATTCACCACATCCAAAGCATGCTCCTAACTGTTTCGACACAAATGCAGTTGGTTTAGATATCTCGTCTCTACTGCCACCCTTTCTTTTCTCTGCTTCAGTCCTAAGCTTCATTTTTACAAAATCAATAGAAAGTTTTTCATTTGGTAAATTCTCCAATATTGTAACTACCGTTTCATATGACTTGGGTAATGAAAGCAATAAATTACATACCGCATCTTCTTCTTTTACTTCTGCTCCAGTGGCCTTCAGCTGACCTAACACATCTTCAAATTTTAGTATAAAATCATCCAAATTTTCGCTTTCACTCATCTTCATTCCCATCAACTTCCTTTTCAAAAATAACTGTCCAGGTAACCCTTTCTTTTCATACATTTCTTCTAAACTCTTCCACATGCTATAAGCCGTTTCTTTACTTCGAAGAAGATCAATTTGAGCGTCATCCACACACTGCACAATCATGGATTTACATTTATTATCTCTTGCTTTTGCATCACTCCTCTTTTTCTCGTCTTCGTAATTTGCATCACTATATTCTCTCTTGATCATTTCCTCTACTTTATGCTCGATTAGTAACGTTTGCATTCTAAATTTCCATGTGTGATAATTGCTTCCACTCAAAAGATCCACATTAAAATTATTTTTCATACTTCCAGCCATTCTCTTTTCCCTCTCTGGTTTCTCTCACCTTGCACGTGTTTTCTTATCTTTTAATATCTTTCCAATCCTTTTATATCTTGCGCTGTCTCAATACCTACTACGTGCCTGGGCCCATAACCTGTCGTTTTCTTGTTTTATTAAAAGTAACCATCCATTTTATAAACACATTTATTTAACAAAATACAGACTTATGCATGCGGCCACGCTACTTCTTGTCGCATGTATTCTTAACTACTGACAACATAACCTAACAACTAACTTCACACCTATACCATAGAACAGACAACTTTGAGGTAGAGCACTACTCACAACAAGAATAACAAAATTTGTCTTTGATCCGGTCGCGGTTGATTGAACACCCAGTTGTATAGCTCTCGCTTCCATTGTGTTTGGGGATGCAACTGTTTATTGGTTCAGTCACCACAACTCGTGGACATGTGCCTGGGTCAATTTTGGTAGAACAACATTTCGACGATTTGACAAAGACCATGAACGTTGCCGATTTCGATTTAGGCTGAACAACTTGAATCCTTCAGCCCAAGACCACCAATGAATACGCGTCTTTGCCCTAAAAGACAGACACTTCCATACCAACCCCCGTCCAAACGAATTTCCCCGAAAAACTTAACCATATTGCTACTTCTGATTATAAAAGTTTTAAAAGTTATGTCAAGTAACTTATTCTTCACAGATCTGACAAGGAAAAGTCAAAATTCCAAGCTGAAGTATACGAACTCTTAGCCCAAGTTGAAACCCTCAACAAGGAACGTATTATTTCCATCAAACACTCCGAGAAATTAGAAATATCCATCAGCGAATTGAACATCAAAATTGAAGAACTCAACCGCACCATCGTCGATATCACTTCCCACAAAACTCGACTGTCTCAAGAAAACATCGAGTTAATCAAAGAAGTCCAAGATCTCAAGGCAAGACTCAACCACCATTAATACACATTACATTTTATAAAATTCTATATGTGTAGGTCAACATCGAGAACATCACTTACTTGAAGAGTCAAATCGCAGGGCAATTAGAAGACGCGCGCCGTCGCATTGAAGATGACGAAAGAAGACGCTCTCTCCTTGAAGCCAACCTCCACCAAGTCGAAATCGAACTCGAATCAGTTCGCGTACAACTTGAAGAAGAAAGTGAGGCCCGTCTCGACCTCGAACGTCAACTCGTCAAGTCCCAAGGTGACGTACAAATCTGGAAATCTAAATATGAAGCTGAAGCACAAGCACGCGCTGAGGAAGTCGAAGAACTCAGACGCAAATTCAACGCGAGGATCCAAGAACAGGAAGAGCACATTGAAGCTCTCCTCGTCAAGGTTGGTTTGTTTAGTTCACAATCTGGAATATAGGTAATTTATCTTCGAATAATTGTATTAGGTCAACAATCTCGAGAAGCAGAAGTCCCGTCTGCAATCCGAAGTCGAAGTCCTCATCATCGACTTGGAGAAGGCTAACAACACTGCTAGGGAATTACAGAAACGCGTCGAGCAATTGGAAAGAATCAACCTGGACTTGAAAACCCGTCTTGATGAGACCATCCAATTGTACGAACAGGCCCAACGCGATTTGCGCACCAAGCAGAACGAAATCCAACGCCTCAACCACGAGTTGGACAAGACCCGCGAGCAAAAAGACCAGTTGGCTCGTGAAAACAAGAAATTAGCTGGTAAGTTAAGAAGAAACTGAGATTCATTATTGGAATGTTGCACCGTTCTTTCTGAGGTTCACATAATCCATATGTTATTGTCCCGATTATACTTTCGCTATATCGCCCTTATAATGTTGCCTCCTGTACCACCTTTCTTCAAGTCTCTGGTCCTTTATCTCATCCTTCCAGTTCGGAAATTCAGATGGATGAGGAGAGTAGGGATACAGGAGCATGAAAGAGCCGTCGATACTGTAGAAACGTTAAATAGCCAAAGAACTTAAAAACTCGACAATACAGGAAGTTAGATAGAGTCATTGTCTCGCTATTTAAGACAACCAGTTAGTGCTATGGTTTAGTGAGATATCACCCCAGACAGTAACACCCCCAGGAATTTCACAGTACTGTTCCCTGGTCCTCTCCAAACACGAGCCCGTCGATCTGCTTCTCCATTCATCAACACTCCAATCGGACAGGGTAACCAACCCGATGAATGGAGTGGCGTGCAATGGACAAAAGTCGAGAGAACAGGGTGGAACATTTGGTATACAGATGAGTCCAACATTGTACGTAGCCCACTTGCTGTTTGCCACATCAGACGTCAAAGGGGTAATTAAGGATTAAAAAGACAAAGGTATTCTTCTTACTGGATGGCCACTCCTGGAGTGAGACAGTCACTGATATTTATTGGGGGGCCATCCAGCAAGAGGGCTAAGCCTTAATTCAAATGGGTAAAAACCATCTGTTTGCGGAACACTTTAGTTATCTCACCACTATTGGAATTGAGGAAAACTCTAAATGCAGGATGTGTGGGGAAAAGGAGGAAACTCCCATGCTTTGCGTACGGCCGGCTCTTGTATCTTACCTTGAATTTGAGTCCAATAAATTAAATAAATTAAAGATGATCTTCGTTCTGGAACCACAAATTTTGTGATTTTTGTGGTTTTTTAAGCACTTCAAGAACTGATTTTGTGAAATGTCTTGTTTTATATTTTGGTAAGTCCCCTTAGTTGCTGTCAGAACTGGAATGATGAAACTGAATGACATTTCACAAAACAGCACATACCACACTAAATGTCTTCTCCTTCAATTTCCAGATGACTTGATTGATGCCCGCAACACCATCACTGAACTTACCCGCCGTCTCCATGAAATGGAAATTGAACTTCGTCGCTTGGAGAACGAAAGAGAAGAACTTACCGCAGCTTACAAAGAAGCTGAAGCTGTAAGTATTCTTCCGCGTAATATATCCAACATAAATCTATTCCGATTACTGCAACTCATTATATTTGGAAGTTTCAATTTTCCTCAGAACTGTTTCAATTTCTAGGGTCGCAAAGCTGAAGAACAACGGTCTCAACGTTTGTCTTCTGAATTTGCTCAGTTCCGTCATGAAGCAGAGAAACGCTTGCAAGAGAAGGATGAGGAGATTGAAGCTATTCGGTAAGTACAAAGTACCCGCATATTTGGCAGTGAAAAGAGTTTATCACAGACGGAAATAATTATACTGATTCAAAAGTGTGTCTACATGGAAAACTATTATTACACAAATTACAAAGTGTTTATAATTATATATCGACGAAATCTAATCGGGAAATTTCAATTCATGAAAAAGGGGTTTAATTTGGTGAGATTTTGGATTCTGTGAACAACTAACAACGCTTAAGGATAAGCGAAACTCGAGCTTGAAGAGAAAACTTACATAAACAACTTGTTGAGAGATATGGTCTGTGTATCTAACGATCTATTGATGACTTCAATCTCCTCTTCGCGTGTTTTTGGTCCAATCGATTTCATTTGAAACTGAAAAATACAAACTCGTCTATTACTAGCAATTACAGTGTGACCTTTACTTCCCCTATGTCGATCTCCAAAGATCTCTCATCGAATCATCTAATTTTATCAACAACAATTTTAGTTTTCCAAATTAAGATAGGTATTGTACCTACTTTTTTATGCCAGGATTTCAAAATGAAGTTGTTTCCTGAAAAACAAACCGAATAATGATATGTAACAACTGCCAGTAACCCGCATTGGCACATACGTAGTTCCAAAAATAGTCTGAACCCTTCGTGATCTCTCTTTCGATTGGTTTGGCACGAACTTTTCAAAAAATGGTATAAAAGTACCCGAGCCCCTGACCCAATTTAGTCCACAATTCGAAAACACCATGGCTCGTGCCTCGACAAAATTCAAGCCCCACACAGCCTTGTACGATTACAATTACGGAGTCGGTATGCACTTCTACCAGCCAATGATAGATTACATCGACGACAAAGAGAAGAGCGCGTTTAGAAGTCATCCCCACCTTCCTTGGACAGAGGAGCGCGGCCTGAGCCAGTACGATCCGGCTAGGCTAATCAAAAACTATACGGATGAGGACCTAACTAAAATATCTCGCAAGACCGAAGCCCGGGCTATAGAGGATCTCAGAAACTTCAAGTCCGCGTCCACGTCTAGCTTTCAGCTGAGCCAGTCCGTTTCCGCGGCGACATTGACCAAGAAGGTCAAAAAAACGGTACGCAAAAAGAATCAAATAATCAGACAGATAGACACTGCTAAAATGCGAGCCATGGGGGACGAATTCGATTACGACCCCGACGAAGACCGCAACATCGCCGCTGCCTTGAAAAAATCCCAGAAGTTCTTACGCGGAAAATCCGCGAAAGCGATAGAAACACAACTGTTATCCGAAAGCATGAAACATATCTCCGAGGGAATCGACGTCGATTTTAAACAAAAACAAGAATTTACGAGTGTTCACGATTCATCTAAACATTCCAAACTGATGTGCAGGAGAATGCTGGAACAGTTGGATGAGAGTTTCGTGGTTCCTTTGGACACTTTAAGTGCCGAACTCAAAGGGTTCGACAGAAAGTCCTCGCAGTATTTCCAGGATAAAAGGTGAAAAAATGTATTGTGATTGTGAGTATTTAAGCAAGTGAGTAGATGTAAAAATAGAATAAGACGTTCTTGTACTTCCGCGCTCGATAGACCGTCAATTGGTATCTAAAAATATCGGCAGAAAGTGCGTCATTGCTGCGGGCGTGGAACTGAAGTTAACAGCTGGATTAGTAGATAAATGATTAAGATGACAGCTGGTTCAAAATATTAAATTCATATAACCAATTTTTCAGCAAACAGACCAGCCTTGAAATCGAGCAACTCAACGCCCGCGTCGTTGAAGCCGAAACCAGATTGAAGACCGAGGTTGCTCGCATCAAGAAGAAGCTCCAAATCCAAATCACTGAACTGGAAATGTCGTTGGACTCCGCCAACAAACTAAACATTGACTTGCAGAAGACCATCAAGAAGCAATCCCTTACGCTTACTGAACTCCAAGCCCACTATGACGAAGTCCAACGTCAACTCCAAGTCACCCTCGACCAGCTTAGCGTTACTTCAAGGAGGGTACAATCTCTTACTGTTGAAGTTGAAGAAATCAGGGGCAACTATGAATCTGTAAGTTTAAAAAAACCCAAGTGATTATTTGATTAATACTGGTTGTTTTCAGGCTCTCCGTGGTAAGAGACAAGCGGAACAACAAGTCGAAGAAGCTGTATCTCGCATCAACGAACTGACCACCATCAACGTCAACCTGGCTTCATCCAAGAGCAAAATCGAACAAGAATTGTCCACTGTCATCGCTGATTACGATGAAATCACCAAGGAATTGCGTATTTCCGAAGAACGCTACCAACGTGTCCAGGTAAAACTACAAACAGCCTTCCTCTAGTTGAAACTTAGCAGTTCTGAATGTTTTCAGGCTGAAATCAAACACACAGTGGAAATCCTTCACGAAGAACAAGAGCGCGTTGTCAAAATCGAAGCCATCAAGAAATCCTTGGAAATCGAAGTCAAGAATCTTTCCATCCGTCTCGAAGAAGTCGAAGCTAATGCTATTGTTGGAGGTAAGCGTATCATTAGCAAACTGGAAGCCCGCATCCACGATATTGAACAGGAATTGGATGAAGAGAAGAGGCGTCATGCTGAAACCATCAAGATTTTGCGCAAGAAGGAACGTTCCCTTAAGGAAGTCTTCATCCAATGCGAGGAAGACCAGAAGAACATCGCCTTGTTGCAGGAAACTTTGGAGAAATCTAACCAGAAAGTCACCTTGTTCAAGAGACAATTGCAGGAACAGGTCAGTTTCGATGGTTTCCAGTATTTTAACATAGTTTTGTCTGAATTTTATTTCGTTTTCAGGAAGGAGTGTCGCAACAGAGCGTAACCCGCGTGCGCCGCTTCCAGAGAGAGCTGGAAGCCGCAGAAGACCGCGCCGACACGGCAGAAAGCAGCTTATCTCTGATCCGAGCCAAGCACCGCACCTTTGTCACCACCAGCTCGGTACCCGGTTCCCAGGTCTACTTGGTCCAGGAGAGCCGAACCGCAGAGATCTAACTGCCGCTAGAGTCGTATAAATAAACAAATATAATTCATTTTTTATTTTACATGCACATATTTTATTGTTATTTAAATTATTATTAATGACGAATAAATCCCCTCTCTTGGATAATTTGTTCATGTACGTACACCTGAAACTCGCACTTTCAACGACACTACGAAAAATAATATATACATACATATAAAAAATATAAGCGAAATATATATTTACGTAAGTGCTTATGTTTGTGTAGAATGATTTGAAAAGTGTATCTGAAATCTTTAGATTTTGGAAGTTCAGCATCTCCCTCGTTTGAAGATGTAGGATATGACATAATATGTAATTCTTGATTGTAATGTATAAGAATCAAATAAACTGCTTATATATAAAATATTTGTTCAAAGAGTTTCCACACATGCATGTCTATATAATTTTAAATAGCGAGAATTTTCAAAATTTTCATCCCGCGTTAACACTTTCATTATTACTTACAGTTTGCCATTAATTCAAAAGATAATTAAATTAATCATTTAGGAAAGAATGGCCCGTCCATTTTAAATCAGCCGTATGTTCATTTTAACGCGCTAATTCAACAGGTGGAACAGTCTTCTACTCAGCGGCTAACGCAACAAGTGGAACACTTTTCTACTCGACAGTTATCAAAAATTTCTGGATTTAATAAAAGCATGAAAAATAGACCATTCATAGGTTCAATAATACAAATTGTCCCCATTTCTGGTATGAAACAGATGCTTCATAATGTAATTCTTGTATATTTCTATACTTACACAAAACTAGTCATTAAACAATGGTACACAGTAAGGATACACGCAAAATTTTGATTCTGCATTCGTACACCAGTTTCCACAAAATACACGAATTTAAATTTTATTTTAGTGATGGGCGGACTCGAGTGCAAGAATCGAAAAGTTCTCGATTCTCAAAAGTTCTCGGTGTTCTCGAGAACTGTTTTAGTTATTGGTCTCGAATGCACGAGTTCTCGCTCAGTGAGAAGAGACGAGATAAACAAATTTATTGAGAACACGAGAACTGAAATGGAATCGAAAATACGGCGCGAGATCGGCAGCGGTATCAATAAAATCAAGTATCAACTAGAACCAAATAGACAGTAAGTTGTAGTTCTCAGTTAGGTTAATTGTTATTTCCGATGGTATAGTTTGAATTTCTGGAAACCCAAACAAGTAGAAACTTTAAGATCATTTTGGAATTGCGAATTACGGTTAATACCTATGAGTGCTACTACTGGTTAAAAAAGAAACGAAATAAGTATTAATACACAATAATATGTAACTAAAATAAATTTTTAAAATTTAAAGTATAAACAAAGAACTAGATAAGTTCTAAGAGAAAAACGAACAATGTGCGCTTTTGCTAGTACCCTTTTTACGAAAAAATTCCACACTACCGTTTCATTTTTAATGTGATAACCGATACCTAATCCAGAAAAAACGCAAACCCATTTCAATTTTTATTTTAATTAGAAATGTACATAATTTTTTGATTTTAATTTTATTTCTGCTAGTACTACGAGCACGACACTAATATTACTTTAATGAGAAGAGTTATGTGACTTGTAAGTCTTTTTAGAAGTTTCCAATATTAAATTTTACATTGGCACCATCGAATGAATAATAAATTGTTCATTCAACGAATCTACTGAGAAATGCATTCAGAGACGTTACCGCCAAAAAACTAACAGATGCAGGCTATAAAAAATGAAAAAAGATGCCTACGCATGCCGATTGAATTAGGCGAACGCTGCTCGCCGCTGCTACCCTTTGAACGTGGTCCAATGCTGCAGTACCGAGACCGAGAGAGTATCAGATTCCGAGTCTCGCAGCTCCCGTATGAGGGACAATATTTTTGTGTTGTACTCGGGTCTCGGGAAAGTTCTCGATTCTCAAAAGTTCTCGGATACGGAGTTCTCGATTCATTAAAGTATTCGATTCTGCCCATCGCTATTTTATTTGCAGAATGTATTACAGCTGTCAAAAAGACTATTACTTTTATTTGCACAAAATGGAGATTAGCAGACTGGACATTGAAAACTGAAAAGACCGGCCAATCAATGAAGTGTTCTGTAAAAATGTCTGGATACAATCGTGGTGAGAGTAAAACATGGTGTGCCTATGTCACGTAGTTCCCAAAAAAAAACGGGATATCTGATATGCCGTAGTTGGAATATGATAAAATGACGGGTGTAGTGGCCTCCATAGTTGCTACAAATAATAATTCTGCTCTTGAATTACTTGAAAAAGACGCTTCATTATAATATGTTTTATTGGACGAGAGTATCAGCAACACTAATTTTAAGGTAATGTGTATCCGCCGAAAACACATACTAACATTTTTTTGATATTATAGTGCCTAGAAGCTACCGCTAAAGTACTTATTTCAGGGTCAGGTCTAAATATACGAAATAGGTTAGGAATCAGTTGAGCAGTTGACCAATGATAGCCGCACATAATAACTTGATTGGCTGACGATAACCAATCAAAAGCGGGCTTAGTATGGCGGCCTCTATACCCCAATCATTTTCTCATGCTAAATAGATGTATAAATTATACAGTATAATATACATTTTAAACTGTGGCTATGGTTACCTAGATGAGAGGTTTATAAAAGACAGCCATAATAATTGGGCCACGTTTTCTAGATGAATTTGAAGTTCCTCGCTGCTCAACAGACACGGCAAGCTATAATTTTGTCTGCAATAATGGTACATCAACCGCTTGTATTTTCAAAGTGTTTTCATATTTAACTTAACATCGAGATTTAAAACAAGGTCATGCTATTTGAACTTAAGAATTAAGATTTAACATTTGGCATCCATTATTTTAATTGTTGGGAGATTTTAATTCTAAATTGGAAATATTTTCCCGGCGAAACAGACTGAAGAAATTACACGACTTTTGTAGTTTTGTACTTTTTTTCGGTTATTTAGATCGAAAATTGATGTCAAATTTGCACGTACTAGGTTGATGAGTTGGAGTCTGCCAACTCTTATAATTTTAGTTGTTGTGCATAAACGCTTAAATGCTTACCTAATTCGTAATGTAGTTCTTAATTTTACTTGCAAATCAAAGAACATTTTTACATTTATTTACGCTTTTAAAAGTTTACGTGGAAAAACTTTTATATATAGGTTAAAGCCTGTTTACAGTCGGCAATTTTCGTTGCGTGCGCAATTCCTACAATGCGCATGCGCCGTGAGCAGTAAACTTGCCATAATTGCAAGTTTAGTGCTCACGGCGCATGCGCATTTATGGAACGAGTGCGAGAAGACATTTTTCGCGCATGAGCGCAATGTTTGAAGCACGAGCGGCGAAGGAGCAAGTGCGCATCGAGGTTAGTACAATATTTTTTGTTACGAACATTATAATTTTTAAATTATTATCTAATACGTTTCCAATTTAAAATTTCAAAAAATCAAGTGGTTACATTGACAGATTTCCATTTGACAATTGTAGAAAATGACATTTGGTTTAATTTATTGAATAGGGGACCTAAGTACCTCCGTCATACGTCAGATTTTCATTCCAAACAAAACAAAAGCACGTGCCATTTGACGTTTATCGATATTATTTACAACGTCTTAAACTAGTGTTTGCAATATAATTATAGACGTTTTGCAGCGAAAACAGTTTATTTTCAATTTGTGTGTTGGGCTTACGTGTAAAAACTTGAAAACAACTATAATTATATTTCAGAGGTTAGGTTAAAACGTCAGAAAGCACGTGGCTTTGTTTTGTTTGGAATGAAAATCTGACGTTTGTGACGCGCCACTTATCTCCCCCATTGAGTTGTCAAAGTGTCAATCGAATTAATAGCGATTTATCTTTATTCTTTCACTATTTTCAACATCCAAATTGGAGAAATGGCGTTATGTCAACCAAACTTTATTGCTATCACGTCAAATTATTTCTAAAAAGCCTGAAAGGGCCAGTGCTTTCTGCTGCGAACACTACGTTTGAGTTTGTCTGCCGGGTTTGCGAAATGTCATTTTGAGAGCGGTGAGTTCAAAAACAGGCTTTAACACTTTCTTTTGCGAGAATAAAAAGGGAGTGACTGCTGCTCCGGTCGACCGTAACCTAAAATTTTGTTCGAGCACGGTCGGGCATGCGCATTACAGAATGTCAACATTGCATTTTGAAAGTGTAAAAAACTAAAGCTGAGAGAACGCATTTTTGAAACAGACCATTTACTTGTCCTCGCACCAGACACGCTTTAAAGTAATCGTCGGCCGGAACCTTGGTTTAGTATAAAGGGTGGTTGGCCATTACGCTTTACGCAGCTTTTGGGGGCCACTGGTATGGGACATACTGACGTCGGTATGTGGAACTCTGGGGTGTTTTGTCGCGAACTACTGCATTTTTCTAAAATCGCCGGTTACCGTCAGCCGTCAACGATACTACGAGCATTATTTGCTCGTAGCAACGGCATAGTAGGAATTTGCTGTCAAACTTTGTGGAAGATCAAAATTTTTGGTTGAATTTGAATGTTGTTTTGCTCCAATGTGAGAATAAATTATGGGAAAATCAAAATAATAACATACCTGAAAGCGTAAATTACAATTTAAATAGTATTTGGAATAGAAATTGAAAATTTGTGACCAGATCATAAACTTTGAAATTGAAACTTCAAGAAGTCTGGAAATTAGCCGTTTTGCAATTGGCACCTATTTGGGCATTACTGAAATTTAATTAATTACAATCAACTGACGTTGCTAAATTGGCAGTGTCACAAATCGAAAAGAATCCGACACTCTGTCTACAGAGGTTCTCAACAAGTTTGTCCACGTGCGCAGAAGGCGACGAAAATCGGTTCTCGGAGTGTCGAACCATTATCTACATATACTAAACCAAGGTCACTCCCAAATAGAAAATAAAACTTACAAAAAATTATGTGTGTTATAGGTTATTATAAGCATTTCCTGGGAGTTCGGAAATAATATCTATCATAATGACAGTTAGAGGTGGCCAACTTCTGATACTTAATATTGAAATACCGACGTTCTGTAAATCACGGTATACGTGCGACTTCATCGATCTTCAAAAACAAACGATGGAAAATGCCAATTCACTTTACGAATAATTGCAGTCTTGTTAAAAGTGGCATAACTTCACTGTTATTCGTGAACCGGAGAATTGTACTCAACAATCGATCGCATTAATAATACCTCCTTCGTGGTGTACAGGACTATGGTTCAAGTATTTAAAAAATATATCGAATATCGATAACGAGAATATAATATCAACATTTCCGATATTATTGATATTTACGATATCACTTATCGATATAAACCGATAACATATTTATTATATTATTTCATTTATCAATGTCTTGTTATGTTTTCCTGCATATTGATAATAATAATATCTGAATTTATTAGCAAACAATGCTAGATATACAAAACATCCATAATACGAACCATATACGAAAAACAAAAATCTGCATTACAAAACAAATATTAAAACAACAACAAAAAATTATCTGTTCAGGTACATTTGCTTTAGTCTACTTTTAAATAAATGAACATTCTTAATTCTTTTATCACTTCTTAACATATTGTACTTAACAAAACCTCTGACAAAAATCGAATTATACCTACTTGAACTAGCAGCAGTCCCAAGATTATTTTGTGAACAAAAATTAACATTTGGTATTCCAACAATTCCTTCACACTCAGCCATCCTAAATCATTTAACATATCTGTTATCCTAGTATATCGGTCGCACCCCAGTATCATCCTCATTCCCCTATTCTGCAGCTTTTCAATTCTGTCCACACCACTCTGATTACTCAAATATAACAGTTCCACAATGATAAAAATATGGCAAAATTATTGTATTACACTGGCGAGCATAAAATTAGGGTCACTTTGAAAATTGCCAATTTTTCTAAGAATTCAAAATATTAAATTTAATTAATTCTTGAAGGCAATAACACTTGCATTTCTGAGAACTGTTATAAGCTTTTTGTGGTTTCTTTTGCACAACAAAGATTCAATATTTCCGATTTCTAGGAAATGCTTGCAGGTGCGCTACTTGGAAGCTTATTTCTCGGGGTCTACTTTTCAATTTCCTTCATTTATTCACTAACTTTCCTGCGTATAACTTGACGGTCTAAAAGTGTAGTCTTCGTTTATTTCCTTATAATGGCTTTAAATCCTGTCACGGCGGCCAGAATTATAGCGCTGTTGCAAGATGGTCGGGGGCAACGTGTAACGGCAAGAACGGTTGGTGTAAGTCTTTCTACAGTTCAGCGGGTATCCCAACGATTTCAGGAAACTGGTAGGCTGACGAGAAGACCAGGATCAGGGCGGAAAAGAACCACCACGCCAAGGGATGACCGTTTTCTTGTGTCCATGGCTTTACGGAATCGGACTGCTACGGCAGTTTCGCTTCGAAATCTCCTCCAAGAAGTCAGAAATGTTAACATTAGCGAATGGACAGCTAGGAGGCGACTTCGTTCTGCTGGATTATCTTGTCGGAGAATGGCTACGGGTCCTCCACTTCTCCGTCGCCATAGAATTGCAAGACTGAACTTTGCTCGAGATCACTTGGGATGGACAAATGACGATTGGGGGAGGGTATTATTCTCAGACGTGTCGCGTTTCTGTTTAAATCGGTCGGATGGGCGTCGGCGGGTATGGCGAAGACCCGGAGAAAGGTATGCCCAGGCTTGTATTGATGAGCGACTTCCATTTGGTGGAGGCTCAGCTATGGTGTGGGGAAGAATTTCTTCAGACGCACGTACCGAATTAGTGTTTATCGGCAATGGATACCTAACTGCGCATAGGTACGTAATGGAAGTTGTAGAAAATCATGTCATGCCTTTTATGACGGTTCTGGGAGAAAATGCAACTTTTATGCATGATAACGCTCGACCCCCCGTGGCAAGGATTGTTAGCGGTTATTTGGATGAGGTTCAAATTACGCGATTTGATTGGCCAGCACGGAGTCCCGACTTGAACCCCATAGAGCATGTGTGGGATGAGCTAGGACAACGTGTACGAAGTCATACGCCGTCTCCCACCAACGCACAGGATCTTAGGGAGCTCCTACTACAGGAGTGGAATAACATCCCCCAAAATGTGATCCGTAATTTAATTGAGAGCATGCCACGTCGCCTCCAGGCTGTCATCAATGCACGGGGAGGAACTACTCGTTATTAGGGGTCAAAATTTTAACAGTTCCTTGTTTTATTCCAACATTTTTCTCACTACACATTTTTAAGACAATTTTGTTAAAATTTACTTCTTTACGAATTTTCAATAAAAACATTAGAAAATGAAACGTTTTCTTTTTAAAACATTCCTGTTTAGAGATATGTATACAACGAAATCCATTTACAATAATAAGATACAATAAATAACCAGAAAAGTTGAATTTTTGAAGTGACCCTAATTTTATGCTCGCCAGTGTATATACTATTCTTTTAGAATATTGACTTAAACATCTGCTTAATCTTTTTAACACTCCCAATCTCTTACCAACCTTTTTACATATATAATCAACATGATCATTAAAATTAAGACGCTTGTCCACAACAACTCCCAAGTACCTGAATTTATCGACCCACTCCACCTCGTCACCATCAATACTAATTCTATATTCCTCCGTTCTAATTTCATCCAATATAGCTGGCGTAGCCACACACATCACTTTTGTTTTGTTGACATTTAATTTCAGTTTATTTACTGCAAACCATTCACTTAATTGAGCCAGATCTCTATTCAAACTTTCAGTAATGCCACTAATACTCCGTCCCTTTGCATAAATTACTGTATCATCCGCAAACAAGTGACACTCAGATGAAGACAAAACTGTGGGTAAGTCATTAATGTATAATGCAAAAAGTAAGGGGCCCAAAATGCTCCCCTGCGGCACCCCTAGCTGGATGTCCAGCTCAGCTGACTCTACTTCACCATATTTCACTCTTTGTCGCCTGTCTGTCAAATAGTCCATCATCCATTCCAATACGGCACCCTTGATCCCATACTTCCTCAGCTTTTCTATGAGCCTTGCCCTGTCGATAGTCTCAAACGCTCTCTTCAGATCCAGGAAAGCTACTACAGTGGCCAAACCATCATCCTTAAATTCTTTCCAACTGCTTATCACGAATTGCACAGCTGTCTCACAGCTGTACTTTTCTCTAAAACCCGACTGGAACTGTGACAATATATCATTTTCCTTAACAAATTTTATTAATTGAACATACACAGCTTTTTCTATTACTTTTTCCACTGCTGGAAGCATATTGATGGGTCTGAACTCCTCACAATTCCTTGTTCCAGGAACTTTCCTTATAGGTATAACTGTTGAGATTTGCAATACAGCAGGCAAAGTACTTTTCTCCAATGAAGTATTTACAATATGTAATAATGGCCACTTTAGTTCCTCAAAAAATGTCTTTAGAAATTTTATGTTAATCCCATCTGGACTGCTTTTATCAGGTAAACTGTAGATAATCTTATACAATTCAGCCTCATCCAGAAAACTAAATTCCCCAAATTCACATTCTCTCTCCAAGACTTCAAACTCCCGGTGACTCTGTTTAATGCTAGAGTTAATATCATTTATACTTTGGATCAAATAACTATTAAAATTCTCTGCTATTTCTTCAATCTGTTCCACTTTTCTATCTCCAAACTTAATACTTACTGCTAACTTTTTCTGATTTACTGTTTTTTATCAACATTTTCAAAGTTTTCCACATTTTAATCTGATCATGTTTACGATGTTTACAGTTTATCACATTTTATCATATCAAAGTTTTTGGCCCTGAGATAATTTATTATATCTTCGGAGCTAGTGTTTGAGTCTAAATTACTTATATGGATGTGTCCATACCTTACAGATGCTTTCAGCACTGAATCATTTGATGTTCCAAAAACAGAGGTGTTCTTCTTCTTAAACTGCTTGGGACGCCTGCGATTAACAACTGTGAAGTCATCTTCCTTAAATTGCTGCAAACCTTCCATCACAACAGCACTGTAAGCCTTCTCAACAGCACTGCTTACTTGTTGGGGTGTAATCATGTTAGGAGCACCTACCATTTTTGTTCGCAGACTTAACTGCCTGCTCAGATGAGGTTCCTTCACCTGTGTCTCCGCCTCTAGTAAGGTTCAGAGTACTGTCCATTTGTTTACCCGGATACTGTAACGTAACCAGAAGCGCTTACGTACGATCCTGGTTGCGATAAATCCGAACGCACGGCAGACACAGGTTGACGGTCAAGTTCATGGGCCGCACCCAGTTGGCAATCGCTGTCAATGGGGTAGTCGTTTACTTAATGTTGTTGTGTACTTGTCGTATAATATAATAATCATATGCAAATAAGTGTTAACTAATAAAATATGTTCTCTTAACGTTGTGTGTAATTGCCCACACGTTACATGGTGTCAGAAGTCTTGTTTTTAAGTGCCTAAAAGTAAAAAGCAGTGAAAAATAAGTGATAAAATAAAGTAACTAGTGTCTGAAAATGTCCCATGCTGAGGAAGAAACAATGAGGTCCAGTGGCGTCCAAATTAGACCACCCAAACCTTTACACTTGTCTGAAAACATGATCAACGATTGGAAGCTCTGGAAACAACAGTACGACTTCTATTCAGTTGCAGCAGAATTAGATAAGAAAACACCAAACATGCAAGTTGCCATTTTTATGACAATAATCGGACCAGAGGCACTGGCAATATTTAACACATTCACGCTCACAGAGGCAGAAAAAAGCAACCTAAAAATAATTGAAGAAAAATTCGAGGCGTATTTTATACCAAAGTTAAATACCACATATGAAAGGTACGTCTTCAACACGACACAGCAAAAAGAAGGTGAGAGCTTTGATGATTTTTTAACTAATATCACAAACAAAAGCAAAACCTGTGAGTTTCAAAATTTATGTGACAGCCTTATAAAAGACAGAATAGTTCTCGGGGTCAAAGATGTAAACTTGAGAGAAAAATTACTCTCAGAAGATGACCTTGATCTACAAAAAGCAATTAAAATTTGTAGGGCAAGTGAACAAACGTCCAGACAAATGAACGAGATAACAAAAGAAGAGGCAAAAGAAGTACACGTAATAAGAAAAAAGAAAAACTCAAAAGACTCATCAAAAGAACAATTCGACTGCAGAAGATGTGGTTCCAAGCACGGAAAAAAAGAGTGTCCAGCCTACAACAAAAGTTGCGAAAACTGTGGAAAAAAAGGTCACCTAACAAAAAAGTGCTTCAGCCAAAACAAAAAGAAGGTCGAACAAAAAAGCAAAAACAACTCCATCACGGAAGATGATGAAGAAGTTGTGTATGTGCACGCGATCAGCTCAAAAGAAGACAACGAATGGAATGAAACTGTCAAATACAAGCAGCAAAAGTTCCAAGTCAAGCTAGATACAGGGGCACAATGCAATGTCCTTCCATTAAGGTTACTAAAGAAGTTAGAAGCCAAGATTTCGCTAAAACCATCCAAAACAGCCAGATTGGTGAGTTTTACGGATCACAAAATTAAAGTGATCGGTGAAACAACTTTGAGTTGTACGGTTAAAGGTAAACAAGCAGAAATAACCTTCAAAATCGTTCGAGAGAATGTCTGCCCAATATTAGGTCGAAATACGTGCAAAGATCTAAAACTAATCCAAAGAGTTAACGCACTTTCTACAGAAAAGCAGGAAACTAATGTTTTCAAGGGACTGGGATGCCTGAAAAATTTTGAATATGATATTGACCTAGTGCCAAATCCAAGTTTCGAAATAAAACCAGCCAGAAGAATTCCTTACGCTATAAGAGAGGCCGTTAAAAAAGAACTGGATAAAATGGTTGATCTCCAAGTCATTAAATCGATCACAGAACC
This sequence comes from Xestobium rufovillosum, assembly GCA_963966045.1. NCBI lineage: Eukaryota > Metazoa > Arthropoda > Insecta > Coleoptera > Ptinidae > Xestobium > Xestobium rufovillosum. The sequence goes on along the minus strand of OZ014498.1, from coordinate 30,619,637 downwards.
AACACCGGTGGTCAGTCCAATGGTTATAGTAAGAAAAAAGAACCAAATAAGGATATGCATTGATCCTACCGATGTTAACAAGAATTTATTGAGAAGACATTATCCTCTGAAAACGATGGAAGAAATCGCAGCTAAAGTTGCAGGATCCAGGTATTTCTCTTTGCTAGACTGCAAAAGAGGGTTCTGGCAAATAAAAGTCAGTGAAAGAACTCAAAAATACCTAACATTTGCTACTCCTTGGGGAAGATATTGTTGTACGCGACTTTCATTTGGTCTCGCATCAGCACCAGAAGTCTTCCAACAAGTGATGAATTCCTTGTTAAGAGACATGCCCAATACAGAATGTTCAATGGATGACATATTGATACATGCAGGGTCAAAACAGAAGTTAGAAGAAATCACTGCAAAAGTCATGAAGAAACTGGAAAATGCTGGATTGAAATTAAACGCAGAAAAATGTATTTTTGCCAAACCAAGCATAAAATTCCTGGGGCATATCCTATCAAACGAAGGTCTAAAAATAGACATAGAAAAAGTCCAAGCGATAAACAAGCTGAAAACGCCAGAAAACAAAACTCAGTTACAAAGACTGCTAGGCATGGTAACATATTTGAACAAGTTCATAAACAACATGTCCAAATTAACAGAACCATTAAGGCAGTTGCTGAAAAAAGATGTAGCATGGGTCTGGAACAGAGAACAGCAAGAAGCGTTTGACAAAATTAAAAAAGTACTCACTGAACCACCAGTTCTGAAGTACTATGACGTCAATGACAACGTAACATTGTCAGTAGATGCAAGTTCCAAGAGTTTAGGAGCAGTTTTACTCCAAAGTGGTCAACCAGTAGCATACGCTACCAAATCCTTAACCAAATCAGAACAGAACTACCCGCAGATAGAAAAAGAAGCACTTGCGATCAAATTCGCTTGCACAAAATTTCATGAATACATCTACGGAAAAACGCTGTTTGTGGAAACGGATCACAAACCACTGGAAGTAATCTTCAAAAAACCAATTCAGTCAGCACCAGCGCGTCTCCAAAGAATTTTGTTTGATGTACTCATGTATTCACCACAAGTAAGGTACATAAAAGGGACAGAAATTCCAATTCCAGATGCTCTGAGTCGTGACTGTAATAAGGAAGAAGAAGAAAATGAGGAAGAAGAATTGGAAGTGCAAATAATACTAAGCATGAGCAGAAAAGCACGAGAAGATTTTGTACAATCAACAAAGCAAGATCTCGAATTGCAACAATTACTGGAATACATAAAAAATGGTTTTCCAGATGAAAGTAAAAAACTGCCAAATTGTATAAAGCATTACCACAACTTCCGCGAAGAACTTTCGTACTACGAAGGTCTAATTTTCAAAGGTGAAAAAATAGTTGTTCCTAAATCAGAAGTGAACAGAGTGCTAAAAGACATTCATGCTGGACACCTCGGCATACAAAGTTGTCTAAAACGCACAAGACCGTTGTTGTACTGGAAATCGCAGTATAAAGACATACTAGACTTTATCAACAAGTGCTCGGTGTGCCAAAAAACGCAACGCGCGAACATCAAAGAACCATTGGTGAATAAAGAAATACCAAATTTCCCATGGCAAATCGTCGCGAGTGATCTTTTTACGTTTCGCGGTAAAGAAAACGTGATGATCTACGATAGTTATTCCGGGTTCGTGGACTATAAACTGTTAAAAACACTCACCTCAAAGGAAGTGATTGATAAACTTAAAGAATGGTTCGCCACCCATGGAATTCCAGAAGTGCTCGAGACCGACAATGGTCCGCAATATACTTCCAGAGAATTCAAAAGTTTTGAATCATCCTGGGGATTCGAACACAAGACTTCTAGTCCACATCACTCAAGTGGAAATGGATTAGCTGAACGTGGTGTTCAAATAATAAAAAACATTTTGAAAAAGTGCTCAGAAGATGACTCTGACGTTCAATTGGCATTGCTAAATTACAGAAATACACCAAGAAATGATGTACTGCACTCTCCAAACGAAAGGTTAATGAGCCGTGTAACTAAAACAAAACTACCAATTGCAAAAGAAAAATTGAAACCAAAAGTTACAAAAAACGTCTCTGAAGAACTGAAAAAATTGAGAGAAAAACAGAAGCAATACGCAGATCGAACAACCAGAGTAAGACCAGAGTTTCAAAAAGGAGGCAAAGTTGGCATCCGAGTAGCACACTGGAAATGGAAAGGAGGAGAAGTAATAGAAGATACGGAAAATCCAAGATCAGTCCTGGTAAGAGCAGAAGATGGAAGTGTTTATAGAAGAAATTCCTATCATCTTCGTAAAACCGAAGCCAAGTTTACTGAACCCATTACCGTCGTTCCATCCACATCGACTGTAAATCTCCAACCTCCATCTCCAGAAACCCAAGAAGTTGAGAGAGATGATTCTCACTCTTCCCAACCAACTACAGGACCAAACCTGGCCTCACCCATCAAGACAAGGTCAGGAAGAATAGTGAATCCACCTCAAAGACTAAATCTTTGAATACAAAAAGGGGGATGTAACGTAACCAGAAGCGCTTACGTACGATCCTGGTTGCGGTAAATCCGAACGCATGGCAGACACAGGTTGACGGTCAAGTTCATGGGCCGCACCCAGTTGGCAATCGCTGTCAATGGCGTAGTCGTGTATCGTGTTGTTGTGTACTTGTCGTATAATATAATAATCATTATGCAAATAAGTGTTAACTAATAAAATATGTTCTCTTAACGTTGTGTGTAATTGCCCACACGTTACAAAGACCATTTCTTTCAGCTCGTTAATTTCGTTCTTCATTTCTTCCATTTTGAGGTTAGAATCACTACTGTTGCAACAAACTATCCTATTTCCACCAAGACACTGGTAAGATTTTCTCTCAGCACAGCTGTTATGGTAAATACTATAGCAGTTCACACAAACTACTACATTACACCGTTTTCCACAACACTGGGTGGTTTTATCATCACACTTCTCTTCACATTCATCTGGCGGCGCCATTTTTTGATGACCAAAAAAAAAAAACAGAATTCATGCAAAATTATTTATTAAAAGATAAAACTTTGTCGAATATAAAAACTATACATATATAAAACACATATCAGTCTACCATTAAATAATTCTTAAAAGGTTTCAATTTATAATCGGTGATGCAATCTAAAATCCACGCCTCCCTAACAGAAACGACACCATCTCCCCTGACTAGTTCCCCCACTGCAATCTTTGCCCTACCTGGCAATTTCGTGATTTTACCCTTACACAACACAACTAATTCTTGTAAATCGGAACAACGGGGAATAGTAGACTTGGCCACGTAAATATATCCGCAATTTGCGAACACATTCATCGAGTATCCTTTCCCGAACGCCTGTCTCTCAATGCGACAGCGCTAAAATAAAACAATGTTTGACAAGAGTTAAAGAAATTTTGATTTTCATTACTTGTACTGATGGCGAAAATTCGGTAAGTTCATATCTTTCTTCTGGCAGCCACTTTCCCGCCTCCAACGATCTTAAGAGCTATACAAAAATGTTACTTAATACAGACATTAACTTCACTAAAACTTACCCATTCGTGTTTGAGTACCCAGCACCCCTGAGCAACCGCCCGCATCAAATTTATAGTCCTCTTTGGCTCCCCAACAACCAAGTGCGTCGTCTTTTTGCTAACCTCATCTTCGACCGTAAATGACTTCAATTTACTCACTATTTGCTTGAAAATTTCAACCTCAGGCCTATGCAACCGAGTGCAGACAATACCTCCTCGCTTTTCAGGACTACCCACAGCAACTCTCCTGGTGCACATCTGAGTTTGAGCAACAGTCATAAATTCCGCTGTACTCCTACGATTTAATGGTCGTATTTCTTCTACATTTCGGCCGTCTTTGCCATAAACTGATTGTGCTTCAGACAGTCGCACAGACTTTCTAGTCGGAGTAGCGGTGCTCATCCTCCTGGGTGTCCTCTTGGTTACATTTTCATCCGCAATTTTTTTCTTTTGTGGCGGAGTAGCAGCCGGAGGCACTTCCTTTTTGGGTGCATTTCCTTTGGTCGTTTTGAAAGCAAGCTTCCCTTGCGTCTTGGCACTCTGCACTTTCTTCTTGGGAAAGTTCTTCTTCAGCACTGCTGGAGTGTAAAACGTTACGGGCTTCTTCAAATTATCCTCGTCTTTATTTAAGACACAGTCTCTATTTTCGAACAATCTTTTGTCAGGAGGCTTGCTGGGATCATACAATTTACGCTTACTCTTCTTCTGAACATCATCTTTCCTTTTTGGCGACTCCTAATAGTAATTAAATAGGAGATAAAAGATTTTATAGCCAGTCTTGAAGCAAAAAGTGTCGAACACGCAAGACCAGTCATAATTCAAACTTACCGAATTAAATCTAAGATTGCACATTATCTGTTCCAGTTCTTGGTCCGTATTCCGATTCACATCTTTCTTGCTCGTCTCTCCACCACTTTTCTTATTTTTGGGAGGGCTGCCACCTTTCAAGACTCCCTCACTTTGTCTTTTCTTCAGCCCTGGTATTTTCTTACCACTTTTAGGCAATGAATTTTCCTTTTCACCATCAGATATTCGAAGAGAAGACATTTCTCCACTCTCTAAAGAATCAGTACCTCTTTTCTCCCCAGAAGAATCCTTCTGGTTTGATTTTCTGAGCGCCGATTTTCTGCCGCTATCTAAAGAATTAGTATTTTTTGTTTTGTCGGAATTTCTTGAATTTGAGTGGCCAGAGACTCTAAGAGAAGACATCTCGCCACTGTCCAAAGAATTTGTATTCTTTGTCTTGAGGGAATTTCTCGAATCTGACTGACTTCCTGGAGAGTTTGTATTTTTGGTTTTGGAGGATTCTTTTGAATTTGACCGATTAACTGCAGACATTTGGCCATTTTTTGTGGAATTTACGTTACCATTTCGGGGAAGTGAGTCATTGATACCTTCAAGAGACTTTGTCGCAGAACTATCTCTGGTATTTCTCTCGTTGACCTCTTCTTGAATGGGCGACTAACAAAAAAGTACCACGTTAATATTTTAGATATTTCGTAGATGTCTGCTTAAATACCATTCGAGTAAAAATTAATTTAAGATTATAAAACTAAAGTTAAACTTCTGTCAGAATATGAAAGGTACTTTAGTTTGACAATCCTATAATATTTTAATTTTTGTCTCATTTACCAGTAGACTATCAATATTTGGGACAGTTTATTCTCTCAGCTTTTTTGCACTTAAAAAAGTTTAGGCACCATATAAATAGATAAATAGAATACGTGGGGTCGACTTTTTCATTTCGAAAACAATTTATTGTCGCTAATGTTCAAAATGTGCCCCTTCATATTCGATGCAAATTTGTGCTCGTCCTACAATTTCGCTGGTAGCATTCGGCGTCTTTGTAGGGCTTATTTTTAGGCCTTCAATAACTTTATTGAAGTGGAATCGTCAATTGTGCAAGTTATTGTAACTCAATTCAAAATATTACAAGTAGACAGATTGTTTTGTAAATAAAGAAAGTACCTATGCATTGGGAAGACACCAACTTTGAAACTCAAAAAAAATAAAACTTATTTCTAATTTCATCGTTAAGATTTTCTTTCGCACTTTCCTATTGTTTAGAAAGTTCATATTTTGTAAAATTACATTTTTGTAATTCTTTTTTCCAAGGCCAACTAAATTGTAGTCCAAAATAATATAATTTTATGTTCTAAGACTATTTGTGCTGGAATATTACCCATTTGTTATAGGTTGCTGTACTCAGCCAAAAATAAGATATTTAATGACATAAAAATCCAATATGGCGTCCAGAAGAAAAAATAAACCTGATGATGACTGCAAGTGTATGAAACGTCGGAGACAATTTTAGAGTACTGTGAAACATGCGGGCTAAACAACCATTTAAACCTGTTTTTACAAATCATTAAAATGTTAATAAATAACGAAGTTATTAACAAAAAAACAATTTGCAATTTTTTTTTGTTTATTTATTTTTTATTATTTTTATTATTTCTTATTTATTTATTTATTTATTTTTGAATCATTCGAACAAAACAATATTTTAAAATCAGGAATTTAAAATGTCTTTTAGATATTTTTCATTCGAGTGATATTTTTAATTCATTCGATATTGGAAATTGGCGACCCCATCTTCTGTTCTCTTAACTAAAAGTTTGTCATCGTACACTGTGTTCTTTGGCTTTGCTTGACCATAGAGCAGCGTCTACAGGTAACGCAGCCGCGTTTCTATGTTCAATTTCAACAATTTGTTGAATTTCTGAATAATATGTCATTATTTATTTCAAATAGGCAAGGATAATATGAATAGTTCTTATATTTCCAATATTCCATTCGAAATATGTATCTAAACTTCTTAAATTCTTTAATTTCCAATATTGTTTTCATATTTTCAGTTCAATTTAAACAATATTTGGATAAAATTATTTAAAATTATCATGATATTTTAAATTCAATATATCATCAAGGTAGTTTTAATATAAGTGATTCATGCTAATTTAAATATGGTTCATCTTTATGTTATTTTAAACATTTTTTATTATTATTTCTATACTCGCTTTCTGCGTCCTAGATTATTTTAACGGATATGTGAAACATGCGGGCTAAACAACCATTTAAACCTGTTTTTACAAATCATTAAAATGTTAATAAATAACGAAGTTATTAACAAAAAACCAATTTGCAATTTTATTTATTTATTTATTTTTTATTATTTTTTATTTATTTATTTATTTATTTTTGAATCATTCGAACAAAACAATATTTTAAAATCAGGAATTTAAAATGTCTTTTAGATATTTTTCATTCGAGTGATATTTTTAATTCATTCGATATTGGAAATTGGCGACCCCATCTTCTGTTCTCTTAACTAAAAGTTTGTCATCGTACACTGTGTTCCTTGGCTTTGCTTGACCATAGAACAGCGTCTACAGGTAACGCAGCCGCGTTTCTATGCTCAATTTCAACAATTTGTTGAATTTCTGAATAACATGTCATTATTTATTTCAAATAGGCAAGGATAATATGAATAGTTCTTATATTTCCAATATTCCATTCGAAATATGTATCTAAACTTCTTAAATTCTTTAATTTCCAATATTGTTTTCATATTTTCAGTTCAATTTAAACAATATTTGGATAAAATTATTTAAAATTATCATGATATTTTAAATTCAATATATCATCAAGGTAGTTTTAATATAAGTGATTCATGCTAATTTAAATACGGTTTATCTTTATGTTATTTTAAACGTTTTTTATTATTATTTCTATACTCGCTTATCGCTTTCTGCGTCCTAGATTATTTTAACGGATATGTGAAACATGCGGGCTAAACAACCATTTAAACCTGTTTTTACAAATCATTAAAATGTTAATAAATAACGAAGTTATTAACAAAAAACCAATTTGCAATTTTTTTTATTTATTTATTTTTTATTATTTTTATTATTTTTTATTTATTTATTTATTTATTTTTGAATCATTCGAACAAAACAATATTTTAAAATCAAGAATTTAAAATGTCTTTTAGATATTTTTCATTCGAGTGATATTTTTAATTCATTCGATATTGGAAATTGGCGACCCCATCTTCTGTTCTCTTAAATAAAAGTTTGTCATCGTACACTGTGTTCCTTGGCTTTGCTTGACCATAGAACAGCGTCTACAGGTAACGCATAACGCAGCCGCATTTCTATGTTCAATTTCAACAATTTGTTGAATTTCTGAATAATATGTCATTATTTATTTCAAATAGGCAAGGATAATATGAATAGTTCTTATATTTCCAATATTCCATTCGAAATATGTATCTAAACTTCTTAAATTCTTTAATTTCCAATATTGTTTTCATATTTTCAGTTCAATTTAAACAATATTTGGATAAAATTATTTAAAATTATCATGATATTTTAAATTCAATATATCATCAAGGTAGTTTTAATATAAGTGATTCATGCTAATTTAAATATGGTTCATCTTTATGTTATTTTAAACATTTTTTATTATTATTTCTATACTCGCTTATCGCTTTCTGCGTCCTAGATTATTTTAACGGATATGTGAAACATGCGGGCTAAACAACCATTTAAACCTGTTTTTACAAATCATTAAAATGTTAATAAATAACGAAGTTATTAACAAAAAACCAATTTGCAATTTTTTTTATTTATTTATTTTTTATTATTTTTATTATTTTTTATTTATTTATTTATTTATTTTTGAATCATTCGAACAAAACAATATTTTAAAATCAAGAATTTAAAATGTCTTTTAGATATTTTTCATTCGAGTGATATTTTTAATTCATTCGATATTGGAAATTGGCGACCCCATCTTCTGTTCTCTTAAATAAAAGTTTGTCATCGTACACTGTGTTCCTTGGCTTTGCTTGACCATAGAACAGCGTCTACAGGTAACGCATAACGCAGCCGCATTTCTATGTTCAATTTCAACAATTTGTTGAATTTCTGAATAATATGTCATTATTTATTTCAAATAGGCAAGGATAATATGAATAGTTCTTATATTTCCAATATTCCATTCGAAATATGTATCTAAACTTCTTAAATTCTTTAATTTCCAATATTGTTTTCATATTTTCAGTTCAATTTAAACAATATTTGGATAAAATTATTTAAAATTATCATATTTTAAATTCAATATATCATCAAGGTAGTTTTAATATAAATGATTCATGCTAATTTAAATACGGTTTATCTTTATGTTATTTTAAACGTTTTTTATTATTATTTCTATACTCGCTTATCGCTTTCTGCCTACTAGATTATTTTAACGGATATGTGAAACATGCGGGCTAAACAACCATTTAAACTTGTTTTTACAAATCATTAAAATGTTAATAAATAACGAAGTTATTAACAAAAAACCAATTTGCAATTTTTTTTTATTTATTTATTTTTTATTATTTTTATTATTTTTTATTTATTTATTTATTTATTTTTGAATCATTCGAACAAAACAATATTTTAAAATCAGGAATTTAAAATGTCTTTTAGATATTTTTCATTCGAGTGATATTTTTAATTCATTCGATATTGGAAATTGGCGACCCCATCTTCTGTTCTCTTAACTAAAAGTTTGTCATCGTACACTGTGTTCCTTGGCTTTGCTTGACCATAGAACAGCGTCTACAGGTAACGCATAACGCAGCCGCATTTCTATGTTCAATTTCAACAATTTGTTGAATTTCTGAATAATATGTCATTATTTATTTCAAATAGGCAAGGATAATATGAATAGTTCTTATATTTCCAATATTCCATTCGAAATATGTATCTAAACTTCTTAAATTCTTTAATTTCCAATATTGTTTTCATATTTTCAGTTCAATTTAAAAAATATTTGGATAAAATTATTTAAAATTATCATGATATTTTAAATTCAATATATCATCGAGGTAGTTTTAATATAAGTGATTCATGCTAATTTAAATACGGTTTATCTTTATGTTATTTTAAACGTTTTTTATTATTATTTCTATACTCGCTTATCGCTTTCTGCCTCCTAGATTATTTTAACGGATATGTGAAACATGCGGGCTAAACAACCATTTAAACCTGTTTTTACAAATCATTAAAATGTTAATAAATAACGAAGTTATTAACAAAAAACCAATTTGCAATTTTTTTTATTTATTTATTTTTTATTATTTTTATTATTTTTTATTTATTTATTTATTTATTTTTGAATCATTCGAACAAAACAATATTTTAAAATCAGGAATTTAAAATGTCTTTTAGATATTTTTCATTCGAGTGATATTTTTAATTCATTCGATATTGGAAATTGGCGACCCCATCTTCTGTTCTCTTAACTAAAAGTTTGTCATCGTACACTGTGTTCCTTGGCTTTGCTTGACCATAGAACAGCGTCTACAGGTAACGCATAACGCAGCCGCATTTCTATGTTCAATTTCAACAATTTGTTGAATTTCTGAATAATATGTCATTATTTATTTCAAATAGGCAAGGATAATATGAATAGTTCTTATATTTCCAATATTCCATTCGAAATATGTATCTAAACTTCTTAAATTCTTTAATTTCCAATATTGTTTTCATATTTTCAGTTCAATTTAAAAAATATTTGGATAAAATTATTTAAAATTATCATGATATTTTAAATTCAATATATCATCGAGGTAGTTTTAATATAAGTGATTCATGCTAATTTAAATACGGTTTATCTTTATGTTATTTTAAACGTTTTTTATTATTATTTCTATACTCGCTTATCGCTTTCTGCCTCCTAGATTATTTTAACGGATATGTGAAACATGCGGGCTAAACAACCATTTAAACCTGTTTTTACAAATCATTAAAATGTTAATAAATAACGAAGTTATTAACAAAAAACCAATTTGCAATTTTTTTTATTTATTTATTTTTTATTATTTTTATTATTTTTTATTTATTTATTTATTTATTTTTGAATCATTCGAACAAAACAATATTTTAAAATCAGGAATTTAAAATGTCTTTTAGATATTTTTCATTCGAGTGATATTTTTAATTCATTCGATATTGGAAATTGGCGACCCCATCTTCTGTTCTCTTAACTAAAAGTTTGTCATCGTACACTGTGTTCTTTGGCTTTGCTTGACCATAGAACAGCGTCTACAGGTAACGCATAACGCAGCCGCATTTCTATGTTCAATTTCAACAATTTGTTGAATTTCTGAATAATATGTCATTATTTATTTCAAATAGGCAAGGATAATATGAATAGTTCTTATATTTCCAATATTCCATTCGAAATATGTATCTAAACTTCTTAAATTCTTTAATTTCCAATATTGTTTTCATATTTTCAGTTCAATTTAAACAATATTTGGATAAAATTATTTAAAATTATCATATTTTAAATTCAATATATCATCAAGGTAGTTTTAATATAAATGATTCATGCTAATTTAAATACGGTTTATCTTTATGTTATTTTAAACGTTTTTTATTATTATTTCTATACTCGCTTATCGCTTTCTGCCTACTAGATTATTTTAACGGATATGTGAAACATGCGGGCTAAACAACCATTTAAACTTGTTTTTACAAATCATTAAAATGTTAATAAATAACGAAGTTATTAACAAAAAACCAATTTGCAATTTTTTTTTATTTATTTATTTTTTATTATTTTTATTATTTTTTATTTATTTATTTATTTATTTTTGAATCATTCGAACAAAACAATATTTTAAAATCAGGAATTTAAAATGTCTTAGATATTTTTCATTCGAGTGATATTTTTAATTCATTCGATATTGGAAATTGGCGACCCCATCTTCTGTTCTCTTAACTAAAAGTTTGTCATCGTACACTGTGTTCTTTGGCTTTGCTTGACCATAGAGCAGCGTCTACAGGTAACGCAGCCGCGTTTCTATGTTCAATTTCAACAATTTGTGGAATTTCTGAATAATATGTCATTATTTATTTCAAATAGGCAAGGATAATATGAATAGTTCTTATATTTCCAATATTCCATTCGAAATATGTATCTAAACTTCTTAAATTCTTTAATTTCCAATATTGTTTTCATATTTTCAGTTCAATTTAAACAATATTTGGATAAAATTATTTAAAATTATCATGATATTTTAAATTCAATATATCATCAAGGTAGTTTTAATATAAGTGATTCATGCTAATTTAAATATGGTTCATCTTTATGTTATTTTAAACATTTTTTATTATTATTTCTATACTCGCTTATCGCTTTCTGCGTCCTAGATTATTTTAACGGATATGTGAAACATGCGGGCTAAACAACCATTTAAATTTGTTTTTACAAATCATTAAAATGTTAATAAATAACGAAGTTATTAACAAAAAACCAATTTGCAATTTTTTTTTATTTATTTATTTTTTATTATTTTTATTATTTTTTATTTATTTATTTATTTATTTTTGAATCATTCGAACAAAACAATATTTTAAAATCAGGAATTTAAAATGTCTTTTAGATATTTTTCATTCGAGTGATATTTTTAATTCATTCGATATTGGAAATTGGCGACCCCATCTTCTGTTCTCTTAACTAAAAGTTTGTCATCGTACACTGTGTTCTTTGGCTTTGCTTGACCATAGAGCAGCGTCTACAGGTAACGCAGCCGCGTTTCTATGTTCAATTTCAACAATTTGTTGAATTTCTGAATAATATGTCATTATTTATTTCAAATAGGCAAGGATAATATGAATAGTTCTTATATTTCCAATATTCCATTCAAAATATGTATCTAAACAACATCTTAAATTCTTTAATTTCCAATATTGTTTTCATATTTTCAGGTCAATTTAAACAATATTTGGATAAAATTATTTAAAATTATCATGATATTTTAAATTCAATATATCATGAAGATAGTTTTAATATAAGTGATTCATGCTAATTTAAATACGGTTTATCTTTATGTTATTTTAAACATTTTTTATTATTATTTCTATACTCGCTTATCGCTTTCTGCCTCCTAGATTATTTTAACAGATATTTTACCACACAATAAAATATATTTTAAATTACCCCGTCTTATTAAAAGAATATTTGAATTGCAAGCAACAGTTTTCAACCATATTTTCATTTGTCAGAGTGAAAAATAAAATTGTTAGCTTGAAAAAGTTCCAAAGGTGAGAAAACGGAAAACCTCAAGACTAACATTTTTATTCTCGTATTTAAAATATGGATCGAACAAACAATATTAAAATTTTCTGAACGATAATTTAAATTCAAAGTATAAAAAAAATATCATTTGAATACTTTTATTTATAATTTTCTAACTGATATTTTAAATCAATGAAAAACTTCTAATGATATTTTAAATCATAAATATAAAATATCACTCGAGATCATTTTAAATCACTTCAATGTAGCACATACTATGGCAAAACGACAGAATTTAAAATATCGTTTAGACATTTTTAAACAATCCGAACTGAAAATATCTCAACGACATTTTAAATTCCACATTTAAAAATATCGTTTTGTTCGAATGTTTTAAAAATATCTGAAAGATATTTTTAATTTCGGGTTTTAAAATCTCGGAATTTATCTTGTGGCACCAGTGTTACCGTAACATTACTGAGAACTTACAGATTGGCAGATGATATTCTCCATCAGAAACGTCCCTATTCCATTCGTAATTTCCATGCCACTCTCGCCGTGGCTGCCACAACACAGAGACTGCCTCCTGCTGTATTTCGGTGGCAAAACGGTCCTGTTCTTATGAATTTCCTTCAAACTTTTTCTACTTAAAACGGAAATTGATCCATCGGTGCTGCTGGTCGCATTCTCAACAAAATTAATTACATTAGCTTGTTCCTCGAAACTGTTTATTTGTATATCTTCGATTATTTTCTCTGCGATTTCCCCATTAATCATCATGCCGCAATCTGAACTACCAGAGGAATAATCCGTGCGCGTTTCTTCCACAACTTCATCAGCTGTTTGCGAGCAATCCACAAGCGAAACAGTGCAACTTCTGATCAATTCGTGAGGTAATAAAATGGACTGTACTTCTTTGTCTTGGCTGTCAGGTGAAAAATCAAAATCATCATCGTCTCCGTAAAGCTTTTGAGGGACAAACGCTGAACTGTGCCTAGATCTTTCGCTCGCCTTGCGCAGTTCTGATGGCAAAGCCGTCTTCCTCCTAGACTTTAACACTTCCATTCTTTTATATTCATCTTCTAATGCCTCTTCATATTCTTCGTGCATTTTCTATAATGACATGGGAATAACGAACACAATTTATAATTCAATAACTACATACTGACCTGGCATAAAACAGATGCATCTGCAGAATGTGAACTAAGGACTGGAAAGTTCTTCTCCGGAACAAGACAGCCTTTATTCTTCACGGCTTCGATCCATAATAAATTAACAAGATGCTTTTTCAACATCTTCGCTTTATGATATGTAGCAAACGATCCATCCTTGAAATAAACATACGATTAGTTTTAAAAATATTGACACCAATACATCGGAATATCAATATTTTGCATATCTTTCCGACTTACCTTATAAATAACATGCGTCACGTCTCTAACAAAGACATCACGAACAGTTGCTCCCATATCACGCAGCGTTGCTTTAACAGCATCCGATCTATCTCCGGCCGATGTCTTTACGTCCACATAAGCAATCACCGCATTCAACAATTTGTCAAAAGGTACTGGCGATGGATCAAAATCTTGTTGCGACTCAGGATCTGAATCACAATTTGCGCTTTTACTTTCCTCCTGTTTTCTAAGCTTCTCTAAAGCTCGTCTTCGATGTAAGGCTGTAGGACTCTCACAATGAAATTTTTTCAACAATTTATTAACCGGTGTAGGTGGTTTCAGGAGTGTTTTAATATTTTTGTCTTTCGACAATATTTTCATGAGCGCAGCTCGATTCTTCGGATCTTTCATGATCGCATCATATATTGCATTCACCTCGGGATTTGCCTCGGGACTTTTACTCCTGAATGATGCAGACAACGAACGCCTTCCATTTCCATTTTTTGAAAAACTAGCAGAAGCCAGGTTCAAAGATGAACGATTTCTCTTCATTCTAAAGCTCGCGTACAGCGTTTCGTGTATTTCTATCTACTTTCCGATTTAAATATAAAATAGGAACTTGAAATCTTCTAAAATAAATATCCGTAAATTGCCATATTATGCAAAGCGTCGTTTAAAAACTCACAAAAAAACAAACCACTGACAAAAACACTTCGGAACTGACATTTGATATATCAACAATATTGCCGTGAAAATCGCGCATTACCAGTTTACCAGGCAACCGGCTTAGCCAACATCAAACTGACAAAACTAACCAACTAAATGACTGCACAAGTGGCTACGTGATACGTCAAATTTTCATTCATCTAGATTCTAAATGAAATTAATGCACGTGCCATTTAACGTTTATCAGTGTTATTTACAACTTTTGCAATATACATAATTATAGAAGTTTTGCAGTGAAAACAGTTTATTTTCAATTTGTGTGTTGGGCTTACGTGTAAAAACTTGAAAACGGAATCAGAATTACGAATTTTTTGCATTGAAAATTTCCAATATTTGCGTTATCTAGTAAATTTTGTTCGTTTTTATCCAACACAGACGCAGTAAATGACGTTTGTGGGAATGGCTTGATTGCGCAGTACAGGTTGCGCAAAAACCAGCTCACACGCTACAGTGCTAATGCATTAATTAGAAGACGATGGGGAATTCAAAAATACCTAGTTTAAAGCTGTTGAAAAATAAATATGTTGGAAAAATAATTACTTCGAGTTTAATTACTGTGACCCTGTCTTCCGCCGTGGGGGATTAACTTATTAAGAATTCATAATACATTTGAATACAGAAGGCGTAAATGGTAGTAGTTCGGGGAGTGTTTGCCTAAAATGCGTAATCCTATTCAAAAGAAGGAAATTATTCAAAACTCTGGAACTACATGACATTGTTTGTGAGAAATGGGGAGAGATAACACTCTAAATTAATATCTACTCTATGGTGTTTCCTAACTTCTCATCTATTATGACATACGTGAAATTGAGGTTACATCCTTGCTTGTCATTATTAACCAAAAATTGGAAACTTATGCATTTTCATAAATTGTGAACATGAATAATCATCAAGTACCTAATTTGGCAGAAGAAGCTGTATTGAAAAAGACCATCGATAATTCCATCTTAAAAGAAACAGTATCGGGTTATGACTGGAATAACGGATTGGATTATGAGAGACTATTGAAAACGTATTATCAAACAGGCTTCCAAGCTACCAATTTTGGCTTAGCCGTTAAGGAAATTAATAAAATGCTAGAGTGTCGAAATTTGCCCGTGAAAAATGAAGTTTATGTAGGGGATGACCCTCTTACGGAAATAAGGAATAATTGTACAATATTCTTGGGATATACCTCTAATATAGTTTCTAGCGGGCTTAGAGAAACCATAAGATTCCTTGTCCAACATAATTTGGTGAGTCTTACTCTCCGATAAGAAGTGTTGTGTTTACTTTAATATTTAGGTAGATTGTATTGTTACTACAGCTGGGGGTGTCGAAGAAGATTTCATTAAATGCTTTGCTCCGACGTATTTAGGTGATTTTAATTTAGATGGAAAGGAGCTAAGAGAAATTGGTATAAACCGAATAGGAAATCTGCTTGTACCTAACGACAATTATTGTAAATTCGAAGACTGGATCGTACCAATTTTAGACGAAATGTTAACGGAACAAAAAAGTAAAGGCACAATTTGGTCCCCTAGTAAAATAATTACAAGGCTGGGAGAGACGATAAACAACGAAGAAAGTATTTATTATTGGGCGGCAAAGAATAAAATACCCGTTTTTAGCCCTGCGTTGACGGACGGGAGCTTGGGCGACATGATTTTCTTCCATTCGTTTAAAAACCCTGGGCTTATTGTAGACATCGCTTCAGGTTTGTCTTGAAAAATGAAAGTGTTCGGTTTTTCAGTGTTTCGCGTTTTAGATTTGAAACGGTTAAATTTGATGGCCATGCGAGCCACTAATACAGGGATGGTTATTGTTGGCGGAGGTCTGATAAAACACCATATTTGCAACGCCAACTTAATGGTAATTCGTGCTTTTTATTCACAGACGTTTGTTGATATTTAATTTTTATGTTATGCATTTTCTTGTTTCAAGTTATAAGGTTAGAATTAAACATCGCGATATTTGTCAATCCTGGAAACTAGTCTCCAAGGCAACAAAGTTGTTTCCATGACAACAACTAATGTTTCCATGACAACAACTAATGTTTCCATGACAACAACTAATGTTTGAGCCAATTAAATATTACGCGATAGTCTTTTGTTCAATTTAAATGTCATTTTAGAATAGAGTGAATATGTAGGTGTAATTTTAGAGAAACGGAGCTGATTTCGCTGTGTTTTTGAACACTTCTTCCGAGTTCGATGGGAGTGACGCTGGAGCAAGACCCGACGAAGCTACATCTTGGGGTAAAATAAAAAAGGAAGCTTCGCCTGTAAAAATTTATGCCGAAGCTACTTTAGTGTTACCGTTATTAGTAGGAGAGACGTTTGTGAAATTTTTACACGCTAATAGTAAAAGTAGTTCATGAATTTTAATTTTATTTTATATTCTAAATACAAAAGACATCATTTCTTACTTAGGTCATGATCAATTGGGCTTATAATGGAATATAAAAAATAAACATGAGTATTGTACAAAAGACTAAGTAAATTAAATTTAGAACTTCTTTTTTGACAACTCGACAGCTTTAGACAAAATAACTTGAACGTCCATCGGAGGGAAGTTTTGCAATAGTTTAAGGTTGGACGGAAAATCCCCGTAGAGAAGAAAATCCCTTATAATTCTGAAAATTTACCGTCAAAATGACCCCAAACGAGAAAAATAAATACTTACATTATCATAGCACAACAAATATTTATTAGGAAATCAAATCGGCCTTCATCAGAAAGTAAAGAATCCCATATCCGTAAAACGTCCGGCAGCGGAAATTCTTGCGATAAGAGCAAAGTTATCCACCTGAAGAATCAACGCAATTTTAAGAAATACAATCGAGCATTCCGAGAATACCTAAAACTGTAATATTGTGGCCTCAATTCGAGCTGCTGAAACTTTAACCAAACATCCAAATCATGATTCTTTAACTGAAACAACATTCTGCTCATCATATTATTAATACCGCAATCGGCTTCATCCAAGCATTTTATAAAAAAATCCCGAATTTCAGACATCAGATTCGTAAAACAAAAGAAACAATCTGCTTCGGCATACTCTGAAACAAAAAAAATACTATTTTTCAAAAAAAAAAAAAACAAGTCCAGCCATTTACCTCGAAATTCACTATCGGGATCACTAGCAAATGTGTAATAAATTGGTCCTATGATTTCGTTCATTCCTTGAACATAACTCTGCCCAGGGTTCAATTTTGCATATAAAAACAGCATCCTTTCAACTACCTCCCAATGAGCTTCTTGACCCTCCGGCATGGGCGCATAATCCTCCACAGCTTTTTTAACAGATCTGATAATCTAGAAGGAAATCATACTGCAAGTGAATAGGCATAGCCCCACTTAGTCATTTTGATTATAGACCGGGAGCCAGCAAGCAAATGAGTAAACTATGAGAGACAAAATTTCTAGCTTAAGAAGGTAGTTTACCAGTATTAAATAGTGAACATAAAAGCGATCGTCTGTCGTTCGCAATTGGCAGCGTTAATGAGTGAGGGGCGTCCAAAAATATTTTTTTTTATGAAAATTAATCGAAGTTGTACAAAGTCAAATAATATAGATAATTGTAGGTTTATTAGTGTGTTGAACTATGCCACAGCGGCAGACAAAAACAAATCACCCTTTTGAAGTGGCAGACGCTCTAGAAAATTCCCAAAATAAAGCAAAAATAAATCATAAGTTACAAGTTTGAATTTTATACCAAAAAAACCGCCAAAATATATCGATTTCAAAACTGTTGTGGCAGACGAAATTAAATGTAGCCGTTGTTTGGCAGACGCACTGTAACTTTAAAAAAATCGGCAGCGCTCTCGAAGCAGCGAGTGCGACGGAGTGAGAGCTATGCCGGCAATCGGGCGCCAAACAGTGACACGCATATGACTATGTTCAAAACTTTGCTACGTGCACTTTTAATTAGATTAGGTCAATATTACTGGAAATAGAAGACAACAAATAAACTTTTTATTAACAAAAAAACTGCTGAAAAATGTATAAAACATAAATAACCTTTGGCAAAGTAACATAATTAAAAATAAGTAACTATTTAAAATAAAAAACAATTTGTTGTTACGTAGTTGGGTACACATAATTAGTCTTCGTCTCCAGACGCAGATTCATCATCTGAAGTTAAAATAAAATCGTCACTCTCATCAGGGGGTTATGTTATTGAAATTGTAATTATGCGTCTTCAAGACATTCTGGAAGCTGAGGTCCATCGAACCATCGGATTTTAAATGTTTCTTCGGTTAACCTCCATCCATTTTGAATTGGATCAAAGAAGGGAGGGCTTGTTAACGTTGCATTTAAACAAATAGCCGCAATCTGATTGGTTCGTTTGATCTTTTTTAAAAGAATTCTCTTGCACGGTGGGAACAAAGAAGAGTTGAAAGTTTTCTCAAATTTCTCAAATGTTTTTGTATGTGTCTGTAAACATTTCAAACCTGGCCGCATCGACGTCGTTTATTCTTAACTTTCCATACAGTCGGCATGAGAATTTCTCGAGAACATCAATAACAGATTCATGTAATTTTTCTTCGACGCCCAGTATGTTTCATTAATAATGTCAATGGTCTCTTTTTCCCCTTGCAGAAGAAAGCTGAATGCTGAATAATAATCACATCCTGCAAAGCAGGCAGTGCACGGCAAATTCTTTCACCCAGGGTAGAATGTAGGTTACTCAGATTAATATACTTACTTTTGATCATTCTTTGAGTAATGACCTATTTCCATCCATACTTTAATGGACGAATCAATGTTGTGTAAATTTCCTAGGACTATCACAGCAATGTCAGTGTCAGAAGCTCCTATGATGATTTCCTTGCTCAGCCCAACTTTACCTAAGTGGTACATTATTTGCGAGTCGGCTTTTTCGTGATGACAGAATAATTCTACTTCTTCTGATTTCACAATTTTTCCGTCATGCAACTGCCATAAACTTATAGCACTCGCATTCATGTGTGATATACTTACACTACTTTATTTTCGATAATTTGTGAATAGGCATCCAATTACCACGAATTATGTAGAAAGTTTATTAAGGAAGACTTGGAACTGTTGTTCCTGAGAAATCTATGGGTCGCCTTTGAAATGGACCAGATATTGAGAAGTGTTCTATATTTTCTACACCTTTGCACCTTTTTCCCGTTCTTCATCTTTTATAGATGGAGAAACAATTCTATTAAAAATAAGATGAATTTATCTAGCAGGGTTCATAGAAGCCTTGAGTAAAATATGCTGTGATAACTTTTCAAAGGTTTGTGGTGGATCTTTCAACAAAAATGAAGGAAAAATAATTTATTTATGAGAATCACATCAACGCTTTTTGAGGGATTGGTAGGTTCACCTTCGTAGTTTTGAAGCAGCCTGAATAGTGCGGATTTATCGGTTTTAACCATACTACCATCTATGCTGCAAAGCGATAGTGGAACGGGAATTATTTCTCCATCTATAAAAGATGAAGAACGGGAAAAAGGGTGCAAGGTGTAGAAAACATAGAATACTTCTTAATATCTGGTCCATTTCAAAGGCGACCCACAGATTTTTGTAAAACTCTCAGGAACAACAGTTTCAAGTCTTCCTTAATAAACTTTCTATATAATTCGTGGGAATTGGATGCCTATTCACAAAGTATCGAAAATAAAGTAGTGTAAGTATATCACACATGAATGCGAGTGCTATAAGTTTATGGCAGTTGCATGACGGAAAAATTGTGAAATCAGAAGAAGTAGAATTATTCTGTCATCACGAAGAAGCCGACTCGCAAATAATGTACCACTTAGGTAAAGTTGGGCTGAGCAAGGAAATCATCATAGGAGCTTCTGACACTGACATTGCTGTGATAGTCCTAGGAAATTTACACAACATTGATTCGTCCATTAAAGTATGGATGGAAATAGGTCATTACTCAAAGAATGATCAAAAGTAAGTATATTAATCTGAGTAACCTACATTCTACCCTGGGTGAAAGAATTTGCCGTGCACTGCCTGCTTTGCAGGATGTGATTATTATTCAGCATTCAGCTTTCTTCTGCAAGGGGAAAAAGAGACCATTGACATTATTAATGAAACATACTGGGCGTCGAAGAAAAATTACATGAATCTGTTATTGATGTTCTCGAGAAATTCTCATGCCGACTGTATGGAAAGTTAAGAATAAACGACGTCGATGCGGCCAGGTTTGAAATGTTTACAGACACATACAAAAACATTTGAGAAATTTGAGAAAACTTTCAACTCTTCTTTGTTCCCACCGTGCAAGAGAATTCTTTTAAAAAAGATCAAACGAACCAATCAGATTGCGGCTATTTGTTTAAATGCAACGTTAACAAGCCCTCCCTTCTTTGATCCAATTCAAAATGGATGGAGGTTAACCGAAGAAACATTTAAAATCCGATGGTTCGATGGACCTCAGCTTCCAGAATGTCTTGAAGACGCATAATTACAATTTCAATAACAGAACCCCCTGATGAGAGTGACGATTTTATTTTAACTTCAGATGATGAATCTGCGTCTGGAGAGGAAGACTATTATGTGTACCCAACTACGTAACAACAAATTGTTTTTTATTTTAAATAGTGACTTATTTTTAATTATGTTACTTTGCCAAAGGTTATTTATGTTTTATATATTTTTCAGAAGTTTTTTGTTAATAAAAAGTTTATTTGTTGTCTTCTATTTCCAGTAATATTGACCTAATCTAATTAAAAGTGCACGTAGCAAAGTTTTGAACATAGTCATATGCGTGTCACTGTTTGGTGCCCGATTGCCGGCATAGCTCTCACTCCGTCGCACTCGCTGCTTCGAGAGCGCTGCCGATTTTTTTAAAGTTACAGTGCGTCTGCCAAACAACGGCTACATTTAATTTCGTCTGCCACAACAGTTTTGAAATCGATATATTTTGGCGGTTTTTTTGGTATAAAATTCAAACTTGTAACTTATGATTTATTTTTGCTTTATTTTGGGAATTTTCTAGAGCGTCTGCCACTTCAAAAGGGTGATTTGTTTTTGTCTGCCGCTGTGGCATAGTTCAACACACTAATAAACCTACAATTATCTATATTATTTGACTTTGTACAACTTCGATTAATTTTCATTAAAAAAAATTATTTTTGGACGCCCCTCACTCATTAATGCTGCCGATTGCAAACGGCAGACGATCGCTTTCATGTTCACTTAATACTGGTAATCTACCTTCTTAAGCTAGAAATTTTGTCTCTCATAGTTTACTCATTTGCTTGCTGGCTCCCGGTCTATTATATCAGGCAGCAGGTACACTCAAAATAATTTTAGTAAAAGCAATCATGCTAGACTTATTTGTACGGCCGTATTTGTAATGAGCTTGATGCTCCTTGAAGCGAGTTAAAATAGACCGAGTTGACTGCGTTACAGATGGTAATTGAGAAGGCTAGCTATGGACCTAAGCTTGATGGCAGAGAAAACCAACTTCGTATAGGGCTAAATCAGGTGTAGAGTTCTTTAGTACATGATTATATTTGTCACTATATGAACTATAATTTTGAATTTACAAAAAATATTAAGTACCTAACTACTGATTCACAGCAGGCACGTTTTTATAAATCGCATACTTCACCCACTTGAGAACTAAGCAAATAAATCTTTCAAACAAAGAAAATAAAATGAATTATTATGAGTCACCTCAGATTAAAATAAACGTAACCACATACCTGCTACTAAACCAAGCAGCAAGAAAACATATCAGTGATTACAAACAGTCGACAAACACTGCTCGTTACTTACCTTCGTGATACCCAAACCTTTTCTTTCCACGTTGGCACATTTAAGAACACTTCGTTGAACTCTACAATGCAGTCTTTTAACACCATCACTATTGACAATTTTACTACAAGGAAATTCAGTTGGCTGTTGGAAAAACGAAATATCTGGACACAATCGCCTTACGTCCTTATCGATTTGCAACAATACTTCATTGTCTTTGAAATATGTCTGCCATTGGCTGTCGGGGCTCAGGCTTAGAGGGTGATCACTTAAAGTCACATCACCATCTTCTTCCGCAGCCCCAGGCATTACAATCATTTCATCTAATTAATTAGAAAGTAGTATAATGAATTCGAAATGTTGAAACAAAAAGTACCTATAAATTGGTGATAAAGCTCCCTTTTGGAAGCCAAAAAAGACTTCCAGACAGACTGTTCTGGTGGTAAATAATTCAATAATAACTTCCAACATAATGCTCTTTTCCCCTGTTCATCAGGAATTCCTAAAAACCACTTTTTACAGTTCTATAAAACGCCCCCCAAAACAACAAAATTACCATTAAAACACAGCGATTTTAACGTTTTTAGGTCGATCACGTCATCATTAAGGACATAATCGAATTCTTTTAACCTGCAGCATAAATTACAATAATAAATCACTAAAATATTTGGAATTATAAAAAGTTATTCACCTCGCTTTGTGTATCGCCATATTCTGACACTGACAGCTGTCAGCTGATTCGGATTACAAACAGGAACTGAACTGTCATTTTCATTTCCTTATCAAAAATTAATCAGTTCATAGAATTTTTTCTCGTTATAAAATTATTACCTTATACCTCTCATTTAAATAATATCATTAGGTCACTTTGGGTCTTATCTAATAACATAATTTATTATAATGCTCAATACACTACACAAGTGTCTCCGTCATACGTCAAATTTTCATTCTAAACAAAACAAATGCACCTGCCATTTGACGATTAACAGTATTATTTACAACGTCTTAAGTTAATTTACGCAATATAATTCTAGAAGTTTTGCAGTGGAAACAATTTATTTTCAAATTGTGTGTTGCACTTACGTGTAAAAACTTGAAAACGACTATAATTATATTGCATAAGTTAGGTTAAAACGTCAGATTGCACATGGCTTTGTTTTATTTGGAATGAAAATCTGACGTTTGTGACGCGCCACTTTTGTGGTGTATTCATTTTACTTGTGATGGATGAAAATCGAGCCATAGAGAAGAGAAGGTGATAAATGAGCGACAGCAATTATGATACATAAAGCAGCCCATAAAGGGCGTGATGATCAAATATAATATAATATATTTTCTATTTTGAGTTCAACTCCAAAAGAAATATGTAAAATTACAACTACGTCATTACTTTTGGAATTACTGGCTTGACTACTCCTCTTCTTACTTCTCTATGGAATGATTGGGTTTTGACTTGACAGTCTGTCAAATGTTACCCAATACAAAAATAAGTTTTCTGGAAAATAAAAATTCTTTTGATAGCATTCAAAAATTGCAGTGAATAAATTAAATGTCGTAATTAGTTCTATTTTCCTTGATTGACATGTAATCAGTTAAAAAAAACAAATAAGGAACCAGTGGAAGAAAGTAAGTCTATTATTGTTTGTATGGTCATTTAACTCGAAATATTTGCAATAATTTTAGATGTTACAAATGAAATGCGTTCATTCTAAAGCGATACCAGTCGAATCATGTTCATTTTGTAGCTCATCTGCTACTGACACATTAGTAGATATTTGTTTTGAATACATCGTGAACCATTTGGAAACAATTTGCGAGTACAAGGCGTATTCTGATAACTTAAAGCTACGAAGTGGTGTTAATTTGCCATTTGAAATATGCGAGAAATTATTGAACGCTAGATTGAGTAGGGGAGCCCGCATAAATCACAGTTTTGTGCATATATTTCGTGATCGGCATGCGACCAGATTGAAGAGAGTAAGACTACGTAATACTGACATAAATGATAGAGATTTGCAAATTCTTTTGAGGCATGGCTTGACGGAGTTAGAAATTTTAAATAGTCCGCAATTGACAACGGATAGTTTGAGACACATGGTAAATTACTCGAGTGGTTTAACTTGTTTATCGATAGGGGATAGTCCAAATATTTTCCCAACTAATCTATTCAGTTTTCGGCTATTGGACTTGGATTACGTTAATAAAGACTGCATATTGAACTCTCCGAACTTGCGGAAATTAGTGCTGAGAAATTTCGCTAACATACAAACTGAATTTTTCGAGTTGTTGTTTAAAAATTTACGTTACTTGAACTATTTAGACTTATCTAACAGTGGTAATATTGCAAATCTCTCTTTCATTGAGGAGTTGATCAATTTGACGACACTTATTTTGTACAATGTCGAAAAAATCGAAAGCATGGTACCTTCTATTTGTAAACTTAAGCAACTCAGACATTTGGATATTTCATCGTCAACTGATGAACGAGGAAAATATACCAACGGAAGCCAAGTCCTCGCTACCATTGTAGAAAGTTTGCCGCAACTTACTTCGTTGGATATATCGGGGACTAATTTGGCAGGACGGGGTGTTGCGGAAGTGCGTCCTGGACAAAGTATAGGACCCTTTGCTTCCGATATTTCAGGACTGAGTTCGAGAGTCAACAATCCTTTTCAGTTCTTGGGATTGTATGAAACTCAGCACGACGCATGTTTGAGACATGATATTCCAGCAAAATTTGTACGTTCGTCATTTCGATTGAATAAAATAGATTATTTGTTACGTTGTTTGTAGATCGCTGGAAATGCAAACGAAGAACAAATATTGATAGCGGCCATGGCTTACTTGGAAAGGCCCGATATGCTACAGAAAGTTCTTAATGAGCTATTCCATCTGTTTCGATTTGAGAGTTGCGAGTATGTTGGCCAGGCGTTGAACATAGTTTTAGAAGCAATGAACAAACACATGAACGAACGGCATATTCAGATATCGGGGAGGTAAGTATCTTTTTTTGCCAGTTACAAAAAAGATATTTCAGAGCGTCGTTTACTTCGTTAATCACCTAAATCAGATACGGTTATGGCTAGTAAGATTTATAATGGTTAGGGTTGCGGTTTAGGTTTATATGGCACAGATACGTTTCCGTATCAGTTGGTAACTTTAAGAACGAACTGAATTGAAATAATACCAGTTCCATTTCATGTGGTAAAGATCAGGGTTGTCAAAAATCATTATTTCTTAAATCAAAAATCAGCAATTCTATGGGGCTCCGTTTGGGACAAAATTGAAACTTTTTTTATATCAAGTAAAATGATATTTTACAATTCAAAAACGAAAATATAGGCCAAATATTGAAATGTGGCAAGTAAAAAATATGCAACTAGAAAAAATGCAACCAAAAAAAATTGCAACAAAAAAATATTTTGCAAGTAAAAAATATTTAAAGTAAAAAAAATGCAACCAAAAAAATTTCAACTAAAAAATATTTTGCAAGTAAAAAATATTTCAACTAAAAAGTTTTGCAACCAAAAAATATTTAAACCAATGGCAAGAGAAAAGTCTCTGAAGCATTTACTTATATCCCAACTAGGTTTTGCCGAATTGGCCACTTCCATGTTCACGTGCTTTAATAATTTGTTAAACATAATGCTCCGTAAGTAACGGTCGTGGCTCAATACGAAAGTGCATAGGGACTTTTGTTCGAATCCTAGAGGATCCTTTTACTTCTAAAGTTCGTTTTACTTTACAGAATTTTAAATTCGATGTATTGTGTCCGGTCTCCCGTCAAAATATATATTTTTTAAAAGAAAATTCGCGATTACTAATGAAAACAAGGGAATAATAGCACGCTAAAACTTTGGATATCTGCATTGGCAAAACCTAATTGGGATATAAATAAGCGTTGCATGTTCTCGTTCGGTTAGCACGTCACGTTCGAATTGTTCTTTAAGTTTGTATTAGTAAACAATGAACCTTCTGGAGGTCACAGACATTTTTGACTTGTTTGCGTTCATTAATGCTAATGACGCTGTTTTGCTGCCAGAATTGCAGGGGCATCATTTGCTGCAACAGACCGCGCGTTGTAGAATCGACGGTGCCCTAGGTAGGGAATGCAGGTATGTTTTACGGCTTCTTCTCTTCTATGGGTACTTCGAATTCCAGCAACATTATCTATATATTATTGGGAAATTCGCAATTTCATACTTCTACACAAAATAATTATTCAGTTCGTGGAAATATCTTTTTGCTTGCTCGTACTACTCCTATCTACAAATTCAATGCGAAAATGACGTACACGGCTCTAGATCTTCAGGTTAAGGTCAAGCAGAACGAGCGGAGCGTTTCAATCCTCCACCCCCCAACGCACGCATCCTATGATCGGGGGTGCCTTTCAGTTGTTGGGATACAATAAGTATAGAACAATGCATAAATAAATTCTGCAGTTATACCACTATTATTCAATCATCATAAGGTTCTCAGTCCGAAGACTGGTTGGACGCGTACCTCCATTCTTTTCTATCCTGAGCTAACCTACGCATTTCCCTAAAAGTAGAACATCCTACATCCCTAACTATTTGAGAGCAGTAGTCTAATCTAGGCCTACCCCTACCTCTTTTTATTCCTATCTCTGACTCTAGTATGTCACGAACTATTCCTTCGTGTCTTAGAAGGTGTCCTACCATCCTATCTCTCCTAGTCTTTATTGTTTTCCATACCTTTCGCTTTTCCCCAACTCTTTCTAATACTTCCCTATTGCTAACCTTATCTATCCACGGTATCTTCATCATGCGTCTGTAGCACCACATTTCAAACGCTTCTACTCTTTTTCTATCCGCTTCTCCTATTGTCCAAGTTTCGCACCCGTATAATGCCGTACTCCATACATACGACGTTAAGAGTCTCTTCCTAGTCTCTATATTAACCGTTCTCGAGCATAACAGTTGTTTCTTTTTGTTAAACGCAACTCGGCCCTGCGCCATTCTTTGTTTTATATCTTTAGTGCTCCTACCGTCTTGAGTTATTTTACTTCCTAAGTAGCAGAAATCCGCGACCTCCTCTATCTTCTCATTTCCAATTTGTATTTCCATTTTAGTTCTATTTTCACATCCCCTACATACCAAAATTTTAGTTTTCTTTTTATTGATTTTCATGCCGAAGCCCTGTGTCAAAACTGCTTCCAATTCATTCAAAGCCTCTCCTAATTCTTCTTTGCTAGATGCTAACACTGCTATATCATCCGCAAATCTGAGCATGTTAATAGTTTGGCCCTGTACATTGATCCCTGAGGCTGTTCTTTCCTTAACAATATTAATCGCATCTTCGATATATAAGTTGAAAACTAGAGGTGACAATGCACATCCCTGTCTCACTCCCTTCCGGATATCTACTTCCCTTTGTTCCTGCTCACATTCTATAACTGCCTTTTGCTCTTTGTAGAGATTATGTATTATTCTTCTGTCCCTGTATTTCATCCCTACCTTTCTCAGCACTTCGAACATCTTCCCCCATTTTACGTTGTCGAAGGCTTTTTCTAAATCTACAAATCCTATATAGACGCTCTTTCTCTTTTCTATCGTTTTTTCTATAATTACTCGTAAAGCTAGAATGGCCTCGCGCGTTCCTCTATTTCGTCTAAATCCGAACTGATCTTCTCCTAATATTTCTTCCGCCTTTTTCTCCATCCTTCTTTGCACAATTCTAGTTAAAATTTTTGACGCATGGGAAGTTAAACTGATAGTTCTAAAATTTTCGCATCTATCCGCGCCTTTTCTTTTTGGCAAAGCTACTATGATGTTCCGTTTGAAATCTTCTGGAATCTCGCCTGTCAGGTATATGCGACTAACTAGTTTAAATAAACGATCTATTACCTCTTGACCTGCGCACTTTAAGATTTCTGCCTGCAAGCCATCTATACCTGGTGCTTTATTATTCCTTAAACTTTTTAGTGCTATCTCAAACTCTTCTCTCATTATAGGACTCCCTAGGTTATCCCCCTCTACACTGCTTTCGCTTCCTAATATATCTTGCACTTCCTGTCCCGCATATAAGTTTCCTAAATATTCTTTCCACCTATCTGCCTTCTCCCCACTTCCGATTAGGATATCTCCTGCCTCATTTCTAATGTTTTTGGTACTAGATCCAATTTCTCTAAAATTTCTCCTAATTATTTTATATGCTTCATCAGTCTTTCCTACTTCGAATTTATCTTCTACTTCTTTGCATTTATTATCGATCCATTGCTCTTTCGCTTTCCTACATTCCCGAATAATTTCCCACTTGATCGCCTTATATCTTTGTTTCCCTGTTTCATCTAACCTATTTTTATATTTTCGCCTTTCCTCTATTAGACTCACAATATGTTTTGTTATCCAGGGTTTCCTACTTTCATTCTGTTTATGACCCAAAATATCCCTAGCTGAGGAAACTAAACTATTTTTAATGCAATTCCATTCTGCCTCTATGTCCCTAACAATATTTCCACCCGTGCCCTTTAGTGCTTCGTTTGTCTTTTTCTCGAACTTATTGCGCATATCATCATCTTTTAGTTTCTCTGGGTCAAGATACCTTCTTCCGCTTCTTTTTTTCAAAATCTTAAATTTAAGATTGGCTTTCTATTATTCAATGCAATTGAATTAAATTATTTGAATCGGATTGAATTATTTTTGAATTAAATTGAATTGGCTGGATTGAATTGAATTATTTGAATTGGTTTTAAGTTTTAATTGACTTGAATTTGAATTGTACATACTTTTTGAAGTTGTTATGCCTCGCTTTTGGCGGAGAAACTGGCAGCACCGGAAGCGAATAGAGGTGCTGGGCGGGGTAAAAACTTGCAAAGTAGATGATAGATACGTGTTATTTTCGTTTGTAAGGAAGTATATAATCCGTAGAAACCAGTAAAAGACGAAAACTAGCATTATTGAAGGAGAAAAAAATCCGATGTGCAGTAGACCATTTGGACTGTGGAAGCGCGTAAGATGTAGCGTGTAGTTCATTTGTATCACACATGCAATTATTTGTATGCCAACTAGGTTTTGCCAATGCAAATTTTAGCGTGCTATTTATTATCTCCTTGTTTTCATCGTAATAGTGGCACAACCTCAGAATTTATTTGTGCATTGTTCTATACTTATTGTATCCCAACAACTGAAAGGCACCGCCGATCATAGGATGCGTGGGTTGGGGGGTGGAGGACTGAAACGCTTCGTTCGTTCCGCTTGACCTTAACCTGCGGATCTAGAGCCGTGCAAGTCATTTTCGCATTGAATTTGTGGTACGAGCACGCAAAAAGGTATTTCCACGAACTGAATGATTATTTTGTGTAGAAGTATGAAATCGTTATTTTCCCAATAATATAGATAATGTTGCTGGAATTCGAAGTACCCATAGAAGAGAAGAAGCCGTTAAATATACCTGCATTCCCTACCTAGGGCATCGTCGACTTCTACAACGCGCGGTCTGTTGCAGCAAATGGATGCCCCTGCAATTCTGGCAGCAAAACAGCGTCATCAGCATTAATGAACGCAAACAAGTCAAAAATGTCAGTGACCTCCAGAAGGTTCATTGTTTACTAATACAAACTTAAAGAACAATTCGAACGTGACGTGCTAACCGAACGAGAACATGCAGCGCTTATTTATATTCCAACTAGGTTTTGCCAATGCACAGATAAAGTTTTAGCGTGTTATTATTATTCCCTTGTTTTCATTAGTAATCGCGAATTTTCTTTTAAAAAATATATTTTCTGACGGGAGACCGGACACAATACATCGAATGTAAAATTCTGCAAATTAAAGCGAACTTTAGAAGTAAAAGGATCCCCTAGGATTCGAACAAAAGTCCCTATGCATTTTCGTATTGAGCCACGACCGTTACTTGCGGAGCATTATGTTTAACAAATTATTAAAGCACGTGAACATGGTAGTGGCCAATTCGTCAAAACCTAGTTGGGACATAAGTGAACGCTTCAGAGACATTTCTCTTGCCATTGATTTAATTATTTCTTGGTTGCAAAACTTTTTAGTTGAAATATTTTTTACTTGCAAAATATTTTTTACTTGAAATTTTTTTTGGTTGCATTTTTTTCTAGTTGCATTTTTTAACTTGAAATATTTTTTAGTTGCAATTTTTTCTGGTTGCATTTTTTTCTAGTTGAATTTTTTTACTTGAAATATTTTTTACTTGCAAAATATTTTTTAGTTGCAATTTTTTTTGGTTGCATTTTTTTTTACTTGAAATATTTCTTGCCATATTCCAATATTTGGCTTATATTTACGTTTTTGAATTGTAAATATAATTTTACTTGATATAAAAAAAAGTTTCAATTTTGTCCCAAACGGCGCCTCATACAATTCTTTGAATTTTTCCAATGTATTATTTTATATATTATGCCAGGTTCGAAAGTTAATAAAGAACTAAAAGTTTGTCTGAAAGTCGAAAACTATATATGTATATCGGTTTGGAGGCAATATTAAAATAAATATCCTTCTTACAAAGTAAGAATTGGGATTAATTTAGAGGTTAAGAAAATCAACATGTATCAAAACCCTTGGTTTAGTATAGGCCACCTCTAACTGTCATTATGATAGATATTATTTCCAAACTCCCAGGAAATGTTTATAATAACCTATAACACACATAATTTTTTGTAAGTTTTATTTTCTATTTGGGAGTGACCTTGGTATAGCATACTCGACACTCCGAGAACCGATTTTCGTCGCCTTCTGCGCATGTGGACAAACTTGTTGAGAACCTCTGTAGTCAAGAGTGTCGGATTCTTTCCGCTTTGTGACACTGCCAATATGTCAATTTAGCAACGTCAGTTAATTTCCATTAAATCAATTTCAGGATTTAATCCCCAAGTTTTTCGTTAATATAAAGTGTTTGAACACGAAAGTGTTCTTGCACTATTTTGGTTTTTACGCAATGCCCAAATAGGTGTCAACTGCAAAACGGCTAATTTCCAGATCAGATTTCTTCAAGTTTCAATTTCAAAGTTCATGATCTGTTCACAAATTTTCAATTTCTATTCCAAATACTATTTAAATTGTAATTTACGCCTTCAGGTATGTTATTCTTTTGATTTTCCCATAATTTATTCGCACATTGGAGCAAAACAACATTCAAATTCAACCAAAAATTTTGATCTTCCACAAAGTTTGACAGCAAATGCCTACTATGCCGTTGCTGTATCGTTAACGGCTGACGGTAACCGGCGATTTTAGAAAAATGCAGTAGTTCGCGACAAAACACCCCAGAGTTCCACATACTGACGTCAGTATGTCCCATACCAGTGGCCCCCAAAAGCTGCGTAATGGCCAACCAATAGACCTTATTTTGATTTTAACTGCGCGTGCGCTAATCATCCTGATAGCTGGCTTTGTGTGTGGCAGTGTGTGTCGCCGCTTTTGACATCTGGTGCGTTCAGAAACGAAACTGTTGTTGCAATATTTTCCTTTTGAATTATGTGATTTTATCACCGATGTGCAGTCGGAATGTCGCAAGATTACGAACGATTTTAGTGATTAACATGATTTCGCAATTTTTATCGAGTTTTTGGACCTATCACAATAGCTAAACAATATTAATCATAAAGCTTTGAGTTTGTGAACAATTTTCAAGAAACGCTTAAATTCGAACGTTGTTTCTGAACGCACTCAAGGAGCCACACAATGTCACTGTAGTGAAGGTATTTGCCAGAAGGCGCACGAGTGTCTAACTGCAGTAAAATATTTCGGATCCATGACGTCATATTGGTGGATAATACACGAGTAACAGACCCCAGAGTTGACACACGCATTTTAAACAAAGCCCTTAGTTGCCCTCTCGCACCAGACACGCATTTTTTGCAAAGAGATAATGTAAAAACCTAACCTCAAAAACTAACCTCTACGGGAGCCGATCCTACCCTGGCTAAGCATACCAAATTACCAGTTCTATGCGATACCTCCCTACCTACCGTCGCTGCTGGATGCAGTTTTGACTAACAAAATACTTAAACCTAAGTATATAATAAGGTATAACTATAATGCCATCATGGATCCGAAATATTTTACTGCAGGTAGACACTCCAGCAGGCGCTGCACGTTACAAATAAGAAAAGACCTTAATAGTAGCTCCCGGTCGCAGACAATGCGCATGCGGCGTGACTATTACACAATATCGGTAAAATGACTAAGTAATTCGTTATTGGAAAACGTCGCCAACGATCTCGGTGGGTGTTCAGGTATCATACAGAACTGTCATTTTGTTCTCCCACGGCTAGACGAGTTCTGATCCCGTAGGGGTTTGATATATTTTGCTTGTTTTTGCATAATATTTTTTCAAAAAAATGCGTGTGTGGTGCGAGAGGACAAGTAAATGGTCTGTTTCAAAAATGCGTTCTATCTCCAAAATGCGTGCGCATGCGTATTGTATGCAGCCGGGAGCTACTATTATGGTTTCGTGTAGCAACGGAATTTGCTGTCAAACTTCGTGGAAGATCAAAATTTTTGGTTGAATTTGAATGTTGTTTTGTTCCAATGTGAGAGTAAATTATGGGAAAATCAAAAGAATAACATACCTGAAAGCTTAAATTACAATTTAAATAGTATTTGGAATAGAAATTGAAAATTTGTGACCAGATCATGAACTTTGAAATTGAAACTTCAAGAAATCTGATCTGGAAATTAGCCCTTTTGCAGTTGACACCTATTTGGGCATTATGTAAAAACCAAAATAGTTCATGCAAAACGAAAAACTTGGGAATAAAATCCTGAAATTTATTTAATTGCAATTAACTGACGTTGCTAAATTGACATATTGGCAGTGTCACAAAGCGAAAAGAATCCGACACTCCTGATTACAGAGGTTCTCAACAAGTTTGCCCGCATGCGCAGAAGGCGATGAAAATCGGTTCTCGGAGTGTCGAACCATTATCTATACTAAACCAAGGGTAAAAGCCTTGAAAGGGGAATTTTTAGCGAAAACCCATTAAAAAATTGGCGAATATGTTCTAGACATTTCATTTCTAGTAATAAAAACTTAATTTTAACCTCCAAAATAAAATATGACTAAATGTGTGCCCTCCAACAACAAATGGCGGCCTGTCAAAATCAGGCTTTTTTACAGTTCATTCTCCCATATTACATTCTTTTTTCTTAGTTTTTCTAGAGATCATAAAAATTTTGTTTTCAGTGCTACAATGTTTTACATAGTTAAAGGTACCGGTAAAGAGTTGCACGAAGCGATGAAAGTAAAGAAACGTATCATCACAACTTTACTCAATGGAATGTCGGCCCACCGGACTGATGATACCATGATGCGCAACGGGTGTCTTACTCTTTGCCAGTTTAAAATACCCGGTGATGTTGTAAGTTAAAAACATGTGTTTAAGAGCTTGATAATAATAATAATAATAACTCCTCGTGTATAGCTGTTTGAGTATGAGAGATTAGTTCAAATTTTGCTCCACTCTGTTTATGATATGCAGCAGGAGAGTTTTGTGCAGAGAATAGGAATATACTTGCTTAACTCGCTTGCTTGCCAAGTAGACGGGCAGCAGAAAGTCAAGTTGGGAGAACTGGGGGCTATAAATGTAAGAAAATGGTTTGCTGTTGATGAAGTGAATGCAACATGTTTTTCTTTTTTTAAATCTGAACAGAAAATGATTTGGCTAATCTCGGATCGTTTGGAACGAGGAATTTGCGACGATGTACTCGAAGTTGCTTGGTCCATGATGTGGAACGTCACCGACGAGACTCCCGCGAATTGCAAAAAGTTCCTCGAGAGCAGGGGAATGGAGTATTTCTTGAGATGTCTCAAGGCAAGTCGCTACTAATTGACAAATTTTGTTCAGAATACTTCCATTATTCGTAATTTCATCATTTTTAATTAAGTGAAGTGGTCACATGATCGCCTTTTACCTACGTTGTGTGTTACCTAACTATTTGCTTGCAGAAATTCTCTGAACGCGATGAACTTCTGCGAAACATGATGGGTCTCTTGGGCAACGTGGCCGAAGTGCGAGAGCTGCGTCATTATTTGATGACGCCCGAGTACATTTCCGTGTTTTCCAATCTTCTCGATTCTGTGTGCGACGGGATTGAAGTTAGTTACAATGCTGCGGGGGTGATTTCACACATAGCTTCTGATGGACCAGAAGTTTGGACTGTGGAAGAGCCGACGCGGAAGTACGTGCTGGACAAGATGATGGCGGCTATAGATAGATGGGACTTGTACTCGCAGAGGAATATAAACTATCGCTCGTTTGAGCCGATTTTATACCTGGTGAAGATGTACGAGACACCCGAGTGTCAGAGATGGGCTGTTTGGGCGTTGGCTAACCTAACTACGGTTTATCGTAAGTAGTATGACAGGTGACCCTTAGAGATATTTTTGTACGGCGTGTTTTCGATGCAGCGGACAAGTACTGTGCATTAGTGGAGAGCGAAGGGGGGCTCGACTTGCTGCGTGATCTCATGGAGCACCCCTGGCCTCCGCAAAGGGTGAAGGAGCTGGCAGCAGTGGTGATTGGCAATTGCAGGCAATTTAAGGAACAAGATTTTATCGACATTGATTCCCAACTGGATGGTTGAGTGTCGTTTGTTTTCGTCACCTGGGTCCTCTCTTTAATTATTAAATATTATTATTACTATAATTTAAGAAAGAACTGCTTCCCGTCAGTTGTGAAATTTTTTTTGCAAAATTTCTCCTTCATTTGTGATACATATAATATTATTTGTATGTGAAGATTTTTTTGCGTATAAAATATTTTATTATGAAATTTGAGATTACTCGTCTTTTTATTTTGGTGTGTAAATAACACTGATATTGATTTTCATCATGGATTTGTGACATAATTTATGTATTGCTATATTTTTATTTTATTTAATGCGATTAAATCAAACTATATTTATTATATTAATAAATTTTTTCAATGTTGCTTTATTTTTGTTTTCTTCCAGTATTTTTCGTTCCAAAAGTTCTTGCATAGGTAAGTAAAAAAAAATGTTAAGGTAAGTGAAAAACCATGTTATTATTTTATCGGTGCGGACATATGTCCGCCGGCAGCACTGTGCAGCGGAAATTAGAAGTCCGCCATACGGCGGAAGTTTTCATTGCAGGCACAGAAATCCGCAGGAAATGTAATCATTTACGCAAGCGCTGCAGAATTATGCAGTAGATATTGATATTGCCGCCGTCCAACGGTGGAACAGTGACATTTAATGCTCAAATTCCGCCGTATGGGAGATTTAAGCTATTGTTTATGAATTCCGTCCGCTGATGTGGTATCTGGTTTACTTTAGTATCGTTTCAATATGCAGTTTGATATTGATATTGCCGCCTTCCAACGGTGGAACAGTGACATTTATTGCTCAAATTCCGACGTATGGCAGATTGAACCTTATTGTTTACGAATTCCGTCCACTGATCTGTTATCTGGTTTACTTTAGTGTGGTCCTGTCATGGCCTCCAAGATCCCTAGACCTGACGCCCTTAAATTTTTCTTGTGTAGGGCTATTTAAAACATTGGTTTATTTAACTCCTATAAATAACATTAATGAACTTAAAAAACCGCATCACCGAAGCAGCAAAAACTCTACATGTGCATCTTCAATTAGGGTTTCCGTACGTCCGGATTTTCCCGGACATGTTTGGGTTTTTTAGGCGTCCGGGGAGATCCGGCTGGAAATTGTAAATATGTCCGGGAGAATAAAAAATTCGTCATCCATTACATCTCTAATAATAAAGCGACGCAGGAGCATGCACCCATCTCTAGGCCCGAAGTTTTAATTTCTTTATGCAACCAGTATGAGTTAAGGGGCTTCGCTTGGCTACATTCGCGTTAATTCGATCTGTGGTCGGATGATTAATGCCCTAGCTCTGTAATCAAAATATTCGTAATTCAAACCTATTTTGCTGTTGGTTTCTTTCGTTTGTTACTGTTTCTTGTGTTAACTCCGAATTTATGTTTAAAGTTTTACAACTCAGAATCTGTGTATCTGGTGTCCCGTCAGATAATCACATTCCAAGAAGACAGGGTATTTCTTTTATGGGAGTGACTACTGAACAGTCAGGTCGCATGCGCATTACAGAATGTAACCTATATTTGGCATTTTGGAAGTGTAAAAAAAACTAAAGTTGAGAACGCTTTTTTAAAATAGACCCTTACTTGCCCTTTCGCACCAGACACACGCATTTTTTGGCAAAAAGATGATGTAGAAACAAACAAAAAATGCGAACTCCTGGGCGCAGAGATTGCTGGCGTTGTCTTTCAATAACGAAGTTCTTAAACGTCATTTTACTGATATTGTGTCGACTCTTGGTTTAGTATAAAACCTGGTTGGCCATTACGCAGCTTTTGGGGGGCCACTGGTATGGGACATACTGACGTCAGTATGTGGAACTCTGGGGTGTTTTGTCGCGAACTACTGAATTTTTCTAAAATTGCTGGTTTCCGTCAGCCGTCAACGACCCTACGAGCATTATTTGCTCGTAGCAACAGCATAGTAGCAATTTGCTGTCAAACTTTGTGAAAGATCAAAATTTTTGGTTGAATTTGAATGTTGTTTTGCTTCAATGTGAGAATAAATTATGGGAAAATCAAAAGAATAACATACCTGAAAGCGTAAATTACAATTTAAATAGTATTTGGAATAGAAATTGAAAATTTGTGACCAGATCATAAACTTTAAAATTGAAACTTCAAGAAATCTGGAAATTAGCCGTTTTGCAGTTGACACCTATTTGGGCATTACGTAAAAACCAAAATAGTTCATATACAAGAACACTTTCGTGTTCAAACACTTTATATTAACGAAAAACTTGGGAATTAAATCCTGAAATTTATTTAATGACAATCAACTGACGTTGCTAAATTGACATATTGGCAGTGTTACAAATCGAAAAGAAT
Organism: Xestobium rufovillosum; assembly: GCA_963966045.1. Lineage (NCBI taxonomy): Eukaryota > Metazoa > Arthropoda > Insecta > Coleoptera > Ptinidae > Xestobium > Xestobium rufovillosum. The sequence goes on along the minus strand of OZ014498.1, from coordinate 30,582,263 downwards.
ACGACACTCCTGACTACAGAGGTTCTCAACAAGTTTGTCCACATGCGCAGAAGGCGACGAAAATCGGTTCTCGGAGTGTCGAACCATTATCTATACTAAACCAAGGTGTCGACTGTACTAGAACAAAATTTAGAAGTAACCGGCGGACTGTTCAGTAGTCACTCCCTTCTTTTATTTATAACATCTCTGGTTGCCCGAATCGTAGTCTACGCCCGAATCCAACCGAAGACGCATACTGGTTACATAAAAATTACGCGTCCGGTGAATAACACGATACACGAAATACAGGCATGTTTTATTATTTTTATAAATAAAGAAATAAACTTAAAACTTTAACTGTTTTTATTATCATTTACCCTTTAAATGGCAATATTGCCATAAATGTATTTAAAACATAAGTATATATTATTATTTTTCGGCAAAGTCCTGTTTTTGTCCGGATATCAGGGCTCGTGTATCCTGGATTTAAAAAAAAAACCATATGGAAACCCTAATCTTCATAATGTACAGAATTAAATTTTCCGGAGAGTAGCAGATTAAATTAGGGTTGACGGTGGCCACATTGAACCATTTTATTGATTTCCTTTTCGTCTGTTCATTTTTTTTATTTTGTTATGGGTGGTTTTTTGTTTTCTAAATTTTCTAAATAAATAACGATGCAATACCTATTTAAATTTATAATTTCTTTGATTCCTTACGTTTTCTTATTTCCCTGATTTTTCTAAATAAAAATAATGCAATTATTTAAATCTGAATTATTCAATTTCAGTGTTGGCAAGTTTACTTTTTTCTTGGTTTGCAGAAGACATTGAACCAGAATTTTTTTTTTTATTTTAACATATTTGCATTTAGGGGTCGTGAATGAAGGTCGCTATGGGTCGCTTTTCTCTAGGTATTTCGTAAAGCAAGTAGAAAACTTGTCCTTTTTAATCCACAGCTCCTTTCCGACCTGGAACTAGGTATAGGTTTATCCAGATTTTTCTAAATATTTTCAATCCCCAAAATCGGATATCGTGGTCAAATTTTGGAAAACCTGGATAATAATAAGGACAAGATTCGCATAAGTAGGTACCATTTTTGGGAGACTTTTTGCGGAATATATTTAAATGAGGACCCGCAGAATTTTTATTTTAATTTTCTAATCAGTTAAAAATTTTTTTATCTCAAAATGACGTTTTCTAGAATGCAGCAAGCATTTGCTGAATTATAAACAAGATATCTATATAGTGATTCACTATTTAAACATCTACGATCTACCCATGTCAAAAAATAATTCACCGGCTTCGAAACGAATGTCTTACGACAGGTTCCTGTGCCGTCAGTTTTTTTTTAATATGTCCCGACAAGCGCCGTACAGGTGGAAAACAGTTTTGGGTCAGTAGCCGCAAACCAATACGTGTATTATATCATAGGCTAGAGCGAGGACTCTATCTTTAAATCCAGGAACACCTGACGAAGAGTTTAATGCGTGATGAGTCATCTTTGTATAGGCCCTTTAGCATTATGTGAACGCCTACCTGCACCTGAAAACAACAAAAAAGAAAAAGTGCACTACCTAAATGCTAAATAAGGTGCCCTACACCCTTCTGAATTAGTGGAGTAAATTTAAGAGAAAAAGTGACTTCTTTTAGTGGAAAAATGAATTTGATTTGATTTATATTTCAGAAAATGTGCAAAGTCTCATAATTTCAAAAAAACGGTACATTTTTATCAAACCAGAAAATATGAAATAGTGTTTGAATTTGTATATCACTACACTACTATTATAAGAAATATGTAATTATTCATTATCTAACCCTGTATTCCTGTATATCAAAAACTATGCATATTTTTCTTTGCTTACATACTTTTCACACAAAAACAGTAATTGGTGGGTCGTATCTCTTAAGGGGAAACATTTGCCCCTCTAAGAAATCGTTTTAATAGAGGGGAAAAGACGCAAGCTTAAAAGAATTCCAAGAATGTGCCCCATTTTAACAGTCGACGCATTTTCTTTTTCTAAATGTCATGACGCAGGCGTATAATTTCCATCCACTGTGGGGGTGGATTAAAACAGTGGTGTCGTGAGAATTTTCTCTAAATGAAAGGCACCAAGCATTTTTGTCATAGAAGCTAAGTATGATGATATTAAAAAAATTATTTGTCATTGTAAACGCCCTCCATTTTGTCTTCTTTTGTGGCAAGGGAACTTTTATACCTAGATAGCCAATTCATGAAGATGCAAGATCTAACGTACGAACAGTAAAATTTACAAATAAGTTAAAATACAGTCCTCAAAAGAAGTAAGTGGAGATTTAACTAAACTGGTCTCAATAAAGAAATCGGATTAGGTATTCGGAACTGGGTAAGAAAGAAGATAGAGATATAGAAGAAGCGAACCAGGAAGTAATGCAGAACCAACAGTTATGATGATGAAATAAACCGTAAAATATCAGCGGGATGACTTATATTGACCACACCACTACGGAAATACAAGAGGAGGAAACTCAAACTTGACCTAAATCGGGACGATAAAACAGAAGAAAAGGCGGAAGAAGAACTTTTTGGTAGTCCCACAATCGTATCTCTGTACTCTTCGAATAACACTAACAGGAGCAAGAACGAAGGAAACCTGTATAATTTCGAATGCTTATTAAAGTCTGAGACGTTTTAATATTTAAACTCAGAACGGCAACAAGAGTCTGGAGATGAGGAAATTTTCATAGATGTAAATAAAACTTTTGCCACCCCTTTTCTAGCACCGCCTATGTGCTTAATCCATGACGTCTCTTATCCTCCCTTATCGCCTGACCCTTATCAGATCCCAATGACTTGTTCAATGTATTTGGTGCAGCGACTCCCTCTGGCATTTATCCCGGGGTTTCCACGAAATCGCTCCGCAGAAATCGATCTCCACCAGAGTACAAGGTCACGGGCATAAAAAGGAAAATTATAGCCTCTAACACCTTTCTAATAACTTATCATAATTAGATATCTAACCAAATATTCATTAAAATTAAAGCTTGTGTTAGAAATATTGATTTAAGTACCTAGAGAGAGATAATTGCACTACTGAAATATTCGAAAAAAGTTAAAAAGAAATAACGTGAAAATGCTTGACAGTTTTCAAGAACGGAAAGGTGTCATCAGATTACCAAAAAGGGCAGGAAAGCAAGACTGATCCAATTTTTCCGCGGACATGTCTTTGGAAACTCGCAAATTTAACATAGAAGAAGCGTAACTGCATCGGCACGTCGGCAATCTCTCGTGGTTTGCGTTTAAATGGGGTGGGTAGTAGAAACAGTGAGCCCTTTCTATATGCCACTAAGAATTCAACTCCCATCGCCAATCTGTCCATGGCCTGCGTGGAGGCGACAGGTCAGATCAACCATCCATGGTTAAGACTGATCAAAAAAATCGTTCCACACCTCTTAAGTATTCGTGTCTAACCAAGCCACAAACAAAAACAGAATTACATTTAAGAAGAATTAGAAGAATTCTTCCGTATTACTTACACTGAAAGCAAAATTCTGCTATGGTTACCGAAATTTAGTAGCAGTAGCAGTGAAGCCTTGCTGAATGAGGGGCAGCAGCGTTTACAAGACAACTATGGTTAACTGTATCTTGCTGACATTACAAAACTCCAAGAAACTATTTTTTGGAATTTTTCAATAGTCGGGAGATGTCATAGTCAACTTTTGCGTTTGAAATTAAACATTTTTCCCAGTTCGTGGAAACAACCGCGTTCTCAGAAAATGTTAATCCTAAAGCACCCCTGTTTGCGTAACCGTAGCCCCCTCAAGAACATTATAATACATATCGTCCATCATCAACAAAACAAAGCCATTCCATCCTTCTTCCACCCAAACCACAAACGCACCCCATCTTCCTTCCTTCGCTGAAAGAATTGCTGAAAGACCGGGCCATCGTGCGCAATACCGAAGAGGCCAACTCCACCGCCAGCGAAGGCGTAAACACGCAGAGAACCAACAGACGCTGCAGCGACAGTACACTGCTCGGGCGCCATTTTGCGATAACGTAACAACTTCTTACCTGGCGCGGGGGCGGCTGATACGACAGAATCAATATGTTGCGTTACGTTTTTCGTTTGTGATAAAAATTTTCGCACTTTTGTTTGTGTAATTGTTTCGTGCGTTGTTTTTGTTGTGTGATAAGTGATGTAATTTGTGTGTATGGAACCTGTTTTGTTATAATGTAGTGGGCTACGGAAGTAGGTACCTGCTTTTACCTTTGGCGGCAGGTAAGCGGAAATCACACTGAGCTGCGTTTGTAAGGGGATGGCTCTAATAGCACACATTCTCATATTATTTACGTTTTTTATAATATATAAAATTTATAAAAAATTTTATTTAGTACGCAAGTTCATAAATTATTTACGGTACTTTGCAAGGGTAACTTTCACTGACGCGCGCTATAATTTTCGAGATAATTTTGTATCTTGTTTTGTTACATTTTATTTAGTTGCCTATTGACTTGCCTTATTTTCTGTTGTATAGGTGATAATTTAGATTTTCAAGTTGTTTCTTTACAACAATAACATTGTCAGAATAGTAATTACTAAAGGACAGAATAAACAGCAAATATTTATTGTACCTCTTTAACTTTTCGTAATATAACAAAAAGAAATCAATGAATATAACACAAGTATCAAGTTCGTCGTTGAAGTTGTCTTCCGTTCATCGTCGTCTCTGTGGAAGTAGGTAACCGTTACCTGAGCTGAAAATGCTTCTTCAAAACACTGTCGGCCATCAAGTCTCAATTAAAATCGTAGGTACAACAGAGGACGTATTGATATCGATTTGACCCAGGTAGTTTCCAATGCACAAAAGGAAGTACCGTTGTCATAGCAATCAACAATGTCATATCTTATGAAATTACACCGTAAAAAGTTAAAACATTGAACAACATTTCTTCTCCTCGAGCTTCTCCTTGTGCTGTTTCTACGTCTCCGTTTTATATTATCCTGTGTCTGGACCTCCAAGACTATTCTTTTTATGGTGCCTCCTCTTCCTATCGTCGCGTCTTACTCTTTCCAACATAGTTTTACCATCCATTTCGTGGTTTTTGCGGTTTACCCAAACATAACTCTCTTTACTGGCTTTTGCCGGGGTTTTTGTGTAGCACTCAGTTTGGTCGCCAACATGTTATCGACATCGTCTTCACCGGTACAATGCAGGAGTCAAAAAGTTTTGATTTCAGATTTAATGGAATATAGCCGTTTGTAATGGTTAGGTAATGGCCCAAATTCGAATTCTTCTAGAGACCTCAGCGGTTTGCTTTTCTTCACCAAGCTTAATTAGATGGACAGATCGGATGCAAGAAAATGTACAAATGATGGGATGGAAGCACTGGTACTATAAGGCCTAAGAAGTGCCTTGTTCAAAATCATATTGGAAAGGTTTCTGCCTACTTATAAGTAATTCAGATCTAGCTGGAACAATTTTCGGGGAACGTGGCAACTTTCTAAACAAATTGTTTCTATATTGCTTAATAGACAAAGAAGGTACCTTCATGAGTGTCAATCAACTTGATAAGGCGGTACTTACATTTGTTAGTTGGGTAAATACCACATTAGGTAGATATTTGTATAAGATAATATTTTTAGTAACAGCAAATACAAGTCTTTATATGTTTCCAAGTAATGTAGGTACCATTATGACCTGAAATAGCGCAAATCTGTGTAGGGGAAGGTTGCCTAAATTGAACCGCCACCTATATTGGACCACCATACTTTTCTCCGAAACTACGAAACCGAAAATTCACTTGGCAACATGGTATCTTACTCCCGCCTAGAGATCTTGATTGATACCGAACTCAACTAGTTGGCGGCCAGCGCTTGGCGTGTGCAGCGAAAAATCTTAATTTCTCCATTTTGATGTAAGAATTGCACTGCGTCCCTAAGCAAATACAGAGTCACTGTCAATCCCTAAGGAAAAACTGTTATTACCTGGTTATCAAGTAAGTTTTTCTTTATTTATTCCCCCTATTACCTAGTCATATTATTTTTTTCTTTTTCTCTACGGTGTAGTTTTGTAAAAACACGTGGTGGTTGCCTAAAATGGACCACCATGTGGTTTCCGAAATTGGACCGGTCCAATTAAGGATCCCGATTATAGAAATTTACAAAACACTTGTTTTATATATAAAAATACACAAAAAATAAACAAGAAATATTTCTACACAATTAAAAATTTTCTAGATCTGTTAAAAAGGTGAAAGTACCTATTGCTGGTCCAATTTAGGAAACTAACAAAATTTTTTGCCTCTAGGATGTCTTCCGAGAGAAAAAGGATAGAAAACCATATGGACAGTGGTGTCTTCAAGATATGAAAAAAGCTATAAATGCTTATAAAGCGAAAAAATATGGACTCAATAAAACATGCCGAGTATTTAACATTCCAAAAGCGACATTTAAAAGGCATCTTGAACCCAAAAATAAATTTGCCAATAAAGATGTCAAAAGCTTTGGACGAAAAACGGTGTTTTCCAAAGAACTTGAGGACGCACTGGCTAATCATATTCTTTATTTGGAAAAAGTGTTCTTTGGGGTGACAATAAAGGACGTGCGCAAAGCCGCTTTCGAACTAGCCGAAAAGAACCAAATAAAACATACTTTCAACAAAGAAAAATGTTTAGCGGGAAAAAAGTGGTTCTACGGATTCATGCGACGACATCCTACCCTCACACTTAGACAACCGGAGTCCATATCCATAGCACGATGCAAGGGATTTAATCGCGAAAATGTCTACAATTTTTTCGATATCTTGGAAAGAACGGTAGATGAAAATCAATTGACAGCTGCCCAAATTTTCAACATGGATGAGTCGGGATTTTCGACGGTGGCAAAAAAGTGTCAGAAGATTTTAGCAGCAAAAGGAAAGCGCCAGGTCGGGACAATTGCAACTGGTGAGAGAGGAGTCAATACTACGTTTGTTGTATGTGCAAGTGCTTCTGGACAGTTCGTCGCCCCAATGATTATTTTCAAAAGAAAACGAGCAAATCCTGATTTGATTACTGGTGCTCCACCCGATTGTCTGGTGGAAATCTCGGATACTGGGTACATTAACACAAACCTATTTGTGACCTGGCTTAAAAACTTTATAAAGTGTGTAAAACCATCAGTTAACAGTAAGGTTTTGCTTGTTTTGGACGGTCGCAGCACACACTCAAAAAACCTCGAAGCGATTGAACTTGCTCGCGAAAATGGTGTCATCATATTACAACTCCCTGGCCATACGACCCACACACAATTTTATATGACCTTACTTGTTAAACAAATTTTTTATTGCATTAAATCGCGTGGTCCAATTTTGGAACCCGCAGGTCCAATTAAGGAAACCAGTTTCCCTTATTGAACCACTTGCAGAGGTTTTTTAAAACGGTTATAAAAAATAAAAGATTTCAAAACAAAATTCTGAAAAAATTCCTGCAAGTAACCAACATCTCAAAGGGTCCTAGGAAACAGTTAAAAGATAAATTTTATGTTATCATTAGAAACTATGATAAGAAATCTTAAAATCGGTCCAATATAGGCAACCTTCCCCTACTTATACAAGAAGAAACAGATGAGGATTAAGCTGCAACCTCGGCTGCAACTGATTATTTTGGAAGGCAATACGCAGATCGCGATGCAATATAAAATAAATTACTTCCACCTCGTTGAAAAACTTCAATCGATTGTAATCCTGGTTTCTTTGGTGACTGGCCAATGTCAACGAGTAAATTAAAGGTTGCCTCAGTCCTCATACTGAGGTGATTGTCATCAGAAATCTATATTCTCCGAGAATTCTCTAAATTCTGAAGCAAATTATTTTCGTCTTATTTTTATTTAGGGTTGTGTTGGGGCACCATTGTATGGTCAATTCTGGGTCTCTCATGTTCTTCGACGTATGACTTTACATATGGCAAATTTATTCATCTAGCAAAAAGCAAACTACCACAAATAGGTGCTTTTCTTGGATGTGGTTCTTCTACATTTAACGATTTTATGAATTGATTTTCAACCAATTTAACATAATACATAACCATCTGGTTTTAAGGAGAATCTTTCTGCGATTTTCAGTTTTCTTGTATAAACGGAGAAAGTCACAGATTACTTATTTCATTTTTCTTCAACGTCAACCACTTCTTGAGTGAGCATCTCTCTTCTTCCTGACCTGTACATTGCTTGCCACTATTGCTTTTCCGGAAACGCCTCAGGATCCAGTAACCATATTTGGACCATTTTGTAGAGTGTTTGCCCTCGGTTGTGCCCAAAAAGATTCAGAAAGATTGATTCTGTAGTGATCTCGAAGAAGCGCTCTTGAAGATCAGCAAATTTTTCAGATTTTCTTTTTTATACAATAATAATTATAACCTAGCTAAAAAGAGAATAAAACGAAGAAAAGAAACAGTGAAAACTTCACATTGATATATTTTTTCTAACCGGAGAACTGGATAAAAAAGTTTCAAGAGTGGGAGGTTATTAGCGACACCCAGTACAACGTTTGTAATTATTATGTAGTAGTGAAAAACTTGAATATGCTTTAATGCCAAAATAATTATACGAATATGATATAACAGCTTTTACAACAGTTTGGAGAAAGTCTCCTCATATTCCAAAAATTCAAGATATTAATTTGTAGATATCTGTAAAATATACAGCTGTAACTGAAAGCTTCAGCATTTGGTTCATTATTAATTTACAGCTTTCAAAAGTACTAAAATACCATAAATAAGCATTCCCAAGTCTGTTTTGTCTATTTACCCAAATTCAGTATACAATAGACGCCAAATGTTAAGGCCCTACAAGTGACAGATTTATTTCCAATTTCCAGGTAGAAATGCATACACCTGAAGGTACCCTTGAAAGGGGGCAGGGCCCGCCCCCTTACTCTCTACCTGCGCATTCGCACCTTCACATTGTCGACGTCGGCATGGATGTACCTGCTCACAATCTAATGTCCTTGCCTAACGATAGAGACGGATACAATAACAGGTAGGTAAAATTAGTTATCTTACGCATTTACTGGATTGCTTTCCTTGAGAAACTTGATATTTGACTCGTTCAACAAGATGGAACAAGTTGGTCAGATAGGAAAATAGAAGCAGAAAAAAGAAACTCGTTTTGGTGTTTATACCTAAATGCTATAATTTATTAAGTTGTGAATATTGTTGTACTCTACAGATCGTCTTAGTTTTATATAAGTATTAGTTGATAGACTTCTTCACTGCACTGAAGATTTTTTAGGATAAACAGAACTGTATTCATAGAATGCAATAGATTAGAAGAAGTTGGTTGGGTGATGGTTTTGTACCTCATATATCAATCAAGGAACCGGACTCATCGGTTTCACGTTTGTTGTGTAGCTTCTGGCAGGCTACATCCCCATGGATTTCAGAATTGGTTCACCCAGAGGGATGAAATTTTTCTTTACATCTGCTGCCTTCGACTTCACCTCTCCACTGAATCGCTGCCACATTCCCGAAATGGTCCAGAAATTGAATGGGCACTGGAGAGCTTTATTTTAATGAATTTATTTGCTACTTCAAACTTTTCTGTGTCCAAAACTGGTTTAGCTCTGCCCTTTCTAAATAAATTTTCTTGGGGGACATTCCAAATAAGAAATGAGATTAAAAAAAAATTGTTGGGGAATGTTCAAAGCAGATTAGTGTTGCACAAAATGAGATTTCTAGTGATTCTAACGCAATGATAACTAAATATCGCAATAATAATTGACTTCCAAAACTTTGATGCAGTTATGTGTCCACCCGGTCACCCGATTTGGATCGGATTGCTTTGATATTGTTCCTTCTTGCCATCCCACACTGTAGTGCGTTTGTCCTGTTGAATACTAAATAGTGTCTTTTTTGTTTGCCCACATTCTTCTACGTTTACCGCAGGTATGTGGTCGGGAATGAAGGTTAACTTATTCAAATCCACAGCGAAACAGATTTGCATTTTTCGCATTCCCCTTTCTTTCTCGTTGTTATAACATCAAGACAGTCCTTTGTCAAATATTTGTAATATTTTGTACAAATATTGATAACCCTTATCTGTTTATAAGTGGGCCAATGTCAAGTGTACTAAACTACATCCGATAAAAGGAAAACAAATGTTTATATTTTCCAACTATCGCACGGTACGTTAAATTAGTTCAGTTTTATTATGGAAAACAACACGAATTTGAGATTCAAAACTCTTCATATGGATTAATAATACATTACTATGAGTGCTGTGCAATAAGAGTTATTTGACGCTTATTAAACATATAATAACAAAATAAGTTGTATTATTTAAAAATAGCGTCTTAGCATGTTGTTTATTCTTCATAAATAATTTAAATTCAAACGGTCAGGGTTTCTATTATGGCTTGAAGATTGATACCGTACACAATGGACAAGTGTTCGTGCCAAATGGGATGCATTTTCCCACAGTTTAAGCTTTAATTACGTACCGGATGCGTACCTGGTAGTACCCGTGTTTGTTGTAAAAAAACTTTTCGATTACTTCAGCAGTTGCCAACATTTTAGATCATTAGTTCTTCTTGATAATAGTAGGTGCCAAATGATAAATTGGCATTGAGTCAGTTTTTGAATTGATATCGAAGCGATAGAAAGTGAGAATACGAGGGATGTGCTACAACGATTTGACTTAATGCATTTTGGATTAAGAAAGCTGCCGATTGTTTATTTGTTGGTTATTATTAAATTGTTGCAATTTAAATTAATGTTCCAAATCACTAAAAATAATTATAAATACAATATGTTTGCAAATAATTTATATAATAATATAAATAGATGGATAGGTTAGCATTAGACGTAGTAGGTATTAGTGAAGTGAGATGGCCAGAAGCCGGAGACTTCTGGAGCGGAGATTTTAGAGTAATACACACAGGATCTGTAGGAGGAAATTCGGGAGTAGGAATTGTTATGCGGAAAAAAGTAGGGCAGAGTGTAGAAAATTTCTTACAGCAAAGTGACAGGGTAGTTATGGTTAGGTTAGATTCGAAACCTGTAAAAACAGTAATAATACAGGTATATATGCCCACTTCTAACTACAGTGATGAGGTCGTAGAGGCAGTTTATAGTGATATTGAACATGTGCTAGATTTTGTGAGAGGACACGAAAATTTAATAATTATAGGAGATTTCAATGCAGTCGTAGGCACAGGGCGAGAGGGCGGAATAGTTGGTCCCTTTGGATTAGGCAATAGGAACGATAGGGGAGTTAGACTGATAGAGTTCTGCGATAAACATAACTTAACGGTCGCGAACACTTTATTTCACCATCATGTTAGGAGACGCTACACGTGGAAGATGCCAGGAGACCTAGGGAGATATCAAATAGATTACATTCTTGTTAGGCAAAGATTTAGAAATCAAGTTAGGGATTGTAGAAGTTATCCAGGAGCAGATATAGATAGTGATCACAATATAGTCGTTATGAAGGCCAATCTTAAATTTAAGATTTTGAAAAAACGAAGCGGAAGAAGGTATCTTGACCCAGAGAGAAGGTATCTTGACCCAGAGAGACTAAAAGATGATGATACGCGCGATAAGTTCGAAAAAAAGACAAACGAAGTACTAAAGGGCGCTGGCGAAAATATTGTTAGGGACATAGAGGAATAATGGAATTGCATTAAAAATAGTTTAGTTTCCTCAGCTAGGGATATTTTGGGTCATAAACAGAATAAAAGTAGGAAACCCTGGATAACAAAACATATTGTAAGTCTAATAGAGGAAAGGCGAAAATATAAAAATAGGTTAGATGAAATAGGGAAACAAAGATATAAGGCGATCAAGTGGGAAATTATTCGGAAATGTAGGAAAGCGAAAGAGCAATGGATCGATAATAAGTGCAAAGAAGTGGAAAATAAGTTCTAAGTAGGAAAGACTGATGAAGCATATAAAATAATTAGGAGAAATTTTAGAGAAATTGGATCTAGTACCAAAAGCATTAGGAATGAGGCAGGAGATATCCTAATCGAAAGCGGGGAGAAGGCAGATAGGTGGAAAGAATATTTAGGAAACTTATATGCGGGACAGGAAGTGCAAGATATATTAGAAAGCGAAAGCAGTGTAGAGGGGGATAACCTAGGGAATCCTATAATGAGAGAAGAGTTTGAGCTAGCACTAAAAAGTTTAAGGAATAATAAAGCGCCAGGTATAGATGGCTTGCAGGCAGAAATCTTAAAGTGCGCAGGTCAAGAGGTAATAGATCGTTTATTTAAATTAGTTAGTCGTATATACCTGACAGGCGAGATTCCAGAGGATTACAAACGGAACATCATGGTAGCTTTGCCAAAAAGGAAAGGCGCGGATAGGTGCGAAAATTTCAGAACCATCAGTTTAACTTCCCATGCGTCAAAAATTTTAACTAGAATTGTGCAAAGAAGGATGGAGAAAAACGCGGAAGAAATATTAGGAGAAGATCAGTTCGGATTTAGACGAAATAGAGGAACGCGCGAGGCCATCCTAGCTTTACGAGTAATTATAGAAAAAACGATAGAAAAGAGAAAGAGCGTCTATATAGGATTTGTAGATTTAGAAAAGGCCTTCGACATCGTAAAATGGGGGAAGATGTACGAAGTGCTGAGAAAGGTAGGGATGAAATATAGGGACAGAAGAATAATACATAATCTCTACGAAGAGCAAAAGGCAGTTATAGAATGTGAGCAGGAACGAAGGGAAGTAGACAGGGATGTGCATTGTCACCTCTAGTTTTCAACTTATATATCGAAGATGCTATTAATATTGTTAAGGACCGAACAGCCTCAGGGATTAACGTACAGGGTCAAACTATTAACATGCTCAGATTTGCGGATGATATAGCAGTGTTAGCATCTAGCAAAGAAGAATTAGGAGCGGCTTTGAATGAAATGGAAGCAGTTTTGACACAGAGCTATGGCATGAAAGTCAATAAAAAGAAAACTAAAATTTTGGTATGTAGGGGATGTGAAAATAGAACTAAAGTTGACATACAAATAGGAAATGAGAAGATAGAGGAGGTCACGGATTTCTGCTATTTAGGAAGTAAAATAACTCAAGACGGTAGGAGCACTAAAGATATAAAACAAAGAATAGCGCAGGGCCGAGTTGCGTTTAACAGAAAGAAACAACTGTTATGTTCGAGAACGGTTAATATTGAGACTAGGAAGAGACTCTTAAAGTCGTATGTATGGAGTACGGCATTATACGGGTGCGAAACATGGACAATAGGGGAAGCGGATCGAAAAAGAGTAGAAGCGTTTGAAATGTGGTGCTACAGGCGCATGATGAAGATACCGTGGATAGATAAGGTTAGCAATAGGGAAGTATTAGAAAGAGTTGGGGAAAAGCGAAAGGTATGGAAGACAATAAAGAGTAGGAGAGATAGGATGGTAGGACACCTTCTAAGACATGAAGGAATAGTTCGCGACATACTAGAGGCAGAGATAGGAATAAAAAGAGGTAGGGGTAGGCCTAGATTAGACTACTGCTCTCAAATAGTTAGGGATGTAGGATGTTCTACTTTTAGGGAAATGCGTAGGTTAGCTCAGGATAGAAAAGAGTGGAGGTACGCATCCAACCAGTCTTCAGACTGAGAACCTTATGATGATGATGAAAAATACTAACTTAGTTACAGTATTGTTTGGGAACCTCTGCTGTAGGGTGACCACGTACCGTGACGCCTGGCAATCATTATGCTTAAAACTTAGGTGGACGCAGATTTATTATTATCATTATTATTTTATACTAATAAATAATGTAGTAGACGTACTTACGCGTTCTTATAACAACGTAATTAATTCGTTGTTGTAGAACACCTGATGAGTCATTGAACTTGAGAGTACCGATGTTATCGGTCAACTAAAAAATAACTCCTGCTTATTATACAGATTTATTCTAAATTTATTATACATATTAAAAATGTATTAATTTAATTTGTAAACACTAAGCAACATTGTTGCATTTTCTCTTCTTAAGTTTTATTTTGTCGCAAATAAATTTGCTCGCCTGCATTGGGCGATAAGGAAAATTTTTGTTTGCAGTATATCGAGATAAAAAAGTGCATTAAGTCAGGTCAAGTCAAGGCAACATATTTGATTCTATTTATGGAACTGATGTCAAATTAAATATGCAATTCCAAATTATTATTGTGTATAGCCAGACTATTGAAAGAAGACTATTTATGTATGATGAAAAATTTGAGTTCTTAAAAGAAGCAAAAGAGTGGGAAATCATAAATAAAAAGCACAGAATAAAGCAGAAAAAAATTATCAGCAGTCGAGAAATAATCCAATTACACAAATCTTTGCCAAGGGAAAGCTTTGTTTGAAAGATTTTTTAGATACATAAGAAGCTGTCGTCTTCTAGCATAATGAAGTTAAAGAAGTTAAAACCCCCATTATTTTTAGAAGCAACCTCTGTGCTTGCTCTAAAGATAGAAGTGATTGTAACACAAAGACAAACATCAATATTATTTAACTAAAATTTTCGCATAATTTCGCATTAAAATGTAAATACAAAATTTTCCAAACTATCGCAATAACTATTAAAACGTCCGACTATTAACAGAAATAATTCAAAATAAATAAAAGGGCACAGTTCTAATTGCAAAGGATAACGTAACAGCTGTTGTTTATTACATTCCTTATTATCTCAGTACCTTGTGACTTTGATAACAAGAGGCACGATATTGCCGCACGTTTCGAACGTCAGTCGGCCGGCGCACGCGAAATCCTGCACAAAAGGATCCGCCAGTCCCGTCGTTTGTGTTTGTTATGGTGGTTTTATTCATGGTACGTTTGTGGAAATTTCGCTTCGGCAAAATAACTAGTTGTTTTCGAACTGAGAGCATGGTGGTGGTCAACATACAGAATAGCATTAGAGACAAGGAGGAGGATATTTTTGTCGTAGAGAAAGCTGCGCAGATAGATAAAAGGTTTGTGACGTTCCGGTGAAAAGTTGTTTTCAATTTTTCAGTCTATTGTGCGATTTTTATTTTTTACCGACGCGTCGGAAGCAAGGTACAATTAATCTGGATATTACCAAAATTCTCCAGTTTTAGGGAAAAGTGTTTGGTTTGTTTTGACACATGCGATAATAGTCTGTAATACTTTGTATTGACGCTAAAAGCAGGAACTTATAACCTCCAGACGGAGATTAGGATATGAGGCGTAGGCTTTGTCTGGTAGTGCACTTACATTTTTTTGTTTAAGCCTTTTATTAATTTTTTATTCTCTATTATTATAGTAAATAGGGGTGAATCAACAGCTTCTTTATAAACCATATATTTTATTCTATACCACATCGAAAAATCCAGAGGATTTAAGTCGGGGCTTCTAGGCAGCCAAGCAAATTCACTTCCACGGCCAATCCACCGATGTGGAAAGACGTTGTCTAAGTACTCCCGCGCCAGCCGGGAAAAATGTGCGGGCGCCCCGTCCTGCATGAACCTCATATTTCCCTTAAATTAAGTGGTACTTCTTCAAGCAGTTCGTACAAATTTTGCTGAAGAAAATTTAAATAAAGTGGACCGTTCAGATTGGGTGGAAAGGCCCAATAAAGAAATTTGAAATTACACCGCACCAAACATTGATCTTAAATTCATGTTGGAAGTGTCTTTCTTTAACGGCATGTAGTACGGAATCTGAAGGTCGAAAATCGATCAAGGGGTGTCAACTCGAAGATATAGTTTTAAAAAAATAAGGGCAACATTGGAAATCGTTATGCGCATTCGTGTCTAGAAGGGCGCAAAAGTCCGGGATTGCAAAAAGCCAAAAAAAAATATTTTGTAATTTTTTTTTGGGAATTCAAAAGTGTTTAATTTTTTTTTGAATCGTATTTGCGAGCGTGATATTTGACATACAGTAATAATTTTTACATAAATAGAAAGCTTATTCTCTGCACTTTCCGCTGGTACCAAGCCCGTTTTGATATTATTGTTAATAAAACCTATATAAATTGTTTAATTAGAGAATGTACAAAAAGTGCATTGCAAACTTCAGCATCGAGGGAATTTCCGAACTATTATAGTCAGCTGCATACATGTATCGTATCGAATGTTCCGAAAAGAATGTGGAAAATTTTGGTGAAACAATCATTTCAATAACGTTTTTGTAGCAAAAGTTATAAATATTTATTTACAGCGTACCGCTGCCCGCTGTCGCCGGGCAAACCCCGACGCAGTTCAGTTCCTATCCCTATCATGCTCACGTCCGTCTCTTGTTAATCTGTGCGTTATCGCGTAAGTCTGTCTCTTTCTCACTAGCAGAATGTGTGACAAGAAATAAATTTTCGTCTTCGGTCAGCCTAAATACTTTAATTGTAACGTATAAAATAACCTACATATTATTACACGTATTATGATTAATAAACATAAACTGCAACTTTTTACATAGGTAACTAAAATATAAATTTGGAACAACATTTACATATTATCACCGATCTAGTACGACGGATGGCGACATTTTAAAATGATTTTAGCGTGTGGAAGAGGTTGTAAATTTGGTAGTTTGTGTGATGGCAAACAGGAAAATTGACCTCTGCCCACCCCGCGTCGGATATTTTACAATTGGCATGTCTTCAAAAATTTAAAAGAAAGAATAAGTTAACCTAAATCTTTTCAACGCCTCTGCCTTATGATTCAACTTATTAATTAAATCATAGAAAACGACAAAATATCCGAGGTAGAGGTTCTGAGCAGTCCCTGAGCAGAGGCAGAGGTTTTGAAAGTGTTTGGAATATAGGCCTACTTAGATTAAAACGAGCTGAAATGACTAAGTAGAGCTACTTTTCTAAACATATTTAAAACGTCTGCCTCTGATCTGAAGCTGTACAGGATCTCTGCCTCAGATATTTTCTTGTTCATGATTTAATTAATAAATTGATGTAATCAAATGACAGGGGCACTGAAAAGATTTTGGTTAACTTTTATCTTTTTCATTTTTGAAGACCTGCCATTTGTAAAACGTCCCACGCTGGGGGCTCGCACATGATGGATATTCCTGATTTCCAACAGACAATTTACAATTTTATATGAATACGAAGGGCGCTGAAATCAGTTATAAAAATTGTCACTATCCGGAGTACTAATCACACATTCCTTCACAATAACAACCGATTATGCAATTTATATCTGCTACAATTACAATCTCTTGAACAATTACCCACCTTTACATTTGCCGAATACATTGTCATTTGTTTCTATTTGCAGCCTAATACTTATTGTTATTAACTTTGGTATGTAGGTACATATATGTTCTCTTTGAAAATCCATCCGAAGTTTTCGGGGTTACGGATAACAGGATTAAAAGTTGTTGAATTTTTCCAAACAATAAACTCGAGAATAAACTGGTAAGCGCCGGGGCTCTTAACACATGTTGATGAAAGGCATCTTCTGTTGGTGGTAAATTTCGAATGTCGGATTTGCAATTGTGAAACAAGTGAGCTCTCAGTTTATTTAAATTTTCAATTTTCTTGAAAATGACGCTTACTATGTAGCATCCACTTAAAACATTATGCAGTCAATAGTAAACCAGTATTTTGCGATAGTTCTCTAATAACAACATGAATTGGTATAGACAGATCAAATCTACGGATCCACAACTCTTTGATTTGAATTCATCATGATACGTGTAATAATATGTAGTTTATTTTATACGTAACAATTAAAGCATTTAGGCTGACCGAAGACGAAAATTTATTTCTTGTCACACATTCTGCTAGTGAGAAAGAGACAGACTTACGCGATAACGCACAGATTAACAAGAGACGGACGTGAGCATGATGCGAGGCATGATAGGGATAGGAACTGAACTGCGTCGGGGTTTGCCCTGCGACAGCGGGCAGCGGTACGCTGTAAATAAATATTTATAACTTTTGCTACAAAAACGTTATTGAAATGATTGTTTCACCAAAATTTTCCACATTCTTTTCGGAACATTCGATACGATACATGTATGCAGCTGACTATAATAGTTAGGAAATTCCCTCGATGCTGAAGTTTGCAATGCACTTTTTGTACATTCTCTAATTAAACAATTTATATAGGTTTTATTAACAATAATATAAAAACGAGCTTGGTACCAGCGGAAAGTGCAGAGAATAAGCTTTCTATTTATGCAAAAATTATTACTGTACGTCAAATATTATGCTCTCAAATACGATTCAAAAAAAAATTCAACACTTTCGAATTCGCAAAAAAAAATTACAAAATATTTTTTTTTGGCTTTTTGCAATCCCGGACTTTTGCGCCCTTCTAGACACGAATGCGCATAACGATTTCCCACGTTGCCCTTATTTTTTTTAAAACTATATCTTTGAGTTGACAGTTCACCATTTTAGAAGCGTCTTTTGGAGAGTCAGATTCCCGACTAATGGGGGTTTTCAGAATCCCACAAATGATTGTTTCGCCAGTTGAAAACTCCAGGTCGAGTAAACGTTGCCTCATCTGTGAAGAGGATTTTGTTCAAAAAATTAGGATCCGCGCCTTGCTGCTCTTGTGCAATATTCTCCAAATCGAAGAGCTACTTACGACTGTTGCCGCACTTAAACGACGGGTACTTACGCCTGGATCGGAGCGCTATTTTCACCTTTTGGACGGAAACTTTCGAAACTGTCCAACAAAGCAACTCGTCACAGATAGCCCGATACTTTATCTATTATATCGTATGATGCGATAGTACATAGTCTCTCTAAATGCCAAAGATATTTGATGAACTGATGTAATCTAGACCACGGAAGCAGATAAGCAACGCGAAATATGTAAACATCATCTAACATGGAACAAGTAAAAGGGTAAAAACTTTCATTTTACCCTTTTACGATGCTTTATTATTAGAGAACATGGTTAACGTCATAATTGTCAAGGCAACCCTTCATTAATATCTGATGTTTTGTTCACAACAGGGTATGCTGCTGGAGATATTGATTTTCAATTCATCTTTTGTTTATACACTGTTGACGTTAGTTTGCATACGTGATATGACAGCTCAAAATTAAATTGGAGCGCTCAACCGCATTATTATTTTCTGAATATATATCATATTTTTTGCCTCTTTAAATAATTTAACCACAGACAACACATTGTTGTCTGTGATTTGACTTTAAAATTGACGCAACAAGCGTGCCGTCAGATCTTCGATCCAAACAAAACAATTTTCGCGCGCTCTTGACATCTGTCAGTGTCACTTAACACAACTTTTCCAATATAATGGTAGTTTTGCAATGAAAACAGTTTATTTTGAATTTATGAGTAGGATAAACCAAGAATTATAAATTAATAATGTAAAGAATACGACAGTTGTGAACTCCTTATAAAAAATGTGAATACAAGTTTGAATAGTTGATATTTCTTCCCACTTTTGAATCTTCAGGTTCATCACTTTGTATAAAAAATAAGTTCACTTTTTTCTAAGTACTTACGAGTATCTGAACGAATATTTTGGGTAGAGAATTTACGAGATTAGAGCGGCAAATGAAATGAAATGCTCAATAACCAGTTTTACCTTGCGCAAAACCAGTATAAAAGGACAGAAGAATTTAGACCGTAAACAACATTTCAGATTTACAAGTACTTACGGCTCATGACTTTATACTTATTTCTAATGGTTAGCTATAATACTCCACTAAGTAGGTACGGTATTTTTATACTTACTAATGAATAATCGTTTGCAATTGACGTACATAACTATTTAAAGAATGTTTACAAAGATCTGTTATGTAATTAACAAGTACCTGCTATCAGATAATATCAATTATTATATCTTTGAAAATTTCGTGGAAGTTGAAAAATTCAGATTTTTAACTAAGTACGTATTTCTGAATTTCTCAAAAGATTTCTGCTTACAACTCAATGGCGGGGTATTTGCCCGATGAGTAGTTGTTCGAACGGTCCAGTACCACTTTTCTTGTTTTTAAATAAATTGTAGTATTACCTGCATTTGTCGGCTTTGCAATTAATTCTTGAAAAATTTCTTGTAAAAGCCTTAATGCGTTTCAGATACAAATTGCGTTAGCAAAGTGTTATGAAACTAGAGCGTAACGCCATATTTGAAAGTAAAACCCAAACACAATCACAATCAGTCTCTTGCAGCTGCAACAAACGCAAAAATCCATAATCCGAATTCATTTTCAACAAAACAAGACATTCATTTCACGGATAATCCTAGAAAATGCCTCATGGCTTATACAATGAAAGTAACAAAATATCGATTACGTTTTTAACGACGTCCCGACAAAGCGTGTCGAAGTAATGTGGCTCCAACCACCCCTAGCTACAGTAGGGTAGCCGCTTTGTCGCATGATTTATTTGCTCACGAAATGCATTTAAAGGTTGAATTGGGGTGCATATTGTAATGTAATTAAAAGAAATTCGGGTGGAGGCACTTGGCACTTGGTATTGTGTCCGGCATGCACTCTCCAATTCTTGGCGCAGGTATAATTCTCAGCTACCGGTGAGCTTCTGAAAAGGTAAGATGGCGGGTCGCGTACAGAAAAGTGTTTTACGTAGTCAAACACATCAGGAAATAGTGTACAGGGTGTTTTGTTATTTTAAAAATGAGAAATTGAAACATAAACATTGGAAAGTTTGAAAATGAAGAAGTCTGTTAGTCTATTAGATTTATCTGCACCCGGTATATCTTTGTGGCTATAATTTTAGTTTAGTATATAAAAGGCCCTCTTAGATCTTTTGAAGCAAACTTAGCTAATGGAAAATCCTTAAAACGTGCGGAGATACATTTTCTGTTATTTCCAGGCAATTAGCACAAATCCAATTTGCACAGTTTACAGTAAAGTAACCTCAGCCACTTATTTCTGCTTCAATAATTCGTATTTGTCTAGACCCGAACATTGTGAATGTCTGAATATTTTTAGAAATAAAATGCTGGATATTTATAAATACAGCAACTGGACAGGTAGGTACCAAAATTTGCTTAAAATTTCTCTTCGTTTGGTCTGAAGAAATAAACGAAAATAATTTGTCAAACAAACAAGTATTTTGTTGTTTGTATTAAATGTGACCGTGGCTTTGTTTGAATACATAATAAACACACTTGTTAGCTTTTAAGAAGCTGCTACTAAAAATTCAGGTATGTGGTGCAAATCTTGTCCTTGTTGAGGCAATCGTGAGCACCTTGGCTGGGAAACCAAAAGGCCACGCTCTAATATTCAGGTATATCTATTGTAAAAAAATAAAATAACAACAAAGTAATAAATTTTATGAAGTAAAAGTGACGACATATTTAATTTTACGTCTAGGCTGTATCAACAAATTTTGGGTAGGTGAATGTTTTCGGGAAAAGAAAGAAGTTGCAACGTTTAAGGTCTAGACTGTAGGGCAAAGAGTTCAGTAAATTAACTTACGAAGAGGTCAAAAAACTACCTATATATGTAGTTTGTGCCATCTTGGTGAAGGAAAACGTTTTTCTCGAAAACTTTCGAAGATTGTTTGCAAATTTTAGACAGATGGAATTGTGAAAATCGAGATAAAGATCTTACGAAACAGGTTTATTTTATTTTCATCTATTTTAATCTAACCTCGTTTAAATGCAAAAAAGTTGTTGAAGTGTTCTTAATATAAACAAATCAAAACCATATAGTCCAGTCAATCGGTGTTCAAAACTGCCGTTTTCGTAACAAAATTGAGGAAGTTTTTTTCTCAACGTTTCTATATGTTTTTTTTTCTCAACGAAAAACGCAAGAAACCTAAAAATTTTTGCACTTTTTTCAGTTTTTCGCTTATATCTCAAAGACTGCATTTTTCGAAGATGACCACTCTGTACAAAATTAAAGTAGACAAAATTTCATACAAAATGCACTGGTCGAGAGGTATCGGCGCTAGAGCGCGCTGAAAAACAGCGATTTTTTGGCCCTTCTGCGAAAACGTCAAAAACGCCCACTCCCACCCCCTACAACTCGGAAACTATACATGTTATCAACAAAAACCCTTATACCACGTGAAAGTACAATTTTCTACAAGAGACGTCTCTAACATTAAGTTTTCTCATAAAGTGTGAGGGAGCAAACCGAAAATTACGAAAAATGCCTTCTGCACTCTACAGCCAAAACGGTCCCTCTCACCTGGCAAAGCATGTTTGATGAAAACATTAACAAATTATATTTACAACATATATTACGTACACGACACTGAATATAAAGCTGAATATGAAATCTGTATGTATTAATGTACATGTGTAATGAAATGAGGGAAAGTCGAACCCAGGATTGGGTCATCACTTCGAGTAGGTTCTCCATCTGGAAAAGAAAGAAGGCATTTAGTGTTAGAACATGGTTACAAGAACATATAAGTTTTATAGTGAACTGTCGATGTATGAAGAAATACCTGATGTCATGTGCGCAGTTATTTTAGTCGTCCCCGTTTTATTGTTGGTAGCCCAGGCAATGTCTTTTGGGCACTAGAAGGTCCAGGCGAAGGGTCTTGGGCAATGGAAGGTCCAAGCAAAGGGTCAGGGGCTGTGGAAGGTCCAGGCTGAATAGTGAGTGGTTGCTGTTCTTCAACGGAAAAATTGTAATTGAATGATTAATGATATTATAGAGAAAGATTGATTAGTAAAGATGCATAATGCTGCAAAATATGACATGAATTAATACCTTCTGTCGCCTCAGCTTCTTCAGACAGTCGTACTGCAAGGGGCTCGTCTAGGTCGTCTCCCTCTTTTGAATTTTGCAGCATTATGCATCTTTACTAATCAATTTTTCTCTATAATAACATTAATCATTCAATTACAATTTTTCAGTAACAACTGTTCAGCCTGGACCTTCCACAGCCCCTGACCCTTTGCCTGGATCTTCCATTGCCCAAGACCCTTCGCCTAGACCTTCTAGTGCCCAAAATACATTGCCTGGGCCACCAACAACCAACCAAACGGGGACGACTAAAATAGCTGCGCTCATGACATCAGGTATTTCTTCATACATCGACAGTTCACTATACAACTTATCTGTTCTTGTAACCATGTTCTAACACTAAATGCCTTCTTTCTTTTACAGATGGAGAACCTACTCGAAGTGATGACCAATTCCTGGGTTCGACTTTCCCTCATATCATGACACATGTACATTAATACATACAGATTTCACATTCAGCTTTATATTCAGTGTCGTGTACCTAATATGTTGTAAATATAATTTGTTAATGTTTTCATGAAACATGCTTTGCCATTAATTCATATTCAAAACAACCTCTTTTAAGCGTAATACATCGAAAGTATAGCGCCGATGAGATATAGTCAGGTGGGAGGGACGGTAGAGCGCAGAAGGCATTTTTCGTAATTTTCGCTTTGCTCCCTCCCTCTTTATGAGAAAATTGAATGTTAAAGACGTGCCTTGTAGGAAATTTAATGTACTTTTACGTG
Source organism: Xestobium rufovillosum (assembly GCA_963966045.1). Lineage (NCBI taxonomy): Eukaryota > Metazoa > Arthropoda > Insecta > Coleoptera > Ptinidae > Xestobium > Xestobium rufovillosum. The sequence continues at coordinate 30,558,921 of OZ014498.1, read as the reverse complement.
GTATAAGGGTTTTTGTTGATAACATGTTTATTTTCGAGTTGTAGGGGGTGGAAGTAGGCGTTTTTGACGTTTTCGCAGAAGGGCCAAAAAATCGCTGTTTTTCATCGCGCTCTAGCGCCGATACCTCTCCTCAGAAAATCAAAGTTGACCAATGCATTTTGTAGGAAATTCTGTCTACTTTAATTTTGTATAGAATGGTCATCTTCGAAAAATGCGTAGTCTTCGAAATATACCTAAGCGAAAAATTGAAAAAAGTGCGCGAATTTGGAGGTTTTTTGCGTTTTTCGTTGTGAAGCCGACCTCCTACATGGCATCAAACTTGATATTCGGATTCAGCACCCCAAAAAACATAAGAACCGCTGAGAAAACCAACATTTGACTGGGCTAATACAACTTTGCTGAAGACTTTTAAAAATCAAATGGGGTACCTACATGCTGTTCCATTTAGTAGACGTGAATTTTTGAAGCAGATGCATAAAACATGGTTCTTAGGTAACAATCTTCTTTTACAAAGTTCTTGTTATAGCTGGTCAGTGCTAATTGAAAAGTTCTTTCGGTTTCTGTATGTTGCCCTCATTTTTATATTATTTTGACTACTTTCTATCGACTTCAATTTATTTTTTATTTACTGCAACAAAGTTGTTTATATACAGGTCATTTAGTATTCTACAGGACGCGTTATATTAAAGGATAAATAAAAATAACCAATTTCGTGTGTTGTATCTGACCACTTTTTATAAAATTAAATATAAGTATTATGTTTTCGGCGTATCCAACGTCCTTGTCCAAGTTTATCTTTCACTACATAACAAACATTTAACGACCCATATAAGTTATATTACCACTGCTGTGCAACAATAAACAAAAACCATTTATACGATTAAAAGAAAAAAAGAAGCCTCCGCAGAGATCCATACTAACACTATTTATTACCTCGTTTCGTTTCAGCGTGCTGTGCATTCAAGACGAATTGGGCCACCTCAACTTACAAAATGAACCTGGCAAAGTTGCCGTAAACGTACCTGAGCAAAATGATAGTTCACCAGACACACCTCAGCCAGATTTTGCCATGAAGCAAGGCTGGATGGAAGGGATTTTTGGCTGCCTTAGGCCTGTTCTCTCCATCATCGGGAAGGCGGGTGTTAACGAAATCAAGGGCAACCAAGGTAAAAATCATACACTGATTCCTCATACATCTCCTCAAACAACTTTTTATGATCTATCTGTAGACGATTGGGAGATTTCCTTCGAGCTCATAACAGACCTAAAGTATCTAGGCTGCGGCGGCCAAGGCGCCGTGTTCTCCGGCAAACTTAACAACGAAGAAGTGGCGGTCAAAAAAGTTTCGGATATCAAAGAAACGGAAATACGAAATTTACGAAAATTAGACCACCCCAACATAGTTAAATTTAAGGGTGTTTGTACGCAACCTCCTTGCTTTTGTATCATAATGGAGTTTTGTCCGTACGGACCCCTGTACGACCTACTGAAGAACCAAAAGAAGGCTGTTACACCAGCCAGAGTAGTGACGTGGGCTAAACAGATCGCTAGTGGTATGCAGTATCTGCATTCGCATAAAATCATACACAGAGATTTAAAAAGTCCAAAGTAAGTCGCCAAAAGTTTTTATTAGATTTAATATTTAAAAAATTTAATTGTAGTGTCCTTATTGGCGAAGAAGAAATCATCAAAATTAGTGACTTCGGGACTTCGAGGACATGGGACGGCTTTAGCGAAAAAATGAGTTTTGCAGGAACTCTAGCCTGGATGGCACCGGAAGCTATACAAGAACTAGCTTGTTCAGAAAAAGTTGATATTTGGTCTTTTGGAGTTGTACTTTGGGAACTCCTAACTTGCGAAATCCCCTACAAAGACATGGAACAGAGTGCCATAATGTACTTGGTGGGCTGCGGGAAATTAAGTCCACCGATTCCGTCCACGGTACCAGAAGGTTTTAAACTCATTATGCAGATGTGCTGGAAAAAGAACCCCAAAGAACGACCATCATTCAAACTCATCTGTAATCATTTAGAAATAGCAGCTGTTGAGATTCTGAGTACGTACAAAGACGAACAATTCTTCAAAACCCAAGAAAGTTGGCAGGAAGAAATTCGCACCCAAATAACCCAGTTCAAAGTTCACTTACAAAAATGCAAAAAAGAATTTAAACTTAAAGAAGAGCAGCTGGTGATGAAGCGGGAAATGGAACTGAAACACATAATGGACGTCAAAGAACTATACGATCGCAGATTAGAAAAGGTCACCGAACTCTACTACCAACTGTCAGCCGCTTTCTTGCAGTATGAACAGCAGAAAAAGGATTGCAGGAAGAGAGATATGCTTCACAAAAGAAGACTGATCCACCCTTTCATCAAGAGATGGGAGAGGAGACGGCCTAGTCAAAACAGCACAACTCCAACAAGCCCTGAATGCAGTCTCACTAGTCCTGAAAGTCCACAGTCGGTTAGTATACTCATCTTTATATAAAACTTTTCTTTCATTCATGCAGGACGGTCGGATTTATTTAAATATTCCTCAGGAAATTCTTACGCGAAAACCAATAAAAAAACTTAATTTTAACTTCCCAAATAAAATATGAATAAGTAAATGTGTGCCCTCCAACAACAAATGGCGGCCTGTCAAAATCAGGCAAAATTCGGAAATGTTAGAATAAATTTGACGAACGCGCGCCCTAACCTACAAATGCTTAAAAATTTTATTTATATAATATGTGTCAGTTTAGTTGTTCGACTTTATATTTTGTTTAAACATTGTTATGATAGACTAGTTTACATTGAAATTATTATAAAGTTACATTAGTTTTACCACCTTTTTGATGTTACATAGTGGATTATGAATTATGTGTTCATGTTTTAATTTGGACGTTTTTCGTGTCCTTTTTTGATGAGTTCAGCTTTTCTTGAGTTATATATGTAAGAATATCTACATTACTATTTCCTGAAGAAGGATTTAAATAAATCCGAAAGCTTGAATAAGTAATAAAGGAAGTATCATTTCCTCAATCCTTTAGCTGCATCCCCGTGTGCTTAGTTGTTTTTAAACTGTTTTATTTAGCTTGCCTTGTTTTTTGTTTGTTTGTTCGTGTGGGTCAAATCTTAGTAATTGAAATTTTACCCCCTTCATGTTGACCGATTGATCTGAAATTTGGTACACACCTTTAGTTGTGATGACAATACAATTTTGTATATTCAGTATCATTGTAAATCCAAGATGGCCGCCGCCACAAAAAGGCGGATTCGATATTTTTCCCAACCCCCTCAATATGGGTATCAAATGAAAGGGCTTAACTAGTAGAATACAGTAGGTACATCATGAAAAATTCAAAATCCAAGATGGCCGCCACCACAAAATGGCGGATTTCTTTTTTAATCCAGTATTTGAAATTTTACCCCCTTCCTGTTGACCGATTGTGATGACAATACAATTATGTGTATTCAGCATCATTGTAAATCCAAGATGGCCGCCGCCACAAAGTAGCGGATTAGATATTTTTTTCAATCCCCTCAATATGGGTATCAAATGAAAGGGCTTGACAAGTAGAACACAGTACACTTTAGAAAAATAATAACAAAACAAAAACAAACAAAAAAAACTAAAAACTTGAAAATAAAATAAGTAAAAAAATGTTTAAGTTAAACGGTTTTATTGTAAAGAAACATAATAATGATGCAGATAATATACTAAAAGCTAAAAAATAATTAGGTAGGTTTAACTTAAAAATCGTTTTTTACTTATTTTATTATCAACTAGACAGATGTTTATTGTCAACTTTATTTTATATAAAATAACCACTTTTGTCGATTTATTTAGCCCCCAGTGAAAACTCCACTGTACGCGCAACTCAACACAGCCAGCAAGCCCGAATCTGTAACCCAGACTTCAACAACCCAAACCCAGACAGTCCAGAAACGGAAGAGGCATCACCGAACAAATTCCGGCTCTCCTCGAAGTTCTGGCTTTTCTAGATCGTCGAGTGTAAGAATGTCTTTAGATGCGGGCACCCAGACGGATTATATGGACGTCAGCGAGCCAGATGTAAGTCCAAGCAGCCACATAGCACATCTGACATTTCAAAGTGCTTTGAGGAAAGCACAGCCACAAAGGGTGATCTTGCAAGAGACCAGGATAAGTGGGTCGGATGATGAAGGAAGCAATGGCAATTGTGTCAAGTTGCATTATATGGCTCAACATCCGGATCAAGGTGGGTGAACATTGATGCTCATGTCCTCCAACAGCAAATGGCGGTCCGTTTTGACAGACCGCCATTTTGACAGGCAGTTGACAGATTACTTAATGAGTAAGGTTATGTTTTATACCAAACATCAAGCCATTTGCATTTGAATACAAAACATGACAAAGGTTTCATTTTTAGCGATACCAGTCTTCACTAGGATGGACTCGAGAAGTCCCAGCCCAGTTCTCCTAGACCAAGCGGACACGGTCAATAGCAATACTCAAACAGTGCGGATGTACAGCGATGATGAAAAATTGGAAACGATAGGGCGGAAAGTTTCTGCCATAATAAACGGGAACATATTTACGGACATCAGGACAACTTCTGATAATGGGAATATATCCAGTGACGAGCACCAAAGGAAGAGGCACTGTTCGGAGACAAAAGACGAGCACGAGAGCACAGAAGATGCGGCCAATGACAGCTTTACGGAAGACGAAATGGAGTTTTACAGTCCGGGATTAAGAAGGAAAAGGTTAGGATTTTTACGAATCTTTTAATTGAAGTTCGATGAATTAATATTTTGTTGATCCTTGATTGCGTAGTAATCATGGAAAGGATGCTTCTGCAAAAGCGAGGTAAAACATCGTGTAACAATAATTAATTTTTTAAATTTAACAAATATATATTGATATCGTTTTTTTTTCTTTTTTTACAGTGTGGCTCGGCGTCCGATATACCCGGGCAGACGTTCCTCCCGCTACAAATTCAACCCTCAATCCTACCACCACCAGTGCGAGCACAATAATGTTTCCGACGAGGGGAACACATCCGAATACTCAAACGCACCGTCCAGCAAAAGTTCCACTTTGGAATCTAATCCCGACAAATTGCAACATACCATGGCAGCTTTTTCTAACAATTCGAAAAAGAGACTCAAACAGAGATCCGACGGTTCTTCGGATAGTGAATCGGAGGAGAATATGACGGTTGTTTGTTTTGATACAACGGACAATATTGTACGGTAAAAGAGATAAATTTATTGTTGTTTTTTATGTTTGTGCGCAATTTTGTCTCTCAAAATTAAGTACTTACTGTGTGCCGGTTTCTTGTTACGTGGCAGCTTTTGTCGATAGAAACTCAGGTTAAAGTCAAATAAGGGGTTTTTAATTGAGGCAAATAGTACAGTATTTGTTACCGTAGAAGAATATACGTAAATGGGACATTGCCACGGCAGTCTTCGATAATGAAAAAAAATAGCATATAGGTCTGTGCGATTCAGGAAATAACGAATCGAATTACATGCTCTTATTCGAATTGAATCGTGAATTGTCTCGCATGGAGACAGAATCGAATCTACTTAATGTGCCAATTCGATTTGATGAAATGAAATTTAGTTTTTCAGAAATAGTAACAATCGATTTTCGATTCGCAAATATTATTAATATTAATATGCATCGAATTATATGCTCTTATTTGAATTGAATCGTGAATTGTTTCGCATTACTCAATGTGCCAATTTGATTTGATGAAATGAAATTTAGTTTTTCAGAAATAGTAACAATCGATTTTCCATTCGCAAATATTATTAATATTATTAATATTAATTCTTATTCAATTCGAATAAGAGCATATATAATTCGATAATATTTGCGAATTGAAAATCGATTGTTACTATTTTTTTCTGAAAAGCAAAATTTCATTTCATCAAATCGAATTAGCACATCAAATAGATTTGATTCGAATTGAATCGTGAATTGTTTCGCATGGGGACAGAATAAAATCTATTCGATGTGCCAATTCGATTTGATGAAATGAAATTTTCAATTCACGATTCAATTCGAATAAGAGCATGTAATTCGATTAATATTAATAAGATCAATATATCGAATTATATGCCCTTATTCAAATTGAATTGTAAATTGTTTTGCAAGGAGACAGAATCGAATCTACTCGATGTGCCAATTCGATTTGATGAAATGAAATTTTATTTTTGAGAAATAGTAACAATCGATTTTCGATTCGCAAATATGATTAATATCATTAATATAAATATTAATATTAATTCTTATTCAATTCGAATAAGAGCATATGTAATTCGATTAATCGATAATATTAATTTGCGAATTGAAAATCGATTGTTACTATTTTTTTCTGAAAAGCAAAATTTCATTTCATCAAATCGAATTAGCACATCAAATAGATTTGATTCGAATTGAATCGTGAATTGTTTCGCATGGAGACAGAATCAAATCTATTCGATGTGCCAATTCGATTTGATGAAATGAAATTTTCAATTCACGATTCAATTCGAATAAGAGCAAGTAATTCGATTAATATTAATAAGATCAATATATCGAATTATATGCCCTTATTCGAATTGAATTGTAAATTGTTTTGCATGGAGACAGAATCGAATCTACTCGATGTGCCAATTCGATTTGATGAAATGAAATTTTATTTTTGAGAAATAGTAACAATCGATTTTCGATTCGCAAATAGTATTAATATCATTAATATTAATCGAATTATATGCTCTTATTCGAACTGAATCGTGAATTGTTTTGCATGGACACAGAATCGAATCTACTCGATGTGCCAATTCGATTTGATGAAATGAAATTTTGTTTTTCAGAAATAGTAACGATCGATTTTCGATTCGCAAATATGATTAATATCATTAATATAAATATTAATATTAATTCTTATTCAATTCGAATAAGAGCATATATAATTCGATTAATCGATAATATTTGCGAATTGAAAATCGATTGTTACTATTTCTGAAAAACAAAATTTCATTTTTCATCAATTCGAATTGGCACATCGAATAGATTTGATTCGAATTGAATCGTGAATTGTTTCGCATGGAGACAGAATCAAATCTATTCGATGTGCCAATTCGATTTGATGAAATGAAATTTTGTTTTTCAGAAATAGTAACAATCGATTTTCGATTCCCAAATATTATTAATATTAATATTAATTCTTATTCAATTCGAATAAGAGCATATATAATTCGATTAATCAATAATATTTGCGAATCGAAAATCGATTGTTATTTCTGAAAAACAAATTTCATTTCATCAAATCGAATTAGAACGTCGAACAGATTTGATTTGACTTGAATCGTGAATCAAATCTATTCGATGTGCCAATTCGATTTGATGAAATGAAATTTTAAATTCACGATTCAATTCGAATAAGAACATGTAATTCGATTAACATTAATATTATTATTAATATTAATCGAATTATTCGAATTGAATCGTGGTAATTGTTTCTCATGGAGACAGAATCGAATCTACTCAATGTGCCAATTCGATTTGATGAAATTTTGTTTTTCAGAAATAGTAACAATCGATGAATCGATTCAAAAAGAAAATCGATCCGAAACGAAATATGGAAAATGCATTTCAAAAGTTTTACTACATAGTTATTTTTTTTTGAATGAAATTCACAATACCCTGTTTTATTTTCACATACATATTTAGATTCTACGTTAAATTCAATATGCCGATTCGATTCGGTGGCCTGATTCGATTCGATGAGCTGATTCGATCTGATGAGCCGATTAACTATGCCATGTCGATTCGATGTGCCGATTCGATTCAATTCTTTTCTTGAATCGATTCATAAAAGAAAATCAATTCGAATCGAAATACCGATTTCTTGCCCGCCTAGCATCTACCATGTACGAAGGCGTTTTTGACAATTTGTATTTTAAAGGTATTTTAAATTTTTGAAAAATATTCAGAATTAATCGAGTGGCATGCATTTTACAAAATCCTTGTTATTAATTTTTTATGCGTACTTACAATTTTTGGACTTTTATTAAATTTTTTTTTAATTCAAAAAATCGTTTTCAGTAATACTAACAGTGGTTGGATCAGAAATTTAGCTTCGGTAAATTCACGGTGAATTGTTTGTAAGTTAACCCGACACGCCAAAGAACAGTGACCAGTGATGTTAAATTACCGTAATTTATATTTTTGCTAATTTACGGCGGTAATTTACGATTTTTAATTACCGATATTAATTACTGTGGTAATAAATTTGTTTTGTAAATTACCGTGATAATTTACCGTAATAAATATTGCGTAAATTACGGTATTTAACCAGTAAATTACCGTAATTTACCAGTAAATTGCCGTATTTTACCAGAAAATTACCGTAATTTGCCAGAAAATTACCGTAATTTACCAGACAATTACCGTAATTTACCAATAACAGTAAGTTAGCATTAAATTTTAGATGAAAGATGATGTCACCAAAATATAAATTTTATTTCTAAAAAATGTAAACAAAATTACTATAAAATATAGTAATTTATTGCGTAATTTACGGTAATTTTCCACGTAAATTACAGTAACTAATTTTTGGTATTTTACGGTAAATTACGGTAAATAACCGCGGTTATTTACTGGTAATTTACCAGCTCCCATCACTGACAGTGACACATTAATTAAACTCGGTGAGTGTGTTTCACTGACAATGCCCAGCATCTTCAATTAATCTTCATTCTCTTTAGAATGCTGATGTTGCCAGCGAAACACTTGTCGAGTTTAATTACTGTGTCACTGTCTTTTGGCGTGTGGGGTTAACTTATAACGAATTCACTTTCATGAATGTTTAAGTATGCCGTGTGCTCTTGACATCTGTCAGTGTCGCTTACGAAACATAACCTAACTTTTGCAATGTAAATTATAGTAGTTGTGCATTGAAAACAGTTCTTTAAATTTGTGGGTAGTTCTTGCCTGAAAACTTTAAATCTGCTGTAATCATATTGTAAAATTTATGTTAAGGTGGTTTTTTAACAGAAACTGACAGATGTCAAGGTTATGTCACTACTTTTTTTGGTGAATTAATGTAAGTACCATCGTGAAGTTGCCATGGCTAATATGTGAAATGAGGTCCTAAATGTACTTACCCATTTTTGACAGACTGCCATGATATCGTTTTTCGAATTGTTTCCGTAATCACTCATTTATGTATACAGGGTGAATTTTTATAAATTGTCTTTAGTCCTTTTAATACTTATAAAAGCTCGGCCTGTATTTCGATTTAAGTACTTGTAAATACTTGTGTATACGACTTGTTTTTATTTCGTTCATTTTTTAACGACGGTTAGGAAATACATAGGTACAATTTAGGTTTTTTTTTATATTTGTAGCTTTAAGGAATTTTTTACGATAATTTTTTTATTTCGGTAGGACAATGAACGTCTTTGTGATTTACTGAACAAGTTAACTATTTTAGTGATGAATGATATTTCTTCGTAATTGTTTTCGTCCAGTTTTGTAATTTATTTTTATACATTCCATAATATTTGTGCCCATTTTTTTGCATATAATTGTGATCGTTTTGTATTTATTTCGCTCGGTTTTAGGAATATTAGTTTAAGAACAACTGCCCCGTTACTTACATCACGTTCGTTTAAATAGACCCGCGCCGCACTTTAGAAAATTTATTTTGAACAATTAAAATTCTATTTATGTGTAGTAATAATGAGAGTTTTTCAATTGTTGCCTATAGTTCAGAACTGAAAACACCATTCTTAAGTAAGAAAATCAAATATCTAGCATTTATATATTTTTTGGAAGCTAGAGATTTTCTTTACAATTGGAGGATGTTTCTAAAACACTGACCACCAAAGAATTCTCAAACCGTGACCTGTTTCGAATCCGACCCGCTTGAAATTTGAGAGGAATCATCTCCGATACCACAAAAATCCATTGCCTAAAAAGCATCGCAAAATTCCACCCCCAGCCGCCCTCTCGGTATTTAACCTATAGTTACAGAAACATTTTCCATCCGACCCGGCACATTAGAAGTCCGACCGGCTTGAAATCTTACACGGACCCTCTACTTCAACTTATTAAACTACCAAGTCATTGCCATCCTAACATTCAACCCCCGACCGCCCCCATGGAATTAAATCTGATGTCCGAGAGACATTATCCATCCGACCCGCCATATTTGATGGCCGACCAGCTTCATATTTTACAGGGACCCTTTACTGTAACTTATAAAACTACCATGTAAATCTCATCCTAATATTCCACCCCCGACCGGCCCTAAAGAATTTAATCGCTTGCCCCAGAGACATTATCCAACTGACTCGGCATATTTGAAGTCCGACCGGCTTGAAATTTTGCGGGCGCCCTCTTCTGCGACTTAAAAAACTACCATGTAACAGCCATCACAATATTCCACCCCCGACCGCCCCCACGATATATTTAATCTCTTATCACAGAGACATTATCCATCCGACCCGCCATATATGAAGTCCGACCAGCTTCATATTTTACAGGGATCCTCTACTGTAACTTATAAAACTACCATCTAAATCTCATCCTAATATTCCACCCTCGACCGCCCCTACAAAATTTAATCTCTTGCCCCAGAGACGTTTTCCATCCGACCCGGCATATTTAAAGTCCGATCGGCTTGAAATTCTACAGAGACCGTCTGCTACAACCTATAAAAGTAACACGTAAATCTCATCCTAATATTCCACCCCCGACCGCCCCTACAAAATTTAATCTCTTGCCCCAGAGACGTTTTCCATCCGAACCGGCGTATTTGAAGTCCGACCGGCTTGAAATTTTATAGGAACCCCCTACAGCAATTTATAAAACAAGCCGGTCGGACTTCAAATGTGTCGGGTCGAATTGATAATGTCTCACTGATAAGAGATTAAATACCGTGGAGGCGGTCAGGGGTGGTATATTGCAATGGCTGTTACGGGGTACTTTCTTAAGTGATAGGGGAGGGTCTCTGTAAAATTTCAAGCCGGTCAGACTTCAAATGTGTCGGGTCGGATGGATAATGTCTGGGACAAGAGATTAAATATCGTGGGGGCGGTTGGGGGTAGAAGATTGCGATGGCTATTACGTGGTAGTTTTTTAAGTCACAGTAGGGGGTCGCTGTAAAATTTCATGCCGGTCGGACTTCAAATATGCTGGGTCGGATGGATAATGTCCCTCGGACAACAGATTAATTCCGCGGGTGCGGTCTGGGGTGGAATATTGGGATGAGATTTACGTGGTACTTTTATAAGTTGAAGTAGACAGTCTCTATAGAATATATGTTGGGTCGGATGGATAATGTCTCTCTCATAAGAGATTAAATACCGTGGGGGCGGTTGGGGGTGGAATATTGCGATTGCTGTTACGTGGTATTGGTAGTCAACGGATAAGGTCCCTGTAAAATTTCGAGCCCGTCGAACTTCAAATATGGCGGGTCGGATGGATAATGTCTCTGGGAAAAGAGATTAAATTTTGTGGGGGCGGTCGGGGGTGGAATATTAGGATGGTGTTTACGTGGTACTATTATAAGTTGCAGTAGCCGGTTTCTGTAGAATTTCAAGCCGGTAGGACTTCAAATATGTCGGGTCGAATTGATAATGTCTCTCTGATAATAGATTATATACCGTGGGAGCGGTCGGGGGCGGAATATTGCGATGGCTGTTATGTGGTACTTTTCTAAGTTACTGTAGAGGCTCCCTGTAAAATTTCAAGCCGGTCGGACTTGAAATATGCCGGGTCGGATGAATAATGTGTAACTAACAGCTGGTCAGTGTTTTAGGCAGTACCTAAATTGGATCTGTAAAAGTTAAATATATATATAGTATAAATCTCATTCTTAGTCCGATGAAGTTGTTTAAAATGTAAGGGATCTTGTGCTCTCCATGTTTTGTGGAAATGTAACGTAGCATTCCATGTTTTTTGAAGAAGAATGTACCTAATAAAGTATTTTATTAAGATATTAAATGGGTTTCGCTGAAAAACCGTACTTATACTGTAAGTTTTACATGTTTCGAGAATAAAAGAAGACATACCAAACTTCGCAGTTTTATTTTTTAACCATACATCGAAATACAACAGATTCACCAATAAAATGAATTGTTCCAAAACTTTGCAACGGATGTAAACCAGTTGCCTCTGTTTTTAACAATGTCTTCGTTGTTTGCTAAAACGTTTTCTTTTTGCGGAGAACATTCTTCGGAAAATGAAAAATAATTAGAGTCGCAATCATACGTTTCCAAAATATCTTCATATATCTACGGAAAACATTTACTGTATATCAAAAACCATTGCTTTCGATAACTGTGGAAAATTTATAAGTAATGCATTTTAGTAATAACAAACAAGAATACAAAATAACCTCAAATATTACGATTACAAATAGGGAGTAACTACTGCTCCGGCCGACGGTCCCCTGAAATTTTGTTCGAACACGGTCGGGCATGCGCATTACAGAATGTCAACACAATTAGCATTTTGGAGGTGTAAAAAAAACTAAAGCTGAGAGAACGCATTTTTGAAATGGATCCTTTAGTTTTCTCGCACCAGACACACGCATTTTTTGAAAAAAAGATGCTGTAAAAACAAGAAGAATATATCAAACCCCTACGGGATCAGAACTCGTCTAGCCGTAGGAGATCAAAATGGCAGTTCTGTACGATACCCGCACGCCCACCAAGACCGTTGGCGATAACGATATCCTTAAACGTCATTTTACAGACATTAAGGCGCCCACTCACACACGTACTTGCGTTAAGTTTTGAATGAACAGGCAAAAACGTGCATTCAAAATTGTGCGTGTGTGGTGCAAGCCTTAAGACTTTTTTGAACTGCGCAGTTGAACCGTTCATTTCAAGTCTGGCTTGAAATTTTAACTGTACACCGACGATTGCGCATTCAAAATTGTGCGTGTGTGGTCAAAACCTCAAGTTTTGTTTAATACAGTGGCGCGCAGCAGGTGACATAGTTTAACGGTTTCATTTGATTTTGAGTAGTTAATATAATAGAAGTAGAAAAGTAATTTTTTATATATATTTATACTAAACGTATTTTGAACATTATTATGTTTTTCCAACAAAAACAAACAATTCGAATATAATTTCACCCATCCCACAATCGTCAACCTCGCCCCGAATAGCGGCGAAAACGTGAAAAATCGAAAATCAAAAACACGGGCGAAAACACCTTCGATCGGGATGAAATTTGAGAAGTTCAAAGGCGAATTCGTCCCGGATCCGCAGTGACCATGGCGATTTTTCCAACTCCGGTAAAACACCCCGTTTCCAAGCGATAACGAGCTTGGCGTACCGGAAGGGGCCGAAAATGTTCCATCGCACCCAGAAGAACAAGCCAAACGAAAAAACGTGCGTCGTCCGCTCTTCCGCCGACAAAAGTTGTAGGTCATAAGGCGATTTCAAACGCGGGAGTCGAACCGCCAGCGAGATACGGCGCCCTCAAAATAAGGGTAGTTTTTTCGCCGGGTAAATTTGAAGGCGGATTCCGATAGCCCATTCGATCGGACCGAAAATATTCAAAAATCATCTCCCTCGCAGAGAGGTTGATTGGGGAAATAATTTTTTCCCCGAAGCAATGCAAAATTTTAGGGCAAAAAGCATGCAAAACGGGGGCCAAATTCGTCCCTGGAGATCGATGGGGGGAACTCCAGCGGGGTACGGTTCGAAAGGGGAAAGTTTAAAGAGTGCTAAGTTGGGCGGAATTTTGCATCGGTCAACGTTTAAGGGTAGAAAAATGCATCAGAAAATGGCAAACAAAAATTTCCGGCGATCGCGAAATCTTCCAAAATCAGACACCCGCCTGTCAAATTTTTCGTCGAAATTGCGTACATATTTTATTATGCTCGGGGTGACTTTCACAGACCGCCCCGACGAGTGCAACTCTTCTAAGAGATTAATATGTGAAAAGTGATCAATTTTCAGCAACCAATGTTTCTCCCATCTACTCCGACTGAATCTTTGTTTATTTTTCTTTTTCGAAATAATTAGGCACGCCACAGATAATAAATTTAATTTTTCTCTCGAGGCCATGTTTTATAAAACTGCGAAGTGAAAATTGTGTGTGTGGAGAACCGTCGCGCAACAGTCCGTTCAAAACTTTTGAATGTACAGTTTTGAATTAATTCTAAATTGCGTGTGTGTGGGGCCCTTTAAGTAATGCGCACGTCCGACCGTTTTGGAACAAAATTTCAGGGGACCGTCGACCGGAGCAGTAGTCACTCCCTCTTAGGGATGCTAGTATCGAATGAAAGTATCGATACCAGTATCATTTGACACTTTTAGCTTTAGGTATAGATACCTCCCGATCAAGAAAGTATCGATACCTTGGAGTATCGGTATCGCTTCTGTAAAATGTGTACTGAGGGTGTTTTGTTAGAACGTAAAACTGGTAAAAAGAAAGTAAACTTTATTTTTTATAATTGCAGATTTTCAGTTAATAAAACATACCTCTGAACTCACTACAAAACAAAATTAAAACAAAAATAAACTTGGATGGGTGGCGCTAATGAATGAGGTTGGGCCTGCGATAAAACACTATCAATACCTGAGACCTCCACAGTCCTTTCCAAGACTACGGAGACGTGGAGACATTTTGATCAAATTTATTAAGCATATAAACATTAAAAGTCCTACTTTTTTGATGGCCTATAAGTATTACTTACAGCAGGTATAGTCATTCGATATTTCTTTAAAAGTATTGATACCAGACAAGTATCGCATGTAAGGTATCGATACCAAATATCGATACTTTTTTGTTGAAAGTATTGATACTTCAGAAGTATCGATGTATCGTTAGCATCCCTACTTCCTCTGTTTTGTTTGGAATGAAAATTTGACGTTTGTGACGCGCCACTTATGTGGTGTATTTCGCACGAGTGTGAAATTTAAAAGTAACCCACTACATAATTATATTTAAATAATAAATACCAACTGAATTGGCTTATGAAAAACATTTCCAATTTTTTCAAGTAACGTTTCTAATTTAGGGAAGTTTTTTGGACCACTTCAATAAATTCTGGTAGAAATTATTGCAGCTTAAAACTACATTTGGTGGATGAACCTGTCAACTTTCGCACCTTTTTAATCCTGATGAAATATTCTTATCTCAGACGGTCATCACCTCATCACAGGAAAAATTTGTTGATATGTTGTCATTTGACCAGAGCAAATTTTAGAAAGGGGACAAATTGTTGAGTTAGTAGGTAATTATTGGAATCAGGTTTTAATTTTATGAGCGTAATATGTACAGTGGCTTTATTCAAACTGTGAATACGGAAATTCGCCTCAACATGACGTCAACCAATCACAGTTACGACGTCTATTGTCGTCACTGTCTTGAACAAAGGCACTGTAGTAATATGGAAGCAGATCCGCCATCTATGTGCATAGACGGTAATGTAGCGATATTATTACAGGACAGCTATCGGTTAATATAGGTTCCTGCATTATGAAAGCCAGTGATAACGCCTAAGTGTGGTAAGTGAAATATAGGTGGCAATAGCAGACCAAGAAAACATTAAATTTGTAACCGGACGAATAATACTTCGGTAACTTCTGCTCGATCATGGGTCCCTGTTACTAAAAAGAGATTTGCGGCTTTTGTTCGTCATTCTCGGCGTCGTACGTAGTCGTCGTCATCGCGGGCGGTGTGGAGCAAGCCAAATTGTCTTTCGTAGCTAGCTGAAAAAAAATGCAAAACTATCCCTTCCTCAAGCATTACGTGTTGATGATTTTAATTCAAATGTTGGCAATATTTTGCAAAGAAAATTTAGGTGATTTTATTCGCTTTTCGACAAGCAAAATATAAACAGATACCTAGGTGGAACATGTAAAAATTCCCTACCTACCTCTGTATCTTCACCTGGATATTTTCTAATTAGCAAAGCTGCTACTCCACAAGAAACCAAAATCTTAGATACTACATTCCTTATATTGATTTTCCTACCAATTCTCACAGTACACCTTTTATTAACCACATCTGTCACGAAAGAAATGATACCACAGATTTCAACCAAAGCTTCTTCGAATTTCATCAAGTTTTCCTTATAAATCATGACTTCAAAATTGGAATGATTGCATTAGAAATAAATTACTTCCTGTAAGTTCGTGAGCAATAAATGATAAATCAAGCTGTCTCTCTTCTTCCCAAGAACAGGGTAAGTCGAATGTGAAGCAGTAGAAGAAAATTTCAAAATTTCCGCTAATTTACTCGCTCGATTTGCGCATTTGCCATCAGTGGCATCTCTAGTTCTGGGAAAAATTCAAAAAATCAGAATTTAAATCATTTAATTTGGTATGCACTATCTGTGGATTAGATGTTCTGTGACCTACCTTATCGACAGCGATTCAAGAGCTTCTAGAACGCCGTACGTCTTCAAAATCTTCCTTTGATTATTTTCTCCGTTAATTGTTAAATCTTCCAAGATATCTAAGCACAAAGTTAAGATTTCCGTATTCCTGGACTCTAATAAAGTGGCAGTGTACAATAAAACTGTTTTTTCCTGCAAAATTTAGATTAGGGAACGATTGTAGTTTGCTCGCTGGACATAAGACCATGAGGGACAGTCAAATGATAATTTTATAACTTACTTTCAGTAATTCATTGTGATTTTGAGGGTTATTTGTCAGTTTTCTGTATCTTTTCAACGTCTCTATTATCAGCTGATTTTCCAACATTTTGACGTTTATTTTTTCGTTTATTTTTTTTGTTTTTTTTTGCAAACGTAAGACGCGTCTATACCATTTAAAATTGTTACACTTGTATTAATTGCAGAGTTGGAGGTTAACAAAGCACTTTCGTAAGCCATTTACTTCCACAATTATAAACTAAAAAAAGTTTTAATCGCCGGGGTTTGAATCCTGGCGGGGGCAATTATCTCTCCTACGACTGCAATTAAATTCTTGTATCTAAGAAAATAATTACAGCGGCCCAACAAATCTGTAATTGGTAGTTTTGCGTTTTAAGACGTGCCGAATCTGCTCTTTAAAAAACTTTTTAATAATTTCGATTTATAGGTTGGTATGTTTTTGTGTTTTATATTTGTTGCCTTCAGCGCAAGTCTAGACATTTAGCCCAAGTCTAGTTTATACTAATTTCTGATGTTGCGGGTATCATCATCACGGATTCCTGAAATGAGTGTAATTTTATGGACCCACAGCGGCTATTATTATCAAATTATTATACTTATGCCGGTAAAAGCTTACAAACTATTATTATTCTTGTTTTGTTGCGTTAAAATTAAATGCTTTTTAAGTTGGGTCAACAATTTTTCAAATCATTCTCTTATTATTACATTTAAACTGCATTTTTTATAATGGGAGGGGGTGCTACTAAACCCACCTCCACAAACGCATCACCTTTTATAATCCTCAAGAGAATAGAAATGTATGTTTCGGCTTTAACTCGGCCCTGCGCTATTCTTTGTTTTATATCTGTAGAGCTCCTACCATCGCGAGTTATTTGACTTCCTAAATAGCAGAAATCTGAGACTTCCTCTATCTTCTCGTTTCCAATTTGTATTTTCGTTTTAGTCCTATTTTCACGCCCCCTACACACCAAAATTTTGGGTTTCTTTTTATTGATCTTCATACCATTGCCCTCTGTCAAAACCCCTTCCATTTCTTTCAGAGCCCTTCCTAATTCTTCTTTGCTGGATGCTAATACTATGTCGATCACTACTACTAATACAACCTACTACAACTTGTAACCTGAAACAAAAAAGTAAAAGAAAGAATTAAAATCAAAATTGAGAAAATGCCTCTCTGATGAAAGGGAAGAGAAATTAATTATTCAATAACAATCTGGAACAGAATACTCAAATACTCAAATCTGTAATAAGCAAGTTAATCAAAAACGTGTTATACTCATTAAAAATTTGCACAAATGGAATAAAATTGCTTAGTAATAGGTATGCCTACATAAAAATATAAATCTGCAGTAGGAAAAATAGGCCTGAAACTAAGAAAAATTTATTAATAAACAATAAATATCTATTAAAAGTATAGAAAACAATAAGAATAACAAATTAATGAATTCTGAATCTGTGGATCCTTTCCTGAAACAAGAACTGCTGCAACACAAATACAATTGCAAAATAAGTAAATAAGTATTATAACTGGCAAAGAAAAAAATAGCAAGAACAAAAATCTAAAGACTATTATAAATTGACACAATACAATACATAAATAAAAATTCAGAACAGGCGGATAATGTAGAATAGGTATTCTGAAATCAGAAAAAGTTTATTAATTACATATATAAATAGAATTTATAAAGGCAAGAAAAATAAAATACAAATACTTACTTCCATATTTTATTTCCATTTTGTGCTGAAAACTTTGTAACAGAATGATGGCCTACATAAAAATCCAACCAATTATCCAATTCCAATCGATCCCCTTCCGAAAGAAATGAGATATGATTATCCTCTCGCGCGCCTCTGGCAGGTCTGGGTGGGTGGGACGCCCGAAATAAAAAAAAAACGCCGATCTCAGAATTGGAACGCCGGCGGCGCCGCGCATTCCGGTATATCATCGCCCGTAACATTGTCAAAATCAGTTCACGAATAATTAGACCGTGTCAATTTGTAACAACGGCGGTCCGACAGACATGGGGGTGACGTCGGCGCGTCACTCACTGGCTTCAGATAATAATAGTAATGTGTTATGCTTTTTAGTACAGGTCTGGCGCGGCGTAAAGTTGCGGGTACACTATATAGGAACTTAACTATGGAGGATACATTTCAATGCCTGTTATAATAATTGAAATATTCAACTCGTTAAAATTAAATCAAACTTTAGTACTGATACTGTTCCAACTAAAAAAGTACCATGATGCTTCGAATTACAAAATTTCCGATAATCCACGCAGCAACTCCAAAAACCTTAGATTGGTTTGGCAATTCTAAAGCCCTATAATAACTGGGTGAAATAAAATAGATGTTCTAAAGTATGATTATCAGATTTCGTATCAATGGGGAGGGATTGCAATAACGAAGACTAAAATTAGCTAACTTAATTCCTGATGAAATTCAGCATTCGCCCAATTAATAATTGACTTTATAAAACAACTAAACAAGTACTCTCTTGGTTGTGCAACCAAACCTACTCCAGTTGAGTAAACTGCGATTCACTGCAGTATGCATATGTGCACATTAGAAAAAATTAAGACGAAACTTCTCTGTTCTATAAATGTCATACACCTTGTCGAACTTCATATTTCAAGACATGTTCAAAACCAACAGAGACCGACACCAATATAATTATAACGCAACGGCTACTTGTAAAACCAGCGTGGGGTCAATCCGCTGAGTTTTTCAACGCAGAATGTATCCACCATCCACAGAATGCGTGCATTTACATTTTTGCAGCGAAATTATGAAGAATGCGACTCGGTTTTGATATTTACGAGCTGTAACAGGAATTCGCGGTTCCGTCCGCATTAAATTACTCTACATATTTCAGAACGGGGTGAATATTATTCTAAGACCAGATAAACGGGATTTTCCAGTGGCAGCTGTTGAAGTTTGCTCTCTTTGAAATATATCAGCGATATTCGACGAGGCTGATTGCGAAAAGATCCGGAATTCCTCAAGTGCTACTGTCTTCTGGCCTCTCTACCATTAATGTGTATCGCTATATGTATATGTCGCTACCCTCGACAAATCTTAGAAAAAGAAAGGCACAAATTATGGCTCATATACTAAACACGCAAACTGAACTGTAATGCAGTATATTTAGGAAGTGGTGCTGCGAATAGGTTTTTGGAATAACCAATCGGATATTTTGTGGGAGTGGCATGTGTTGTGGTTAAGTATGTTTTGGAAATACGCTTCCCGGTCAGTGAGTAATATTCTGTACACATGGTCTATGCACGGTGAACACATAGGTCCTACCTAATTATGATGAAAACCTTAAACAATGCAGGTAGATACGTAAATTCACCTACGAGGTGTCAGTCTATCCCGTTAAATTGTGCTCCCTCATTTCAATAAAGTACTGAATGGATAGATTTAATAACTGAGATCTATAATGAAAATTCCTCCACCGGCGTGGGCACAGTTATGACCCAAGGCCTTTTCATCTTCCATTCGTTGTAAATCAAAACGGTTTTTTATAATTGCGTGGGACTCATTATAAGTGCTTCTGAAATTTATGCGCCAGTACACGTAAAACTCAAAGCAAAAATTATCACTCGAGGGCGCTAGAGGGTTATAAATCAGTGCAATTAGAGGGCAACTTATTTAATTGCGAACGACCATACAGCAGCCGTATGTTTGGTTAATCGGCACATAAAGCAAGAGCAGTTGCATTATTTTTAAGATGCACGTCACACAAGAGCTCTTGCTCCCCAAGGCTACAAAAATCTCTTGCAAAGTTTAGAAGCAGAAATCCTTGCACTTCTCTTCAGTGGCTACTCCTCTACTTCATTTGCTTCTGTATCGGAACGAAAGTACCTAACTTATAAGAACTTCAACTATCATTGCCTCAGGACACCGTATACAATTATTGCACCATGTTATCAACATTGTGTGCCACTGAATTGTAGTCGACCAATTCTTATTTTGTGAACTTTCGTGAACATACTAAATTAAAATGCCTGGGTGTACTATAACAAAACAGTGCAGGCAACTTGTACTAGATCTTATGGAGTATTTTAAGGCAGAAGCAGAAAATAAAGGATCTTTGATTCCATTTTATCCTGTGAACGAGAGAGTTTCTGCCGCATTGAAAATAAGTTTAAGAACCATAGGTCGTATCAAAGCAGAATCTAAATCTGGTGATCCTTTTACTACACCCGGAATATTGCATAACATGCGAAAATTTAAGAGTGACGATGTAAGTGAAGAAATAAAATGCAAAATTCGCAACACGTTTTATATGATGAGAGAAGACAAGAAACACATTACAATTCAAACGCTGAATGAATTAGCAAAGCAAAGGGGTGTCATAGATGTATCTAATACGAGTATATGGCGTATTTTAAAGAACTTGGGATTTTGTTTCAAAATTGAGAATAATCGGCGTTTTCTTTGTGAGCAACATCACATTGCAAGCAAGCTCATTGCGTTTTTAAGACAATACAGAAAAATATGAAAAGCGAATATCCCAGACAATTTGTGTTTCTCGACGAAACATGGATTTTTGCTAAAGGAGGATGCAAGCGCACATGGCAAGATGAAAGTGTTAAAAGCTGGAAGAAAGGCCACACTTCAAATGGGAAGCCATTTGTTGTGTTTCATTCAGGAACTAGGCATGGTTTTGTACCGAATGCATCGCTGCTGTTCTCTACAAAATCAAAATCGGCAGACGACCATGATTCAATGGATCAGAATTCGTTCAAAAAGTGGGTTTTAGAAGAACTTATACCAACCCTTAAGGAACCGTCGCTAGTGGTAATGGATAATGCATCTTATCATAGCTTCTTAGTAGAGCCACGTCCCCATGCATCCTGGAATAAATCAAAATCATCTTCTTCTTCTTCTTCTTCTTCTTCTTCTTCAAAATCGTCATCAGAATCTTTCTTGTCTTCGTCAGAAATATTGATTAATTGGAGGACATCAACATCGGCGATCTTCTGTTTATGTTTTCCGTGTACAAATGAACTTAATTGTGGATCTGAGCTTAAAATTAATCGATGGAAAAGATCTTCATTTATTTTAATGGCACTAATTTTCCTGGTGTGGTGTTCCCTGTATCGTCGCAAATCTTTATTTTTCGCTTCTTGTGCCTCTTCGGATAATTCTCTAATAGGCAAAACAGCATTTTCTATAACTGCTGCTCCGTGTAGTAAGATTTTATGGACGGAAGTGGGCATGCAGTACCACTCATACAAGCTCACAAATTTTTGGGCTGTTTCCACACAATAATTTTCAAATTTCTCTGTGTTTATTTCGTGGTTGCTATTGATTACTTTCAAAATTACTGAAAATCTTTTAATTAGATCTTCATGGATGCCAGTAATTTCAGACGATAATTTAGGATCAGCAAAAAATCGTCTTGCAGTATTCCCATCATTTGTGGTGCCTACACCTGCTTTAGGTACATCAACAACTAGTCCCATTCTCTGCCGAAACTTATTTTGAAGTTCGCGTTTCTTATTTTGTAGTACTTCCCTGTTTTCTTTAGATACTTTCCACACTTTTAGATCTAGTCTATAGGCCACATGAAGAAGACATTCGAAAAAACGAATATACGCATGTAAGACTGACAATCCAAATCTTAACATTTGCGGTTGGATGGGGCAAGAACGAATTTGTTCAATATCATTTAATTGCGAAATCGTAGCATTGCATATGGAGCACCTCATACTCGAAGTGTTAGCCAATGCACTGCACACCTTTCCGTCAACCATTGTCAGTGACGGTGTAAATTGAATTCGACCGAATTCAGAATCAAATGGCAATAAGTTGTTAATTTGTTGGTTTATGAACTCTTCTTCAGCTTTAGAAATTTCTTGGGTTTCGTGAATCCACTGAAGTCTTATCGGCCGGCAAAATCTCTTGGATTTTTCCAAAAAACATTTGAACTATTTTCATCCACTAATATTAATGGTACTAAAGATGTAACAAATACACTCTCTTCAGCAAGTATTTCTTCTGACGTGTTGGATTTTTGTTTAAATGTCGTATATCCAGAGCTTCCATCAAAGCCCCATTTGCAAATCTAATTCAATAACCTATCGGGATTGCTTTCTGCCGGTATTATTTTCAAAATACTTTCACATGTTTTGTTGAGAAGGGTTTGAAGAGGAACTTCGCATTTTTCTTCCGTGAAAATAATACCTTCTGGATACAATTGTTTTTTATGTCCAGCACAGTATGATATGATGGATATAAATTAGTGTGCCCATGAAGCGAATCTGATCGTCTTAGAGTAAGGTACTGTTGTTTGGTTAAACTTAACGAAATTACAAGTGACAAAGCCTCTTCCGGAGTATATGCAGACTGATTTGTTTCTGTAGTTTTCCATTTTTTAAAAATGCGTTTAGCACGGGATGGAGTTGTTGTCACAGTTTCTTTAAGCAATTTAGCAGCCGCTTCATCGCCTTTTTCTCTTAATTTCATTGTTGTGGCATAAGCCAATTCTTCAGAAGATTTTGTAGTTCGCAGTTCTTCAGTTTTTCTACGCTTTACCACATCAGAACAATCCTCAAATTGTTTAGATGGGCGACCGCGACCTAAATTTTGTTATCCGTAATACAAATTGATAAAAAGTTTTATAGTTCGGCTTACCTCCTGTGGATGTACTACTTATAGGAGTAGGCACACAACGGAGAACAATATCTGGGAATTTTATTTCTTCGTGAAGCCACATATCAAATTTCTGTAGAAACCGTTCATTATTTCTATTTATACTCTTCCAATTTCTGATATATGGAGCAAAAAAATTAGTCAAACAACAGAGTAATAGCCACCGAAAGTGCGAACAGCAAGAGGCGCAAATACAATGCCGGGTGAACGTGACAACGCAACCCCCTGTCGTAAGAGGGGCAAACCGATGCAAACCATTTAGGTGTTTTTGTTTACCTAAGACCCTAAATAATACTGTGTACCGAAAATTATTTTGTCCTCTTGTGTCCTCTGTTTCGTAGAATACATTTAGTGCGAAAATTAGTGGAATATGGAGGGTACATAAAGTACTGGTGAATTTAAAAGCAGGTAAAATTTCTTAGAAAAATAATACGTTCAGGTGATAGCTAAAGGTCCAAACTTTCTCGGCATATTCATTTTTTTCAAATATTTTGCAAGATAAATTCTGCACAGCCCCTAGAAAAGGTCGCATTTCAGAGAACTCAATTTTTGTTCGAAATGCTCGTGTTTTATCGCACGCTTCGGGACTAATATTGTCTTTCTATGTAATTTCATTTTGCAATTATTTATTTCAGAAGTTGACCAGATACTAGAAGAACGATTGTGTGTTATGTTTAGCGTCATATAAAAAAATAAAAATTTTGATTTTCGATCGACTATTTGGGATTTTGAACCACTGTGCGATGTTTTACTCTAGTTAGCTTTCGAAATCAAATGATGTGTGTATCGTCATTATCCCCTCTCCCACGCGAGAGCACCACACCTGAAACAAAAATCCACACGACCATCATCACAACGTTACTTATAATGAGTTTTTTTGGTCTACCGCCAAAGTTGAAAGTAATTTTGAAGGAATTTAGATTGAAACCTTTATAAAAACGCCCACTCAAGTCAAGGTTATACAACAGCACACATACGCAGTGCAGGTATTAGGCTTTACAAGCGTGAAGCTGCGAGAGCTGTGCAGCTCTACGAGAAACTAATTAAGAGCGACTTTTTTAAAAGTTAAATGATTGTATTCCGGTACAATTAAGAGTCGAATGGTGCATGGAACGGAAGGTGGGGTTCAGTGGTGTTACAAGAGTGTCTTTTAACAATTTCGTTCTTTCAAAAATCATCTCCCCAAAGCGTGGATTCTTTATGCTTTCTTTTGCTCATATAGATATTCCATAGTGCATTAAATTCGTATTTTTCTAAAACAGCAGCATTAAAAGGTTATTCTACATAACAACACACTTTAGTATTAAAAATACTTCTGGGCGCGTGTATACGGGACTCATCTGACGAAAAATGTATCGACAGGCGACAGATTCTGTCGTAGTGCAGCGATATTCAGCGAATACTAAAATTTTAACTTTGAGTGATCCCAAAGTATAACCAGATGAAACTCTCACAGATGATTCTACGAGTCTTTCGGCACCTAAAAATGGCAATGACGACTTTTTTGGGTGGTAGCGAAAAAAAATTAGGGGTGAAAAAGCAGTAAATCTATCCCACCGTGCACCGGGAGACTCTCGGGCATCTTACGCGAAAATTACAAGTCGTAGAACTTTGCGTTGGGGAATAGCCGAGCACCAGAAGGAGACAGAACGTGGCCAAGTTACTCTGCAAAAGAACAGCGTTGTAATGCCACCTTTAAAATCTTCTTCCAATGCATTTTCAAAACTCTCTTTCTGTAATAGCCACGAAATAAATGCTAGTAAATGAGGTAGGTACTTGTTTGGAGAAACTTTTACTGTTTATATCATCTGGGGAAGGATAATTTTTATTGGGTATTGCAAAATTTTCCATACATTTTCTTAAAATTGCAGCAGCTCTGTGAAGAATTTGCAAATCTGATAATTTATCACCCGTCGTTTCCAGATTAAAATCAGACGATTCGTCTGTTGAGCTTGCGTCCTCATTTACATGCTTGATTTTTTTGTCAAAAGTTCTTTGCCAGAACACAACAAATCACCTGACCTGACCTGACCTGGTCTACGAATAAATTGAATAGAGCCTTTAAATCTTTTCGGCAATTTCATTTTCAGTTTAGCGGATTGTATTGGGGATCTTTCTGCATTACGTAACATAGAATTATATTTTTGTGTTACTGCAGGTACTTAATGGCAGCTTTTCTTTATTATCTAGATGTGTTCTTGAATCCAAGAAGAAAATGTTGAAAACAAGCGATCGGTACTTTTTGTATTTCTGATATGTACTCTGCGTAGCACAATTTGTGGTATTTTGCATCGTATGGAAATAAGTCTTCATACAAAATCAGTCTAGAGATAATACGATTGTCATTTCTCTATCTTGCAGCATTTTTATGCGAGTGGAATCACCCGTGCCTATAGTAACAAGGACAAACAATACATAATTAACCAAATAAAACATTTAGTACTATGATACCAGTTTGAATTGAAGTAAGTGATTTCCTTTTTCTTTTGCCAGATCCTCCACAAATTAAGGCAGTGGATAGTAGTCCGCAAGTTACGGAATCCCATCAAGTGTACTACAGTTCCGCAAGTTATGCGTTGTACTTTCGTATAAGTACTTCGTTAGTTCAATCCCCACCCAGCAGCGTTTGTGGGTAGGTAGGTTATCGTAGAGAGCTAGTGGTTTGTTACTCTCGGGCCGGGTAGGATCGGCTCCCGTAAACGTTATTTTTTTTCTCACGTTTCCACATTATCTTTTTCGCATAAAATGCGTGTGTCTGGTGCGAGGACAAGTAAAGGGTCTGTCTAAAATGCGTTGATACACAATATTTAACACCTGTTCGCATGCCCACAACTTGCGGAACCGTAATGACAAATGATAGTGATCCGTAACTTGCGGACTACTATCCACGGCCACAAATTAAACACATGGTTCTAACGTTAAATTGATCCTGTCTTCTAGGTATTTAAAAGCGTATTGCTATTAGAGGCCGCAGAACCATTGTTGTGTGAGGGTTCACGATTTTTAGTATTGAAAATATTTCTGGGCTCGTGTATATGGGACTCATCTTACGAACAATGTATCGACACGCGACAGATTATGTTGGCGGCACGCGCAGTCGAGGCCGCTAATAAATTGGATGGAGGCGGCTACCGGCTAGCCAGATCGCCAGATGTAAACTAAGGTGCGGCGAGGGCGAGTACCGTTTAAGAGGGATATCGCGTTGCAATAAAAGTCCAAACTGTACAAAACGGATGCGTTAATATTTTGTTACGTATTGCGTCAGTTTGACTATGTGCCTTGTGCATGTCACAAATCATTGTATCAATAATATACCAACTTGAAACGGCGCAGATCACTTTTGTTTGACATCTTAGAAACCGAGCAGTTGTGTCGGTATTTTCAATACGCCTATGATACTTGCGTAAGATGCGAGGTCTGTGAATTTTTTGAACTTGACTTTTGACCACGAATTTGACAACACAATTACGGCATGTTTTTTTCCCTTAAAATATTTGCTGTGAGTGTTTTCTGTCCAAGATAGTAAGCAATCGTGGGAAGAGGATCAACACCGAGTACCGGCGTGAATTGTTCGTTCCATCGGGTGACGGCGGCGGTGTAAACAGGAGCAGAAGTGGCGGGTTAAGAGCCTTTGTCGGCGAGCGCGGTAGCGATTGTGCAGTCCAATCAGCCATTATTCACGCCACCGCTCCCTGCAGCTCCAATCAAACTCTCAGCCGGCCACGACGGCGAATTTACGACTGTTTATTATCATTGCCACCGGTATCAAACTATCAAATATTAATTATTGCCGTTGAGCACCTCTGCCCAAGGTTCTTATGATTGCTGCAGATCTAATGAGGTGTGACACGGTACACTAAGTTTTTAAGGACGGTTAAACGCGTTTTTGATATTTATTATGAGGAAGATAGTCTTATATTTCTCCTAAGATGTCAATCTGGATGACTCAAAGCCAGTAGACCAGCAAGAAGAAGGATATTGTCGAGGAACTCGTAGCTACAACTGAATTTTTCTTATACCTGGGTAGTAAGTAATTTCATAAATTTTAAGTAAATGTATCTGATTAACAAAACGTAAATATTCTTCGACTTCTGGATCGCCGCTCCAAGCAGCTCCTTTTTTCACCTACACAAGTTTTTCAGATCAAAGATGCGAAGATATAGATTTCTATCTACAAGTCTGGGCCGTCTTCGTAACAGCCTGTGTACTTGTTCCTACATAATAGTAGGCGTTGTGTACGGTATTAAATTTCAAATTATCTCTACGGTTCGGAACCTGTCAGCGTCGACGGGAGAACCACGGAAAAATGATGGATGGACGCATTGTTGGGACGGCAGCGGAGAATGGTGTTTTTGGCGGGCGGACGCTACCCGTGCAATGAAGATTATACCGATCGCCGTGTACACGATTTTAACGGTTGATTAAAGAATGTTTCCGTGTTAGTAGGACCAGTTGAATAATGCTTTTGAGAGTTCTATTAAAATTCAAAATTTGTTCTTATAAATCCAACTGGTTTACTTCCTATACATGTCAAAAAGATGGCACTAAGGCGAAATCGGCCTATAACAAGAGTACAGTTGAAAATGGGAGAAACTTTTTCAAATAAAAGTTTTTCAAAAATAAGTGCTTAATGAGATAAAAATATTTTCAAATATGGCGGACTTCCGGTTATACCGGAAATGGACACTAACTGTGTTATTTTAAATGGAACACCCTGTATTCGTTTGCATTTTTGGATTTCTCATGAAAAATAAATGTCAGTTTGTTAATCAAACATTGGGTCTCAGTCTAACCGCTATGGAGTTTTTTAATTTTTTTTGAAAATTTTGACATTTGCAGTAGTTGGCGCCATTTTGAATATCTTCGAAACGAAAGCACTTAGAGGAATGCGGTTTCGACAGTTCGTCTCTGGAAGTAAGGGCCTATCACACACAAGTATAACATGGAATCATAACTTTTTAATTAAATGAAATTTATCCATGCCAATATTTACTAATTCAAACAGGAATAACTCTTTTTTTTTAAATGGAATGCTACATTGGTTCTCACCTCATAAGACGCAAAATTAAATTTCCTTTCTGATGATGTATGGTTGTTGGCATCTGTCACCAGCAGTTTTTAAGAAATTTGCGTTTTTCTGGAAATTTTGAATAATATCATGTTTATGCATTAACAATGGTTGACGTTTGCCGATATTGTTTTGTTTTGTCTTACAAAATGTTCGTTCCAAATCTTCTATACTATTTCCAAAACTTCAAAGATTATTAGATAATAACAGCAACAAAAATAAATTAATGTAATTAGATTAAATGTTCGACATATCCGCCATCCTCACGATAACAAACACGCAATCGTTTCAACAAAGAATTGTTCACATTTATCAACATATCTTCATTGATACTTTGAAATGCATCGCGAATTCGTTCCATCATATTTTCTCGAGTAGTTGGAGGTTCCCTGTAAACTAACTGCTTTACGTACCCCCACAAGACAAAGTCAAGTTTTGTTAGGTCTGGAGATCGCGCTGGCCAAGGTGTCGGACCTCCTCTTCCTATCCATGTGTTTGGAAATGCTGCAGTCAAGTGCTCCCTTACATCCCTCCCGTAATGTGCAGGCGCTCCATCTTGTTGATACCACATCTGTTGTATTGCAGCAAGTGGTAAATTGTCTAACATTTCTGGCAAATCGTTTTGTAAAAATTGTAGGTAGCTATTACCGTTCAAATTTCCATCGAAAAAATGTGGTCCAATTACGTGTCGTCCAATTATGCCACCCCATACATTCAAAGACCACCTATGTTGATGATCCAATAGCCTTATCCAATGGGGATTGTCAGTACTGTAATAATGGCAGTTGTATCTTGAAACAAACCCGTTTTTATGAAACGAAGCTTCGTCCGTAAAGAGAACATGATCGAAAAAGTCATTTCGCTCCTGAAGTTTACGTAATGCCCACTCACAAAACTGCAACCTGAGATGGTTTGGTGTGCGCTTAGCCCGGGCCTGTGTAGTGGGAGTTGTGTTCTTAAGTTAATCTAGTGAAAAGTGGAGTCAGTCGGCTGCCCGCAGTATAGTAAATAGGGTAGCTGTCGTTGCTATATTGTAATGAATGTCCGATAATACATGTTTATAGAGTTCAACATTGTTTTTAGTTTAGCAGTAAATAATATTGTTCGCAAGTGCCGGTGTACCTATATTCTTAATACACTGTGTGTCAACAATCTCTGCTCTTTTTTGGACCCTGCTAAGACGACCCTGGGAAAAACAGGAGAACCATTGCATTTTGGCGCCCAACTAGTAGCTAAAGGGAGCAGGTTTGTTCTACAGATCCAGAGATCCCAGGTACTAAGCCTTGATTTATATTTATCAAAAACGGGAATCTATATTGCTTGCACCGTTCGATTTGGAAGGGTGTTATTCCTATTCGGGGTATTCGTGTTCCTGCTCGCTGTCGCTGTATAAGCGCTTAGCAACACGTCCTGCAAAGGCGATTGGAGGAGCAAAAAGCACGGCAGATTCGACGAGTTGAGACCTTGAGGGTCGCGGTGATCTCATCTTTATTCTTCACTGCGCCGGTGGGTTGCAGTTGGAAGAACTCTTGTTCCTTGGAAACTAAAGTTCAGGACCGGAGTGGGCGGCGTTCGAACCTTTAACGGGTTTATCTTTTATGTTTATATTGTTATGCATTAGGTATAGTTTTGCTTATAACTTGAGTTGATATTTAGGCACGTGAGTAGTATCACTTGTTTTTGAAATACTTTGTTTGAAAGAAAATGAGTAGTAAAGGTAGAAATAAGAAAAGCAAACGGGATCCGATTGAATCCGACTCGGAAGTGACTATAAGCGAGTTACGAACTCAAATGAGTTTTCAAAAAACCCTCCAGGAACTCACAGCAGGCATGGCTGAGCTGCGGAGTTGTGTATCGGGCTTAGCGGCGAACGTTCGGGACATTGAGGCTAGAGCTCGAAACGCCGAACGTAATTTAGATTTTCCGTATTCCGATGGGGGTGCCGTAGGGGAATTAAGTGTATCTGAACCCGCACCGGCGCGTTATAGTAATATAGTTCCGGTTCGGGGGTATATTTCCAACTGGAAGGAACTGGGGGGTGGTGCCTTAACATTTTACCCCAACTCAAGAACCCACCCTATGGCATTTCTAAAAAAACTTAAAAATCTTTTAAATGATGCAGGTGTGCCGGAGTCGGCGAAAGTTCATCTGGCTTTATCTTGTTTGCGGGGGTCTGCCTCTGACTGGGCCTTAATAAAGGAGGACTCCTTTGTTGATTTTGAAGATTTTGAAAGGGGGTTTCAATCTAAATTCTGGGGGGTAGATCGGGAGCGTGATCTTTACTTAGAATTATGCTATGGTAGGTTTGAATTTGGCAGTAGGGCTGAATACTTTCTTAATTTATTCAGCGAGGCCGGGTTTTTGTCAAAAAAAAATTCCAACTGATAAATTAACTGATATGCTGACTAAGCACTTTCCGCCGGAAGTTCAGAGGGGTATTATAACGAGTGGCCTTGTTGCCGTTGACGAGGTTGAGGAATATTTGAGAAAAATCGACGATACCTACAAAAGGGAGGAATCCAGCAAGGGTTCGCGCGAAAACTCTCGTCGATCCAACGTAAATCAAGCTTCTTCTAACGCTCCCATCGTTAGGAACCCAAACAACCAACCGGGTTACAACAATAATAATAATAATGACGTTCGTCGAGATATTAACCGTATAACATTTTTTAACAGAGACGAGTCGGAGCTTCTTACTGATTCGGACAGTGAACCGGAAGAGAACGAAAGGGTATCGCCAGCGATCAGTGCTCAGATAGGTTCAGAAAATTTTGAAATTCTGTTGGACAGCGGGTCAGATGTGTGTGCTGTGTCTGAAAAATTCCAGGAGCGCTTGAAAGAAAGTTTGTCCAATTTGCCGACTTTACCGGTGACAAATGTTACCATTACCGTGGCGATAGGGGGGAAAACGCAACGGGTAAAAACACAAATTTATTTGCCGATTAGGGTATCAGGCGTTGAAATGGATGTATCATGCTTGGTGGTACCAAATCTAAACTGCAATATTTTGTTGGGATCTAACTGGATGTCTCAGTATAAAACTACTCTCGATTTTGAAAAATCCATGCTTGTTTTCCGCCATGACAATAGCGTGTATGAAACTAAAATTGATTTTAAAATAAATGATGGTAGCCTTCGTATCAATTTGTGTAAAAGCAAGGGGGATGAACCGGCAAGTTCGAGGGGCGTTTTGCAAACGACGCTGGGGGGTGCGGCTAGCGACCATGTGGTAAAACATGCATATACTGAGTCTGATCTGCAGCGGGCGGCAGATGGCGCTTTTTTGGACGAAATTAATAAAAATCGGTTGTCTGATGTTTTAAGGAAACATTTCGCGCTTTTTTCAGAATGTCCCGGGCGCGCTAACAATTATTGTCACGAAATTGAACTAAATAATTATGAGGCTTTTAATGCACCATTATATCCCATTCCCTTTGTCTATAAATGCGAGGTGGAGGCACAAATCTCTGAAATGTTGGAGTGGGGCGTAATTAAGAGGCAAAAGACCGAATATATTTCTCCGCTTGTGTGCGTAACCAAAAAGGATAAAAGCATTCGAGTATGCTTGGATGCACGTTTGCTGAATGGGAGGATGGTGAAAGATTTTGTGAATCCGCCGAATCCCAACGATTTGTTACTAAATTTTAAAAGGGGGCAGATCTTGAGTACCATCGATTTGACGGCTGCTTATTGGCAGATTCCTATTAAGGAAGATCATACTAAGTATGTCGGGTTTTTATATGCCGGGGAGACTTATACGTTTCACAGGTTGCCGTTCGGTCTTTGCACATCCATGGCAAGTCTTATACGGTGCTTGAATAAAGTGCTGGGCGCAGAGTTCAGCGAATTTACGTACGTTTATGTAGACGATTTACTCGTTTACTCCGATGATATTACATCACATTTACATCACCTTGGCATGATTTTTGAAAGGTTGCGATCTGCGGGTTTGACTGTGAAATTGAGAAAATCGCAGTTTTTTCGAAGGGAATTGGTATTCTTGGGCCACGTGATTTCTGATAAGGGGGTGTCTATTGATCCAAAAAGGGTTGCAAGTATTAACAATTTTCCGACCCCCAGGAACCTTAGAGAGCTCCGTGGATTCCTCGGACTCGTAAATTATGAACATCGGTTTTGCCAGAAATATGCCGACTTAACTGTACCGTTATTAAAACTTTTGAGGAAGGGTGAGATGTGGAAATGGGGCGATGAGCAAAAGGACGCTTTTCAAGCTATCAAGGAGGCATATTTGCAAGTGTGTTTGGTCGCGCATCCAAACATGAGTAGCACGTTCTATATCCAGTGTGATAGTTCCGATTTCGCAATGGCCGGAACTTTGTTCCAGTATTCTGATCAGGGCGATCAGCAAGTTATCGCTTATACGAGCGCCACGTGTAAGGGCAGTCAGCTCTCGTACACTGTTACCGAAAAAGAGGCTATGGCCATTGTACACTGCTTGAGACAGTGGCGTACCCTAGTTTTGGGGCGGGATTTAGTTGTAATTTCAGATCATAAAAGTTTGAATTTCTTATTGACTTGCAAACTGAGAAGCGCTCGGCTTTCACGATGGATAATGTTTTTACAGGAGTTCAATTTTCGCGTTGTTAGTGTTAAGGGCTCGGAAAATGTTACTGCCGATATTCTTTCGCGGTACCCGCCTAAGGAACCTTCAGTTACGCATCCTGTTCATTCCGGCGATCCTAACATCTCGTTAGTAAAGCTAACTGGAGATTTTTCTCAGTTAAAGAAAAATTTTAAGAATATGAGGGGCGATCAGTCACGTGAAAAATGGATTAGTGACAAGATTGAATTTTTGGAAACTTTGGAAAGGTACCCGATAGTTCTGACCGCACGGGAATTTGCGGTACAAAAATGGTATTTAATCCACGAGGGCCTTTTATTTAGAAGGGGTGATAGTCGATGTCCGGGATACAAGCTCTGTGTGCCGGTTAATCAAGTCTCGGATTTTGTGCGGGTGAAGCATGAGGGCTTAGGGCATTTTGGGAAAGCTAAAACCTACCTTCATTTGAAACAGTCGTTTTTCTGGCCTCGTATGCAGAAGCATATACGTCAAATTGTTGCTGGTTGTGACATATGCCAGAAAACCAAGAGTGGCAAAAGTAGTCAAGGGTCTTATAACGCGATTTTACCAAATCACCCGGGCGAGTTAGTTTGCCTTGATCTGATCGGTCCTTTACCGGAAGGTCGCGGGAAAG
This sequence comes from Xestobium rufovillosum, assembly GCA_963966045.1. Classification (NCBI taxonomy): domain Eukaryota; kingdom Metazoa; phylum Arthropoda; class Insecta; order Coleoptera; family Ptinidae; genus Xestobium; species Xestobium rufovillosum. The sequence goes on along the minus strand of OZ014498.1, from coordinate 30,525,368 downwards.
TTACACAGTTGTTAGTAATTGTGGACGCATTTTCAAAATTTGTGAAACTCTATGCGCTTCGTCGGGCGACCACTCGCGCGATTTTAAATAGAATTTTAAATTTTTACATTCCCGAGGTGCAAAAACCCGAATGCTTATTGAGCGATAACGGGACTCAATTTAGTAGTCCCACATGGAAAAGGGAACTGGAGCAAAGAGGAATTAAGGCCAAATACACTTCGGTATATTTTCCGCGGGGCAATATCACTGAAAGGTATAATAAGGAAGTGGGGCGATTGCTGAGAACCTATTGTTACGAGCGGCATACCCAGTGGCCAAATATACTGCAGTTTGCCGAAGATTGCTTAAACGCTATTGTCAATCTCGATACCGGTTTTACAGCGTTGTATCTTCAGAAGGGGGCGGTCCCGGCAAACCCTCTCGAAAGATATATCAGTTATCCCTGTGATTCTTCTGCGCCTATTCCGCGGGAAAGAGTTTGGGAACTAGCGCGAATTCAGATGCTTAGCAAGGCTGAGAAGCGCGCCGAAAAAATAAATGCCAAAATCAACCCTACCATCTTCGAAAGCGGCGAGCAAGTCCTTGTTAGGACACACTATCAATCCGCGGCGCAAGATAAGACCATAAAGAAATTCTTCTTGCTTTTTGAAGGGCCTTTTTGTGTAAGTAAACAGACTGGTCCTAACTCATATGTTGTAAGGGACGAGAATGGGAGGGAATCGCGACAAAACGTAATTAATTTACGAAAATATAAAACACCCCCAGCCTCTCTGTCCTAATGTTTGCTGTGAGCGATTTTTCTATATTTACTATTAATTTTGGGAGTTTTCTCGGGAGTTTTCTTATTTTTACTTAACTTAAATACATATTGTATTTAGCATTTAAGTTGGGGGGTGATGAGATGGTTTGGTGTGCGCTTAGCCCGGGCCTGTGTAGTGGGAGTTGTGTTCTTAAGTTAATCTAGTGAAAAGTGGAGTCAGTCGGCTGCCCGCAGTATAGTAAATAGGGTAGCTGTCGTTGCTATATTGTAATGAATGTCCGATAATACATGTTTATAGAGTTCAACATTGTTTTTAGTTTAGCAGTAAATAATATTGTTCGCAAGTGCCGGTGTACCTATATTCTTAATACACTGTGTGTCAACAATCTCTGCTCTTTTTTGGACCCTGCTAAGACGACCCTGGGAAAAACAGGAGAACCATTGCAAACCGATTGTTGAAGTCATTTGGATCTAATTCCTGAACCAACTGAACGTGGTACGGGTGAAATTTATTTTTGCGCAGTATTCGAGATACAGAAGTTTGGCTTATTTCTAACTCGCGACTAATTTCTCTGGTACTTAAATGAGGATCTCGGACAACAGTAGCAGCTACTAAAACTTGATTTTCCTCATTTGTCACTGATTTTACACGTTCTTTCTTCTCGTATCCCACACAACCAGTTCGTTCAAACCTCTCTTTCAATTTTGCGAATGCCGCTACATTTGGATGTCTATGCTCGGGAAAACGTTGCGCATACATTCTTGAGGGAAGTAACGGATTTCCTTCTGCTTCACCCAAGGAATACACCATAGTAATTAATTCTTCTTGAGTGTACATTTTCAGTTTTCTTAATTGTGATATTTATTAAAATTGAAATCAATACTCTCACTAATTGAACTCAAATTGCACTCTTACGCAACAATAATTTAATAGAAATGACATTTCGTTGGCAAAACAAAACAAAATCGCTGAACGCCAACTATTGTTAACGCAATAACAGGATATTATTTAAAATTTTCAGAAAAACCCAAATTTCTTAAAAACTGCTGGTGACAGATGCCAACAACCATACATCATCAGAAAGGAAATTTAAGTTTGCGTCTTATGAGGTGAGAACCAATATAGCATTCCATTAAAAAAAAAGAGTTATTCCTGTTTGAATTAGTAAATATTGGCATGGATAAATTTCATTTAATTAAAAAGTTATGATTCCATGTTATACTTGTGTCTAATAGGCTGTTACTTCCAGAGACGAACTGTCGAAACCGCATTCCTCTAAGTGCTTTCGTTTCGAAGATATTCAAAATGGCGCCAACTACTGCAAACGTCAAAATTTTTAAAAAAAATTAAAAAACTCCATAGCGGTTCGACTGAGACCCAATGTTCGATTAACAAACTGACATTTATTTTTCATGAGAAATCCAAAAATGCAAACGAATACAGGGTGTTCCATTTAAAATAACACAGTTAGTGTTCATTTCCGGTATAACCGGAAGTCCGCCATATTTGAAAATATTTTTATCTCATTAAGCATTTATTTTTGAAAAACTTTTATTTGAAAAAGTTTCTCCCATTTTGAACTGTACTCTCGTTATAAGCCGATTTCGCCTTAGTGACTCACCCTGTATATCATCTATACCGGGTGGGGATTTAGTGTGTAATCGGTTCATATCTCTGGTACTGCTTAAGATATCAAAATGAAATTTTAAACGTATGTGGGGAACGACATGGAGCATTTCGTAAAATTATTTTTGTATATACAGGATGTTCACATTCTGAGTGCCAGACCAAAGTTCTATTTCTTTAAATGGAAACCCCACGAGTATTTGCGTGATTTCGATTCCACATAAAATTCCATGAAAATTGATATACTACATGATGTGGTTTTGAGTAAGGACTGTTAAGATATTGACATTTTTGTGACATTATGGTCCCAAATTTATGACGCTACTGGCGTCTACTGGCCAAAGCCACATAATTATTTTTTATTGAAAGGGGTTTACACACTGCTGTATTTGTGAAATCTATAAATACTTTCGCCATAATACTTAGGATTATACAAGGTGGTTAAGTTATGCAAGATGAAATTTTTCTCAAAAATTTCAAATCGAATACCATGTATATTATTTGCACAACTGACAGTCAGTTAACTAAGCTTTTAATTGATGTAGATATTGCCAGGTCTACTATTGATAGTTTCGGCGGATTTTACGATTGAACATCAAAATTATTGAATTTCATTATTTGTTTATAACCTTTTTGCCGAATTCTGTTGCTCAAAACTCCCAATAATGTTTAAATTTTTTGCAAATTGGTATCAATATAAAGACAATAAACCTTATTGTAAAATTGTTTCTTGATGTTTATATTCTTAAATGTATAATGTCTTTTTAAAGCAGGTATAATTTTCAAACAAGGAGTGCCATGGAAGAAAATATTATCTTTAAGAAATAATCTTGCGATGGGATTTCTTGTATTAATGTAAACTTCATTTGCTAAATATTCTATACAAACAAAATGCATACCTTTTTTGGAGTTTTGGGTGACAAAATAGGGGAGATCGTCAAAAATAATGTAAAATAATAACAAAACTCTACATTTTTATAATTCAATTGTACATTCTGCCGAAACTTTTACTGGTAGACTTGACAATATCCACATCAATAAAAAGCTTAGTAAAATGACCATCAATAGTACAAATAATATACATAGTGTTCCATTTGAAATTTTTGAGAAAAATTATGTTTTGCATAACTTAACCACCCTGTATTATCTCATGTATTATGATAAAATTATTTATAGATTTCAAAAATACAGCAGTTTGTGAACTTATTTCAATAAAGAAATTTTAGGTGGCTTTGGTTAGTGTGCGTCAGTAGCGTCATAAATTTGAGTCCATAATGGCACAAAAATGTCAATATCTCAAAATTCCTTAGTCAAAACCACATCACGTAGTATATCAATTTTCATGGAATTTTATGGGGAATCCATATTATGCAAGGACACGTAGGGTTTCCATTAAAAAAAAATAGAACTTTGGTCTGGTACTCAGAATGTGAACATCCTGTATATACCTAAATAATTTTAGGAAATGCTTCATGTGGTTCCCCACATTCGTGCAAAATTTCATTTTGATATCTTAAATAGTTCCAGAGATATGAGCCGATTACACACTAAATCCCCACCCGGTATATCTCACCCACACCTTTAGGAAATATGGGAGTTCATCTTTCAGTTGGGTTTCAAATTTGCCCATGAAAAGTTCTGCAATAAAAGGAGAGAGGCAATTTCCCACGGCTGTACCTTATTCACTTTGTTGCAAAAAATGATCCACTCAAACCAATTTTATTGCTCTTATGTTCCAAAAGTCATAAGAAACCCTATAAGGTTCATCGATTCATTGTACTTCAGTAGTAGGAGGTTTGATACTTATAGCAACGTAGTGTAAGTTTAGATTTAGATTAATGTTCAACTCCTGAAAAAAATACCTTACCTGTAAGTACTTATCTGCTTTAAGCTTCCAGCGTTAGCATAGCATTGTTAAAAATAACTGTTAACTAGAATGATGATATGTATAATCTGTTACAATTAATTTTTTCGAGTTATTATTTCTTGTGCTCTAAAGATACCTAATCAAAATTATCGTTGTCCCGCTGTCAAAATATGAAAGAGAGGTTGATGAAAGATGTTAAGTTTCTGGTTTAATCACGAAAAGCACGCACGTCGAGTGAAAAAAAATATAATTTATAAACATGATCGATGATCTTACTTATATCGGTAAGTCACGATCGAGTGGCGTTCGTGCTCCTGCTCTCTCCGCCCACTAAGATCCCAAAAACAGATAATTTCGGCGACTTACAACTCCTCCCCAGTACAGATTTGCATCCCGTACGGCGTTCAAGATAACAAAGATACTGAAATATTCTGGAACTAGGCAACTACTTTATTCATTCCTCTTGCATGCACGCGTCATCTACGATCGCCTTTTTCAGCATTTAGACTCCTACTCGGGCGCACGCAACGGGTTATTTTTGCACACACGAAAAACACCTGTTGATCCGCAGTATTCCTTATTCAGAATCAGAGGGTTAAGAGACGTAAGTATACACCTTACAAACTGGCGCAGTACAGGCCGACAGCCAAATTTTATGCATCTCGCCTCGAGTTACGAAAGTGCCCAAATTGTAGCTTGCAACGAAATTTAAATGAACCAGTGCAGCGCAGAAAGCAGAAACGCAGACCCTCTTCTGCGGAAACTGAAATTGAAGTAAATTCTTCATGTAATAAAAAGTTCCTTCAGTCAAATACCTATTAACATATAACCTCGTGCTTTATTGTTTCTTAAACCAGGATTAAGTAATGATAAAATATAAAATTAGCTAGGTGCACCATACTAGCTAAGATTGCCGATAGAAAATTTTAAAGTAGAGGATTCCTTCTGAAGAAATTGCTTATTATATACACCCTGGTAGATGCAACTTTCTTCGAGTCCTCCCTCGTAAAATACGCGCAATTTATGACAAAACTCTTGGAACAATGGTCGTTTAAAGTGGCATAAGGACGAAACAAATACGGCATTTATACTTGCACGCATTTTCCACAGTCTCCGGCGGTATTGTGATGTCAATCAGCCGTTCAGTATCGTCCCTGCCAATCTTCGCAAGGACAATTAATGCATATGGGCATATTAAAATGTTGTTGGGTTTTAACAATGGAGAGCACGAAGAATTAAAATGATGATAACGCTAAATCTACCGCTGGCAACATTACTCACTGGACAAAACGATAAAACACGTGGTTCACGGCCTTAAATCTTCGGCGAGTCGGAGGAATCAGTTGGAATTCTTTAATTTTGTGTAAACACACTTACAGCCCTTACAGGCCTTATAAATCAGCCCCTCCATAGAATGGACAACTAGGCTAGTCCTAACAATGCTATCTTGCTACCCTCTCAACGTCTCGTTAATTGTAACTAACAATTGTTGTTTTATGTGTGAAGACTGCCTCAAGAGGACCTCCCTGGAACGTTAAAACTTCAACCAGACATTTCTCGTATTTTCTCTTTCTGCATTTGATTGCATCATGTAAATGCAACAATTCCTAACGCGTCTATTGTCCGTGCGTCTACGACTTTATGCATAATGCATCCTCTTGGATAAAACATGTACTATTTTCATTGCCCGAGTCTTCAGAGCAATGCTCATACAAATTATCAACTAAACCTAAACGCCGATTTATAAATTGCATCTGTTTTGAATGCAAGCGGACTGAGAGAGAAAGGCCGCTGTGAGTTCATTGAAGTTTAGCCGCCAACAGAGCAAATAACGCGAACAAATAGTACCGGGAGTACTGAGTAGACGGGAGCCGCCGTACAAAGCGCGACGACCAGCGCCAGGAACGATGTTTTTACATAACTAACTTACGTCAAGGAAAACTCGGCAGGTATAATGCAGGTAACCAACAACGAGTTCCTATCAGAAGTTTATAAGCAACCAGTGCTAACTTAAATTGCGCTGTTAAATATGAAACACTTAATTTGTCACTTCCGGTTGTACCGGAAGTTGACTTTCATTTTGAGTAGTAGATTTCTTTAATTATTTTCGCCAATTTCTTTTTTGTTATGTAAATTTGTTTTAGTGAAATATTGACAAGTAAAATACTATATATAAAATATAGACGTTTCGGCCCCGTTTAAGATATATAAGATGAAAAATGCAGGAAGCATTTAATTGATTTATTTAATAATTCTACAAGAATTGTTAATGCACCTAAAAAAATTAATAAATGTGAGGCAAACAAGTAAAATAATAATGACAAAAATATATATAAAAAAGTGATCTGAAGACTTTCCAAAAATTTTCCAGTTTAAAAATGGAACTCATGCGGCGCTAACAGTGTTGCTTCTCGATTCTTTTTAGTTATTGTTCAATTAATAAATACAAAATTAAAAGTTGTATTCCTTTCTGTCCTGAAACAGAAAATATTTAGATCCGCCATCAAAAAGGAAGTAAGCAACAGGTGTCTTCCAAGCCGGCCTGCCACTGAATGAGTAGCCGAACCAAGTGTTTGAGCCGTGTTTGAAAGCAACCTAGAATTCACTCTTCGTTGGTCTGCTCGGTTTGTCCAGAATTTCTCTGACAAATCGAACAGTCCAGCAAGAACCACGAGGAGGTCAAGAGTGTTGTCTTGCTGGGGAGGGGATGGGGAAGGTTTCCAATAACTACGGGAAGGGAAACAATTTTTACAAACTTAAAACAGACTTAGAACTATACAGGTACCTGCGCGCCACTAAAATTAAGATACTTAAAGCGATAACTAAAAATAAGAAACTATAGCTAAAAATAATATTAGTCTTGTTTATAGATCTATAAACAAAACACATAAATAAAAGTGGGCAGCTGCGTTCTTCTCCTGAAATTTCAAACAAAATATGAAATAAAAGTAAACTGTAATGGCGAAGTAAAAAAGAAATTAATTAAACAAACAAATAAAGAAACGATAAACTGAAAGAAAATACATATAATGCTGAAATAAATAACAGGTTATTGGCTAAAACGATTAAAAGCAATAACAACAAAAGCAGAATATACTTACTAAATAAACGTCTGCAATAAAAGTAAACATTAAAGCTGGAACAAATTAAAGTTAAATGAAATGTATCAGATGCTAGAAGCAAAAACAGATATCAGTATTTTCCTGAAACGAGAAGCGGATTAACTGTTACAAGTTATTACAAATTAGGTGGACAAAGATAGCTGAAAGAAAAGCACAACGTTAATATCAGAACAAACATATTGATGCCGAAACAAAAACTGAAAGAAAATATATACATACAATTAATGCTGAAATAAAATAACAGGTTAATTACATCGCAGAAGAAAAATATATGCATATTGAAAAATATGATACTCACTAAGTAAACCTGGAATAAAAGTATACATTAATGCTGAAACAAATTCAATATTATGGGTACCTATAATTGTATGTCAATTGAATCAAAATAAATTCTCTATTAAACAAAATATAAACTAAAAATGGCGTCCATAAGAAAAGTAATAAGTTGATGGCCTTACCTATATCCCAGAAACAAAGTTTTTTTGTAAATCCATGAAGGTGTTTTTTTGGCCATAACTCGTATACAATTTGAGTGCTGTTACCTTTTCTAATAAGTGCAATATCCGTCCCATGATGGCCCTCGAAAATGAATCAACCCTGTACCTTTATATATCCTCTTAAAACAAAGAGAAACATATAAATTCTTTTGTAAATGTTACACAATAATTCTGAAAAAGAGATAAAATTAAAAAATTAATGTTGAAAACTTCATTAAACAAGAAAAAAGAAAACAAGATAATCGCAAGCAACACCCCGTTATTTTCCTAAAACAGAAAAAAGTAACCTTTAATGCCGAAATATAAACAACATAAATACCAAACTTTAGAAAATAAAATCATTTTCCTGAAACAGTAAAATATGTTGATTAATAATGTAATGACTTACTTTTGAATAAAAATAATTCTTAAAGCTGAAACATAAACAAAATAAGTAAGAAACTCTAAAAAGGAAAATGAGTATTTGCGTCCACCTGAAACAAAAAAGAAAAAATTGAGTACCTACATACTACAGTTTTTGCATGTCATAAACAAACACTGAAAAAAAGCCTAATATTAATATACCTAATAAGTTAATCCAGTGAAACAAATAAATATAAAAAGAAAAATGTGGTACGAAAAATCTATCCTGTTTTCTGAAACAAAAAAATAGATTAATAAAACAAACCCATGCCAGAAATTACTACATACGTACCTTGAATTTATCCCGAAAGGATGACACACACTCGAGTAACACAACACACATGACAAATAATTTACCGAAAAAACGAAATTTTCGGAGATAAACGTACTTTACATTTTCCCACAATTTTTAATAAATGCCCAATAATAGAAATAAAGAAAAATATTAGCGATACAAAATAATAATAATCACTGACCTTGCCAGTTACGATCCGACGCTCCGATGAGACAAGCTGTAACAAGAGAAAAACAAAACATAATACGTAAAATATAAATAAGACAAAGTTTTTTAAAAAATCAATACAAAGAGTGCCGTAAATACATACAGGGTAATTCAACGTTCTGGAAGAGCCAACTGGTGCCTTTATTTTTGAAATGAGATAAAAAAGTTTTACACAAAAGTTGTACCTTGACGCAGTTCTAGTAATACTGGGACGGGTGGGATGGCTTGCGCGCTTCAATGATCTAAAGAGCCGAACCATAGGTTTAACCATATTGGAGGGGTTTTTATTTGAGAAGCCAGACTAAATCAAGTCCCTGAAAGGGGGCAGCAGCTCTTTCAGTAATCATAGTGGCAGAGATCGTGAGGGTCGGTATGGCACTGTGATACACACTACTGCGATGTGGAAGGCAACGGGAAACCACCACATTATTATATCCCTGGTACAGCGTACTTCGAATTTATGATGATGGCACTTTCTGGAGTAAAATATTCCGGAGGTAAAATAGTCCCACATTCGGATCTCCGGGCGGGGACTGCTTCGGGGGGAGTCATCAGAAATGATAAGTGTAACATCTCACGAGTCGGAGCGTGGAATGTTAGAAGCATGAAACAAGTAGGAAAGTTAGAGAATTTGAAAATTGAGATGGATAGGTTAGCATTAGACGTAGTAGGTATTAGTGAAGTGCGATGGCCAGAAGCCGGAGACTTCTGGAGCGGAGATTTTAGAGTAATACACACAGGATCTGTAGGAGGAAATTCGGGAGTAGGAATTGTTATGCGGAAAAAAGTAGGGCAGAGTGTAGAAAATTTCTTACAGCAAAGTGACAGGGTAGTTATGGTTAGGTTAGATTCGAAACCTGTAAAAACAGTAATAATACAGGTATATATGCCCACTTCTAACTACAGTGATGAGGTCGTAGAGGCAGTTTATAGTGATATTGAACATGTGCTAGATTTTGTGAGAGGACACGAAAATTTAATAATTATAGGAGATTTCAATGCAGTCGTAGGCACAGGGCGAGAGGGCGGAATAGTTGGTCCCTTTGGATTAGGCAATAGGAACGATAGGGGAGTGAGACTGATAGAGTTCTGCGATAAACATAACTTAACGGTCGCGAACACTCTATTTCACCATCATGTTAGGAGACGCTACACGTGGAAGATGCCAGGAGACCTAGGGAGATATCAAATAGATTACATTCTTGTTAGGCAAAGATTTAGAAATCAAGTTAGGGATTGTAGAAGTTATCCAGGAGCAGATATAGATAGTGATCACAATATAGTCGTTATGAAGGCCAATCTTAAATTTAAGATTTTGAAAAAATGAAGCGGAAGAAGGTATCTTGACCCAGAGAAACTAAAAGATGATGATACGCGCGATAAGTTCGAGAAAAAGACAAACGAAGTACTAAAGGGCGCGGGCGAAAATATTGTTAGGGACATAGAGGAAGAATGGAATTGCATTAAAAATAGTTTAGTTTCCTCAGCTAGGGATATTTTGGGTCATAAACAGAATGAAAGTAGGAAACCCTGGATAACAAAACATATTGTGAGTCTAATAGAGGAAAGGCGCAAATATAAAAATAGGTTAGATGAAATAGGGAAACAAAGATACAAGGCGATCAAGTGGGAAATTATTCGGAAATGTAGGAAAGCGAAAGAGCAATGGATCGATGATAAGTGCAAAGAAGTGGAAAATAAGTTCGAAATAGGAAAGACTAATGAAGCATATAAAATAATTAGGAGAAATTTTAGAGAAATTGGATCTAGTACCAAAAGCATTAGGAATGAGGCAGGAGATATCCTAATCGAAAGCGGGGACCGGGGAGAAGGCAGATAGGTGGAAAGAATATTTAGGAAACTTATATGCGGGACAGGAAGTGCAAGATATATTAGAAAGTGAAAGCAGTGTAGAAGGGGATAACCTAGGGAGTCCTATAATGAGAGAAGAGTTTGAGCTAGCACTAAAAAGTTTAAGGAATAATAAAGCACCAGGTATAGATGGCTTGCAGGCAGAAATCTTAAAGTGCGCAGGTCAAGAGGTAATAGATCGTTTATTTAAATTAGTTAGTCGCATATACCTGACAGGCGAGATTCCAGAGGATTACAAACTGAACATCATGGTAGCTTTGCCAAAAAGGAAAGGCGCGGATAGATGCGAAAATTTTAGAACTATCAGTTTAACTTCCCATGCGTCAAAAATTTTAACTAGAATTGTGCAAAGAAGGATGGAGAAAAAGGCGGAAGAAATATTAGGAGAAGATCAGTTCGGATTTAGACGAAATAGAGGAACGCGCGAGGCCATTCTAGCTTTACGAGTAATTATAGAAAAAACGATAGAAAAGAGAAAGAGCGTATATATAGGATTTGTAGATTTAGAAAAAGCCTTCGACAACGTAAAATGGGGGAAGATGTTCGAAGTGCTGAGAAAGGTAGGGGTGAAATACAGGGACAGAAGAATAATACATAATCTCTACAAAGAGCAAAAGGCAGTTATAGAATGTGAGCAGGAACGAAGGGAAGTAGATATCCGGAAGGGAGTGAGACAGGGATGTGCATTGTCACCTCTAGTTTTCAACTTATATATCGAAGATGCGATTAATATTGTTAAGGAAAGAACAGCCTCAGGGATCAATGTACAGGGCCAAACTATTAACATGCTCAGATTTGCGGATGATATAGCAGTGTTAGAATCTAGCAAAGAAGAATTAGGAGCGGCTTTGAATGAAATGGAAGCAGTTTTGACACAGGGCTACGGCATGAAAATCAATAAAAAGAAAACTAAAATTTTGGTATGTAGATGGAGTGAAAATAGAACTAAAATTGAAATACAAATAGGAAATGAGAAGATAGAGGAGGTCGCGGATTTCTGCTACTTAGGAAGTAAAATAACCCAAGACGGTAGGAGCACTAAAGATATAAAACAAAGAATGGCGCAGGGACGAGTTGCGTTTAACAAAAAGAAACAACTGTTATGTTCGAGAACGGTTAATATAGAGACTAGGAAGAGACTCTTAAAGTCGTATGTATGGAGTACGGCATTATACGGGTGCGAAACTTGGACAATAGGAGAAGCGGATAGAAAAAGAGTAGAAGCGTTTGAACTGTGGTGTTACAGACGCATGATGAAGATACCGTGGATAGATAGATAAGGTTAGCAATAGGGAAGTATTAGAAAGAGTTGGGGAAAGGCGAAAGGTATGGAAAACAATAAAGAGTAGGAGAGATAGGATGGTAGGACACCTTCTAAGACACGAAGGAATAGTTCGCGACATACTAGAGTCAGAGATAGGAATAAAAAGAGGTAGGGGTAGGCCTAGATTAGACTACTGCTCTCAAATAGTTAGGGATGTAGGATGTTCTACTTTTAGGGAAATGCGTAGGTTAGCTCAGGATAGAAAAGAATGGAGGTACGCGTCCAACCAGTCTTCGGACTGAGAACCTTATGATGATGATGACAAAAGTTGTTGCACTGAAAGATTTCTCTTTACTAAAATTATTTTTTGCCATACAGCATGTCCCACATTTTTTCTTGTATGGAAATCAAATCCTTTATTTCAAATGGAACACCCTGTATTTGACTTTATTTTCAGATTGCTTAATCGATTTTAGTACGATGTTATACTAAGTGATTTTGTCTAAACTTCGTATTTTTTGAGTTATTGGCATTTTTCTTCAAATTTTGACAGATGCAGAGCAATTTCGAGTACTAAATATCTCGAGATTTAATAAAGCTGTAGCAATGAAATTTTGGAGAAGTGAAGGCAAGATATTTTCTGGTTTTAGTGATGAAGGCAGTTACTCCTACATCTTACTGTCACTTCTCCAAAATATCATTATTGCTTCAGCTTTATTTAATCTCGAGATATTTAATATTCGAAATTGCTCTGCATCTGTCAGAATTTGAAGAAACATGCCAATAACTCAAAAAACACGAAGTTTAGACAAAATCACTTATTACAACCTAGAACTAAAATCGATCAAGCAATCTTAAAATAAATATGGGACATGCTGTATGGCAGAAAATAATTTTAATAAACAGAAATTTTTCAGTGCAGCAACTTTTGTGTAGAGCTTTTTTATCTCATTTCACAAATAAAGGCACCAGTTGGCTTTTCCAGAATGTTGAATTACCCTGTATAGTACAAAATTTAAGAAGACACTTACATCGTAACCAGCATATGTTGCGATCCAAAATCCAGATCCAGGTAAAGGAGGGGACACTTAATTTTAAATTAAACCGCGATTTTTCTACGCGAAACCGGGCCGTTTGCTTTCCCGAATACCGGAATCACGCACCCACTTTTGATTTTTTAAATATTTGCATTCATTTCATTTAATATTTACCTGTTTTCGCGGCACTAACTGGTTACACACACTGTATATTTGATAAATTGATATATTAGTATGAGTGATGATGCCGCAAAAAATATAATTTTTATGTTTTCCATTGCACTGGTACATAAATTAGCATCGACCTTTCAAAATTGACCAAGATTTTAATGGTAGTCTTCGAAATTGTACCGTGACAAAATTAAATTGCAATATTGGAATATTTATGTTAATAAAAAAAATAAAAAATATCCCTGACCTTGCCGGATGTGATCTCATTCCCTCCACGAGATACAGCTGCAACAAAAGAAAAAAATTAAACATTCGCATAAAAAGCCAATTTTGAGAATCGGTTATCAAGAAGGTAAAATTATTTACCTGCAAGTAATTTTCTGTAAAAACAAAGTTTAGACATTTTTCTGAGTTTTGGATGGCAAAATAGGGTAAATTACAGCAAAAATCCGAATTTTTAAGGTGAAATCCAAATATGTAAACAAATGTTGTTGTGGAGTTGGCTACACTGGAGCAAGGGAAGTTGGCAGTTGACAGTTGACAGCGGGTACCGAGGTTAGAAACATGTAAAAGTTTTTAATAAATGTTTATCATTAATTATCTGGGTCTTGTGTAAATAAAAATTAACAAGAAGTATCAAAGTTAAACATGGCGCTGCGGATAAAAAAGAAATAAGAAAGAAATATAAGCAGATTGAGGAGAAATTTGTAAATTTGGAAGATAACCTCACTACCTCGTGGACGTAGTAAGTGAAGAAAATTTTAATTATAATGGATAGTGGAGCGAGGGCGCCCCAACCTATGAGGTTTGAAGGAAATTTAGCAGAAAATTATAAAAAATTTAAACAGAAGTTTGAAATTTACTTGGTTCCGTCAGGCAAAAGTGGGAGCACAGACGAATTAAAAGTGGCCACCTTATTAAATATTATGGGTGAAGAAGGAATAGAAATTTTTAATAATTTTAAATTAGAAGATGCGGAAAGGAAGTCATATGCCAAAGTAATCGGTGAATTTGAAAAGTATATGAATCCCAAGAAAAATATTAACAAGAAGTAACAAAGTTAAACAAATGTGGTTTGTGAACGTGAACATCCTGTATACATCAAAATAATTTTATAAGAAGCTTCTCCATAATATACATAGGTACACGTAAAATTTCATGTTTGTATCTTGAATAGAACCAGAGATATGGACCCTGTATATGTAAGTAGGTCAAAATTTCTTTTCAGATTATCGAGCAGCAACTTTACTCTAAATTTATTCGGAACTGAAAAACGCTGACCTTTCCAGACAAGCACAAAAACAAACAATGTGATTCGATGTAAAAAACATTGAAAATATAAAATATTCGCTTGGAAAGAATGCGTCATTTTCAGAACAAAACATGGCTGATGATTTTAGTAGATAAAAAAAAACTTACATCACATCAAGCCGAATCCTTACTTCATCTCCAAATTCCTCTCCATTTCGGTCACTAAGCACAATGTCCACACTTAAACAATAAATTATTTCGATTTTCGATGCGTAATTTGGTTAGAATCTGGCACTATTATTCACTTTTCGGTAAAAAATTCCGTTTAAAATTCCCGAGCAAACGGCCGTTAGTTTGAAAACTTAAATTAATGCACGCAGAACATTGCAGACTTGCACTGAAGTTATTATTTACAACACACAATAATTACTATTAATTGTTATAATTTTATAAACCGCACATATAATGCAAACCTTCGCAGGTAGGTAGTGGACGATAAACTGATCAGGGCGGTACATGTGTTTAAAATAAATGACAAAGTTTTCGTATAAAAACAATTATTGAAAGAATTGGTGAGCTCACTCAGTTCTAGGCATTTTTTGTGCATTTTATGCTAAAAGAAAAGGAAATATTTCTGCCAGTCGTCAACGAATAAGCCGATAAAAAATGAACAACTTGAATACTAATTTTAATTGGTGCGGGCTTTTTATGACGATTATACCTACCTAGGTAGGTACAAGAACACTTCTGGAAAAAAGATTCAGATTTATTACAAGAACTTTATGTAAAATATGAAATTATTAGGTCGTTAAAAATGTTACCTTTTCGGAGATTGCAAGTCAGTCTAAAAATAGATACCTGCCTATCCTATACAGGGTGCACCACCTAAACCCCTAATCGTATGTATTTCTTCTGTAGCACTTTTATTCCTTTATTATACATCATCATCATAAGGTTCTCAGTCCGAAGACTGGTTGGACGCGTACCTCCATTCTTTTCTATCCTGAGCTAACCTACGCATTTCCCTAAAAGTAGAACATCCTACATCCCTAACTATTTGAGAGCAGTAGTCTAATCTAGGCCTACCCCTACCTCTTTTTATTCCTATCTCTGACTCTAGTATGTCACGAACTATTCCTTCGTGTCTTAGAAGGTGTCCTACCATCCTATCTCTCCTACTCTTTATTGTTTTCCATACCTTTCGCTTTTCCCCAACTCTTTCTAATACTTCCCTATTGCTAACCTTATCTATCCACGGTATCTTCATCATGCGTCTGTAGCACCACATTTCAAACGCTTCTACTCTTTTTCTATCCGCTTCTCCTATTGTCCAAGTTTCGCACCCGTATAATGCCGTACTCCATACATACGACGTTAAGAGTCTCTTCCTAGTCTCTATATTAACCGTTCTCGAGCATAACAGTTGTTTCTTTTTGTTAAACGCAACTCGGCCCTGCGCCATTCTTTGTTTTATATCTTTAGTGCTCCTACCGTCTTGAGTTATTTTACTTCCTAAGTAGCAGAAATCCGCGACCTCCTCTATCTTCTCATTTCCAATTTGTATTTCCATTTTAGTTCTATTTTCACATCCCCTACATACCAAAATTTTAGTTTTCTTTTTATTGATTTTCATGCCGAAGCCCTGTGTCAAAACTGCTTCCATTTCATTCAGAGCCGCTCCTAATTCTTCTTTGCTAGATGCTAACACTGCTATATCATCCGCAAATCTGAGCATGTTAATAGTTTGGCCCTGTACATTGATCCCTGAGGCTGTTCTTTCCTTAACAATATTAATCGCATCTTCGATATATAAGTTGAAAACTAGAGGTGACAATGCACATCCCTGTCTCACTCCCTTCCGGATATCTACTTCCCTTTGTTCCTGCTCACATTCTATAACTGCCTTTTGCTCTTTGTAGAGATTATGTATTATTCTTCTGTCCCTGTATTTCATCCCTACCTTTCTCAGCACTTCGAACATCTTCCCCCATTTTACGTTGTCGAAGGCTTTTTCTAAATCTACAAATCCTATATAGACGCTCTTTCTCTTTTCTATCGTTTTTTCTATAATTACTCGTAAAGCTAGAATGGCCTCGCGCGTTCCTCTATTTCGTCTAAATCCGAACTGATCTTCTCCTAATATTTCTTCCGCCTTTTTCTCCATCCTTCTTTGCACAATTCTAGTTAAAATTTTTGACGCATGGGAAGTTAAACTGATAGTTCTAAAATTTTCGCATCTATCCGCGCCTTTTCTTTTTGGCAAAGCTACTATGATGTTCCGTTTGTAATCTTCTGGAATCTCGCCTGTCAGGTATATGCGACTAACTAGTTTAAATAAACGATCTATTACCTCTTGACCTGCGCACTTTAAGATTTCTGCCTGCAAGCCATCTATACCTGGTGCTTTATTATTCCTTAAACTTTTTAGTGCTATCTCAAACTCTTCTCTCATTATAGGACTCCCTAGGTTATCCCCCTCTACACTGCTTTCGCTTTCTAATATATCTTGCACTTCCTGTCCCGCATATAAGTTTCCTAAATATTCTTTCCACCTATCTGCCTTCTCCCCACTTCCGATTAGGATATCTCCTGCCTCATTTCTAATGTTTTTGGTACTAGATCCAATTTCTCTAAAATTTCTCCTAATTATTTTATATGCTTCATCAGTCTTTCCTACTTCGAATTTATCTTCCACTTCTTTGCATTTATTATCGATCCATTGCTCTTTCGCTTTCCTACATTCCCGAATAATTTCCCACTTGATCGCCTTATATCTTTGTTTCCCTGTTTCATCTAACCTATTTTTATATTTTCGCCTTTCCTCTATTAGACTCACAATATGTTTTGTTATCCAGGGTTTCCTACTTTCATTCTGTTTATGACCCAAAATATCCCTAGCTGAGGAAACTAAACTATTTTTAATGCAATTCCATTCTGCCTCTATGTCCCTAACAATATTTCCATCCGTGCCCTTTAGTGCTTCGTTTGTCTTTTTCTCGAACTTATTGCGCATATCATCATCTTTTAGTTTCTCTGGGTCAAGATACCTTCTTCCGCTTCTTTTTTTCAAAATCTTAAATTTAAGATTGGCTTTCATAACGACTATGTTGTGATCACTATCTATATCTGCTCCTGGATAACTTCTACAATCCCTAACTTGATTTCTAAATCTTTGCCTAACGAGAATGTAATCTATTTGATATCTCCCTAAGTCTCCTGGCATCTTCCACGTATAGCATCTCCTAACATGATGGTGAAATAGAGTGTTCGCGACCGTTAAGTTATGTTTATTATACATTTTACAGAAAAATACTGAACGAGAAAAATGAATTTACGAGTAACACTAAAGGATAGGGGAAAAGATGTTTAATAGTATATTATACACGAGTTTATAATGAAATGCTATTATTACCGAGGATGAAGTTTACAACACGAGCGAGTGAAACGAGCGAGTTTTGTAATCATCCGAGGTAATAATAGCATCATTATAACGAGTTGTATACTATACTTTGTCCACGACTATCAAAACAGATTCCCAGAAAGAATTTACCTTCATTTCCCTTCTCCAGTGTAAGAAAGATTCATACATACGCTCTTAGGTATAATTTTCTTGGTTTTTTGGGCAATAAATCTAATGAGCAGTGGCGGCGCCAGCTTTATTTTTCAGGTGGGCGACAACCGGCATAAAAATTTTAAGGGTGGACGATGCACATTATTGATTTTAACGGCCGCGCGGGGGGGGGGGGGGGGGGTAAGTACAAGTAAAACAAGTAGTAGAAAAAGAAATGAATTTTAATATATAGTCAAGTTAAAAAGCAAACGAAGAGAAAATGGCACCAATAAGTAGGTACATATTATTGTTATAGTATTTTTTATAAAAGCGTTATTCTTCTGTTATTATGTTCAACAGCAAATGAGTCTATAACTGCTTCTAAATCTAGATTTTTTACAATATTTTTTTCCACATACAAAACGCCTAAATCGGCGAGTCTATCTTGGGACATGGTTGTTCTTAAATAATCTTTAATTCTTTTGAGGCTGCTGAAAGATCTTTCACAACTTGCGCTAGAAGATGGTACTGTTAATGTGATGTTACATAATTTATACAGTTCATGAAAAACTAATTTGAACTCGTCCAAAAAAACTGCAAGTTGAGATATTGTTTTTATTTTGGTATTGTGATTTACTTCATATCTGCTTATGGTTTTTGGTAATAATTTTATTTCTGCTTCAATTGAGGCTATATCACAACGATAATTGTTGGCTAATGGAATTAATTGCTCCAGATTTAAAAAAGTAGTGCTAGATAGATTTAAGCTGTTAAATCCTTTAAAAACATTGGCATTTTCGTCAAATCTACGTGATAGTTCCGAAGTAATTCTTTCAAATCTTTTAGTGTTCACATCATCTAATTTAATACCATTATCTGTGGCATTTTCAACTGCCCTATTCCATAACTTTTCAAATTCGTCTTCATCTCTATATGACATAATCAATTGCTTCACTGATTCTATTAATGTCATGTTCTTCAAAATGTCACTATTTAAACCTTGAAGATAATCAGAAACAGTTTTTATTTTTGGTAAGAATTCACAGAAAACATGTAAATTAAATAAAAAGGTAAAATTAATACTATTTAAGAGTCCGTTTGCCTCAGGAGATCGACTGTTATTTGTTGTCGCATATTGATTGAGTAAAACCAATACTGCAGGTAATGTTCTTTTTAAAGCCAAACAGCTTGATACTTGAGAAGTCCATCTTGTATCACTAAGTCTCTTCAATTCAACAGGATTATTTTCTGGATCTAATTGTTTCTGTATATCCAAAAAGGTACTGTGTACTGCAGATCCGGAAGTGAACACATACAAGTCTTCAAGGAGAGAGAAAAAAATATTACAGTCTTTTAAATTTTTACAAACATCCACCACAACTAAATTCAAGGCATGGTTAAAACAATGAACGTATATAGCCTGTGGGACCTCTTTCTTAAATAATGCTTGCACTCCCCTAATTTTCCCGCTCATCACATTAGCACCATCGTATGTTTGTGCCACACAATAATTTATGTCAATTTCGCACTGACTTAAACGCTTTTTAATAAACTGCAAAAGAGACGCGGCGTCTAATTTCTCTGCTGCTTCATAACCCAAAAAACGCTCGTACAATGCACCCTTTAAATAATATCTTATTGTTGTCGATAACTGCTCAGTTTTACTTAAATCTTTAGTTTCGTCTGCCATTAAAGCAAAATAACGGGCTTCCTTAACTTCACTACTGATACGTTTTTAAAGTTAATTCAGCGATACTGTGTATAAGTTCATTTTGAATTGAATGATGGATGTAACGAGCGTTTTTTGGCCGCTTTTCTAATCTATCTGACAATATGGGATTATCATGAGACATGAAGTGTAGGGATTCTAAAAAATTCCCTTTATTTTCACTAGTTTTCGATTCATCATGCCCCCTGAAAGCAAGACCTTGAGTAGATAAATAAATTATGCTTCTGATGATAGTTTTAATGTATTCTCGATTTTCTTTAATAAATTTAGAATGGGCAGTAGTTAGTTGTGCAACTACTGACTGTTGTTTCTGGCTACTTTTGTAGGATTGCCACGTGATCATTGCACTTTTGTGCTGATGACTATTGTCATGCTTTTTGAATCCAGAATTTGTTTCTGAAGCTCTTTTCCAGTTTTGGTAACCTTCACTAACAAAACCTCTGGGCCCATCTTGTTTGGAAAAAAATCTGCAAGGGTAACAGAATACAGCATCTTGCATAACGCTATATTCGATCCAAGGATAAATCTTGTAATAATTAGATTTAAAACTACGAAGATCAGAACCATATTTCCTTCTAGGAAAACTAGCTAGGACCGGTTGCCTTGGAGGCTCATTTAAAGATTGGGCCAAATCTAAAGTAGGATCCTCATCTAAATCTTTGGCTAACACCCTATCAAAGATAAATTTTATATTTACAAAAATATGGCCGAAATAAGAAGGGTAAAATTCTCACGATTCTAATTCAGCAAAACTAGGAGCATTTTCACCTCTGTCATTACTGTCGCTGTCGCTAGAAGTGGAAGACTCATCACCATGAAATACCTCATCCTTTTGTAATTTTCTTTTTTTCGAAGTGCCGCCTTCAGTAGCTTCAGCATTACTGTCGCTTTTGTGAGGTTTTACGCTATCAGGTGTTCCTGACTTTTTAATTTGTGGTTGGTAAAAGTCACTTATGGTACGTTTGATACTCATATTTTAGTCAAATCTAAAAAGTCACTACGCACAACAAAAAACAAGAAATAAATGCAGCACCAAGCACGCGTACACAAAATAAGAACAAGTGTCTGGCTGGACGCTCGAAACTCATTTGCAAATATCTGTATCTGGGGTACGGTTGCACGTGCCGTTTGACAGGGCGGTGTTTTGTTTTTGTAAAAGGCCACAAAGAAATCTTTGAAACACCGACAGACCGACACTCGATAAGAAGGCGGCAAAAACGTCACCAGATGTACACCATTGCCAAAGTTATTATATTATGATAATCCCATAATAACTTTGTATACCGCTGTAGCCTGCCGGCCACCAGCCAGTTGCAATAAATTGCCTCCATAAATATGCTCTATTGTTCGCCCTATCACCATTATTACATGATATGAAGCGAACATTGATATGATTTTCCTTAATTTTTTTGCGTTTAATAGGGTGGGCAGTGGGGTGGGCAAGAAGAATTTTAGGTGAGCACTCGCCCACCCGCGCCCACCCCTAGCGCCGCCACTGCTAATGAGGCAAGTTCTGCAGCTTCTTTTGTTGCTGGTGCTGTTAAAGAAACCTCGTTTTCACTCTCGCTACTCATTATATCTTCTTTTTTACCATATGCATTTCAAATTAAAAGCAAACCATGCCGATTTGACGTTTCAATTTGAATTGACACATCGCGATCGCGGTCTACTAAATAAATGTAAAAAAGGGTCAAAGCGATGTTCCTATTGGTGTATTGTGTACATATAAATACGGCGTCTTGTACAGTGAGCAGCTACCGAAAAGGTTAACCTGTTTGGTAGAATCCGGGGACCACCGATGCGCCAATATTTTGACTCGATCGCCCCCAACCTACCAATATAATTATTGTCTAAATGGCTTCCAAGTATTTGACAATTAAATTTAAAAATATGTAGAATTTATTTTATTTTACTAAGTAAAAGAAGGTCAAAGCGATGTTCCTATTGGTGTAGTGATTAATGAATATTGTAAAAAAAGGTCAAAGTAAAAGTCAAGTAAAATAAAATAAATTCTACATATTTTTAAATTTAATTGTCAAATACTTGGAAGCCATTTAGACAATAATTATATTGGTAGGTTGGGGGCGATCGAGTCAAAATATTGGCGCATCGGTGGTCCCCGGATTCTACCAAACAGGTTAACCTTTTCGGTAGCCGCTCACTGTACAAGACGCCGTATTTATATGTACACAATATCTCCAAACACAAACAGGTCATTAACACAACAACATCGTCTCAGAGAATTGGAGAATATGGCTCATTGACAGTGGCGGTGCACTATGCCGCATCAATTTACTAGGTCATCATCATCATAAGGTTCTCAGTCCGAAGACTGGTTGGACGCGTACCTCCATTCTTTTCTATCCTGAGCTAACCTACGCATTTCCCTAAAAGTAGAACATCCTACATCCCTAACTATTTGAGAGCAGTAGTCTAATCTAGGCCTACCCCTACCTCTTTTTATTCCTATCTCTGACTCTAGTATGCCGCGAACTATTCCTTCGTGTCTTAGAAGGTGTCCTACCATCCTATCTCTCCTACTCTTTATTGTTTTCCATACCCTTCGCCTTTCCCCAACTCTTTATAATACTTCCCTATTGCTAACCTTATCTATCCACGGTATCTTCATCATGCGTCTGTAACACCACAGTTCAAACGCTTCTACTCTTTTTCTATCCGCTTCTCCTATTGTCCATACATACGACTTTGAGAGTCTCTTCCTAGTCTCTATATTAACCGTTCTCGAACATAACAGTTGTTTCTTTTTGTTAAACGCAACTCGGCCCTGCGCCATTCTTTGTTTTATATCTTTAGTGCTCCTACCGTCTTGGGTTATTTTACTTCCTAAGTAGCAGAAATCCGCGACCTCCTCTATCTTCTCATTTCCTATTTGTATTTCAATTTTAGTTCTATTTTCACTCCATCTACATACCAAAATTTTAGTTTTCTTTTTATTGATTTTCATGCCGTAGCCCTGTGTCAAAACTGCTTCCATTTCATTCAAAGCCGCTCCTAATTCTTCTTTGCTACACTCATAAAAGAGAATTTTATTAGTTAACTCACACATGAGTTCGTGGCTGAAAAGTTTACAAAAAGATCAGTGACGTAAGTCAAAACTCCGCGACTTTAATTTAATAAATTGGCGGTATAATTTATGCGTCAATGTTAAAGTAAGAAAAGATACCGTAAAGAGATTTTAAAAGAAACGAGTTTCGTTAATAAATAAGAATCCTTATTTTAGAAATATTAATAATTTCCCTTATATTAATATAAATATAATACAGTTTACAGTGAACAGTGCTTTAGTTAACAGTTAAGTTACCGTATTTTTAATAATAAAACTGGCGCTTTTACGGTAAACAAGGTAAGCTTCTCTGAAAATACTAGATATTTAATAGTTAATTTAATTCTTTATTATTAAATGAATTTTTTTAATATTTGCATAACATAAATTTGCAGTTAACACGGCGTAGTTCTGAAGGTTCGCATAGACTCGCAGAGATTTGCAGAGACGACCATTGCTTCTGAAGCGTTTGATGTGCCAGGGTGTGTTTTTTATCGTAAAAATGAATAATATATATTAGCAACTTATGGTCTGGAGTGTCTAATATCTAATTCCAACATTTGAGGGTAAGTTATTGCTTGATTCAGGTCTTTATTGATAAAATATTTGTATCCGTAATTTCTATATACTTATATCATGGATTTTGTTTTACCAAGAGGGTGTGTTGGCTAGATTTAGTGGGGTTTGTGTGGTTTTTCAGTTTGTTTGTCCGATTTATTATCTGCTTAAATTCGCTACGAGAACGCAAACACAAATCTTAAAATACAGAATTTTTCTTACTCGTATATTTCCATACCATACAGGGATAGGCACCTACATTTGGAGTTTTCTACGATGCATTTAAAATTGGCTATTCCACTCATAGGATTTTAAACCAACTCGCCGTTTCTGAATAAATTGGTGTATTTCAGCGGAAAAAGTACCTGCTAAAAATTTTATCGGAGGTACTCGGCCAATGAGCTGTTAGGATTTAGCAACGTACATGGTTTTACAGCGATAAAATTTAAAAATTGTCTGCTTAACCAAGTGGTTGTCTAGCAACTCAATTTATTCACACAAGCCAGTATTTGACATCGCTAATAAAATAGAGTTAGAATCATACCGTTAATGAATTGCATTTTTCTCTACTAATAAAGTTTAGGTTTGGTTTTGTGGTTCATTTCGCGAAAAAGTCATGATGAATATCATTCGAGATTAGATTGTACCTGGCAAAATTTGTCGATTGTGGACTCAAGGTGTTCAATTTTTCTCGTGACATTGCTATACTTGGGCCGCCTAACAGACGGAGTGATCACCCTACAAGCATGAGCTCTAGGCGGGACCACTACCAATTTAGGATGACCGAACCGCAGTGATTCGTTTTCTTTAGACCCAACGAAGTCGCATCACTCCAATTCGGTCGTCAAAAATTAATATTGGCTCTGCTAGAGCACGTTCTTGCAGGGCGATCACTCCGTCTGTTCGGCGGGCCAAGTATAGGGTGTCTATACTCGTTACAATCGACAAATTTTGCCGGCAAAATCTAAGCTCTTATGATATTATATATGAAGAAGTCGTTTCCTTTACGTTTTCTCCATGTCTAATATAATAAAATGATTTATAGAAAACCGAATTGGATTAGAAGAACTCCTCCTCCTGGGAGATGAAGAAATTAAAACGGTCGCTTCAAAAATTGGGGAGCGGGTAATTTTAAGAAAAATTATTGCGGATATAAAGAAGGAAGCATCAAAAGAGGTTCACTCCTTCATTCATTATCATTAGAATTTGTTCTAAAATATCTAAAAATAGTTATAGGTATTATGGTTTATTATTTATTATAAAATTATAAAGCTGCAAATTTTTCATTTCGATTACAATTTGAATAGCACTGTAGGTATCCAATACTTGAAACTTTTTTTCATTAAAGGATTTTGCTTGTGATGAGGACACTGCAGAAGACTCTGTAGCCACAAATAACATAACAATAACAGGCCCTTCAGTTTGCTCTTCCGCATCTTCATCAATGTAAATATAGGTATAATAGTATATTAAGTACTTTACCTATATTAACTTTTTATTTTGAAATTTTGAAATGTTAATACTTGCTCGTATTTCTATATTTTAATAATAATTATGACATTATTTTTATTTTGACCTCGTTTTTAACTTACCCATAATATGTACCTAACGTTATTTAGGTTTTTGCCTTTATTTAACAAACTGTAACGTTAAAATACATTTTTGTTTTCTGCTTTTACAAGTGTTTGATTTGTTATTCATTTCCAGAATTTTTATCTTTTCCCTTTTGAAACGAATGGAATAAAAATGAACAACAGCCTTGGTAATTATTATTATTATAAACAAACCTTGTCAAAATGAAAAGTGTAGGATGTTACCTATAGGTAGGTATTAAAAGCAGGTTATAAAAAAGAAAATATGACCCAAATTCGGTAACACAGCATCAAAGTTTGTCGACAAAACCATGTTGTTTTACAGAACTTATACCACCTATAAAGTGGTACAAGGCGAATGGCAATCTCAGCATTTTCATGCAGAAGTTTAACTTTTTCTCCTAAGAATCAAAGGTTGCCAAGTTCTGTGAACTAACAGAGTTTTGGAGTTTGGAGTCAAATTTTCATATAAATAATAAATTCCCACAGGTAAGTAACAACAAACATTCTTAAACGAATAGCATCGTGATGCATGGGACAGTAGTTATCACTATAGCGATAACCACTGTCCCGTGGTATAACACTAAATAAGAACACTAACCCACAAACCACTAAAAACTTTAGAAAAACTAAAAGCAATTTTCAACAGCTAAGTTGTCATCCTCAGTAGAAACAGATGACAGCTTGGCTGTTGAAAAGTGCTTCTAGTTTTACAGTTTTTAGTGGTTTGTGGGTTAGTGTTCTTATTTAGTAATAAACATTCTGTGCATTAACAATAAATTTCCTATTTTAATTGTAAATTTACGGAAAATGTTCTATGTAAATTACAAGGATGATTTGTAAAAAAAGTAATTTAATTATAAAACAGTAGAACATTAATATTAAATTAATGCAGTTAGTTACAGTGGATAATAAAATAATTGTAAACTGCTAAAATTTTCTCAACATTTTTTAGAGATAATAAATAAGTCACGAAAGTTATCGCAAAACAAATGAAATTTATTATTAAATTTTTGTTCTTTAACAATTAACACACGATAATTTGATGTAAAATCTATGGTATTTAATAATAATGAAGTTGTGTAATAGCAATCGTTTCATATTTATTTGATACGTCACTTAAGGTATTAGTGAACTACAAATACTGTTATGTTAAACACATTTCTGAAATAAGATAATCTTATGATTTGTTCCTAGTAATGTTTGGTGAGGTCCGCCGTATTCAAAATACGCATCAGTTTACATTAAATGCATAACAGTAACTGTAAATAATCTTTTTTCTGGGTGTAGATGCTAACACTGCTATATCATCCGCAAATCTGAGCATGTTAATAGTTTGGCCCTGTACATTGATCCCTGAGGCTGTTCTTTCCTTAACAATATTAATCGCATCTTCGATATATAAGTTGAAAACTAGAGGTGACAATGCACATCCCTGTCTCACTCCCTTCCGGATATCTACTTCCCTTCGTTCCTGCTCACATTCTATAACTGCCTTTTGCTCTTTGTAGAGATTATGTATTATTCTTCTGTCCCTGTATTTCATCCCTACCTTTCTCAGCACTTCGAACATCTTCCCCCATTTTACGTTGTCGAAGGCTTTTTCTAAATCTACAAATCCTATATATACGCTCTTTCTCTTTTCTATCGTTTTTTCTATAATTACTCGTAAAGCTAGAATGGCCTCGCGCGTTCCTCTATTTCGTCTAAATCCGAACTGATCTTCTCCTAATATTTCTTCCGCCTTTTTCTCCATCCTTCTTTGCACAATTCTAGTTAAAATTTTTGACGCATGGGAAGTTAAACTGATAGTTCTAAAATTTTCGCATCTATCCGCGCCTTTCCTTTTTGGCAAAGCTACTATGATGTTCCGTTTGTAATCTTCTGGAATCTCGCCTGTCAGGTATATGTGACTAACTAATTTAAATAAACGATCTATTACCTCTTGACCTGCGCACTTTAAGATTTCTGCCTGCAAGCCATCTATACCTGGTGCTTTATTATTCCTTAAACTTTTTAGTGCTAGCTCAAACTCTTCTCTCATTATAGGACTCCCTAGGTTATCCCCTTCTACACTGCTTTCACTTTCTAATATATCTTGCACTTCCTGTCCCGCATATAAGTTTCCTAAATATTCTTTCCACCTATCTGCCTTCTCTCCGCTTTCGATTAGGATATCTCCTGCCTCATTCCTAATGCTTTTGGTACTAGATCCAATTTCTCTAAAATTTCTCCTAATTATTTTATATGCTTCATCAGTCTTTCCTATTTCGAACTTATTTTCCACTTCTTTGCACTTATCGTCGATCCATTGCTCTTTCGCTTTCCTACATTTCCGAATAATTTCCCACTTGATCGCCTTATATCTTTGTTTCCCTATTTCATCTAACCTATTTTTATATTTGCGCCTTTCCTCTATTAGACTCACAATATGTTTTGTTATCCAGGGTTTCCTACTTTCATTCTGTTTATGACCCAAAATATCCCTAGCTGAGGAAACTAAACTATTTTTAATGCAATTCCATTCTTCCTCTATGTCCCTAACAATATTTTCGCCCGCGCCCTTTAGTACCTTCTTCCGCTTCGTTTTTTCAAAATCTTAAATTTAAGATTGGCCTTCATAATAACTATATTGTGATCACTATCTATATCTGCTCCTGGATAACTTCTACAATCCCTAACTTGATTTCTAAATCTTTGCCTAACAAGAATGTAATCTATTTGATATCTCCCTAGGTCTCCTGGCATCTTCCACGTGTAGCGTCTCCTAACATGATGGTGAAATAGTGTTCGCGACCGTTAAGTTATGTTTATCGCAGAACTCTATCAGTCTCACTCCCCTATCGTTCCTATTGCCTAATCCAAAGGGACCAACTATTCCGCCCTCTCGCACTGTGCCTACGACTGCATTGAAATCTCCCATAATTATTAAATTTTCGTGTCCTCTCACAAAATCTAGCACATGTTCAATATCACTATAAACTGCCTCTACGACCTCATCACTGTAGTTAGAAGTGGGCATATATACCTGTATTATTACTGTTTTTACAGGTTTCGAATCTAACCTAACCATAACTACCCTGTCACTTTGCTGTAAGAAATTTTCTACACTCTGCCCTACTTTTTTCCGCATAACAATTCCTACTCCCGAATTTCCTCCTACAGATCCTGTGTGTATTACTCTAAAATCTCCGCTCCAGAAGTCTCCGGCTTCTGGCCATCGCACTTCACTAATACCTACTACGTCTAATGCTAACCTATCCATCTCAATTTTCAAATTCTCTAACTTTCCTACTTGTTTCATGCTTCTAACATTCCACGCTCCGACTCGTGTGATGTTACACTTATCATTTCTGATGACTCCCCCCGAAGCAGTCCCCGCCCGGAGATCCGAATGTGGGACTATTTTACCTCCGGAATATTTTACTCCAGAAGGTGCCATCATCATAAATTCGAAGTACGCTGTACCAGGGATAGAATAATGTGGTGGTTTCCCGTTGCCTTCCACATCGCAGTAGTGTGTATCACAGTGCCATACCGACCCTCACGCTCTCTGCCACTATGATTACTGAAAGAGCTGCTGCCCCCTTTCAGGGACTTGATTTAGTCTGGCTTCTCAAATAAAAACCCCTCCAATATGGTTAAACCTATGGTTCGGCTCTTTAGATCATTGAAGCGCGCAAGCCATCCCACCCGTCCCAGTATTACTAGAACTGCGTCAAGGTACAAGTCCTTTGGGTAGGCAATTTACTAGGTATAGTACTTATAAAAAGCGTGTTCCCATACAATACGAAAATATGTACATTCAATGATAGATGTCAGAATAAGAGAAATGACCAATAATATACTACATAAAAAGTATGGAAAGTGACAAATTTCGCACAGGAGTGTATGAAGGACACTTTACAACAAGTTGCGTACACTATACGCAGAACTTTCCATTGCCTAAATCGCAACTTTTCCGCCACAACAAAATTTTCAAGAATAAAAGTGTCTATTAGACCAATATTATTGAAAATAAATAACAGAATTCCAATGAGGACTGCTATTGGTCTTCAATGATATTGTTTCTATATTCGATATATGGTTCAGATTTTCTAGCGGACTTATAATTGCTGGACCCCCTGCGGCCACACCACTGTTCACCTCTTGTTTTCTGCGGGAGTAGAGATCGCAGCAGCAGGTGCTTGGGTGGGTGTTCCTGTTGGTTTCTTTTTTGTGTGTATGCGTACAAGAGAGCCAACGCGTTGTTCCTTTTATTTGTTCAGAAAGATTCGGTGGTAGCGTGTCCGGATGAGACGGCAGATAATTAGTCAGTTGTGAGGCCGCTTCCGAAAATGCCAGTTTCTCTTAATTGTAATTTCGTGTTTGAAAGAGAAACGGACGGGTTCTGACTCCCGTTTCGAGACAATGGATATCTTTGTTAATATTAGGCGGATTAGGAACCATGCATACAATTTAATTTTCAACATCGCAATATTAACAATCTGCGGACTTTGCTGCAGCTTTGCCTTCTGCAAAACCGAGGTAATTCTTAAATATACTGAAAATACCCACCTTGTGCTCAAGTACCCAAGGAATTATTCAAACGACGCCCGTAGCATGATATCAACTCGGAGGCTTATTTATAACAGGAAGCAAATGAAATGTGAAATTTCTGTCCGCATATGCATATCTAAGTTGTTTGTTTGGGTGTAAATTTATGTATGCATCATTCACATTCTATTTTACAAAACAGGATCATTTATAATTGTGTAAAATGGGATCGCGTATACCATTCGCTTTTTTCTTTTTCATTCGCAAGAACATTCATTTTTAATGATGGGTTTAGCACCGTTGGCGTTGGTACTCAGTTATATTTATTTTTGTATTTATATAGCGACAATATACCGTGTGACAAACTTCCATGTGTACAAATACAAATAACAAGGGCAATTACATTTTTGGGGATTCCTGCTCCCCACGTGTAGTTACAGTGGTGGTAAAGGTAGCAATCGAAAGACTATTTTTTTCTGCGTATGAGGATATGAAAAACTCTACAACTTTCCAATTTATTAAAGCATTAAAAGCAAAAATTACATTAATAATTTTCTAACTAAAACACAGAAATTTATCAGATTATCCATGACAACTTAATTTATTCTAATCACTGACGTCTTTGATTTTTATGGATTTTCTGAACTGTCAACATTTAAAAATGAACAAAAATATTTATTCAGTTCAAGAAAAGGTTTTCATTGTGAAAATATTTTACGGCGGCAATAGTTTGCGCGTAGTCCTTGCCTTATTTTCTGTAAAATTCAGTAACGGTCCTATAGTATCCCAGCCTATTATAGAAAGAATTTCTCACATTCGCAAGTTGCCGATCGTTTATTAAGTTGCATTCCGCAAAAATAGCATTCCTTAAAGAATCAATATTTGGGTGACGAGTTTTATAAATCTTATTTTTTAAATGACCCCACAAGAAAAAGTCACATGGTGCCAAATCGGGAGATCTAGCTGGCCAGTTTATAGCACCACCTCGACCAATCCAGCTCTCTGGAAATATTTCATTTAATAATTCCCTCACTTGTGCTCCAAAATGTGCTGGGCATCCGTCATGTTTAAACCAGACCTCCCGATTCGCACGTGCAACTTCTTCTAATGCAGGGCCAATATGGTTAATTAAAAGATCTAAATAAGCTTCTGAATTTAAATTTCCCTGTATTTCAAATGGTCCTAAAATGCGATTATTAAAAATGCCTGCCCAAATATTGATTTTTTGAGGGTATTGCGTTGTAGTGGCTAGATTTATTCTGGGATTTTCCTGGGCCCAATGCCTAACGTTTTGTGAATTTGGCTCTTGATTTAAAGTGAAGGTACACTCATCGGTAAAACAAATTGATGAGAGAAAGCTGCGATCCCGATTAGCCCGTTCTTGCATTTCTTCACATAAAGTTTGCCTTGATTCTTCGTCAAAAGGAAGTAACTCTTGGTGACATTGGCATTTAAAGGGATGGTATTTGTTTTTTTTAATATGTTACGGACAGTTTCTCTTGAAATATTACATTCTAGGGCAATAGACCTTAAACTAGATGTTGGACTAGCAGTTATCAGTTGACGTTGTACAGCCAGCATTTGCAGTGTTTGTTCTTTCCTAAATTTGTTGAATCTTTTGAATTAATATGGAAAAACCTAATATTAAATACTCCGAATATTGCTTAGTGCCGAAATGTGAATCGACGCCTATTCGAACACCAGGAAAAGTATTTATTTCATTGCCAGTGGGATCGACGTTTAGCAGATTGCCACTTAATTACTGAATTTATAAACAATTTATATTTTGATGTAGTTAAAATAATCGTTCGTAAGCAGTAAACTCCAGTCGTGCGTCGGAGCTGATGCACACAAGTTTTTTTTACACTTTTTTAAAAATTACTGCAGATGAACAAGAAGATTATAAATACACTATCGATTTACTCGGTGAGACTGAATCTCGGTTGTGGTAATGGACGCCATAAAATATTCACGGTGCATTTGGTTCGGCAAATGATCTTAATTACGGCGCATTATCGGACACGTCTTGCAGTAGAACGGCATCGCTAATGCCAAATGGATTAAAATGAAATACCAGTAATAATTGAACAACGAACTATCCAACCCAGAAAAAGCAGCACTTCTGACACGCTATCTGAGCGCAGTCTTCCCGAGATGTCATCTTGGCAAAGCTAATATACATCTGTACCTATTTGCTCGTCATTTTACGAGCACAGAGCGTAACGTTACGTTTTCAAAAGCAATTATTTCATAAACTGTTTATTACCTAATAATAGTAAGTTATGCAGGGGAACGCAACTAAACATGCGTTAAAATTTCATATTTCTGTCGGGCTGTCAGACGGGCCCGGACAAGCCAGCATCGCCCGTAATTCCATGCCTCTTTGCAACTCTATTTTAAGGACGACGGATCTTTTAATACTTCAGACGGTACCACCTACGCACACGAGTTTTAAATGGACGAAAAACTTTGGAAAGATACTCGAAAATATAAATTTATTTATTATATAAATTTGTTTCGGCCCCGTCTAGGGCCTCTGTCAATATATATTTCATAGAGCAAGAAAATAGATGTGCGCGACAGAGATTTCATTTTCGTCTTCTTCTGCGCAAGACGTTTTGCGGTTTAAATGTCAAAATATGTTGACTTCTTTTATTTTTTATGTCACTCTTGATTGTCAGTAGTTGTAGAGGTGGGAAACTAACGATAATCGCATACTGATATTAAAATCGCAGAATTCTCATTCAACGCTGCCAAATTGCATCCGAGGGCCAAGCCCCCCTTTTAATTGCAACCGTAATTATCAAAAGCAGCGAGAGGCCACATTATTGAGCCATAAAATAAATTTTCATGGAATGTCCCAACCCTTCTTTAATTCCAGGACCTGATTTACTGTGAGATAACGATCATCCGATGTCTATACCATCATTATTGTATACCGGTAGTAGCATCTGCTCTTTTGTGCTTTAATCAAATTCTTTTAATTAGTGTGTGGGCAGTGCACTTGCTTCTGTATTTTAATTCGACTCGAATTAATGTCACTGGAAGATACAGAAAATTTATTATTATTTTGCCGTAAAAAATCTGTTTAATAATAATTCCAAATTTCATATTATGCCGAATCAAACTTTGTCCTGGCGGTATAATTTTTTCCAAGTATTCAGATAGTCAGTGGGACGTACTGCCATTTTAATTAAATTTTCCTACGAACGCGCCCTCAAAATTATAATCTTAAGACGAACTGGTAGTTAACGAAGACTCGTAAATTGCGTTGGAGATTTGATGATGATAATCTTAACTGCAGAAATTTTACGATATTTAGTAAATGAAGTACTGCGTCAAATAATGAACTCGGAGTAATAATGATTTATTGTCCATAAAATGACAATTCATTTTCTATTTAATAATCAGACTCAAAAGTGTGTAATTATCTATATTTTGTTTGTTTTCTTATGACTGTTAGTCTATAAATCCTTCCTGGTTATGAGAGTGTTGATAGTTTAACGCGCCTGCGCATAGCATTTGTGACGTAAAGCTAATAGTGCAATACAAACAAAAACTGACACTTGACATTTTAGTTTGCTAGAGTAATTCACAGTTATGCCAATGTGCCAGCGTCCGGTTAGCCACTAGTCCTCGCTCTCTGACGTCACTCAGAAAGAGAGCATAAATTTAATTGCAAGCTTGCCGGTCTCTAGTAGTCTCTTCATACTTAATTCTAGAATAATTACACCTTTTATTTCTAAATTCTAACTACTGTGCTATTTATAGGGTATAATGTACGAGGAAGAAAAGCAAAGGTTTAACCCTTGTCATAAAATATGGATAAATTCTCGATTTAATTGACCTGCATACGTACCGGGCAGCAAAAAAATGAAATCGCAATTACCAAGCCCGATTGTGCGTAGGTCCATTACCAAGTACTATCATACTAGGTTTATTACATATAATTAAGTCGAGTTAAACGTATTTTGAAAATAATACCGTAGCATTAACGGCCAGTGCATGTAAAATCGACAATAACTTCTAATTAATATGCAAAAGAGTAGATAAACAAGGCGGGATGACGTTAATGATCGCCTTCAAATGACCGAGTGAAATTTATTAAAATTAGGAACCCGCCTAAGCCAGCAGACACTGCCGCCAACTGTGGGAGGCGAAAGCGCAGCCGTAAATTAAGCAGAAAGAAAAGTCAAAGAAGTGGCGAATACACTGACGAGCGAGATACCCAATTTACGAATTTCACAACACTCAGCGACTTTTGGCTATTTCTGGGTAAAATGTTTTTGCCTGGGCAGTGAAAAGAAACGATAGTAAAAATAGAAACTAACGTCGATGATATATTATCCAAACATTATTTTGTGAAAAGACATAAATACCGAACGAACATTGTGCCCGCCTTGAAAGTATTGTCTTTCAACAGCAATTATCAATTGAGAAATTCGTAAGAACGAAAAATAACAATAACTAGGACAAATAAAAGCAAAATTTTGGTGGCGGCTCGCACTACCCCTTCATTTTCGGGGTGCACGCTTGCTATACTAATGGTTTCCCATTGTCGAACTGGAAGGTTATCGTCTCGAAGCAGCACCAATCGGAAATAACGGAGGCATTTGTTCAAATAGATCGGCCGTATGCAGAAGAAGCAATGTGGGTCCCAATACAGATCCCTGTGGCACTCCTTATGTAATCCGACCAAAAATATTCAATTTTACACGCCAGGGGGCACAATTTTAAAAGAAAGTGGACAATCCGCATTTTCTTCAAAAATTCAAATGGAAATATGGGTATCCTTTAGCTTTCTCAAAATCTCCTCATAATATCCTGTAAACTAGTTTAATAACTTTTTCTTGATGATAACAGTTTCAAAAAAGATAATAATTTTGTTCTTAATTCTGTGTGTAATGACACCGTGTCATAAAAAATATACCATTACATTTAAAATTTTTGAGAAAATTTGGCAATTAAGTTAAGTTTCGAAATAACGCCATCTGGTGGCTCCCTCGTAAAATGAAATTCAAGTGTAAACACAGATTTCTATTACGTTATAAATTCCCTTTCCAACGAGACCAGATTTATTAAAATTGGTTCAAGCAATCCGGAGATATGGCATTTTTGGTGTAAGTGAATTCTTTCCTCCCCCCAGCCCTTACTTCGTAAGTTAGATCAAAAAGTTATTAAACTAATTTACAGGGTATTCCGAGGAGATTTTGAGAAAGCTAAAGGATACCCACATTTCCATTTGAATTTTTGAAGAAAATGCGGATTGTCCATTTTATATACTCTGTGACTAATTTCCATATGTGCATGGGGAAATAACATGGGCAATTACATTTTTGGGGATTCCTGCTCCCCATGTGTAGTTACAGTGGTGGTAAAGGTAGCAATCGAAAGACTATTTTTTTCTGCGTATGGAAGTTTGTCACACGGTATATTTTATTTCGAAGTTCGCAAATTGTCACCGTTGGAAAAGTCCACAAAGTTTGTTTAAGCGAAGGATAACACATGTTCATCGTTTGTTGGTAAATTAACACTTCGCAATCGATGGAGATATAAATGATTTGTATTCTTGTGGAAGATTCTGTGTGTATGCGTGCTGGTATGAGCATTACCTTTATTGCTAGCTTATGTACTCTGGCTGTTTGGACAAAGGGATTTTTGGGTGATAACTCAACACTCTCTGTTTAATCATTAATTAAGAACGAAGCACTCGACAAGCGGCGCAGTACATGATATATTTGTTATTCATTAGATCGCCAAACACACCCGGCGCGAATACAGCGTTCAGTTACTTAACTTAACACACAAGTTCCTCGTCTTCTTATTTCTTCAACTTTATTAATTGCATTTTCATAACGCGTAGCGGCCGGAAATATTTGTATGTATCTAACAGTTCAATGTGGAAGAAAGTTCTCTGTGAGACGTAGTGAATTCCACGCAGAGCTCGTCTCACGATATCGGGAAAAGGTAATGACAAGTAAAGTTTCCAAGTTGTTTGAATCAATCCATCAATCACGGATCGCATGTAAATAAGAATTAAATGTAAATTTTGCGCGTTACGTTGTTCATATTTGCACACAGTATTATTCCACATCTAATTTGGCGTCAAAACTAACTAGTGTTAGCAGTTGCTATTTCTACTTGCCCAATTTTATTTTTATTTAAACCACAAACGACATGTTCGAGCTGACTGCCTCCTACAAGGTTCTTTTAATCATTAGAAATGCTCTCAGCATTTGACAGGTTATTTAATTAATAATTAAGTGATGAGGCGAAGCAGGTGACCGCGGGCATGATTCTTTGAGAGCACCTGAGGGGCGTGCTCCCACCTTGCTATCGGAAAACAGGGCCGCGGGCAGGTGCCCTCGCATTCAATCGTCTTATAACACACAGCTCGTGTCCTCTATCGCAGAATCGTTTTGTAGGAATATTGACACTTGACGGCACCGCTGTACGTTTCTGTTGGAGAGCGTTCCCTCTCCGACAGGCACCTCGCCGACTGTAAGAGGATTTGACAGGCGTCAGGGTAGTGAGTTATAAAGTGTGAAATTTTGGTAATCATGTAATCGGATCTTGCAAAGCAGCAGCATTTGACGCTTTGCATGAAGAAATGCTTAAGGCTGTCGGAACGCCGACGAACAGTTACTGCGGAGGGGTATCGGAAGGAACGTAGCATTCCAAAAGTACAAAGTAGGCGGACACTGAATGCAAAAATTTCTGGGCGCGCTAGATTAGGGGGAGCATTTCGCAGCGTACAGAGTAGGACTACAGACTACAGACGAAACGCGGGGTTTATTGACTATCATAGTATAGTATTTATATTCCGACGAGTACCTGATAGAAAACAAGGAACGTTGAACCAAATTATAGGCGGGGAAACAAAACTCGTCTCGGGATGCTGGTTTCCCCAAGAAAACGCAGTGGGTTACTTATAAGTAAAAAAGAACAAGTAGGTAAGTATGTTTTGCGATTGACCGAAAAGTTCGTGTGGTTAGAGCTATTTTAATAGCATTTCTCTAACAAAATTTTGCAATATTTCTTAAATCAAAAATAAACTGCAAAAACGGAAAACTCAATTTTTTGACTGGCCACTTCCGGTGGCTTTTTCTGGGTTCAGTCATCATGTCATATCACATTTTCTTTTCTGAGAGCATCGAACTATGGCTACCTCTGGGGTACTGCCGCAGTACCCCAGAGCTAGCCGCGCGGTGGAAAATGACTTGTACCGTTATCATCTGCCGCAGTCAGACACGCTCAGTAAAGCCTCTTTTAGCGCTTTACGTATTGTAACTGATTTTTTTCCATAACGTTCTAACATTTGGAATAGACTTCCATGAACCTGTGCTCCAAATTCCTAAACGGTAAAAAATGTTTTGTCATGTTGAGTGTGCATCTGACTGCAACAGAAAATCCACGGTACACGCCACTCTTAATAATCAGTTCATTAAATGTTAAAATTTCAATCCTTCTGTGACAACACAAATTTTAAACTTTCTCTTTCCCGGCTAATTTCTTGTCCATCGTAATTCCGTGACAGATTTTACCTGATATGACGCAGAGAACAGAATTAACGGAACACGTAGTTGGAAGTTGACGTATATTATTTGTCTAAAAACGTTATATACGAAATTAGTCCAATCCGGTGCTCATAGGATGTGTTATGTGTTCTCATTTGGCCAATAACATGCTGTATTAATGCAATGGAAATCTCCGGTGGGCGACGGAAATCCAAAGGTAGTGTACAAGAAATCCACCAGTGACTCACTCCTCGGGAATCTGTTATACAGGTTGATCCATTTATCCATTTATGCGAAGTTATATGAGAGACCCCTCTTTGTTTTACCATTCTGTCTGTTCGTCCGTCTGTCTCTCAGTCTGTATGTCTGTTTGTCTCTCACAGTGTTCTTTTTCCTGAACTATAAGTGCTATACAACAATAAAATTGACGCATATGTAATGGCCCAAATTCAGACAAATCTAAATGGTTTGTTGTGTGCACATATTTAGGGCGGTTTTCATACATAGAAACATCGAAAAGGGGTCAAAAGATATTTTTTGTTTGCAACACTAGAGCACGTGAAACATTTTTTTGTTTTTATCTTTTTACAGTTCAGTACGATCACATGCGGGGAGTGTCAATTGTGTCCCCCTGTCGCAATTGGGAACTATTTAAAGTAGAATCGTGAATTTTGGTACTTACGTAGTCTTCACGATTGCAACTAATTATGCAATAAATAAATTTCATCAAAATCTGTTCAGGATGCGGTTTCTGATATAAGTGCTTCAGAAACTTTGCTAGCCAGTACGGAACACTTTATGTACAAAGGGAGTTGATACTCGGTGAATTATTTAAATGGGACACTCTATACATATTGCGTTTTTTAATTCTTCGATCGATTTTACTAAGTATGCATACGAAGTAAGTTGCTTCTAAACTAAACCCCATATTTTTGTGTTTCAGTTTTCTTTAAAATTTTTGTCACACTTAGGGATGTTTCAAAAATTACATTTTGAGAATGATGAACAGATGCCCAGTTTCACAATAAGTTCAGTCTAGTATGCAACTCTTACACAATCATATAGTAAAATCGAACAGGGAAATAAAAAGTGTGATGATATTACAGGAGTTCTATTTAAGAAATCCAAGTTCTGTAGATTAGTATCTGCTGTACAGAAGAAATGAGACGCCATGTATAAGTAAAGTAATTTGAATTATGGAAATTTAAAAACAAATAGAGTATATATTTGGCATTTTTCTCTGAATACATACAAAAACTAGCCACGCCTGTTTCTTGAATCTGGGAAGTTTAAACATATCGCCGCTAGACACCGCCACCTCTAGGCCCTTGAAAATGCGAATGCAGAGGTGCAGGAGCCAATTGATCACTTCATTATTATCAAAAATTTATTATATTTTTTTGATACCGTCAAAATGAAAAGTCTAATCTATGACTCTACGATTATAATTTCTAAAAAAAACGAAAAATGTGATAAATATTCTAGCTACAATATGTCCGATTTTCATAGATTGTGAAGTAGATTTTAAAGTTGAATTTCTGGTTTTTAATGAAAATTATTAGCGAACAGTCCTAGATCTATGTTTAATTGAAACAAGAAAAAAATAATCACGCGAATATCTTAAACCATGTTGGAATAATCCATTGGCAGCGGGAACGTTACATCCCTCAAGTATTCCAAGCGTTCTATCTAAATGTCAAATCCCATCAGATTTGGAAACATAACGAGGTACATTGCAGAAGATCAATGAGCACTGTAGAGACAATAATGTGCGCCTACTGTAGTAGCCATGTCATTGTTATCTTATCAACTGCAACACTCCCGTATACCTTTGAAAACAGAATAGAAACTGTTTTGTATCTGAAATCTATAAGTAGCTGTCATGGTCACTGCCATACATCATACTTCGACTGGGACTTATCTAAGAATGTTTCTCCCTTATTTCCGCATCTTAAACTACAACCAAATCCGATATTTCTGTCCCTCTCACATGCATTTATTTAGCGATAATAAAGGCAAGGTGGTTTTTCGTCGACGTAGGTTCGGAGTAAGTAGAATACCAGTTGTTTAATTACGGATTCATTGGCAATAACTCTTTTTGACAAATAGATTAATCTTTGACGGCCCAATTAACTACTGCCGGTCAGTGTGCCTTCGGCTAGCCAACCGCATATACGGGAGCGGGTGGTATTTAAGAAGCGCCCACGCTGCATACTGCAACAAAACAAGCTGAAAGTTGAGGAAGGTTTTGATAAAATAGGACCTGCAGCCGAATCTTTTGGAATACCGTTTGTTGCGTCGATTCCAGCATCTGCTGCTGATGCTCGCGGCTTTCGATGTTGTCTTATTGAAACGCTCCATTACGCAAAATATATAACCAAGAATTGACGCAGCTATTCCATCGTGGCTACGATTTTATTACCGAAGTTCCTTCATTCCATTCGTTGAAGCACTCTTTAAATAGAATTAGAAGAAGGGTTTTTCAATTGAATTTATTGTTTTTTCCAATAGGGTTTTCTTTAAATTCATTGTTTTTTCCCTTCAAGCTACGAGGTATTCGATTTTCCTTTGTGTTTCTCTTATACCCCGTAGGTAAATACTGAAATTCAGTTA
Organism: Xestobium rufovillosum; assembly: GCA_963966045.1. Taxonomy (NCBI): domain Eukaryota; kingdom Metazoa; phylum Arthropoda; class Insecta; order Coleoptera; family Ptinidae; genus Xestobium; species Xestobium rufovillosum. The sequence goes on along the minus strand of OZ014498.1, from coordinate 30,485,837 downwards.
TCTAGTTATCTTTTTTCATGGATATCATTATTCTTTGTATTGTTTTGTCAATTTTAGTTTCCTTGTCAACTGTCATAATAATTTGTTTACAATTTTTCGTACATTTCTGATGATGGGATCTTTGTGAATCCTGAAACCCGTAAAATATTTAAATAAAACGTTATATATTTGTAGTTCGCGGAGTATTTATTTGTTTCATCATGAACTTCTACCAAAAAGTAAAACAAGAAGATATTAACTACATAAAAAATGCCAGCACGGCAGTTCAAGAAAGACTATACAAGAAGCTTAAACTTAAACAGAGAAAAATAAGTCAAAACATTTGGTTTAATCAAGAATGTTTAAGAATGAAGATTGTTCCCAAATATGTACATATCGCAACGAGAAGTAACACGATTGCAGCAGAGAAGGCACTTAAAGCTGCCCAGAGAACTTGGCTGAAAGAAGAATGTAGAACCCAATATAAACAAAGATACGTATTAAATCACTACATTAAAGTTTTACACTCTGAACTTTCATACAAATTACACGCTATAGAGTTTGACAGTTTAGATGACATAATTAGAGACAGTATTAGTAAAATCATACATAAAAAATACCTTACACAACGAGAGAAGTTAGAAAATTTAAACTATATTCAAAATTGTAACAAAACTGACGTCTATAACAACAATTCTAATAAATCAATATTTAGTTCCAAATTTATCAATTACAGTAATACAGTTTTTGACAAAAATGAAACAGAATTACTATCAAAAGGTCCAAAATTTGCCCCTAATATAAACAATATTAATAGAACCGAAATTTTAATTTCAGAAATTGAGGTAGCTTTAAAAAAGGATGATGATTCTCAGAACATTAGAAATAAAATTCATAATACTTTTCAGTACAAAAACTTAATCATTAATAAAATTGATAAAATTGATAAAAGTACCATTAATTCTATTAAAGAAAAAATTAATAAAGATAATTTGGTAGTTTCCAAAGCGGACAAATCCAATGCTAAAGTAATTTTACCTAAAGATGAATATATAATTTACGTTTATATTTTTATATCTTTACAAGTTTAAATAAATATTCTTGACAAAGCCCCCAAACGGGGGCGAAACGTCGAATTATATACTTTTAAACAGATATTATTATTTGAAATTTGCCAGAAAATTCACAAAGTTGAAGAAAATTTTAAAAACAGACTGGCACCAATCAAGCAAGAATTTTTAATAAATGAATATAATAAAATAACTTTCAATATTTTTAGGAAGCCAACGTATACAGATATTACTCTTTCATCAAATTCATTTCACCCATTTTGTCAAAAAATTTCTGCTTACAATTCTATGATACACAGGGCCTTTACAGTACCACTATCTTTGGATAAATTGAATAAAGAACTAAATGGTTTTAAAATTGAAATCATTAATAGAATCATTAACAATAAAAAATTTAAAATTGCTTGTAACAACATATATCCTAAATTATAATGATAAAGTTACCAAATTTTGCAGAATTACTTATTTTGGAAATATTTCTGAAAAGATTGCCAGTATTTTAAGAAAAAACAACATACAGGTCACATTTAAACCTTCAAATATATTATCACATATTTTATTTAACAGTAAAGACAGAACACATAAACTTGACCACACAGGTGTTTATCAACTAAATTGCTTAGACTGTAACAGCATTTATATAGGACAAACTGGCAGATCTATACGTATTAGATATAATGAACATTTAAGATCGTTTCGTTTAAAAAACGATCATTCAAGTTTTGCTAATCATTTCTTTGATAACAATCATCGATTCCCTCCTTTAGAAAATACTAAATTATTGTTTAATTTTGTAAAAAGTTATCAGTTAGATATATTAGAGTCTATAGAAATTTATAAACATAAAAATGATAAAAATTGTAACTTACTTAACTTAATGACCAAGTAGATTTAATACAATCTAGTTTATTTAAACTTTTGTAAATGTTTTTTGATCAAAATGATTCTCATGTCTCGGTGGGACAGGTTCTCTTATTGCCATTATGACATTAGTTCAATAATCAATTACAGTTTATTTGCTAGCCCATATAGGTAAACCATGGAACTTCGAGGTTATTTGGCAATATGGGATTCTTTTTCTTCTTTTTGTTTTATTATTGACATTATTATCATCGTTTTCATCATCATTATCGTCATCAATATTCCTTTTATTATTGGTATTATTAGGATTGATTCTTGAATTAATTATTCAACAACAGTCTCTCCATCTTAATCCTCGACATTTCTTTTTTGCCATTATGCCGTTTTTGACTTATTACTCTCTTTTTTAGTTTATTACAATACTAGCAGTTGGCAGTTGTCAAGACAGAACACATAGACTTGAGCACAGAGTTTATTACAAGATTAGCAGTTGGCAGTTGTCAAGATTCCATGGATATTTTGTTTATTTAGTTTTTTCTGTTCTGATATTTCACTTGAAGGTTTTTTCAATTGAATTTATTGTTTTTTCCAATATGGTTTTCTTTAAATTCATTGTTTTTTCCCTTCAAGCTACGAGGTATTCGATTTTCCTTTGTGTTTTTCTTATACCCCGTAGGTAAATACTGAAATTCAGTTATCTAGTTATCTTTTTTCATGGATATCATTATTCTTTGTATTGTTTTGTCAATTTTAGTTTCCTTGTCAACTGTCATAATAATTTGTTTACAATGTTTCGTACATTTCTGATGATGGGATCTTTGTGAATCCTGAAACCGGTAAAATATTTAAATAAAACGTTATATATTGGTAGTTCGCGGAGTATTTATTTGTTTCATCAAAAGTTTGAAAGTCGTGGAGCGTAGCCCACGGGTCATCTAGTTATTATTATTTCTTTATTCCTTGTTTAATGGTCGGATTCAGAGGAGAATTTATCGAAAATGGAGCGTTTGCGTTCAAAAATATATACCTATATAATTATTGCCTGGAGAGTGATGTAGATATAATGTCTCCAATCCAATTAAAGCCAGTTGCCGCCCTCGATGTACAAGTAATTAACATGTTAACTAACCTAAAGTCGGTAATAAAATACGGATATAAAAATGTATTTTTGGGCCTCCGCTAGGACGACCTACCTGATATGCAAATCGGATCGACCATTTATCTTCGAACGCATAATTCATAGATATTAGTCGCTTTAGTTGTTTTTTTTAATTGCGCGGACATTTGCTGCTTTTATGGGGACCATCAAATGTTTAAGTGATGCGGGCAGATGGGGAAAATGACGTACCGGATTAAGATTATACGGACCTGTCATATTAATGTGAAATATAATATGTTTTTGGAAATTTTATCTTCGCCAAATGATTTAATGTTATGTGTTTTTGAGGCTGAAGAATTCGGTGAAATGATCTCGATTTAACTTTTTATTGCTACAGATGATATATTGGCAATACTACTTGATATTGCTTTTACCAAATAAGGAAAGTCTCTAAGACAAGATTAGGTATTTTGCAGTAGAGCTAAAACTCTTCTTCAATAGCGCACTAGCGCGCTGCGGCGTCAATAAACCAATCGAGTAAAAACAAGGGAAGCATTGTCGTCGTCAATAAGTGAAAATAATAATAGGTTGGCAGTCGGTAAATATGGCATTGTGGGCGCATTTCATACGCGTTACCGCCGGGCAAATCTCTTACACTCGCGCTACGGCTATTTAATCTTGCCAGTGACACTAATATTGTCTATGATTTACACTAATAACTTCCAGGTAACGTTGCTGCGGCCTCGGTGTCGCCTGCCAGGATACGAAGTGACCGACAAACGTGTTTTGTTTGCCTATTAATGGCAGGACGATGCAAAAGTAATTGTATATGATGCGTAAAAATGCATGCAGATGGAACTTCACTTAAGAGTCCCACAAATACGAAACCAGTAACTTATTTTCAAAAATCCTATCTAATAAAAGTGATGTTAGTCGTGGAGAATGCGCAATAGACACGTACCGTTTCGATCTAGCGAAGTCAGATTTTTCGTTTCAGTCTCTTTTTAATACGTACGGGAGCCGATCGCCGAAAGTGCGTACGTCTGAACTATCACAGGTAGGTATCATGTTTGTTGTCGTTGTAAAAGTATACGCCGTCAGAAACAATTCAAAGTTATTGGACCCATGTACTCCGTAAGCCCCAGCCAAATTGAACTATTTCATTTTCGATTAAAGGAGCAAACAGATTTGAAGATCTGAAAACAGGAAACGGAGAAATACAGGAATCTTATGTAGCAGCGTGTTTAAAATTAGGTCTTATTTAAGATCAGCACGAGTGGAAAAGAGCCATGAATGAAGCTGAAATCTGGATGATGCCCAGACAGCTGAGATATTTATTCATTCGTATTTTAATGCATTGCCGACCAATTTATCAGGAAGAATTGTGGGAAGAATTTAAAGAAGCAATGTCACAAGATTATGAAAGACGTTACAGCAATACTGAAGGACAAAAAGCCTATATTCAAATTAGTTCCATGCTTTCTGCGGAAGGTTAGGTACAATCATTCAATGTTTCCTACCATGCCACGACATTGAATATGCAAATGAAGAACAAGCAATAGAAATAGGATCACGACAATATAAACACCTAAATGAAAAGCAGAAAGACATTCTAGATATTATTTTGGGTAAATGAGATGCTAACATAAGTTAATCAATTTCTGAATCTTCATGTTTTTATATAGACGGTCCAGGAGACTCCTGTAAGACTTCCAACTTTAAGAAAAATTCAAAAGAAGCAGATTATTTAAGGAGTGTAGATGTTTTTATTTGGGATGAAGCTCCTGTGGCGCCAAGATATGCTTTAGACATTATAGACAGAACCATACGAGACTTTATGAATTGTGATGTTCCGTTTGGTGGAAAAATTATGGTGTTGCGAGGAGATTTTTGACAATTGTTACCAGTTAAAATAAATGCTACCCGCTGTGAAACAGTGAATTTAAGTATCAAATTGAGTTCTCTTTGGAGTTATTTCCGTAAATTTTCTTAAACACAAAATATGCGGGCTCTACCACAGGAACAAGGATTCACCTAGTTTTTATTGGATGTTGGAGATGGAGTTTTGAACGATATGAATAGCAATTTAGAATTGAAACAGAGATGTATTTATAATTAGTATATCGTTGAAAGTATATATGGAGGAATCAATTAGAGAAAAGCGATTCATAGATATGACCTAACAGCTATTCTGATGTTGAAGAGATTAACAAAAAAGTGGTAGAACTGTTAGATATAAAAACAGAAAAAATATATACAAACTTGGATAGTGTTGAAAATTGTGATAATGGAGATTTAAACGATGCTATTCTTCCTGAATATTTAAATACTTTAAACCCGCCAAATTTTGCTCCGCATGAATTGAAGTTGAGAGTATATTGTATTGTGATGTTGGTTAGAAATCTCAGCATTAATGAAGGCTTATGTAATGGTACGAGATTGTTAATTTTACAATTGGGAGACAATATCCTACAGTGCAAAATTTTACCAGGCGATAAACATGGAGATATAGTTTTCGTTAACCTTATAACGTTGTACTGTGAAAATGTTTATCCTTTTCTTTTTTAAACGACTACAATAATTTCCCATTAAACTAGCGTTTGCAATGACTATTAACAAATCACAAGGCCAAACATTTGATTAAATAGGAATTGATCTCCGAAAAGAAATATTTACTCACGGACAATTATGCGTGATGGCTTTTTCAAGAGTTCGTTCTTGGGAAGGTTTGATAATTTATTTAGGAAATCAAAGAAATAGCCGTATAGTTCAAAACTACGTTTTCAGGGAATTATGTCAGATGTAAATTATTCTGTAATCAGACAATAATGCGTTTCTTTGAAGTTATCTTAAAATTTGTGTGTAAAATGTGTTCCTCTATCGGATAGGTAGCAAAACAGACTATTTTGGCACTGAGCTGATATTTCGACGGTTAGAATTTCCAGGTAAGGTTTTTCTGGAGATTCAACCCAAGGCAATTTTTCTTGTCTCTTTATTCAACGCCAGCTCGATGAAACGCAACAGGTGACCACACTGAGTGCAAACATTGCGGTGGGCCAGAGTTTTCGATTGTTTGTACTTCGTTGTCAAACATTACGTCATTACAGGGGGGGGGAAAGAACCAAGGAACGCGTTCTACGAAACTAACTGGACAACTGGAAATGTCGTAAAAGGACGGTGATGATGACAATGATTATCTGGCCTGTGTGCATGGGTAGGTCAAGCGAAAGAATGTTTGTACAATTAGTTGTTTTGTTGTAACAGTAGGGGACTTTTCAGTGCTGTGTTAAGGTAACTTTTTACAAGATAACATCATTTAGGTTTGGTGAAACTTGCTCGAAATCAATTGCTCGAATTCGAGCAATTAGGCTTTCGAGGAACTTCCCATTCGAGGAACAATTTTTCGAGCAATTGATGTCCAGCAATTTGTCGCACAAAATTCTTTAATCAGGCCGGAAAGAGGCAAATAACTTTTCCACAGCAACCTCCCAAAAATAATAATCTCTTAATTTTATTATAAATAGCACTGAAAATTTAAAGAAACGTTACCGTCTATGTTTACAAAGAAATGGTCAACATTTGGAACAGTTTTGGTAAATTTTAAAATTATGTAATCCTTCCTTGACTAAATTTTATTCAATAAAAATTGTTTGCTGTTTTGAGTTATTTTGGTTTTCTTTTTGCGACGGTAATTTTATTCAGATGAATAACAAAAGTGTTGTAATATACAGGGCGATTTTTTTGACCGTCTATTAGAAGTATCTGGAGAACTAAAAGAGATATTGATTTGAAATTTTGGCTGTGGCCGAAATCGGGTCGGATCTATTTAATGAAAAATGACTTTGCTACTTATGTGTGATCAACATATATCGTTGATTAGAAAATTTGATGTAATAGATTTTGAAAATTTGTTTGCCTGATTAGTAATTCCAACACCTCGTCTTGCCACCATAGAAAATCGAACATCTTACTGCTAGACGTTATCGAGATATTAATTTTTACATAATCTACCACAACTGTCAAAATATTGAGAAAAAAATTTATATCTCCGAAAATATTAATTTTAGACATAGCGAACCTTTACTGAATTAACATTAAAATTTTCTGTGGAATCTAAAAAAAAAATAGAAAATGGTGGCATTCCATTTAAGATAACAAAGTTGGTGTCAACTTCCGGTATTTCCGGAAATGCCACCATTTTGAAAATATTTTTATTAAATAGATATGTATCTCAATACTGTGGGAATACTACAATACTTCATTTTTTAAATGAGCAGAAAAATCTGTATCCAGATTCAAAAAATACACGGGGTGTTTAATTTAAAATAGCACTATTTTTGTGGTGAACTAAAATAAAAATAAAGAAGTTATAGGGGGTTTTCAAAATATACCTACGTGAACATCCTGTACATCTCAGCAATTCACCAAATTAAAAAAATAGCTGAAAAAACTGGTACAAACTGGAAAATAATTCAGTGGTTTTAAAGCAGTTTCCATAAAAAGCAAGAAAAATTGTTGCGAGAGTAATTAGGCAGTTATCGTGTGTGTAGCCAAATTGAGATTACGTGGATGATTTATGCAGCCGCTCCTTGTACATGTTCTATCGCACACTTACAATCTGCCAGCAAACTGCTCTCTCGCTAAAATTGGGGGGCGTTCTCGACCTTAAAATTCGGATCGCCGCTCAATCCAGTGTGCCGTGCCGGCGACTGCGAGTCAAGTTTAATCGTCCCCCGGAGGCGAGGGTGTATTGTGTGGGCGAGTTAACTACCGCTCGCGAGTTCGGAGCCGGCCCTGCCTCCGGCTCCAAAACACTACCTTCATAACATAATACTGCCGTGGATGCTTCTTACATTTTTATTTTTATACACTGCTGTATCTACACGGCTTTTTACTGTTTAATGCACCATCGCGGCTTTTATTATTATTTAGTTGTTGGTGCTTTTTTAGTGATGCTCCGGGGCGTATTGTTATAAAAGCTTCTTCAGAAGATGACCGAGGTTATTACCTAATTGGTTTGTTAGCATTAATACAGTTCAGACATTGTTTCAAATACTTGTTGTTGAAGTTCCCAGCTTTTTATTCTCTATCATGACTTCAAAGAAACGCATTATTGCCTGATTACAGAATAATTTACATCTGATATAATTCCCTGAAAACGTAGTTTTGAGCTATACGGCTATTTCTTTGATTTCCCAAATAAATTATCAAACCTTCCCAAGAACGAACTCTTGAAATAGCCACGCATAATTGTCCGTGAGTAAATGTTTCTTTTCGGAGATCAATTCCTATTTAATCAAATGTTTGGCCTTGTGATTTGTTAATAGTCATTGCAAACGCTAGTTTAATGGGAAATTATTGTCGTCTTTTAAAAGTAAAAGGATAAACATTTTCACAGTACAACGTTATACGGTTAACGAAAACTATATCTCCATGTTTATCGTCTGTTAAAATTTTGCACTGTAGGATATTGTCTCCCAATTGTAAAATTAACAATCTCGTACCATTACATAAGCATTCATTAGTGCTGAGATTTCTAACCAACATCACAATACAATATACTCTCAACTTCAATTCATGCGGAGGAAAATTTGGCGGGTTTAAAGTATTTAAATATTCAGGAAGAATAGCATCGTTTAAATCTCCATTATCACAATTTTCAACACTATCCAAGTTTGTGTATATTTTTTCTGTTTTTATATCTAACAGTGCTACCACTTTTTTGTTAATGTCTTCAACATCAGAATAGCTGATTAGGTCATATCTATGAATCGTTTTTCTCTAATTGATTCCTCCATATATACGTTCAACGATATCCGAATTATAAATACATCTTTGTGGCAATTCTAAATTGCTATTCATATCGTTCAAAACTCCATCTCCAACATCCAATAAAAACTTGGTGGATTCTTGTTCCTGTGGTAGAGCCCGCATATTTGGTGTTTAAGAAAATTTACGGAAATAACTCCAAAGAGAACTAAATTTGATACTTAAATTCACTGTTTCACAGCGGGTAGCATTTATTTTAACTGGTAACAATTGTCAAAAATCTCCTCGCAACACCATAATTTTTCCACCAAACGGAACATCACATTTCATAAAGTCTCGTAAGGTTCTGTCTATAATGTCTAAAGCATACCTTGGCGCCACAGAAACTTCATCCCAAATAAAAACATCTACACTCCTGAAATAATCTGCTTCTTTTGAATTTTTCTTAAAGTTGGAAAATGAATCTAAAAACAGAGGAACAGGTAACCCAAACGTTTTATGAACTGTTCTGCCATGAGGAAGTAGTGTCGCTGCTGTGCCCGTGAAGGCCATGGAACAAACAATTTTATTCTTACTCTTCAGTAAGCTGTAAAGGTTTGTATAAACATAAGTCTTGCAGGAGCCTCCTGGACCGTTTATATAAAAACATGAAGATTCAGAAATTGATTCATTTATGTTAGCATCACATTTACCCAAAATAATATCTACAATAATTTCTTTCTGCTTTTCATTTAGGTGTTTATATTGCCGTGATCCTATTTCTATTGCTTGTTGTTCATTTGCATATTCAATGTCGTGGCATGGTAGGAAACATTGAAAGATTGTAGCCTTCCGCAGAAAGCATGGAACTAATTTGAATATAGGCTTTTTTGTCCTTCAGTATTGCTGTAATAATAATCGAAAATGAAATAGTTCAATTTGGCTGGGGCTTACGGAGTACATGCGTCCAATAACTTTGAATTGTTTCTGACGGCGTATACTTTTACTACGACAACAAACATGATATCTACCTGTGTTTCATAGGGTTCCCACTAGCCTGTGGAACGGAATGTGAGACTGCATGCCCGGTAGGGGTAGTTGAGTCTAAATTTGGCCACTATATCCAAGCCTTTTAACCGTCAGAGTACAGGGCGTGAGACTGCGTGCCTAGTAGTGGTCATAAGTTGTAAATATTGCACATACGTTCAGAATTAGTATAAAGTTTTTAAGTTTTCGATTTGTAATATAGTGTGTTACCAAGAATAAAGTTTAAGTTACCGTTACACGTTGTTACTCAACATAACCAACATAACCAACATAACCAACATAACCAACACCAATTATTCCGTACATCGAAAAGGAGGTTATTTTCTTTGTAAATAGCCATGGAGGTGCCTATGGATAGGTCTTACCCAATAGAGTATGGAAGGTGAATAACAACAGTAAAAGAGAATAATAATAGTATAACATTACTTTTATACTGATCTTAAATTATATGGCTTATTGGAGGATTTGAATGTAGGTATTTCCAGATTCAAATTCTTGACAGATTTCGTTCGCTAGAGAGTATTCTCTGGGCGGACACGTGAGACCGTGCCAGAAAGTTTGTTTTATGTAAATACATTTTAAGAGATTTACACAGTGGTTTATATTTGTAATCGTAAATTAACGCTAGCCGCGGCGTGGTTTTGTTTGAATGTTTGCTCCAGGCGGTGTCGATTCTGTCAGTTGTCACTTACTTGGCAAACTAAGTAAACTTTAATAGCCTATAAATTCATATTCACACATGTTCTTCTTTATAAAATCCGCCTAGACATTCTTGGGAAGCCACTAACCAAACATTTCACGGAAATGTGCTTTGGTCCATGCAGGTTGTGTAAATCATATAACGATTGTTTGGCGACATCTCAACAATGCCACCTACAATCGAAATCATTTTATTTTTTTTCGTTTTCGTCTGAAATTTATTAGGTATCCAAGATAATTAATTTTGAATGATATTATGACACATGTTTAAACAAAAATTAAGGTAATGAAAACTACTATCCAACAATACATTTTTTTTTTTGGAACTACATCAGTGGTACTCACGATTTATTTTACGTTTAGAATTTGTACACTTTTCTTACATATTGTTTTTGCTGCAAAACCCAGTTTCTTTGGAAAGTTTTTGATATTTATTTGTACATATTACTCTTTTGCAGGACGGAAATATAAATGCTGCTATTATATCGATAGAGTTCTAAAACTTTTTGCTGCTCTGTTTTATTGTGAAACTTTTTGTCTCTTTTTCTACATGTGTACCTATGTTAATTGTGAAACTGATATACATATTTCGTATTGTATAGGGATGTGGGTGCAGTCCATGTTTTTTTTTCTATTTTTTTTGATTTACTTATTGCAAATTGGGGTCATTTCTTTTTCTTCTCTTTTTTCTATCGTTATCTTTTCTTCCCTTGATCTCTTCTCTATCTTATTTCTTTTGGATAATTATCAATGTTTTTCCCTCTTTTTACGGTTTACTTCATGTTATGCACATTCATATACACTTTTAACTTATTTATTTTTATTATACTATGACATTGTGCATTGCCCATATTAATGTAAGATCCCTTGTAGCCTCTTTTCATCGTCTTACTGATCATGTGAGTCAAAATGACTATGACTTGGTATGTTTGAGTGAGTCCTGGCTGCATGATGGCATTGACGATGCTGCTGTGTCACTTCGTGGTTATACATTGGTTAGATCCGATCGTGTTGGTAGAGGTGGGGGTGTTGCCATGTACATTAGAGATATCCTGAAATTTACAATCATTTCAAGAATTTCTAACGTTAACTTTGAATACTTGGTGGTGACGGTGGCATCTGGTGGAACTGACCATGTGATTGGCGTTGTATACAGACCTCCTAGGGGTGAGTACGATGAATTTCTGAACTGTTTTGAAGACTTACTTGTTGCTATTACTTCCAAGTTTAGCAGCGTCCTCTTCGTTGGTGATTTTAATGTAAATTTATTGCATTTCACTAATATGTCCGAGAATTTGTTAGCTTTGGCCGAAACTTTCAATTTAGCCCAAATAATTGACCAGCCCACTCGTATCACCGATTCTTCGTTTTCGTTAATTGATTTAATTTTTGCAGTGAAATCTGAGGTGTGTGGTGCTGCGGTGATTGATGCGCAGATTTCTGATCATTTTCTAATATGCTGTAAACTTAATTGTGTCTCTGTACCATGTGAAATTCCTAGTTTTATTTATCGTTCGCTTAGAGACATAGATACTATTCGCTTCAATTCAGATCTTGCTTCATTGCCGTGGCACTCCATACTTCGAACAGATAGCATTGATGGTAAAGTTCATATTTTAAATTCTTTTATCCTCTTTCTAGCCAATCTTCATGCTCCTCTTCTAAAAGACGTAAGACACACTCCTATACGCCCTGGATAACAGACAACATCAAATTTATGATGAAATTGAGAGATAGCGCGTTGAGTAAATTCAAGAGGTCTGGGCTCCCTGCCAATTGGTCTTATTACAAACAACTCAGAAATTTCACAACTTCTGCTTTGCGTTCTGAGAAGAGAGCATATCTTAATTATAAATTCCAGAACTGCTCAGTTAAGGAGAAGTGGGCGGAGCTCGGTAAACTTAATATTCTAAAACGTAAGTCGCGTAATTTACCTCTGAACTTGAGCAATGTCGACAATCTTAATAAGTACTTCGTAGAATCGTGTAAAACTGATGCAGTGCCTGCCCCAGATTTGCTCTCCTTTTATTCTTCTCGTCTCATGCCCTGTGTTTCTAGTACCATGTCCTTTCAACTTGTCGATGAGAAATGTGTCAGAGATCTGCTTCTGTCGGTAAAGTCCGGGGCGTATGGTTGTGACGATCTAAACATTTCGCTTATTCTTCTGTGTTGCCCGTTCATTATTCCTTTCCTGACTCATATTTTCAATGAATGCATACGCAGCTCATATTTTCCGACAGTCTGGAAGCGTGCACATGTAATTCCTCTTCCTAAGGTTGTCGCACCTTCAGAATTTAGTGATTTGCGATCCATAAGTATTCTTCCTGTCCTTTCGAAAATATTAGAAAAAATTCTTGAGATTCAGCTGCGTGTGCATTTAGACTCCTTTAATATACTACCCTTGAGGCAGTCGGGCTTTCGGCGGGGTCATAGTTGTGCTTCGGCTTTGTCCGATATTACAGATGATATTTTTCGTGCCTTGGACCATAACAAAATTACTGTTTTGGTTCTAATCGATTTTTCCAAAGCCTTCGACATGCTGAATCACGACATTATGATCTCGATTTTGCATCATATTGGCCTTGTCCCCGACGCTGTAGAGCTTATTGCTTCTTTCTTATCTGATAGAAGCCAGTGTGTTACTTATAACGGCAATTTATCCTTGCCGTGTAAACTAACATCTGGCGTGCCTCAGGGAAGTATTCTTGGGCCTATCTTGTATACCATTTATACATCTTCTTTTCATAAATCGTTTCATCACTGTAATTATCATTTCTATGCAGACGATACTCAACTTTACCATTCTTTCGAAGTTACAGATATTCGTAATGCATGTTCTCGCATAAATAGTGATCTTGAAAAGTTAGTTAATGTTTCCAAACAACATTTATTAAAGATTAATCCCAAGAAATCTTCTGCTATTGTGTTTGGGGGTGAAGGGTCCAGGATGACCATGGCAAACGACATGGTCTTAAAGATAAACGATGCCGTGGTACCTTTCACGAGTTGCGTTAAAAGTTTGGGGTTACTCATCGATACTAACTTGCGTTTTGCTCAGCATATTAACTCTCTGTTACAGAAGGCTTACCTTGCGTTGAAACTCGTGTATGGGCAGAGGCACTATCTCAATTTCAATACTAAGAGGACGTTGTGTGACTCACTTGTTCTTTCTCATTTCAACTTCTGTGATTCTGTCTATGCTCCCTGTCTCTCGTGCCGTGATAAATTTCGTATTCAGAAAGTTCAGAATTCATGTCTTCGCTTAATGTTTGGAATTCGAGCTCGTTCACGCGTCTCCCATAAGCTGAAAGACGCGAAATGGTTGAATATGTTCAATAGACGTCGCCTTCACATGGTCTGCTTCTTTCTCGGAATTGTTCAGTTCCATTTGCCTTTGTATTTGTATAATAAACTTGTTTTTCGAACTGATGTGCATGGTGTTGCCACTCGTCGAAAGTCGCTAATGCTCACGATCCCGCGGCATCGCAAGGAAATATTTAAAAGATCATTCTCATACAATATTGTGTCCTGTTTAAATAACTTTCACTCATTTCTAACTCTTTCTTGCGATTCCGCGAAACATAGATTATTTAAAATTTTTCTTGACCAGCAGTAAATGGTTCCTCTGCATTACGTGGGCTGTGCATAGATGTCCTATCTTTCCTTTCTCCACTTCCTTTTCTTTTACTTTCTCTGTTCTTCCTCTTCTTGTCTTGTTTTTCTTTGTCGTTTGTTCTCCCTTCGGATACGTTTTTTTATTTCTAACATATTTTTTTTCAGATTTAGTTTAATTTATTTTATTTTGCAAATTGGCCTGCATGGAAGATCAGGCTCTGTGATTGCTGTATTAGGTATTCACAGATGCCTGAATGCAGGCCATTTAACACCAGTTTCGTTCTGTGTAGGTATAATTTTATTTTTTTGTAATTCATTGTGGTGTTAATAAACGTATTATTATTATTATTATTATGTTTGATAAAGCACAAAGAACAGAAATAAATGAAGATATTTGGAATTAACAACTTACTATACTATTAACATCTTGATTTCGATTTTGATTTTCAGACCTATACCTGGTGGTATTTCTAATAAATTTGTTGAACTCGGGTCTTAAGCAAAAATATGGCGAAAGATTGGCGCAAAGCATGGGAGGTAATTATTTTTTAACAACAATTTTACTTCTCGCAACAAAGAATCTTTTTTGACAGCTTTTATTTATCGCCATTAAAAATACGCTACGGGGACACAAAGCGTAATAAAAAGATAATAATTTAGATAAGCACACACACACACAAACACTCGAGGCAAGAGTTGTTATAATACTCGCCGACGTACGGGCACATTATTTATAAAATATTGTAATTGGCGACGACCGTCCATAATCAAGGTGTCCGGTCCGAGGCGCATTTTTTCGTGTTTTCGGTGGAATCCACCGCGCATCTGCCGCGGAATATTATATGTTAGGAGCAGCTGTCATTAATAACAGCGGGGGCGACCGTGTAAAATCGACGGGATGTCATTTCGATTTCATCATGAACATAATTTCTATGACGGCCAAGTTTTTTCCTCGTTAGTACAAGATCTGAATCTCTCTGAAATATCCACTGAAGCCTTTCTAACAATTATGGCATAGTTATCTTTTTCGTAATCAATAAAATCTAATTAAACGGAAGATTTCATTACACGAGCTGGTTTTATTTTTGTATTGCAAGTTGTCAATCATCGTATGTTGCATGCATCTGTAAGACTAAAGTTTCTGTCTCAGTATTTCCGGTAGTAGGTATTATAATCCTATCTAATAAAAGTGATGTTAGTCGTGGAGAATGCGCAATAGACACGTACCGTTTCGATCTAGCGAGGTCAGATTTTTCGTTTCCGTCTCTTTTTAATACGTACGGGAGCTGAGATATTTATTCATTCGTATTTTAATGCATTTCCGACCAATTTATCAGGAAGAATTGTGGGAAGAATTTAAAGAAGCAATGTCACAAGATTATGAAAGACGTTACAGCAATACTGAAGGACAAAAAAGCCTATATTCAAATTAGTTCCATGCTTTCTGCGGAAGGTTACAATCTTTCAATGTTTCCTACCATGCCACGACATTGACTATGCAAATGAAGAACAAGCAATAGAAATAGGATCACGACAATATAAACACCTAAATGAAAAGCAGAAAGAAATTGTAGATATTATTTTGGGTAAATGTGATGCTAACATAAATTAATCAATTTCTGAATCTTCATGTTTTTATATAGACGGTCCAGGAGGCTCCTGTAAGACTTATGTTTATACAACCCTTTACAGCTTACTGAAGAGTAAGAATAAAATTGTTTGTACCATGGCCTTCACGGGCATAGCAGCAACACTACTTCCTCATGGCAGAACAGTTCATAAAACGTTTGGGTTACCTGTTTCTCTGTTTTTAGATTCATCTTCCAACTTTAAGAAAAATTCAAAAGAAGTAGATTATTTAAGGAGTGTAGATGTTTTTATATGGGATGAAGTTCCTGTGGCGCCAAGGTATGCTTTAGACATTACAGACAGAACCTTACGAGACTTTATGAATTGTGATGTTCTGTTTGGTGGAAAAATTATGGTGTTGCGAGGAGATTTTTGACAATTGTTACCAGTTAAAATAAATGCTACCCGCTTTGAAACAGTGAATTTAAGTATCAAATTTAGTTCTCTTTGGAGTTATTTCCGTAAATTTTCTTAAACACAAAATATGAGGGTTCTACCACAGGAACAAGAATTCACCAAGTTTTTATTGGATGTTGGAGATGGAGTTTTGAACGATATGAATAGCAATTTAGAATTGCCACAGAGGTGTATTTATAATTCGGATAACGTATATGTATATGGAGGAATCAATATAGAGAAAATCGATAATAATAATTTCCCATTAAACTAGCGTTTGCAATGACTATTAACAAATCACAAGGCCAAACATTTGATCAAATAGGAATTGATCTCCGAAAAGAAATATTTACTCACGGACAATTATGCGTGGGCTTTTTCAAGAGTTCGTTCTTGGGAAGGTTTGATAATTTATTTAGAAAATCAAAGAAATAGCCGTATAGTTCAAAACTACGTTTTCAGGGAATTATATCAGATGTAAATTATTCTGTAATCAGGCAATAATGCGTTTCTTTGAAGTAATGATCCGACTAGGGCAGTGAGCGCGCGTAGCGCGCGAGATGACCTATTGGTTATTAAAAATAAAGTGTGAAAATCTAGACAAGTTTGTCCTTTCTATTATCAGTTCAGGTAATTATGAACTTTCTTCAAGTAAAGGCAGAAACCATCAACTATTTAATTTAAGGGAAATTGAGAGAAATTCTCACCAGTGTAACAGAATCGTGGGTGTATGATCTTTCACGATTGGTAAGGACGGGGAATAAAAACGGACAACGCCGGGAACCGTTCCTTTTTATTGCAGCAAACTAAAACCAGGTATTAGCTGGTGTACAAAAACAAATTAAATGATAACGCAACTAAGCGAAACCCAGAGGTTTTAATCGCTACAAAGGTAGACGGAAAGTCAAAATCCGTCAAACGAAAATCTAATAAGAAAATACAAAAAGATTTATTTAGCAAACAAAAAGACAAAAACTAACGGCTAAAGGAATAGCATTAAATGCCATCGCTGGGCATAAAGCCGAAGTATCAACTAAGCTACCCACTAAATATTAGCAAACTACTTCAACTACCCCCCAAGCGGGTAATGGAAAATTTAACAAAAAGCACGATACCCGCTTTCCTAACTTTTAGAAAAATACAATTTTAAATGACCTGCGTGGAACATACCGCGTTCAGCATCATTACCAGGATAATTTAATATAAAGGTGGCAGGGCCAACTTGTTTTTTGATACGGTACGGGCCCTCAAACAACAGCAAAAATTTTTTTGTGACTGAGTCTAGAGCAGAAGAGGTGGGGTTATTTCGGAGTAGAACTAATTCGCCAACCGCCAAGGGATGGTAAGCACGGCTGGGATATCTTGCGGCCCGCCTAGTAGCTTTTCCCTCCAGAGACTCTCGAGCTAAAGTCAGCTTCGTAGATAAATCCAAATCTGCCTCTACAGGTCTAAAACGTTTAGGAAGTAATCTGAGTTCCTTCCCCCCAAACTGCAATTCATTTGGAGCGAACCCTGTCGATTCCTGCTTAACTGAATTTAAGAAATTCCCAAATATAGTTACATCAAAAGTCCACCGAGTGTGCTTGGCATGACAGAAAGTTCTAAAAAGTCGCCCTAACTCGCGCATGATCCGCTCACTCGGATTAGCTTGGGGATGTCTAACAGAGGTAAACATGACACGAATTCCTAAAGGCACTAAGGTTTTCTTCCAATTTTTTGCAGTGAACTGGGTGCCTTGATCCGATAATATTTTCTTCGGCACACCTACCGTTGGAAAATAGTCGGTAACTAACCGATTCAAACATGCCCGAGTACTTGCGTTACGTAACGGGTACAAAGCTACATGTTTAGTAAAAAGTTCAAGGATCACTAATAAGTAGCATGCACCTCCGCGGCTTTTTGGTAAAGGACCGTAAATGTCCAGGGCTACTAGGTCACCTTTCCCTTCAGAAATTATCGGATTCATGGGCGGTTTCGGCAGAACCGCACATTTAGCCTTTTGACATATATCGCATTCTTTAATTATCCGTTTAATATCCCTATTCATATTGTTCCACCATACTTCCGAACGTTTATACGCTCCAAAGTGGCCTAGTGCCTCGTGATAGGCTTGAACAAATAAAGTGGTGAGTGAAGAAGGCACGCATAACAAACAGTTTTCATCATGACCCTGTCGGAGATACAAGACCTCATCATGCATTACATATCTCAGCGACAATTTTTCATCAGAAAGTAAGTTTTCCCGAATAACACTCAACTTCGGATCTCCCAGTTGTTCTTTCTTTACATCGTTTAACGTTTTTAGGAAATCTCTTGGCAAAGCCAGCAAACTCAAAATCTGAAATGATTTATTGCTTGGCGTCGGTGGTCTGGCATAAGAAAATCTAGAGAGGGCATCGGCTATCGCATTTTCGCTTCCAGGGATATGTTCCACTTGGAAGTCAAATTCTTGGAGAGCTAACACCCAACGCGTAATTCGAGGAGATAAGAGACGGCAAGTATTCATGTAAGTTAGAGCTTTACTGTCACTGTACAGAATAAATTGTTTTCCCAGCAGGTACACACGCCATCTTTGAAGTGCAAAAATCACAGCAAGCACCTCCCTCTCTGATGCGCTGCAACGGCGTTCTCTTTCAAGTAAAAGTCGGCTGCCCCAAGCTACAACTTTCCTCTCCTTATGTACGGTTTGATAAAGCTGCGCCCCTAAACCGACATCACTAGCATCCGTTTGTACGTAAAACGGCAAGTCAGGATCTGGGTGATAAAGCATGGTGGCCTTCCGTAGCTCAGATTTTAGAAGTTCGAAAGCCTTCTCCTGTTCGGCAGTCCATTTCCAAGAAGTCTTTTTCGCCAATAACCTAAATAAGGGTTCGCCTAAAGTGGAAAACCTTGGACAAAAAGCCCGGTCAAAATTACACAATCCGAGAAACCGTTGCAACTCTTTTACGTTCTTGGGAGTCACGTAATCTGTAATGGCTTGAACTCTTTGTGGATCAGGTTTAATACCAGACGAGTTGATTATGTAACCCAGGTAAGGCATTTCACGTCGAAAAAATGAGCACTTTTTCAGCCTGAGTGTAAATCCGGCCTGTTTTAAACGGTTGACAATTTTTTGTAAATGCTCCATATGTTCTTCAAAACTGCTAGAAGTGACCAAAATATCGTCCACATAAGCGACAAGGAAAGAAGAAAATTCACTGCCGAAAATCTTGTCTACGCACCGAGTGAATGAAGACACCGCCGTGCTCAATCCGAAAGGTAAGACCCTGAAACAGTAAGTTTTTGTTCCGAAAATAAAACCCGTGTATTTTTTACTCTCCTCCGATAACGGAATTTGCCAATATCCATGTGTAAAATCCAGAGTGGACATGTATTTCGCGTCATTTATTGTCCGCATAATCTCTTCTATAGGTCTTGGACGTTCATGATCTCGTTGCATAACCGAGTTAAGTTTTCGAGCATCCAGGCAAACGCGCACAGACCCGTCTTTCTTAACAGTAGTCATAAGCGGAGATATGTACGGTGTGGAAGTTCGTTCGATTACCCCCCATTCCTCCATACGAGTGATAGCCTTTTGTGTCGCTTCACGATGCGCTAATGGTAACGGATATGGCTTGACGCAAAACGGACCCTCACTGTTTAGCTTTATTGAATGTTCGTACTCGTGAGTTAAACCGGGTGTACTGGAAAATACGTCCTTGTTATTTAGTAAGAAAGTTCTGAACACACTTTTTTCCTTTTCAGGTAAATCACACATACCCACTGTATAGTCTACGTCTTGTAGATCATCAACGATTTCGATAGTACGTATAATGACAGTTTTGTTACAGGTAACCGGACGCAAATTCGCAGGCTCGGTAACTTGCCATTCATGTGTCGTTTTGACTTCTGGTATTATCAAATCCGCAAATACCATTCCTTGTTTCAAATCAATTTTGGCATTAATTAAACGCAAAAAATCTATGCCCACTATAACTGGATAGATGAGTTCATTAATGACCAAGAACTCATGTGTAAATTTTGTATCCCCAATAAAAAATGTTAAATTTACTTGAGCCGAAACTTTTCTTTCTTTTGCCTTAAAAGCACCAGTTACGCGTATTCCACTACATGGAAAAATGGGAATCAATTCGTGTTGATCCTCCAGTTGACCCCAAACGGCACCAGAAATGCAGCATATTTGTGAACCAGTGTCGACTAGAGCCGGGAAATGGTAATTATAAAATTTAACTGTGATTATTATTGAACTAGAATCTAAGTTTTTATGCTCCAGATCGCAATCTTCTGCTAATAGGTCATCCCGCGGATAATTTTCGGTTCTACAATTAATAGAGGTCACATGTGAACCGGCATGCGACCTTTCGTCTAGTTTTCCGACTGCGCATCTTCCTCAAACTGAACCGGTGACACACTGCGACTCCGGTATTTATTTCGATCGTCACCAAACGAATTTGTGTTTTTATTGCGATCGAAATGTACTCGACGCTCTGGATTATTACTAACTTTACTAGAAACCAATTCTGGAGATTGCCTAAAAAAATAGTCGGCTTGTGCCAGTCGACTAACCGCGTCTTGAAGAGTTGTGCACCCCACCAGTGTAGCAGACACATTTGGTGGATAGTGCCTTGCTATTATACCAATTAATATTTGTTGAGTGTAGGGAGGTTCAAGATATCTTGCTAAAGCGACATATTTATTGAAGTATTCCGCCAATGATCCGTCATGTTCGCGATATCTACCTGACTCAAGATCTAGTTTTACACTAAGTTGCTTGGTGGACCCCCAAAAATATTCGATAAATGCTCTTTTAAAATCTGTATAGAATTCAAACGTATTTACGAAGGCGTCAGCCCACAATTTTGGTTGACCTTCAAATAAATCTTGAACAAAAAGTATAAAGTTATTGTACGGTAAATTCTGAACGTGATAAATATGTTCCAGCTGTAACAAAAACTCTATTGGGTGAATTTTACGATTAGAGCCGAAAACAGGTGGCTTCTTTGCTTCAACTACACGCCTATAACTATCGTTTACATCATTACAACTAGTACTTAAATTTAAATTTTGTTGTAACTGCGTGATTACTTGGGCTACTATTTGCGAAATAGCTTCCTTAGAATTTTCTGTAGCAGTACCTTCGTTGATCCTATCACCATGCATTGAATTATTTGACGTTCCTGCACTGCTTGGCAGTGGTGGTCTTGTATAGGGAGGCGGTGGTACTTGATAGCCAGGTAGTGGCGCAGAATATGAATAAATGTCTTGCCTACCTTGGTTTCCCCTAGGTGCAGGAGTAGCTGGCAAACCTGTGGTAGAATATTTGGGAATGGCTCCCTGCTGTTGTGCTAAAGCAGCAGCTTCTTGCGGGGATATTTGGTTTACAGCTGCTCCGCCCCTGTTCATTCTTACAAATGACACGCCGTTGTTGTTTCGTCTTCTTAAGTTATAATTAACCGGTGTTGGCTGATTTGATTCGATCCTTATAATCGTCCCGTGTTGGTCGCCAACTTGTAACAGAATCGTGGGTGTATGATCTTTCACGATTGGTAAGGACGGGGAATAAAAACGGACAACGCCGGGAACCGTTCCTTTTTATTGCAGCAAACTAAAACCAGGTATTAGCTGGTGTACAAAAACAAATTAAATGATAACGCAACTAAGGGAAACCCAGAGGTTTTAATCGCTACAAAGGTAGACGGAAAGTCAAAATCCGTCAAACGAAAATCTAATAAGAAAATACAAAAAGATTTATTTAGCAAACAAAAAGACAAAAACTAACGGCTAAAGGAATAGCATTAAATGCCATCGCTGGGCATAAAGCCGAAGTATCAACTAAGCTACCCACTAAATATTAGCAAACTACTTCACCAGAAAAGAAAATTCAATATAGATAACAAACATGGAAGCATCTGACAACATAAATGATCGCCTTGTTTGTTTTGGTTCATAAACTAGGATGTTCTTTTTCCCATGCCTAATTTTTAAATGAACTGTCAAATTCCCAAGTAGGTTTTTCGTAAGAGACAAATTGAAGGCGACTCATGTTTCCATATATCAAGATTATTTTAAACTGTACTTTCAGTAGAAATAAATCAACTGATTAGCCTCCGATCAATAAATATAGGGATAGATTATCTCTAATTTCTAACCGGTTGTCGAGTATTTACGTAGAAAATTATAATTAAATTATTTTTTAATGAGGCGTACATTAATCAAAAGGTTCTAGCCGTGGCTGACCTCCATCGTAAAATATGTAAAAATACCAATTATAGCAGATCACCTAGGCAATTTTTCAATGAATATTTATTAAAAAACCAGCAGAAGTATATGAATTAAAAAATCGACTAACTAGGGACTCTCAACGTTCCTCTCTGCGGGATGCTACTTTAACAACATCGTAAAAATTATTAGGTAGTTCCTCGTCTGTTACAACACAGTCGCCATCGATAGTGAAATGATAGAGTAGTAAAACATCTTTCCATCATTTGCAAAATGCTCAAGTATCAAGTAGGCGGGTAACGCAGCATCTCTCTTTATCCTTATAAGAATTCAAGTAGTATACACGGTTGATTTGCCTCAGAGGTCCTATAGTTAAGTTAATGGAAATTAAGGCCTGTAGATTATGCAGAGTTCGTCGCCTGCTCGGCTGTCTCTATCTCCAGACTTCCGCACGTAACAAACGTATTGCGGTTCATTTTAGGATTAATTCGCTTGGGTCTGCCATCCTATTTTTTGGTTGTTGCGTAGGTAAGTATTATTGAACAGATTTTAGATATTTGTTAATTTAGTGTGGCTACTGATAGGCATCTATAAAGTTTGAACATATTATTTGATTTATCTTTGCATCTGTCTAAGATGCCTCTGTTTTGACAGCAGTACTGACCTTTTATTCCCGAATAATAGGCGCATACGTAATTCAGAAGAGTTTTGATCGATCTGGTAGACCCATCCATTGAGTCACTAATGACTGTACTCGGCCGTCACATACCTGAAGAGACAGCAGAAGAACGACTCATTCAACAACCGGCTATTATAGAGAGATATGAGTTTGTTGATAAACGCTTTATCTTATTTGGCAGTAACACAGTTTAATCAGGCCGTATTTCATGCGTAGAAACCCATCACAGAGCTGGAGTTTTGCCTTTAGAGGCTATGAAGAATATCTCAGTTTTATTGTTTCCCCGCAGAGAGTTACATACGTTGCTGTGCCCTAAAGAACCCCCTTACCGTAAAGTAATGTAAAAGGACGCCATAGCGTATTGATATACCATAAATACATTACTGGGTCGTGTTCCATCGGCTACTACGGAAACCAGCAACAATATCGGCTACGTGTTTTACTCTAAATTCAAGGAACAGGTGTAAAGTCCGGTTCGATAAAGCGCAGAAGAAGACCCGCCGCCTCGTCTATTAGTCGAAACAAAAAGAACGAGACCGAGAGAGCGGCCGACTTCTGCTGGTGTGCGAGAGCAAAGGACGGTGCCCATTAATCTAAAACCCGCGTGACACGTGCCCGCACCTGGTATTGTTCGACGCATTTTCGTGTTTTCACATGTAATTTCCGCGCCGATCGTGTAACACTCGTGTATAATTATGCGATATTACCTGATCCTTATCGGGTAAAAGTGCGTTTAGGCGCGTGCCGCTCCACCGGCTACGACCTAACCTTTTCCAATTGATTTATGATTTGAGCCTTTACGGGAATACCTCATTTTTTGGTGCTTAACAGTTTCCGCTCCGAGTTAGTTTATTAACGAGCGATGGATGAGTTATCACCTGTCTCGTAAATGCTCTTTAATAAGCTAAATTTTCACCTTTTCGTGGCTACTAAGAGGCAATATTTTTAAACAGCCAGGATTATAAAAAATATGTACCGATTTTTTATACATAAACCGCTATCAAATATCGATTAATTGATGGACGTACTGCTTCATATTGAGAATGAACTTCTCGCTAAGAAATTCCTTTCGCAATTATCTATGAATTTTAATGGCATCAAGATATGTCCGGCCTCCGGAGACAATTGCTCAATGGGGGCACATTACCTGTGTTTCCCAACATCGTATTTATTGCCTCATTGCGTGGGAATCGTATGCAGACATAGAGAGACAAATTTAAATCGAAAAATAAATAAGCCACACACACACTGGCATCTAGACGGGAGTGCTTAGTTAATAATGGCATGATTAGAATTTGCAGTGATAGCCGCCCGGGGACATGTAAACCAGGCCATATTAGGCGGCCAGTCGTAATAATCATCTAGAAATCAATCTAGATAATGGGGCTCCTATTTCTGGTTGTGCGTTGTACTCGGTTGGTGGTACGAACACAAAAAGCAGTAGCAGGTATGTGAATACTCTGAACTACTACTGTTTCACTACTTGTGCTAATGATACTTGATTAATATGCAAGATTATTATACGGGGAAATTTTGAAATATGCGATTCAGACCTGATTAGTATCGCCTGCGTCTCAGTGACAGATATATTAGCCGAGCTGTAGAGCACAAAGGTTGAAGTAAAAAAAATAATCCGTAGAAACAGTTACCAATCTCTTCTAAACATATTGCCAACGAATAATTGAGTTAATGGTTCACTAGTTAAAATAAATTTTCTAAATTTAACTGCCATATTCTAACGACGCACGTAAAAACCTAAACTCGGTTTTCGCAGCCCTTTAATCACGCTGCTAACTTAACAATACCTACTATGCAGAACAACACAAATTAACAAGACAACAACAACGATTACAACATTTTTGTTAATACTGAACACTGATATTCCGACCAATGTAGAAACAAATTTACAATTTATTAGGCCCCAATGTTACCATAAACTCACGTAATACAGAAATTCTAATTAATAATATTATCGCCACCATTGAAAGTTGTATAACCTTACTTCCATCTGAAGAAAAAAATTAAATCAGAAATAACATCTGTCAAATTATTAAAAAATTCAGCAATTCATCTACAAAAATTAATAAAAATGAAAAAGAACTTTTTAGTACCATTAAAAACAACCCACAAATTATATTATCCTATAATCTGATAAAAGTAATAAAACTTTAATTATGGACTTTATTGGTTACGAAAATAAAATGTTTAATCTACTAAATGACCAATTAACTTATACTTCTCTCCCCAAAAATCCTACCATAAGTTTACAAACTAAAAATAATAAATTTATTTCTAAACTACTAAATGAAAATAATATTTATCCTAATCTTAGCACTCATCATCATAAGGTTCTCAGTCCGAAGACTGGTTGGACGCGTACCTCCATTCTTTTCTATCCTGAGCTAACCTACGCATTTCCCTAAAAGTAGAACATCCTACATCCCTAACTATTTGAGAGCAGTAGTCTAATCTAGGCCTACCCCTACCTCTTTTTATTCCTATCTCTGACTCTAGTATGTCACGAACTATTCCTTCGTGTCTTAGAAGGTGTCCTACCATCCTATCTCTCCTACTCTTTATTGTTTTCCATACCTTTCGCTTTTCCCCAACTCTTTCTAATACTTCCCTATTGCTAACCTTATCTATCCACGGTATCTTCATCATGCGTCTGTAGCACCACATTTCAAACGCTTCTACTCTTTTTCTATCCGCTTCTCCTATTGTCCAAGTTTCGCACCCGTATAATGCCGTACTCCATACATACGACTTTAAGAGTCTCTTCCTAGTCTCAATATTAACCGTTCTCGAACATAACAGTTGTTTCTTTTTGTTACACGCAACTCAGCCCTGCGCCATTCTTTGTTTTATATCTTTAGTGCTCCTACCGTCTTGGGTTATTTTACTTCCTAAGTAGCAGAAATCCGCGACCTCCTCTATCTTCTCATTTCCAATTTGCATTTCCATTTTAGTTCTATTTTCACATCCCCTACATACCAAAATTTTAGTTTTCTTTTTATTGATTTTCATGCCGAAGCCCTGTGTCAAAACTGCTTCCATTTCATTCAAAGCCGCTCCTAATTCTTCTTTGCTAGATGCTAACACTGCTATATCATCCGCAAATCTGAGCATGTTAATAGTTTGGCCCTGTACATTGATCCCTGAGGCTGTTCTTTCCTTAACAATATTAATCGCATCTTCGATATATAAGTTGAAAACTAGAGGTGACAATGCACATCCCTGTCTCACTCCCTTCCGGATATCTACTTCCCTTTGTTCCTGCTCACATTCTATAACTGCCTTTTGCTCTTTGTAGAGATTATGTATTATTCTTCTGTCCCTGTATTTCATCCCTACCTTTCTCAGCACTTCGAACATCTTCCCCCATTTTACGTTGTCGAAGGCTTTTTCTAAATCTACAAATCCTATATAGACGCTCTTTCTCTTTTCTATCGTTTTTTCTATAATTACTCGTAAAGCTAGAATGGCCTCGCGCGTTCCTCTATTTCGTCTAAATCCGAACTGATCTTCTCCTAATATTTCTTCCGCCTTTTTCTCCATCCTTCTTTGCACAATTCTAGTTAAAATTTTTGACGCATGGGAAGTTAAACTGATAGTTCTAAAATTTTCGCATCTATCCGCGCCTTTTCTTTTTGGCAAAGCTGCTATGATGTTCCGTTTGTAATCTTCTGGAATCTCGCCTGTCAGGTATATGCGACTAACTAATTTAAATAAACGATCTATTACCTCTTGACCTGCGCACTTTAAGATTTCTGCCTGCAAGCCATCTATACCTGGTGCTTTATTATTCCTTAAACTTTTTAGTGCTATCTCAAACTCTTCTCTCATTATAGGACTCCCTAGGTTATCCCCCTCTACACTGCTTTCGCTTTCTAATATATCTTGCTTTGCACTTCCTGTCCCGCATATAAGTTTCCTAAATATTCTTTCCACCTATCTGCCTTCTCCCCACTTCCGATTAGGATATCTCCTGCCTCATTTCTAATGTTTTTGGTACTAGATCCAATTTCTCTAAAATTTCTCCTGATTATTTTATATGCTTCATCAGTCTTTCCTACTTCGAACTTATCTTCCACTTCTTTGCATTTATTATCGATCCATTGCTCTTTCGCTTTCCTACATTTCCGAATAATTTCCCACTTGATCGCCTTATATCTTTGTTTCCCTATTTCATCTAACCTATTTTTATATTTTCGCCTTTCCTCTATTAGACTCACAATATGTTTTGTTATCCAGGGTTTCCTACTTTCATTCTGTTTATGACCCAAAATATCCCTAGCTGAGGAAACTAAACTATTTTTAATGCAATTCCATTCTGCCTCTATGTCCCTAACAATATTTCCACCCGTGCCCTTTAGTGCTTCGTTTGTCTTTTTCTCGAACTTATTGCGCATATCATCATCTTTTAGTTTCTCTGGGTCAAGATACCTTCTTCCGCTTCTTTTTTTCAAACTCTTAAATTTAAGATTGGCTTTCATAACGACTATGTTGTGATCACTATCTATATCTGCTCCTGGATAACTTCTACAATCCCTAACTTGATTTCTAAATCTTTGCCTAACGAGAATGTAATCTATTTGATATCTCCCTAAGTCTCCTGGCATCTTCCACGTATAGCATCTCCTAACATGATGGTGAAATAGAGTGTTCGCGACCGTTAAGTTATGTTTATCGCAGAACTCTATCAGTCTAACTCCCCTATCGTTCCTATTGCCTAATCCAAAGGGGCCAACTATTCCGCCCTCTCGCCCTGTGCCTACGACTGCATTGAAATCTCCTGTAATTATTAAATTTTCGTGCCCTCTCACAAAATCTAGCACATATTCAATATCACTATAAACTGCCTCTACGGCCTCATCACTGTAGTTAGAAGTGGGCATATATACCTGTATTATTACTGTTTTTACAGGTTTCGAATCTAACCTAACCATAACTACCCTGTCACTTTGCTGTAAGAAATTTTCTGCACTCTGTCCTACTTTTTTCCGCATAACAATTCCTACTCCCGAATTTCCTCCTACAGATCCTGTGTGTATTACTCTAAAATCTCCGCTCCAGAAGTCTCCAGCTTCTGGCCATCGCACTTCACTGATACCTACTACGTCTAATGCTAACCTATCCATCTCAATTTTCAAATTCTTAGCACTAAACTTAAAATATAAAATTCTCTCCCATCACGTATTACAGGACAAAATGAATTTCATGTCAGAGATTCATGGTCATTTAAAGAAAAAAGCAAAACTTTTTATATTACTGAAAATTTCAAATTGATTTCACTAGATGTTGTACCTATCACTTTACACTAACATTCCAATACATCTAACAATTTTTGGTGAATAATTATTATTTCTCGTTTACTAATTATATCTCAAGCAAATATGATAGTAGTGGTCACGCTGATGGTAGATATAACGTTGTAAGATACTCTTATCGTAACTCCATGTTATGATACACGATGGGTTATCAAACGAGGCCGATTCTTGTATCTTAAATAACTATAATAGTCCAATAGTCAATTATTCTGGGTATGCGAGTTTATTTGGATATATAGACATAATTCCAACTCGACCAACTATCTGTATACTCCTGAAAATGCTGACATTGTTAGTAAAACATGTGCTAATGAAATCATCCTGCTGTTCCCAACAAAAAGTTGTAAATATCTGGTTACTACTTATGCAAGTCAGATGCATCGAAGAAAATTTTTAATTGCGTCGAGCTCCCGTGTCCTCGGCATGCAGCCTTCCGAAGCTATTACCCCGTTGAAAATGAATGCATTCGCTTGCAAAATTGCTGAGATAATCTGATGAGATTTCACTTGCTTGTAATTGAAGTCGCCTACGCGGCTGGTACAGCTCCACTATACCCTGTTCACTGTTCACAATTACTCACGGAGTGAGAAACTGCCGGCCGCAAATGACCGGTATTAATCAGAAAGTATAATTGAAGGGTGTATATAATTTTAAGAAGGAATGCCAAGGAAATTGTGGACGAGATAGACGGAGAGAGACGCGACGATGCCACATCGATACGAGTCAGCAGTTCTGGGGAAAAATAGTTTATCGGAACCAACCATTCGGACAGTTTGTAAGTAGGAGAAACTCTCAAATCGTAATTATTCGTGGTCTCTTGTGCGATTTTCCTAACTTTCTCCATTCATCTTGAATTGGATCTGCTCACACTTTTGTTGACCAAAATGTTTGATTTAGATAAGTTCAATGGAAGTTCCATTCCTCAAATCAAGTGTAACAAGTCAAGACACCAAAGAGTAACAAATAATTTCTCTTAGCATGTACCTGTATTTTTTCTTTACTTTCGTTTGGCAACAGTGGAAGCAATGATGGGTATCGACGGATGGAGACTCCCGTAGCGTCTCCTCCAACTATCAGCGGGACGTCGCCCTTCCTATGCAAATTGTACTGCGGGCTTCTACCCGTTCGTCTAATGGACTCTATCAGTTATTCTGGTATATATGACTCATGAATATTCAGCTGTTAGTATAACCGACAGTTTAACAGTTAACAATCAATTTACTAGTTTACACGGATCATTTTTTTAATTTCGATTTGTTGGCAGCGCGCTGTAATTCAGTAAGGTAAAATCTATCGACAGGTAGTAAGACCCTCGATGATCTACGGATATCGGATTGATGGACTTCATGGAAGGGGAGAGAGAAGTACCAACATGACCAAGATGTTTATGTTTTCATGTTAAAGAGACAATCTACGGAAACAAGACTGGAATGGTGGGGCATTTGTAAGAATAGAGAATTCCATCTGTTAGAGCGAGATAATCTCGGATAAACACTTCCACTTTTCTGCGGCCTTTAATTTGTTAACCGACTACAGCTCCATCTGTGATAGATGAACTCCACAATTACCGCGATTTATTCTTTGAACCTGCTGAATCACGGTGACTTGTCATCTTAGTAAACAGTAGTGCGGTCATCGGTCAGCATCTCGTTACGGATATAACATTACCTACCTCGAGACACAACACAACGGGAAAGAACTAAGCTCACACTGTCTTGTAATGGGCCGGTACCGATCAGATGCCATAAACTTGGGCGCGGGACAGTACGCTGAATACTTGTCCAATTAGTAATTGAAATCAGACAACCCTCCTTCTATTGAGGGAGATGCCGCGATATGAATGTAATGTATGGGGCCGCGACGTCACGCTCCGTAGCCAACTCGGACACCAACGCTGCCCGACGATAATACGGAACAGAAGAATGGAACAGATTCGGGTATGGATTATACAGGTTGATTCAAATTCAAGTTCCCCAGTGGACTATCGCTTATTTAAAAAGATGAACGGGAAGTTTGAATTCGGCACTATTGTGGAATTACCTACACTGTTGAAGATCTTGGATAAAAATTAAAAAACTCGTTTTCAATTTGTCTTTTTACATTCTGAATTACCTTTAGTACTGATAATTTTCTTAATATACGTTTAATATTATTTACTGAAGTTTTATTATTTAATAAAAGAAAGTCCACGCCACTGTTAGATGCAGTTATATGCAGGCTGTGGCAGGCGCCAACTTAAATCTGTTGTATATTATCTGCCACTCCACAACTTTGCGAAAACTAATCGAACATCCTGCAGCCTGCATATTTTTGCTTATATTTATATGTGGGCCTTATCAGAAATGCCGAAAACAGAGCAGCGCGAGACGCTGTGAATGTTACACACCATGCAATGGTACATTTTTTTAAAACCCAAAGAATCCCATCAGAATTGTATATTAAACAATATGATGTAGGTAGTTCACTTAATTCATTCATGAATGCTGGAAAGAAAATGAAATAATGTATAATAGAAAAACGATAAATCAGCTTGTGGAATAAGTGAATCAGACATTTATTACAACTAGTTTTCCGGTAATTATAGGGCTAGGACGGTCGGCACCGCGGAGTAATGCAGTAGGCTTCTTAATTATACTTTTAATACCGAAGGAAGTGAGGTAACAGCTCATGAATATTAAAAATGCCCACTTGCAGACGAAACTTCGTACTGTAAAGTATCCAGCTCTTAAATAATAAATACCCTTGCTCCACCTAAATTAATATCATATTCATGTGTTGTTGATGGCAATTTTTGTCGCTTTCAAGGTGGCGTTCTGTTAAGCGGTTAACGACGATTCTGGCCAAAACCCTGCAAATTGTGTTAAAAGCATGAAACTTGGTCGGCAGCTTAAATAGGTCAAATTAAGAGATTTTGCCCGAAGTACCTAAAAAATACCCCTAAGGAGCAGCTCAGGGGCGGAATATATTCCAAGGAGCTTGAATTTCAAAAATAATTAAATAATAACCAATGTGGGCAAGTATAATAAGTCATTTTATATTGATTTGATATCGCTGAAGTAAATTTAAACCATATTTTTTATAACTATAAAATTTTCAAAATGGCGGCCAAAAATTCCAATTTTAATTCAAAATTTTGTTAAATTCGCTAATATTAAGAAAATTGAACTATTGAACAATATAGAACATTTTTATTTAAATTGCAATCTCTTAACCCGTTCTAATGGTATTTTTGGTATTCCCAAAAATTTCAAAATGGTTGCCATTTTTGAAAGTAAAATTTATTTGCAGTATACCCTGTTGGATATGGATGGACGAACTGAGGGCATTATATAAATTTAATTTTTTGTTTTTCTTTTTATTTAACATGTCGACAATTTATTTTTGAAGGTAATTATTCCTACATACATACATACGACGAGTTAATATTAGACGTTTGTGGAGAAGCGCTCACAATAGAATTCTGAAAATTTGTAATATCACGTTTTCATTCTATATTCAATGAAAATAATGGCAACTTAATCCAACTTCCGCTTATACCGGAAGTTGCACCTAACTTCCTTTTTTTAAATAGAAGTACCAAATTTGTACTTTCGGGTTCTCCATAAAATTTTAGATGGACTTTATATAACACAAATAACCTCCAAATCAATTCAAGAATCAATTGTACCCCTAACAACATAAAATTTGAAATACTATATACGCATTTCGGCAGCTAAGCTGCCATCTTCAGTAGCAGGGAAAAACCTATAGTAATAAAAATAGCAATAAAAATATTAATGGAAAAAAAAGAAAAAAAAAACAATTATATATATGACAATAATAATAACAACAATAATGATGATGTGAAACAATGATAGTGACAATAACAATAATATAGGTCAAGTATTCTCTGCTCACCACTCCGAAAGAATCGAAGTGCACTCGATCAGCTCTCAAGCTAGAATGAACTCCGCACGGAGACAATCCCCAATATATACTTAAAGTGACGTAGCACTGACGTTACTTGTGACATCAACATTAATCACACTAGGATAGAAAATTCAATATCCGGGCATACACTCATTTTTATACCACTCCATTCTTATTTTCACTATCACAAATGTACAAAAAGGTTGCCATTGCCATCTTTACTGCAGTTTCAATTAAAATATCCTATCTTCAGGATAATTGACTTGAATGAACCAAAAAGAGAAAATGAATCCCATATTACCAAATAACCTCGAAGGTCCATGGCTTATAATATGGGCTAGCAAATAACTACAGTAAACTGCAATAAAGAAGACCTTGACCCCTGCACCCTTTCATTTTTCTGGTTAAACCCCACACGCCTACACATTAACGACATCTAACAATACGGAATCAGAAATTGGACCTAAATCTGAATTAATAAGTTTACCTTCATACTTGCGAATAAACATACTCTCATAAGCGTCTAATTCCCTATTGTCCGGCACCGACTTCATAAGCCGAAGATCCTTCTCATGTACAGAGTGGCCGAGAAAAGAACTTTAGATCCTATAAACAAATTTCAGTAGGAGTAGAGCAGCACTGGCGGGGTACTTGCCGGAGGAGTAGTTGTTCGAACGGTCCAGTAATCATGCATAAGATATTCTTTTAACGTCATATAATTAATATAATGATTACGAGCCTCTTCCCGATTGCAACAATTAAATTAATTAAAGCGCATAACAATCTAGGCGTCGTCGGCGAAAAGTTGCACGGGTACCCAACGGAAACCCCACGGCGCTAAGTACTGTAATAACGTGTATCGTAATAACCGACTTCGCGGTACCGAAATCCCGTCTTTACGCGGCAATAACCAACAATTAGGCACTAAATTAACCAAATTTATATCGACGGTCGCTTCGACCTTTTAAATGCCGTTTGCCAGGCACAACTACTAAATCACGCCATTAACAGATTTTGTACGATAAGGACGGTGGGAAACTTCTGGAGATGCCGTTTTGTTTGGTGGTTCTGCTTTCGGATACATTCTTCAGAACTGTTCGAGTTATCTAATTGACTTGTTTTGGCAAGCGACCTTCCCAATGAAAAATGAAACGGATCGTATTTTACTATGCAAACTCAAAACAGCGGGTATCCGGTGATTCAACTAGAAGTTTACGCGATGGTAAATAAAAGACGTCTTCTACAATAAATAAAAGTAACGGTATAGATGACACTTCAAAAATTATAAAGAACTCTGTTCTAAAGTGAGGTTAATTATGAGATTCATAATTGTTATTTCCATGAGTGGTACTGGACCGTTCGGACAACTACTCCTTGGGCAATTATAGAACTAAATCGAGATTTTGTGTACTACGAGATCTAGATATGACGGACCGGGCGAGATTAATGAACAAGAATAATGGTTTTGAAGTTGGAAAAACAGTAAAAAAGGGGGATCTGATACTAGCTACATGGAACGTGAGAGGAACTTACTCAGAAGGGGCATTAAAGCAGTTAATAAATGAAGCACGTAGATACAAGGTAGATATAATTGCACTACAAGAAACTAAACAAAAAGGAAGGGAAATTATGGATATCGAAGACTATACATTTTTTAAAAGTGGAGGGCAAGATAGAAGGTTCGGAACGGGTTTCCTTGTTAACAGGAAAACAAGACATGCAATAATTCAATTTGAACCGATAACAGACAGAATGTGTAAACTGAGAGTGAAGGGAAAATACAGAAAAATAAGCATCTTCAATGTGCATGGGCCAACGGAGGATAAGGACGAAGAGATGAAAGAAGAATTTTACACAAGACTGGAGGAAGAACTTGAGAAAATAGCAAACTATGATTTAAAAGTAATATTGGGAGATTGGAATGCTAAGATTGGAAAGGAAGGGATATACGAACCTGTGATAGGAAAACACAGCAAGCATGACATTAGTAGTGAAAATGGAAAAAGACTGATAAATTTTGCAGCTGGCAGGAGAATGAGAATATGTGGAACTTTTTTCAGACATAAGGAGATACATAAAGGAACATGGGTATCACCAGACAAGAAAACAATCAACCAAATCGACCATATTTTAGTCGAACAGAAGCATGCAGGCAGTATTAAGGATGTAAGAAGTTGTAGGGGAGCAGACGCTGACTCTGATCACTTTATGGTGAGAGTAAAAGTCGCACAGGAAATGCTTAAGGAGAACAGACGAATAATAAGTAAGAGGGAGGCACATAATATAGGACTATTAAAGAGGGAAGAAAATGTAGTGAAGTACACACGAGAGATCGAACAAAGAATGGTGAGAGTGGGAGATGGGGAAGTGGAAGATGTATGGAAAGAGTTAAGAAGTATAATATGCCAATCAGCAGAAACGGTGATAGGGAACAAACAAAAGCAACAAAGTAAGGAATGGATAGACCAAGAATGCAAGGAAATAATGGAGGAGAGGAATAGAGCACGGTTAAGAATGCTGGAAGTTAATACAGAAGAGACCAAGGCAGACTACGAGAACAAAAGAAGAGTAGCAAAAATAATATGTAGAGAAAAGAAGAGAAAGTATAAGGAAATGAAAATACGAAACATACAAGAATATTATGACCAGAAAGAAATAAGGATATTTTATAAAGAAGTAAGAAAAAACAAAAAGAAGGACAGTGTAAATACCATGTACTGTTATAACAAGGATAGGCAGCTTGTGGGTGGGAAAAGGGAAGTGCTGGAAAGGTGGAGGGAATATTTTTCCGAACTACTGAATGTGACTGAGGTGCATGGAGATTGTAAAGATACCAACCAAAACGAGATGAGACCACGGGATAAGAACATAGAACCACCAAGTCCCGAGGAAGTGAAAAGTGCTATAAAACAATTAAAGAACAACAGAAGTCCAGGAAAAGATGGGATAGAAGTAGAACTGATAAAATATGGGGGCCACGGGCTGCACAGCAGAATACACAAGCTGCTCCAGGACATATGGGAGAAACAGCAAATGCCAAGGGAGTGGAGACAAGCAATAATATGCCCATTACATAAAAAGGGAAATAAACAGGAGTGTGAGAACTATAGAGGAGTAGCCCTATTAAGCAATGAATACAAAATATTTGCAAAAATATTAACACAAAGGCTGAAGGATAGTACGGGAGTGATGTTGGGGGAATATCAGGGAGGATTTAGAGAGAACAGATCTACTATAGACCAAATCTTTACATTGAGGCAGATACAGAGTGAATGTGAGGAGCAGAATGTGCAGCTACACGTGGCTTTCATAGATTTCAAACAAGCCTATGATAGTGTAAACAGACGACAGTTGGATGGAGTAATGCGACAACTGGGAGTCCCGTGGAAAGTAATTGCCTTGGTGAAAATTACTTTGGAGAGCACAGAATACCAAGTTCGAATAAATGGCACGATGTCGGAAGGTTTTATGGTCGGCAATGGTCTGAAGCAGGGAGACCCACTGTCGGCGGTGCTCTTTAATCTGTTGCTAGAGCAAATTATCAGAAACAGCAATATAAACAGAGATGGCACAGTGCTTAAGAACTCACACCAGTATATTGCATATGCTGATGATGTAACATTGATAGCAAGAACAAAGGAAGAATTGAAAGAGCTCGTAAGGCGGCTAGGAGACGAAGCAATAACTTATGGATTAAGGATAAACGAGCTAAAGACAAAGTACATGACGACAAAGAAAGCAAAAGAATAGGAAGAACATCTGAGCGTGAAAAGTGGAAAAGATAGAAAGAGCATATTTGAAAGAGTGGAGAGTTTTAATTTTTTGGGGACAGAAATTACAAGAAACAATGACCAACTAAGAGAAATTGAAAAAAGAATAATGATAGGTAACAGAAGTGCTGGGGCTCTGAGGACAGTGTTGAGGGACAAGAATGTGTCAAGAAAAGCGAAGATACGGATATACAAGACCATTATCAGACCGACAGTAACTTATGGAAGTGAAGCATGGGTTTTAAGAAAGGAAGACCAGCAGAAATTAGAGATCTGGGAAAGGAAAATATTAAGAACAATTTTTGGAGGGATAAAGGATGGAGATGAGTATAGGAGAAGAAACAATGCAGAGTTGAGAGAAATGTTCATGGAAGCGGACATAGTCCAGTATGTGCGTGCGCAGAGAATGAGATGGCTACGGCACGTTGCTAGAATGGGGGAAGAACGTATACCGAGACAGATGCTTGAGATGAAGAGAGAGACAAGAAAGAAGAGAGGAAGGCCTAAGAGAAGATGGAGAGAATGTGTGGAGGAGGATGTCAGGAGACTAGGCATTAAGGACTGGAAAAGCAAGGCACAAGACAGAGCGGAGTGGAGAAAAATAGTAGGACAAGCCATGGGCCTATAAGGCCTGAAGAGCTCATATATATATATATATATATATATACGAGATCTAGATGTAGGGCAAAGCACCTCTTGTCTCCAGAAAATGTTACAATACATTAATTTGGTAGTGCAATTTATCTACATAGTTAGATGTGCTCCAGAGTCATATATAATGATCCAATTAGGCCATTTAAAAACTAAACGCAATTTGCCAAGATTTACATAACAATGCAGACTTAAATAATAGTTATTAAAGTATCTTCTTCCATTATTAATTGCGGTTCTCCATAGGCCTGGTGTTTTTATGTAGCTTCTTCTGTTTTATGGATGCTTACTTATCGTTTTACGGCGCAAATAAAAATTTATGGACTGGTAAAATAACACCTCAAAATTGCGGATGTGAGATCCAGAGAAACCAACCCGTTGTTTAAAATCTCTTTTTGTGCAGGTGAAATTAAAAAAAATGAAGCGAAGTTGCTTGGCTGTATTTGAAATAAATGTGTCAAATTTTAATAAAATTATGAAAGAGGCAGAATGGAATTGCATTAAAACTAGTTTAGATTCCGCAGCTAGAGATATAACAACACATGTTGTGAGTCTAATAGAGGAAAGGCGAAAATATAAAAATAGGTTAGATGAAAGAGGGAAACAAAGATATAATTCGATCGAGTGGGAAATTATTCGGAAATGTAGGAAAGCGAAAGAGCAATGGATCGATAATAAATGCAAAGAAGTGGAAGATCAGTTCGAAGTAGGAAAGACTGATGAGCATATAAAATAATTAGGAGAAATTTCATAGAAATTGGATATAGTAGCAAAAACATTAGAAACGAGGCAGGAGATATCCCAATCGAAAGCGGGGAGAAGGCAGATAGGTGGAAAGAATATTTGGGAAACTTATATGCGGGACAGGAAGTACGAGATATATTAGAAAGCGAAGGCTAGTGTATAAAGATGGAAAAACTGGGTTTTTTAGGTAGTATTCGCTGACTAACTTTCCCGTGAGTTAAATGTGTACCACATTTAACTATCCCATTATTCTGCGCAACATTTTTCATTTTGTTCGGCGGGGAATGCGTGTAGTCTCATCCAGTGCTCCTTGGCTGTTTTAAGTTTGTGTATTCAGTCACATTAACCGAACCGTGACATTTTTGGCCGGATTAAAACTCCTGTTTGTATGCTTGAAGCATTGTCACAAATGCAGCGATTTGTTCTATACCTCCTGCGAGAATGCCATTGTTATTTTAGTAACTTGCAGCAGGTTGCGGCTTCGTATTGCGTCTGAAATTCTTCAGGAAGCATCAGTTTATTTTCGGATAAATAAAGAGAAAATGGTCCAATAATACCATTTTCCTTATAAATTGTATAATTATTTGTACCATTTTTTTTAAATAATTTTAGTAATATTTGTGAAATTTATGGCAAATGAAACACTATGTAAAAATATTATCGACGTTTCGCCTCTGGTTAGAGGCTTTATCAAGATTATATATTTTTAAAAGTTTACAAATTGTGACAAAATTTTTTCTTAATAAAAATGTAAATAACAGTAACTAAGAACTTATATTAAAAATAGAAATTATACGTAGCAAACATGATTTTGTAAAAAAAATATGAAGGAGGAAAGAAATGTACAAAAATTAGAATCAAGTGGTAGAGAACAGATTTACGTTATTATGTCACTGTAAATTTGACTTAAATTTTGAATGTCAGATCTGTCATTCAAGGAATTTTTATCTTTTTGGATGTGTATCATTTCTAAAACCAGTCTAGCTTTTAAGTTTTTTTCTTGTTCTAAAATAGTAGTATTGTGAAAATCGAAATTGTGTTTAGTATCTTTTATGTGTTTACTGATAGCTGAATTACTATTTTGGTAAGTATGTTGTTTTAACCTAGTTTCAAGGTGATTTTTGGTTTGCCCAATGTATGTTTTATTACAGTTATTACAATTAATTTTGTATACAATATGAGTTTTCATTAATTTTGGAATTGGAGTTTTTAAACGAGAATATAAAAATTGTAAGTTGTTATGCTTTTTATGAGCAATTACAAAATTATGTTTTATTAATAATTTATTGATGTTATGTGATATGTGTTTTATATATGGTAAAGAAATGTAATTTTTAGGTTCTTTTTGGTTTTGATTGTCGTTATTGTTATTATAAAAATGATTTAGTCTATTTTTTATAATTTACAAACTAAAAATAATAATTTTATATCTAAATTATTAAATGAAAATAATATCTCCTATACACTTAGCACTAAACTTAAAATACAAAATTCCCTACCCCCACGTATATATGGCCTCCCAAAATTACACAAAATTAATATCCCACTTAGACCAATAGTATCATGTATACAAAGTCCTTTTTATAAATTATCAAAATATTTATCTAATATTTTATCTAACATCACAGGTCAAAATGAATTTTACATCAAAGATTCTTGGTCATTTAAAGAAAAAAGCAAAAATTCTTATTTCCCTGAAAATTATATATTTATTTCACTTGATGCTGTATCTCTCTATACCAACATTCCAATAAATCTAGCAATTACAATAATCAAAAAAAACTGGAATAAAATTGAACCTTTCACGTCACTTACTTTAAACAATTTTATTACAGCAATTGAACTTACCTTAACCACTACATATTTCAAATTTAAAGATAAAATTTATAAACAAACTGATGGCTGTGCTATGGGTTCTCCAATTTCAAGCACTATTGCCCAATTAGTTTTAGAAGATTTAGAAACCACTGTTATTCCTAAATTATCATTTAATCTACCTTTTTTTGTACGTTATGTAGATGATTGTCTTACTGCTATTCCTCCCGACAAAGAAAATGAAATTCTTCATCAATTCAATAATTATCATCCCAAATTACAATTTACTATAGAAATTTCAAAAAATAACCAAATTAACTTCTTAGACTTAACACTATACAAAATTAATAATTCAATAGAAACAGAATGATACACAAAACCTACTTGGTCTGGCCGTTATATTCGTTTTAATTCCAAACAACCCACTTGTCACAAAAAAAGTATCGTTCTTTGCTTGACTGACAGAGCAATCAAACTCTCCAGTCCACAATTCAGACAATATGCATTAAACAAAACCATAAATTGTTTAATAAAAAATAACTACCCAAGAAATTTTATTGACAAAATTATAAAAAATAGACTAAATCATTTTTATAATAACAATAACGACAATCAAAACCAAAAAGAACCTAAAAATTACATTTCTTTACCATATATAAAACACATATCACATAACATCAATAAATTATTAATAAAACATAATTTTGTAATTGCTCATAAAAAGCATAACAACTTACAATTTTTATATTCTCGTTTAAAAACTCCAATTCCAAAATTAATGAAAACTCATATTGTATACAAAATTAATTGTAATAACTGTAATAAAACATACATTGGGCAAACCAAAAATCACCTTGAAACTAGGTTAAAACAACATACTTACCAAAATAGTAATTCAGCTATCAGTAAACACATAAAAGATACTAAACACAATTTCGATTTTCACAATACTACTATTTTAGAACAAGAAAAAAACTTAAAAGCTAGACTGGTTTTAGAAATGATACACATCCAAAAAGATAAAAATTCCTTGAATGACAGATCTGACATTCAAAATTTAAGTCAAATTTACAGTGACATAATAACGTAAATCTGTTCTCTACCACTTGATTCTAATTTATGTACATTTCTTTCCTCCTTCATATTTTTTTTACAAAATCATGTTTGCTACGTATAATTTCTATTTTTAATATAAGTTCTTAGTTACTGTTATTTACATTTTTATTAAGAAAAAATTTTGTCACAATTTGTAAACTTTTAAAAATATATAATCTTGATAAAGCCTCTAACCAGAGGCGAAACGTCGATAATATTTTTACATAGTGTTTCATTTGCCATAAATTTCACAAATATTACTAAAATCATTTTCCTTATAAGATTAAATTTCCATAAACATTCTATATAAATTAATAATTAATTAAAAAAGGCATGTAAAACGTGCAAAAAACCTATTAAATTAATTGTTAATAAAGTCATTATCCACAGTTTTTTCAGCTCAATCTGTATCGCATTAGACTGACGTATTCGATGAATTTAAAATACGTACGGTCGTAATACAATTTACAGCGTGACTTGCGATAGCCGTTGCACTTTACTGTAAAATAACAAATGATGTTTTCGGGGACGGACAGGCGAAAGCAGGTGCGCAAATTTACAAAATAATTAACTACATCGTAAAATCCCCGGCGGTGAGTTATTTCCTTCGTTGTTTAAATAGCCATGTTTCTAAGGCAGACACAATAAAATCACGCGTGCAAGAAAATTTGACGTCTTCACTTATTTGATGAAAGAACAAATTTGGTGAGAAGAGTAATGCCATTTACGTTTCTGGTTTTACAAGACACCCATTTTTTCTTGATAACCACCTGTTGAAAATTATGAAAAATTTTCGTGGTCCTTTCATCCCCATCGTCAACTGACCTACAACAACTTATCGACGATAAACTGTGAATGCAGATGCTTATCATTTGTATGGGACGCCGTTTGGGTCTTTAATCGTCCATTTAAGGATATCCTACAGATGTTTTTAAATCGGGAATTATGGATATCCCACAGATATTTTTAAATATTTAAAAATATCTCACAGATATTTTTAAATCATTTTGGATATCAAACAGTGAACAATGATTATTTTTATCTGCGAGATATCTTTAAATATTTAAAAATATCTCACAGATATTTTTAATTCTATAATTACGGATATCTACTAAGCATTTTGATATCCAAAATTGTGGCGCCACCTAGAAGGCGAAAGATTCAATAATTCGATTACACCATCCTTTACATGTTGTAATTGTTATCCAATTTAGAGTAGCAAGTGGAAGGCTACATTTTTTTATATCAAACCTTCCAAGTAATATCCATAAATAATTATTTCTATCTACCAGATATTGTTAAATCGACATAAATATCTCGGAGATATCCATAATTCATTATTTAAAAATATCAGCGAGATATAAATATTTATTAATGCATATCTCACTCATAGTTTTAAATATTTGAAAATATCTATAGCATATTTTTAAATCAAATCAATTTTTGCTTAGCTTTGACTTTAGCACGTAAGTATTGCTTAAAGAATTACATACGAATCCAAAGTGAGCAAAAATAGTATTGGTTTCAGGATATCCCACAGATATTTTCAAATATTTAATGCTATCAGTGACATATCCACAAACAATTATTTTTATCCGACAGATATTTTTAAATCAACAATTTTAGATATGGGGCGGTAATTTTTAAATATTTAGAATTATCTGTAAGATAAAATTAATTATTTATGAATATAACTTGCCAGTTTTGATATCCAAAATTGCAGCGCCCTCTAATTTCCAGGAAGGAAGCTTAGTTGTATTTATGGTCTAGTGTAAATCTGACTTACGCGCTCTCCCGCTTTAAATCTCCAGCCTGCGCGCGGTCGAGTTTTCTGTTTTCCCAGGACTTGTGTCTCGGTAGCACTCTGATTGGTGAAACTTTTGTGTTCGTGTTCGGCAATAACTGACGTTTCTTACCGAGGATAAAGAGGACGGCTAAATTATCAGTGATTTTATAATATTATAAAATCAGTGCTAAATATCGTAGGAAATACCAACGTTGTCAAGCTTCTCCAATTCCAATGTGCAACGTTGCATTACGTCGTTTTCATTTGTAGGGCAAGGGAAAAAATACCTTTCCCTTGCCCTAAGAAACTATAAGCTTGAAAATTACAGACGGCAAGCATTTTGCCTGGAGGGCAAGGAAAAATATGACTAAAAAAGTCATCCCCAGCGGGTTTGCACCCCAAGCTACCTGAACCGCTAACTTCATGTGTATCCCATTAACCAAGGTGCCGATGCAAGGTAGGCTCTTGTATGAGCTACTTGATGGATATTTACACATTGGAAACGCTTGGCAACGTTGGTACTTTCTGGGATATTTATCCCCGGAAGTGCCTGCGTTGTCGCCGCCGGCAGCCAGCAAATTTACTTTTCGTTGCCGGCGCTGGTTTTGCCGTTGACCGTTATTAATATTTCAATATTATTCGCACCACTTATTGGCAATAACCTGAACGCTGAGGGCAAGGTAAAACATGATTAAAAAAACTCAATGCGTGGTCCCCACTCGAGATAGAAGTGAATCTTCAACGTTTTAGAGGAATGCAAATTTTGTAGGGTAAACAGATGATCGGAGTATAATGCAATACAGGGTGATCTATAATGAGTGTAACAAACTTCTAGGGTAGATAGAATACTTAAAAATAATGCGAAAAACCTTAATCAACGTATGTCCAAAAATGCCGGCTAAGCGAGATACAAGGTGTTGAAATTTCTTTCAAAAATGTTATTTTTTTAATATCTGGAAAACTACCGGACCTATTCATTTGGAATTTTGGGCATAATAATTCCTTGAAGTTATTTACTAATTTATAAATTTTGAGTTTTGTACTCTCACCAGTGGCGTCACTACGAGGTGGGGAGACCACATTTATTACCGAAACTATGTTACGCTACTGACTTACATAGATATGTTGCAAAATATTAGAATCTTTGTTTTATTTACAAGAAAAAATCTCTCTTTTGTTTTTTGCGTTCGAGGCATAGTTTCAGAGAGAAATAATTTTGTGTAACACGGTGCATTAGTCCGAGATTTTAAACACGAAATTGTCAATCCATTCTTTCTAATAGTAAAGTGTTGTAAATATCGAATTGGCGTGTAAATACTCGAGAATAGCACAAAACAGCTGAAAATAGTAGGTAACGATACAAGCAGATATTACATTTTTGTAAGAAATTTCAACATCCTGTATCTATTTTTGTAGCCATTTTTGGACACATATTCATTAGGGATTTTCACAATATTTTCACAGTATTTACACGCCACTCCAATATTAACAACGGTTTACTGTTCACAGGGATTCTGCAAGTGACAAATAGACTGCTCTTTCCAGCTGTTACATTTTCAAAAACAACTTAAAATACAACTTAATTTCAGAAATATTTTAAAACGGATGAGTACAGTACATATAATAAAAGAACTTATGTCTTGTTTAGACCAGATCATTATTATTTTGACGTTTGATTCACAGGGTTTGAGGTTAAGTTGTTTATTTCTCCGGCTAATTTATTGTTTAATCTTTATTTAATAGAGGGTTTAAGAATTTATTTATATTTAAAAAGTGTAAAATGGAAAAGAAAGTGTTAAAAATTAGTGTTATTAAGGACTTCTATGGACGATTTAAACCATCTATTGCGCCGGTTCTAGCGCCGTAAATTGCAGTAGTTTGTTGCATTTTGGTTTTAAACAAAATGACTGCATAAATAAATGCTTTTACAAGACAAACACCGAAAAAGCTTCATAGTAATCGTCATATATTGATTTAATGTTAAGAAATCAGGATGAAAGGTAAAAATAGAATGTGAAGTGCAAGGTCATCTAAGCTCCATTTAAAACGCATCGAAAAATTTTATCCTACTTTTCTCTTAGGACAGCCGATAGCGTTTTAAATTTCGCGCTCTGATTTTGCCGTTACACTAATGGACTCTATTGCATAATTAAAAAATGAAATTTCGGTAGAATTATGTATCATTTCGGTAGATCGGTAGATAACATATAAAATCGGTAGATCTACCGACATTTCGGTAGGGTTGGCAACACTGTGGAGCCGCGCGACCGATTTACACCAGCCCAAAAGAAAATAATAATTACATCTTTCGCTTTATAGGTGGCGCCACAATTTTGGATATCAAAATGCTTAGTAGATATCCGTAATTATAGAATTAAAAATATCTGTGAGATATTTTTAAATATTTAAAGATATCTCGCAGATAAAAATAATCATTGTTCACTGTTTGATATCCAAAATGATTTAAAAATATCTGTGAGATATTTTTAAATATTTAAAAATATCTGTGGGATATC
Organism: Xestobium rufovillosum; assembly: GCA_963966045.1. Taxonomy (NCBI): domain Eukaryota; kingdom Metazoa; phylum Arthropoda; class Insecta; order Coleoptera; family Ptinidae; genus Xestobium; species Xestobium rufovillosum. Next base: position 30,441,180 of record OZ014498.1, on the reverse strand, counting down.
CATAATTCCCGATTTACAGACATCTGTAACATATCCTTAAATAGACGATTAAAGACCCAAACGGCGTCCCATACATTTGTTGGTGCTACCAGTTCTGCAAGTTCCACTCTGATGTTCCACCTAAAGAATACTTAAAATTATTAACAGATAATTATGGGACGCCGTTTGGGTCTTTAATCGTCTATTTAAGGATATGTTACAGATGTCTGTAAATCGGGAATTATGGATATCCCACAGATATTTTTAAATATTTAAAAATATCTCACAGATATTTTTAAATCATTTTGGATATCAAACAGTGAACAATGATTATTTTTATCTGCGAGATATCTTTAAATATTTAAAAATATCTCACAGATATTTTTAAATCATTTTGGATATCAAACAGTGAACAATGATTATTTTTATCTGTGAGATATCTTTAAATATTTAAAAATATCTCACATATATTTTTAATTCTATAATTACGGATATCTACTAAGCATTTTGATATCCAAAATTGTGGCGCCACCTATAAGGCGAAAGATGTAATTATTATTTTCTTTTGGGCTGGTGTAAATCGGTCGCGCGGCTCCACAGTGTTGCCAACCCTACCGAAATTTCGGTAGATCTACCGATTTTATATGTTATCTACCGATCTACCGAAATGATACATAATTCTACCGAAATTTCATTTTTTAATTATGCAATAGAGTCCATTAGTGTAACGGCAAAATCAGAGCGCGAAATTTAAAACGCTATCGGCTGTCCTAAGAGAAAAGTAGGATAAAATTTTTCAATGCAATTTAAATGGAGCTTAGATGACCTTGCACTTCACATTCTATTTTTATCTTTCATCCTGATTTCTTAACATTAAATCAATATATGGCGATTACTATGAAGCTTTTTCGGTGTTTGTCTTGTAAAAGCATTTATTTATGCAGTCATTTTGTTTAAAACCAAAATGCAACAAACTACTGCAATTTACGGCGCTAGAACCGGCGCAATAGATGGTTTAAATCGTCCATAGAAGTAATTAATAACACTAATTTTTAACACTTTCTTTCCCATTTTACACTTTTTAAATATAAATAAATTCTTAAACCCCCTATTAAATAAAGATTAAACAATAAATTAGCCGGAGAAATACACAACTTAACCTCAAACCCTGTGCATCAAACGTCAAAATAATAATGATCTGGTCTAAACAAGACATAAGTTCTTTTATTATATGTACTGTACTCATCCGTTTTAAAATATTTCTGAAATTAAGTTGTATTTTTAGTTGTTTTTGAAAATGTAACAGCTGGAAAGAGCAGTCTATTTGTCACTTGCAGAATCCCTGTGAACAGCAAACCGTTGTTAATATTGAAGTGGCGTGTAAATACTGTGAAAATATTGTGAAAACCCCTAATGAATATGTGTCCAAAAATGGCTACAAAAATAGATACAGGATGTTGAAATTTCTTACAAAAATGTAATATCTGCTTGTATCGTTACCTACTATTTTCAGCTGTTTTGTGCTATTCTCGAGTATTTACACGCCAATTCGATATTTACAACACTTTACTATTAGAAAGAATGGATTGACAATTTCGTTTTTAAAATCTCGGACTAATGCACCGTGTTACACAAAATTATTTCTCTCTGAAACTATGCCTCGAACGCAAAAAACAAAAGAGAGATTTTTTCTTGTAAATAAAACAAAGATTCTAATATTTTGCAACATATCTATGTAAGTCAGTAGCGTAACATAGTTTCGGTAATAAATGTGGTCTCCCCACCTCGTAGTGACGCCACTGGTGAGAGTACAAAACTCAAAATTTATAAATTAGTAAATAACTTCAAGGAATTATTATGCCCAAAATTCCAAATGAATAGGTCCGGTAGTTTTCCAGATATTAAAAAAATAACATTTTTGAAAGAAATTTCAACACCTTGTATCTCGCTTAGCCGGCATTTTTGGACATACGTTGATTAAGGTTTTTCGCATTATTTTTAAGTATTCTATCTACATACCCTAGAAGTTTGTTACTCTCATTATAGATCACCCTGTATTGCATTATACTCCGATCATCTGTTTACCCTACAAAATTTGCATTCCTCTAAAACGTTGAAGATTCACTTCTATCGCGAGTGGCGACCACGCATCCAGTTTTTTAATCATGTTTTTCCTTGCCCTCAGCGTTCAGGTTATTGCCAATAAGTGGTGCGAATAATATTGAAATATTAATAACGGTCAACGGCAAAACCAGCGCCGGCAACGAAAAGTAAATTTGCTGGCTGCCGGCGGTGACAACGCAGGCACTTCCGGGGATAAATATCCCAGGAAGTACCAACGTTGCCAAGCGTTTCCAATGTGTAAATATCCATCAAGTAGCTCATACAAGAGCCTACCTTGCATCGGCACCTTGGTTAATGGGATACACATGAAGTTAGCGGTTCAGGTAGCTTGGGGTGCAAACCCGCTGGGGATGACTTTTTTAGTCATATTTTTCCTTGCCCTCCAGGCAAAATGCTTGCCGTCTGTAATTTTCAAGCTTATAGTTTCTTAGGGCAAGGGAAAGGTATTTTTTCCCTTGCCCTACAAATGAAAACGACGTAATGCAACGTTGCACATTGGAATTGGAGAAGCTTGACAACGTTGGTATTTCCTACGATATTTAGCACTGATTTTATAATATTATAAAATCACTGATAATTTAGCCGTCCTCTTTATCCTCGGTAAGAAACGTCAGTTATTGCCGAACACGAACACAAAAGTTTCACCAATCAGAGTGCTACCGAGGCACAAGTCCTGGGGAAACAGAAAACTCGACCGCGCGCAGGCTGGAGATTTAAAGCGGGAGAGCGCGTAAGTCAGATTTACACTAGACCATAAATACAACTAAGCTTACTTCCTGGAAATTAGAGGGCGCTGCAATTTTGGATAGCAAAACTGGCAAGTGATATTCATAAATAATTAATTCTATCTTACAGATAATTCTAAATATTTAAAAATTACCGCCCCATATCTAAAATTGTTGATTTAAAAATATCTGTCGGATAAAAATAATTGTTTGTGGATATCTCACTGATAGCATTAAATATTTGAAAATATCTGTGGGATATCCTGAAACCAATACTATTTTTGCTCACTTTGGATTCGTATCTAATTCTTTAAGCAATACTTACGTGCTAAAGTCAAAGCTAAGCAAAAATTGATTTGATTTAAAAATATGCTATAGATATTTTCAAATATTTAAAACTATGAGTGAGATATGCATTAATAAATATTTATATCTCGCTGATATTTTTAAATAATGAATTATGGATATCTCCGAGATATTTATGTCGATTTAACAATATCTGGTAGATAGAAATAATTATTTATGGATATTACTTGCATGGTTTGATATAAAAAATGTAGCCTTCCACTTGCTACTCTAAATTGGATAATAATTACAACATGTAAAGGATGGTGTAATTGAATTATTGAATCTTTCGCCTTATAGGTGGCGCCACAATTAATTTTGGATATCAAAATGCTTAGTAGATATCTGTAATTATAGAATTAAAAATATCTGTGAGATATTTTTAAATATTTAAAGATATCTCGCAGATAAAAATAATCATTCTTCACTGTTTGATATCCAAAATGATTTAAATATTTAAAAATATCTGTGGGATATCCATAATTCCCGATTTAAAAACATCTGTAGGATATCCTTAAATGGACGATTAAAGACCCAAACGGCGTCCCATAGATAATTAAAAAATAATAATTGTCATTAAAAATGAAGTAGAAACGGTGTTTTAAATTTGTATTGAACGCTATTATTTCCAATTCAATAACAAATTTTCAGATTTCTTCTTACAATTCGCATATTATAAAAATAAGTGAATACGTAGGTATGTATACGATTTCGTGAACGTTATGTATAATTTGGTCGTGGAACGAGATTTCCGATTTTTATGCGACCATTCCGAAGTGACAATTCTAGTTCTTAACAAGGACAGGTAGTGGCGAACATGACCATTTCGCATTTGCATGGAGCGTTAAAATTTTTGCGGTTTCTTGGAATCTGGCTCGCATAATAGGCCCTAGTTGCGATTATGCATCAGATCGTGGCCGCAGATATTCAAAAGTTATGACCTACGCGGGGTCGGAGCTCCGGCCTCGGTATCGCAGATAGATCTCTCGATAGCCGACTGGATGGATGTCCCTGCTGACAGCTGGTGCGCCGAGATGCCGTCGAGAGTCCGTCTCGGTCCAGTGCCGGCCGGTCTACGCCGCCGCCGTTTCCACAAGATACCAGCTATTATATCGCTTCGCGGAAGTTTGTCGCGTGCCAATTATTACTTTACTACGAGCCAACGTGTTGCGCGTACAGGTGCTGTAATATTTCTTCTCGGGATTTGTCATTGCTGCCGGTTTCTAAGCTCGAAATGGGCTAGAATCTCGCCGGTGGCACGCATATCTGAAGTCACGGCAAAAACACTCAAGAAAACTTAAACTTCAGTTGATATTACAGATATCTTGTGTGGGGCACGAGCATTAGTTCATAATAGCAGTCTAATCTGGGCCTATACCCCTACCCCTTTTTATTCCTATCTCCGAAGGTGTCCTACCATTCTATCTCTCCTATTCCTTACTGTCTTCCATAAATTTTGCTTTTCTCCAACTCTTTCTAATACCTCTCTGTTGACTGTTGCTAACAACAATGTATTCGGCAAATGTAAAGGTGGGTAATTGTTCAAGAGATTGTAATTGTAGCAGATATAAATTGCATAATCGGTTGTTATTGTGAAGGAATGTGTGATTAGTACTCCGGATAGTGACAATTTTTATAGCTGATTTCAGCGCCCTTCGTATTCATATAAAATTGTAAATTGTCTGTTGGAAATCAGGAATATCCATCATGTGCGAGCCCCCAGCGAGGGACATTTTGCAAATGGCAGGTCTTCAAAAATGAAAAAGAAAAAAGTTAACCTAAATCTTTTCAGTGCCCCTGTCATTTGATTACATCAATTTATTAATTAAATCATGAACAAGAAAATATCTGAGGCAGAGATCCTGTACAGCTTCAGATCAGAGGCAGACGTTTTAAATATGTTTAGAAAAGTAGCTCTACTTAGTCATTTCAGCTCGTTTGAATCTAAGTAGGCCTATTTTCCAAACACTTTCAAAACCTCTGCCTCTGCTCAGGGACTGCTCAGAACCTCTACCTCGGATATTTTGTCGTTTTCTATGATTTAATTAATAAGCTGAATCATAAGGCAGAGGCGTTGAAAAGATTTTGGTTAACTTATTCTTTCTTTTAAATTTTTGAAGACATGCCAATTGTAAAATATCCGACGCGGGGTGGGCAGAGGTCAATTTTCCTGTTTGCCATCACACGAACCTCTTACAACCTCTTCCACACGCTAAAATCATTTTAAAATTGATGTCGCCATCCGTCGTACTAGATCGGTGATAATATGTAAATGTTGTTCCAAATTTATATTTTTTTAGTTACCTATGTAAAAGTTGCAGTTTATGTTTATTAATCATAATACGTGTAATAATATGTAGGTTATTTTATACGTTAAAATTAAAGTATTTAGGCTGACCGAAGACGAAAATTTATTTCTTGTCACACATTCTGCCAGTGAGAAAGAGACAGACTTACGCGATAACGCACAGATTAACAAGAGACAGACGTGAGCATGATGCGAGGCATGATAGGGATAGGAACTGAACTGCGTTGGGGTTTGCCCGGCGACAGCGGGCAGCGGTACGCTGTAAATAAATGTTTATAACTTTTGCTACAAAAACGTTATTGAAATGATTGTTTCACCAAAATATTCCACATTCTTTTCGGAACATTCGATACGATACATGTATGCAGCTGGCTATAACAGTTAGGAAATTCCCTCGATGCTGAAGTTTGCAATACACTTTTTGTACATTCTCTAATTAAACAATTTATATAGGTTTTATTAACAATAATATAAAAACGAGCTTGGTACCAGCGGAAAGTGCAGAGAATAAGCTTTCTATTTATGTAAAAATTATTACTGTACGTCAAATATTACGCTCGCAAATACGATTCAAAAAAAATTCAACACTTTCGAATTCGCAAAAAAAAATTACAAAATATTTTTTTTTGGCTTTTTGCAATCCCGGACTTTTGCGCCCTTCTAGACAGGAATGCGCATAACGATTTCCCATGTTGCCCTTATTTTTTTAAAACTATATCTTTGAGTTGACAGTTCACCATTTTAGAAGCGTCTTTTGGAGAGTCAGATTCCCGACTATTATCTATTTTAGTGCTAGCTCAAACTCTTCTCTCATTATAGGATTCCCTAGGTTGTCCCCTCCTACACTGCTTTCTCTTTGTAATATATTTCCTACTTCTTGTCCCGCATATAAGTTTCCCAAATATTCTTTCTACCTATCTGCCTATCAGCCTATCTACCAAGAATATTTTCTAGTCTGTAAATGATGTCATCGTACACCAAATTAAATATGTATAAGGGACAAGAGCGTTCTCTTATTTAGTATATAAATAAAATTAAACGACATTAGATGGTATCTTTATTAAATATGAATCCATAATTAATTTATATATCATTAGAAGAAAGCGCGTTTATTTACGATGACAGGATAAGGATAAATGATGGGCGTTAAGTTTAACAGGACCGCGTGCAAGAACAAATTTCACATTCGACGTGGGATTGCTTAGAACACAATTCCGCAAGTAGATGAACTGCATAGCTAGCGATTAATAAACTGCAACGTTTTTTCACGTTTCTCGTCCGGCAGATCAGATTAGACTACTTATAGAAATCCATCAAAGGAAATACGTCTTCGCACGCCCATGTAATAATGGAGTTATAAATTTATATGCATACACCGTACATTATAGATTAATAATGCTTCATAATAGCGATATTGTCTGCCTGATTTTGAAAGTAACTTACAAGTCATACACAATTGATCCATCTATTACTCTTACAGGCTTTTATCTTGTATTGTTCCTGACCATAAAGATTTATTTCAATAACGAGCCGTTTAGTCTTTGAATTAATGGTTGCCGCAAAGATAATTGCGATTGTACGGGGTGCCTAGAACTAGGCAGCTTCACACAAAACCCTCTAGACTCTAGAGTTTGAGTTATTTGTCCTGGATTCACGTTGCGGGAATCACGGTTTGAAGAACGTCTTTAATTTTGGAACCCAGATTGGAACCGTAGATGCTGAAGATGCTTCTTCACATAAATAGATATGAAATAAGTACCCAATAATGTAATCGAATTAGTAAAGTATATAGCCTATATTATTCAGCGATATTGCCAATTAATTAATATTCTAGTCATTTTAAATGAGAGGAATTCTCGCAAACGGCAATAGGATAACAAATAATACAACAACGGTGAGCTGTCACGTTCCAGCCAGAAGATTGTCTATAAACAAACACAACTGCAAACAACACTTCTTGCTGTCTTCCTAGCGGGAATACACACTGTTCTGAATGTTGGCTGTCATAAGTAGGCGTTGTAGGTGTTCTCTGCCATTCACTGCCGGACAACTTGCGATTATTCCGAGCTAATATTGAATACACTCAACATTTATACATGTACTTAGTCTGATATGCGTGGGCGAAGTTGGGCAATAGGAGTAAAGTATTGGTAAAAGAAATTTAAAGTACACCAATAACTGCAACTCTTATTTTCGGTATTCATTTATTACTTTTTCATAACAGCAGCTTGTTATTCTAGAAGAATTTTTTTGGGGTGGAATAAGGGAGGATCCAAGTCAACTTCTGTTATACGTCAGGAAGATGTCTGGGAAGGAATCATATCTGAAGCAAGCATCAGAACGTGCCCTTGTAAATGCGTGTACGTTTGCCTTATACCCGTTGATTAATGTTGCGACGGTGATACTCATTTTGCTGGAGTAGTGCCTTTTTAATCGGTTGTCAATCAATCGTAACATTGCGTCGATTACTATCGATATACGGAGAGCGGCCGCCGACGACTCGTTATTTTAATAACGACCCGCTGTTTTTACATAAGTAATATGTCTCTCTGGTGCACGCGGTCGCTAATGACGTCTTTTTTATGTGTACCTTTCTATAACTGTGCGCGTATTAAGGTGATTGATTTGGACTGATTGCTTTATTGACCCGAATTGTTGGTTATACTTTTAGGGAAATGTCTTCGGAATGGTTGTTCGCCTTTGCTTCTCTAAGTTATTTTGCCTTCTTCATTCCTTCTGTCTAATTCCTTCTTCACACACCTCTACCCATGCATGCCGTTCTTTAAGCATTACAGTACCGTAGGTAGTTTCTATTGTTGAAAAAACAAGATTGTCTACTTCGAATTATCATCTTTAACTCTTATTGCTTTCATTTCAGAACATTTACATGGATGATAAGTCAATTTAATGTATTTTAACAGAGGGTAATGCACATGAGAACAATAGAACAATGTAAGTACAATATACACCTACGTGGACTTTACCGCAATGTCCGTACGGTTCAATTAGCATTAAATAATTAGTAATTGCATATGCATCGCGCGTTCAAAATGGCATTTTGATTAGGTTACACGTTTATGTTAATCAAACTGTTAGAGTACGCGTGTCTGAGCCTATAATACCATTTGAACATATAATACCAAATACTGAAGAAAATACACTTTACTATTAGATTATTAGCGCCCTTGTGTAACTTTTACCTTTTATTTCGTTCCGATTGAGGGTATTAGCGTGGAGCTACGGACAGTTGATAGATATATGGAGAAAAAATATCTATTCCGTTAATTAAACATTTTTTAGTTGATGGGGTTCAATATGAGAGTGGACGATGTTTATTCATCCTTTGGGAATATCACTCAGGGTGTCCACCAGGGTTCGATTATTGGACCACTTCTATTCATAACATGCACTTCACATGTTTTTACAAGATATAAGTTTAATTATATACATGTATTTGAAAAAACGAAGCGGAAGAAGACCCAGAGAAACTAAAAGATGATGATACACGCGATAAGTTCGAGAAAAAGACAAACGAAGTACTAAAGGGCGCGGGCGAAAATATTGCTAGGGACATAGAGGAAGAATGGAATTGCATTAAAAATAGTTTAGTTTCCTCAGCTAGGGATATTTTGGGTCATAAACAGAATGAAAGTAGGAAACCCTGGATAACAAAACATATTGTGAGTCTAATAGAGGAAAGACGCAAATATAAAAATAGGTTAGATGAAATAGGGAAACAAAGATATAAGGCGATCAAGTGGGAAATTATTCGGAAATGTAGGAAAGCGAAAGAGCAATGGATCGATGATAAGTGCAAAGAAGTGGAAAATAAGTTCGAAATAGGAAAGACTGATGAAGCATATAAAATAATTAGGAGAAATTTTAGAGAAATTGGATCTAGTACCAAAAGCATCATTAGGAATGAGGCAGGAGATATCCTAATCGAAAGCGGGGAGAAGGCAGATAGGTGGAAAGAATATTTAGGAAACTTATATGCGGGACAGGAAGTGCAAGATATATTAGAAAGTGAAAGCAATGTAGAAGGGGATAACCTAGGGAGTCCTATAATGAGAGAAGAGTTTGAGCTAGCACTAAAAAGTTTAAGGAATAATAAAGCACCAGGTATAGATGGCTTGCAGGCAGAAATCTTAAAGTGCGCAGGTCAAGAGGTAATAGATCGTTTATTTAAATTAGTTAGTCGCATATACCTGACAGGCGAGATTCCAGAGGATTACAAACTGAACATCATGGTAGCTTTGCCAAAAAGGAAAGGCGCAGATAGATGCGAAAATTTTAGAACTATCAGTTTAACTTCCCATGCGTCAAAAATTTTAACTAGAATTGTGCAAAGAAGGATGGAGAAAAAGGCGGAAGAAATATTAGGAGAAGATCAGTTCGGATTTAGACGAAATAGAGGAACGCGCGAGGCCATTCTAGATTTACGAGTAATTATAGAAAAAACGATAGAAAAGAGAAAGAGCGTATATATAGGATTTGTAGATTTAGAAAAAGCCTTCGACAACGTAAAATGGGGGAAGATGTTCGAAGTGCTGAGAAAGGTAGGGATGAAATACAGGGACAGAAGAATAATACATAATCTCTACAAAGAGCAAAAGGCAGTTATAGAATGTGAGCAGGAACGAAGGGAAGTAGATATCCGGAAGGGAGTGAGACAGGGATGTGCATTGTCACCTCTATTTTTCAACTTATATATCGAAGATGCGATTAATATTGTTAAGGAAAGAACAGCCTCAGGGATCAATGTACAGGGCCAAACTATTAATATGCTCAGATTTGCGGATGATATAGCAGTGTTAGCATCTAGCAAAGAAGAATTAGGAGCGGCTTTGAATGAAATGGAAGCAGTTTTGACACAGGGCTACGGCATGAAAATCAATAAAAAGAAAACTAAAATTTTGGTATGTAGATGGAATGAAAATAGAACTAATATTGAAATACAAATAGGAAATGAGAAGATGGAGGAGGTCGCGGATTTCTGCTACTTAGGAAGCAAAATAACCCAAGACGGTAGGAGCACTAAAGATATAAAACAAAGAATGGCGCAGGGACGAGTTGCGTTTAACAAAAAGAAACAACTGTTATGTTCGAGAACGGTTAATATAGAGACTAGGAAGAGACTCTTAAAGTCGTATGTATGGAGTACGGCATTATACGGGTGCGAAACTTGGACAATAGGAGAAGCGGATAGAAAAAGAGTAGAAGCGTTTGAACTGTGGTGTTACAGACGCATGATGAAGATACCGTGGATAGATAAGGTTAGCAATAGGGAAGTATTAGAAAGAGTTGGGGAAAGGCGAAAGGTATGGAAAACAATAAAGAGTAGGAGAGATAGGATGGTAGGACACCTTCTAAGACACGAAGGAATAGTTCGCGACATACTAGAGTCAGAGATAGGAATAAAAAGAGGTAGGGGTAGGCCTAGATTAGACTACTGCTCTCAAATAGTTAGGGATGTAGGATGTTCTACTTTTAGGGAAATGCGTAGGTTAGCTCAGGATAGAAAAGAATGGAGGTACGCGTCCAACCAGTCTTCGGACTGAGAACCTTATGATGATGAAGTTTAATACCTATGCATATACTACCTTTGATCAATTCGGATGTTCTGGTTTTGTCTAATTTCAATTATTATTACGGTATTTTCCAACTGTTTACGGAAAATTGCCATGAAGATTTTTGAAAGTCGGCACCTATGAGCAAACAGTATCTACTGTAAAATAGACGTTCCGTACTGAGGAACTGTGGTCGCTTTTGCAGTTATGAAAACACTACCGTGTGCCCGTGTTGCAATCAACACCTACGACACTTAAGCATAAACAGTTGATAGTTTTCAAAGTCGCGTACGTATGCTAATGTAAACATAACAGTGCGCGTGACATATGTCTTCGTGGGTACACACAAGCTGCATGTTTGCTGGTGACCTTTGGGACACATAAAATTTATATTTATGGCTGGCATTGCGGAGTCCATCTGAACCGCATTGTACAAATCACCTACGCTGCCAATATCAATCACTCCATCTGTGTGAGATAAAATAGAATGTGATAGAATCGATTTTTTTAAAGATATACTAATGTGCAACCCCACCGCTCGCCAACTTCAATCTGTTGGACTGTAAGATCTTGCAATTGCTAATCCAACACCGCTAGCCCATGGAAACTATACTGGAGTAGTGAGAATTAGTAGTTTTTCAATTTATTTTTTTTCTTATAATGTTGCTGTGGTGTTGGATATTACTTGTGTGATTGGTTTGGAGGTTTGGACTTTATGCAGTCTGTGAGCTTCCATCATTTTTAAATTAAGTAATTGCGGAAGTTTTAGACCATATACACCTGTTCCGCCAATTACTTTACCAACATCTTTAAGAATTAAAAGTGTTTCATTTAATGCTTCCAATATAGTAGGTAATTCAACTGGGCGAGTAAATTACGAAAATAATCGCAATTTTGTCTCCGCGCCACGGAAAATATTAAAGGAGGCAGCTGTCGAAATATATTACGCGTACGATCCCTATCTCGGAAGCGTTAATACTTGAGGACCACCCGTGATATCCACAAATTTAAGACCTTATCAGAGTCGTGTTATTTCTTCTGGGTGAATTTCGCCGTCATCGTTAACTATTGGAATAGTTTACGGTAATTTACGAATTATTGGCGACCTTATCGATCAGGAAGAAAGTCACTCAGCGATATTCATCGTTATGGACCGGCTGCACATGTATCAATGTGTCGGCGATGCGAAGAACAAGTTTTGGAGACACCACTGTCAAGCATAGCCTCCAGAAAACATACACTCCCATTAACTTAATGTTGTTAATGTGTAGTTATTCAAAAGTTCGTGTACCATTAAGAACACAGAACGAATCTTAAATGAGGACTAAAATTATGTTTTCGTAAAGGCTTGACCATGTATCCGAAAGAAGTGACATTTCATTTTACAGACCTCCGTGGTAATATGAGATTTCGCCTTCGCTCACCTCGCCCCCACACATTTCGCCCCCTCCCCACCACATTTCGCCCCCTCCCCACCACATTTCGCCCCCACCCGGTCACATTTCGCCCCTGTGTTAGTAATACCGCAGAAATGTGTTTCAATACGATTTATTTTATTTTTGTTATTTTAAAAAGTAATAAAACATTGAAATGTAAAATTATGAGCTATTCCTCTTAAATAACCTAAGCGATCTCTTTTTCCAAAGTGTAGAGTAAGCTTCTTCCAATAGCTCCTTGAGATGAGTCCAGCAGGTAAAGCTGGTAGCTCTATACAGAATAAACATTTGTTAGGTTAAGGTCAAGCGTAGAGAGCGGAGCGTTGTAAGCCTCAGTCGCGAGTGTTAAGCAGTACCAGTACGAAAGATGTATGTAGGTTAAGAAAAATGCCACAAGCATATTTTTTAAGTGGTAAGGAATGCCCCTCTATCCTAATTCTATAATTTTACCTAACTGCTTTTCTTGAATAATTTGTACCTAAGCGAAAAAGAGAAGAAAGCCAAGACCAACAATTTATTTATGCGAGAGATTATCAGCGCTGTGATCAGTTCATGTTGTAACAAGGACTTAACGACCACAAAGACTGTGTTAGATTATAGAGTCTATAAATCACGACCTAATAATTATTACAAATTCGATAAACTTTCAATTGTAACACTTTCGCACGGTAGCTTACACCTTCGGGGTACCAAAGCACGGTAGTTAAACTGTCTTTACTAGGCGTATGTACTTTAAATGAGACAATAAAAATTACCTAATAAATACCAGCAACTATCAACAATGTAATTATTATAGATATACATAATTCGATCGTAAATAATCCCCGTCGACCTGTTGCTTAATTGGCTCCGCATTGTTCGCACACAATATAATAACGAGTCACTTTTAATTTATTTACCTAACGCCTACCTCAAACTTGTATTTTTTGTATTCTACAATGTCCATATCCCAAAGGGTATTATATTGTAACGGACTCTACCCAAACCTTGCTAATGCGCAATCCCGCACCCCTCGCCATCTTAAATCTGTTGGACTGTACTTTTTTGAGTATAATAGAATGCCGAAACCAAAATTTGGATATCGTTTTTAGTTTTCGAGAAAAAAAAATAATGTTGATTCTTATCAATTTTCAAAAACTCTCTTTTATTAATAGATACTTAGCATATACATAATGGCACTTCAAAATTATCAAGATTTCGAAAAATACGACATAATTGCTGTTTTCAATGAATGTCGTGAGAATGTAAATGAATCAATGGATCTATATCTCGACAGGTATACAAAAAATTCCTAGATATCCATTTCCAGTATAATACCTATCCATCGGTTTATTAAATTTAGATATCCAGAAAGAAGACAACCAAGCAGAATGATGTTTTCGAGATTAAAATCAAATTTAATTCACTATGGGTCATTCAATAAACCTAGAAACAAATTTTATAATAAAGAAAATAGGGAAGAGGAAGAGATAAATGTTTTATCGTTGGTTGAGGCGACACCAAAAACTTCTTGTCGCGAAATCGAATCACAAGTTGGTGTTTCCAAAACAAAAGTTCAAAAAATATTAAAAAAGGCAAATATAGGCCATATAAAATTCAAATTACTCTCCATCTCTTCCCGGGAGATCAAGAAAGAAGACTTAATTTTTGTAGGTGGTACTTAAGTAAAATTCAAGAAAATCCAGAATTTGCGGACGGTCTGCCATTTGGACAGATGAAACTCACACAAGCAGCGTAGAATTATTTAACAGGCATAATGTGCGTCACTGGTCTGATACAAATCAGCACCAAACTTTTGAACGCCAGAGGCAAGGACGTTTTCGATTTAACGTTTCGTGTTTTATTTTGGGTGGTCAACTATCATACCAAATTTTTGATGGAAACTTAACGAGATTGAGATACATTAATTTATTGAATATTAACGCAGAGGCGATAATGGAAACTGTTCCATTAATAAACATAAACAGGGAATATTTCCTACAAGATGGTGCCCCTGCACACAATTCTGAAATAGTTAGAAATTATTTAGAAAATCATTTTCCGGGTAGACGGTTGGGTACAAATGGACCTATAATGTGGCCTGCAAGATCACCGGATCTGAGTATATTAGACTTTTTTGTTTGGGCATTTGTAAAAGAAAAATATACATACGAAGATACATAACAATCAATCTTAACAGTTTTAATCTGCTTAGTACAAAAAGAATTGTACAGAATTTTTGAAAATCGATAAAAATCAATATTATTTTTTTTCTCGAAAACTAAAAACGATATCCAAATTCTGGTTTCAGCTTTCTATTATACTCAAGAAAGTAGCTAGGTTCGCGAAAACCCCGAGGCTCTATCTCTGCTGCTTCTATGAGAAACCCCCAAATCACAACGAAAATAGGACACCCTGTACATGTAGAATCACTATATTAGTAAATATATGCAACGAATATATTAACTATTGACAGGAAAAATGCATAAAAAATCTTACCAATTATTGGTTGAAAACTGTGCATTTCAAATTTCAAGTGACCATATCGGTACGATATGGGCTACATACCGTACCAAATCGTTTTGCAATTGTACAAATACTCTGATAGATCTGTGTCAAAAAAAAGCATTGATTAACGTCGGTATATAAAACCGACAAATGGTTGGAGGCGAGTGCAATTAATATCTTTCCATGTACCAGTTGTTGTTAACCTACACACACAATCTGGTACTATTTTGCGCACAATGTGTGCCGTATAAAAATGCTCCGTTGAGCGAGGACAATCAATCAAAATAGACCCGTTAATAGTTAATGACCGCTGTTTGAATTAACAACAATAAAATTAATAATGTTTAAAGTGATTGCTTAGTGAGTGGAATGTTTATTTCAGACCTTCAAGCAGAAGATTGGGACATAAGCTAGTAATTTTACAGGGACGGACCGAGGACTACCAAGACCTGTGTTATCCTCAGAATAAATAGAGAATAGGACAGATAGGATGGTAGTACACCTTCTGAGACCCGAAGAAATAGGTCGCGACATACTAGAGTCGGAGATAGGAATAAAAAGAGGTAGGGGTAGGCCCAGATAAGACTACTGCTCTCAAATAGTTTGTGATTATTTAGTCTACGCAATATTCAGCTAACTATTTTCCTAATTCTAACGCGTCTGGTTATAATGAATCATGGCGGCCAGGTGGACACCGTCTGCATCTCGACCCGTCCAAGTAAATAGGAGAAATTATTTAACAGAAACACAGAATATGTTTGCATTAACGCGTCAAGCAAGAATGCAATGGAAATTTGTTTGGTGTAGTTGCGACAAGTTAACGTCCTGAAATATGAAAATCACAACGTCGCCCACTGAAACCGACGACGGCGTTTCAGGAACATAAACCAGGCAGACAAATGGGAATATAATTCCGCGTGGAACGTTTGTATGCAGATATTCAGACCATATGGCGGTAATTTTTAGGTGTCCTAGACTCTCTAGACACAACCGACAAATTGCAACGGGAACAAACCGAAGCAGACTAAACAGTGTTGTTGGTTATGTGCAGTTTATTTGCCAAAGTATTTCAGTGCATCTAATTGCACTTTTCTGCAAACACCTTGTCCCACCTAACTCTTTTAGCTTATTTAACTATGTAATTACTGCGGTTGCAAATTCTTTTGAATGGAAAAAGACTTCAGTGCTACTGATAGTTTCGACAGATGTTTACGACATCAAAAGTTTAGAATTTCTCCTGTTTTGTCATACAAAACTCAAAAGAATTTACATTTGCAAATTAGTAAGACATTGAGATAACGTTGCTAGATTTTTTGATAAGGATATATTCTATTTAAACGCTGGTGGGATGCTCTCCTCACCGCCTGACCCAGTGCCCTTAGCTCTGATTGGCCACTAACTCCACCCTCTTGAACCTGACTGGTCCTTGACCACGCCCCTCGACTCCTAATAGCTGCGCGAAGGCCTCACTTTTGCCCGCCGTCTTCAGTTCGGACTGTCATATCCCAACTACTGTTAGAGCATGAAAAAGTGCTCTAATAATGCATGCGGTACGAGATCAAATAGTCGAGTTATACGGCATAACAAATGAGGTTTGATACAAAAAAATGTAATAAAACTTTGAATTAAAGCACCGATTATAATTCTTATAAGTATTCCACCAAATAAATATCAATTCCATCCTAAGAAAACCTGACCTAACAGATGCTGCATATCTAAGCTCATAAGTTAATTTACATAACCTATAAATTTCCTTAATCCCGTAGCTATTAAAAAGTAATTACACGCATCTACCACCCACAATCTAGAATGTAATCGTAATTTATTGCTGCAATACTTCAAACTTTACTAGATATTTTCGACAGAAAACAAGACTCTTCTTTTGAGCAAAGTGTTTTCTGTAGGAGCAGAGTCTTTGTAATTTCTGTTAATGGCCGACCACCCGAGAGGACTTATTGAATGATAAACTGGACTATACGTAAAGAATTCGTATTGGAAAGAAATCCCGTAGTTTGAAAGTCAAAAATACAGATGAAAGATTGAGTAGTGAATGCTGCTGTTCCTCAGTTGACTGTTTGTAGTCAGGGTATAACTACATGTACATTATATTGTATTAACGTGTTTAAAATATGTAATTCAGATAAGAGATTTCTGAAAAATTGATAGCGGGATGCGGTGCAATAAGACGACCAGCAGCTCTGTAGCACTCGTACCATACTTCACAACAGATGAATAATAGTGTAAACTGCTGTGTTTTGCGTTGTGCAAGTGGCCTGTGCCTACAATCACGCATGTGGGCCACTCGCGATCGAAACACACCTTTATACCTACCTGTTGCTTATCTGCAGAACCGCCCGTATATTTCCTTTTATAGTTAGTGCACTGATGAGGGTGTTGATTTTTCAATAGCTGACACAATTATAGCGAAATACATATTATATTATTATGTTTATCCCGAACGACATCTGCACGAATGTGTTAATTTTAACACTACAAGTGACATCGAATTAAGAAATCTGTACGCTGTATAAAAATCATTACTTAAAGTTATTTGAATAGTTTCAAAATTCTCCATGACATCGGGAAATAGAGGTCCGTGGCTTTGGCCGCCCCGTTCACCTGCCTTAACACCACTTGACTTTTGCTTGTGGGGACGAATCAAAGAGGAAGTGTACCAAACAGAACCCAGAACTCTGGAAGACTTGATTGACAGAATTGCTATGAACTCTCTGGATCGACATGAAAGCCACAAACGAAGCCATTCAGAAATTTATTTTTGAATGCTTGAACCAAAATGGTGGACACACAATACAAATACAATACAAAAAGGCACCTCAAACTTTGGGCTATATAGCGATCAAAAAAAACCTTTTGCCTCTTGGGTTGACAGTAAAATAGATGAATTTTTGAATAGACCTCTGCAATGAGCGTTTTATATAGAATAAATGACATACATCGAAAACTATAACAGATAAGTTATAACGTTATACAGTGTGTTCGAACGAACCTAACCAATCAACCGGGATCAAGGACTTCGAGGTAGAACAGTCTGCCACTATTTAAAGTTTAGTTCTGTATTAATAAGCAACCGTTTTCTTTCATAAAGCAAACTACGCCAAAGGCACGTGTGTCTAGAAGTCGGCTCATTACAATATTAAACAAGACACTGATTTCTTATCCCGAGGCGAAAATGCGCGTGCGTCCGGCAAAACGCATTTTAAATGCAGATATCTGCACGTGCATCATTCACAAAATTTAAATGAGATTTGCATAATGCAAAAAATGATCACCTCCAGCCTATTCTGTCGAAATTAGAATTCAGCGCATTCGTGTTGGATAAATATTATTTTTTCTTTTACCAGCCCGTCTTAACCTAAAGTTTAGAGTAATACAAATATTTTTACTGCTGTGATATCGGAAATGTTGGGTAATATTCTGAGATGAAGCTGCTCTTCATTTGTCTGGTTGTAGGACAATTAACTGAACATTGCAGCGGGTGCACGCGAGGGCATACACGAAACTGCTTTCTCAAACTAAACATGGAGGGTGACGGACAGCCAGTGGACCGATTCCGTTGCCTTTTCTGTTGGCGTCGTGGCCACCGCGCCACATAAAGTGGTCGGACTTGTCTCGTAGCTTTACTTTGTGCATAAGAACATTTAAATGTCAGCCGCCGCCGCGCTGACAGACTCACTATTTACCGGCCGTTTGTGGACGACGGCCACGATTCGCACTGTTTGCCCGGTAGCCGAGAGAAGAGAAGAATTTATGAATAATTGTCTTCTTATGCACTTTTGTGTTGCGGCCGCATAAATAGCTTTCGTCTGCGCTCGACTCGAACCTAAGAATTTATTGATAATTTTTAGCTCGAAGAACGTTTTAAATAAGACTCGGAAATACGTAACGTTGAAGGCATTTTGTAGACAGTAGGTATGCGACAATGTCAGGGTGAAGAAAACTCAGATAGATAAAATCGAAGTGAATGAACAGCGAATTTGAATAATACAGCTGGCGCAAATTTGTGGCACAGTTCTATTGTTCATTTACACTTACGGCAAGCTGGTGGTCATTTTAGTGCCTTATTGTGGGAGTACCCGCAGTAACTTGCAGCATTGTTACAGTCAAGTTACGGCGTAATTTCAGTCAAACATATTTGACAACTATTATTTTATGCGTCGTATAAATAATAAAATAATGCCTTATAACAGTGATTCATAGTGAAGTGCGAAAATTATTGCCGGTGGGCTTTTATTGTTTAACGTATTGTCTTCCTTTTGCGTAAATCATATTTTTGTTATTTATGTTTAGAGCTTTTGAAGACGCTTAAAGCGGTACCTAGAATGAACTGCTATTGTAATCTTATAGTCGTTAAATAACTTAAATTTACATCAGACAATAGAACAAACAGTAGCAAATATAAGTAAAATCCAAAACATATAAATATATATTTATGCATGGGTCAATAATGCAAAGCTTTTATACTATTCATAAATATAAAATCTACCTTCATGCTTATAATACTCGACTACTACCAGAACCTCCAGCAAAGGAGCTGTATTTCCGATCGCTGTTTTTGGGAACAATTTCGTCCAAAATATGAAATCCTTGGCTTGACAGAAGCCGAGCTTTTCTAAGTATCTAGAGACCCGTGAATTATTGTTGTGTTGCTCATGGGAAGTTAAACTAATAGTTCTAAAATTTTCGCGCTTTTCCGCACGTTTTCGTCTTGGCAAAGCGACTATGATGTTCCGTTTGTAATCTCCTGTTATGTTAAACAAAAAAACTTTATACTTAAGTAAAGAAAAATGATGAGTAACATGTTTTAATTATCATCCGCAATGACTGTTTGGTAGTAGTTATTGACTGCCCTGTTTCCTTTGATGTATCAATATCGTGGAGCTGTTTGCAAGCCAGATGCCTTATTGACGTTCGCTACCATAACGAAATGACATATTCGAGCAAATATGGCCTTCTCGTCGAGCCATGAAGCATGAAAACTTTTTGCGCACTTTGCCATTCAGACAGTACGTAACGAGCCGCGTTGTCATGTAAATTTTCAGAATTCCTCACAGCGACAGATAAATCAAAAGAATTGGCAATAAAATATCTCGACGCTGTTAAAAACTATATTAATGAGGTAAGAAATCCATATATCGTTCTTTATTTCGTTGATGTTGATAAACGACGGTGTATGTGCTCCGCAGTTATTTCTGCTGGAATTTCAGCCAGTTCCAGATAGGGAGCAACAGGCTGATTACTCTCGTTATTACGAAAGTTGCTTGTGTACTTAGATAGATTGAATTATAACGCGGGATGTCGGTAATAGGCGTCCCAGTGAGCAATTTCTTTGTTTCTGAAATTAACCGAACGCGTGAGAAAGAGTAGAGGGTAGACAGGTAGAGGTGGTGGCTGATCATAGCGAGAAAGAAAAATGGAAAAAAGGAAAAAAGGAAAGAGGAAGAAAAATAAAACTAAATTAAAGAATTGAGTCTCACAGCTAGAAAATGAAACAGAAAAAAGAAGATAGAGAAAAGACTAACTTGGCCGCAGTAAGTACTTCCGCAAACCATTTTTAAAATGATTTAGAGGCATACTCTGAAAAGCAATTGGAACGGAATTGTACACAGCACAAACACAGTAAGAAAATGATCGTTTATAAAAGGTTTGCTTGAACTTAGGTATTCTTAACGAATCCTTTAATCTAATGTTGATGCTGTGCACATCCGTTCTGAATTTTATGCGATTATATAAATATGGTGGAGTCTTGTTCAAAATTATTTTATGACACAAGCAAGCCAAATGGAAGTATCGCCTAGATTTCATATTCAACCATTGTATATCTCGTAACTTATGAGTTATATGTTTACCTTTTCTTATACCAAATATCAACCTCAAACACGAATTCTGAACAACTTGAACTCTTCTAGCACTATTGCAATCTAAACATGGTCCGTATACACCATCTACAAAGTTAAAATGGGACAAAACAAGGCTCTCACACAACATTTTTTTTGTAGATGTACCAATAAATCTGCGGATGTTATATATCAACCTCATATTCATAAATGCCTTTTGTACACATTTTGAAACATATGCACGGAACACCCAAGTTACGTGCAGAATCAACAAATTCCAACTTACAGTCCCCCATCATTATATTCATGCCACTGATGACATCATTCCTAATAAGAGGAGTATACTGACCCCCAAAGAGCATCAACTTAGATTTAGAAGAATTGAGAATCAATGAATGTTCCATAGCCACTTGCACAAACTTATTTAGGTCATTATTAATTCTTTCGCAAGCCTGAACCTTCGCAGAAGCATCAAATGTATAAAATAGCTGAGTATCACCAGCATTAATGCACCTCTTAGAACTGTCAAGATAACTAGGCCATACGCGCCATGGAGAACGGATTCCGTTCGAGCAATTACGAAGGATAGAGATAATATGCTTACTAAATTTAAATCCACAAGAAATCCTTCGGACTGGCCTTAGAAACATGGCAACATCTCTAATACGAAGGGAGAAAAAAGCTTACTATTCGACTAAGTTTAAAGGCAGTACCCTGAGGGAGTCTTGGCAGATTTTGAGAACTCTCAATTTTCAGTCTCGTAAATGTAACAGTAATAATAGCAAGTTCCCAAATTCTATATCTGATGTGAATGCCATTAATGATTACTTTGTCAATTCCATTCCCAGTGTTTCCCCAGATGGATCTACCATGAAATTTTATAGTGATCATGTTAGGGATGGCGTTTGTTCTCAACTAATCTTCTCTCCTATGAGTGATATTGAGGTACTTAATATAATATCGCATATTAAGAGTAAGGCTATGGGCCTTGACGGTATTAATATTGCAACAATAAAGCTATGTTTGCCCTTTTTACTGCCTTACATTACTCATATAATAAATTTTTGTATTATTAATTCTGTATTTCCCTCCTCGTGGAAGGTTGCTGGAGTCGTTCCTATCCCTAAGATTACAAATCCCACCAGTTTTAATCACCTTCGTCCTATTAGTATTTTACCTACTATGTCGAAGGTTCTGGAGAGAGTTTTGGCGAATCAAATTGAATTTCACATAAGAAAATACAATATTTTACCCAAGTACCAGTCCGGTTTTAGAAAAGGTTATAGCTGTAGTACAGCGATGTTAAATGTTACAGACGATATTTTTAAATCCTGGTATGAAGGAAAGCTCTCTGTTTTGGTGCTGCTGGACTTCTCCAGGGCCTTCGACACTTTGAATCACCGTCTCTTGAGCTCCATTTTACATTATATTGGTTTGGGTCCTTCCTCAGTTGCACTAGTGAACAATTTCCTGAATAATAGAGGTCAACTGGTGACGCATGGGGGTTTGTCGTCCGATCAATTATCCGTGACTGCCGGTGTCCCTCAGGGCTCACTGCTGGGCCCCATTCTGTTCACGATATACGCTTGTGACATTCCCTCAGCTTTTATGTCTTGCAATCAACACTTCTATGCCGACGATACTCAGTTGTATTTATCATTTGATCCGGATGAGTGCTCTCAGGCAGTGGCTGCCATTAATTACGACCTAGCTAATTTGCTCTCTTTCTCGTTGAAGCATTGCCTTAATCTTAATCCTAGTAAATCTGTTGCAATAATTTTTGGTCCAAAAGGTAAACGTTTAAATTTCCTTCGCAAATATGGAGAAAAAATAGCAGTCAATAATTCAGTTATACCGTTCAATAGCAAAGTAAAAAGTCTGGGTCTTTTATTAGATGATAATTTAAGATTTTCTTCTCATTTAAGCAGTTGTTTGCAGAAGGCCTACGCTAACTTGCGATTAATATATCAAAGCAGGCATGTACTTGATCGACGGATAAAGATGATGCTTTGTGAATCTCTTGTTCTGTCTCAGGTAAATTACTGTGATACAGTGTACAGTTCTTGCCTAACTGCGTTTGATTGCAACAGATTACAAAAACTTCAAAATTCCTGTATAAGATTAATTTTTGGCATTCGTCGGTATCAGCACGTTAGTCATAAACTTAAAGAGATCAAATGGTTGAGTATGAAGAACAGGCGCTTGTTACACTCGGCCCGTAAATTTTTTGACATTGTTTTGCATAAGCATCCTCCCTATTTGTCTGAGCGTATTACATTTAGAACCGATGTGCACAACTTGAACGTGAGATTCAGGGGAACCTTGACAATTCCTTTGCATCACACGCAAATATTTAAGCGCTCATTTTCCTACAACATTACAAAAATTCTGAATTCTGTACCTGTGTCCATCAGAATTGTTCGTACTATAAAAAGTTTTTCGAGTAAGATGTTCACCTTGTTGTTGGGTGGGCAGTGACTGAACCTCGGATCGATGTGCAGCAACTTGGGTTTATTTGGTATTGTGTTTTGGAATACGTCTTATATCCTTTCTTCTCTGTCTATCTATCTTCTACTGTTTGTTTCGCTTCTCTATCCACTACTCTATATCTATTTTCCTCTTATTTTTCTTCCGTGGTTAGATGGAAGAACAGCTGGGTGAATCCTTGTATCCACTCAAGCTGAATCTCGCCATGGGCGATTACGTTTCATTTTGTAATTTAATTTTCTGTCTACTAAACTTAAATAAAGGCCATTTATTATTATTATTATTATTATTATAAAGATAATACTGACAGTACTTGAGATAGTCTACAAATGTTGAAGTATAAAGTGTAAATAACAGGGGTCCTAATATAGAACCCTGCAGCACACCGCAATTAACATAAGTTAGTTCAGAACATTGTTCACCAATTTTGACATACTGAGTTCTATTTGAGATATAACTTGAGAGAATCCTGACTGCCTGTGAGCTGAAACCAGAATAATGTAGAATTGAAAGAAGTAATTTGTGGTTTATGGTGTCAAACGCTTTGGAAAAATCTAACAAAAGCAATAAACAATATTTATTCTGGTCCAAGGCTTCAAAGATGGTATCAGTTACATGCAGAAGTGCAGTCTCGCAGCTATACCCTCTACGAAATCCTGATTAATTAGCAGGTAACACTTTAAAAGCATCCAGATGACTCAACATTTGCCTCGCCAGAATCTTTTCATATACTTTCGATAGCGTAGGAAGAAGACTTATCGGTCTGATGTCATCAATGGAGGATGGATTTTTGATTTTAGGCACAGGGATAATTACAGCCTTCTTCCAGGAGTCCGGAAAAATTTCCATCTCTAACGAGCAGTTTATTATATGTGTAATTATTGGTAAAACAACTGGCAGACAATAGCTAATTAAACTGAGTGATAGACCATCATGTCCCGTTGCATTTGATTTTAAAGAACTGAATATATTCAAAATTTCTTCACTAGTAACAAGTTCAAATTTCAGTAAATTGTTGGATACAGATTTTAACGTTGAGTTTAGATAAAAATTTATTAATTTAGGATCAGGTGTGAAATTTTTGTTAAAGTTAACTGAAAAAAATGAATTTAACTGACTAGGATCAATTAAATCTGGAACATCGAAAGTTTCTTTTTGAATATTGGCTCCGAGCCAAGCGTAGTTCTTTATAAATGTTATTCTTCCTAACATGAGACACTTTGTATTCAAGATACGCTTTCTTCTCTCTATTAATTGAAGAATTCACCAAATTTCTTAAAGACTTATAATAATCCCAACAAACCGGATCCCTTGATTTTCTATATTTCAGCAAAGCTCTGTCACGAAGACGCATCATGAGGAGGACATTATCAGTCAACCATGGCGCTTTCACCGGGGCGCTTTCACCGGGGCATGCACATCAAATAATGCAATAATATTATCATTCAGAAAAGATATTTTCTCATTAATATCACGCATTCTGTACACATCATACCACGGTAAGCCCTCCAAGTCCTTCAAGAAATGTATTTTATTAAAATTTTCAAAGCATCTATAAGTTACATATTTGACAGACCCACGAACCGAGCCCGGAAGGATATCACAATCAATAATCCCATGATCAGAAAAGTCATGATTGAGGTTGACACTTGTCGAATTTACTAAAGAAATATCAGAAATCAAAATATGATCTATAAGCGTTAGCGAAGTCGCAGAGACTCTAGTAGGGATTTTCACTATTTGCGAAAGATTGAACGTTTCCAGTAATTCTAAATATTGTTGGACATGACAAGCATTAACATTCAATACGTCTATATTAAAGTCGCCCAGACAGACAAAAATATCTCCCATCGCAGCAACTGCGGCATAAAACTGTTCAAAATCTTGAAGAAAAATATTCAGTTGTTTTAGAGAAGATGATCTGTAGATAACACACACCAATATAACTGTTTTATTGAGATCAACTTTAACCAGTAAGTACTCGAAAGAGTTAAACGTTAAATGTAAATTAATAACAGATAATTTTAATTGATCACCTATATACAAGCAAACACCACCCCCTCTGCCATCCCTGTCATTGCGCAGAATATGGAATCCTTCACTAATAGCAACATGATTATCACAAATACCACTGGTCAGCCA
Source organism: Xestobium rufovillosum (assembly GCA_963966045.1). Lineage (NCBI taxonomy): Eukaryota > Metazoa > Arthropoda > Insecta > Coleoptera > Ptinidae > Xestobium > Xestobium rufovillosum. Next base: position 30,415,722 of record OZ014498.1, on the reverse strand, counting down.
CGTCTCAGTCACCGCCACAATGTCATACTCATGAGTACAAAAATAATCCCTAAAAGAAACAAAATTATTAAGCAAAGAACGCACATTCACATGTGCTAATTTCATTATTAAATGAAGGCCCCCACAAAAACAAATAAATTAGCCCCACACTCAAAAGAACAACTTCTCATAGCTCCATAATACAAAAAAAGAGTAAGTAAGTAAATTATCAATTAACAAAAAAAAATTAAATACAACTTTAGGTAGGCAAATCGTCCTTGCAAATAATCTTCTGAACACCATTGTTATTCTTCATGAAAACAGTACCATCCATAGTCCATGCATTCTTAAAACCAACTTTCTTAATGACCTGATTTAGTAAATCGTGTCTAATACTTGTCAGATCTTCTTTAATGGCTATCTTGCTTCCCTTTAAAAGTTTTTTATTGCGAAAAACCAAACTACGGTGCTTATAATTAGAAAACTTCACTATTATTTGCCTTGGCTTGTTTGTGTGCCCATTATTTTTATTGCCAATACGATGGCACCTTTCAATTGCATAAGGTGGCAAATCAATTTTGATAATTCCACCAATTATTTCCAAAATTTTCCCCTCACAATCTTCATTCTCAGTTTCTTCTATATTATAAAATCTAAGGTTGTTTCGACGCATGTATTGTTCTAATTGCTCATTCTTGTTTTAAAATCTATTTTCCAAATTCTGATTGTCATCCTTCAAAATAACAATTTCTTGTTCGAGATGTTCCACTTTTACGTTTATTTCTGCAAGAGTACTTTTTACTGCTTTTGATACACACAAAGAAATAGTTTCTTGCAGAGTTTTTAGTACATCTTCTTTCGACAACGCATCCTGGATTACCTTTTCTATGTCAACAATCTGTTGCCTTGTGAATCCCATTTTTATTAAAATTGCAATTATTTACACAGTTTATGACCCAACTTATATTAACATGCACTTGAGAAATATTTAAATAACATAAGACACACTCAAAATTTTTTAACTCGGCAATTTTATCACGATAATTTGAATTTATTTAGGAGCTGCACTTAAGTCGTGTCTACCGTATGGCGCACATTCCGCAAATATTCTGTGTCAGAGAAAACTGTTCCTCCAAGAATTATTAGGAGGGTTATTGTCACTTATAATAGCCCAAGGGTCTTGATAATTCGAAATAACTTGATACATTTTCGAAAGCGGGTTGCTCGGCAACATCCCGACGCCGAAGGCGGAGGTATGTTGCCACAGAGAAACCCGCTTGAGGAAATGTATCAATTATGAGGATTTGTCAAGACTCGGGGGCTATTCGGTAAGAAAATTTTTTGCCCAAAAAGAACAATTTGTTAAAAAGAAATTAAAATTGAAAAGAACAATCTTGGAAATGACATTTTGTGCAAAAAATTCGACAGCAGTGCAAAATAAACATTTTTCCGTTGCTACAGTAATCCAGATGACATAAGTGAAAATAGCCCATAAGCACTTTTCAGTTAAATGTTCTCCTGATTGGCTGTCTTTGAACACGTGACTGTAGATACACAAATTCTATTGGATTATTGTATAGGTAAAAAATTTTCTGACTAACTAACTAACATAACTAATGTGTTTCTTTTGGAAAATCATTATTTAGTTATTCAGTTACTGAATTGCTTCCATCCCGTTATTCTTTTGGAAATAGCCATCGAGATCTCTTGGCCAATTATTCTTCGAACGCTGCCTGAGATATCTAAGTCAATTTCGCGTACATTCGCAGACGTCAAGTAAATCCGGTCTGCTTTTAAAAATGTCGAAAATCTAAAACGTCTGGTATGAATTTATGGCCGTTATTTGTATGTAAAATAGTAATTGCGTATATGTCAGACATAAATATGTGCACTTAGTCAGCATTAAGGAACAGGCAACTGAACGAGATACAGTTCTAGATAGATATTATAACTTACCAACTGCGAAAACGAGAAGGAAAAAATTACTACTATGCATACACGCATAACTTACAGACCACTTGAATTTATCACTTTTTCGCACCTTTTCAGCATGCATTATCGCGCTGAAAATGGCGCAACATAAAATTAATAGAAATTATTAATTTAATAACTGCGTGAATTAGCGCTAATTCCATAACTGAATAGAGAAAAAACTTGCGCAGCGTACAATTAATTTAATTAAAAGTTGCCGGTAATCGTCCGTATAAAAAAGATTTAATGGCGTGTTTAATAACTGTTCCTCGCAGGAAAAATTTTCAACATCTCATTCACTCTTTTTGCTTCCTGGATATCTTATTTTGGTACAGTCTATTGCTTATGACTTTTACTCGCCCAATAATATCGATATAATATAATAATAAACAACTTTAAATCATTTTAATTTCAGCAAATAAATATTGCAACTAAACGCAACAATAAATAATTAAGTATCCTAAGATACGAATGGAAAAGTCGAGCAAATATCTTCACAATAGAAAGTCGGACCGTAAAAAATCGTGTACTCGTATAATTAGCTGTCGGCAGTTTCAACAATTCAGTAATTAAGCTGTATAACTATGCTAGAAAACCAATGATAGGAAATTTTAATTTAGACCCAGCATGGTGCCCATTAGATCAGATACCATTGGAACAAGTTTATTTAGTGGTCAATCTATGAAATTTAGAAATACTCTTCGTATCCAACCGAATGAGCAGGACAGTCGATTACTAATCAGTTATGATTAACTGTAACCTGAAAGTTATCCCTCATAAACCAGTCACTCTTGATGAGAAATTGGATCACAGAAGAAATTCAAATTGTTCTCCAAACACTTCTGTAGTCTGTTTTAATGACCCCATTCCTATTTGAAATTCTTGAGAAACACACCCCCACCCCCTATTATCTCCCCCCCCCCTATTATCTCGGTAAATTCTTTACCGGCAATTTACGTAGAAGGATTTTTTCCCCAAGTCCGTGGCTTCGATACTTTCCCCGTAAAAGATAGTGTAAGGGTGGCCTGAATCACCCTTTATGTTTATTTATTATTGTGAGATCTTTCATAATAAATCACAAAATTAAAGAATGCCTTGATATAAATGAAGATATCTTAAATGTCTAATTAACTCTTATGATACGTGCCAAACGTTTTGCATATATTGTTACTAAAATGAAGCACCGACCAGAAAAAATGTTACCTATACATGATCTAAATTCTCGGAGAATGCAACCGAAACTGTTTTCTATAGCTTCGCGAGTGTACAAAGAGCGGTTTTCAAATCGAAGATGTCCAGATGAGAGAAGTTTAAGGAAAATTCAGGAACGTTTTGAAACTACATGTAGTGTTAAATACAGGAAGAAGGTACAACCAAAACAAATACTTACAGAAGAAGACCAATTTAATGCGCTTACTGCTGCGATAGAGGATCCTCAAATTAGTACAAACCAAGCAGCAGAGCAATTGAACATTCCTCCAGACATCCGTTCATAGGATTTTGAAATACACAAATTCCATCCTTATTAAGTTCAATTACAGTAGGCTCTTTAAGGCTATCGGAACGCTTGGAATATTTGAGGGATGTAACGTTCCCGCTGCCAATGGATTATGCCAACATGGTTTAAGATATTCGCATGATTATTTTTTTCTTGTTTCAATTAAACATAGATCTAGGACTGTTCGCTAATAATTTTTTCTTTAAAAACCAGAAATTCAACTTTAAAATCTACTTCACAATCTATGAAAATCGGACATATTGTCGCTAGAATATTTATCACATTTTCCGTTTTTTTTAGAAATTATAATCGTAGAGTCATAGAATAGACCTTTCATTTTGACGGTATCAAAGAAAATATAATAAATTTTTAATAATAATGAAGTAATCAATTGGCTCCTGCACCCCTGCATTCGCCTTTTCAAGGGCCTAGAGGTAGCGGTGTCTAGCGGCGATATGTTTAAACTTCCCAGATTCAAGAAACAGGCGTGGCTAGTTTTTGTATGTATTCAGGTATTATTCTTGGGGCCTATTTTTCGTATCGACGACCTTCCGAAGTAATTTCCGATTCTTCCTAAAATGTATTATTGTTACACATATGAGTTGAATATGCAGGTGCACAGGTATCCCATTTATCAGAAAAAGCGATTCATCTGTATTGTGTAATTTAGAGAAAAATGCCAAATAGACACTCTCTTTGTTTTTAAATTTCCATAATTCAAATTACTTTACTTATACATGGCGTCTCATTTCTTCTGTACAGCAGATGCTAATCAACTTGGATTTCTTAAATAGAACTCCTGTAATATCATCTCACTTTTTATTTCCCTGTTCGATTCTACTGTATGATTGTGTAAGAGTTGCATTCTAGACTGAACTTATTGTGAAACTGGGCATCTGTTCATCATTCTCAAAATGTAATTTTTGAAACATCCCTACGTGTGACAAAAATTTTAAAAGAAAACTGAAACACAAAAATATGGGGTTTAGTTAAGAAGCAACTTACTTCGTATGCATACTTAGTAAAATCGATCGAAGAATTAAAAAACGCAATATGTATAGAGTGTCCCATTTAAATAATTCACCGAGTATCAACTCGCTTTGTACATAAAGTGTTCCGTACTGGCTAGCAAAGTTTCTGAAGCACTTACATCAGAAACCGCATCCTGAACCGATTTTGATAAAATTTATTTATTGCATAATTAGTTGCAACCGTGAAGACTACGAAAGTACCAAAATTCACGATTCTACTTTAAATAGTTCCCAAATGCGACAGGGGGACACAATTGACACTCCTCGCATGTGGTCGTACTGAACTTCAAAAAGATAAAAACAAAAAAAATGTTTCACATGCTCTAGTGTTGCAAACAAAAAATATCTTTTGACCTTTTTTCGATGTTTCGATGTATGAAAACCGCCCTAATAAATATGTGCACACAACAAACCATTTAGATTTGTCTTAGTTTGGGCCATTACATATGCGTCAGGAAAAAGAACACTGTGAGAGGCAAACAGACATACAGACTGAGAGACAGACGGACGAACAGACAGAATGGTAAAACAAAGAGGGATCTCTCATATAACTTCGCATAAATGGATAAATCGATCAATCTGTATAACAGATTCCCGAGGAGTGAATCACTGATGGTGGATTTCTTGTACACTGCCTTTGGATTTCCGTCGCCAACCGGAGATTTCCATTGCATTAATACAGCATGTTATTGGCCAAATGAGAACACATAACATATCCTATGAGCACCGAATTGGACTAATTTCGTATAAAACGTTTTTAGACAAATAATATACGTCAACTTCCAACTATGTACGTCTTCCGTTATTTCTGTTCTCTGCGTCATATCAGGTAAAATCTGTCACGGAATTACGATGGACAAGAAATTAGCCGGGAATGGGAAAGATTAAAATTTGTGTTGTCACAGAAGGATTGGAATTTGAACATTTAATGAACTGATTATTAAGAGTGGCGTGTACCGTGGATTTTCTGTTGCAGTCAGATGCACACTCAACATGACAAAACATTTTTTATCGTTTAGGAATTTGGAACACAGGTTCATGGAAGTCTATTCCAAATGTTAGAACGTTATAGAAAAAAATCAGTTACAATACGTAAAGCGCTAAAAGAGGCTTTACTGAGCGTGTCCGACTGCGGCAGATGATAACGGTACAAGTCATTATTAAGGAAATTTAGACTCAGCAAACCATTTTTTGTTTATTATTTTTTCCACCGCGCGGCCAGCTCTAGGGTACTGCGGCAGTACCCCAGAGGTAGCCAGTTCGATGCTCTCAGAAAAGAACATGTGACATGACATGATGACTGAACCCAAAACAAGCCACCGGAAGTGGCCAGTCAAAAAATTCAGTTTTCCGTTTTTTGTAGTCTATTTTTGATTCAAGAAATATTGCAAAATTTTGTTAGAGAAATGCTATTAAAATAACTCTAACCACACGAACTTTTCGGTCAATCGCAAAACATACTTACCTAGTTTTTCTTTTTTACTTATAAGTAACCCACTGCGTTTTCTTGGGGAAACCAGCATCCCGAGACGAGTTTTGTTTCCCTACCTATAATTTGGTTCAACATTCCTTGTTTTCTATCAGGTACTCTTCGGAATATAAATACTATACTATGATATTCAATAAACCCCGCGTTTCGACTGTAGCTTCGGTGTTGTGTTTTTTCTAGCTCAAAATGAATGGAAAGCTCCGAGTCCTACTCTGTACGCTGCGAAATGCCCCCCCCCCAATCTAGCGCGCACAGCAATTTTTGCATTCAGTGTCCGCCTACTTTGTACTTTTGGAATGCTACGTCCCTTCCGATACCCCTCCGCAGTAACTGTTCGTCGGCGTTCCGACAGCCTTAAGAGCGACACTCGCTTCCAGACTTCAGTTTTGCAATTGGGTAAGTCGGAAGATTGAAGAAAATCGTTTGTTCTTTTTCAACGTCCTCTTTACAGATGAGGCAACATTCCCCAATAACGGACATTCGAATCGGCATAATTTGCATTATTATGCCACATAAAACCCAAATTTTAAGAGGCATATTGACCACAAGAATCTATGGAGTTTAAATGTATTGGTGGAAATTGTTGGAAAGCACTTGGTCTCCATTTTTTTGATCGTCATTTGAATGGTTTTGCAGAACCAAATTATGAACTATTTAGAAAATGTTCCTTTGAATATTCGTGCCAGCATGATGGGGCCCCAGTCCATTCCATACTGCTGTTCGTGATTTCTTAAACGAGAAATATGAGGAAAAATGGAGAGCTCGAGGAGGTCCAATTATATGGCCCCCCAGGTCACCGGACTTAACAGGAATGAACTTTTTCTTGTCGGGTTATGTGAAGCAGCTTGTCTATCAGACTCCACCAACAACAGCAGAAGATATACAACAACGAATTGTAGAAGCGTTTGAAACTGTTACAGAAGAAATGTTGGAAAACGTTGAAAAAATAATTCTCGAAAACTTGAATACTACTTATTATTCAGTGCATATCTTTGTTGCATCTTCTTGGCATTTAACACAAAATATAGTTTCGTTCATTCCTGAATAATCGATGAACTTCTTGCATCAGACCATCTTCGATGGTTAAACTCACAATCCAGCAACCGACGTCAACAACTTAGGGTAAATCTTTCTTTATTACGATGTCATCAGTAATGCCCCATTCTTTAAGAATTTATTACACTGAACTTGTTAATTCGCTTGTCTTCTTCCGCAATGCTTAGAGAAAATCTATTTTGGAATAGCGTAGACCAAAAATTAACAATGAGATATGGGCAACAAGTGCAACCATCGACTTGGAGCTGAGCTTCAAAGCGTTCCCCACGTTTATAAACAACAAAACGTCTATTACGTCTGCAGATAAATGGAGTGGATAAATCAGCATAATGTCGCAACTGTTAATCAAGAGAACCTAATCGTTAACATTGCAATAAAATAAATTAATAAATTACAGAAAGCAGTAACTTTAATTAAAGGTAGAGATCTAACAGACCCAGATAGAATGCCAGTAATTTATTTATAATGCATTTAAATAAATACGTTATGTATGTATTCGCTACCGTGCCCACGCCGGACCACTTTAGGCTAGCGTTTAAGAATTTTAAGAACAGATAAATTCACTTCCACGCTCACCTAGTTACCAGCAACCCTACTGTTACGCACTGCTTAAGTACTACTTTCCATTTGCTGGAATTATCTAACTCATGAACTTACGGATCACATCAAAAAAGTGTGCTACATTGTCGGATTTCAAAATAGTTATGACAATCCCGGGATAGTTGAGCATGTTTTTGTTCAATTTTCAGCCAAGAAATCAGCACTCTTATTCATGAAAATGTCGAAATATGTAATGGGATTTCCGTCTATAATGCGTGGGAAGGTCGTCCAGCCGACGACAAAGTCTCGCATTGCGGCTATTAGTAACGGGAACCTCCGTGACCTACCTTGACACAACACCCATAACTGTGCAACGAAAATCTATTAAATTAGTTGAGGTCAGTTGCAAATTGAACCCGATAGATTGTGGTTGAGACCGCCGCACAGGTGAAGAAAGAACATAAAATACCCGCCATAAAATAGCAACAAAAGTATCGATGCCAAGCCAACCTCCGCAATTCCGTATAGTATCTTTTAATAGTACGTGGATACCTGGGTTTTCCACCACGATAAAGCACGAGTATCTCCGGGCTTAACCTACATAACATTTTCTAGTATTACCTATTATAAGAAATTGATGATGACATGAGTTAGTTGTAGATAGTAGATAGTAGCTGTCTACTGTGTTATTTTAAATGGAACGCCCTGTATATTTGTACTTTTTGGATTCCGCGAAAACCAAGAAAGTTAAGTGTTTGCGTGGGACACCCTGTATATTTGTCCTCTACAAGACTGTTCAGTGTTCAGTATGAAGACTATTGTCAGAGGAATACGAATATAACTTATATTCTTGTCATAGTTGCGTTATTTGATTAAACCATGTGTGTAATAAGTTGTCTGTCCACTCCACGGGTCGTGAGATTAGCCATTTTCAAATAAATTAGTGTCTGCGGCTGATTTAAGGCCTGTCCTACACATTTCTATGGTTAATTTTACTTTTTAATTTTATTCGACAATTCGTGGGATTTTACTACTATAGACGTCTGATAATTATATTCATTAACCAGCAGGAAAACCATAAAATACCGAATTCTTTTCGTTTCTATCGCATTGTCGAGTTAAAGGATGATTTAAGATGGAGTATTCCCTGTACCGTGTGACAAACTTCCATGTGTACATGGGGAAATAACATGGGCAATTACATTTTTGGGGATTCCTGCTCCCCATGTGTAGTTACAGTGGTGGTAAAGGTAGCAATCGAAAGATTATTTTTCTCTGCGTAATGAGGATATCAAAAACTCTACAACTTTCCAATTTATTAAAACATTAAAAGCAAAAATTGCATTAATAATTTTCTAATTAAAACACAGAAATTTATCAGATTATCCATGACAACTTAATTTATTCTAATCACGGACGTCTTTGATTTTTATGGATTTTCTGAACTGTCAACATTTAAAAATGAACAAAAATATTTGTCCACGACTATCTTATAATATACTCTTTATACTTGTGTTGCTTCAATCATAATTAGATACATCAATCACTGCAGTGATTAATGAATATTATTCACTACACCAATAGGAACATCGCTTTAACCCTTTTTTACATTTATTTAGTAGGCCGCGATCGCGATGTGTCAGTTCAAATTGAAACGTCAAATCAACATGGTTTGCTTTTAATTTGAAATGCATATTCTAAAAAAGAAGATTTAATGTGTAGTGAGAGTGAAAACGAGGTTTCTTTAACAGCACCAGCAATAAAAGAAGCTGCAGAACTTGCCTCATTAGATTCATTGCCCAAAAAACCAAGAAAATTATACCTGAGAGCGTACGTATGAATCTTTCTTACACTGGAGAAGGGAAATGAAGATAAATTCTTTCTGGGAATCTGTTTTGATAGTCGTGGACAAAGTATAGTATACAACTCGTTATAATTATGCTATTATTACTTCGGATGATTACAAAACTCGCTCGTTTCACTCGCTCGTGTTGTAAATTTCATCCTCGGTAATAATAGCATTCATTATAAACTCGTGTATAATATACTATTTTTTATTTAGATAATTCTCATTCACATTATTATTGTCATTACCTATAGTTGACAATTAATTGATTACTGGTGTGGATGTTTCGTTGGTGAATGCTGGTCCATAGTTTAGGGTAAATTGTAGGTGTCGTCTAACCTATTAAAAAGTTTTTGGGGAAATGTTAAAGCAGTAAAATGAAATAATAAAAATTAAATTACTTTAATTTTACTGCAATTATGAAAAATTTAACAAGCGGCCACATTTGTTTATTTTGCTCAAATGAATTTTGTAATCTGGCAATTTAATACTTATTTATTTCATATCTAGGTAAGGACAAAAACTTATTAATATACAATGAAATTAAAGTAACATAAAAAGGAAAAATAACTATAACAAATATTCAAATAAACCCCCATTCTGTATCAGACAGTATCCCAGCCTATTATAGAAAGAATTTTTCACATTCGCAAGTTGCCAATCGTTTATTAAGTTGCATTCCGTAAAAATAGCATTCCTTAAAGAATCAATATTTGGGTGACGAGTTTTACAAATCTTATTTTTTAAATGGCCCCACAAGAAAAAGTCACACGGTGCCAAATCGGGAGATCTAGCTGGCCAGTTTATAGCACCACCTCGACCAATCCAGCTCTCTGGAAATATTTCATTTAATAATTCCCTCACTTGTGCTCCAAAATGTGCTGGGCATCCGTCATGTTGAAACCAGACCTCCCGATTCGCATGTGCAACTTCTTCTAATGCAGGGCCAATATGCTTAATTAAAAGATCTAAATAAGCTTCTGAATTTAAATTTCCCTGTATTTCAAATGGTCCTATAATGCGATTATTAAAAATGCCTGCCCAAATATTGATTTTTTGAGGGTATTGCGTTGTAGTGGCTAGATTTATTCTGGGATTTTCCTGGGCCCAATGCCTAACGTTTTGTGAATTTGGCTCTTTAAAGTGAAGGTACACTCATCGGTAAAACAAATTGATGAGAGGAAGTTGCGGTCCCGATTAGCCCGTTCCTGCATTTCTTCACAGAAAGTTTACCTTGATTCTTCGTCAAAAGGAAGTAACTCTTGGTGACATTGGAATTTAAAGGGATGATATTTGTTTTTTTAATATGTTACGGACAATTTCTCTTGAAACATTACATTCTAGGGCAATAGACCTTAAATTAGATGTTGGACTAGCAGTTATCAGGCCTCTTACCATTTCCTCTACCTCAACATTTAGATTTCTTGGAACGACTAAAAAAATAAATGATAAGATTAATTTTAGTTTTGTTTCACTCCACGTTATCACTTGTTAAATTTCTCATAATCCCAGTAAAATTTAAGTTAGCGAACAATAAGGAATTAGCAACTAGGTAATAATAATAAGCGAATCAGAATTATCTAAATAAAAACCAAGTAAATTTATTAGTAAAAATTACCTTCTTTCAATGAAAGATTCCCAGTATCTTCAAATTTCTTTACTAAATTTTTTATTGTTGTTACCGAAGGAATAAGACTGTTATTGAATTTTACAGAAAATAAGTCATGGACTACCCGCAGACTATTGCCGCCGTAAAATGTTTTCACAATGAAAACCCTTTCTTCAACTGAATAAATATTTTTGTTCATTTTGAAACCCAAATTTTAAATTGTTGATAAATAATGTTGACAGTTCAGAATCAAGGGAGTCTTTGATTAGAATAAATTAAATTGTCATAGGTAATCTGATGAATATCCGTGTTTTAATTTGAAAATTATAAGTGTAATTTTTGCTTTTAATGCTTTAATAAATTGGAAAATTGCAGAGTTTTTGATATCCTAAGACGCAGAAAAAAATAGTCTTTCGATTGCTACCTTTACCACCACTGAAACTACACATGGGGAGCAGGAATCCCCAAAAATGTAATTGCCCATGTTATTTCCCCATGTACACATGGAAGTTTGTCACACGGTATAAAAGAGGCAATACGGAATATCGACACCCTCTATATAACTCGAACACACACAAGAAAATGAAGCTGATGCCGGAAAATTTAGGAAAATTTTTCGTAAAATTTTCCTAAATCAATTTTCGAACATTTTTAATACTTTTCTCGTTGTATTTCAGCAACGAAAAGAGTTATAGATCTGTTTTTATCGTGGAATATACACTGAAGTGTGCTGATCATCACAGTGTACTCACGTTGCCTCTACAATTTTCGAATTTTATGAAAAAAATGTTTTCTTGCTAGACCGCAAATTTGTGTAATGTATTTTTCATGCACCGGGTAAGTAATCTTATTTTCCGGAATTAACATATACATATGCGAGACCAAATACGGATAAAGGCTCGAAATTATTTTTGGTGAAGAAACGAAACATTAATATCATCATCATAAGGTTCTCAGTCCGAAGACTGGTTGGACGCGTACCTCCATTCTTTTCTATCCTGAGCTAACCTACGCATTTCCCTAAAAGTAGAACATCCTACATCCCTAACTATTTGAGAGCAGTAGTCTAATCTAGGCCTACCCCTACCTCTTTTTATTCCTATCTCTGACTCTAGTATGTCACGAACTATTCCTTCGTGTCTTAGAAGGTGTCCTACCATCCTATCTCTCCTACTCTTCATTGTTTTCCATACCTTTCGCTTTTCCCCAACTCTTTCTAATACTTCCCTATTGCTAACCTTATCTATCCACGGTATCTTCATCATGCGTCTGTAGCACCACATTTCAAACGCTTCTACTCTTTTTCTATCCGCTTCTCCTATTGTCCAAGTTTCGCACCCGTATAATGCCGTACTCCATACATACGACGTTAAGAGTCTCTTCCTAGTCTCTATATTAACCGTTCTCGAGCATAACAGTTGTTTCTTTTTGTTAAACGCAACTCGGCCCTGCGCCATTCTTTGTTTTATATCTTTAGTGCTCCTACCGTCTTGAGTTATTTTACTTCCTAAGTAGCAGAAATCCGCGACCTCCTCTATCTTCTCATTTCCAATTTGTATTTCCATTTTAGTTCTATTTTCACATCCCCTACATACCAAAATTTTAGTTTTCTTTTTATTGATTTTCATGCCGAAGCCCTGTGTCAAAACTGCTTCCATTTCATTCAAAGCCGCTCCTAATTCTTCTTTGCTAGATGCTAACACTGCTATATCATCCGCAAATCTGAGCATGTTAATAGTTTGGCCCTGTACATTGATCCCTGAGGCTGTTCTTTCCTTAACAATATTAATCGCATCTTCGATATATAAGTTGAAAACTAGAGGTGACAATGCACATCCCTGTCTCACTCCCTTCCGGATATCTACTTCCCTTTGTTCCTGCTCACATTCTATAACTGCCTTTTGCTCTTTGTAGAGATTATGTATTATTCTTCTGTCCCTGTATTTCATCCCTACCTTTCTCAGCACTTCGAACATCTTCCCCCATTTTACGTTGTCGAAGGCTTTTTCTAAATCTACAAATCCTATATAGACGCTCTTTCTCTTTTCTATCGTTTTTTCTATAATTACTCGTAAAGCTAGAATGGCCTCGCGCGTTCCTCTATTTCGTCTAAATCCGAACTGATCTTCTCCTAATATTTCTTCCGCCTTTTTCTCCATCCTTCTTTGCACAATTCTAGTTAAAATTTTTGACGCATGGGAAGTTAAACTGATAGTTCTAAAATTTTCGCATCTATCCGCGCCTTTTCTTTTTGGCAAAGCTACTATGATGTTCCGTTTGTAATCTTCTGGAATCTCGCCTGTCAGGTATATGCGACTAACTAATTTAAATAAACGATCTATTACCTCTTGACCTGCGCACTTTAAGATTTCTGCCTGCAAGCCATCTATACCTGGTGCTTTATTATTCCTTAAACTTTTTAGTGCTATCTCAAACTCTTCTCTCATTATAGGACTCCCTAGGTTATCCCCCTCTACACTGCTTTCGCTTTCTAATATATCTTGCACTTCCTGTCCCGCATATAAGTTTCCTAAATATTCTTTCCACCTATCTGCCTTCTCCCCACTTCCGATTAGGATATCTCCTGCCTCATTTCTAATGTTTTTGGTACTAGATCCAATTTCTCTAAAATTTCTCCTAATTATTTTATATGCTTCATCAGTCTTTCCTACTTCGAATTTATCTTCCACTTCTTTGCATTTATTATCGATCCATTGCTCTTTCGCTTTCCTACATTTCCGAATAATTTCCCACTTGATCGCCTTATATCTTTGTTTCCCTGTTTCATCTAACCTATTTTTATTATATTTATTATATTATTATATTAATATTATAGCTCAAAAAAGTTACAGCGAGTTAAATACAAATAATTTGTGTAGAATATGTAGAATTTCCCGATGTAACCCTAAAATGAACAGGAAACGCAGAAAGATACAGTGGTTTGGTCACTTCATAAGAGGGACTAGGTACATAAATTAGTCAGGGTGGTACGTTTCCAAAAATTCATTCCGCGCGGCCAAGGCCGAATCTCGTTAACGACTTGCCCTGTATACGGTTTCATAACAATAAATTTCTTTTCTTAGTGTCATCCGCATACTGGACATTCTTGGACCTTTATATATCCCATCATCTAGATAAGATAGTGTCTTGCGCCGTATTTAAACTTATAAATATAAAATTATTCGCGTGGGAACGAAGACATTCTGAGAAACAGAGGTCCACACATGTGACACCGCCGCTAATATAACCATCAACTCGGATGCCTAAGTGGTAACGGTCACACAAACGTACGGGAATATTTAAATTAAATCTTCAGGGAGCCAGAAATTGTTCCACTTTATATTCTGTTCTGTTCTGTCTGCTTTTGTGCAATTTTGTGTAATTTTCCTATCTTGAGCTAGCCTACACATTTCCCTAAAAGCTGAACATCCTACATCCCCAACTATTTGAGACCAGTAGTCTAATCTGGGCCTATCCCTTACCTCTTTTTATCTCTAACTCTAGAACTTAATAGGGAGGTTCGGGGAAAAATAAGATATCTATTTTTGGCTTGAAAATGACAGAAAATTGTTAATGTAATTGATTTACGGTGAAATCTTTTTTCTAAAAAATTTTTTGCGGCGTAATAAGCGAAAGAAATTATTAAATAAAAAATTACTTCGCGTACTACCAATAAGTATAACAAAATTATTTTATTTAACCGGTTTCAAGATCTACAAACGATCCCATCATCAGAAATGTTTAAGAAAAATTGTAAACAAATACTGAAATTCAGTTATCTAGTTATCTTATTTCATGGATATCATTATAATTTGTCAATTTTAGTTTCCTTGTCAACTGTCATAATAATTTGTTTACAATTTTTCTTAAACATTTCTGATGATGGGATCGTTTGTAGATCTTGAAACCGGTTAAATAAAATAATTTTGTTATACTTATTGGTAGTACGCGAAGTAATTTTTTATTTAATCATGGATTTCTACCAAATAGTGAAAAGTGAAAATATTAACTACATAAAAAATGCCAGCACGGCAGTTCAAGAAAGACTATACAAGAAGCTTAAACTGAAACAGAGAAAAATAAGTCAAAATATTTGGTTTAATCAAGAATGTTTAAGAATGAAGATAGTTCCCAAATATGTACATATCGCAACGAGAAGTAACACGATTGCTGCAGAGAAGGCAATTAAAGCTGCCCAGAGAGTTTGGTTGAAAGAAGAATGTAGAACCCAATATAAACAAAGATACGTATTAAATCACTACATTAAAGTTTTACACTCTGAACTTTCATACAAATTACACCCTATAGAGTTTGACAGTTTAGATGACATAATTAGAGACAATATTAGTAAAATCATACATAAAAAATACCTCACACAACGAAAGAAGTTAGATAATTTGAACTATATTCAAAACTATAGCAAAACTGACATTTATAACAACAATTCTAAGAAATCAATATTTAGTTCCAAATTTATCAATTACAGTAATACAGTTTTTGACTATAATGAAACAGAATTACTATCAAAAGGTCCAAAATTTGCCCCCAATATAAACAATATAAATAGAACCGAAATTTTAATTTCAGAAATTGAAGTAATTTTAAAAAAGGATGATGATTCTCAGAATATTAGAAATAAAATTCATAATTCCTTTCAGTACAAAAACTCCATCATTAATAAAATTAATAAAATCGATAAAATTACAATTAATTCTATTAAAGAAAAAATTAATAAAAATAATTTGATAGTTTCGAAAGCCGACAAATCCAATGCTATAGTAATTTTACCTAAAGATGAATATATAACAAAGATGCAAAATTTTATTACAAATGAAAAATTAACTGAACTGAAAAAAGATCCAACAAAACATTTTCAAACAAAATTAAAAGATTGGTTAAAAAATTGCAACAGTATTTTCAATAACAATTTTGAAAAATTAAGATTAATTAATATGAATGCATGTGCCCCTAAATTATATGGACTTATCAAGAACCATAAAATTAATACACCTATAAGACCAGTAGTATCATATATTAATGCTCCCACGAGAAATTTAGCTAAAAACATTAATAATATATTCAAAAATACAACAAATTTTAAATCCAAATTTAGTTTAAAAAATTCTTTAGAATTAATTAACAATATCAAATATAAAAATATTCCAACAGGGTTGGTTTCTTTTGATGTTACAAATATGTTCCCTAATATTCCTCCTAATGAATGCTTAAAATCAATTGAAAATATTTTAGATAAAACTCATACTAATATTGTTATAAAAAATGATATTATTACTGCTTTCCAACTTTGTATTGAGCAAAATTATCTCCAGTTCAATAATAAATATTATACTCAAGATTTAGGTCTTGCTATGGGTTCACCAATTAGTCCTTTATTAGCAGATATTTTCATGTCAGATATTGAAGAAAAAATTATGAACTCAGAATTAGGGAAACAACATATTCTAGTTTGGTATAGATATGTAGATGATATTATTGCTTGTTTTAAAGGAACAACAAGACAATTGGACAATTTTCAAAATTTCTTGAACAGTATTCATCCAAAAATTAAATATACGAAAGAAATAGAAACTGAACACAAAATTAATTTCTTAGATTTAACTTTAATAAATGAGAACAATAAAATAAATTTCGATATTTTTAGGAAACCAACATATACAGATATTACTCTTTCAGCAAATTCATTTCATCCCTTTTGTCAAAAAATTTCTGCTTATAATTCTATGATACACAGGGCCTTTACAGTACCGCTATCTTTAGATAAATTGAATAAAGAACTAAACATAATTAGAACAATTGCAATAAATAACGGATTTAAGATTGAAATCATCAATAGAATCATTAACAATAAAAAATTTAAAATTGCTTGTAACAATATATATCCTAAATTATCTAATGATAAACTTACCAAATTTTGCAGGATTACCTATTTTGGAAATATTTCTGAAAAGATTGCCAGTATTTTAAGAAAAAACAACATACAAGTCACATTTAAACCATCAAATATATTATCACATATTTTATTTAACAGTAAAGACAGAACACATAAACTTGACCACACAGGTGTTTATCAACTAAATTGCTTAGACTGTAACAGCATATATATCGGACAGACTGGCAGATCTATACGTATTAGGTATAACGAACATTTAAGATCATTTCGTTTGAAGAATGATCATTCAAGTTTTGCTAATCATTTCTTTGATAACAATCATCAATTCCCTCCTCCGGAGAATACTAAATTATTGTTTAATTTTGTAAAGAGTTATCAATTGGATATATTAGAGTCTATAGAAATTTATAAACATAAAAATGATAAAAATTGTAACTTACTTAATGATCAAGTCGATTTAATACAATCTAGTTTATTTAAACTTTTGTAAATTAATTCAAGAATCAATTAGTTTATTTGCCCCCCCCCCCCATATAAACCATGGACTTTCGAGGTTATTTGGCAATATGGGATTTTTTCTTTTTGTTTTGTTATTGATATTATCATCATCAATATTATTGTTATTATGATTGATTCTTGAATTAATTATTTAACCACAGTCTCTACATCTTAATCCTTGAGTCTTTTTTTTTTTTTTTTTTTTTTTCTTGCTATTATTGACTTATTTCTCTCTTTTTTAGTTTATTACAATATGTACTAGCAGTTGGCAGTTGTCAAGACAGAACACATAGACTTGACCACAATTTATTACAAGATTAGCAGTTGGCAGTTGTCAAGATTCCATGGATATTTTATTTATTTAGTTTTTTCTGTTCTGATATTTCACTTGAAGGTTTTTTCAATTGAATTTATTGTTTTTCTTCCTATATGGTTTTCTTTAAATTCATTGTTTTTTCCCTTCAAGCTACGAGGTATTCGATTTTCCTTTGTGTTTTTCTTATACCCCGTAGGTAAATACTGAAATTCAGTTATCTAGTTATCTTATTTCATGGATATCATTATAATTTGTCAATTTTAGTTTCCTTGTCAACTGTCATAATAATTTGTTTACAATTTTTCTTAAACATTTCTGATGATGGGATCGTTTGTAGATCTTGAAACCGGTTAAATAAAATAATTTTGTTATACTTATTGGTAGTACGCGAAGTAATTTTTTATTTAATCATGGATTTCTACCAAATAGTGAAAAGTGAAAATATTAACTACATACGAAAGAAATTAGCTTATCACGCCCACATCCTAGTTTGCTTTGTTATTGGTTTGACGTCAGAGATTCGTAAGGCGCTCCTCCCACTTCTCTTGAAGTGCCCGTGAAGCGGTACCTATCTCATAACATACTTATTGGGACTATTTCGAGCGTGAATTTTTAAATTAAGGTGTCAAGGAAACATGAAACAAAGACAACATAATCGATATAATGATGCAACAAGGGAATCAAAAGTCCGATTCACATAATTTGCCATATTTATGTAGTAGGTAGGTAAATGTCCCGGTACATGTGGAAATGGTGTGTGCTTCTTGCATCTAACCCCAATTTCATTCAACCTCAAAACAGTAGTGTAAAGGCAGACCGGTATAAGTAAAACAAAGTCAACAATTTATTAACTGTACATGCCTTTTATAATTCAGTATAAATAGGTATGTAGATTGTAGATACCTGCTTACTTCTGTTTGTAAAATAGGTACCTACCTATATTCTCTAATACAATACAATACATACCTACTCATTTATGTAGGTATGTATACCTAAGTGATTGACAAGTTATCAAGTTAACAGTTTTATAACGGATTGGAAATTTAAAAAAAAAACGGAAACAAATACAACTCACGCGAATCAAAAAACTACGCTACGTAGGTACTAGGTACTTGTTTAACAAAAAGAAACAACTGCTATATTCTGGAACGGTTAATGTAGAAACTCGGAAGAGACTCTTAAAGATGCATGTATGGAGTACGAAAGTATACCTATGGGTGCGAAACTTGGACAATGGGAGAAGCGGATTGAAAAAGAGTAGAAGCGTTTGAAATGTGATGCTACAGACGGGTGTTGAAGATATCGTGGATAGACAAGTTAGCAATAAGGAGGAATTAGAAAGAGTTGGGGAAAAGAGAAAAGTATGGAAGACAATAAAGAATAGGGGATAGGATCGTAGGATGGTAGGACACCTTCTGAGACACAAAGGAATAGTTCGCGACATACTAGAGTCAGAGATAGGAATAAAGAGGTAGAGGCTGGAGCAGATTACACTACTGCTCTCAAATAGTTGGGGATGTAGAATGTTCTACTTTTACGGAAATGCGTAGGCTAGCTCAGGGAAAGGATGGAGGTACGCGTCCTACCAGTCTTCAAAAGAGAACTTTATGATAAGGTACTATTTAATTATTATTGTAAAATAGTTAATAAAATTTCCTTTTTTAGTTCAGGGAGGGAACGCTACGGCGATTCAGTATTTGGCTCCGTCATGCTCCTAGCATCCTGTTTCAAATTATGCTAACCGTAACACGTTACCAAGTACCAAGGGGTCCCAGAAAACTGTCGATAAATTACATTATGTTCGATTTTATTTAGAGTGGCTGCAATGGGGCAGCCGATAATTTTATAAACTTTTGCAATGATAAACTAACTCGCGAAAATATCGATAATGCTGACCGATTTTCCTTCTGGCTCCAACGAACCACTTTTTCCGTTTTATTGGTGTGCTGTACGATGTATTAGTCTGGATACAAAACAGAAAACACCAGTTAGAACCAGTTAATAATATTTAACAATTTAACTACACATGCATATGCATAATACTTATGGGACTGCTGCGCGCTGAAGCTGGGACTTGTACGTTAAACTAAGTTCTGACGTCACGCGGCCTACTCTCGCTGCAAGGTACGATTTCTAGCCTCGCACCGACGGAAAACTTTGCAACGGCTTCACAGGCGAAGGAATTTTTTTTTAACAAAAATTAACAACATAACTGCCTTCAGTATAATAAACTCTATCAATTTTAATGAAATTTGAGAATTACCGAACCTGCCTATTATGAACTATTAAATTACCTATATGAAATAAAATAAAAACAATAATTTTATTTCTAAATTACTTGAAGAAAATAGCGTTATATAGAATTAGAGGAAGCCTTCGACAATAGGAAATGGGAAAAGAGGTTCGAGTACTCAAAAATGATGTTTCAAAACTAATTTTCTAGGTCTATTGCGACCGATTTAAATTATTTTAAAGTTTTCGGCAACTTTGACACTGATATACGCAATTTCCCGTACTTTTTATCTTTATCAACAATTATTATTTCGTGTGGTTTCCCGTGAAACAAATTTCTACCGCTTGACCCCCGTTCTTATCGTAATAGGCTTTATGTCATCTAACCACCGAGTGTCGTGTTAAACGCGCGATATATAGTTTCTTTGTATAAAATAAAACACGACACATTCTCATGTTGCCCAGGCTGATACCATGTACAACATTTGTGAAAGCAGTAAAAGAAACACGTAACGATGATTCCTAGAACATCGGACGACAATGGAAGAAATTCTACCTTGAAATGACCATTTCTAATATTAAACTGAATTGTTTTAAACCGCTTAAACTGTTGAAAAGTTTAATTAAATGCAAAAAACGAACTGTAAATGTCATCATCATCCACCATTGAACACCTTTAGAAGCAATTCTGTAGAGGCCACCACGTTGATTCTGCAGTCTAGCTGCTTCATTTTGTTGAGACCTGAGTCGTCGTGGGGTGCTCGAGCTCTCATTCGCCTTTGTTACCGGAAATTATGCCAACTGATTATTCTGCAAAATTAAGTATGTGATCCACCCTCCGACTGTATTACTGCCAAGGGGCTCCGTGGTGGGAGAATATTCTAGGCAACCTAGTATCCCACTTCTAGATATAACATTATTCCCAATTATTTACCTGCTTTTCTATGGAGGAAATAAGTTTTACGTCTGTAGTTAATATTTTCACTTTTCACTATTTGGTAGAAATCCATGATTAAATAAAAAATTACTTCGCGTACTACCAATAAGTATAACAAAATTATTTTATTTAACCGGTTTCAAGATCTACAAACGATCCCATCATCAGAAATGTTATACTTATTGGTAGTACGCGAAGTAATTTTTTATTTAATCATTAATAATTTTACGTCTGTATTTTTTGTAGCAGTTCGTTTATTAGACGGTTAGATTATAACAAAGATAAATGAAGACGAGCGTTATGAATCATTAATTTTCCGCGAATTGGTAGTGTGTCGGAGCAATCCTGGGTCATCCGAATAAGCGGAGAGTGTGGCAGTGTGGAGGCGGCGTAGGAAGGACAACGTGACAGCTGTCGCGCGCTTTCAGCCTTACCTCATATGCAGCCGACCGCCGTCGACCGCTCCCATTATTGTCAAGCCACCTTCCAGTTCCCTAACGCTTTAATGTGACAGTGGGAGTCCCTCAAATGCCGAAACATATACAAATGGATAACACGCACTCAAAACTCGAACTGTAATTAATTCAGAAACGAGAAAGTGGACGAGCTGTCGTAATTGCGCAATCTTGCGGTCCGGCCGAAATTTATTCGGAAGAAATGGAGGAACCTAGCGGAGGACTTTCCCACACTGCGACATGTACGGAACAGCAGGACTCTGGTCGACTTTTAAGCACGAAAATTTATCGCTTGTTTTTGAGATTCTGGTCATCAACATGAAGTGTGGGACGACACACACATAAATTGTGTAGTCCGGAGCGGTGAAAACATTTTTTCGCCGTAACATAACGTATTAATTCTTAAGAAATTCTCCTGTCATTTCTCAGTCCTTTTACTTTTTCTATAAACCTTGTAGTTCGTCTCCAACTGTCGAATTAATAACCGTGACTTAAACTTAAGCATCAGAAAGTAGGTGCACATATTAAATTGTAGTCCGTCGTACAGTGATCACTATTCGTTGTATTAAATTCGTGAAAGTTCGTGGAGAAGAAAATATCGTCTGAATTCAGCAATAGGGCATTCGTAGTTATCTGAAGTAGTAATTTTCATTTGCCATTTCAGAATCTGAAATCTAACATGGTGCGCTGGTGTTATCTGGCAGTCATGATTTTATTCTCTATTCCCAATAAACATGGGCTCGCGGCAAGATTTCCGTGCGATGCAGGGGAATTCATAAATTTGACCGGTATCGGAAGAAACTGAAACTGTGAAAACGCCAGAGTCGTGTGTATGCGATATTTTACTAGCTACTGTTAGTCCGAAATTTATGGTACAGTGGAGTTTCGTAAATTCCCTTGTTAGTTGGAGAATAAATTAACTTTCAACATTTTGTTTGGGTATTAGTAACTTTGTCCACTACATCAAAACCAGTTAGCATACAGAGCAGGAATGTCTACAGAAACTGCTCTACATCACCTTACGTGGAGAGTGGAGAAAGTGCTGGAGAACAAAGAAATCCTCCTAGCCGCCTTTTCTGGACATAGAAGGAGCGTTCGATAATACATCATTCAATAGTATCTCCAAAGTCGTAGGCCAAACAGGACTAGAGGCTTTGTGCTGCAGGTGGATAGACTGCAAGCTGAGGGATAGAGTGGTGTTTACTACACTGCTTGATGAGACCTTGGCAGTCAGGGTTGTAGGTGGTTGTCCGCAGGGTGGAGTTCTATCTCCTCTTGTGTGGAACCTAGTTATGGACGGAATGCTTAGGCAACTCAGCGATGAAGGATATTCTCCCCTAGGACATGCAGATGATTTAGTCATCACAGTCAAGGGAAGATTTAGCAGTACGATTAGGGAACGTATGCAAATGGCCCTGAGTATTGTAGCAGCTTGGACTGAAAAGGAAGGCTTGACCATTAAGTCCAGAAAAAACAACAATAGTTCCATTTACGCGAAAGAGAAACATAGAGGCTCTTGGACCTCTATATCTCCGTGGTAGGAAGATCTCATTGTCAAGGGAGGTCAAGTATCTTGGGGTTATACTGGACTCAACACTTACCTGGAACCAACAAATCGATAGAATAGTCAGGAAGTCGGAAACTACTCTTGCAGTAGTTAGGCGAACATATAAGAAAAAATGGGGTCTAAGGCCAGGAATGGTGCCCTGGCTGTACACCAGAGTGGTCAGACCAGGAATAATGTATGCAGCTTTGGCATGGTGGCCCAAAGTCAAACAGGTAACTACTAGGCTAAGGCTAAGCAAAATTCAGACGCTTGCCTGCCTGGGCAGACAGGGGCGATGCAGACTTCGCCAACTGCAGCCATAGAGACTCTTCTTCCCCCTCTCCACTTCGTGATACAGAGGGAGACGAGACTGGCACTATACAGACTGCAAAACTCTTTTTACCTTGTCTGTCTGGGTACAGAGCACACTAGCATTATTGAGGACATAAAGGATCCCATGCTTGACATGAGGACGGATTACATGGTCCCCAAGAACACCGCAAAACCACTCTTTCAGGTCACAATCGATGACCCTAGAGTAGAGAACCAAATTCTGAACAGCATACCTTCCGGCAGTCTAATCTGGTACACCGACGGTTCTAAGACCGACACAGGTGCTGAGTCAGGACTGTTTGGAGATAAACCAAGAGTGAAACTCAGCTCCTCTCTGATGGGCAAAATATGCCTCTGTCTTTCAAGCAGAGATCTACGCGATACTACAATGTGCGCGGGAAAACATTAAGAGGGGCTACAACAATCAGCGGATCTTTATCTTATCAGATAGCCAGGCAGCTTTGAAGGCTCTTATGAGCCCAAAGATGTCTTCGAGACTGGTGTGGGAATGCTTCGAGCAACTTAATATCCTAGCCATGCGGAACGCAGTGAGACTGATTTGGATTCGAGGTCACTGTGGGCTGATAGGGAACGAGGAAGCCGATAAACTAGCAAAGCGGGCCTCCAACGATCCTTTCGTTGGACCGGAACCTGCCCTAGACATAACTAAGAGTGCAGTCAGACACCAAGTAAACGCGTAAACGGTTGGATTCGAATTGGAACGTGATTCCAGGACACATGCACAGCAAGTCGTATATAAAGGGACCTTGCAGGAAAAGATGCTCAGAACTACTTTACCTTAGTAGGATGCGAATTAGAATCGTAACAGGCTTCCTTACGGGACACACGACCGTTAAAAAACACCTGTGGAGGATTGGCAAATATTACGGAGACCTTAACTGCCGCTTGTGTAAAAAGGAACGGGAGACAGCTATGCACATCTTGTGCAGATGTGAAGCTCTAGACCAGAAGAGGCAGCGAATTTTCGGGCGATGTCTGATGGAACCGGAAGAATTTTCCACGCATTCAATGTTTGACTTGTACCGTTTGGTCCAAGGCACCAAGATCATGGAATGGATGTGAGCACAATAAGACCATTTTGTGGCTGCAGTGCATCTGAGCCTACAGGCAGGCATGCCCTAAGGGAGAAAAAAAACTTTGTCCTGAAATAATTTGCAGAAAAGTCAGAAAGGAAACCCGGAAATCAGAAATCGCATATCTACGCACAGAAAAGTATTTGGCTAAAACAAATAAAATTGTAATTTCACTCGATGTAATATCACTCTACACAAATATTTATCTACAGTGCATAAAAGATCAGCAAAGTTGCTTTTTTGAATAATAATGTATAAAACATTTCTGAATTTATTGAATATGCGAGAGTTCTTTAAAGATTATTCCATCGCTGGTATTAGAGGCCGTAAAAGAGGTTAACTGTGTTACGCTGTTGAGACGAGGGCTTTGTAGTATGATTGATGTCGACGATTACACCACAGACACTGCCTGGTTTGTTGGCCTGCAATTTGACAAGGTCAATGATTTTGCCGGGCATCACTCTAAACTTTCAAATTAATCAAAGTGAAACATCCAGGTCGAATTTGTGCACTTCAAATTCTCCTGTATAACATTTTCTGAGATAAAGCTGGTCGAGTACGACTTGAAATAAAAAGACCTTAATTACGATTTGGGTATTAAGACTGGGGCTTCATTAGGGACGGGAAAAATTAACGAGGCAATTTATGATGATACGCGAGCACGGTTGATTTTTCGAGACAAAAAGGTGCAAAAATGTATATAATGTAGTTCAGTGGTTTGACGCACCTGCTTAACAGCGCTGCTCGTAATCGGGGGTCTACCAAAGCGGCTTCACCTGCGAGCTTTGCCCCGCAAATTAGCATTGTTGCCAAATGAGTACATATTCACTTATGAATTTTTATTGGCGTAGAAAACTAGTGTGAGACCTGCTTTAGGTGACTGTCTTAAGCCAAGTAGTTCAAGATAGATATCTCAATAGCTTACTTGATTCTAGCGAAAATACTCCTGAAATTATTACGGCAGATTGTGATCTTTTATTTGCAGCAATCTGATATTTCAAATGTTACAATAATAATTGATAAAACACAATGTGTATCTTTACTCGGGCAATGTTGTACTACCTACATTCCACAGATATATCTGTTTTAAACTATACTTATTTGCAAATTAACAATTAATTATCTTTTTATAATCTGAGCTGCTTTGCTGATAGTATTTTATCCAACAATAATATTTATTGTGTGTTACAAACAGCCTTGCTGGTCATGTAAACTTTTTCTATTTTTCATGTGCAATGAAAGTGTAACTTGAATTATTACACTCTATTTTATCTTTGGCCGTTGCTAAAACATAATTATTTCGTAATATCACAGTAAATTCTAATCTAGCATAAGCAGACATTGTTAATTAATGCCCTGGTTTATTATGGTCACGCATAGCTCGAGCATGCTTCCAAATTACTGTAATTTTCGCTATTTTAGCGCTATAGTTTTTACTTGTTAGTAACAGGCTTTGGATTAAGTAGGAGGCAAACACCGAGAATTCCAGAATTCAATTTCTCTGTTGGAAATAGGAAGCAGTACGATTTTTTCCAAAATTTTGTTTTGTCTTTCTTAAGCATTACTTTCAGTAAGTGTCAGGCAATTCAAGTCGATAGTTTCCAAATATAATTTGCAACTTGACAACACTGCCCAACTTGACATGCTTCAGATCTATACCCCTGGTAAAATCGCGTGCTTCTCCATCACACTGATTTAATTAAATTCGTTGTCATGCAAACTGGAGCAGGAGGAGACAGGGGTAACTATCTAGTAATTACTCCATGAGTATCGTTTTAGTTTATGCTTTCAAAGCAGTTTTGATACCCGCAATTCACGCAAAATATGCTACCCTAAAAATACCCCTAAGGAGCAGCTCAGGGGCGGAATATATTCTAAGTGGCTAAGAATTACTATTTTAGTGAATAAAAAACAACGGACGGTTTGAAATGATATTTAACATATATTCTTTTCATTTTAACAATAAATAAAAAACAAGAAACAAAATGATTCGTCAACAAAAACCTAACAAAAGTATTTTTTAGAGATCAACTGTTACTTAAGAACTTGAAAAGACAAACAAAAAAAATATTAAAAGGAAAAGCACACTAGTAGAACCAAATTAATAATGGGTGTTACCACCATG
Source organism: Xestobium rufovillosum (assembly GCA_963966045.1). NCBI lineage: Eukaryota > Metazoa > Arthropoda > Insecta > Coleoptera > Ptinidae > Xestobium > Xestobium rufovillosum. The sequence goes on along the minus strand of OZ014498.1, from coordinate 30,389,256 downwards.
AACTCTTATTACTTCCCTTAAACGTTGTGGCATGCCCTAAATGAGGCTATTAATAGATTATTGGGGTATTTGTTCACATTCTTCTTGAAGCGCCATTTAATGTTTCTGGTAGGGGTTGGCGACGTCTAATCCTTTTCCCAAGCTGATCCCACAGATGTTCAGTGGGATTCGGGTCTGGACTATTGGCTGACCATGGGAGACATCCATTACTAACCTCTTCACGGTACTCGGTAACAATTCTTGCTGTGTGTGGGTGGGCGTTGTCATCCATAAACACAAAATTGTCCGCTATAAATGGCATATATGGTGTGACATGGGGTTCCAGGCACTCAACAATGTATCGGTGTGCAGTCATTGTTCCATTGTAAATGAAAATCAATTCTGTGTGAGCCCTCATCAGAGATATTTCGGCCCACACCGTAATGCTACCACCATTGAAACTGACCCTAGGAGATATACAACATTGACCACACATTCGCCACACCTTTTCACGTCCATCTGGTGACCCGACACTAAATCTTGACTCGTCCGAGAAGAGCACGTTCCTCCATTGATGGTCGTCCCAATTTACGTATTGCCGCGCAAATGCAAGTCATGCTCTGCGATGTTCTACGGTCTACAGGGGACCCGTAGCTAGCTTTCTTGAAGTCAAAACATATTCGTTTAGCCTTTTCCGAACTGTTCTGGCTGAAACTGCCACTCCTCGTACTTCGGCTAACCGTCCAGCAAGAATAAGTGATGGCAATGCTCGATCGGGCAACGCTGCAACATGGAGAAAACGGACATCTTGATGGTTCGCAGTCCGTGGACGACCAGATCCGACCTTCTTTACAAACCCATGAGTTTCACGAAATCGCAAAAGTACATTTTGCGCTGTGTTACGAGGTATATTCAGCACTTGAGCAATATGCCGCACTCTTCGGCAATCGTGGCTTAAAGCAACAATTTGTGAACAAATTTCGGGGTGCATTGTATGGAAAATGTTAAAAGCTGACATTTACAAATGAAATTTCACCAAGAAACCAATAGAAAATAGAGAGCAGCCCAATAAGGTAAAAGATTTTGATGTTTGCATGAAGAGTCAAAATGCTGATTTGGCTGTTTAGGCTTATGAAAGGTGCAATATTCAGCTAAAACTTTCTTTTTCCTCACTAGTAGGGCAATCGTTAATGATTTGCGTAAGTTAAGTAACATAAAAATATTGTAGGGACTCAAAATAAAAATAAAAACATGTGTCTGGTTTTTTGTCCGGCAGTTATTAAAAAAAATTAAAATATATAACATTTTTATTTAAATTGCAATCTCTTAACCCTTTATCGCATGACTTTATTTTCTTTCGAAAAAAATCAGTTAGAAAATTTGCTGTTTTCGAGAAAAATACCCAAAAAAATTATTTCTAAAATTTAAAAACAAAAATTTGAAAAACGTTGTTTGGGTTAAAAATAGAAAAGTAAAAAATGCTCGGTGCCATTTTTGGACTAACATGAGAAAAGAAACAAATATTATTCAGTATGGTCAATAGTATCTAGGCGAACTTCTTTTTGAGGCAGTTCTGAAGCCGGTCCTCTTTTTCTCATTCTTTCATATCTTTCTTGAACATCTGCAGCACTTGGGCGTGCTCTTTTCTTCCTTGATTCCTTGCCAGCTTTGCATAGTGCATCCGCCACTGCAATTTTCGTATGTTGTCCCAAGCACACCACAAATGCATGCTGGGACATAAATGGTACAGAGTTATTTTTTGGCATAAAACTCATGTAAATCAAAAAACAATAAGAGTACATACCTTCACAGTGATCTATATACTCTATACATCCAAGTAATATTTTTTATAAGGCTACAATTGGCACGCGAAATTAACAAAAACACTACAAATTCTAGAGAATATGTAGTAACCAAACAATGTGCGCGCACCAATTTGTAGGCATACTGGAGTAGGGGGATAAGTTAAAGCTGCAGCTGTTGCTGGTGCATCAATGAAAATGCAGTGTTCCAAATCTGCTACATTGCGAAATAGAGGTCTGGATTGATTTTAAGGACTTGAAATAAAATTAAAATTAGTTTGGGTCATATATGACCCCTGATGCGATTGTCTAAATATCGTCTAGACAGAAAGCTAGATGAATGAAATAAAATGACATCACTTGTAGAAATATTTTATTAAAAATACACTAAGGCGCCCAGCACCATCAAATAGGTACATATATATTTCGGACAATATATTTTGTTACACTGTCAGTTAAGAGTAGAATAAATTGAGCAATAACAAAGATTTCAGTCATCTCGTGCTGCAAATCGAAAAGCATGTACAAAAAAAAAAATAAACAACCCATCAGTGCGTAAAGATTAGGGTTCGACAATTTATTATCGGCGGAATTTATTATGGCCCCGTCTTACCAAGGAGTTTCTGTATTTCTCTACATTTAATTAAGCATTTTCCTTCATCCGTCTTTTATGCGCTTTTTCTGCGGACGTTACAGACTCGATAAACATGTTTGGCTCGTATTAAGCAAACAGAAAATGACACTTTATTTTTGGATATATTGACTTTTATGCCGTGTTCATAAAATTATAATGGTTCGTTAATATCCGTGTAAAGAATTTACCTCACCGGATTTTTACGACGAGAATGAATCTCGAGCTGCCGAAAAACGTTACTTTTATGTTCTCGGTTTTATACCCGTGTCCACTGCTGACAACATAACACTTATCGCCAAGATTTTTATTTTGCGACTTGCTTTCTCGTAAAACGATTGCCGAACTCGTGTAGCTTTGGCACAAGCGAGCTCCTTAGCCTGCTGTACAGACAGGCAGAATGCGCACTAACGTCATCAAGGCCGTTTTGGATATAATGTAGCGGCTGATTAAAATAGGGTAGTCCGAATTATTAAAAATTGGTGTTTGATAATGTCAGCAGCTTTGGCATGGTGGCCCAAAGGCTTGCCTGCCTAGGGATAACAGGGGCGATGCGGACTTCGCCAACTACAGCCATAGGGACTCTTCTGGACCTTCCCCCTCTCCACTTCGTGATACAGGGGGAGGCGAGACTGGCACTATACAGACTGCAAAACTCTTTCTACCGTGTCCGTCTGGGTACAGAGCACACTAGCATTATTGATGACATAAAAGATCCCATGCTTGCCATGGGGATGGATTACATGGTCCCCAAGAACACCGCAAAATCACTCTTTCAGGTCACAATTGATGACCCTAGAGTGGAGAACCAAATTCTGAACAGCTTACCTTCCGGCAGTCTAATCTGGTACACAGACGGTTCTAAGACCGACACAGGTGCTGGGTCAGGACTGTTTGGAGATAAACCAAGAGTGAAACTCAGCTCCTCTCTGGGCAAATATGCCTCTGTCTTTCAAGCAGAGGTCTACGCGATACTACAATGTGCGCGGGAAAACATTAAGAGGGGCTACAAAAATCAGGAAGCTTTGAAGGCTCTTATGCGCCCAAAGATGTCTTCCAGACTGGTGTGGGAATGCTTCGAGCAACTTAATATCCTAGCCATGCGGAACGCAGTGAGACTGCTTTGGATTCGAGGTCACTGTGGGCTGATAGGGAACGAGGAAGCCGATAAACTAGCAAAGCGGGGCTCCAACGATCCTTTCGTTGGACCGGAACCTGCCCTAGGCATAACTAAGAGTGCAGTCAGACACCAAGTAAACGGATGGATTCGCGCTCAACATCACAATTACTGGAACGTGATTCCAGGACACAGGCACAGCAAGTTGTATATAAAGGGACCTTGCAGGAAAAGATGCTCAGTACTACTTTTCCTTAGTAGGATGCAAATTAGAATCGTAACAGGCTTCCTAACGGGACACACGACCGTTAAAGAACACCTGTGAAAGATTGGAAAATATCACGGAGACCTTAACTGCCGCTTGTGTAATAAGGATCGGGAGACAGCTATGCACATCTTGTGCAGATGTGAAACTCTAGACCAGAAGAGGCAGCGAATTTTCGGGCGATGTCTGATGGAACCGGAAGAATTTTCCACGCATTCTATGTTTGACTTGTGCCGTTTGGTCCAAGGCACCAAGATCATGGAGTGGGTGTGACTTAGAATTTAGGGTGAGCACAATAAGCCCATTTTGTGGCTGCAGTGCATCTGAGCCTAAGGATATCGTGTGGTCATACCAGACTTGACCGTGGATCAGCGCTGAAGACTGTAGATTACATCAGCATATGACCCGGTTAGTCTATCTGGAATCGTAACGTTTTTGAGCATTTCGATTTCACCAAGCTATTTGCTGATCGAATTATTTTAACAGCAATTCTCATTCAGGTACCTCCATTTTGCATCTAATAATCAAATTAATGTTGAAGAACTTGTTATGCATTATGCAACTTTCTTTTCCTAATCAATCATTAATTTGACAGTTTAAATGAAAAATTAAATTCAATATTGCATCTCTCGAATCAATTTGAAGTAATTTATTAAAACAGAACCAAGGCTAAGAAATTTTTTTATTAATTTGTGTCAATATGTTAACTTACAGCCAATCGACTTTTTATTAGTTTTTTTTATTATCGTTTACTTTTCTAGTGTATCTTGAAACGTTTTATTGTTTCAACGAAAATATATGAAGGCACGAAATTGTGTATTGAGAAACAGAAACAAGAAAAAACAAAAATCAAGTAACCTGTTTATTTTCATTGTATAAAAGGTCGACAACAACTGAACAAGTCTTGTGTAAAAAAAAAACAGATTCACAGAATCAAAAAAGGTAAGTAATTCAAATTAAATACAAAAAAAATAATTAACAAATTTAAATAGTTAAGTAGCTATGTCTTTTTGTCTGTACATGCATACAAAATAAAAATCACTTTCTTACAAGAAAAAAATAAAAATAAATTAACAAAAAAAGTACTAAAATGGTTTACAACCGCCTCAATTTTTGATAATACCTACAACAAAATATGAACACTTCGAGTCTAAAACATAAATAAATTAACATAAATAATTATAATAAAAAGTCAAACATTATAAAGTAAGGCGTATAAACAAGAAACGTGGCACGTTCTCTTGTAAGAGGGGGGCAATTTTTAGGGCACACAGGTAACAGTTAACATACAACATTATCGGGCACAACAATTAACATATTCTTGATAGTACTTTGCCAAACGTAACAATTTAAATATAAATACAAGTAACGAAAATTCACAACGATTTACATCGATAAGAAAATGCCCTAATAAACACGAAGGTACAATAAACAAATCTGACATTTTAGTTGACCCTTTTCAGCTTTAAATTTAATATCAAAAATATAAACTTAAGATTACTATCCTCATAAAAATAATCTGCAACGAAATCTACAAATATCACAGTATTCGTGTCGCCCTACGTAAAAATTTTTCACTAGGATTCCTTTAATAATTTAATTTGTTACTTGCGTTCGTCTACTCTGACGACTTCGTGTGCGTCACTGTTACATTCTGCTTCGGGGAAAAATGACATTACTTGACTGTTAGTCAAGCCAAACTTGCTTAGAAACTAAATAATAAAACTTGTGTCGTCAAAGTAAAAAAAAAAATGATCTGCCGTGCATGTAGGTATGTACCCAGAAAAACATTTCTCAAATAAACATAGCTGCACGAGTTATTTCCTCATTTTCCAGAACAGATGGATTGCTAGGGGGGGTGCTATTGAGTGGCCTGCACGATCCCCCGATCTTAGCCCACAAGAAAAAAATTAGTGGGGTAAGATCGGGGGATCGTGCGCGAAGTGTGCAGGAGCTCCATCATGTTGGTACCATTTTCGCTACTAATCTTACAAAATAATTAACAAATTTATGAAATAACAAATAAACCCACAAAACAATGCTGAAGAACTGTTATAATTTATTTGGAAACTTCAATTATTTTCATTTACAACCAATTAAACTGTCAATATTCCATGGCTACCTCATTTTCTTTGAGAGTTTATTGTTTTTACTTTAAACTTGGTTATTTCGAAAAATATCAGTGCCAGTGTCATACCGCTTCATATTGAATTCGTAATTTCACAAAAATACTTGCAATTTTCTAAAGTTTCCAAATATGTAATGTAGGTACCTAATCAGAAAAATAATGGAACATTTGAGACGGAAAATACAGACTAAATTAGGATTTTTTAAATGGAACATCCTGCTCATATCAAAAATGTACTACTGTTGCGTCCTGTCACGCATGGTTTTTGAGATATTAAATCACTTTTGTTAATAAAATTAACCTCCCAAAAAGAAAACCAAAATAACAGGAAACAGCAAACGAGTTTTATTGAATAAAATTTGCAATTAACAATGAAATCGACATAAAATCCCTCAAAGTACCGAAGGCAACTATATTGCCATACACGTAAAAATTATTTTTAATTTTAAATATGTACAGGGTGACCCAAATTGGGTGCAAGTATGGTGTATCTTGGTAAATATCAGTGATGGAGAAAAACTGATAAAGCACTTGCGATCTCTTTTTTTATGTTCAAGTCAAAATTGAGTTGTCAAACCACTCAATTTTCGTCCATAGCTCGGAAATGAAAAACAATTTCGAAAGTTTCTGTGCACCATTGACTTGAACATAAAAAAAGAGATCGCAAGTGCTTTATCAGTTTTTCTCTATCACTAATATTTACGAAGATACACCATACTTGCACCCAATTTGGGTCACCCTGTACCTATCTTGAAAACTAAGAGAGAGTGCAATAATATGACATTTTTGAAATGAGCAGGAAATTTTCAATCCATTCTTGTGAATTTACAAATAAAGACGTTATAACGTGAAAAACTAAACAATTTCATAAATTTACTTTTTCAGAAATAACTCAAAAACGAAAAAGTATTTGCGATTTTTGAGATTTTAGTCCCCTAACCTGGTGCACTCACTGGCACACCACATTTTCTTCCACCACGATATTCGTTATAAAATATGTATCAGATACTGTTGGAGCCTCAATAATTCGGTTAATTTTCCACGCGAGATAAATCGTTACCACTGAGAAGAGTGTCTGGGAGCGCTGACAAAAACAGCATGTGACGGCAGCATAAGTAGTTCGACAAGCCCCAGTTAGTGACGCTTCAGCCTGCCGTTAGGCGTTACAGTTGCATGATATTTGCATATTTGGTGGTTGTATTCAAGTGCATTTACACATTGTGCTGTGAAAGAGATAGTGGCAAAATGTCTTTTACGTGGTGTGTTCCGGGGTGCCAGGGTAATTCCAAAAATGACCCAGCACCCAGCACAGCGGTCGACCTACTTACGCTGACGTCACGCGGAAGCGCTCAGGCCTTGGTGGTAACGGATGAATCGCATGGCTGTCAAGAATTCGGCCTTGAGCCACATAGAGCTTGCAGTTCCGACAGCTCAACTGCATGACAATAAGCAATAAAGACAGGCTCACAGGAACCGAAGAGTTCTTGTAAGAGGCACCTGCTCTGATCTGACCGATAAAATAAACAAGCGGTATGACCACATTAAGTCTTCCAGCGACAAAAAAATTTAATGGCAATATATTCAACTCTATATATTTTTGTTTTGAGATCATTAGTAACGGATTTGAAAGATCAACAGCCGCGCAACTGTATTAGCTTGTTTAGTTGTTTTTTCTGGGTTCATCTTCGAGGACATTCTTAAAGAAAAAAAAACGGGTATTTTATGGCATAAAAAGCGCTACCACTGGCCACTGTATTTGGCACTGATCGCGATAGAATTAAAACTGGCCGAATGGAATGAAATGAGATCCGTCGTCCGCGAGAGGTCACACACGCAATCTCTCGCTAAACAACAAGTAGCGTTCGACTTCTGTACACACACGCTCAAGAGCCAGCCTTTATCGCACACGCAATCACAAATAACATCTAGTTCACGCACTTTTCTCATCACTAGCGCTGCTCGGTTTTTACAACGTTCTGCTGAAGATCTGGGTCGTACCTGGCGTGGGTCCTCATGTGTCGCGTGATCATGTCTCTTCTGCAAGCGGCGTAAGGACACTGGGGACATTTATACGGCTTCTCCCCAGTGTGCGTCCTTTGATGCGTCGATAAATGGTCCGACCTGGAAAACACTTGTCCGCACACCCTGCAAGTGTACGGCTTAACACCTGTGTGCAAACGCATGTGGCGAGTCAACATGTCACTCCGTGCGAAAGATCTCTTGCAAACGTCACATAAGTACGCCTTCGCCGTCGTATCGCCGGTACTCTGGCGACTTTTGTGTCTAGAAGCCATGTGTTTCGCCAGACGATCGTGCAAACTAAACATCTGCCCGCAAACGGGACAAACATACGCCACGTCAGAACCAGGGGGCATTTCTTCTACCACTGGAGATACTTCCAAGTTGTATCTAGACGCAACCGATTCTTTAGTTGTCGGAGAAGCTACATCTCCTTTCACCACAGGTACTGAAACGGCCCCTCTGGGCGGCAAGAAACCGGGCGGCAACAATTGAAGAGGAGGAGGTGCCAAATATTCAAGACTAGACACTCTTTCAGTTTTAACATTTTTCATCGATAAATCTAAAGGAGAATCTTGAGGCGAATTCGTTTCCGATTCCAGCGAACCTTTGCCTATGCCAGTAGAGATCGTAAGTGGATGCGGCCAACCGGGAGGCGCCCTTATCCTTTCCGCCTTAGCAGCTTCAAACCACAATGGTAAATCAGAATCGGAATGACTCCTTCTTCGGAAGATATCAGGCAGGTACTTTGAATGGAGATAGCGTTCGAAACTATAATTAGGAGTAGCTGGAGAGGATGGAGTTAGGGGAGATATAGGAGAAGCAGGAAAGAAACGATCGTAAGGGTGCAAAGGAGGAGGGTGGTGACCAACGTTAACTCCCGTTACGCACTGATAGCAAGGACAGGTGTGAGAGCGTGGCAGAGGTGGACTTGAACTAGCGTCATCTTCTTTTAGCCTCAGGGGACTGAAACTAATCCTAGGAGAATCACTGGAACTGTGAGGGGATTTGTTGCTGGAACTAGCTGGACTAAACACATCTTCATCTTCACTGGCTATAGCAGCACTCCCACCCCCGTACCTCTCCCTATCAGTGCTATCAAACCTGAACACCTCCGACATGTATTGTTTGGAAGTCTTCATTAACCGACCATCATCTTCGTTGTTATTCTGCAAGTGCCTCACGTTGTTATTAACAGTAGGACTGTCGCCTACTTGTGATGCCCCTGTCAACTTATCCAAAACCTGACTCAATCGCTTACGTTTGCGTTGCTTAGTGACCGGCCTATGATTATGATTCGCTACTAACGGATGGTTATTGTTGGTACACGCGGACAGATTCTTATCATGCGTTCGAGTCGTTGCGGACGTGTTTTCCACGGCAGTCTCTGCCATCGTCATTAGCGCGAGGCGGCAGAGGGCCGCGGACCCTGTGGACTGCAGTTTGCGACGGTCAAGGCAGCCCTTAGCATGCTGCTATGGGAAGGTGGTGGTGGAGTTTTCCAGACGAGATGATTGTATACCTGCAACAAAAAAGGCAATATAAGATTACTTTGAAGAAACAGTCCCACAGAACAAGCCGAGGACAAGTATGTTAAAGTATGTCCTCGAGAGGAAGCAGGAGGAAACGAATATGGCAATGGACTCTTCAAGGGAGAAGAGGGAGATCGGCAGAAGCTTGGAGACAGGAAATGCATGATGCTATGACCATCAGGGGTCTTCAGCCTGGCGACTGGATGGATAGATAAGTTTGGAAGTCAGGAAGTGAGAAGCGGCAACAACCACATAAAACTCGCACACATAATATATTGTATGAAGAGAGGGTAGGAGTAGGGCGACCAAACAAATGTTCTTAACAGCAAGGATTTACAGATAGTTGCGTGCGGTGTCGATGAAAGTTACTGTGAATACCTAAGCCAGGCAATAGAAGTGGGTGTACTGTGCGAGGAATTCAACTGCATTATCGTACGTGCTATACGATACGGCACTTGGCAAATGACTGTAATTATCGTGTGATATAATTACACAAACAAATCACTGCCATGTTTTAAGTTTACTCGTTAATTGTTTATGGCAAGAATGCGAGTATCTTGGGTTAGGTTTCACATCTATAGTGACGATCACAGTGGTTCAGATTTCAAAATACCCGATCGAAATTCATATCTGGTAAATGAATTACAATTTTCAATTAAAAGTTTGTGATGTAACACTAAAAAGACATACTAATGCATTAATTTATAATAATAATAATAACTAATAATAATAGTAACAATATTAATAATAATAGTAGTTGTTACGACTTTGCAACAGAAATTATTTAAGGGCTTTAGATGTAATGTATGTTGCAATATTATGTAGAAATTTAAAAAATGCACAAATACATTGACAATAATAATAATAATAATAAAATACTAATAATATTACAGGCGATTTTGCATGTTACGAAATATTTGGAAGGGCTTACTTTTACTAATCATCTTCTTCTTCTTCAAAATCGTCATCAGAATCTTTCTTGTCTTCGTCAGAAATATTGATTAATTGGAGGACATGAATATCAGTGATCTTCTGTTTATGTTTTCCGTGTACAAATGAACTTAATAATTGTGGATATGAGCTTAAAATTAATGGATGGAAAAGATCTTCATTTATTTTAATGGCACTAATTTTCCTGGTGTGGTGTTCCCTGTATCGTCGCAAATCTTTATTTTTCGCTTCTTGTGCCTCTTCGGATAATTCTCCAATAGGCAAAACAGCATTTTCTATAACTGCTGCTCCGTGTAGTAAGATTTTATGGACGGAAGTGGGCATGTAGTACCACTCATACAAGCTCACAAATTTTTGGGCTGTTTCCACAAAATAATTTTAAAATTTCTCTGTGTTTATTTCGTGGTTGCTATTGATTACCTTCAAAATTACTGAAAATCTTTTAATTAGATCTTCATCGATGCCAGTAATTTCAGACGATAATTTAGGATCAGCAAAAAATCGTCTTGCAGTATTCCCATCATTTGTGGTGCCTACACCTGCTTTAGGTACATCAACGACTAGTCACATTCTCTGCCGAAACTTATTTTGAAGTTCGCGTTTCTTGTTTTGTAGTACTTCCCTGTTTTCTTTAGATACTTTCCACACTTTTAGATCTAGTCTATAGGCCACATGAAGAAGACATTCGAAAAAACGAATATAAGCATGTAAGACTGACAATCCAAATCTTAACATTTGCGGTTGGATGGGGCAAGAACGAATTTATTCAATATCATTTAATTGCGAAATCGTAGCATTGCATATGTTGCACCTCATACTCGAAGTGTTAGCCAATGCACTGCACACCTTTCCGTCAACCATTGTCAGTGACGGTGTAAATTGAATTCGACCGAATTCAGAATCAAATGGCAATAAGTTGTTAATTTGTTGGTTTATGAACTCTTCTTCAGCTTTAGAAATTTCTTGGGTTTCGTGAATCCACTGAAGTCTTATCGGCCGGCAAAATCTCTTCGAGGCAGGGCTTGGATTTTTCCAAAAAACATTTGAACTATTTTCATCCACTAATCTTAATGGTTCTAAAGATGTAACAAATACACTCTCTTCAGCACGTATTTCTACTGACGTGTTGGATTTTTGTTTAAATGTCGTATATCCAGAGCTTCCATCAAAGCCCCATTTGCAAATCAAATTCAATAACCTATCGGGATTGCTTTCTGCCGGTATTATTTTCAAAATACTTTCACATGTTTTTTTAGAAGGGTTTGAAGAGGAACTTCGCATTTTTCTTCCGTGAAAATAATACCTTCTGGATACAATTGTTTTTTATGTCCAGCACAGTATGATATGATGGATATAAATTAGTGTGCCTATGAAGCGAAGCTGATCGTCTTAGAGTAAGGTACTGTTGTTTGGTTAAACTTAACGAAATTACAAGTGACAAAGCCTCTTCCGGAGTATATGCAGACTGATTTGTTTCTATAGTTTTCCATTTTTTTTAAATGCATTTAGCACGGGATGGAGTTGTTGTCACAGTTTCTTTAAGCAATTTAGCAGCCGCTTCATCGCCTTTTTCTCTTAATTTCATTGTTGTGGCATAAGCCAATTCTTCAGAAGATTTTGTAGTTCGCAGTTCTTCAGTTTTTCTACGCTTTACCACATCAGAACAATCCTACTACTTATAAGAGTAGGCATACAACGGAGAACAATATCTGGGAATTTTATTTCTTCGTGAAGCCACATATCAAATTTCTGTAGAAACCGTTCATTATTTCTATTTACACTCTTCCAATTTCTGATATATGGAGCAAAAAAATTAGTTCTAGTAAAAACTATAAGTGCGTTTGTAGCAGCATCATTTCCGTTTGTATGAAAAACTTCTTTCAAATAGTCTATAACACAATTTTTTCGAACTTCAATGGATAATTCGATATTTTCTAGAAACTTTGTAAAGAAAAACGCGTAATTGGACGAACCGCCATCGTTAAAATATACACAAATACACAAAATATCCACAAACTAAAGCTACACCACAACACGCAATATCAAACAACAGAGTAATAGCCACCGAAAGTGCGAACAGCAAGAGGCGCAAATACAATGCCGGGTGAACGTGACAACGCAACCCCCTGTCGTAAGAGGAGCAAACCGATGCAAACCATTTAGGTGTTTTTGTTTACCTAAGACCCTGACTAATACTGTGTACCGAAAATTATTTTGTCCTCTTGTGTCCTCTGTTTCGTAGAATACATTTAGTGCGAAAATTAGTGGAATATGGAGGGTACATAAAGTACTGGTGAATTTAAAAGCAGGTAAAATTTCTTAGAAAAATAATATGTTCAGGTGATAGCTAAAGGTCCAAACTTTCTCGGCATATTCATTTTTTTCAAATATTTTCCAAGATAAATTCTGCACAGCCCCTAGAAAAGGTCGCATTTCAGAGAACTCAATTTTTGTTCGAAATGCATGTGTTTTATCGCACGCTTCAGGACTAATATTGTCTTTCTATGTAATTTCATTTTGCAATTATTTATTTCAGAAGTTGACCAGATACTAGAAGAACGATTGTGTGTTATGTTTAGCGTCATATAAAAAAATAAAAATTTTGATTTTCCATCGACTATTTGGGATTTTGAACCACTGTGCGATGTAGGTGGTACATGTATATTAAGGCTGAATAAAGGCAAATTTTACTTAGTTATTTTCAGCTTTACAGCTTGTCCCATATTCGCCGCATTACTAGTTTTCATCGTCTTATTCAAAAACGAAGCGAAATCATTAAGAATTATAATTAGTGGACGGTAAGATGGGCAAGAGATCATATCTCTAGTGCCACACACCCTGATAAGCAGCAGCGATCATACCATTTAAGTTAAGCCATACATAATCCAGTATCTTCGCTGTAGATCGTGCTCAGAGCTTGATGGCATAAGCCACGCGTTCAAATAGCTGAACGTAGAAAATCTCTGCGCTTCTCTTCGAAAAAACTTTCCGTACTTCTCGAAAAAGTCCTCCCGGGACCCATAACCGCATCGAAACGTTCAATGATAATAGCCGAAGACATTATCCGCAATTAACAGCGCTACACGACGGCGATAATTACCGCGGAATGAAAACAATTCCGCTCAGGTGGAAAGTATTCGTAGAAATACCATGGTGCGGCCACATATGGACAACGAGGAGCGCACAAAGATGGACAAGACGGGCTGCCCGCGACGCTTAGAATTTAGATACCGCACATGGAAGGCTTTGCAATAAATCAAGCATGATTATATTTTTGATGCTGACTCACTGTAAGGGGTGCATGTTAAATATTCGTTACACTCAAGATTAAACAAATTGTACGCTATTGGACTTGCTCACTCACCTACTCCCAAAAACAAGGAAAAAGTGATGAATATAAAGGAAGAACTATTTTAGGAGAAAGAATACTACTGAAACAAACCAAGCGTTATTTAAAAAATGGCTCCAACAACCGGCTTAATTCGTATCCGTATTTTTATGAAGAAAGGCAAACATAATTTAAGTTTTAATCTCATGGGATAATGACAAGAAAATATCTGGAAATCAGCGAACCAATAAGTGTTACCGGTTGTGGCACGGGGCAGGGACCGTGAATATTTCATTATCTGCCGGCCGTTCGGCCCGTTGCTTCGAAAACTCCGATAGCAAATTAACCATGACCAATCAACTACAAAACGATATCGACAATAAATTGCTAATAAAGTGTATCAGCAATTAAAACGTCTACATCTAATGCGGATAATTAATTATTTCTCTGAAACGTTTCGAGACCTAGCCTTTTAATTGGTTCGAATACCGCGATCTGCACCACGTCTGCAATATTAATTTTGCTTTATCCTTTTGTAAATCGCTTAATAGCTGCTAAATTAAATTACACGCTCTTCTACTATTCCGGAAGAGGTTGTAGTTATAAAATAATCGGGCAATGGAGAACAGAGCTTAGATATTCTGATAAGCAATAAAATCACCTGCTTCTGTTACTTACCGAAGCCTCAGTTCATACTTAACTTATAGTCCCATAGGTAGTTTAACAGAAATTCGCTCGATCTAGGGGTTGGTGATATTTCAAAAATATTGATGTGATTGATACTAAAAAAATATGTGTCGTAAACCAATTTTAATGGGCTCGCTACAGCCCGAAGGTATTCAGAGTTATACCCCCACCGAAGGCAACCAAATCATCAATTATTTAGAAATCTGTACAATCGTTTAGGTGAAAGAGGATCTTTCCAAAAGGTGAAAATAGCGCTCCGAAGATTATTTCGGCTGAGCAGGAAGATGAGGTATTGGTTAGATTGCACGAAAATCCAGGCATAAGTACCCGTCGGCAACAGGCGTGAGTAGCTCTTCGATTTGGAGAGTTTTGCACAAAGAGAAGCTTCACCCATACCACATTACTCCATTACAAAATTTGTTACCGGAAGATCCTCCTGCTCGTCTACGATTCGCTAATTTCTTACAAGAGCATCAAGGCGCGGATCCTAATTTTTTGAACAAAATCCTCTTCACAGATGGGGCAACGTTTACTCGACGTGGAGTTTTCAACTGGCGAAACAATCATTTGTGGGATTCTGGAAACCCCCATGCCGTTAAAGAAAGACACTTCCAACATGATCAATGTTTGGTGCGGTGTAATTTCAAATTTCTTTATTGGGCCTTTTCAACTTCCACCCAATCTGAACGGTCCACTTTATTTAAATTTTCTTTAGCAAAATTTGTACGAACTGCTTGAAGAAGTACCACTTAATTTAAGGGAAAATATGTGGTTCATGCAGGACGGGGCGTCCGCACATTTTTCCCGGAGAGTGCGGGAGTACTTAGATGACGTCTTTCCACAAGGAAGAGATCTCGAATGTCATCTATTTTGCACAAATCATTCCTCTTTCCTAGAAAGATCTAGAACAGATCTAGAACCGGCTCTTCTCCTTCTTCGAGCTAAGGGCATATCGACGATCACGTCTTCTTCCGTCTGTCCCACTGGACCCAGTCAAAAATAAGGATACTGTACCTCCTAGGACATAGAAGGCAGGCATACTAGAGGGATACTGTTGTACCAATCTGATGCCACTCACATTTACAAATATTCCATTGTCGAATACCATTCAGTATCGTCTTGAAATAGATTTATCCAGGCAAAATTTGGAAGCTCAGATTATATTGCTACACCTTGACTATTGAGATCACTTTTTACTGCGGCAAATGTTTCAAACTATTCTCGAAATGATTCTATTATTAGTTGAATAATTATTCAAAGTTTCTTTCCTCGTTTCACGTCTGCCTTTAATATAATTATGTCAAGTAATGTGGCTTCTAGTTTATTTGTATCCAAGCCAACAAAGTACGTTATTCTAATTTCTCGTAAATACACTTTAATTACATAATGCATTTTTTAATAGTGTCACTGCGCTAGAAACTGTAGTCACAAACAAATTATTTTAATTATCTACCAATTGATTTCGTTTTATATATCTAGTATCTTGATAGACTGTTGGAACAAGTGACCATATTAAACGAAGCAGAGTAATTCTTATAAGGCTTACAAGTGCGGCCCTTAATTTATTGTGCATTCTCGTCATGCATCTCACATTAAAAAGTTACGCTCGCCTGCACAGACAGATAGCCCGGCGTTTGTAAACTCTACAGGACTTTATTCGAACTAACCCAGTATATTTTGCCAACTTGAGGATAATATCGAAGAGATTTGACCGTAAGCAGAGGGGGTACTACCTGAAGCC
Organism: Xestobium rufovillosum; assembly: GCA_963966045.1. Classification (NCBI taxonomy): domain Eukaryota; kingdom Metazoa; phylum Arthropoda; class Insecta; order Coleoptera; family Ptinidae; genus Xestobium; species Xestobium rufovillosum. The sequence continues at coordinate 30,373,076 of OZ014498.1, read as the reverse complement.
TAAAAGGAAGATGAAAGAGTGGAAGATGCCTTTAGGCTGGCTAGACGAGTTAACGACAGGAGCTAAACTAATCGTGGCATGCAACATTGAATGGGTTCATGGATTTTAATACTGGACTTGTTGGGCTAATGCGAGTCGAAATCCTTAAAAATGAAACTAGAAAATATAAGACTGTGCAAAACAGAGCAATTTCCAGCTGCCTGTGACAGAACGTCTCCCATTACGATAAAGTGTAACATAACCTCAGCAAACGTTAGACTCAGCAATCAGTATAAATGACGGCAGAATTACACATATATGTACAGTTGTGTCGGGTGCGTGTTTTTACCTTGACACGAGCAAAAAGTCAGTCAACGGCGGCAAAACCAACAACAAGGATGTGTAGGCCGCAGCAGAAAGAGGTTTTTATGTAAGCGGGCGCTGCTGTGGCAACTACACGCACGTAGTTGTTATACTACAGCTTCTGTTGCAGGTGCCTCCGTGCTACCAATCGCGTTGTTTACTATAATTATGTTTTAATAGGAGGCGGCGAGCCTGTCGTATTCTAAACTGGCTGCATTTTTCAAATAAACGGGTTAAAAAACCCAGTTAATTGTGAACGCGCTGGACTATCATTAGGGAAGCGAATTTTTGCAAATATCCTGTCTGCTGCCAAACCTCAAGTTTGGTAGCTTAGTGTTAAATGCATTTTTGGGAATAACTTCCCATGTTCAGAAGATTATTATTGACCTTAGATCTTCGAAAACTTAATAGAGATCACAACATATTGGTTATGAAGGCCAAGGTCTCAGGATGCTGGTTTCCCCAATAAGAAAACGCAGTGGGTCACTTATAAGTAAAAAAGAAAAACCAGGCAAGTATGTTTTGCGATTGACCGAAAAGTTCGTGTGGTTAGAGTTATTTTAATAGCATTTCTCTAACAAAATTTTGCAATATTTCTTAAATCAAAAATAGACTGCAAAAAACGGAAAACTCAATTTTTGACTGGCCACTTCCGGTGGCTTTTTCTGAGTTCAGTCATCATGTCATATCACATTTTCTTTTCTGAGAGCATCGAACTGCCGCAGTACCCCAGAGCTAGCCGCGCGGTGGAAAAAATAATAAGCAAAAAATGGTTTGCTGAGTCTAAATTTCCTTAATAATGACTTGTACCGTTATCATCTGTCGCAGTCAGACACGCTCAGTAAAGCCTCTTTTAGCGCTTTACGTATTGTAACTGATTTTTTTCCATAACGTTCTAACATTTGGAATAGACTTCCATGAACCTTTGTTCCAAATTCCTAAACGGTAAAAAATGTTTTGTCATGTTGAGTGTGCATCTGACTGCAACAGAAAATCCACGGTACACGCCACTCTTAATAATCTGTTCATTAAATGTTCAAATCCCAATCCTTCTGAGATAACACAAATTTTAAACTTTCCCTTCCCCGGCGGCTAATTTCTTGTCCATCGTAGTTCCGTGACAGATTTTACCTGATATGACGCAGAGAACAGAAATAACGGAAGACGTAGTTGGAAGTTGACGTATATTATTTGTCTAAAAACGTTTTATACGAAATTAGTCCAATCCGGTGCTCATAGGATGTGTTCTCATTTGGCCAATAACAAGCTGTATTAATGCAATGGAACTCTCCGGTTGGCGACGGAAATCCAAAGGCAGTGTACAAGAAATCCACCAGTGATTCACTCTTCGGGAATCTGTTATACAGGTTGATCGATTTATCCATTTATGCGAAGTTATATGAGAGATCCCTCTTTGTTTTACCATTATGTCTGTTCGTCCGTCTGTCTCTCAGTCTGTATGTCTGTTTGTCTCTCGCACAGCGTTCTTTTTCCTGCACTATTTATAAGTGCTATACAACAATAAAATTGACGCATATGTAATGGCCCAAACTCAGACAAATCTAAATGGTTTGTTGTGTGCACATAATATTTAGGGCGGTTTTCATACATCGAAACATCGAAAAAGAGTCAAAAGATATTTTTTGTTTGCAACACTAGAGCATGTGAAACATTTTTTTTGTTTTTATCTTTTTACAGTTCAGTACGACCACATGCGGGGAGTGTCAATTGTGTCCCCCTGTCGCAATTGGGAACTATTTAAAGTAGAATCGTGAATTTTGGTACTTTCGTAGTCTTCACGATTGCAACTAATTATGCAATAAATAAATTTTATCAAAATCGGTTCAGGATGCGGTTTCTGATATAAGTGCTTCAGAAACTTTGCTAACCAGTACGGAACACTTTATGTACAAAGGGAGTTGATACTCGGTGAATTATTTAAATGGAACACTCTATACATATTGCGTTTTTTAATTCTTCGATCGATTTTACTAAATATGCATACGAAGTAAGTTGCTTCTAAACTAAACCCCATATTTTTGTGTTTCAGTTTTCTTTTAAAATTATTGTCACACGTAGGGATGTTTCAAAAATTACATTTTGAGAATGATGAACAGATGCCCAGTTTCACAATAAGTTCAGCCTAGAATGCAACTCTTACACAATGCAGAGGTGCAGGAGCCAATTGATTACTTCATTATTATCAAAAATTTATTATATTTTTTTTGATACCGTCAAGATGAAAAGTCTAATCTATGACTCTACGATTATAATTTCTAAAAAAAACGAAAAATGTGATACATATTCTAGCTACAAAATGTCCGATTTTCATAGATTGTGAAGTAGATTTTAAAGTTGAATTTCTGGTTTTTAATGAAAATTATTAGCGAACAGTCCTATATCTATGTTTAATTGAAACAAGAAAAAAATAATCACGCGAATATCTTAAACCATGTTGGAATAATCGATTGGCAGCGGGAACGTTACATCCCTCAAATATTCCAAGCGTTCCGATAGCCTTAAAAATACATAGTTTAGATTCCGCAGCTATAGAGATTTTGGGTCATAAAGAGAATGAAAGTAGAAAACCCTGGATAACAAAACATATTGTGAGTCTAATAGAGGAAGGGCGAAAATATAAAAAATAGGTTAGATAAAAGAAGGAAACAAAGATATAATTTTGACAGAATTTTGATTGCAACCCTTTGATAATTTTCAACATATTATGCAATAAAAACTTGCTTTAAATTGGGAATAAATTGTGGTTATGTGACATTTAGAATCAGACTATGCTTCTAGCTGTAGGTATGTCGGATCAAATAGGAGAATGGCATGCCGATCTTAATTAGAGAATTAATCAGTTTTGGGGCGGGGCTGAAGAACATTGAATCGTTTTAAATAAATTATTGCAGCTCACGGAAAATGCTCTTTAATAAGACTGGTGGGCGTTTAGATTTATTATGCTTCGAAATTTTAAACTTGGTAGCAGAGACGAAAAAATATACCCGTGGTTATAAGCCACAAAAACATGCCACTGGATATTGCGGTTGTTATTTCCTTATTTTAATTGCTGCATTGATATGAGTTTTTTAGGTGATTAAATTTGAATTTTTGTATTTTCTTGCATAACATATTCATATGAAGTACCTACACCTTTTATGGGTAAGTGAACAAGTTTTATCTAAATAAATTCTAAGTAATTTTCAATAAAATTCTTGTACAAAATTCGTTTAACAATATCCTTCCTGCGCAGTGTGATATTGTATTTATTGCGATGTAGGTACAACGAATGGAATGTGACTTGGCAGGCATTGGCAGAAATCAGTATGTTATCTTTTATATTAATTTTTATTTGAACTGTATTTGTTGTGGATTATTTTTCACCTTCGAGTTAAGCTTTTTGTTGTAATGGTATAATCTTTATCGTTGTATCTTGATTAATAACATACATAATGTTTAAAACATTTACTCTCAACAATAAGTACAACGTTTTGCTTGAAGTAATGAAAGCCAACTAACTACTGAACTGAAAAACAAGTGATGTGCACTACTCAAGGCCGCGCATGCGCAAAGGTTACAAGAATATAAGAATTAAGGTAAAGAAGATTATATCGATTCTTTACATGCCGCCGGCCTTGAAAACTTTGAATAAGTTTCAAAATATAAGTAATACATAAAATGAAAATTCTTAAAATTTGCGAAATGCAAGATACATAAACAGATAACATTTTTAATTGAATTTTTATCCGAGACAACTATTCACGTAAGTATATGTGCTGGAAGTACATTACTCGGGAATAACTCAATTTAATTTTCAGGTTTAATCGCAGTCAATAGGAAGTGGACACACCTTTGAAACGCATCTTTTATATTCACTCGAACCGCACTTCACTGTTACCACTCTTGGAACACCGTCTTTGCCCGGATGAATCTGCACAACTCTTCCAAGATGCCATTTCAAAGGAGGTAGGTTGTCATCCTTTATTAGTACTAATGTTCCATTCTTAATAGGAGTTGTAGCTCTGGTCCATTTAGTCCTTTGTTGCATTTCGTGTATATATTCTTTTGACCATGTTGACCAAAAATGCTGGGCCAGTTTTTGAATATATTGAAAACGCTTCAATCTGTTTTCAGGCACGTTTATGAAGTTTGGATCAGGAATAGTGGTAAAGGATCGACCGATCAAGAAATGTCCGGGAGTCAGCACACTCAAATCATTGGGGTCTGAGCTTAATTGAGTTAAAGGTCTTGAGTTTAAAAATGACTCAATTTGAGTAAGTAGTGTTGAAAAATCTTCATATGTTAGTGTTACGTTTTTTATTACTCTTTTCAGGTGGTGCTTGGCACTCTTTACTCCAGCTTCCCATAAGCCACCAAAATGTGGCGAAGACGGGGGCACGAAATGCCACTTGATACCTTCATTTGAAGCAGAATTAATTATTGAATTTGAGTTATCTTTTAGAAATTCACCAATTGTAAACATTTCATTGCGTGCACCGAGAAAGTTTGTTCCATTATCACTAAAGACCTGTGACGGTTTACCACGCCGTGCTATGAACCTTTTGAATGTAGCGAGAAATGCATGTGTAGACAATCCAGTTACTAATTCCAAGTGGATTGCCTTGGTTGAAAAGCAAATAAATAGACAGATAAAACATTTTGTGGTTTTATTTCCCCTACCCTGTCTATCCTTAATTAAATATGGACCTGCATAGTCTATGCCAGTACAATGAAATGGATAAGTTATCTGAGTACGTTGAGGAGGGAGTGCTCCCATTATAGGATTGACAGAGTTAGGTTTGCATCTGAAGCATGTTACACATTCTTTTGTAATTTTCTTCGCGATTTGTTTGCCACAGATTGGCCAAAATTGCTCACGAATTGAACTGAGTAAGAGTCTTGGACCTGGATGTGCCAATTTAGTGTGCATGTCACGAAAAATGAGATTTGTTAAATGGTGATTTTTTGGGAGTAAAATGGGATGTCGTTTATCATATATGAAATTTGACAACTGGAGTCTACCTCCAACTCTTAGTATTTCTTGAGAATCTAAAAATGGCGTCAGGCTTAAAATGTTACTTTTGGGATGCAATGGTTTGTTTTTACTCAAAGTTGAAATATCCTGAGAAAATTCTGACATTTGTACAATTTTAATAATTTTTGTAAGAGCGCCATTTAACTCTTCAACTGTTAATGGCCCGAAATTTCGGTTGTCTTTTGTTAGCAAGCAATTATTTTTAAAACGCAGACATAGTGCTACAATTCTTTTTATGTGCGTAAGAGAAGAATACCTTTGAATAGGAAAAACATTTTCTTTGTTGACAGTAATAAATGAGTGTGATATGTTGCGTGCTTCTGGAATGTCTGGACTATCTGATGGGTGATTAAATGGCTTTGGCCATTGACTTGTGTCTTGCGAGAGCCAGTCTGGACCTTGCCACCAGAGTGCACAGTTGATTAATTTGTTTGCAAGAACACCTCTTGATATTAAATCGGCTGAATTGTCTGATGATTTAATGTAGTTCCAGTCGGAAATGTTACTCAGGTTTTGTATTTCAGAAACTCGATTGGCTACATACGTTTTCCATCTGTTGGAAGAAGAATTTATCCAGCAAAGCACAATTTTTGAGTCACACCAATAATAAGTTTTATTGATTGTTAATCTTAAAATATTTGTAAATTTTTGAACTAATTGTGCTGCCAGCACTGCAGCACATAACTCCAAACGAGGTAATGAAACATTTTTAAGCGGAGCTACACGTGACTTGGCAGCTAGTAGTTTGACAGTAATCTCATTATTTTTATTTATCGATCTTAAATAGATACATGAGCCGTAACCTTGCTCAGAGGCATCGCAAAATGCATGAATTTCAATTGAGACTGGACTTGAACAAATTACATGTCGAGGAATGGAGATAAACTGAATATATTTTAGCCTGTCTCGAAATTGAAGCCATTGCGTTTGGATATTTATGGGTACTGACTCGTCCCATTTTAATTGAAGTTGCCATAATCTTTGGACGATAAATTTGGCTAAAATTGTTATAGGAGCCAATAGACCTAAGGGATCGTAAAGTTGCGCAGTGGTGGCTAGTATTGAACGCTTTGTAATTTGTTTTGACGAACTTAGATTTGCAATAGAATAAGATATGGAATCATTTTGCGGATTCCAGTGAATACCCAAAGTTTTTTGTTGTTGGTCACCGATTGACCTAGATTGATTTTCTGTAGAAGTACAAATATCTACATTGCTTGCAAATTTCCTTAGGTGAAATCCTGCTGAACTTAGAATTTTTGTAATATTATCTTTTATGAGTAATAATTGTTCCTTGGAGTCTGTCCCCGTAAGTAAATCATCTACATAAAAATCCTCTTTAATGATTCTGGATTCTATTGGAAATTGCAATTCATTATCAATCCCACATTGATATAGAGATCGAACTGCCAGAAATGGTGCCGCCGTGGTTCCATACGTGACTGTGTTTAACACATACTCCTGAATAGTATCAGTAGATTTGTCTCGCCACAAGATGCCTTGATAGCGTCTATGATCTGGATGTATCCAGACACACCTATACATTTTCTCTATATCTCCGGTTAATACACAAGGGTATGTTCGAAACCTAGCAACAATTGAAAATATGTCGTCTTGAATTGTAGGCCCTGTGCATTGTGCTTTGTTTATGGGTATGCCATTTTCTAACTCGCATGAGCCGTCGAAGACTACTCTTAGTTTGGTAGTTTCGCTGGCCTGTTTTACTACCGCGTGATGGGGAAGATAAAAAGAAATGTCAGTGGGATTTGCAAGTGACATGTGGCTTAACTGTTTGTATTCATGTATAAAATCAGTATACATTGAGTGTAGTTGAGGGTTTTTGCTAAACCGCTGTTCTAATGCAAAGAATCTAGCTTCCGCTACAGAATATGAGCTGCCTAAGTCATTGAGTTTTTCATTAAATGGTATTTTAACAACATATTTGCCATCTGAACCTCGGTAGGTATTGTTTACAAAATTGTCTTCGCAGAATTTCTCTTCTGGAGTAAATTCTGATTTGTTTGATAGGAATTCGTCAACCTGCCAGAATCTTTCAACATCTCTGTGCAAGCCACTAAGAGTTAAACAAGAGATACTTTCTTTTTGTAATTTAGTGGACTGATAAGATATTTTTCCCGAAACTAACCAACCTAGACGGGTTTTTTGTAGAGTAGGTGCGCATTTATTTTGAATTTGCCCTACACAAAGTAGGCTATAAAATAGTTCAGCGCCAATTAACATGTCGATTGGTTTTGGTTGGAAGTATGTGGGATCAGCTAACTGAATGTTAGGCGAAATTTGTAGCAAATGTGGACTGAAACTTTGAATGGGCAGAGAATTTGTAATTCTTGGTAGGACTAGGCAATTAATGGTAGCTTGAAACGTATTAATTCGTGACTGAATTGTCACTGTTACCTTATGTGAGACTTTCATTAAGCCTTGATTGATGCCTGATACATTTAATTCAATTGGTTGCATTTTTAAATTAAGTTTTTTGCACATTTCCTCAGTAATAAAATTCGACTGAGATGCTGAGTCAAGTAAGACATTAACTTCATGTGTATTATTTCTATCATCAGTAACTTTTACTCTTGCTGTTGACAGAAGTATTTGTGAACGGCAGTTGGATGAAAGGCACTCTGTCGTGTTTGAACAAGTGCTTGTAATTTGGGTAGTATTCTGTTCAGACGGTTGCATAGCATTTACATTGTTTTCTATGTTACTATTTGAATTAGTATCAGAATTTTCAGAAGAAGGCCGCGTATTCGACCAATGAAGTATAGTGTGATGCCTTTTGTGGCATTGTCTGCACCTCGACAGTGATTTGCAGTTTGGTAATAAATGACCGTGTCTCAAACAATTAAGACATAGTTTTAACTCTTTTGCACGGATATTTCGATCACTTACACTAAGTTTGAGAAAGTCATTACAATATTGTATGTAATGTTCTTTTTTGCAATTGCTGCATGACGCATATGTGACAGCAAATGATTTTGTTGTTCGAGGAAAATTAACAGTAGGACTTGTTTTTGTTTTATTATGCTCAAAAGACTTGATATGATCGACAGTTTCCAATGTATTCAATTTGTTTTGTAGAAAATTTAAAAATTCATTAAGTGTTGGTATAAGTTCGTGATTCGACTTATTATTCAATTTATTTTCCCATTCCTTGACAGTATGTATGTCTAATTTACTTATAATGATGGGTATTAATACAGCATGCCATGATTCTATTGGTTGGTCAAGAGACCTTAGACACTCCGTATGAGTCTGTACTGTGTCAGTTAATTGTTTTAAAGCATTAAAAGATTCGCGATACATAGAAGGAATATCTAAAAGAGCTTGAACATGATTATAAATGATTTTTCGTTTGTTATCGTACCGTCTTTTTAACGTATCTAACGCTATACTATAATTCTGATTTGTGTTTTTCAACGAACGTAATAAACCTAATGGCTCACCCTGTAAAGATGATTTCAAATATGTTAACTTTTGTGCCTCAGTAAGATCTGAGTTTTCATCTATTAATGATTTGAATGAGTCAAAAAATTCATGCCACAACGTGAAAGTACCGTCAAATGTGGGTAATTTGATAGTTGGTAATTTTATTACGCCTTTTCTTTCATTATGAGAAGCTGGAGTGCTTTGGATGCTTGCACCACTACTGTCGCTTTTAACAGACTGATTTTCATACTGATTATCATATTTTGATAAAATAACATTAACCTTGCTTGTTAATTCAAAAAACGTATCTTGAAACTCTTCAAGTTCTGTGTCATTTTCAATTCCAGTGCCTTGTAGTACAGCAATTTCAGAAAGAACCTCATTAAACGGATCTAGAATATTTTCTGTTTGCCTTAATCTGTTTCTTAAATTAACTACATCGATTTCTGATAAATGTTCAGTATCTAATTTGTCAAAGAATTTATTAAATAGAGTCAATTGTTTTTTATGATTGGCCTTTTTTAGTTTTAGGCTTTTGAGATGTTCGGCTACTTCAGCCATGGTTAAGTAACTAGATATCAATAAAGTCAATAGTATGTGCTGAATATAAATATTAATATAAAATAGATTTGAGAGTGCTTTAAAAGGATACGTTTGGGAACTTACTTGGTGGGAAAACGTGTTTAGCTTCCCTGTATTTTCCAATTGTAATTGTTGCTTCCAATTCAAATGATCAGATGAATAATCGTACTGCAATAATGTAGAATCTGCAGGTATATCAGCTGATTGCTTGAGGTCAATGCCCCGTTCTGTTGAGTTTCGTTTTCTCGTGATGCTCGAGAGAAAATGGCCGTCTTGCCGGCTTGTATTGGAGTTGGATATGTTTTGGTGATTCGATGATGCGGCTCGTTAGGACCAATGTTGTGGATTATTTTTCACCTTCGAGTTAAGCTTTTTGTTGTAATGGTATAATCTTTATCGTTGTATCTTGATTAATAACATACATGAGGAGCTTCTTTTCAAAACGTAATTTCTGAAAAAAATGGTTTTCGAGCAAATTGAATATTTATTGTACAAAGCAAACTACAAATCGTCTAAAAACATTTATACCCCATTTATTATGAAGGTCATGTTGTAGACTAACCCCCCCAATTCTAAAAATCAACTTTGATTTTCTTGGCCAAAAAAAGCATTTTTTCAACGAAGAAATTACATTTTGAAAAAAAAAGTTGCTTTTATTGCATTTTGAAAAGAAATTTTCATAAAAATTGCTGTTTGAAAAAAACTGGTCTTTTATTTTAAATTTTTTATTGAATATTACATTTTGAAAAGTAAACTAAATTCTGGAGAAAAATAACATTAAACATTCTGGTTGTACCAACAAAAATTCTAAAAAAATTAAATCCTAACACCGCAATCATCTTCCATGCAATTGCACTCCATGTCTTCTTCAGCGCCATGTTCTTCATCACTGTTTGTATCTTCTCCATCACCGATCATTTCTTCATCTATTACTACTTGTGAACCAAGAATCTGCTTATAAAATTCAAATGTTTCATTTTTTTCCCACTCTTTGTCGTATATGTTCAAAAGTTTCTTTACGTCTATTAGTTTCTTGGGTTTAATTTGGTTAATTAGTGGCAAAGTGTTTATTTTAATATCACTTATTTTCTTTCCCCTTTTCATGATACTCTCAAATTTCTTGGATGTATCGTCATTGCGGTAATTTATTTCCATCTTCACCAAAATATCCTTTTTCTGGCTCTTTCTATTTTCCACCCTCTTAATGAAAATTCTTTTCATATCTCTTATTCCGGTGAGTTTCTTGCAATTTTCTTGGCTCATTTCCTTTACATTGTAAAGCGTCCAATCTCTGCCAATTCTTCGTACCTTTCCAACCTCTTCTAATAATTTTTCATAATCTTCCCTCATCGGTATGACACTGTGCTTCCTGTATTTTTGTTCTACCTGACCAAATATTCGGTCGGCAGGCATAAAAGAGTGTCCCCTAACGGGGAAAATGACGGTGATGTTATCAAGATTCTTGGGTGCGTCGTGGTAAAGTCACATGCACATAGCATGTATCACAAATGCGTTCTTATTTTGGCCTGCGCAGCCGTCTGCAAAGAATCGTAAGTGCTTGCAATTTTCCGGAATTTCTAATTCACTTAGAAAGTCGCCTATAGATGAAGCAACCTCATTGGCCCCTCTACTAGCTTCATTCTCGGTCCAAGTATAGAAAATAGGGTTTTTACAGTGCAAGTCAGTAGCGCATAGATTATAAAATGATAGCTGTCTCAGATAAAATGATTCGCCTATTGGTAATTTTGGTAGCGGCTGAACCTGCTCCATGTCGAAACAGTAGGAAATTGTATTAATATCATCTTCTTTCATAAATTTGGTGAACTGTTGAGCACGTAATTTGTGAATACGTAAATTTGTCATTATTGAAACAATCGGCTTGTTTTCAGCTTTGTATTGTTGTATTTTACTTTTTAATGAAAAACATAGCGAACAAACATCTGACGCGGGAGAACCAAAACCAATATTAAAATTATTGCAAAATATTTTATAGAAATAACCATATTTGACAGTCCTATCACTATTTTTTGCATTGTACATGGCACACAACTTTTTAATGTTCAATTCCGAAGGTAAATACAGACGTTTAGATTTTGTGCGATTGTAATGACTTTCCCGGGCTCTTAATTTTCCGATAAAGTTCATCACTCTTCTTTTCTTGTCTTCATTTTTTTTCAACTTGCGATCACCACCCCTTCGTTCTTTCAATTCATTTCCCTCTTTAACATGACGAGCAATAGTGAGAACTCTTCTAGTGGTTATATTAAAACAAAGCAAAAAAAATTTATTACATACGTTCACTAAGGTGCCATCAACTTTTCGTAATTTGTATTTAACCCGCACTGATTGCTTTTGAACCCTAGCTGTTGGTTTATATTTTTCACATCTTCTTTTGGGCGATAAAACTTGTAAGAAATTTGATAACTTAACATCCTGGATGTGTTTATTTGGTTTGTGAAAAAATTTCTTCCGTGCCAAAAGTATGTCTTCTTCAGTTATTTGGTTACAATTGAGACCTTTTGAATTGTGACTACAAGGCCTTTCGAAGTCATCAATTAAATTTTGTAAATGAAATCCGTATCTAAAAACACAAAAATTAAACAAAGTAACATAACCTCACATATTTCATAATAACTGACCTTAGTTCTTTGGCCCTCTCTCTTTTGTTTTTCTTCTTTTGCTTCTTCCTACATCCATCATTCTTTTCAGAAATTTCAACAGTATCAATATCAAAGTTCATCTTAATTCTTAATATTTTCAAACAGGTACACACAACACCAACAGAAAACAAATTGCCATGTAGAAATTGCACTTTGGAAGAAAATTGCAGAAATTGCAGTTTGAAATATAATTATTTCGCAGAAATTGCATTTTGAAAGAAAACTGAAAATTCAAACATTATTTTACCATGCAAAAATTGCAATTTGAACAGATTTCTTCTGCGCAAGTGTTTGCTTTTAGCCGACAGATCACAACGCCACCTCTAACTCAATAGCTGCAATTTTGCAGAAATTGCGTTTTGAAACGAAGCTCCTCACATAATGTTTAAAACATTTACTCTCAACAATAAGTACAACGTTTTGCTTGAAGTAATGAAAGCCAACTAACTACTGAACTGAAAAACAAGTGATGTGCACTACTCAAGGCCGCGCATGCGCAAAGGTTACAAGAATATAAGAATTAAGGTAAAGAAGATTATATCGATTCTTTACAGTATTTGTGTTGTTTTTGATCAACTGATTTTTTTTAGTATTAGCCAATGCACTATATGTTAATTTCATATTTTATATCTAATGATGGTCTGCAAAATTCACTGAACAACTAATACTATACCGTTACAGTTGCAAATTGCAAATTGCAAATTGTCTACCTACGGGCTAGCGTTTTCAGCTCGAGGAAAGCTGAAATTTACGATCGAGTAGGCTGAATGGGGTATCCAAATAAGACTCTTCTGTTTTCGCCGCTCTCTTGTTTCGACACACGAACGATTGCACAACGGTCAAGTGTTAGAATCTCAAATTGATCGATCCGGTATGGAACTGGCACGTAATATGTCCTTTCCTTATTTCTAAAAGATTATTCTTGCACGCGAGAGGAATAACAATACCGCGGATTTCCTTATAAGATTATTGCAGTTTATTGGCAGAAAAGTTGTTATTGTAAAGAAATGACGGGACAAGAACGTTTTATTGAGTAACAGATGGCTACTGCTGACTGCTGAGTGATGCTCGGACTTGCTGAAGAGCTCTGTGTAGGAATGGAAAATTAGTGGGTGTTCAGGAACCATTTTAAAGAAACATACATCTGACAACGTACATATGACGTAACCCCTTTACGCTATAACTTCAAACTTAAGTCTAGAGACTGTAGCGAACTCTTGGTGAATTATGGGCACAGGGCTCCCGCAATATCTGCAACCCGCACCCATAAACTTCCACTAAATGCATACTGCAGTACTTTCCGGGGATAGAGACAAAATCCCTCCCGGCTGCATGCGGGTGGTGTTTTAGCATAGGCCGCAATACGGCTGCAGTATACATCAGTTTAGAGTGAGCTTGTTACCGCCCCCGCGCGCCGCAATGCACCACGTGTTTTGTTAGATTTACCTCGATCGCACTGCAAACCGGCGGCGCCATATCATGAAGTGGTTTATCCTGCTATTTAGCTCTGCGCGCGGTGAGCAGCTCCTGCGGCAAAAAATGCATTAGCCAAACCGTGACTGATTACACTAGTTAGTTGTTTTGGTTTGTATTCTGCTTAGCGTTCCGTAACTCATATATTGGCAGTTTACAGTAATTCTTAAAATATTTATTAGATCGAACTAACTTACCTAAGTGAAGTTAGACCTTAATTATGCAGGGTGTCTTTAAAATAAGCGGAGTCAGCTTAACTACAGTCTCATGGGTCAAAAAATAAGTTGATTTAACAAAACTCGCCTATATCTAAATGCATCTTGTTAAGTCAGTATTCTACTTCAAAATTCTATTAAAAACTAGTTTTGCTTATAACAACAGAACGCTGATCTGAATCATTTTTTTAACAAGAACTTTGAAGCGGAATATTGGCTGAACGAAAGCATTTCGATGTAGGTACGTTTAGTTAAATGATCTAGGAATCTGTGGTTAAGCTCGTCGGAGAAGATCACCCCTACTTCACACCAGGTGTCTTGCGATTTTTAAAGAATAATCGCAGTCACATCAGATCGTCAGTCTATTGACGTTATTACTTTAAAAAAACTAATGCAAAGTGCATATACGTATGTGGAAAAACATTGGGATGAGACTGATTTTCTCCCATGAGGCTCCTCCTCAAATTTAGATCACGCTTCACTTAGGTAAGTTAGTTTGATCTCATAAACATATTTCGCGCACCAAAAGATTTGGCATAATTTAATCCAGACTATTGATACGAAGCATTCCATCAGGCAAATGTAAAACAACATAAAGAACAGCCCTTAGGAGGAACACTGGTTTGATGCGATAAAAAATGAAATGAAGAGGCAAACAGAAAATAGAAGACGGTGTCACTGTGTCTTCCAAAAATGTTTTTTTAGGAAGCAAAGGTATTTTCCAAAAGCAACGTAGGTGTGGATATAACAAGATTCCTGTTTATGAAAGGTACTGATGAGTCCCAAAAGGACGAAACCAGTGGTCTACGGTTTTCCATGCACATTCGAAACATGCAATATTGAAGAAAAAAAAAAAAAAAAAAAAAAAAAAAAAAAAAACTTTTAACGTATAAAATGTTTCCCTACATACTCAGTAGGTGCATTATCTGATCGAGGCTCTTTAACTTGATTCATTGATATAGCTATTTATCAAAACTCACGTGCAAGTACTCTTCAATAAAGATGACTTATGCATATGTATAATACCTTAAGACTCGACCACAACAACTTTCGATAACACTTTGATAAGAATTTAGAATAAATAACAGGACTCAAAAAACTGCAACAGTTTTATAAAACACCATGTTTCTTGTTATAAGTGTTCTATTAACGTGCGTCACCCTTTTGGGTAAGTACCTAGAAGCAGAATTCACAAAAAATAATTTGATGAAAAGTAGGTGCATCTTCATATCTAACCGAGATTATTGGTGGAAGAAACGCCGACATCAAGAACCACAGATACCAAGTTGCCCTATTTGAAGATGGCAACTTCTTTTGTGGTGGCTCTGTAATTAGCAAGCAGCACATTGTAACTGCAGGTCATTGTATGAATAAGTATATAATATTCTTACTGTACTTGTACCAATTAAACTAAGATCAATTATTTTACAGCAAGAATGGACCATTGACGATACGAGCTGGTTCTTCGGCGTTACACAGTGGAGGAGTCACAAAACAAGTGACAAAGGTGTACGTGAACGGAAACTTCAAATGCACCGATTGCAGCACCTTGAACGCGGAGGATACATCCAACGACATAGCGATTCTAGAATTATCTGAAGACCTTCCATTAGGAGATGAAATAGGTCCAGTAAATTTGCCAGAAAGAGGAACATTCCCCTTACCTGGACAAGCCGCTACTGCTTCCGGTTGGGGTTCAATCAGCAACGCTGAACCAGAATATCCAGAAGATTTGCAAACAACGATTTTAACTATAAGAACAATAGAAGAAGGGCCTGGCTACGTTTACATTAAAGCCAGCGGTGGAGGAAGCACAGGAATCTGCTATGTACGTATAAATATAAATTCCTGCGGTGATTAGTACATTTTGTGTAGATTTGTATAAATTTGTATGGTCTTGCCTGAACGTTAACATTTTTAGGGCGATTCTGGTGGAGGACTCGTTGTTAATGGCGTTCTTGTTGGAATTAATTCTGGGGTAATAGGCAAATGCGCTACCGGCGAATATGACATTTTCTCCAGTGTAGGATATCTGAGAGATTTTATTTCAATTGCAGTCAATGTGTAAATAAGATATCCTTATTTATATTTTTTTCTTATTTGCACTCTAATGAAATCTTGAAGCAGCACCGACTTGTAATTTGAATGTTAAGGCTAATAAAGGAAAAATAAAACAGTAACAATTAAGTATCATTTTAAATGGCAAAAGTGGGGCGAAATGGATCCTCGGGGGTGATATTGATTCTGGGGGCGACATTGATAACCATATGATAAGTTTAAACTTTCAAACTGGCAAGTTTTATTGTTGATGTTAGTTTATAAAAGTTTTCCGCAGTGATTAGTCGTATTATAATTGGGTAAGTACCGTTATTTTCTATTGAAAAATTGTTATTTTAAAACTATTATATTTTCTTATCTTTTTTAACTATGATTAGTTCGGTGAATATTAGATTATGATAATTGCATGCATGCTCTTGTTATAGCCGAAGTGTGGCAGTTTGGTTCTTAAACATTTCAGGATCAAATGCAAAATAAGTAGCTGGGGTGAAGTTGATCACTGGTATGGGGTGAATTTGATAACTGACGCGGGGCGTAACTGATCACTCCCCTTACGTTTACCCTCGTCTAAATTTATTGTTTTCCATGTTTTTCATTTCCGTAACCGCGGGCTATAGCTGAAAATCGATTCTTAAGGAGTAAATTCCAAAAAACTCTTTAAAAAGCGGAAAATTTGTATTATGTTCAATTTCCCCAACGTTAAGGAGCATGAATCACACTTGAGATGTTAGAAAATTTGCAGAAGTTGAGCTTCCAATTTCATTTAAGTATTTGAAATTCATCTTCTGGTATGTTAGATTTTACCAAGTAAATAAACATAGAAGCAAGCAAAAATCATGGTTACTCTGAAGTTCTTGTGCAAATACCAGTTATTCAGTCGCATAACAATAATTAACGGTAGTAATTAAGGTTTTAAATTTAAGCATAATGCTTTCTACGGGAAACGATATATCAATTACACGAAAATGAGCATGGGATTGTAGGAAGCTCTAATGCTATTATTTCGGTGTAAATAATGTAATTATTATATTACATTCGCCATGAATTATGCACAAATACCATTAAGAGCTCGTTAGGTAGGTACCTGGTAAAGTCAATACCTCAATAACGAGATACATAGGAACTATTACCTTTAGCTATCAATTATTTCCTCATTATTTGTCTGAAGGTGACCAGCTTACTACAAATAATTACATGGCCGCAGCTTTACTAACCATTTTTCAAAAAATGCAAAATAATTATTGCGGAACAAACAAAAATAAAAATTTGAGTTACTCTAACTATACTAAAAATGCCAAGTACATCTCAGGAGTTTTTCGGACTCTAGTGGGGGAGACGGAGCACCACATCAAGAACTCTGGACATTTCATCGAGAAGATACGAGGGATACAACTAGACCTAGGAGACATTTTGGTGAGCTTTGATGTCACTTCGCTCTTCACGAAGGTACCCATCGAGGACGCTTTGGAGGAGACCCGTTCCAGACTGAGGCAACGAGGAATGGAAGACCTCGCGGATTTGCCTCGACTTTGCACGAAATCTACGTTCTTCGCCTTCGACGGGGAGTTCTATGAACAGATCGATGGAGCAGCGATGGGATCACCTCTATCACCAGAATTAGCCAACATCTACATGGAAAGCTTCGAGATCACGGCCCTGGACACAGCAACTCTCAAGCTGAAGTGTTGGTTCAGGTATGTGGATGGCCCCATGGATCGGACCATCTGAACGGACTGCATCCCAATATACAGTTCACGATGGAAATGGAGAAAGACGGTGCCCTCCCATTCCTGGACGTCCTCGTCAACCGCAAGACTGATGGAAGCCTGGGACACAGAGTATACAGGAAGCCGACGCACACGGATCGCTATTTAAATGCCTCTTTCCATCATCACCTGGCACAGAAGCAGGGAATCATCAACACCTTGGTGCACAGAGCCCGCCAAATCAGCGAACCGGAACACTTGGAGGAAGAACTAGCGCATCTGAAGACAGCCCTGAGGAAGAATGGATATTCTCTACGAGTCATAGAGTTTGCTATTCGGAAGAGCGACCAACGGCGAGAGGAATCAGAAACCTACATTGCGACGGCCTACCTTCCTTACATAGATGGATGCACAGACAAAATCAGACGCCTTCTCAACAGACACAAGATCAACGTAGTGTACAATCCGCCTGGAAAGATTGCTGCAAGTTTCCTTAGGACAATAGGAGAGCAGAAGGAGCATCAAGGACCAGGAGTATACAGCATCCCATGTGTCTGCGGTAAGGAATACATCGGAGAAACGAGGAGACACATCAGCACCAGGCTACAAGAGCACAGGAGGGACGTCAGGAACCAACGGACGGACAAGTCAGCAGTTGCGGAACACTCATCTTTGCCAGGACACGAGATTCGATTCCAGGATGCTAAGGCGCTAGCAAGGATTCCCAATTTCTGGCCCAGACGGATCAGGGAGGCTATAGAGATCTTCAAGAGACCCAACTTCAACAGAGATGGAGGAATGGATCTACCGGGTACTTGGAAATCACTGTTCCGTGAAAACGTCGCGCTTGAGTGATTACCGATGAGTATAAATAGAGTCACCTGCGATAGATTTTCAGTTTCAGCGTAGCTTCTGAAGAAGGCTCCGATATGCGAGTCGAAACGTCGAGTGTTAATTTTAATTTTAGTGTTACTAACTTACTTTAAAAATTCATACCAAAATATCAACAAATAAGGGCTGTAGAACAATTTCGCTGACACTGGACACGAAACGCGTTAAAATTATCGCTGTACTGCGATAGTTCAGACACTAGCAAGTCAGGCTCAATATGATGCTATAGCAAGGTGCCTAAACTCAGAAGGCGATATGGGTAATTTTTATGTTCAAATTTTACTTCGAGCTTAGCAGTAAGGAGAAAAGTTGAGCAATAAAATAATTAAGCCACACTTTAAAGTCGACTTTTTAATTGCTCTTCCAGTGAGTAAACAAAGCAATTATGCATCCGCACCAATACTTACGTTATAATTTCCATAAAACGGTACAAATGAATGGCAGTTCTGTATCCTGAAACAAAAAAATTACGTATAAGTAAAAGTGAAATAGGTTAGCATAACACCATTATACACTTTACTCAGTTTTTGAGCGCGGAGATGGGGAATACCCACAAAGAGTTTTATTGTACAGCTCTGTCTACATTAGTGCATTTAACTAGTATCTAATACTGAAAAGGGTATAAAGGCTTGTGCGCTTCAATGAGCTAAATATCAGAACCATATGGGGGGTTATTAATTGAGAAGACATACTAAATCAAGTTCCTGAAAGAGGGCAACAGCTCTTTCAGTACTCAGAGTGGCAGAGACCGTGGGGGTCGGTATGGCACTGCGATGTGGAAGGCAATGAACTTATGTATTACTGTGGAAAATCGCCAAGAAGATGATCAGGGATCAGGCAATGTGGGCTCTCGGAGGGATCTTTTTTTCGGCCGAATTCTGCGTCCATTTTACTGAAAATTGTTTCTCTCCCTGATCACGATTAATAAAACAAAGTACGGATTTCGTTCTCGAGTATGCACAATCTAATTTGTACTTGCCAACGTATAATTGATAGGGCAATTTGCATTTCCCATATGAGAGACGCGTTTAACACTGCCACTTCTCGACTTCTTGGCGTAATAGCGCCAAGCTGCTCACTGGATAACATGACACTATGTACACATTCTAATTAAAATTAAAGCTCGTTTCATTAAAGAGCGTCTTATTTAGATCCGAGATATTAATGAGATTTATCCTCTTTATTACCATATAGTGTACTTAATTTTCTTTCACGAGAAAGAGCAACTTCCTCTGCACTAGAGAGAGGAAATTGGCATGATAACCCATTAAGCGGTAAATGTTTCTTACACAAACACGTTGTAATTTTGCAAAACACTTACAGGAAGCCAAAAAAAAATTGAGGATGTACAAGCAAAGGGAAGAGTTTAACCGACTTTTCGTAGATTCTGTTTTAAGCTCAAGGACGTGCATCTAAGAAGTTACCTACTGAAGTATTTGCCTTAAGGCTGTCGGAACGCCGACGAACAGTTACTGCGGAGGGGTATCGGAAGGGACGCAGTACCCCAGAGCTAGCCGCGCCGTGGAAAAAATAATAAACAAAAAATGGTTTGCCGAGTCTAAATTTCCCTAATAATGACTTGTACCGTTATCATCTGCCGCAGTCAGACACGCTCAGTAAAGCCTCTTTTAGCGCTTTACGTATTTTTAACTGATTTTTTTCCATAACGTTCTAACATTTGGAAAAGACTTCCATGAACCTGTGTTCCAAATTCCTAAACGGTAAAAAATGTTGGGTGTGCATCTGACTGCAACAGAAAATCCACGGTACACGCCAATCTTAATAATCAGTTCATTAAATGTTCAAATTCCAATCCTTCTGTGACAACACAAATTTTAAACTTTCCCTTTCCCGGCTAATTTCTTGTCCATCGTAATTCCGTGACAGATTTTACCTGATATGACGCAGAGAACAGAAATAACGGAAAACGTAGTTGGGAGTTGACGTATATTATTTGTCTAAAAACGTTTTATACGAAATTAGTCCAATCCGGTGCTCATAGGATGTGTTATGTGTTCTCATTTGGCCAATAACATGCTGTATTAATGCAATGGAAATCTCCGGTTGGCGACGGAAATCCAAAGGCAGTGTACAAGAAATCCACCAGTGATTCACTCCTCGGGAATCTGTTATACAGGTTGATCCATTTATCCATTTATGCGAAGTTATATGAGAGACCCCTCTTTGTTTTACCATTCTATCTGTTCGTCCGTCTGTCTCTCAGTCTGTATGTCTGTTTGTCTCTCACAGTATTCTTTTTCCTGAACTATAAACAATAAAATTGACGCATATGTAATGGCCCAAACTCAGACAAATCTAAATGATTTGTTGTGTGCACATATTTAGGGCGGTTTTCATACATCGAAACATCGAAAAATGGTCAAAAGATATTTTTTGTTTGCAACACTAGAGCATGTGAAACATTTTTTTTTGTTTTTATCTTTTTACAGTTCAGTACGACCACATGCGGGGAGTGTCAATTGTGTCCCCCTGTCGCAATTGGGAACTATTTAAAGTAGAATCGTGAATTTTGGTACTTTCGTAGTCTTCACGATTGCAACTAATTATGCAATAAATAAATTTTATCAAAATCGGTTCAGGATGCGGTTTCTGATATAAGTGCTTCAGAAACTTTGCTAGCCAGTACGGAACACTTTATGTACAAAGGGAGTTGATACTCCGTGAATTATTTAAATGGGACACTCTGTACATATTGCGTTTTTTCATTCTTCGATCGATTTTACTAAGTAGGTATGCATACGAAGTAAGTTGCTTCTAAACTAAACCCCATATTTGTGTGTTTCAGTTTTCTTTCAAAATTTTTGTCACACGTAGGGATGTTTCAAAAATTACATTTTGAGAATGATGAACAGATGCCCAGTTTCACAATAAGTTCAGTCTAGAATGCAACTCTTACACAATCATAGAGTAAAATCGAACAGGGAAATAAAAAGTGAGATGATATTTATGGGACGCCGTTTGGGTCTTTAATCGTCCATTTAAGGATATCCTACAGATGTTTTTAAATCGGGAATTATGGATATCCCACAGATATTTTTAAATATTTAAAAATATCTCACAGATATTTTTAAATCATTTTGGATATCAAGCAGTGAACAATGATTATTTTTATCTGCGAGATATCTTTAAATATTTAAAAATATCTCACAGATATTTTTAATTCTATAATTACGGATATCTACTAAGCATTTTGATATCCAAAATTGTGGCGCCACCTATAAGGCGAAAGATTCAATAATTCAATTACACCATCCTTTACATGTTGTAATTGTTATCCAATTTAGAGTAGCAAGTGGAAGACTACATTTTTTTATATCAAACCATGCAAGTAATATCCATAAATAATTATTTCTATCTACCAGATATTGTTAAATCGACATAAATATCTCGGAGATATCCATAATTCATTATTTAAAAATATCAGCGAGATATAAATATTTATTAATGCATATCTCACTCATAGTTTTAAATATTTGAAAATATCTATAGCATATTTTTAAATCAAATCAATTTTTGCTTAGCTTTGACTTTAGCACGTAAGTATTGCTTAAAGAATTACATACGAATCCAAAGTGAGCAAAAATAGTATTGGTTTCAGGATATCCCACAGATATTTTCAAATATTTAATGCTATCAGTGAGATATCCACAAACAATTATTTTTATCCGACAGATATTTTTAAATCAACAATTTTAGATATGGGGCGGTAATTTTTAAATATTTAGAATTATCTGTAAGATAGAATTAATTATTTATGAATATCACTTGCCAGTTTTGATATCCAAAATTGTAGCGCCCTCTAATTTCCAGGAAGTAAGCTTAGTTGTATTTATGGTCTAGTGTAAATCTGACTTACGCGCTCTCCCGCTTTAAATCTCCAGCCTGCGCGCGGTCGAGTTTTCTGTTTCCCCAGGACTTGTGCCTCGGTAGCACTCTGATTGGTGAAACTTTTGTGTTCGTGTTCGGCAATAACTGACGTTTCTTACCGAGGATAAAGAGGACGGCTAAATTATCAGTGATTTTATAATATTATAAAATCAGTGCTAAATATCGTAGGAAATACCAACGTTGTCAAGCTTCTCCAATTCCAATGTGCAACGTTGCATTACGTCGTTTTCATTTGTAGGGCAAGGGAAAAAATACCTTTCCCTTGCCCTAAGAAACTATAAGCTTGAAAATTACAGACGGCAAGCATTTTGCCTGGAGGGCAAGGAAAAATATGACTAAAAAGTCATCCCCAGCGGGTTTGCACCCCAAGCTACCTGAACCGCTAACTTCATGTGTACCCCATTAACCAAGGTGCCGATGCAAGGTAGGCTCTTGTATGAGCTACTTGATGGATATTTACACATTGGAAACGCTTGGCAACGTTGGTACTTTCTGGGATATTTATCCCCGGAAGTGCCTGCGTTGTCGCCGCCGGCAGCCAGCAAATTTACTTTTCGTTGCCGGCGCTGGTTTTGCCGTTGACCGTTATTAATATTTCAATATTATTCGCACCACTTATTGGCAATAACCTGAACGCTGAGGGCAAGGAAAAACATGATTAAAAAAACTGGATGCGTGGTCGCCACTCGCGATAGAAGTGAATCTTCAACGTTTTAGAGGAATGCAAATTTTGTAGGGTAAACAGATGATCGGAGTATAATGCAATACAGGGTGATCTATAATGAGTGTAACAAACTTCTAGGGTAGATAGAACACTTAAAAATAATGCGAAAAACCTTAATCAACGTATGTCCAAAAATGACGGCTAAGCGAGATACAAGGTGTTGAAATTTCTTTCAAACATGTTATTTTTTTAATATCTGGAAAACTACCGGACCTATTCATTTGGAATTTTGGGCATAATAATTCCTTGAAGTTATTTACTAATTTATAAATTTTGAGTTTTGTACTCTCACCAGTGGCGTCACTACGAGGTGGGGAGACCACATTTATTACCGAAACTATATTACGCTACTGACTTACATAGATATGTTGCAAAATATTAGAATCTTTGTTTTATTTACAAGAAAAAATCTCTCTTTTGTTTTTTGCGTTCGATGCATAGTTTCAGAGAGAAATAATTTTGTGTAACACGGTGCATTAGTCCGAGATTTTAAAAACGAAATTGTCAATCCATTCTTTCTAATAGTAAAGTGTTGTAAATATCGAATTGGCGTGTAAATAATCGAGAATAGCACAAAACAGCTGAAAATAGTAGGTAACGATACAAGCAGATATTACATTTTTGTAAGAAATTTCAACATCCTGTATCTATTTTTGTAGCCATTTTTGGACACATATTCATTAGGGATTTTCACAATATTTTCACAGTATTTACACGCCACTTCAATATTAACAACGGTTTACTGTTCACAGGGATTCTGCAAGTGACAAATAGACTGCTCTTTCCAGCTGTTACATTTTCAAAAACAACTTAAAATACAACTTAATTTCAGAAATATTTTAAAACGGATGAGTACAGTACATATAATAACAGAACTTATGTCTTGTTTAGACCAGATCATTATTATTTTGACGTTTGATGCACAGGGTTTGAGGTTAAGTTGTTTATTTCTCCGGCTAATTTATTGTTTAAGAATTTATTTATATTTAAAAAGTGTAAAATGGAAAAGAAAGTGTTAAAAATTAGTGTTATTAAGGACTTCTATGGACAATTTAAACCATCTATTGCGCCGGTTCTAGCGCCGTAAATTGCAGTAGTTTGTTGCATTTTGGTTTTAAACAAAATGACTGCATAAATAAATGCTTTTACAAGACAAACACCGAAAAAGCTTCATAGTAATCGCCATATATTGATTTAATGTTAAGAAATCAGGATGAAAGGTAAAAATAGAATGTGAAGTGCAAGGTCATCTAAGCTCCATTTAAAATGCATTGAAAAATTTTATCCTACTTTTCTCTTATGACAGCCGATAGCGTTTTAAATTTCGCGCTCTGATTTTGCCGTTACACTAATGGACTCTATTGCATAATTAAAAAAATGAAATTTCGGTAGAATTATGTATCATTTCGGTAGATCGGTAGATAACATATAAAATCGGTAGATCTACCGAAATTTCGGTAGGGTTGGCAACACTGTGGAGCCGCGCGACCGATTTACACCAGCCCAAAAGGAAATAATAATTACATCTTTCGCCTTATAGGTGGCGCCACAATTTTGGATATCAAAATGCTTAGTAGATATCCGTAATTATAGAATTAAAAATATCTGTGAGATATTTTTAAATATTTAAAGATATCTCGCAGATAAAAATAATCATTGTTCACTGTTTGATATCCAAAATGATTTAAAAATATCTGTGAGATATTTTTAAATATTTAAAAATATCTGTGGGATATCTATAATTCCCGATTTACGGACATCTGTAACATATCCTTAAATAGACGATTAAAGACCCAAACGGCGTCCCATAGATATTACAGGAGTTCTATTTAAGAAATCCAAGTTGTGTAGATTAGCATCTGCTGTACAGAAGAAATGAGACGCCATGTATAAGTAAAGTAATTTGAATTATGGAAATTTAAAAACAAAGAAAGTATGTATTTGGCATTTTTCTCTAAATTTCACAATGCAGATGAATCGCTTTTTCTGATAAATGGGATACCTGTGCACCTGCATATTCAACTCGTATGTGTAACAATAATAAATTTTAGAAAGAATCGGAAATTACTTTGGAAGGTCGACGATAGGAAAAATAGGCTACAAGAATAATACCTGAATACATGCAAAAACTAGCCACGCCTGTTTCTTGAGTCTGGGAAGTTTAAACATGTCGCCGCTAGACACCGCCACCTCTAAGCCCTTGAAAAGGCGAATGCAGAGGTGCAGGAGCCAATTGATTACTTCATTATTGTCAAAAATGTATGATATTTTTTTTGATAACGTCAAAATAAAAAGTCTAATCTATGACTCTAAGATTATAATTTCTAAAAAAAACGAAAAATGTGATAAATATTCTAGCTACAGTATGTCCGATTTTCATAGATTGTGAAGTAGATTTTGAAGTTGAATTTCTGGTTTTTAATGAAAATTATTAGCGAACAGTCCTAGATCTATGTTTAATTGAAACGAGAAAAAAATAATCATGCGAATATCTTAAACCATGTTGGAATAATCCATTGGCAGCGGGAACGTTACATCCCTCAAATATTCCAAGCGTTCCGATAGCCTTAAATTAACTTTATTGCTGTCTAGATATGTAAATACACTATCTTATGTTCTCCTTAAATGTACCAACACGTCTCGAATTCGCAGGGTGCAGCACATAAAATATTGAGACTCGCAGTGTACTTATTAACGATTCACCATTTTCTGTTACATTTCTTATTTGCACATTTGAACTGCAAGCTGCTGTTACACACCTAGAAGTGTTATTAAGTTCATAATATGCAACGGCTCGAAGAACGAGATATGTGAATTTAAATACGGTGCCCCATGGCACTGAAGCTAAACAGTAGTCAAATGTATGTTGTTTCAACTACTAATGAGTTTTGCTGGTAGCAGAATCTACCCTGGTAGTTTATGTACCTACATATTGAGTACCTATTGAGTACTGATAAGACTGGAAGTAGACAGTTTGAGCAGGGGAGAGAATTATTACCACACAATTTCTTTTGTAGTGATTTAACATTTACAAAAGACGTCTGCTGTTAACGTCTTTGGTAAATGGTATATGTATTTGTACATAATAAAAAGTGTAACCTTCCCACGTGAAAGACACAGTGTCAAAACTTCCATGAGAAACTGCTATTTTTTGTAATTTTTTAAGAAACTTTCGTGATAAAATTTTCATCATTTTCAATAACCAAGCACATAAAAATTTTTACGACTTTTCAATATCCTACCAACAAAGCGGGCACTGTTCCAACACAGGTATCAATTACCTACCATAGCGCAATATTCTAATATCGTTGAAATTGTGTAAATCACCGGGGTCCACCAATTAGCGCGGTTTCTTTCAATTAGCTTCACGAAATGAAAATAAGATCTCATATCTCGCTCAAAACGATTAGTGCACATTAATTTTAATACGTGCGGATTTATCAAAACCGGGCCGGTCGTTTATATGGAAAATTTGCGGCGTATTCGGAATTTTTTCGCCAGGAAAGTTCGCTTAATTAACATGTCGGCGGACAACACAATAAATTTTAATAATAAGGACGGGGCCTCCCGGTAATCTCCCATAGCCTTTTTGTATACTCGGAGCAATAGGAAATACCGATGGGAAAAATTTTATCATAACTTTCTGCGGATCTCCAAAATGTACATGCCGTAGCGGTTTCTGACCAAACAATCAGAAATCGTATCTTTGAAGCTGGTCTTCATTCTCGTCGACCAACGAGGGGTAAACCGCTGGGGATTTCTGGTGTACAAGGTTGGGGATGTATGAGGATGTCTGAGGATGTCCGTGTGAGTCCAGGGATGTCCGAAGAAGTCTGGGGATGTCCGAGGATGTCCGGGGATGTCTGAGGATGTCCGGAGATGTCCGAGGATTTTTAAGGATCATCATAAGGTTCTCAGTCTGAAGACTGGTTGGATGCGTACCTCCACTCTTTTCTATCCTGAGCTAACCTACGCATTTCCCTAAAAGTAGAACATCCTACATCCCTAACTATTTGAGAGCAGTAGTCTAATCTAGGCCTACCCCTACCTCTTTTTATTCCTATCTCTGCCTCTAGTATGTCGTGAACTATTCCTTCGTGTCTTAGAAGGTGTCCTACCATCCTATCTCTCCTACTCTTTATTGTCTTCCATACCTTTCGCTTTTCCCCAACTCTTTCTAATACTTCCCTATTGCTAACCTTATCTATCCACGGTATCTTCATCATGCGCCTGTAGCACCACATTTCAAACGCTTCTACTCTTTTTCGATCCGCTTCCCCTATTGTCCATGTTTCGCACCCGTATAATGCCGTACTCCATACATACGACTTTAAGAGTCTCTTCCTAGTCTCAATATTAACCGTTCTCGAACATAACAGTTGCTTCTTTCTGTTAAACGCAATTCGGCCCTGCGCTATTCTTTGTTTTATACCTTTAGTGCTCCTACCGTCTTGAGTTATTTTACTTCCTAAATAGCAGAAATCCGTGACCTCCTCTATCTTCTCATTTCCTATTTGTATGTCAATCATTCTGAAATTTTATTGCGAATCTGTAAGATCGATCGCATTACGCATGTGTATTGCGTATGGTTTGTATTTTGAGGTTAGGTTAAGTTATATGTAGAAGGTTTTGTGTCTTGTGCACAAGTTTATTAACAACAATCAACAACAACAATATTGAATTAAATTGTAATGGTAAGTTGCTAGCCTTCAAATAATAAGATTGTATGATATTTCGTATACCTAGTGTATTTTGTCTACGAATTTGGAGGCAGTGGTTATTAAGGCATCCTACTTATACGATAGGCAATAACTTCATATAACATGATTTGATGAAACCGAGAATGACATTGACTTCGAGGAAAATGCAAGTTTTGGGGCAGAATTAGAAAATAGAATAGAAATAGAAAATAGATTCATTTTAATATAAATATAAGTTCAAAGTGATTATACCAAGCATGTCTGAATACAATTTTATTATTTTGTATATTTGATGTAACTCCAATATAATACAAAGTGTACTTACTTAAAACGTCGTGAATTGTAAACTGGACAAATGGTCGCGCTTATTACTGACCAAGTCGCTTAGCTCAATAAATGCATAATTATAAGTTATTCTATTACATTTAAAAATAATCATGTATTGTGTTTTATTATGTGATATTAGAGAAGAGACCCACTGGGGTACCTTAAGCTAGATAAACGTTCAGTAGGCGGGGATGATGGGTCAGCCTCGTTAACGACCAATCTAAGAATTACCACTATTATAATAGACATCATACTGGTTTAATACAACCATATATCTTGGCTTCGTTATAAAGGCGATAACCGTTTAGGAGAATGCCAATAAACATTAAAGAACAAAACCCTAACAACAGCTGTTTGATTGTTGCCAGTAATAAATTATAATAAATTAATATATTTTGCATCTCGATAGAGAATTCTAAACACTTTTTATTTATGATGACTGAAGATGGTAACCAATCTGATTTTGTACCCAAAATGATTAACGATAATTTAATAATGCTTTCGAAGATATTAATAAATCTTGATGTCTCAACTTTATTTGTGTCTATTATTAACATCCTCGCTTGTGATTCTTTCTTATCAAAGTAATGGGATCTGTAATTGCATAGGTAATAGACAACGTAGGTAATAGACGGTCACGTGGCTACTTCGACAGGTATTTAGGTAAAATTTAATTAGGTTAATGAATCAGCGCTGAGCAGGTAGATAGACAAGTGAGCAGAAATCTGAAAGGGCGAGGTAGGGTCCGTTACAATATAATAGTCCGTAAAAATTCCAACGAACCTTGAAGAGCATGAGGGATTGTGAGCAAGTACCAAATATAAAGTCGAAATCGTTTTTATTTGGCGGGATATCTGAGGGTGTCCGGGGATATCCAAAGATGTCCTGGGATGTCCAGGGATGTCCAAAGATGTCCGAGAATATTTAGGGATTTTCGAGGATGTCCGGGGATTTCCGAAGATGTCCGCGGAATTTCGAGGATGTCCAAGGATGTATTTGAAAAGGGGGATGTCTGGTGTACAAATTTTGCTCAGCGGTTTACCCCTCGTCGACCAATTAGAGTATCTGCACGGCAATCGCGAAGCTCGTCTTGAATGGGCTGAAGAGCATGCTCAATGGGGTGAAGATGAATGGTCCAATGTTCTATTTACCGACGAATCTCGGTTAGGATTTCAACCTGATAGCGCAGAAGAACGAGAGTGTAGCGAAGAAGCGGGCTGGAATCGATTTGCACCATAGAACGGACCTCGTTTGTCTGGATGGAACCATGAACCAGCGGCGTTATATTTAACAAGTTCTTGTACACCTGTTGTGCAGCCATATTCATATATGCAGGACCTTGCTCGAATGCTCGTCCTCACATGCAATTGATCAGAGCAAGCCTTACGTACTATGTCCTTCGAAGTGTTATCCCGAGGGGTAAACCGCTGAGCAAAATTTGTACACCAGACATCCTCTTTTTCAAATACATCCTTGGACATCCTCGAAAGTCCCCGGACATCTTCGGAAATCCCCGGACATCCTCGGAAATCCCTAAATATCCTCGGATATCTTTGAACATCCCTGGACATCCCCGGACATCTTTGGATATCCCCGGACATCCTCAGACATTCCGAAAAATAAAAACGATTTCGACTTTATATTTGGTACTTGCTCACAATCCCTCATGCGCTTCAAGGTTCGTTAGAGTTTCTACGGACTATTATATTGTAACGAACCCTACCCCACCCTTGCAGATTTCTACTCACTTGTTTATCTACCTGTTCAGCGCTGATTAATTAACCTAATTAAATTTTACCTAAATACCTGTTGAAGTGGCCACGTGACCGTCTATTACATACGTTGTGTATTACCTATGCCATTACAGATCCCATTACTTTGATAAGAAAGAATCACATGCGAGGATGTTAATAATAGACTGATAGACACAAATAGTTGAGACATCAAGATTTATTCATATCTTCGAAAGCATTATTAAATTATCTTTAATCATTTTGGGTAGAAAATCAGATTGGTTACCATCTTCAGTAATCATGAATAAAAAGTGTTTAGAATTCTCTATCGAGATGCAAAATATATTAAGTTATTATAATTTATTACTGACAACAATCAAACAGCTGTTGTCAGGGTTTTGTTCTTTAATTTTTATTGGCGTTCTCCTAAACGGTTATCGCCTTTATAAAGAAGCAGAGATATATGGTTGTATTAAACCAGTATGATGTCTATTATAGTGGTAATTCTTAGATGGGTCGCTAACGAAGCTGACCCATCATCCCCGCCTACTGAACGTTTATCTGGCTTAAGGTACACCAGTGGGTCTCTTCTCGAATATCACAAGATAAAACACAATACATGATTATTTTAAATGTAATAGAATAATTTATAATTATGCATTTATTGAGCTAAGATACTTGAAGTCAGTAATAATTGCGACCATTTGGCCAGTTTACAATTCACGACGTTTAATACACTTTGTATTATAATGCAGTTACATCAAATATACAAAATAATAAAATTGTATTCAGACATGCCTGGTAAAATCACTTTGAACTTATATTTATATTAAAATGAATCTATTTTCTATTTCTATTCTATTTTCTAATCTGCCCCAAAACTCAGTGGTGTAACAACGCGATTTTTAGCTGTGTTCTAAACTTTTGGCCGGGTCTCCATCGGGATGTAAAATGACTAATTTATTTTTGCGACTTGTGTCTAGGGTTGCCAGATTTTGAATTCAGAAAAGCGTGACATAAATTTAGATAGTAAGATAACACTAGTCGCAAACGAGGCGCCGCAGGCGAAAATTTTGTACTTTTCAAGGTCAAATGCCCTAAAATGAAAAGCTGCAAATTCGAGTTTGCAAAAACCGTTTTTTCAAAAACTTGGTGTCGCACCAAGCAAGTTTTCTTTTTTTTATGTAATATCATTGAATATGTACGATTTGTCAGCAAACTACTCGTGTATCGTAGACCCGCCTTAGCGTTTTATGATTTAACCAATTAACCATATACCATAGCGTTTTATTTGCTAAGGGGGCCCCATTTCTCAACAAGAAATAACAAAATTATTAAATTTTCACGTAATATTGGTAGTTACACCAGTTTAAATTTTCAAAATTGGTGCAGAAATCTATAGCAATGAAAGTATGTGAATAAAATATGTGAATAAGCATATAACTCATTACGGTTATTTGAAATTTTCTAATAATAAGCTGGAGCAGAAAATTAATGTTTTTCATTTTTTCATTTTTATTTTTGTATTTTTCTTGTCTGCTGCCTCCGGGCCCCTGAACCTCCGGGCCCTAGAGCCTCCGGGCTGTGTTCCACGGAACACACGGAACACAGGTAGTTACGCCACTGCCAAAACTTGCATTTTCCTCGTAGTCAATGTCATTCTCGGTTTCATCAAATGATGTATTGATGTTATATGAAGTTATTGCCTTTCGTATAAGTAGGGTGCCTTAATAACCACTGCCTCCAAATTCGTAGACAAAATACACTAGGTATACGAAATATCATACAATCTTATTATTTGAAGGCTAGCAACTTACCATTACAATTTAATTCAATATTATTGTTGTTGTTAATAAATTTGTGCACAAAACACAAAACGTTCCACATATAACTTAACCTAACCTCAAAATATAAACCAATACGCATGCGTAATGCGGTCGATCTTACAGATTTCGCAATAAAACTTCATAATGATTCCTTAGACATCCTCGGACATCTCCGGACATCCTCAGACATCCCCGGACATCCTAGGACATCCGCAGACTTCTTCGGACATCCCTGGACTCACACGGACATCCTCAGACATCCTCATACATCCCCAACCTTGTACACCAGAAATCCCCAGCGGTTTACCCCTCGTGTTATCCAGAACTAAAAAATTTATTTTAAGGCATTTTTTTGTAAAATTTGTGTAGCCATCCATTCATGTATTAAACAAGGTACCAACAAACTATGCTCAATTGAAAGTAAAATATCTTGACCACATTTTGGGCGCCACTTCCAGAAGGAGACAATTTTAACAAAGTTGGCGGTCGCTATAACGGAAGAAAGCGGAGTTTCTTTTTTTTTAATTTGATGAGCGACAGCAATTAGGTTCGCGACCGTTGCCCGTCCCCATTAATAATAGTCATAATTTTGGCGTAGGTACAAACGCAAACATTCTGAGTAGTTTTTGAGTGAGCGCACGACATCAGGTGCAATCTCTTACTTAAACAACATACGTGGTTGCGTTGGCCAGGTGGGCTCCTATATTAGACAGATGAAGGAGTGGCCAATTAGATCAGTTAACTCGACTGAGAGATCTAGTGGGTGTATCGTTGGAATTTCTGCCTTGTTACTTTTCGGTCGATTCGTTAGATAAATATGAAGGAAAATATCCGTCCGCCTTTGTCGGAATCCTCCGGACACCGTTAGTATTTCAGGAACGTCTTCGAGATAAAAATATACCTGGACTTCTTCAAATGACTGCGCTCATCAGATATTCTGCATTTATTATAATGTTAAGCGTCTTCTAAAACTTGTAAACTATGTATTGAGGCATTAATTATTTATTCAGTTAAATGAAAAACGATGTACCTACATCGATACAGTGAAATGAAAATCGAATTAGCAATATTTGTATTTTACGGTAAAACCCTAAATACAGGTACTTGATAATGGTATTGAGTTTATAACACTACTATGCGCACTACCAATAATTATTATATAACATATAGTCAATTTCTTAATGCATTTTCCGAAATTTTCTTTCCACCGTCAGAGAATGTCTTCATTATTGAAAATAATAACATAAATCCAGTAGAATCCGGACAACCTCAAAAACTTAAAAAAAAACAGACCAAGGCACTCTTGCAATCCAGAAAGACTGCATCATTATTGACAGACATTTTATTAAACCTAAAAAATCAAAATTACCTTCCTAAATAATTTAAATTTACAATAATTTAAAAATATTACATTTTATTAAATCAACTTAAAATAAATATTTTGAAAACTTCTGTAACGTGAAATAATTTAACTGCAAGAGTGGTTGTCACTGTTAGCAGTGAACCAGCCACTGCCTGCATAATCCTGCATTGCATAATAAGAGAGGAATATTTATTCGATCAGTTCTTAATATTGATAAGCGCTTCCATCTGAACAAGAATAGTTGCGCAAATTGGCCATCGCATATGCAGTTCCTGCGGCAGGTGGACTCGCATTAAGTGCATCCAGGTATATAGGTCTCAATGATGCATATAATATAGTGCAAAAACTTAGCGTTTCGATAATGCCCTCCGCCATGAGTTATGGACGACATTTATGGAGTGTAGCGTGTTATGTCAGGAATTAATACCCTATTTGTTACTTACTTCCGATGTGGGCTTAATATGTTAACAAGTTTGAGTTATTGGCCTATACGTTGTTGCAGAATAGTGCAGCTGAAGTGCTGCAGTTTGGTGTGGAGAAGGAAGTTCCAAGGTGCTGGCTTTACTCAAGTCCATTGCAATTCAAACGTACTTTACAACGTATTAAGTGCGGCAATAGGCGTAAGTAGCTCTTCTATTTGGAGAATTTTGCACAAAGAGAAGCTTCACTCATACCACATTACTCCAGTACAAAATTTGTTTGCTTACAAGAGCAGCAATTGATTCACCCGATGAGCTTTGGCGAGGAATACAAGCGGCTGCCAATGAAATCAAAGGCAATACATTGTTTAGAACTTGGGGGTCTCTCAGAAAACGCATTGAAAAATGTATCCAAGTGAATGGTGGACACTTCGAACAACTACTTTAAAATTTAATATTTCCTAATTTTAATTTTCTTGTACCTAAGCGTTTGTAGTGAATTAAAATTTATTTTGTTAGCAGTACTTACTAAGCGTTTCATTTCTAAGATTTAAACACTTTCTGCATTAAGTCGCTTTTTCTTGAAAATGGGATGGAATATCAAAATGAGACAAGAATACGTTTATTATTTAAAAAAGGTTGGTCTTTCAGATTTTCCATTGTTGAGGAAACACCCTGTATAAGTATTAATTTACTTTTCAAAAACTGTCTTATTTTTCTAGAAAGCCGCCTCTAATCTTAACGATATCTACCTATGACGAACTTTAAAATAATTTCACCTAACCGGGTCCGTTTAACATATATCGTCAGAACAACCTGTTTCATTATTTATACATTATCGATGCTCTTCGGCGTTTTGTAAGTGTTAAAAAGTGCAATAACTCAAAAGAGGTGCGGCCTTTCATTTCTATATATAAACAAAGATCGAGTTGGAAGCTGTTCTTCTTTTTTTATTTTCTCGCTCCCGATGGCAATCGAGATCGCGTTCGCGGTCGCTCCTTTAAAGTTTTTAATCAAGGTTCTTTGGATGGTAAATATTGTACAAACGCACCACAAAAATGGAAATTATCGAAGCGGTTACATTTGCAATTAAGATTTCTTTTACAGCGACACATTTCTACGCCCACTAGCCACTACAAAGTTTTACAAGACTGCATTTGCATACGACAAACGACAGACGAAATCATGTCTGTGTTGGAGTCGTTTAAAAAGTTGTGGTGAGGAACTAGGAACTACAGCAAATTGAGGTATCGCCGTACAAGTTTATCACTACCATGCGCACTACCAATAATTATTATATAACATAATAGTCACTGTCTAAATGCATTTATCATTGAAAACTAATAACAGAATTCCAGTAGAACCCAGACAACTTCAAACCAACGCACTCCTGCTTTAAAAAACGATACAGAACATGAACGCATTTAATTGGAAATAAAATACATTGTGTATTAAAATAAAAGTGTATTTCTGATACCGTTAATTTTTTGAAATTTGTACTTAATACGATGTATTGCCTCCTCGGGCATTAATGACTGTCTATAAACGATGATTTACATTCTTTAAATCTTGTAGATTTGGAAAAAGCCTTCGACAATGTAAAATATAAGATGTTCTAAGTGCTCAAAAATGTAGGGGGTGAAGTAGGGATAGAAGAATAATCCATAATCTATACAAAGAGCAAATGGCAGTTATAGAATTTAAGCAGGAACATAGAGAAGTATACTTATCCGAAAGGGGGTGAGGCAGGGATGCGCGTTATCGCCTCCAGTTTTCAATTTATATATCGAAAAAGAATGATAAATGATAAATATAGAAACTCGGAAGAGGCTCTAAAAAACGTATGTAGGAGTACGGCATTGTATGGGTGCGAAACTTGGACGATAGGAGAAGACGGATAGGAAAAAGTTAAAAGCATTTGAAATATGGTGCTATAGAAGCATGATGAAGATACCCTGGATAGATAAGGTTAGCAACAGAGGTATTAGAAAGAGTTGGAGAAAAGCGAAATTTATGGAAGACAGTAAGGAATAGGAGAGACAGGATGGTGGGACACCTTCTGAGGCACGAAGGTTTAGTTCGCGGCATACTAGAGTCAGATCTATGAGTAAGAAGGGGTAGGGGAAGTACGCGTCCAACCAGCCTTCGGACTGAACATTGAAACTGTAAACGTATTCGTATTTTTCCTCAACAAGTGCATTTAATTTTAATAATTTCCGAGTATTCAGATAAACAAGTTGTGTTGCCGGCAGCGTCGATCATAAAACTCCCATAAATCGTGGCAATCATCGTGAAAATCTCGGCCGTCAGTGCACTTTTTGCCTGAAATATTTCGCGTATGTCCGCCGACGTTTTGCGCAATAAATAACGTCAATCACGTGCAACAGGCAAATGATCCGCGTCCCTGCCTTAAATATCCCAAGAACTCGGTCTGCCAAGGAATGCGCCGGCCCAGGAATGCATAATATGCCGACGGGAGACCGTACAGAGGGCGCTTCCTCATCAAAATTCCCCATTATCCGATCGCCAGCTTAATTAAACCGTAAGTATTCTTAGGCCAACAAATTACCTCACATCAGATAATAATAGTAATAAAGCGAGGCTTTCCAGCTATTGTAGAAAAGAAGCTTTAACAAGCCGAACGGACGAAGGCATTTCTTGCGCTTACATAAAAATCGAAAAGTATGACGAATGAGAATTTTACGGCTGATCAATTGTTTATAAAACGAGCGGAGAGTATTTAAGATAGCCCGGGGTTCTTCGTCTGCGGTTTTGTCGTCGTCCTGAGTGGGTATGGTAGCTTTCTCCTCATTGCAAGCCTCCAAAATTACCAAAGAAACAATTTCCCTGCGTGCTCAACACTGCCATCGGTAGTGTATCACAAACCACAAACAGGGTGACGAAGAAAAGCTTTTCTTTTATAGAACGTTATTTGCAAATTATTAGCAATTTTGTTGAAAATTTGCGAGAAATGGACGGTGCACCAGCACATTCTACAGTAGTCGTAAATCGGAAACTCAGAGATTTGTCTGAAGATAGGTGGTGGGGAAATAGATGTCCGTGGCTTTAGCCGCCCAGTTCGCCGTACTTAACACCACTTGACTTTTACTTGTGGGAATGAATCAAAGAAGAAAGTGTACCAAACAGAACCCAGAACTATGGAAGACTTGATTGAGGAACCAATTTGCAAACCATTTTTTCGAAAATAATCACAAATTCTTGAATAACCTAAATTATTGTACAATAATGGATTGACAATAATAGATAAAGTTGTTCCAGGAGCATAATTGTGCGACAGTGCAACCAGGTTACACATGACAGAACAATATTTTCAAAGCCTTGCGTTACACACTAAGGCACAAGTATTATACCAGACACAACCTACATGTTATAACAAATTTTGTTTGTGCATTTAACAGTGGCGCCCTTAAATGAACCCCGCCGCTGTGCCCACTTATGGATAGGTAAAAACGGACATATTTACGACAGTTCTCGGTGATACTACGCGAGGTTTCAGTCCTCTCCCACACAATAGAAAGACAGTATTAGTGGGGGCTCATTAGCAACCTGATCTTGGAGAGGCGATCCGGATTCTTTACCGTGTCATTTTCTGCCAATAAATTCTTGGTGCGAATACCCACTATGTCAAGGTTTATGCTCATTTAGTTTCACGGGCGGACACATGGTAGATTGGATACATAAATTAAAAAAGCAAATGGTACAATAAAACAAATAGAAAGTTAAACGCATAGCGTGCTAAAAATTTTGGTTAAGTGGTAATTTGGACCCTTTTAAAAGAGGGTTAATAGACCCCCTTGAACTGTCTACAAAACTGGAAATGCTTTTAATTAACAAATACAGTCAGGTGCCTCTTATAAGACCAAGAATTTTTTTTCTCGACTCACCAAGTTACCTGGAGTGTTGACTAATTTATTAGGGGTTGTTAAGTTCGGGACAAATCTCCTATTATTGAGAGAAACTACCTACTCCGCTGCTACCGATCAAAAGAATCGGCTTTACGTTCACCTGTTGCGCTCCTGTTAACAGACTCGAGATTTCATGGGATTAACTTTTATTTATCGATTTCGAAATGGGCAAATGGGCTGTAATCGGCGACAGAGAATTGAAAAATTGCTTTTGTGCCCTCCTATAAAATCGGCTGACGAGTCGCTTATGCAATGGACAAAGTAAAGACGGCAGACGCCCACAAAAACAACCTGTCGTTAAAAAACAGGTAGAAATGGAGGAATGCGGCGAGTAAAAGTGGACGACGCGCGGTCACCATCAAGAGCTCTGGCAGATCTATCTCTTCGGCTGCCGTGCTGACATTTTAAAATATGACGCGCTATTCGCCTATAGCGGTCGCTGCTTTTTTGCCACATAAAACGGCACAAAAAGGGGCCCGAGAAGTTGTGCCACAAACTAATTGTTGTTTATTGAATTTCTGCGATTTCTAACAAATTGCGTCGATTAGGTCAGGCTCTATAACCTACATTCATCGAATCTTTGCATATCCAGATGGAAAACGAATGAATCTGAGCAATAGTTGTAAAAGTGCATATTTGTACATTAGAGTATTGAATGTAATATTTGCATAACTAAAAGGAAATTAAATGAAAATAGAAAAGTCCAAAATTTTCAAGAATAATACAAAATTGACAGAATGAAATCATATACCTATAGTCAAAGACAGAAAACATGAGTAATACAGATTATATGCAAGACGAATATTATTTTCGCATATTTTAATCAGGTTTTCAATAGAATTCTTTGAAGCAATGCGTTAGTACATACATGCATACAGGGTGTGAGATTTCATTAATTCAAAATCAATTATTAAAAAATATACTAATTCTACTTCAAAAAACAAATAAAAAGAAATTTCAAATAACATTAAAATTACAAAAACCTTCCTCAAAAATAACCCACAAATAATTGTATTAAAACCTGATAAAAGTAATAAAACAGTAATTATGAACTACACAGATTATGAAAATAAAATTTATGAACTATTAGATGATCGATCAACATATACAATAATTATCCCTGAAGATCATACTACACTGCCGGACAAAAAAACCGGACACTCTCAGAATAACTATTTTAGTGAATAAAAAACAACGGACGGTTTGAAATTATATTTAACTATATTCTTTTCTTCTTAACAATAAATAAAAAACAAGAAACAAAATGATTCGTCAACAAAAACCTAACAAAAGTATTTTTTAGAGATCAACCTAATACTTAAGAACTGGAAAAGACAAACAAAAAAAAATATTAAAAGGAAAAGCACACTAGTAGAACCAAATTAATAATGGGTGTTACCACCACGAACTCTTATTACTTCCCTTAAACGTTGTGGCATGCCCTAAATGAGGCTATCAATAGATTCTTGGGGTATTTGTTCACATTCATCTTGAAGCGCCATTTAATGTTTCTGGTAGGGGTTGGCGACGTCTAATCCGTTTCCCAAGCTGATCCCACAGATGTTCAGTGGGATTCAGTTCTGGACTATTGGCTGACCATGGGAGACATCCAATACCAACCTCTTCACGGTACTCGGTAACATTTCTTGTTGTGTGTGGGTGGGCGTTGTCATCCATAAACACAAAATTGTCCGCTATAAATGGCATATATGGTGTGACATGGGTTCCAGGCACTCAAGAATGTATCGGTGTGCAGTCATTGTTCCATTCTAAATGAAAATCAATTCTGTGTGAGCCCTCAGAGATATTCCGGCCCACATCGTAATGCTACCACCATTGAAACTGACCCTGGGAGATATACAACATTGACTGTACCGCTCCCTTGGTCTTCGCCACACCTTTTCACGTCCATCTGGTGACTCGTCTGAGAAGAGCACGTTCCTCCATTGGTGTTCGTCCCAATTTACGTATTGCCGCGCAAATGTAAGTCATGCTCTGCGATGTTCTACGGTCTACAGGGGGCCAGTAGCTGGCTTTCTTGAAGTCAAAACATTATTCGTGTAGCCTTTTCCGAACTGTTCTGGCCGAAACTGCCACTCCTCGAACTTCGGCTAACCGTCCAGCAAGAATAGCTCGATCGGGCAGCGCAGCAAAATGGAGAAAACGGACATCTTGATGGTTCGCAGTCCGTGGACGACCAGATCCGACCTTCTTTACAAACCCATGAGTTTCACGAAATCGCAAGAGTACATTTTGCACTGTGTTACGGGGTATATTCAGCACTTGAGCAATATACCGCACTCTTCGGCCATCGTGGCTTAAAGCAACAATTTGTGAACAAATTTCGGGGTGCATTGTATGGAAAATGTTAAAAGCTGACATTTACAAATGAAATTTCACCAAAAAAAACAGTAGAAAATAGAGAACAGCCCAATAAGGTAAAAGATTTTGATGTTTCAATAAAGATGCATGAAGAGTCAAAATGCTGATTTGGCTGTTTAGGCTTACGAAAGGTGCAATATTCAGCTAAAACTTTCTTTTTCCTCGTTAGTAGGGCAATCGTTAATTATTTGTGTAAGTTAAGTAACATAACTAACTTACTACATTTTCGATTTTTGAAAAAAGTTACCCGCACTTTAGCCAAACTGGATTTTACGAGTTAAGTCAAGAAAACGTTAGCCTATGATTCATTGAAATCCAACAACACCTTCCCTATAACTCCCTTTCCCAATACCCTGATACGCATTACGCTACCTCTATGATAAGTTAGACCAAATAATACCACAAAGTTACCTCCAAAAACTTCACGAAAATCACGAAACAGAAATCGGCGCACCACCATTAACTACAATGCCCGACTGATTCCTAGCGCTGCACCATGACGAATAGGAACAAGAGTGACTGTTTACGGCAATCGCCGCTAGAGTGAAGCTCTCTGCAGTCGAAATACTTGTCGTTTCCACATTACCCTCATGTTTTCACATTATTGTATAAATTGTTTTTATTACTGTCAGTACTTGGGTGGTTATCGTTTATGAACTTTTATTTTAATTCACTAGAAAATAATGCGATATTCTCTGTGCACGCTCGGTTAGGTCAAGTATGCGTTGGAAGTAATAGGTTGATGGATGATGGGGGCACTGCGTAAGCAGTTTTCTATACGTGTATATTATGCATGTGTGGTCGGGAAAAGAGTGTATCAAGCTCTTCAGCCGTTTTATCAGTCATCTCGTTAATATTCTCCGAGTGATTGCGTCCATGCGAAACTGCAACTCATTTTATGACTCCTATTACCATAGTTGATGCTTGTACGCATTACATTTAACAAATCGGTTCTAAGCCAACTGTGATTATGAAGGTAAACGATGCAGAGTGTTTTTATTTTTGACACTCAGAAGTGGGATGTACAGGGTACCTACTACAATAGTCCATTTCAAAATTACAACTTTTATACTGCTATTTCCGAGCATTATTATTAGGTGTAACATTTTAACAAGCTGCTAACCTAGGTTAACCTCTACTAAATTGATGGCTTTAGTGTCATGCACCTACAATACAATTTTATTATGCTCTTGACCTTTTTAACAATGCATTATGTTAAGTGCCTAACGATCGCTGACCAACTGTGCAATTCAAAGCGTTCGTATGTAAAGTATTTAAAATCATCCTCATTTGTTGTCACTGGGTCATCAATATTGCGACTATGTTCTGGATTTTATACACTTTTGCTCTGCCGTATAGCCACTAGGGACGTCCGGAACATGGGTTCAGTAATTAAGTCAAAAAGTCGTCGTAAATTATATGATCGACGTTTACAACTTTCACGGTAGGTAATTCTTTAGCCAATAATATAGCTCGTACAAATTTAATAGCGTATTCTCTTGCGAACCAACGGAAAATGCATACGGGTGGGCTACTACTTTACGCAAACGTTGATGTCAAGAGATTAAGTGCAAGGGACACAAAAAACGTGCTGACGTTGTCAGCGAAACACATGTCTAGTTTAATTACTGTGTCACTGTCTTAAGACTGTATTAAGAATTCATAATGATTTGCTATAGTAAATTAGATACTTTCAGCAAAAATATAACGGCTTCAAGTGGTTCTATGCAAAAAATGAGCCTTAAATAATTTACTCTGCTGTGCTAATAAAGTAAAACAAACAAAACATCAAAATTGGGTTTGTGGTACGACAGGCATACAAATCAACCCCCGTACAGACGTAACCCTAGAATTAATTAATTACACAGGACAAAAAAAACTTTCCGTAAAATTGCCTGTAAACAACAAGCCCCCTGAAAGCAAGTGCGCAATCAGGGCATCTCTAATATCCGCCTACGAGTGCCATGTTCACCACCTCACCCCTCACGCGCGCGCTCCGAGTTAGTGTCAACATCCTTCAACTTCAACCCCGAAAGGCGACCCCGGGCAAGGTCGGCCCGGCTCGAGAGGAACACGTGGCAGAGCGGGTGTATCGGTTGTGGCCTTGACTTTCAAACGGCGGTAGCGTGGATGTGTATTCTGCTAGGCGTGGTGTACACAGTCCTGCAGGATCGATGCAGCAACTGCGAACGTGCCAGCCGTATTTCGCTGGTTCGGCAGGAATTTCAGACGTAGCTTCGATTCGAGACCGGTCGTATTGGATCCTGTTACACACGGTGAAACGGAAATGAAAAATTAAAAGTGATATGGTAGCAATTATTATTTAAACAAGAAATAAGACTGCTGGAGTTATTCCGTTTTAAAGTCTTAAAAATAAAAATTGCTGTATTGAAAATGATCATAAAATTAAAATTATCATAAAATTATAATTTAACTTTAATAAACAATAATCAAAAAATCTATCCCAAAGGACTTGTACCTTGACGCAGTTCTAGTAATACTGGGACGGGTAGGATGGCTTGCGCGCTTCAATGATCTAAAGAGCCGAACCATAGGTTTAACCATATTGGAGGGGTTTTTATTTGAGAAGCCAGACTACATCAAGTCCCTGAAAGGGGGCAGCAGCTCTTTCAGTAATCATAGTGGCAGAGATCGTGAGAGTCGGTATGGCACTGTGATACACACTACTGCGATGTGGAAGGCAACGGGAAACCACCACATTATTCTATCCCTAGTACAGCGTACTTCGAATTTATGATGATGGTACCTTCTGGAGTAAAATATTCCGGAGGTAAAATAGTCCCACATTCGGATCTCCGGGCGGGGACTGCTTCGGGGGGAGTCATCAGAAATGATAAGTGTAACATCTCACGAGTCGGAGCGTGGAATGTTAGAAGCATGAAACAAGTAGAAAAGTTGGAGAATTTGAAAATTGAGATGGATAGGTTAGCATTAGACGTAGTAGGTATTAGTGAAGTGCGATGGCCAGAAGCCGGAGACTTCTGGAGCGGAGATTTTAGAGTAATACACACAGGATCTGTAGGAGGAAATTCGGGAGTAGGAATTGTTATGCGAAAAAAAGTAGGGCAGAGTGTAGAAAATTTCTTACAGCAAAGTGACAGGGTAGTTATGGTTAGGTTAGATTCGAAACCTGTAAAAACAGTAATAATACAGGTATATATGCCCACTTCTAACTACAGTGATGAGGTCGTAGAGGCAGTTTATAGTGATATTGAACATGTGCTAGATTTTGTGAGAGGACACGAAAATTTAATAATTATAGGAGATTTCAATGCAGTCGTAGGCACAGGGCGAGAGGGTGGAATAGTTGGTCCCTTTGGATTAGGCAATAGGAACGATATCATTAGACTGATAGAGTTCTGCGATAAACATAACTTAACGGTCGCGAACACTTCTATTTCACCATCATGTTAGGAGACGCTACACGTGGAAGATGCCAGGAGACCTAGGGAGATATCAAATAGATTACATTCTTGTTAGGCAAAGATTTAGAAATCAAGTTCGGGATTGTAGAAGTTATCCAGGAGCAGATATAGATAGTGATCACAACATAGTCGTTATGAAAGCCAATCTTAAATTTAAGATTTTGAAAAAACGAAGCGGAAGAAGGTATCTTGACCCAGAGAAACTAAAAGATGAGGATACGCGCGATAAGTTCAAGAAAAAGACAAACGAAGTACTAAAGGGCGCGGGTGAAAATATTGTTAGGGACATAGAGGCAGAATGGAATTGCATTAAAAATAGTTTAGTTTCCTGAGCTAGGGATATTTTGGGCCATAAACAGAATGAAAGTAGGAAACCCTGGATAACAAAACATATTGTGAGTCTAATAGAGGAAAGGCGAAAATATAAAAATAGGTTAGATG
Source organism: Xestobium rufovillosum (assembly GCA_963966045.1). NCBI lineage: Eukaryota > Metazoa > Arthropoda > Insecta > Coleoptera > Ptinidae > Xestobium > Xestobium rufovillosum. The sequence goes on along the minus strand of OZ014498.1, from coordinate 30,329,474 downwards.
AAATAGGGAAACAAAGATATAAGGCGATCAAGTGGGAAATTATTCGGAAATGTAGGAAAGCGAAAGAGCAATGGATCGATAATAAATGCAAAGAAGTGGAAGATAAGTTCGAAGTAGGAAAGACTGATGAAGCATATAAAATAATCAGGAGAAATTTTAGAGAAATTGGATCTAGTACCAAAAACATTAGAAATGAGGTAGGAGATATCCTAATCGGAAGTGGGGAGAAGGCAGATAGGTGGAAAGAATATTTAGGAAACTTATATGCGGGACAGGAAGTGCAAGATATATTAAAAAGCGAAAGCAATGTAGAGGGGGATAACCTAGGGAGTCCTATAATGAGAGAAGAGTTTGAGATAGCACTAAAAAGTTTAAGGAATAATAAAGCACCAGGTATAGATGGCTTGCAGGCAGAAATCTTAAAGTGCGCAGGTCAAGAGGTAATAGATCGTTTATTTAAATTAGTTAGTCGCATATACCTGACAGGCGAGATTCCAGAAGATTACAAACGGAACATCATAGTAGCTTTGCCAAAAAGAAAAGGCGCGGATAGATGCGAAAATTTTAGAACTATCAGTTTAACTTCCCATGCGTCAAAAATTTTAACTAGAATTGTGCAAAGAAGGATGGAGAAAAAGGCGGAAGAAATATTAGGAGAAGATCAGTTCGGATTTAGACGAAATAGAGGAACGCGCGAGGCCATTCTAGCTTTACGAGTAATTATAGAAAAAACGATAGAAAAGAGAAAGAGCGTCTATATAGGATTTGTAGATTTAGAAAAAGCCTTCGACAACGTAAAATGGGGGAAGATGTTCGAAGTGCTGAGAAAGGTAGGGATGAAATACAGGGACAGAAGAATAATACATAATCTCTACAAAGAGCAAAAGGCAGTTATAGCATGTGAGCAGGAACAAAGGGAAGTAGATATCCGGAAGGGAGTGAGACAGGGATGTGCATTGTCACCTCTAGTTTTCAACTTATATATCGAAGATGCGATTAATATTGTTAAGGAAAGAACAGCCTCAGGGATCAATGTACAGGGCCAAACTATTAACATGCTCAGATTTGCGGATGATATAGCAGTGTTAGCATCTAGCAAAGAAGAATTAGGAGCGGCTTTGAATGAAATGGAAACAGTTTTGACACAGGGCTTCGGCATGAAAATCAATAAAAAGAAAACTAAAATTTTGGTATGTAGGGGATGTGAAAATAGAACTAAAATGGAAATACAAATTGGAAATGAGAAGATAGAGGAGGTCGCGGATTTCTGCTACTTAGGAAGTAAAATAACTCAAGACGGTAGGAGCACTAAAGATATAAAACAAAGAATGGCGCAGGGCCGAGTTGCGTTTAACAAAAAGAAACAACTGTTATGCTCGAGAACGGTTAATATAGAGACTAGGAAGAGACTCTTAAAGTCGTATGTATGGAGTACGGCATTATACGGGTGCGAAACTTGGACAATAGGAGAAGCGGATAGAAAAAGAGTAGAAGCGTTTGAAATGTGGTGCTACAGACGCATGATGAAGATACCGTGGATAGATAAGGTTAGCAATAGGGAAGTATTAGAAAGAGTTGGAGAAAAGCGAAAGGTATGGAAAACAATAAAGAGTAGGAGAGATAGGATGGTAGGACACCTTCTAAGACACGAAGGAATAGTTCGTGACATACTAGAGTCAGAGATAGGAATAAAAAGAGGTAGGGGTAGGCCTAGATTAGACTACTGCTCTCAAATAGTTAGGGATGTAGGATGTTCTACTTTTAGGGAAATGCGTAGGTTAGCTCAGGATAGAAAATAATGGAGGTACGCGTCCAACCAGTCTTCGGACTGAGAACCTTATGATGATGATGATGAATCAAAAAATAATTTTTTATATTTTTAGGAAACCTGCGTACACAGTCATCACACTTTTGTCAAATACCATTTCATCCTCGATTTAATCCTTGTTCTCAAAAATTTCTGCATACAACTCAGTGGTAAGGTCAGGTGGGGTAAGTGGGAATTTGGGGGAAATGAGAACCATATTAATTAAAAATAATTCGAACGCATTTTTAGGATAAAAATGTAAGTGGTAATCCCTTAAAAGCCGTCTTGTGTCACCCCAGACCAAAAATATAATCGTATTTGAAATAATAGGTGCGGCTCTTAACAACAATGAAAACTATGACATTTTATCTCGAAATAAAAGGTTGCCGGGTTTAATTTGACAGTGCGTGTTTATCTGTGCGCTCACACAAAGAAATATGTTTAAGGCTATTTGGGGTAAAAAACTGTGTATTTTTTACAGAAAATAACGAAATTACTGCATTATAAATAGTTGTGCGGGAATAGGTCCCTCTTACCCCAAATTTTTCCCTACCTGGGGCAAGTGAGACTTAGTGTGCGTCTCACTTGCCCCAGAACATTTTTCCCAGGAAAAGAACACTGGAGGCTAGGGTAAGTTACTAACGTATTTTTCTTTTCAGAATAGTAAAAACATTAAAAACCGGCGAACAATAGTGAAAAACAGTGAAATCAGTGACAATCTTAAAAAACTAGAAAATAACAACATTGTGAATTAAATGAACTGTGAAAATGGTGAGAAACTACGTACGCAAAACGCTTAGAGCGGAATCTTATTCTAAAGACGATTTAACCAATGCTATTCGCAGAATTCGTGCAGGAGAACTAACTCTATACCGTGCCGTCCAGGTGTATAGAATACCAAAAACAACACTGTTTAATCGATTGAAAGAAAACAGAGGACAAAAAAGTTCAACACTAGGAAGAAACAGGGCTATTCCCCCTGATCGAGAAGCAGAACTAGCAGCTAATCTAAGAACAATGGAAAAGTGGGGATTTGGTATGACTCGAAAAGAGGTTTTACAAGTGGTCTCTGAATTCGTAAAAGCCACAAACTTGCAAACCCCATTTAAAGATCACTGTCCGGGTGAGGACTGGTTTCTACAATTTAAAAAAAGACATAGATTATCCTTGAAAAAGCCCCAATCGGTGGAAATAGCTAGAAAAACTGCATCAGATCCTTTTTCAATCAATGAATACTTTGATATCCTCGAGGCAACCATAAGGGATAATGATCTACAAGACAAACCAAACCAGATTTTTAATCTGGACGAAACTTACTTTTGCCTAGACCCATCAAAGTTGAAAGTCCTGGGTGCAATAAATTGCCCATCAACTCGAACTACCAGCGGATCCGGAAAAGAGAACATTACGGTTTTGATTGCAGCCAGTGCTAGTGGTCAGAAGCTTCCCCCGATGATCGTTTTTAAAGGCACGTACTGAAGATCAATGCTTTCCACACTTAGCATATGCATGTTCCCAAAAAGGGTGGATGGAATCTGATATTTTTCATAAATACCTTCAAAACAGTTTTATCCCGCATATTGGACCCGGCCGCCCTGTGTTGCTGATCTACGACGGACATGAGACTCACATCGACACACGTACTCTCAAACTTGCCTTGGAAAACCAAATTATTGTTCTGAAGCTTCCGCCCCACACCAGCCATCTCTTACAACCGTTAGATTTGAGCGTCTTCAACTCAATGAAAAATGACTGGGAGACGAAGCTGGTTTCCTGGCAGAGACAACACGTAGGGCAGAAGGTTAGCAAGAAGACTTTCTCCATTTTTGTCAGCGAAATATGGATTCGAGCACCGGAGCAAAACATAATAAGTGGATTTAGGAAAGGGGGAATTGTCCCTTTTGACAGAACAGTTATCAAGCCAGAACAATATGATCCTACAGCTTACAGGCGTTGGCAGGCTCATGTACAACAGCAAAATCAAAGGGAAGTCGAACACGTTGAACAGCAACTGGATAGAGGCGAAAGACCTGAAAGACCAATAACTCCCAATGAAACAGCAGAAACTGAAACAGTTACGGAAAAGAGATCTACAGAGGTTGAGAGCACTTCGTCAGGTGAAATCACTCAAGATGATACACCAAATAGAAATCTCGCTGCCTCAAGTACATCAGTATCAGTACATGAAAGTATTGCCCCTTCACCATCATGTAGTAGCCTAAGCTTCGAAGACATTCTATTGCGACAAGTCAAACATAAGAGTAGCGTGGAAAAACTAAAACGAACAAGAGTTGGAACTGGAGCAGAAGTACTGACCTCAAAAGAAGTTATTGAAAGATTAGAGAAGAAAAAAAGAAATAAAATCAAAAAGGATAAAATCATAAAACCCAAGAAAATCCCGAAGAAAGTACCAGCAAAACATATCGCTACGAATAAAAAACCTACAACAAATTTGAATTATTTTTCAAGTAGTGACGAAGATGATGGCATACTATCATTACATGATTCAGAGAGTGATTATGAAAATTTAGAAGAATTTGCGAAAGAGTATGAGCAAGCTTTAACTGAAGATAAAGAAATGGAGCAAGAAGACACGCTGAAACCAGGAAAATGGGCATTAGTAGAATTTGCTACAAAGAAGACAAAGAAACACTTCGTTGGGCAAATATTGAAAATAGACAGAGATGAACTGACAATGACATTCTTAAGAAAAAAGGAAGGAGACAACAGCAACAAGACCTTTGTTTGGCCTACTCAAGAAGACGAAAGCGTAGTCTCAGAAGATGACATTGTTATGGTACTACCCGAACCCAACCTTGGCAGAAGGGGAGAAATAATTTTTAATGTTACATTTGATCATTATAATGTTTTCTAGACACATATTTCTTTCAGAAGTTACTGTTTTTTCTGTTAATTCGTGATAAGAATGTTACCTTACGTTACCTTTTTCTCTAAATTCTATTATAATTTTTTTTAAATAAAAGACAAGACTGTTATCTTGTGTTACTTTTCACTTAATAAAGCAAATTACAATTTGAGTGATTTCAAATCTGAAAATTGCATTTGAAAGCTACCATTCTAAGAAGTATTCTCTCTTGCCCCAGCTTATTCAGCAACGGCAAAAGTATGATTTACGCTAGCAGTTCCCACTTGCCCCACATATTGGGGCAAGTGAGACCTACGAGTAAGCTAACAAGTCGATTTTTTTGTGAAATACACAGTCAGCAATCGAATATTTGGACACTGGAACCAATAGTAAAGGTCACCTAATATATTGGGTTGAAATTTGAACTTTCTAGGACTCTTGAATTTAACACTATAACATGACAAACTCGAATTTTTGAAATTTTGGGTCCCTCTTACCCCACCTGACCTTATATAGAGCCTTTACTGTTCCTTTATCTAAAGCACTTATATAAAAAGAATTAAATACAATAAGAACAGCGAGAAATAGTAAGTTTATTAGTAACGACTTACGGGAAAGCGCAAGCTATAAAATATGTGGGTCACTTATTATTAAAATTAATATCTACGTAACACAAATTATTAATTAAACCACCAGCTAAATTAGAAGAATTTCAGTTTCGATTTTAGTTTACAGTTGATTGGCTATCTCTCGTTTAATTAAACGTATAGATTTTAGAAAATGTCATATCCGATGAGGTCACTGAACCTCTCTACCTGTCCGACGTGCTCACATGGGTATAAGAGACTTCAAAGGCGACCTTTCGAAGGCTGGCAAATCAACTTTAAAAATACAACAGTACTAATGAAAACAAACGATAATGAAGTACACGAAAATGGGCAATTAAGAATGTTGATCGAGGAATGACAAAATAATGGCGTCAGACTTACCAAAGTGAAGCTAATCCTGAGACGGGCGACACGTTTGCTTATGTTTAACGAATCTAGAAAAGAAGAAAATCACACTTGAATAAAATAATGTACAGGCTGGTGAATTTCTTAAAAAACGATAATTTCGTATGATTTAAATAGGAACTTAACAGCCAAGCAGGTACGTTTTGGTGATTCAAATAATATTGTCCTGGAGCTTGTTCACAGGTCTCTCTGCCAAGCTCAAAATCTCTGGTGGCAGATTTTTGCATTTCAACAAAACATATGGGACGCCGTTTGGGTCTTTAATCGTCTATTTAAGGATATGTTACAGATGTCTGTAAATCGGGAATTATGGATATCCCACAGATATTTTTAAATATTTAAAAATATCTCACAGATATTTTTAAATCATTTTGGATATCAAACAGTGAACAATGATTATTTTTATCTGCGAGATATCTTTAAATATTTAAAAATATCTCACAGATATTTTTAATTCTATAATTACGGATATCTACTAAGCATTTTGATATCCAAAATTGTGGCGCCACCTATAAGGCGAAAGATGTAATTATTATTTCCTTTTGGGCTGGTGTAAATCGGTCGCGCGTCTCCACAGTGTTGCCAACCCTACCGAAATTTCGGTAGATCTACCGATTTTATATGTTATCTACCGATCTACCGAAATGATACATAATTCTACCGAAATTTCATTTTTTAATTATGCAATAGAGTCCATTAGTGTAACGGCAAATGGAGCTTAGATGACCTTGCACTTCACATTCTATTTTTACCTTTCATCCTGATTTCTTAACATTAAATCAATATATGGCGATTACTATGAAGCTTTTTCGGTGTTTGTCTTGTAAAAGCATTTATTTATGCAGTCATTTTGTTTAAAACCAAAATGCAACAAACTACTGCAATTTACGGCGCTAGAACCGGCGCAATAGATGGTTTAAATCGTCCATAGAAGTCCTTAATAACACTAATTTTTAACACTTTCTTTTCCATTTTACACTTTTTAAATATAAATAAATTCTTAAACCCCCTATTAAATAAAGATTAAACAATAAATTAGCCGGAGAAATAAACAACTTAACCTCAAACCCTGTGCATCAAACGTCAAAATAATAATGATCTGGTCTAAACAAGACATAAGTTCTGTTATTATATGTACTGTACTCATCCGTTTTAAAATATTTCTGAAATTAAGTTGTATTTTAAGTTGTTTTTGAAAATGTAACAGCTGGAAAGAGCAGTCGTTTTGTAACTTGCAGAATCCCTGTGAACAGTAAACCGTTGTTAATATTGAAGTGGCGTGTAAATACTGCGAAAATATTGTGAAAATCCCTAATGAATATGTGTCCAAAAGTGGCTACAAAAATAGATACAGGATGTTGAAATTTCTTACAAAAATGTAATATCTGCTTGTATCGTTACCTACTATTTTCAGCTGTTTTGTGCTATTCTCGATTATTTACACGCCAATTCGATATTTACAACACTTTACTATTAGAAAGATGGATTGACAATTTCGTTTTTAAAATCTCGGACTAATGCACCGTGTTACACAAAATTATTTCTCTCTGAAACTATGCCTCGAACGCAAAAAACAAAAGAGAGATTTTTTCTTGTAAATAAAACAAAGATTCTAATATTTTGCAACATATCTATGTAAGTCAGTAGCGTAACATAGATTCGGTAATAAATGTGGTCTCCCCACCTCGTAGTGACGCCACTGGTGAGAGTACAAAACTCAAAATTTATAAATTAGTAAATAACTTCAAGGAATTATTATGCCCAAAATTCCAAATGAATAGGTCCGGTAGTTTTCCAGGTATTAAAAAAATAACATTTTTGAAAGAAATTTCAACACCTTGTATCTCGCTTAGCCGGCATTTTTGGACATACGTTGATTAAGGTTTTTCGCATTATTTTTAAGTGTTCTATCTACCCTAGAAGTTTGTTACACTCATTATAGATCACCCTGTATTGCATTATACTCCGAACATCTGTTTACCCTACAAAATTTGCATTCCTCTAAAACGTTGAAGATTCACTTCTATCGCGAGTGGCGACCACGCATCCAGTTTTTTTAATCATGTTTTTCCTTGCCCTCAGCGTTCAGGTTATTGCCAATAAGTGGTGCGAATAATATTGAAATATTAATAACGGTCAACGGCAAAACCAGCGCCGGCAACGAAAAGTAAATTTGCTGGCTGCCGGCGGCGACAACGCAGGCACTTCCGGGGATAAATATCCCAGGAAGTACCAACGTTGCCAAGCGTTTCCAATGTGTAAATATCCATCAAGTAGCTCATACAAGAGCCTACCTTGCATCGGCACCTTGGTTAATGGGATACACATGAAGTTAGCGGTTCAGGTAGCTTGGGGTGCAAACCCGCTGGGGATGACTTTTTAGTCATATTTTTCCTTGCCCTCCAGGCAAAATGCTTGCCGTCTGTAATTTTCAAGCTTATAGTTTCTTAGGGCAAGGGAAAGGTATTTTTCCCTTGCCCTACAAATGAAAACGACGTAATGCAACGTTGCACATTGGAATTGGAGAAGCTTGACAACGTTGGTATTTCCTACGATATTTAGCACTGATTTTATAATATTATAAAATCACTGATAATTTAGCCGTCCTCTTTATCCTCGGTAAGAAACGTCAGTTATTGCCGAACACGAACACAAAAGTTTCACCAATCAGAGTGCTACCGAGGCACAAGTCCTGGGGAAACAGAAAACTCGACCGCGCGCAGGCTGGAGATTTAAAGCGGGAGAGCGCGTAAGTCAGATTTACACTAGACCATAAATACAACTAAGCTTACTTCCTGGAAATTAGAGGGCGCTGCAATTTTGGATATCAAAACTGGCAAGTGATATTCATAAATAATTAATTCTATCTTACAGATAATTCTAAATATTTAAAAATTACCGCCCCATATCTAAAATTGTTGATTTAAAAATATCTGTCGGATAAAAATAATTGTTTGTGGATATCTCACTGATAGCATTAAATATTTGAAAATATCTGTGGGATATCCTGAAACCAATACTATTTTTGCTCACTTTGGATTCGTATGTAATTCTTTAAGCAATACTTACGTGCTAAAGTCAAAGCTAAGCAAAAATTGATTTGATTTAAAAATATGCTATAGATATTTTCAAATATTTAAAACTGAGTGAGATATGCATTAATAAATATTTATATCTCGCTGATATTTTTAAATAATGAATTATGGATATCTCCGAGATATTTATGTCGATTTAACAATATCTGGGAGATAGAAATAATTATTTATGGATATTACTTGCATGGTTTGATATACAAAAATGTAGTCTTCCACTTGCTACTCTAAATTGGATAACAATTACAACATGTAAAGGATGGTGTAATTGAATTATTGAATCTTTCGCCTTATAGGTGGCGCCACAATTTTGGATATCAAAATGCTTAGTAGATATTCGTAATTATAGAATTAAAAATACCTGTGAGATATTTTTAAATATTTAAAGATATCTCGCAGATAAAAATAATCATTGTTCACTGCTTGATATCCAAAATGATTTAAAAATATCTGTGGGATATCCATAATTCCCGATTTAAAAACATCTGTAGGATATCCTTAAATGGACGATTAAAGACCCAAACGGCGTCCCATAAGATAGCAATCTCTGGTAATTTATTCGCCACCAGGTGCCTGAAACAAAGCCACGGCTGTATCTCCTCGCAGACGTCCAGTCGAATTTTTGTTTAAAACATCTTTAAGTAAACACACCTACAAATTACACGTGTCATCTGGGTGCATCGCGATGCCAACTGGTGCGTCGAGACGCGCCGCGACGCTTTGATGCATGCACCGAACATCATTGTAACACGTATGTACGGTATCTTGTTTTTACATAACGTGTCACAACACCTGGTTTGTTGCTTGATGCTAGTAAATTCGCGCATTCTCGCGTAAATTTAGTGCAGACGGGTTATAGAAATAGATTGACCGACGAGCGGCAGGCCCACGTTACGCAGTGGCGTATCCTCGCAAACGCCAAGAAAATTGCTACAGGAATTGCCAGGTCTGCGACTGACAGTTTCTACAGAAATTAAGATTGAAACTTACAAATTTCCAATTTCACTGTTATTTTTTACAATTACTTTATTCGGATTTCACCGATTTTTTCATCCAAAACCAAAAAAAAAAAAATGTTTAAATTTGGTTTCTGCGCAAAACTAAGCTAATAGAATTTACACTGACACAAAAAGTCCCATTGCAAAATTACTTCTTGAAGGTAAAATTTATTTAATTTTTATTAAGTCTACTCGCGTATGCCTAAAACGGGCAGTTTTCAAGATATTGTTACCGAGAATTAGTATTATTGTGAACAAATATAGCAAAAAGAATAAAAATAGCTCGAAATCGCAATGTCTACCAGAACCAAGAAAACTTAAATTTGAGGCACTCACTCTCTAAATCAATTTAGTTGCGTACTTTTGTTGTGTGTTTTCAATGTCTTCTTCTCAAATTTCGAATTGTTGCGGAAGTCAGAACAGATAAATATTTTAAAGTCAGTAGAAATTATTAATGAGATAAATTTGGCTTTTATCATTAGTGGCAAATGTTGTAATTTAAACAAAAAACTGCAGCGAGAACAGGTTTATTGAAATTAAATAAAAAAATGAAAATTAAATAAAAAATGAAGAAAATGCAGAAAATCCTTCAAACTATGACAGATGCGAGTTGGAGCTGTTTTGTTTATCACAGGTAACAGGATTTCAACGCGATTTGCATTTTGACTACAAAATAATATGATTCTTCTATAAAAAGTGAGAATAGTAGTAGTAGTAGATTGGCACTAAAATGGCAATATCTTAACATCCCCTGCTGGAAACCCCATAATGTGGTATATCGTTTTCCATTAAATTTTGTGGGCGACGTGAATATGTAAACAAAATTGGGGGTTTCCATTTAAAAAAATATAATTTTAGTTTGTTTCACAATTTTACAATTTTACTTTATGTAAACTTGTTTGTTATGTAGACTTGTTTGTACGTACGCCTGTAATGTACGCGTGAAACAGTGTTCCGAGACAACACTCAAAATTTTGAGCCGTATCGAGCAATTTGTTTCACAAAATTGTTGTTCGTGTGTGGGTGGACTGTAGATATTATAAATCAACAAAAATTCGGAGGTAGGTGGTCCAGATTTAATAAATACGTCTTTTCGGCGATCGCTTGTGAGAAACATAACCTCCAAGAAGTAGATTCGAGTTGGTTTCTTTACGTGTTACGCGCTTACGCGCTACGTGGCGCGGGACGTTTATCAGAGAACAGGCCCGTATTAGGGAAAATTTAATTAACTAATACCAACATGGATAGCGAGGAAGGCTACTCCACAGATGAAAATAAAAGGAAAAGGGAAGGCGACGGAGATGGAGATGAAGTATTCCAAAAAAGTAAGAAAACTGGAAGAACACCGACAAAATTAAACCAGAAGACTGAGGAAAAAATCGATAAAATACTGGAAATGATGCAAAATATGGCGACAGAAGTTTTGCTAATAAGGAAAGAACAACATGGAACTTAAAAAAGTTAGAGAGGAAAACGAAAACATAAAAAGGGAAAATGAGGCAATAAAGAGAGAAAATGAAATAATTAAAAAAGACGTAGTGGCCTTAAATACAAGGATGGAATTCTTGGAAAAAGATAAGAAACTGAATAATATAATTATATCAGGTTTAAAAATAGACATGGAATATACAGAGTTAAGAAAAACAATAAACAACTTTATAAAACAAAATCTAGAGGTAGATGTACCAATCAAATCAGCAATTAAATTAGGGCAAACAACTTGTCTGGCGATATTAGAGAACACACAAGATAAGAAGAAAGTAATGATGAACAAGAGCAAGTTGAGACATATGAGGGTTAAAATATATATTGATGATGATCTGACAGTGAAAGAAAAGCAAGTCCAGAAACATATTAGGGGAAGAGCAGTAGAAGAAAGAAAACTGGGGAAAAACGTAAGAGTGGGATATCAGAAATTGATAATCAATGGGGAGGAGCTGAAATGGAATAATGCAACTGACACATTAGAAATGGTGAATGAGGCAATGGAAACACGAAAATATGCGACAGATACAGGAGAAGAAATGAGAAAGGATTTAAAGAGAGCAACAGATGGGCACCACAATCAATTCGTAGGGAATAAGGAGACGATAATACCTGAGGAAGTGCGGACTGAAACGGAAGGTATTTCAAAAAACTGATCAGCGAAATTAGGATTGATAAAATGGAGACGACTGTAGCTGGAGAAAAGGATAATGTAACGGGAAATGAACGGAAAAATCACAAAAGGAAAACAAATCGACAGAAACATGATACTATGGAGGAAAAAGTCTGGAAAATTGGCGCGTGGAACGTAAGAAGTTTAAATGGGAAAGAACAAGAACTTGTGGAGGAGTTTGAGAAGGCAGAACTGGACATACTGGCAATTTGTGAAACAAAGAAAAAAGGTCAGGGACTGTTGGAAATGGGAAGAGGGCACGTATTGCTATACAGCGGAGTTACACCTGAAATGAGAGCTAGAGAAGGAGTGGCATGTTTAATAAGAGAAAATTGTGCACAGTCCTTACAGGGGTGGGAATTTTTATCAGAGAAAATGTTGAGGTTAGAAATGAGGATGGGGGGGAATAAGGACACAACAATACTAGTGACATACGGACCCAGTGAAGATGAGAGAAAGGCTTCAAAAGATGAGTTCTGGGAAAAGTTGACAGATGTCATTGAAGAGGTTACAGGAAGACTGATAATAGTAGGAGACCTACACAGCAGAGTTGGCAGAAGAAATGAGGAAGCTATTGACGTGCTGGGGCCATATGGAGAAAACTACCGAAATAATAATGGAAACAGATTAATAAACTTTTGCTTGCAGAACAATATAATAATAGCGAACACGTTTTATTGTCACAAAGATATACATATGTATACAAGAGAGGTTAGAAGTCGAAATGAAAGATCAATAATAGATTATGTATTGATAAATCGAAACTACAGAAAAGAAGTATCAGACGTGAGAGTTAAAAGAGGCCATGAAATCTATCTATTGACATCAAGAATAAGAATCCGATCAAAGGTTGAAGAAATTAAAGGAACAAAGAAGCAACTGAAGAAACCAAATGAAGTAATAAAAACCTACAAGTTGCTAGATACAGAGGTAGCACAAACGTTCAGTAAACGAATAGAAGCAAGAGTAGAAGAACATGAGAGGGAATGGAAGAATAAAAATGTTGAACAAATGTGGCAATTGTTTAAGGAAATAGTAATGACAACAGCAAAAGAAGTATGCGGAACGAAAATGAATAGCAGGAACAGAAAACAAACGAAGTGATGGAATCTAGAGATAAAAGAGCAAATAAAAACAAAAAAAGAAAAGTGGAAACAGTATCTGGAAAGAAAAACAGAAGATAGTTATACCGAATACAAACAACAAAGAACGAAAGTAAGAGATATGGTGCTACAAGCAAAGAAGCAAACATGGGAAAAGTTCGGCGGAAAAATGGAAGAGGACAGCAAGGCAAACCAGAAACTGTTCTATAAAGTCTTGAAAAATCTGAGAAATAAAATGCAATATAACTTAAGGCAAATCAAAGGAGAAGATAACAAGGTGATAACAGATGAAATAGAAATAATGGAAAGATGGAAGGAATACTTTCAGGATTTGCTGTATAATGAAAAACAAACTGACTCTAATGAAGAACTATTAAGTGTAATACAGGACGAGGTTCTGAAAGATGCCATAAGAGTGGAAGAGGTTGTGGGGGCCGTGAAAGTCATCAAAAGAGGAAAATCTGCAGGCCATGATGGAATAACACCAGAGATGATGAAAAATTTGGGCGGAAAAGGTGGAGAAATGGTAACAGCAATCTTCAATAAAGCTTGGGATTTGGGAGAAGTACCAGACGATTAGAAGGTGGGAATAATTGTACCGGTCTACAAGAATAAAGGAGATACCAGAGTATGCTCAAACTACCGAGGAATCACATTACTGAGTGTCGTAGCGAAAACATACGAAAGAATAATCGAACAAAGATTCAGAATATTATTAGAACCACAGCTAGAAGAAGCACAAAGCGGTTTCAGGAGAGGAAGAAGTGCACAGGACCATATCTTCACAATCAAACGAATAATTGAAAAGACCAGAACAAAGAACCCTGAAGTGTATTTGGCCTTCTTAGACTTGGAAAAGGCATTCGACAGAATCCCGCAAAAAACTGTATGGAAAAGCTTGGAAAATAGAGGTATAAATTTAAAACTAAGAAGAGCAATAATGAGCTTATACCAAAATAACAAAAGCTATGTAAGAAAGGAAAATATGCAATCACAAGAATTTACCACTAATGACGGCCTACGGCAAGAAGGAGTACTGAGCCCAACACTGTTTATAATGATCATGGACGATGTTATGAAAGAAACAAAAAAGCAGACGAAGAGAGTGCATATAGGATATTATAAACTAAAACCAACTGAAATGTCAGTATGTGCCTTTGCAGACGATCTGATGATTTGTTCCTCGCGAGAAATAGACCTGCAAGAAAATCTGGAAATATGGGAGCGGCAATTGGGGAAGAGAAAAATGAAAATAAATGCAAATAAATCAAAAGTGATGGTTATCGGAAGAGATAAAAAAGACACCAATATAGCTATAAATGGGGAACTCATACAACAAGTTGAAATTTTCAAGTATTTGGGTGTACAGATACACAGAGAGGGAAGTATGGAGGGAAGTATGGAGGGAAGTATGGAGGAAGAAATAAGTGAGAGAATAGCAAATGCTGCGAAGATATACCATTCCTTAAAAAATTCATTCATTGGAAAAAGAGAAATAACCAGAAAGACAAAGATGGTCGTGTATAGACCGATACTTACATATGGGAGTGAAAGTTGGATTTTAAATAACAACCTGAGAAGCAAATTACAAGCTATGGACATGAAGTATCTACGAAAAGTTAAAGGAATTACTCGCAGAGACAGAATCAGAAATGAGGTAGTGAGAGAAGAACTGGAGGTCGAGTCACTGTCTGAGAGAATAGCAGAACAGCAGCTGAAATGGTTTGGACATTTATGCAGGATGAAAGATGACAGACCTGTGAAATATGTATGGGAAACCAGAGTACAGAGTAGAGGAGGAAGGGGAAGACCCAAGAAGACATGGAACGATGAAGTGGCAAATGTGATCAAGAATAAAGGTGTAAACTGGGAAGACGCCAAAAGACTAGCGAAGAACAAGAAGCAATGGACGAAGCTAGTGTACGCGAATGAAAGATGAAAATATAGATGAATGCCTTACACCTCCGGGTAGACAAGGCATTATGATTATATATATACTTTATGTAAACATTGATGACGAAATTTTTAATCTTGGAACCGGTCAATACTCTTAATAAATTGTTCCATTGGTAGTACGCGAAGTATTTTATTAATTCAACGTGAATTACTACCAAGAAGTAACTCAAGAAAACATAAACTACATAAAAACATAAAAGAAAATTTGGATACAATAATTTTAAGATTGCATCAAACTAAAATTGGCCATAATGGCGGCACTGTTAAATTTGGCACGAGTATGTGTATATGGCACGTACATGCGAAAGTACTTCGTAGATACTCATTAATATCTTAATAATGTAGTATACCTATGTTCAGATTTGAACTTTTCTCGATTAGGAAGTCTGCTTATTCGTCGCCAACGGTTCCGGACGATCCCACTAATAGCTGTCAGTCCAAAACGAAATGCTCGATCTATCCTACAAGTTATTTCTGTGTAGGTATTTTTCGAGTCTCGTGGTCTGTCCAAGAATCTCCGCCCGCGACTCGCACATTACAAGCAAATGAGATATGGCAGCGATTTATTTTCCGAAATATTCCGGACCTGCTAACGATGTCACAATAAAATATTCATCATTTGTAATTGCGTAAGTTACAAAAGCGGGATAATTTATGTGCTTGGTTGTTTTCATTTATAGTGCCGACGCAGGTTTTCCCACAGCTGATGCGCCATTTTTCACCCGGTGGCATAGAAGGCGGTGGATGCGCGTGACAGTGGCGGGCCTAAGAAACACAGAAAATTCGTATCGATTTTAGTTACCCATGAATTCGTGAATTCGTCAGAAGTTGGTAGTAACTGTGGATATTATCTTCTTCGAGAATTATTAATGAAATTCGGAATGAGTTAGCCGAATTTCCTCGCAGTATTTCCCGACATGATCTAAGGTAATTTAGTTAATTGTGAAGACAATTTTACTACATCGAAGAGTTTTTTGCTTAGTCTTCCTAGTGCCTTTGTTAGATGAAATGTATAGTTTAGTGGTCAGGACGGCTGTGCCCGGAAAGTGGGAAACCTGGGTTCGAATCCCACTTGCGTGCCGTCATATTTTTTGTTCAGCTTCTAATTAAACATGTTCAACTCACGACGAATATAAGCCGGAATTTATAATATTCATTATTCGCCCAAATTTTCCTCTGCATCTACACAATTCCTCGATCCTATCCTTATCGACGAAATGCAATCAAAAAGCATCTAATTTTAGACCATCTCTACAGCTAGCCGCCGCTCCCCTTACATAGTAAACAAGCCCGGAGTGAGAGTCCTGCGCATTCGGAACCGCGTTGCAACTTTCTAAGGACGCGACGCTTGAGGGTGGCAGCGACGGCGGCGACGGCCACGACCTTGACCGCCACACGTGAACATCGTACTACGCGGCGGCACGGTAACCGAGGTGAAAACGCCGATCGATATGGTTATAAAATTGCCAAACCGTGCACGCAGTTTGTGTTGTATAAAGGGTCGACGGCCGAGATGGAAATTTCTCGTGAATACAAGGAAGGTCCTCCCGCAATTTCTACCCTTATTAATAATTAATACTCAGATACTGTTTGTAGAAGTCTAAATTATTGATACGCGTGAATAATAAAAATGATAATAATGCCAAATATCGTATACCTAGAACAATTTAGGTTATGGTGTTTTTATGAAACCAAAATTTTGAACTAATAAGACCCGCTACGAATTAAAATTTTACATTTTTCATCATCTTTCTAGACCTGCTAAGGAAAAACTATTTATTTCTAACACCTACTTCTTCTCTACAAGTTGAATCAAAATTTTAAAACCGTAGAGACAGCGCTACACAATTTATTGTGTCATCTACGAAAAGAAGAGTTGGCGAAAGAGTGGCTTCAAGGTAGGTGGCAATCCCAAGGTCGATGGCAATCGGCTGTATGCTCTAAATCACTTGAATTCTTAGAAAACTTCTTGGAAATTACAGAAGAAATGAAGTAAGACAAATCAAAAATCTTTTTGGACATCGTTGCTCGCCCGTCAACCATTTTTAAAACTGGTTGTACCGATTCCTAAATGAACTGGCAACAAGGGAAGGACACAACCACCACTTTCTTCACCAATAACGACAAATAAGGAAAATCTACTTGTCAATCGCTGCTTTCTAAACAAACAACGAAACAAACTCTTGGGCAGGGGTGTCAACATAGGATCTCTTTCTTGTGGCTTCCCTTTGATTGTTTCTATTTTTTCTGCTTTCGGTCCCAAACGTTTCTTTACTTCTTTAACTTTTTTTTTTCCTTTTCTTCGAGCAGTACTTATAGATGGAGACGAAGTTATAACTTTACTTCTGTGAGATTCTTTTCCTTAATAGGCAGGTTCGGTAATTTTCAAATTTCATTAAAATTGATAGAGTTTATTATACTGAAGGCAGTTATGTTGTTAATTTTTGTTTAAAAAAATTCCTTCGCCTGTGAAGCCGTTGCAAAGTTTTCCGTCGGTGCGAGGCTAGAAATCGTACCTTGCAGCGAGAGTAGGCCGCGTGACGTCAGAACTTAGTATAACACACAAGTCCCAGCTTCAGCGTGCAGCAGTCCCATAAGTATTATGCATATGCATGTGTAGTTAAATTATTAAATATTATTAACTGGTTCTAACTGGTGTTTTCTGTTTTGTACCCAGACTAATACATCGTACAGCACACCAATAAAACGGAAAAAGTGGTTCGTTGGAGCCAGAAGAAAAATCGGTCAGCATTATCGATATTTTCGCGAGTTAGTTTATCATTGCAAAAGTTTATAAAATTATCGGCTACCCCATTGCAGCCACTCTAAATAAAATCGAAAATAATGTAATTTATCGACAGTTTTCTGGGACCCCTTGGTACTTGGTAACGTGTTACGGTTAGCATAATTTGAAACAGGATGCTAGGAGCATGACGGAGCCAAATACTGAATCGCCGTAGAGTTCCCTCCCTGAACTAAAAAAGGAAATTTTATTAACTATTTTACAATAATAATTAAATAGTACGTCATCATAAAGTTCTCTTTTGAAGACTGGTAGGACGCGTACCTCCATCCTTTCCCTGAGCTAGCCTACGCATTTCGTAAAAGTAGAACATTCTACATCCCTAACTATTTGAGAACAGTAGTCTAATCTGCTCCAACCTCTACCTCTTTATTCTTATCTCTGACTCTAGTATGTCGCGAACTATTCCTTTGTGTCTCAGAAGGTGTCCTACCATCCTACGATCCTATCCCCTATTCTTTATTGGCTTCCATACTTTTCTCTTTTCCCCAACTCTTTCTAATTCCTCCTTATTGCTAACTTGTCCGTCCACGGTATCTTCAACACCCGTCTGTAGCATCACATTTCAAACGCTTCTACTCTTTTTCAGTCCGCTTCTCCCATTGTCCAAGTTTCGCACCCATAGGTATAATTTCGTACTCCATACATGCGTCTTTAAGAGGCTCTTCCGAGTTTCTACATTAACCGTTCCAGAATATAGCAGTTGTTTCTTTTTGTTAAACAAGTACCAAGTACCTACGGAGCGTAGTTTCTTGATTCGCGTGAGTTGTATATGTTTCCGTTTTTTTAAAAAAATTCCAATCCGTTATAAAACTGTTAACTTGATAACTTGTCAATCACTTAGGTATACATACCTACATAAATGAGTAGGTATGTATTGTATTGTATTAGAGAATATAGGTAGGTACCTATTTTGCAAACAGAAGTAAGCAGGTATCTACAATCTATGTACATACCTACGTATACTGAATTATAAAAGGCATGTACACGTACAGTTAATAAATTGTTGACTTTGTTTTACTTATACCGGTCTGCCTTTACACTACTGTTTTGAGGTTGAATGAAATTGGGGTTAAATGCAAGAATCACACACTATTTCCACATTTACCGGGACATTTACCTACCTACTACATAAATAGGGCAAATTATGTGAATCGGACTTTTGATACCCTTGTTGCATCATTATATCGATTATGTTGTCTTTGTTTTATGTTTCCTTGACACCTTACTTTAAAAATTCACGCTCGAAATAGTCCAAATAAGTATGTTATGAGATAGGTACCGCTTCACGGGCACTTCAAGAGAAGTGGGAGGAGCGCCTTACGAATCTCTGACGTCAAACCAATAACAAAGCGAACTAGCATGTGGGCGTGATAAGCTAATTTCTTTCGCTTATTACGCCGCAAAAAAATTTTTTAGAGAAAAAATTTCGGCGTAAATCAATTACAATAATAATTTTCTGTCATTTTCATGCCAAAAATAGATATCTTATTTTTCTCCGAACCTCCCTATTCAGCCCGTTTCTTCGCAGCACACATCCAACCTTTTGGTTGAACTACGCCTTCGCTTTTTGGATGTGCGTTTATCACGAGACGTTTATTCATCCTCTGCTGGGGTACCTAGCCATAAAAATGTTTTCCAGCTGCCCGTTTCTCGGCGGTTTTAAAGCAAATTTTAAAAATTTCTTGTGTGTATGCATCGGTTAACCAAGCCCGTCTTCAAATTCGTTAGTAATAATAAGCAGAAGTTAGTTGCATTTTTCTTCAGACGGTAGATAGAGGATGGCAATATGGAGACCCAAATGGTTTTTACCACAGTTACTTTATACTCACAGAACATTTTCATCTACGAAAGTCGTAGCAGGCTTCTTAACCTCTTCAACCCTGTTTTCCCTTGTCCATTCTTCCGGTTGTAAGAGATGTAATAGCGGAAGACCCAGAAGACAGACGTATGGAAAGCAGCAGTCTGCATTATCTCATGGGACATCCCATGACCTTTACTTCTTCATTAGAGTACCTATCTAACATGCTTCTACGGTACCTACTTTTGTTTGTTCATAATCCACTCTAAATTGTCTTTTGATTTAATAGTAGTTAATGGCCGTTATGTTTTACAACTAAACAATATTTGAACCACAACCTGTTACTTCTATCAGCGTATACAACATACCAAACGACTTTACAATGAAACTCCTCTGTAATAAGATATTGTTATGTTGCGTTATAAGCGCCTCTTTTCACCTTTCAGTTGAATAATATTAATCACCTCGCGCGGCATCGACCACAGCATCATAAAAAGACTCTTGTATACGTTTATGTCCTTTGAAAACAGCCGCTTTTTATACTACAAGACGTCTATTTGTCAAGAGTTAATTTCTCTATACACTGGCTGTTGCAACTCGAAGAAAGCCTGGCGCAAAAAATCGGCAAAAGTTGTGTAATGTTCTAGTCAAACGTTCCTCGCGAAAATAAATGCAGTCCAATCAGTCTTCGGGCTGAAAACTGATGACGTATTTGATATTCACACACATGACTGCTCTATCTAGCCTTAAAGCCCGCCGACAGAAATTTAGAGCAACTATTTTTTCTTTTTTCCTCTGCATCAAAAATCCGGAGTATCGGTTGCCCATTTAAAGTCGCCTGTTTATTAGAATGACTAAGGGGGAACAAACTCGTTCCTTTATATGTACTGACCGCTTACAAATATACTTTAAAACAATAAAAATGTCCACACTCCCACGAACCGCTGTGAAAACACACACTTACATTTTAAGTCATTAGCATGCCGAACATTACCGGCCTTTACCATAAACGCGTATGTGCTATGTTTACTTATTGGTGATGTTCCTTTTTGTTAAACTCTGGTATGTCGTCCTCTCAGGGAGCATTCTCTAGAACAATGGCGGCACAGATTCGATTCTATCGTGTAAAGTGTTACGGCATCTGAGAATCGAACTGGTTAGCAATTTATGAACAACATATACAGAGCTACTTACGCCTGTTGCCGCACTTAAACGACGGGTACTTACGCCTAGATTTTCGTGCAATCTAACCAAAACCTCATCTTCCTGCTCAGCCGAAATAATCTTCGGAGCGCTATTTTCACCTTTTGGACGGAAAGATCCTCTTTCGCCTAAGCGATGGGACAGATTTCTAAATAATTTATGATTTGGTTGCCTTCGGTGGGGGTATAACTCTGAATACCTTCGGGCTGCAGCGAGCCCATTAAAATTGGTGTGAGCAAAAACACAAATCATATCTCTCATATCACTTATTCGAAAAGTCATTATGACGCGGCATTTTTTAATACTTTTGATAAATTTATGGAGAAATTTAATGAAAAAAGCTATTGGGTTAACACTGAACACTTTAAAACTAATGTCATATTACTATCGACTGTCTCTTTGTAAAACGTAGGTCTAGATAATATTTTGTTTAATGCGGAACGGCCTATTAGAACAAGTTTGGAATTTAAACACTATCTGCATTAAGTCGTTTTTTCTTGAAAATGGGCTGGAATATCAAAATGAGACAAGAATACTTTATTATTTAAAAAAGGTTGGTCTTTCAGATATTGGAGCGGGTCATAAGCAGCCGGTGTAAATTGCGCACAAACAGCCGTAAAGTAAATAACACAACGCATTCGTGCAGGTTATAATATAAAGCGAAACGTCTCTGTTAATAAACGACAGGTTTTCCTATATATGCGCGAACCCATCAGTGATGTTGGTACCGATGCACCGGAGCGAATTCAAACCGGTATCGACGGTTCTCCACTGCTGTACGGTTTTATTTATGGTTTATTAAAACACATTAGGTATTTTACAGTATTTTTTATTGGAGAGAAAACTTGGTGTTTCTTTCTCGGTAAATCACGTGTAGGTGTGAGCGGGAGATTGGAAGAAGAAACGAGGCATCTTAATGTTATTAAAAATACGCGATTCTTTATTATTGTCGGTTATCTTTATGATGTGAAATGCAGCAGGTGATCTCACGGTGTTTTCTTAATAAACGGCCGGTTTCTCAACTGGATTTGCATTTTTTGGGAACCTCATGTTTAGGAGATTCTCATGGGGCTAAGAAGACACTTTTTAAATGCTGTATCTTTTTGAAACAGTGCGATAGTAAAGCACTATAAAAACTGGTAGGCAATAAGTATACAACAAGTATCTAGAAAGCAAAAAAACTAATTTTGTCGAACCGTATTTGGAGCAGATATAATCTAAACATTCTATCTATATTAATATTGTCAATTTCAATGACCAATCAAAGAAACAAACAAAGAAATATTTACATTAAGAACCTGACAACTGCTCCCATTAATTACTGAACTATTTATGCACCCAGGAACGATTATTATAAACATGACATGCATAACAATGAGCACCTGTACCTACGCTTAGTATTGCCAGACATTTAAAAAAACTTGATGAAATGTTAATTACGCGTTTTCTCTCGAGTTTTCGACTGTCTTTGATCCAAAATAAAAGTTATAAGAGTACTTTTTTATTCTTCTGCACACCTACTTGCCATAACTGCTCGTAACTCTTTGTTGGAAGAAAATTTACAACATAGCAAACCCTTTTCTATTTAAGGTGAAAGTTGATAGTCTGAGGGAGCTGGTGAGTAAGTGGAAAGTTCGAGTCGAACCCCTGATGACGAATTTCACTGAATGCCCAAGAGAATTTTCTTTTCTCGCCAGTTTCTCCTCTGCTGTAAAGAGTTTGGGGCGCCATGGTGCAGAAACTTTTTTCATCCCTAAATCTTCGTGCACAATCTTGGCAACTGTAGTTTCGGATTCACCAGCTTCTTTAGCAAGCACTGGGATCTTCATTTGACGATGTGATAGCAGCAAATCTTCAAGAAGGCTCATGGTTTCCTCAGTTCTTGGCTGAACATGTCTAGGGTCAATTGAGTTTCAGCCCCATCGGAACTGTTTACACCAAAATTTTACTTGACAATGGACAGCATACTCCTGGGCCATTTTTTAATTAATAACTTTGGGTGTATTTCACTCTTTAATGAGAAAATTTATCAATGACATACTTGATATTAAGGAACTAAGTAAATTGCGAAAACTACTTTGTTTGAAGAAAAACCGTTGTCTTAAACGCAGAAGTTCGGCAACGCCGGTGCACATTCACGAAAATGCTCCCACTTTAATTGCAGAAGCCGATTTCAGCGATGATAACCACGGGCAATCATTAAACAAAGTATCGTAGCTATTACCGATTCGAATTTAACGAGTTTTGGATATAGGTAAAGACCCGGTAGCCCGAAGATTACGATCTCGGCCGGCGCGTTCCTTTCTCAAAGATCATTGACATGGTGTATACGTTGTAACACTAATGTAATCACAAATTTGCACGGCGCGCGAGGTTTTTCTATCCTTTTCTCTCGCGGCCCGTCCCTTTCTCTCCTTGAATGCATATAAATTTCATTCATATTGACAGTTATTAAGCGTGGCTGAAGTAAAATTGTACGAAGCGATTTTCAAAAAAAGCCGTTCGCATTTCTTGTTTTCCGGTTCGGGATTTTTCACTCGAGTTTCTTATGAGCGTGTGGTTAGCACCGTAATGGCAGTGAATAATCGATATGTGCGTTGTTTACCAACACAAGAAAGCAATATCTAATACATTTGCCTTTAATGTTTTTGTTGTTTATTGTTTTCGTGTGGTTGGCATGCTCGACAAACAAATGCAAATTTTCATCGTGCCGACAGCTAACGAAAATATTTTTGTGACCTCAAATCACTTGCGTCAATGCAATTTCAAAGAAACAGCAGCTCCATCAATTTTCTTAGAATGAGGAACAATAAATTTCCTTAGAAAATAACATTTCGAATGTTACCTACTCATCGGCGCAGACATCTCGACATCATTGCAACAGATTGATTCTACGCCCAACTGCAACATCTACTTCTTCATCCAACCGTGGGATCTTGCTGGCATGCGCGAGTGAGTAGTCGTTAATGCTCAGCAACAGTGCCCGCGGTTTGGCTATGGATGGGTGACTCATTTCTGCGCCTTGGATCGCCTATCCAGCTTTACCTAATGAGGTTTTCCAGGTTTTCCTCATTCTCGCACTAAATGGTGGGTAGAGTACTAACAACTGTAGGTCGTTCCTGTGACGCACCTGCGGCCAATAGTAATATGCCGCCTCCTCCGTCCCGCACAAGCTATATAGTAGTTAGCTTCTGGGGCTAACCTTAGGGTTAGTAGGAGTGAGTAGAGATATTATTATTATTATCCTACAAGAAAGGCATTTCTCCAAAATCATTCGGATCCATCGTGTGTAATGCGTATTCCTTCTGGAGGTGCCACAACCAGAAGACCAAGACGAGACTTGGAGGCGAGGTACCAAGCTCAGGAAGAGACATATTATAGGTAATTGAATCTTAACTGATTTTAGTATTTACTTTTGACGAACAAATTGAGAATAACATAAATAGACATCGAAGAGGAAGTGAAATTGGAGATGATGAAAAAGTACGATGGATGGGATCTAGAGCGTCATCCATTTGCACACACCACCACACCGCTCAATGTCGTTTGGTGCACACGGCCCCACTACCGACAGATTCAGTTATAAGACTGGCCATCCGCATAACCGTACCCGACCTGATCGACCAATATGACCAGAAACCCGTTCGTACCAGTGTAAGTAATATCCTAAATTTAGATCCTGCACTCGATCCATGACTTTCAACTTTCCCGACAGCTAGGAAACGTGATCACCTAGTGATTGGAGTTAGTCGATCACCGCAAATGTGTTACTATAGCCTAACTAGGTCCGATCCAATACTCAACTGGTGTCGTGGAGGGTATGATCTAGCAATCACGCATTAGCAAATCGCAAATAGTGGAGTGGAGGGTCAGACACAGCAATCAGCACATCTACGACAGAGGAGCGGTTACGCAATTGCGTGTGTACCTATTAGGAGACGGAATTGCATCTAATCAATTCCCAAACCGAAACCCGACTGGATTCAACCACGGTACTGCTACGAGGAATCTAGAAATTAAAGAAACAGACTAAATCACCCGTCCGTGCCACTTATATTTAACCAGAGCACCGACACAGAGAGAATGGCCCACTATTCCACGACACACCATCAAATACTAGATTGCTAGTCGCTGGGTGGGTCAGATACAGAGGCAACAAGACACAATCTTATTTCCTATAATTATTATTTGTCGCAATGTTATTATTTTCTTCGTTTAACAATCGAGAACCCGCCCTTCTCCTTCTTCGAACTAAGGGTATACCCTACCAGACAAATATGCAACTCTAACTCGTTAACAAGTTAACGATCTGATGAAACCGACTTGACCTGTGAAGTATCGGAACAGTTAGAAATAAATGCCGTAGCATTTAATTCGCATTACAAACGAGGTTGATCGCCGAATCAGAACGAAATAACAAGCCCAGAACAACCTGCACGAGACGAACGGAGCGGCGGAGTACGCGCATTTCTGATTCAATTAAAAAGAAACACAGGCCATTAAGCCGGTCATAATAAATAATTAAATATGACGCGCGTGTAGCAGGAACGGCGTTTTTCTAACAACGGCTGTGCCATTAGAACGAGAAAATCGCCGCCCGATACCATAAGTAAAGCCATAACCGTAGATCAATGCGAAATATATAGACGGCTGCGAACGAGTGGTAATACGCTGGTAATCTCTCTTTTTACAAGCCACATCTGAATTTATTAGGCATCCATCACAATTAATATTGTTTATAAACACGCCAGAGCACCGGATAAATGCCCGTGCGCTCTCTCTCTCTCTCTTTCTACTTTAATACATAAAATTATATTCCTCCTGTTACCTATCCATCTTGTGCGTTCTGTCACGTAAACATTTTTTGGATTCACCATGTTTGACGTTTCTTACAGTTTAAGAACTGAAAATGTAGTTAAGCTGTTTTGTTAATAAAGCTTCTATTTTTTTTTGATCTGATTCTCCTAATGCTCTGTCCAATTTGTCCATTATTAATTTTATACGTTAGTTCATAAGTTTGGGGTTGTTTTATCTTGAATATACTCATGAGACGTATGATTGTTATTACTGGAATATCTGGCCCAACATAACTTAGATGATATGAAGTCTAGTTGCTGTGATCTTGAAATCTGACGCCTTGTAGTGGACATGCAATATAACGTAGCAACTTTTATACATAGGTATTTTCTGGCTGACTACGATATCTTGAATGGTGAACGGGAATTAGAATGGGGTGAGGGGGTGAGTTACTGGTCTCTGATTTATATCGAAGGCAATGAAATGCTTTTAAGTAATATTTTGAAATCTTTCGACATACGCAATATTTTCTATGTTGATTTGTAACAAATTAATAAACTTCAGATTCTAATAGAAACATTCGCTCTCGAATAGGGAAGTTTTAAAATAATAATACTCATGCAAGGCTATCGGTAATACAGTGTTATTGTTTAACATTATCAATATATGGATTTTTTGCTACACCTGATCCGCAAAAGCGGAACAAATCGTTGAATTAAAAGCACTGCGTATTTTATTTTTATTACACTAGGTATACATTTATCAGAGCCATTAAAATTAATTATGTTTATATTTATTATTAATTTATTTAAACCCATATAACGCGCTCTTGCTCATTTTGTATAATAGTACAGTGCGTTTACCGGTACCGCATAAGTTATTGTTTTCTAGGTGTACAATTTTTAATGCAGTCTCATAATGAGGACGTTTATTCAACCACAATGCAATTAATTCAGTAGAAAACCATTAAATGTTATTTATCTGACATGAGAGTATGTAGGCAGGTACCAGTTACCATTGACACATCGCAAGCTATTTAAAAACAATAATTATTAGGTACTTGTAAAAGTATTGCTTGCCGGTT
This sequence comes from Xestobium rufovillosum, assembly GCA_963966045.1. Classification (NCBI taxonomy): domain Eukaryota; kingdom Metazoa; phylum Arthropoda; class Insecta; order Coleoptera; family Ptinidae; genus Xestobium; species Xestobium rufovillosum. The sequence goes on along the minus strand of OZ014498.1, from coordinate 30,302,793 downwards.
GCAAAATAAATTACTTAATTGATTTATTAGAAACTTGGCGTCGATAATTTACGGCAGCAAATATCTGTTACAGGTAGGCATCAAAAACGATTACATTTTGCACAATTGTTGGCAAGACGAATCTATCGTCCCTTCCCTATTACGCTGCGAAATGAACTCTCCCGCTTCTGATTCGTCAGCGTAGTAATAAGATGACGTACCTATGTGCTTATCTTCTTTGCCTACAGCTCTATCAAGTTGTTCTAAAATTGGAAACAATAATGAGGTCCGACATCGGTAACTCTACATATCGATCTGCGTTTCTGATATTGCTTGATTTTAGTAGGATTAAATTTGACCCGTTAAACATAAATCGAGGAGTCCCGCAAAGTTTAATATTGGGACCATTACTTTTCCAATTTATAGCAGTTAGTTTATGCGAGTCTTCATGGTTTTATCCCATTTTCTGTTCTGCGTGCCTGTATACATATAATGCCCTATTTCTTCATTTTGTCAGAGCCGTATGGTGCCTTACTATGGCACCAAAGAAGCAAATCTAGAGAATAGTTCCATTTCTAAGATCATGGGTCTATTTAACCGGTGTTAGTTATTACTTATTTATAAACGAACTCTTCGTTTTGTTGATCGAATGATTACGCTTCTAAAACGTACCTGCACAAGCAAAAACTATACTCGCTAATCAGCAATGTTTTTAAAAAGCAACATACACACACATGTTTATTTGCTTTGCGTAGAAAAACACGTATGTAACCAAACGTGTTGCGTTTCAATTTAGTTGTAAATGTTCGTTTTGTTTATAGTTAGTACTACATTAACTCTGTAATGAAATGAAATAGATGCACTAATGGGCAGATAATACATCTATCAATTTCAAAGTCAATTGATAATTGATTTGTTATAAATAAATTGCAGTTCTGTTCTATTGCAGTTTAAGCGCAATTCATCGATATTTGTAGCCCGATTAGGTATCTTTGTGGGTGCCAACTTAGTAATAGGATATAAAAATAGTACCCAACGAAAAATATCAAAACTTAAAAGCGATAGCAGAGAAATAAGGTTAGAAAAATAATAACACCATTTATTTGTTTATTAAAAAGATTATCAATATTTTGACTATGTGCGCTAAATTTTGGATCATTAAATGGCGATTGGCTGGATAGGATTTAGATAAAAATCTAAAATTAGACCTCTAGTACTAATGTACCATACATGGAATTATTTCTAGAACCTTATTCATTTTTGACATTTTTGATTTTTACCTATATTGTTTGTTGCAGCTCACTATCTACTATGTCCTCAAGCGAATACAACTAAAAATCATAGTTATCTTGATTGTCAGTTTATTTTTGACAGAAGTGTCAGTTTTTGCTAATTATCATCAATTTTAAGGTTAGGTTTGAGTGCGTTGCATAGTTGTGCCGTTGCAAATTATAGGAAATTGGAAAGTAAGTTACTACTTACTCCAGAAACCTTTTCTTTCACTTATTAAGTCGTAAAATTCCCAATCCTGTTATGTAATAGAATTTCTAATCTAACTAGTCTGGGCAATGCATCAAACATGTTTTAAAACATAATTTTCGTAAATGTTAAAGTTTAAGCTAAGGTAGATAATTAAACTAATTATAGCAGACAAGTTTAATTTATTATAATAGGCAAGTAAAGTCACGAAATGAACTGACGGTTGTTTGACATAAACTTCACTTTTTGAGGTTAGGTATGCTAATTACTGTTTATTGTAATTAATATCTAATTTATAAACATTACATGAAATTTATCACAATGTATAACTTTTAAAAGTCAAAATATATGTTTCAAGTTATACCTAGGTACGCCATGTTGTAGCGAGTGCACAAAAATGATAATGCAGGACCTCCATTTTATATTCGCAAGTGATAAGATTGGGTTTGAAATCGGCCATTATGATATACATATAAAATTTGCGTTCATACGAATATTTTTAATGATATATATATGTAGTACCTACATACTAAGAAAAATCAGAAATAGAAATGTTGAATATACCATATATGAACAAAATATACGAATCAAATAAAAAAATAATGTGCCTAAATAGGAGAATAAGTCACAAGATAAGATAAGTAGGTAGTAGATCTGTATCTTACTGCAGAAAATTGGTGTCAATAGCCTAATTATAAAAATACCTATAAGTAGACACTTTTTACTCTTCTAACTTTATTTTTGTTTTATATATTGTTTTATACACTTTTTAGTTTGTTATATTATAGTTAACAAAGCATTAAATAGTGTTTGTTTATTTTTTATACTATTTAATGATAGTTGCAATTTTTGTGTATATATACTTATTTATAATTTATTAGCATTTATAAGCATTTTATTACGTTTCTGTTATAATATAATCACACTTTTATGACGCCCACTTTCATAATCATAACAAGAACAAGTTATGGACACACATGGCAATGAGAACTCACCCTAAAACGAGTAAACATGCACTATTTTCTTCAAAAAACACACAAGTCAAAGTTACAACAACACAATAAGAAATTAAATATCAACAAATGATTACGATAACTAATAAACAACCAACAGAACAAACGAAAAGAAGAAACGGCACTCGGTGCGCGTGGATTGTCACATTACACCGTGATGGCAGTGACTGCGTCGGCAAAACAGACAGAGTTACTGAACTTTTCCGGTCTTGGAGACCCAACAAGCGCACCTTTCCCGCCACAGAGACGTCGGTTACTGACAGCGACGGCAAGTTAGCCGCGGATCCGCCACTGACGCGGAGTGGTGGCTCATGACCGGTGATTCGTCGTCCAGGTTTCGCCAGGCCTCCACGGGCCACTGGGATCGTGGTGAGCGGACCCCCACCTACTCGACGTTCCTATGGTAAAACGGCAATATTGTCCTAATCCTGAGATTATTGCGCTCGGGGACGCAGGATAACGGGAGATAAGAGAGTCGCAGATACTGAGAATCGGGCCAAATTGGACGCACAAAAGGACCTTTATGCGCTGAAGCTTGGGAAAATTCGCAAATGGGGCTGGTGCCGTTTTGACTGTGTTTGTTGTGTTGTAAAAATGTTTGGGATTTAGATAGCGTTTGGTAGTGAATTGCAGTTTTATCTGTAACATAAGATCCTTAAAAAATTGATATTCAAAATGTCAACCTAACCCACAAAACTGAAAACCAACAAAGAAATACCTACCTTACATTATAACATCTTCATGCGTTGACGGGGTTGCTTGACTACAAGAGGATTTTTGCTATGTGACATAAGCTTTCTACAATTTCTAACGTTCAGAATTGGTTCAGAAGTACTTTCACAAATTCTTTAAAGTTCAGAATTGTTTTGCGCATTTCTTAATGCGTTCAGAAAACGGAACTACTTTTACAAGTTTTTAAAGTTCAGAATTAGTTTGTTTATGCCGGCGTGTGACGCAAAAGCGTTTAAACTGGGTCTTATGACTGCCGCATTTTAGAGGAGATGGCGCATGAAAATTTATTTTTCATTTAACTGGCTAAGTTGACCTTAGAACTGTCAAGTGGTACAGGTAACTCCATTTTTCAATTTTTAGTGTATTATTAATCTATTGTCTAACATTAAAATACGTTAACAATGCGCATTTAAAAATTAACGTAATACAACGGCAAAGTTAAACGAGCATGTCCGCATATTCTTATCAAATGCGCACTCTATATGCAGCTTTGCCCTATATATTTCAAAATTTCGAATAAGCAAGTTTTTCTTAATTAGCAGCTTATCCTTTCACAAAAAATTTAAAATTCTTTTTATACACCTAAGTTTCTACACAGTTACTAAAGTTCAGAATTAGACCAGAAGTACTTTCACAAATTCTTTAAAGTTCAGAAATGTTTTGCGCATTTCTTAATGTTCAGAAAACCGAACTACTTTTACAAGTTTTCTAAAGTTCAGAATTAGTTTGTTTATGCCGGCGTGTGACGCACACGCGTTGAAATTGGGTCTTATGACTGCCGCATTTTAGAGGAGATGGCGCATGAAAATTTGTTTTCCATTTAACTGGCTAAATAAGTGAAAATGTTACAAAGAATTGACAGCAAAAACTGTCAAGTGGTACAGGTAACTTCATTTTAGTGTATTATTCATCTATATGTCTAACATTAAATTACGTTAACAATGCGCATTTAAAAAGTAACATAATACAACGGCAAAGTTAAAGGAGTCCGCATATTCTTATCAAATGCGCACTCTATACAACTTTGCCCCATATATTTAAAGATTTTAAGATTTCAATTTTTTGTGAAATGCTGGCATATCATATAATTAAAACACTGGATAAATCGACGTTTCGCCCCCGTTCGGGGGCTTTATCAAGATTTATTGGTATAAATATAAAATATAAATTTGTCAGTAAAAATTTCTGACAAGAACAGAATTTTTCTCAAACAATAAAAATTATTTATGTAGGTAACTATGATGTAAATATAAAAAAAGTTTAGCGCTTTTGATTTTGAATACAATTGAAATTATGAAAGAGAAAAATGTTTATGTATTTAATTTAACAATAATAATAGTAAGTAGCAGAGAGAATGATTTATTTTATTATATTACAGTAAATTTGACTTAAATTTTGTATATCAGTTCTATCATTAATAGAGTTTTGTTCTTTTTTTATATAGATCATTTCTAAAAATAGTCGAGATTTTAAATTTTTTTCTTGTTCTAAAATTTTGGTGTCGTTAAATTCAAAGGTATGATTGCTGTCTTTCATGTGTTTACTAATTGCTGAATTACTGTTTCTGTATTTGTGTTGTTTTAGTCTAGTTTCTAAATGATTTTTAGATTGGCCAATATATGTTTTTTCACAGTCTTTACATTTAATTTTGTATACAGTATGAGTTTTCATCAATTTAGGAATGGGTGTTTTTAAATTAGAATACAAAAATTTTAAGTTATTATAATTTTGGTGCGATACTTGTAAGTTGTGTTTTACTAATAATTTATTAATATTTTGGGACATGCCTTTAATATATGGTAACGAAATGTAATTTTTATTTTCTTTCGGTTTTTTAATATCGGTATTATTATTGTAAAATTGATGGGTTCTATTTTTTATAATTTTCATAATGAAATTTGTAGGATAATTATTTTTTATTAAACAATTTAACACTTTTTCTATTGCGGATTTTCTAAATTGTGGGCTGGAGAGTTTAATCGCACGGTCAGCTAGACACATAACAATACTCTTTTTGTGGGAAGTGGGTTGTTCAGAATTAAAACAAATATATAACGGCCAGACCAAGTTGGTTTAGTGTACCATTCAGTTTCTATTGAATTTTTCATTTTATATAAAGTTAAATCTAAAAAATTTATTTGATTTTTTGTTAAAATTTCAATAGTGAATTGTAATTTAGGATGATAGTTATTAAATTTATTAAGAATTTCGTTATATTTTTCTGGAGGAACAGCAGTTAAACAATCATCCACATATCTAACAAAAAATGGTAAATTGAAAGATAATTTAGGAATAACTGTTGTCTCTAAATCTTCTAAAACTAACTGAGCAATAGGGCTAGAAATTGGGGAGCCCATGGCACAGCCATTTGTTTGTTTGTAAATTGAATCTTTAAATTTAAAGTACGTAGATGTTAGAGTAAGTTCAATTGCAGTGATGAAATTATTTAGAGTGAGAGATGTGTAAGGTTCGATTCTATTCCAATTTTTTTTGACAGTGGAAATTGCAAGATCTAATGGTATATTTGTGTAAAGTGAAACTACATCTAGGGAAATTAAATTGAAGTTTTCAGGGATATAGAAATTTTTAGTTTTTTCTTTAAAAGACCAGGAGTCTTTGATATAAAATTCATTTTGCCCTATGATGTTAGAAAGAATGTTAGCTAAAAATTTTGATAACTTATAAAATGGGCTTTGAATGCAAGAAACAATTGGTCTGAGAGGAATATTAGTTTTATGTAATTTTGGTAAGCCATATATCCGTGGAGGTAGAGAATTTTGAATTTTAAGTTTGCTACTAAGTTTTGGAAGAATGTTACCTTCATCAAGTAATTTAGAAACAAAATTATTATTTTTGTTTTGTAAGTTGATAGTAGGATCTTTAGGGATAATTGAATATGTTGATCTATCATTTAATAGTTCATAAAGTTTATTTTCGTAATCAATGAACTCCATTACATAAACATTTTTCTCTTTCATAATTTCAATTGTGTTCAAAATCAAAAGCGCTAAACTTTTTTTATATTTACATCATAGTTACCTACATAAATAATTTTTATTGTTTGAGAAAAATTCTGTTCTTGTCAGAAATTTTTACTGACAAATTTATATTTTATATTTATACCAATAAATCTTGATAAAGCCCCCGAACGGGGGCGAAACGTCGATTTATCCAGTGTTTTAATTATATGATATGCCAGCATTTCACAAAACAATTGAAATCTTAAAATATAACTGGCACAAAATATACCAAAATTTTTAAAGATTTTAAATAAGCAAGTTTTTGTTATTTAGCAGCTTATTCTTTTACAAAAATCTAGATTTAAAACAAAATTCTTTTTATACCTAGATAAGTTTTTTACAGCTCTCTTAACGTGCATTAAACATACGGGCGGGAAATTTCATCCGTTAAAAAAGGTCGATCCGACCGAGGTTAAAAGCAAACAACGTTTTGTGAAAGAAACTGAAAGGTCCCGCATTTGAATGGGGCACGTGGATACTTTTATACCTTTATATCCATATGAAGGAGGAGAAGACTGCAGACGCGGTCGACGAGGCCCTTCAGGCAATCTCATTATGTGATTGTGCACCTTTTATTATTTTGTAACGAAAAACGTTACGCGACTGATCGTCTTATAAGAGATTTGAGTCGAGGGAGAGAATTTAAATTTATGTCACGAGAATACCGGATTTGCTGTAAGGTTCTTCGCATATAAATTAATAAATTTCAGTTCACAATGTCAGCATAATTTCAGTGTCGGCACTTAATACAAAACACCGGCAACATGTGTCATTTACCGTTAAAACTCTTCTAAATCTGTCTCCAAGCCAAACACAAACACAGATTGGGTCGCTCGCAAATTTCAAAAAGAAGCTCGTAACGGGGAACACATATGTTCTTACGGTTCATAAATTATTTTTTATTCGGTTGGCGCGCGTGCCTACGATCTTTACAAAACCTACAATGAGATTCCCGATATATACCCCAAGCCCCAGTGAAAAAGAGCACTGACAAGGTGTGTGTAAGAAACTCAGAGAACCAGCACTATACTTGTTCGTAAAAGCAACTTGTTTTGTATAGGAGAAATTGGTTGGGATACTGTGTTCAGCACGCTCTTAAAGATGTTGTAGAAGTCTTTATTTGGTTTTGAGTTAGAGGCGGTTTTTGATTATTTTGGTTTTGTGTAGAGTAGTGACCGGTGGTCAGTCAGATGCGTTTAGCACCCTTGTTTGCAAATTGCCTTCCGAATTATTACAAATGTTTACGTATTTTGCCCATTTACCGCTGTCACTTATGTTTATAGCTTTACGCCATAAGAAATATTTATTGTGAATGTGTAGATATACAAAAGGTACACGATTGGGGGAGTACTAAACGGTTAGGTTTGCCATTTTTCATTCTAACTCTAAGGAATAGAGTAAACCGAGGGATAACTGCGCCATGATTTTTGAAAATGTTGCTTTCCTACATTTAGGTTCTCAGCCCTGTCAAAACTGCTTTGTAATATTTGTAATATTCTGGCATAATGTGCGTCACTGATCTGATACAAATCAGCACCAAACTTTTGAACGTCAGAGGCAAGGACGTCTTGGATTTAACGTTTCGTGTTTTATTTTGGGTGGTCAACTAGCATACCAAATTTTTGATGGAAACTTAACAGAATTGAGGCAACACATGCAGCTTTCCGATATTTGCAAGGCCATCCTATTTTTTGTATGTTGCTTTTCTTGTTTTTGTTTGTTTTGTTTGTTTTGCTGTTTTTCTGTTTTTGTTGCTTTTATTTCAGTTGTTATTAAAAGTTGCTAACATAAAATCACAGGTATCTTGAATGCACCTACCTATAATATTTTCTAAAGGTAAAAAGTACCAAAATCTTTGCCGTTTTTTATTCGCAAAAACTCCAAGGCTGCTTCTCTGAGAAACCCCCAAATCACAACGAAAATAGGACACCTGTACAGAATATATTATTACGTTGAATTGATATGTTTGATTCTTAGACTTTTATGACATGTTTTAAGCAATTAAGACATTTTAATTCGTGTTCCTTTTACTCTGATGTTGTACACTGTCGAATTCTATTATCAAATTTGTCTTCATCAGAAGCGCAAATCATACATGACAAGAGCACTGTTAGTTCAAAGCAAAACAGTTTCCCGACGTCACCTAATGACCGGGTATTTCCCAAAATCAAAATTCCGCAGCAAAAACCGAAGTGGGCTACGTACAGTTTACTTATATTCTTAATTATACTTTTGCCGACGAGTGAAAGGACTTCATATACTTTTATGTATATCAAATTACTAATGTTCCGAATCTTGCTGTTTTTTTCATATCTTACAATTAAGAGTATACTGAGGTTTTCATAAATAATTAGTGAAAGGAAAAATTAAAGCATCTTGTTACCAGGTTATTTTTTAGTTGCTGAGTAATCAACATTAATCTTTCGGAATTAGGCAGGGTAATTTGCGGATTGTTTCAAGTAGATCACGTTACGAATGCTTTAATTAAAATGTTTCGACAATTTACTGGATCGCACAGACATTATTAGGAAAAACTATTTTTTCCATCCCAAAGAACTTACTTACAACATTCTTCAGGTTTATATCTTTTTAACAACACCCATTACTTGTTATCGTCCTGTTGTGCGACGAGAGATGGGTGGCACAGCAAGAGCAACGGCGGAAATCCTCTTCTTTCGGCCTTTTCCCTGCCAGCTGTGGCCGTAGGTGAGAAGATTCCTAAACGGTAACGTGGGAAATAAACTGCCCTGGTATCTGGCAGTGCTCCCCAAACCACACACAACTCGAAAAAGAAAATCTCACCGGAATTACTTGGTAGCGAAAAATGGGCTGCAGAAAAAGGAACATTTTAGAAAACGTTTCTTCTGCCTGTATCTCGGCCTGTATCAGGCGCACACCAGATTTCATACTGTCCTAAGTAACACAATACGCCATAGTTGATGTGACAAAAGCTCCATTACTTGCAAACTTCATCATGGATCTCTTCTGCGATTTGAATTACGTATGTGTTCGGCGGTCCTTTCTTCCGTACCTACCTAATTTGCGTACCCCATTAATATCACCCGTTCCAAGGCTACCGGTACATAACTTTGAACATGTTCTGTACAGTTACCAACAATAATAAATAACCCGATCCGTGTTAGTTCCCACACTCTCCAAGTTCCAAATGTTGTGCTGGAATTGACAGTGTTGTTTATACAGAATTGTACCTATACAGCGCGGAAAATTTTACAAATCTTGAATTCTTTGTTTCAATATATTATAAGCAACTTGTTTTATAATAATTATTTAGGACAAATTTCATATTAGAAGGATATTTTTACGTACAGTTGGGAACGTGGCAACATTGTGAGTAAAAAGAGTATGAAGATGGAGTTGATAGCATATCGTGTCATCACAACGGGGAGCATATTCGAAGAGGCGACGACCTTGGAGAGAATTCGGCTCGCACCCAGAGGGGAGCATCCTCGCGTCAGCACCCGCGCATCCATCAGAAAGATAGCCACGAACAGCGGCGACTCGTCAGATTTACATGAAGAAAAAAATATATAACAATGCTACAAGTTGTCGATGACTTCGGTGGTTGAATGGATAATGCATCGGTCTTTTAATTCGCTGAGCTATTTGTCAGATTAATTTAATATTTGCAGTAAGTTATTGTGAACGAGTTGCCATGACAACAACATAAAAATAGAACAAGAAGAACAACCCTCGTAAGACAAAAATATTACATGAATTTATAACCTAAATGGGTGGTGTCTTTCAAAATATACCTAGAGTGTTAAAGGTATACAAAATTAGGTTCACTTTTTAGGAAACCTAAAAAAATCCAGCCGAAATTATTTATATTTTTTATTTCATACTTCCTGATTCACTTACCCATCGCGGCTGCATAATAATTTTGTTAATGTAATGATGATACAGCAACATAATAGGTACGAACTTCTTGATCGCCAGTTCTGCTCTCCATCAGCATTAAAAAAGCAAGAATAGACATCGAGGATTGTAATTATGTAAATATCCAAAATTATAATGCGAAACAAAATCTATAATCAATTTAATGTCCCGTAATTGATAGTATACGAGGACAATTCGTCGCATTCCTTTCCGAGAATGGTTTTAAATAGTCTTATTACTGTACGCATGTTTGAGCAATAATAACAGGGCCTCTTGCCACCAATAAATGCGGTATACATTTTCGATACGAGAATTTAATACTTTATAGGCAGCATCTGTCCGACTATCATGTTTTCACTTTCCTCGGTATGCTGGAGCATTCATAAAAGTGAACGGTGCGTTATTCGAGATATTTGATCTCTGTACTCAAGGATGAGTACACTGACAGAAACGGCAATCAATACGGTGCTAAAAAAGTCAGGGGTGAATATTACAGCACTGTATGAGAGAGAGGAAAGTACTAAGACAGATTTTGGGAAAGAAAGTGAATAATTATGGATGGAAAGGAAGGATAAACAAAGAATTCAAGGAGAGGGGTATGACACATTAAGAGGATGCCATTGGAGAGTCTACCAAGGAAATTGATGGTAGCTGGTATGAGGAATAGTTGGCGACTTGCTACATTCGGAGATAAGAATATAGAGACATAGAGGTAGCTTAGGGTGTAATGCGTAGATGGAGGTATACGCGTCTAACCAACGCGTGAAACTGCTACTATTCCGCAACAAAGGTGTGTATTCCACACTAATTAATTAACGTAATCAAGTCGCAAGGCCTTGAAACGATCACGTTCGTGAACCTACGCTAACCGACGCGCAAGTAGGCATGGTCTCACCGCAATTTACCTCTTCGCTCCGAGGAGGCGCACAATTAAAAACCCCTGACGGTGGGGTCGCGTATTAATGCGCCCCATGCGCCGCCATGCACGCGATGTTCACTTGTTCATTGCACGCGATCATTTCGGTCGCTTCTGCTGGCAACTCGCATTATATGGATATCAATAATGTGCGGTTTGATTTACGCGTAGTTCGTTCTGATAAAGACGGATTTATGGTTTTTAATCTTAATAAGTCCGCTTTAATGGCCTTCTTATGCCGCGATCTGCCCCGATGCGTATCTTGTTTTACTGGCGAATCGCCTCGTGGCGTCCGAGAATATCTAATGAAGCATTTGAGAGGACAAATTTTATGTTTTTATGACTTGATTGGGACATATTTCTGGTAACGGAAGCTGAATTCTTGCCGTTCACCAGAAATATTTAACCCAAACTTTTATTTTTATTTTTGATCTGATGAGGCTAAGTTATGAGACAAGATAAGGAAATATAAGCTTTTTGATATATGTTCTCGTTAATTATAATAACTAATCCTTGAAAAGTTCGGATTTGTGCCCATTCGCGAACCCAGTAGGTTCAATAATCGATGTTTAAAAAATATTTCTTGTTGTAATAATTGTTTTGAAACTTCTGCACCGAGTGTTCGGTTAAGGTTGGCGACCGGCTATATCTTAGGTGCACAAGCATACATATTAACTAATTTAGTTTTATGACAATTAATTTCAAAAATAATATTACAATCTTTTAACAAATCTTCTAGTTTGGATCATTGCAAAGTTCTATTAATTTTTCAGTATAGGTAGGTTTTAAAAAAAGTCTAACGAAAAGTAACAAAAACAGGTGATGGTTTCAACTCAACTTATATTATCTATGTATCAGCTTGAAGTACTTTTTTCCTTGTGCTATGAAATAAATAAATCAGGACGTGTGTAAAATTTCACGAACGCTATTTATGTGCCTATCTACATCATCACCTGCTTTCAGGCACTTAAAATTCTTATTTCACACATTTAGGCTTATTAACAGCGGCCTGTAATTAACCGTTCTGCTTCATTATTATCGCATATAATCACCTCTTTTACATTCTGGAGCTTTATGGAATATTAGGTGCAAGACTGAAAATTTGATTCGGTTTCTTCCCACTTTCTTGGTTTTAACCTCTTTTGATGTGCCTACCTGCCGGTTCACACCGACTCAGTAGGTGCTTCGGGACTCGCATAACTTAATGTGAATATGGTCTTTCGAACAAGTTTTGTTATATGCAGCATTTTATTGTAACGTACCAGTGCAAAGCCATTTGATAATTTGATTGGCAAATATGGTAAGAGCTAAAATCTCCTTTATCAAGCCATCCTGAATTAAGGTAAAAATAACTAGGCACAATGCAGTGCCAACCCACTGACAAAATAGGCGGTATAATTCAAAAATCCAATAATAAATATGGCACCGAGCCTGACTAATTAAGACGCTAGGAGCGAACAATGTTGATTTAATTTTTGATAATGCCCGGTATTGGAATCGTGATCTGCCAGCACGGACAAAGTTTATAATTGTAACAGAAAATAAACAACGATCGGTCCCCAATTAATAATTGCACTGCAAGCGAAGAGACAGTATCGGTGCCGGCTTTGTTGAGACCATCTAAAAATTCTGCTGCGTCGGCGTCTGTATTAAAAAATACCGATGATGATAATAATAATGTCCGACAGGATATCTCAATAAGAACGAACGGGAATCGCGAGGAGATCGATGGATTAGATTTTGGAATTTCGTGATCAACGCCATTATGCATTCCTAACGGGTTCTGCTATTGTCAATTCCAACACATTCGTATCTTATTATAATTAGTATTAGCAGAAACTTAAACCGCAAAGGAAATCTCAAAAGAAAATTATTGCAGACATAAAAGAGGTGTATAAAGAATAGGAAGTAATAGCAGGGATTAAAATGAGAGACTAGGAAGAGAAGATGGAGGTAACGAGTAACAAGAGAAATCTGGAGGGAACTATGGAAAACTAGAGAGGCCTTTCACAAAGTACTATGTAAGATGATTTGGGGTAGTTTAGAGAACAGAGAGGTTGACGAAACACTGATGAGGACAATCAAAATTTTACCAACAGTAGGAATTATGCTCGGAATTATGTAAGAACCATCAGGCGGATGCACTAAGCTTTCTCCTATTCAAGAATTAACGTGGAACGAAGCAAAGGAAGTGGCCAAAGATAGAAACTCAAAAATTTCTCAGAATATCGCATTCTTCCGAGTCTCTTATCGACTGTACCCCGTATTCCGCTTGCTCTCGTAATCCACCTGTTGCTGGACCGCGGGAGGCAACCGGTTCCACGCACAGGCAATAATTCAGTGCGCTTCTCAAACTTCTCCTTCGCCTTGGTCGGGGTCAGGAAAATCACGCGCAGCTTCTTGAGAAGCCGCTGGGACGTCGGAGAGACGATCTGCCACGGACCTCTGCGATTATCAAACACGCAAGGTTTACGCTAAACTGCGGGAAGGTGCAGCAAATCACCCGCTCTGTCGTTTCTCATACGAAGTGTGAGTTATTGGGTTTACGTGCTGCAGTTGGTACGACGCCGACGTCACGTTTCGTCGGGTTCGTTATGGAAAGTGACTTCATGATAAGTTAGGATTAATTGGGTAAAGATTCAAGCGTGCAACGAACTAAAGATAACGTGAAATAATACTTTTTAAAGAAATTAATAAGAGGAACGGGAGGGATAACTGGGTATCGGAAGGGACGTAGCATTCCAAAAGTACAAAGTAGGCGGACACTGAATGCAAAAATTGCTGGGCACGCTAGATTAGGGGGAGCATTTCGCAGCGTACAGAGTAGGACTCGGAGCTTTCCATTCACTTTGAGCTAGAACAAACACAACATCGAAGCTACAGACGAAACGCGGGGTTTATTGAATATCATAGTATAGTATTTATATTCCGACGAGTACCTGATAGAAAACAAGGAACGTTGAACCAAATTATAGGCGGGGAAACAAAACTCGTCTCGGGATGCTGGTTTCCCCAAGAAAACGCAGTGGGTTACTTATAAGTAAAAAAGAAAAAGTAGGTAAGTATGTTTTGCGATTGACCGAAAAGTTCGTGTGGTTAGAGCTATTTTAATAGCATTTCTCTAACAAAATTTTGCAATATTTCTTAAACCAAAAATAGACTGCAAAAAACGGAAAACTCAATTTTTTGACTGGCCACTTCCGGTGGCTTTTTCTGGGTTCATTCATCATGTTATATCACATTTTCTTTTCTGAGAGCATCGAACTGGCTACCTCTGGGGCAGTACCCCAGAGCTAGCCGCGCGGTGGAAAAAATAATAAACAAAAAATGGTTTGCTGAGTCTAAATTTCCGTAATAATGACTTGTACCGTTATCATCTGTCGCAGTCAGACACGCTCAGTAAAGCCTCTTTTAGGGCTTTACGTATTGTAACTGATTTTTTTCCATAACGTTCTAACATTTGGAATAGACTTCCATGAACATGTGTTCCAAATTCCTAAACGGTATAAAATGTTTTGTCATGTTGAGTGTGCATCTGACTGCAACAGAAAATCCACGGTACACGCCACTCTTAATAATCAGTTCATTAAATGTTCAAATTCCAATCCTTCTGAGACAACACAAATTTTAAACTTTCCCTTTCCCGGCTACTTTCTTGTCCATCGTAATTCCGTGACAGATTTTACCTGATATGACGCAGAGAACAGAAATAACGGAAGACGTAGTTGGAAGTTGACTTATATTATTTGTCTAAAAACGTTTTATACGAAATTAGTCCAATTCGGTGCTTATAGAATGTGTTGTGTTCCCATTTGGCCAATAACATGCTGTATTAATGCAATGGAAATCTCTGGTTGGCGACGGAAATCCAAAGTCAGCCAATTGATTACTTCATTATTATCAAAAATGCATTATATTTTTTTTGATACCGTCAAAATGAAAAGTCTAATCTATGACTCTACGATTATAATTTCTGAAAAAAACGAAAAATGTGATAAATATTCTAGCTACAATATGTCCGATTTTAATAGATTGTGAAGTAGATTTTAAAGTTGAATTTCTGGTTTTTAATGAAAATTATTAGCGAACAGTCCTAGATCTATGTTTAATTGAAACAAGAAAAAAATAATCACGCGAATATCTTAAACCATGTTGGAATAATCCATTGGCAGCGGGAACGTTACATCCCTCAAATATTCCAAGCGTTCCGATAGCCTTAAGCCATATGGTTTCGGCTGCTTCTTGATGCATTTTTCTTGCTTCTGGTTTTAATCTGAACGTTTCATTTTCAAGAATAATTTCGACTGAACGGTCGATCCAAAATATCTAATTGATAACCTTTTTTCAGTGTGTATAATCATTGATTTAGTTTCTTCGAGAATAGGAAATTTGTGATTATTTTCGAAAAAACTTATAACATTAGACATTTGGTTAGTGACTTTCGCAATTTTTCAGACGTTTATCTTTCATAATGACGTAAAAAAACTTTTATGACCACCACATATAACATTGCTAAAAGAATAATAACAATAATAAAAATTGCAAACGTTAAAATCTCTCTAAGTTTTATTACATTCTTGTTTAAGAAAAATAAATTAAAATCATAATTACGCTTCTCCTCTATGTTACACCCATAAAACATTATGTATCCCAAAGAAAACAACCCAAGAAGCATCCCACACTCCGACCAAAACACTCTCTTTTGTTTGCAGAATAAATTAATTTCGTCCATAATATATATTTATTTTATTTTTTCTTTTTGGTCTTTTATAATAATTTTCTCGGCCGCCGTACTCACACAAGATAATTTGCTGATGGGCAGGTAAGAGTAAATATTGCGTTGATGACTGTGCAGGCTCTTGTTTTAAATAGAGGCGCATCGTCATTATCATCGTCGTCTTGATGGATGTAAAAATAGTTTTAACATCATGATTATTATAGAGCACGCCCGATATACAGAGTGACTTTCAAATCAGTCCGTAACTACTTCCTAATAATAGTTTCAAAGACAGTAAGCTTCATAACAAATATTCATTTTCTGTGAAACGGTAGATAGGAGTAAGTAGATTAGTACAAACTAAGAAGTTGCGAAAATTGTAAAAATAGTCCAAAATTGTGGTAAATACAATTTTCGTCTTAATTATTCAAGACGCAATAATAAATGTGGCGTCGACGTTACCCTGAATTTACTGTACGTGTTGTAGACAACCATGCTGGAATAAAAGTGGTGTGCTCGTTTGAGATTTCATCTTCGTTTCACGGCTTAAATGTCAATATTCTGGTTTAATTAATTTTCTTCTGTTACTGGCGATTGTGGGAAACTACCAATATTTCCAAACTGAGAAATATCGATATACCAATTGACATGAAATATAACAAAAATACTAACATCTATAACAACAATTCTAAGAAATCAATATTTAGTTCTAAATTTATCAATTACAGTAATACAATTTTTGACAATAATGAGACAGAATTACTATCAAAAGGTGAAAAATTTGCCCCCGAAATCGAAATCGCAATGTCTACCAGAACCAAGAAAACTTAAATTTGAGCCACTCACTCTCTAAATCAATTTAGTTACGTACTTTTGTTGTGTGTTTTCCAATTTCTTCTTCTCAAATTTAGAGTTGTTGCGGAAGTCAGAACAGATAAATATTTTAAAGTCAGTAGAAATTATTAATTATTAATTGACTTTTATCATTAGTGGGAAATGTTGTAATTTAAACAAAAAACTACAGCGAGAACAAGTTTATTGAAATTAAATAAATTAATTAAAATTAAATAAAAAAAATAAGAAAATGCAGAAATTCCTTCAAACTATGACAGATTGATGCGAGTTGGAGCTGTTTTGTTTATCACAGGTAACATGATTTCAACGCAATTTGCATTTTGACTACAAAATATGATTCTTCTATAAAAAGTGAGAATAAAAAAGTTATCTCGGGAAAGCAATGGTTTCCAATTACTTTCCATAAAAATGGCACTGTTAATAAACATTATTTACATTATAAATTTGTTGTCCGTCCAGCTTTTTGTTTAAATTACATTTCCTCTACAAAGTCATATTTAGCTTATTAATAATTTTAGTAATATTTGTGAATTTATGGCAAATGAAACACTATGTAAAAAATATTATCGACGTTTCGCCTCTGGTTGGAGGCTTTATCAAGATTATATATTTAAACGTTTACAAAATGTATAAAAGTGACAAAATTTTTTCTTAATAAAAATGTAAATAACAGTAACTAAGAACTTATATTAAAAATAGAAATTATACGTAGCACACATGATTTTGTAAAAAATATGAAGGAAGAAAGAAATGAACATAAATTAGAATCAAGTGGTAGAGAACAGATTTACGTTATTATGTCACTGTAAATTTGACTTAAATTTTGAATGTCAGATCTGTCATTCAAGGAATTTTTATCTTTTTGGATGTGTATCATTTCTAAAACCAGTCTAGCTTTTAAGTTTTTTTCTTGTTCTAAAATAGTAGTATTGTGAAAATCGAAATTGTGTTTAGTATCTTTTATGTGTTTACTGATAGCTGAATTACTATTTTGGTAAGTATGTTGTTTTAACCTAGTTTCAAGGTGATTTTTGGTTTGCCCAATGTATGTTTTATTACAGTTATTACAATTAATTTTGTATACAATATGAGTTTTCATTAATTTTGGAATTGGAGTTTTTAAACGAGAATATAAAAATTGTAAGTTGTTATGCTTTTTATGAGCAATTACAAAATTATGTTTTAATAATAATTTATTGATGTTATGTGATGTGTGTTATGTGTTTTATATATGGTAAAGAAATGTAATTTTTAGGTTCTTTTTGGTTTTGATTGTCGTTATTGTTATTATAATAATGATGTAGTCTATTTTTTATAATTTTGTCAATAAAATTTCTTGGGTAGTTATTTTTTATTAAACAATTTATGGTTTTGTTTAATGCATATTGTCTGAAGTCTGGAGAGTTTGATTGCTCTGTCAGTCAAGCAAATAACGATACTTTTTTGTGACAAGTGGGTTGTTTGGAATTAAAATGAATATAACGGCCAGACCAAGTGGGTTTTGTGTACCATTCTGTTTCTATTGAATTATTAATTTTGTATAGTGTTAAGTCTAAGAAGTTAATTTGGTTATTTTTTGAAATTTCTATAGTAAATTGTAATTTGGGATGATAATTATTGAATTGATGAAGAATTTCATTTTCTTTGTCTGGAGGAATAGCAGTAAGACAATCATCTACATAACGTACAAAAAAAGGTAGATTAAATGATAATTTAGGAATAACAGTGGTTTCTAAATCTTCTAAAACTAATTGGGCAATAGTGCTTGAAATTGGAGAACCCATAGCACAGCCATCAGTTTGTTTATAAATTTTATCTTTAAATTTGAAATATGTAGTGGTTAAGGTAAGTTCAATGGCTGTAATAAAATTGTTTAAAGTAAGTGACGTGAAAGGTTCAATTTTATTCCAGTTTTTTTTTGATTATTGTAATTGCTAGATTTATTGGAATGTTGGTATAGAGAGATACAGCATCAAGTGAAATAAATATATAATTTTCAGGGAAATAAAAATTTTTGCTTTTTTCTTTAAATGACCAAGAATCTTTGATGTAAAATTCATTTTGACCTGTGATGTTAGATAAAATATTAGATAAATATTTTGATAATTTATAAAAAGGACTTTGTATACATGATACTATTGGTCTAAGTGGGATATTAATTTTGTGTAATTTTGGGAGGCCATATATACGTGGGGGTAGGGAATTTTGTATTTTAAGTTTTTTTATTTTCGTAATCAGTGGAATTCATTATTACTGTTTTGTTACTTTTATCGGGTTTTAGGATGATAATTTGTGGGTTGTTTTTAAGGAAAGTTTTTGTAATTTTAATGTCAGTCAATAGTTCTTTTTCATTTTTGTTAATTTTTGTATAAGAATTGTTAAATTTTTTAATAATTTGGCAAATTTTATTTCTAATATAATTTTTTTCTTCAGATGGAAGTAAAGTTATACCACTTTCAATAGTGGCAATGATATTATTAATTGGAATTTCAGTATTACAGGTATTTATAGTAAAATTTGGGCCTAATTGTAAAATTTTTTGTACATTAGTTGGAATGTCGGTGGTAGAAATGTTATGTATCCATTCTTTATTAATAGAGAGATTGCAATCATTATTATTAGTATGTTTATTAGTAAGTTTTATTAATTTCCGTTGTTGTTTATTTTTTATGTTAAGAAATTTATAGTAAAATTTTTGGTTTTGTGATTGTAAACTTTTAAATATATAATCTTGATAAAGCCTCCAACCAGAGGCGAAACGTCAATAATATTTTTTACATAGTGTTTCATTTGCCATAAATTCACAAATATTACTAAAATTATTAAAAAAATGGCACAAATAATTATACAACTTATTAATAATGTATGTACCTTACCTACAAGGTATCACATTAAGATAATCAACGCGTATTGGCTAAAGGGTGACAACTTATTTCACGTTTTGAATACCTAGGGCATAATGGAAGAATTACTGATAAGTTTGCAGAAATTTGCAGTGCCACCTACACTTGCACACTAAAATCTCAATGGTCAATATTTGAATAAGCTATCAGACCACCCCCGAGTGCTCTAAAAGTATTTTCATAACGCACAGTAACTTGTTTATCAGCATTAAACAAACTGTTTGATGTTTGTGTACATTTTCAATTGGACCCACAGCGTATAGACAATAAAAATAATACCAACATTCCCGTGGTGCATTGCAAGCCTCCCGCTGCCAGCTGAACGATCTGATTATGTTGGAAGATCGTTGCATGATAATTAAAACTCTCGCCGTTATAATTAAACGTAAGAAGATGTAGATTAAAAATTGTTGTCGACTCACCTCAAGACAACGGCGCCAACTCGATTTTTCTCACCGCACAAGAAAACTACAACCAAAAAAGATTAAACTCCCGCGCATGATAAACCGAGAAGGAAATCTGCTCTTGGAATTCACCGAGAAGTTCTTCTTTCAATTGGCAATGGGATTGTGAAGCAGCGTGTACTGGCGCGAGTACTTTTAGTTCCAAGGTGTGGGGGTAACCACCCCGTACTGAATAGGTGGTAGGCGTATCCGTAGTGGGGCTACCACACCCCGCAGTGCCCAATTACCCGAGTTTTAGTTTTATATTTAATTGTCACGTAATCAGCTCGCGGTTTAATTAATTTGTTTATTTTTATTATGGAGGGTTGTTCGTCATCACGGTCCCCTAGAGAAACATTTTTATACGCCCACTCCTTATTTATCTTCCTGTGCGAAGGGAATTCTTTACTGAAATATACTGCTGATAGTGAAGTCATTTAAAGACGCAATTTTGTTATTAAAATGACGTTAGCGATATTGTAATTTGTTAACAACAATTTGATATGGAAAATGAATGTACGCAAGTGAATTGCGTAGGAGGAATCTCATACGGCTCTGAGATATCTTATTATTTTAACTTTTGACTTGTAAAGTAAACACGTTGGACTATTATTGGTTTTGCAAGTTTAAGAAGAATACCTCAACAAATACAAGATTAAATTAAACAGAGATCTGCTTGTTACATGCAGTGTTTTTATTATTTATAGTAATACTGATGCACCTCGGGCCAGAATTCCGCCCTATGAGTGCATGTTTTTGGTAAAAGAAATTGCACAAAATTCACAGACCTCGCATCTTACGCAAGTATCATAGGCGTATTGAAAATACCGACACAACTGCTCGGTTTCTAAGATGCCCAACAAAAGTGATCTGTGCCGTTTCAAGTTGGTATATTATTGATACAATAAAATAAATGATTTGTGACAAGCACAAGGCACATAGCCAAACTGACGCAATACGTAACAAAATATTAACGCATCCGTTTTGTACAGTTTGGACTTTTATTGCAACGCGATATCCCTCTTAAACGGTACTCGCCCTCGCCGTACCTTAGTTTACATCTGGCGATCTGGCTAGCCGGTAGCCGCCTCCATCCAATTTATTAGCGGCCTCGACTGCGCGCGCCGCCAACAGAATCTGTCGCGTGTCGATACATTTTTCGTAAGATGAGTCCCATATACGCGAGCCCAGAAGTATTTTCAATACTAAAAATCGTGAACACAACACAATGGTTCTGCGGCCTCTAATAGCAATACGCTTTTAAATACCTAGAAGACAGGATCAATTTAACGTTAGAACCATGTGTTTAATTTGTGGCCGTGGATAGTAGTCCGCAAGTTACGGATCGCTATCATTTGTCATTACGGTTCCGCAAGTTGTGGGCATGCGAACAGGTGTTAAATATTGTGTATCAACGCATTTTAGACAGACCCTTTACTTGTCCTCGCACCAGACACACGCATTTTATGCGAAAAAGATAATGGGGAAACGTGAGAAAAGATAACGTTTACGGGAGCCGATCCTACCCGGCCCGAGAGTAACAAACCACTAGCTCTCTGCGATAACCTACCTACCCACAAACGCTGATGGGTGGGGATTGAACTAACGAAGTACTTATACGAAAGTATAACGCATAACTTGCGGAACTGTAGTACACTTGATGGGATTCCGTAACTTGCGGACTACTATCCACTGCCTAAATTTGTGGAGGATCTGGCAAAAGAAAAAGGAAATCACTTACTTCAATTCAAACTGGTACCGTAGTACTAAATGTTTTATTTGGTTAATTATGTATTGTTTGTCCTTGTTACTATAGGCACGGGTGATTCCACTCGCATAAAAATGCTGCAAGATAGAGAAATGACAATCGTATTATCTGTAGACTGATTTTGTATGAAGACTTATTTGCATACGATGCAAAATACCACAAATTGTGCTACGCAGAGTACATATCAACCAGAAATATAAATTCCCACAAAAATAAAACTGACAGAAATACAAAAAGTACGGATCGCTTGTTTTCAACATTTTCTTCTTGGATTCAAGAACACATCTTAGATAATAAAGAAAAGCTACCATTAAGTACCTGTAGTAACACAAAAATATAAATAATTCTATGTTACGTAATGCAGAAAGATCCCCAATACACTCCGCGAAACTGAAAATGAAATTGTCGAAAAGATTTAAAGGCTCTATTCAATTTATTCGTAGACTAGGTCAGGTCAGGTGATTTGTTGTGTTCTGGCAAAGAACTTTTGACAAAAAAAATCAAGCATGTAAATGAGGGCGCAAGCTCAACAGACGAATCGTCTGATTTTAATCTGGAAACAACGGGTGATACATTATCAGACTTGCAAATTCTTCACAGAGCTGCTGCAATTTTAAGAAAATGTATGGAAAATTTTGCAATACCCAATAAAAATTATCCTTCCCCAGATGATATAAACAGTAAAAGTTTCGCTAAACAAGTACCTACCTCATTTACTAGCATTTATTTCCTGGCTATTACAGAAAGAGAATTTTGAAAATGCATTGAAAGAAGATTTTAAAGGTGGCATTACAACGCTGTTCTTTTGCAGAGTAACTTGGCCGCGTTCTGTCTCCTTCTGGTGCTCGGCTATTAGTCTATCCTTTTCACTCGCACGGCTCGTCCCGTGCACCGAAAGTGAATTTTTGACATCGGCGCATTGAAAGTGTTATAGCGGACTTACTTTTGAAACGCGACTATACATTATTCGAAATCATAACTTCGTTATACCATAAGGAAGTTTTCTATGTAAGAAACAACAAAATCTATGTCGTGAAAAAAAAAGTTATCCAGGTTCAAAGTGGAACGTATTGTTACCGATGTGGCGACATATTTTAGATACGGAGCAATAAAATTAGTTTGGTTTCTTGTATTTACACAAAATTTACACCATTAAAAACGTCAATATTTCTTCAACAATTAAAAAAAAACGCAAAGTTCTACGACTTGTAATTTTCGCGTAAGATGCCCGAGAGTCTCCCGGCGCACGGTGGGATAGATTTACTGCTTTTTCACCCCTAATTTTTTTCGCTACCACCCAGAAAAGTCGTAATTGCCATTTTTAGGTGCCAAAAGAGTTGTAGAATCATCTGTGAGAGTTTCATCTGGTTATACTTTGGGATCACTAAAAGTTAAAATTTTAGTATTTGCTGAATATCGCTGCACTACGACAGAATCTGTCTGTAAGATGAGTCCCGTATACACGCGCCCAGAAGTATTTTCAATACTAAAAACTGAGAAACTCTATTGACCACAAAATATGATAATTTGAAACAGATATTTGTGGGCATTGGGCAATCAGTTTTCGTTTTTAAAATATGTTACTCAGGGCTCTATCCTGGGACCGATTAAATGGAGGAAGAAGAATGAAGAAGCGGGCGATATGTAAAACGGTAGTTTCTTGTAATTGCAATACGAAAAGTTTGTTCCAATAGAAGATTGTCCTCTCTTTGCTAGGAATACAGTGACGTGTGAAACTGTTTAGTTGCCACGCCAATAAAGGTCAGGTCTCCGGTGACCTAGACCTTATAAGAAATGCTGCGACCTTGTCCAATATAAAAATAGCAAATCAACTATTTTTTGACTCTTTAAAAATAGATGATATATATGTATTATCACCAAAAGCTAGTAAACTAAACGTGGTATCACATGTAATGACAAATATTATGAATTTGTTTACCTAAAGTTTCAAAAAAGAATGACTGATAGAGAACATGTGAGCTTGGAATAATACCGTGATGTAAGAAGTAATTTTAGATATCAATATGTGTATTGCCAAAAATCAATTTTATTTAGGTACCAAAAGTTCACAATTTTGGAATTGAGATCTCTCTATCGTTTATCATAGAGTTTGTATGACTGAAAGCAATGTTTGTTGTCTAGTTTAATACAACTTGTTGGTACTATTAAAAACCTCATCAAAGCGGTTCACACCTACTAAACAG
Organism: Xestobium rufovillosum; assembly: GCA_963966045.1. Lineage (NCBI taxonomy): Eukaryota > Metazoa > Arthropoda > Insecta > Coleoptera > Ptinidae > Xestobium > Xestobium rufovillosum. The sequence goes on along the minus strand of OZ014498.1, from coordinate 30,278,867 downwards.
TAAACCGATATTTTACAACCCACTCAAAAACCTTATAATAGCTATAGGTATGTTAATCTACTTCTATAAAAGAAATTTTTTATTCAGCGTGCCAATTTGCAATAAAAAAAGAACGCGCTAATATATGCGAAAAATTCTAACTTAGATTGCGTATTTATGGTATCAACTAACAACAGTTACATTTTATTGCCAGTTAATTTATACCTAGATATCTGGCCCAGTGAGATAGTCTTATAAAAATAAAAAAGAGACTCCCATGTTTTGGGGAATACCGTTGGGAGAGCTGGAAGTGGAAACCAGAGAAATCCATTAGAACGCTTTGTATCACTTATAAAATTCCAAAACTTTATTGTGATTGTAAATTTAAAAAACGCAGATAAATATTGCAGGAGTATAAAAAATGTAAATAAATATGTAGGTTCATTAATATTAGTGAAACTGATAAATAAAATAAAATTGTTGACTGGCATAAAAACCCTGCATATTATTATATTATTATTTACTTAAAAAGTTCAACTTATTTTTGTAATCTCTGCCTTTTTGGTATCTCGCATAATAGGTACAACGTGTAAGATTTCGGTTAGCAACAGCAATTGCAACACTGAATATTAAACTGCCGAAATGCTATGAATCGGTGCATTGGGCACCAACAAATTTGAATCTCATAATGCCAGTGCTCGATGCAAATTGTAATTTCGACCCCAGACAGACGAATATTTGGTCAAAACGAATGGCGACGTCAGTCGCAACGATTATAGCCATCAATCTGAAACTGACCTTCTGCACTATGCATAAGCAAATAGGTGCATGTGAAATATTGATAGGTTAGGTAGTAAAATACGAAGAATTTCCTGTACGAGAATATTTATATATCAAAACCCAAATGTACTTGCAGTAAACAGAAGGAAAACTGAAACATTTTGGGCAGACAGAGGAATAAGGTAGTCTATCCCTAAATTTTCGAAAAGGAAGCTGGAACCAGCATAATTATGATAAAATTTCAAAAAATGGAGAAAAGAATTATACCGTGTGACAAACTTCCATGTGTACATGGGGAAATAACATGGGCAATTACATTTTTGGGGATTCCTGCTCCCTATGTGTAGTTACAGTGGTGGTAAAGGTAGCAATTGGGAAAATGTTTAAGCAAGAAAATGAAATAATAAAGAATCAATATTTGGGTGACGAGTTTTATAAATCTTATTTTTAAATGACCCCACAAGAAAAAGTCACACGGTGCCAAATCGGGAGATCTAGCTGGCCAGTTTATAGCACCACCTCGACCAATCCAGCTCTCTGGAAATATTTCATTTAATAATTCCCTCACTTGTGCTCCAAAATGTGCTGGGCATCCGTCATGCTGAAACCAGACCTCCCGATTCGCATGTGCAACTTCTTCTAATGCAGGGCCAATATGGTTAATTAAAAGATCTAAATAAGCTTCTGAATTTAAATTTCCCTGTATTTCAAATAGTCCTATAATGCGATTATTAAAAATTCCTGCCCAAATATTGATTTTTTTGAGGGTATTGCGTTGTATAGTGGCTAGATTTATTCTGGGATTTTCCTGGGCCCAATGCCTAACGTTTTGTGAATTTGGCTCTTGATTTAAAGTGAAGGTACACTCATCGGTAAAACAAATTGATGAGAGGAAGCTGCGATCCCGATTAGCCCGTTCTTGCATTTCTTCACAGAAAGTTTGCCTTGATTCTTCGTCAAAAGGAAGTAACTCTTTGTGACATTGGAATTTAAAGGGATGATATTTGTTTTTTTTAATATGTTACGGACAGTTTCTCTTGAAACATTACATTCTAGGGCAAGAGACCTTAAACTAGATGTTGGACTAGCAGTTATCAGGCCTATTACCATTTCCTCTACCTCAACATTTAGATTTTAGTTTTGTTTCACTCCACGTTATAGTTGTTTTCAGTTATTTTGGCTCGTACGTCAATATGACAGTATGGGTCAAATATGTATTGCATTCCAGCAATTCTCAACAAGTAGAATTTATGATTATTTGAAAGAAAGCACCATAGATTAATAAATTGCTGGAAAATGTATGCACTTATCTATGTATGTAATTCCCAAAGTAGTTTAACGATTCAATCAGTATAATAATTACTATATTTTCGGGAGTTTCATTGGAATATAGCGACGCAGATAAATTACAGAAGTTCAATTTTAGCTAAATGAACAAAACTTAATGCAGACAATAACTAAAGTGATGCTAAATAAGTGGTCGGTAATACGTAAACAAGTATAATATAAATAAAATACAATAATACATGTTACCTAACTGAAATAGTGAACTGAAGAAAGTTGAAAAGAAAATTAATTTGAAACATTTACGAAAGAAAAAATTTATAAAAAAGAATTCTAATTAATTGTCGTAATAACTACATATTAGGATCTTAAAAAAGTTCAAAAAATGTATCGTCTTCATCTTCAGATGAATCATTCAAGTTTATTATAAGCGGTTCAACTTCATCAAAGCGCACTTCACGTTCCCAGTCTCCCTCCACAATTTTTTCCGTGTGATTTATACAATTTTTCCAAACATCTGGAGTGACTTGGTCTAAAGCTTTTTGCCACATATCTAAAACTTGTTTGTCTCCAAAACCAACTTCTCCAATATGCAGGTCATAATATTGTTTGCAAATACCCCACACCAACTCTATTGGATTATACTGACAGTGGTAGGGTGGCAGTCTTAGGACTTGATGACCATGCTCTTGGAGCATTTCGTCTATAGCGTACCTTGGCTGTTGTTTATTCTCTTTACATAAATTTAGAAGTTCAATTTTCAAAGCCGTTTCCGAAAATGGCACATTTTTAGTTACAAGCCAATCTTTTAATTTTGATTTATTCCAGGATGCATGGGGAACTGGCTCTACTAAGAAGCTATGGTATGATGCATTATCCATTACCACTAGCGACGGTTCCTCAAGGTTTGGTATTAGTTTTTCTAAAACCCACTTTTTGAACGAATTCTGATCCATTGAATCATGGTAGTCCGCCGATTTTGATTTATTTTGTAGAGAACAGCAGCGATGCATTCGGTACAAAACCATGCCTAGTTCCTGAATGAAGTACAACAAATCGCTTCCCATTTGAAGCATGTCCTTTCTTACAGCTTTTAACGCTTTCATCTTGCCATGTGCGCTTACTTCCTCCTTTAGCAAAAATCCATGTTTCGTCGAGAAACACAAATTGTCTGGAATATTCGCTTTTCATATTTTGTATGTATTCTCGTAAAAACGCAATGCGCTTGCTTGCAATGTGAGGTTGCTCACAAAGAAAACTGCGATTATTCTCAGTTTTGAAACAAAACCCCAAGTTCTTTAAAATACGTCACATACTCGTATTAGATACATCTACGACACCCCTTTGCTTTGCAAATTCATTCAACGTTTGAATTGTAATGTGTTTCTTGTCTTCTCTCATCATATAAAACGTGTTGCGAATTTCGCATTTTATTTCTTCACTTACATCGTCACTCTTAAACTTTCGCCTGTTATGCGATTTTCCGGGGGTAGTAAGAGGATCACCAGATGTAGATTCTGCTTTGATACGACCTATGGTTCTTAAACTTATTTTCAACGAGGCAGAAACTCTCTCGTTCACAGAAGAAAATGGAATCAAAGGTCCTTTATTTTCTGCTTCTGCCTTAAAATACTCCATAAGATCTAGTACAAATTGCCTGCACTGTTTTGTTATAGTACACCCAGGCATTTTAGTTTAGTATTTCAATACCAAAATTGTTAGAAATAAATATTGGAAATTACTAATTTGACAGTTAATGAAATAAACTTGACGTTATAACTTATGAAATGCCAAAAAACATTTTTGTGCGTTCTGTTTCCAAGGAATTAAGATTGCACGTGCGTTAGCTGCCAAAGTAATAAAATTTATACATATTTTGATTGATACGTATGGCGTTTATTGCATCAACATACGTTCAATACAAAAACCATTGTGATTTGAACGAAAACATCATAAACATGAGGCGTTGCTTAGTGCATACACACGCCAAGATAGCTGAAATGAACTATATCACTTGTTAAATTTCTCATAATCCCAGTAAAATTTAAGTTAGCGAACAATAAGGAATTAGCAACTAGGTAATAATAATAAGCGAATCAGAATTATCTAAATAAAAACCAAGTAAATTTATTAGTAAAAATTACCTTCTTTCAATGAAAGATTCCCAGTATCTTCAAATTTCTTAACTAAATTTTTTATTGTTGTTACAGAAGGAATAGGACTGTTATTGAATTTTACAGAAAATCAGTCACGGACTACCCGCAGACTATTGCCGCCGTAAAATGTTTTCCCAATGAAAACCTTTTCTTCAACTGAATAAATATTTTTGTTCATTTTGAAACCCAAATTTTAAATTGTCGATAAATATTGTTGACAGTTCAGACGAATTAGAAATTAGAATCAAGGGAGTCTTTGATTATAATAAATTAAATTGTCATAGGTAATCTCATGAATATCCGTGTTTTAATTTGAAAATTATTAGTGTCATTTTTGCTTTTAATGCTTTAATAAATTGGAAAATTGCAGAGTTTTTGATATCCTCATACGCAGAAAAAAATAGTCTTTCGATTGCTACCTTTACCACCACTGTAACTACACATGGGGAGCAGGAGTCCCCAAAAATGTAATTGCCCATGTTATTTCCCCATTTACACATGGAAGTTTGTCACACACCAAGCAACGCAACAGCTTTCGTAAAATTTCCGACAATTCCAGACCACTTAATTGTATTACTACAGATAATACCCATGCTCCATGCTCCATACAATGAACGCAGTTTAGAAAACTCGTTAGTAACTGATATTAACTGCACTGACACCAAATTTATTTAGAACAGGACAAGCAAATCAAACCAAACAGACTTAATGACACTAAAGTGACATATTGAGATAGATTATGTTCAAAATATTTCTTTTATTTAACATGGCGCAAGAACTTTATACCTACAGTCAGTTAAATTTCACTGTTTTTGCCAAATTAATCGCAATATACATTATCAAAAAAGCAATTATTTTTAGAATAAATATTCTCTTAACTGCAATTTAACAGTGGCGCGTTGCAATCTGGTTCACTTTTCTAAAATTAGAGCCTCCTGCGACTTTAAATCGGCTACTGAAGCAAGTTCAAATGTCAAATTCTGACGTCAATGATCTGTGTTATTGATGTTATATTGTTTAATAAAAGTCGCGACGTAAATCACCGCTAAATTTAAGCGATCATCATCGTTGACACATTTCGTGTTTCACATAGCGTGCCGTCCGTGCCCAACGTTACAAGTAAATGGCTGATTAGCATTATGAAAGTGGGTGGTGGTTGCGGAGGAGTGAATTTGACCACAGAGTCAATTTGTTGGAGTATATTAAATCGGTATAAATGACTCAATTATTACGATAATCAGTTTCTACTTCTTGGGCTGTACAATTGCGCATGCAATAAAACCACCCTTAACATTCACAGACGTCTCTGTAAATTCAAAAAAAAATATTAGCCCAGGGGTGTTTGTAACTGTAGACGATTGCGTCACAAAGTGACATCACGCGTGCTATGTCCCCTTTCTCTTTTTCAGGTAAGACTTCCCCAGATTCTCAGCTGATTCGAACACCTGCCTTCAAAATGCCGCTGTTCCGGGGTATTCCTCTGAAATCTTTCCCGCCACAAACACTTCCTACATATTAAGGGGGAAGTAATTTTACATTGTGTTTCTTGAGGGGGAAATATACTGGATTATTTATGTTATGCAATCTCACCTGTGATTGCTGACGAGATATCGTGGGAAGATTGTAGTAGGTACCTTCATATGGGGTGGCAAATACGACAACTGTGGGACACTCAGCTTGTATCCTAGTATTTATTGTTAAAGATAAATTCTAGCAAAAACAGTAAACATTTATTTAAAAAATTATTGTCAAATCTTGCCGTATATTAATCTCCCTCGACATTTTATCTCAAAAGGTACCTGTGATTTTATGTTAGTAACTTTTAATAACAACTGAAATAAAAGCAACAAAAACAGCAAAGCAAACAAAACAAACAAAAACAAGAAAAACAACAAACAACAAAATTATAGGAACTGCTCAAATTGATTGCCATGCTTTTCAACACATAATCTACATCTTATAGTTAATAGATTGATGGCATTAATTAAAAAAATAGGATGGACTTGCAAATATCAGAAAGCTGCATGTGTTGCCTCTGCTAGCTCGACATTTTCTTTTAAAAATGCCCAAACAAAAAAGTCTAATATACTCAGATCCGGTGATCTTGCAGGCCACAATATAGGTCTATTTGTACCCAACCATCTACCAAAAAAATGATTTTCTAAATAATTTCTAACTATTGTGAGTTTCATCTGTCCAAATTAGTCGGAGAGCAGGACGTTCGAAATATGCAAAATAAAAGTGGGGTATGCAACTCGCGAACATACAAAAACTGATGTCGTATTCTTATGTAAAATGACCTGCTGAATTCGATTCTGGAGGTCGCGAATCGATTCGGGATTGCGAAATTGAAAAAAATCGAACTTTATCATATTTTTCGAAAATTTCTCGGAAATACATTATTTTATATTTCCCATTCTATATTTTTGTCTGTAACAATTGGATCGGTTTAAAACTTTGCATACATATAGTCTGAAATATGCCGAATCCGTTGCCATACATAAATGTGCACTAATGTGTAAAGATATGGTAGAAAAATAATATTTTCGTCGCAGATCCCATGGATTTTGCAGTAACTGCATTGAGAAAGTTGGTATCGAGGTAACTTTTTTATTATTGGAGATAGAGTAATAGTATAAGCGAGTCAAATATAGTTTAAGGTCTGAATTAATTTATAAGAAGCAAAAAAATGTTGTTGGTAAAAGTTTGGTGGTCATAAAAGGTTAATAAAGTCGAGCGTTGTACGCGCTACGTTGTCTCCTGGGTTGCACCGAAGCAGACCGCGTGGAGAACTTCAATGAGAACGGTTCTTATTTTTTTAAATTTGTACTTACAGAATAAATACATTTTTATTATTCGATATACGTACATTTTCCTTCACAAAAACAGCTTATGGAACACAGTACATTAGCTTTTAAACAAATACAGGTTGTGCTACAATTTATTGAAATATTCACATTTGCAAAATGGTGTTGTATTTACAAAATCTGGTTTCGCACTTATTGTGGTCATGATTGGCATTACGCTACCGTTTTCTTTCATGCACCACCCAAATTCCAAAAGATTTGGGCCCAGTTTTTCAAAGAATCCACTGCAAATACATACGTCCTGAGGACATGAAAACGAAACGTGTTTTCGGTGGGTGGTAAATCCCTAAGAAGCGAAATTTGTTTTGTAATAAATAGGTACCTTACTGATATTCGTTTGCTTACTTACCTAATGTCTGTTTTGCATGTTGGAAACAAATGTGGTCCATACTGCCAGTAAATTCTGGACGACCATAATATGTAATGAATTTCACTCTGTTCTCGCTTGACATTTGGTGGAACATATTGAATGTTTCAATAAAACAAAACTTTTTAGTGTTTTCAACGGGTTTAATCGTTATCGACAATATTGTTTCGACTTACTAGGTCATCATCAAAGGTTCTTACAAAACAAATCTTAAAACTAAAACAGTGCCTTACATACAGTATTCTATTTTATTTTCGTGTGGTGGGGTAAGACTGCTTCTATGATTGGTGAATGGTTAAATTCCAACTGGTCATTTGTTATCTGTTGATCTAATTTCTAAGCAAACTTGATCAAAACCCGGTTTGCTTAAATAAAAGAAATTTAAGTTCATTATTGGTCAATAATAAAGAAAAAAGAAACACAGGAGATAAAAGTGGTGTTTCTCAGTTAAATTGCAATGATTGTAGCGCGATTTACATAGGTCAAACCGGGAGGGATTTCAATACCATACTGAAAGAACATACAGTCTATTGCCAACAATTCAAACAGGACGGGTTTTTGGGAACATTGTACATATTGTAAACAATCATAATTTTGTCGAAAGTGATTTTAAAATATTATATAAGGATCTAAAGGTAGAAAATTAAATTAAGTGGAAAGTTTTGAAATTTGCAAAGCCATTAAATTAGATCACCAGATAACAAATGACCAGTTGGAATTTAACCATTCATCCAGACCGCCCAAATTCTGGATTTTCTTGAATTTTATTTAAGTACCACCTACAAAAATTAAGCCTTCTTTCTTGATCTCCCAGGAAGAGATGGTGAATAATTTGAATTTTATATGACCTATACTTGCATTTTTTAATATTTTTTGAACTTTTGTTTTGGTTCAAATATTGCATGTTTTGAATGTGTATGGAAAACCGCAGACCAACTGGTTTCGTCCTTCTGGGACTCATCAGTACGGTGCTCCCCCGTACACACTCAAACCATGCAATTTAGCTTGCTATATATGCTGCCGCGCTCTGGACAGATATCAGCAAGTGACAACTACTTTGAGTAATTATCCAGTATTAATTAATTTTGGAAACACAAACTTGTGATTCGCGACAAGAAGTTTTTGGTGTCGCCTCAACCAACGATAAAACATTTATTTCTTCCTCTTCCCTATTTTCTTTATTATAAATTTTGTTTCTAGGTTTATTGAATGACCCATAGTCCATAATGAATTAAATTTGATTTTAATCTTGAAAACATCATTTTGTTTGTTTGTATTCTTTCTGGGTTTCTAAATTTAATAATTCGATGGGGATAGGTATTATTCTGGAAATGGGTATCTAGGAATTTTTTGTGAACTGACACTTTCTAAGATTAAATTTTTAAATTCAATTTACACTACGAAGTCAGCTTTCAGATTCTTTTGAAAGGGGTTTGTCGAACTCTTTATGATGAATTTAGAAAACAAGAAAGCCTTATAAGTTTCATGTCGTACTCCGTCTCGATAGAAACTGTGCGCTTTGTAAATCTTTATTATATTTTTACGCTAACTTCATTGGTCTGGATCTGGAGCTGGACTTGAAGTTTACGATCTTAAACTTTCCAATATTTAAATCAATTTGCAGGTGACCAGTGCTCGCTATTGAACGCTTTTAATTTAGGTGGTTACCCCATGCGAGGCAGCAGCGCGCATACGCCAGAAAGTGTAAATAATTTCAGCCATAAACTTATTTTGTGTATGTGTGTGTAGGTCTTAATTAACACGTTTGCACTTTAGTTACACATATACAAGTCGAGGGAATTGAATGTAAAATCTCTCGCGGTAATATTTTATGTCAGACGAACACGTGTATTTCGCTTTTAATCGTTCAATCTGACACCCAGCGTCCATGGCCTGTCCGAGCCTGGTTACACAAACTTATCGCTTCCCGTTCTTTGAGTAACGTCGGGCCGTCGCCCGTCCGCGGCTCTCATATGGAAATAGCTCAGATGTGGGAAGACAACACCCCTCAATCGCGCCTGAACACGGCGACGACTCTCTTCGAAAGGTCCTGAACACTTACAAGAACCATGATCCCATCGCACGAGATGTACGACTCGGAGATGCATCTAACAACGCATAGACAACGCTGCTCCATCGCTTCAATTTTACAGCGCGAAACGATGTTTCGCAGTTTACACAATTTTAATCTAAATGTTAGCTTACAGAGAATTTAATGCGCTTTTCTACGGAGCAATTCTAAGTTCAGAAGGATTACCATTAAGTGATGATATTCTATCTACTTTTTCGATGACCACCTAAGAAAGCGACACGTTGCATACAACTAAGTAGGCGCGGAAATTGACAATTGTGTCCACCCGTGCGTTATACTCTGGCCCACACCGTAATGCTACCACCATTGAAACTGACCCTGGGAGATATACAACATTCTCTGTACCGCTCCCCTGGTCTTCGCCACACCTTTTCACGTCCATCTGGTGACCTGACACTAAATCTTGACTCGTCCGAGAAGAGCACGTTCGTCCCAATTTACGTATTGCCGCGCAAATGCAAGTCATGCTCTGCGATGTTCTACGGTCTACAGGGGACCCGTACCTGGCTTTCTTGAAGTCAAAACATATTCCGAACTGTTCTGGCTGAAACAGCCATTCCTCGAACTTCGGCTAACCGTCCAGCAAGAATAGGTGATGGCAATGCTCGATCGGGCAGCGCAGCAACATGGAGAAAACGGACATCTTGATGGTTCGCAGTCCGTGGACGACCAGATCCGACCTTCTTTACAAACCCATGAGTTTCACGAAATCGCAAGAGTACATTTTGCACTGTGTTACGGGGTATATTCAGCACTTGAGCAATATCCCGCACTCTTCGGCCATCGTGGCTTAAAGCAACAATTTGTGAACAAATTTCGGGGTGCATTGTATGGAAAATGTTAAAAGCTGACATTCATTCAAGAGTAAAGTTTGCTACCATGTTGGTCGTTTTCGTTTTCACTCAATAGTTGAAGAGACAACCAAGTATTTATCATCAGTTACTTTCTGTTTTGTGGGTTCATTACAATTTATGAAAAAGAGATTCAAATTCTACCAGAATCTGATATAAAACACCAGAAAACTGGGTGTTAATTGTACAGATAGCTGTCCCGTGGGCTCTAATCGCATATTTATAAAATCCTGCGTTGGCTGTTCCTTCGCTTTCCCCGAGTCTCGCCCACCTACTTAACAAAATTAGAACTACGCGAATTTCTACAATATGTAAAACATTACAAAAGTCCAAAACAATTTACTCTGTATACAAACTATTAAATTAAAACACGACATCGAATGTCGTTATATAGCCTACAAAAAAAAAACACTCGAGTAAACATTAATCGGAGTATATTACCTCGAGGCCTACGGTGATATAGAGGCAAAGATCTCTCCGAATAATCCATCAAATAATGGCACGTTAGTAAACTAAAATCAATGAGTATATTGATTGATATAATTACGGATTTAACGGCATTCCATGTCTATTGCCTTCAGGCGTAAGTGGTTAGCTATATTCGATTTCTTAGAAAACACTCCACTTTTATCTGACACTGTTTCTCTCTCTATTCATAAAAAAATGTTTCGTTCATTAGGTTCTCCTTCTTCTTCTTTTAACACTCCGCTTACGTCCATTCGCTGGATAAGACCAAACGGTATACACTCCATGGCCATGGCGCAATACGCACATTCACTTATACAAAGTTGCGTATCGATCCTCATGAAAAAGTTCCGCTCCTAATTTCCCATTGAAGTCTCCTTCGCGAATGCCTGCACAAAGACTTGTTTAAAAAGCACCCCAGTGACTCGCGTTTATAGCATCTTGTTTGAGGCTTTTGTCTCGATTAGGGAGGCTCGGGTGGCGCAGGAAGGTTTTGTTCTTCTCCCCCTGTTTGTGCGTCGTTTCTTCCTTCCGATGTCATACCAGTTTCTAATTCAGCTGCGAAATTTCCCAGTTGGTGATCCGGATTTTGCTTTCTGTGACAGGTGTGTACTACTTGGTTTATTGCGTCGTGCAGAATGTAGGGTAGATCGAATCTTAATGCAGGATTAGTATTAGTTTTGTCGAGACTCACCAAGTTTTAACGTGGAGTGAGGAAAAGGTCATTAATAAGTCAAGATTAGTTGGAGATTACCTTCAAAACCAACTTTTTTATGCTTCGTTTCCCTGAGACCTCAAACTCATTTACTCAGGAACGATACAGTTGTTAAATTCCAGATGACAAATGTTCATGCCGGTCACTCTGCCTCGTAAATAGCGGATTTACTACCAATCATTAATTCGCGTGCAATAAATTATCAACCATCACATTCCCACGACTGCACTACAAGCGATTTTCAAAAAAGCTGAAGCCGTACCCTTAAATGCTCGGTAATTAATTTATCCTCTTATCGTGTCTTTTGTATAAGCTTATGTGAGATACAACTTTATATACATGATAAATTAAGCGAGGAAGTACAGACGTATAAATCACACGAGCAAGGGCACTTGTAAAGTTGTCGACCGTTGCCACACTTTGTGTTCTGGATATTGACGGTCAGCTGGAGGCATCTGAACTGTATCAGTACTTGGTTAATGGTGGTTGTAAGGCTATAAGACAAGCAAAGTTACTAAGGCATCTATATCTATATTAACAGTACCATCGCCTTCCTATCTTCGGAGACACGTTTTTTATAAGAAACGACATATATAGTATCATTAATCTAAGAAGAAATCATGTCGATGGCCATCAGTAATAATCAAACCAGTCGGCGAAAGAGAAAACTAACCAACTTAAAAATATATGCCAGCTAGCCCTATACTTAGAGGGCAGATGACCTGTAGAAGTTTCGCGCTCGCTAACTTAAATCTGTTGGACTCAAAAATATGACTTCAAATTCTGAAAAAAGAAAATTATACTAATTTATAGAAACCTTCAAACTTAATTTTTCTCATCATCATAAGGTTCTCAGTCCGAAGACTGGTTGGACGCGTACCTCCATTCTTTTCTATCCTGAGCTAACCTACGCATTTCCCTAAAAGTAGAACATCCTACATCCCTAACTATTTGAGAGCAGTAGTCTAATCTAGGCCTACCCCTACCTCTTTTTATTCCTATCTCTGACTCTAGTATGTCACGAACTATTCCTTCGTGTCTTAGAAGGTGTCCTACCATCCTATCTCTCCTACTCTTTATTGTTTTCCATACCTTTCGCTTTTCCCCAACTCTTTTTCTACTCGGCAGATAATATTTTTCTCTCACAAGATCAGACCTCTTGCCGTTGCCTAGTTTAAGAAGTATTTCATAAAGTTCCATCGAACTAATTGGCATCGCACAACACTCCAACTGAAACAAAAAATCCGCAGGACATCCTGAAAGTGCTAAACATATTGACACTCCACGCAAGCACCCCTGTGGAGTCCCCAGTAACATCGAACACCTTTCCAAAGACGACCCGGTGCGTCCATAATCCAAAAGCGGATCCTATCGCTCCAGAACAATGCAGGGTCAAAGTTGGCGACGTTCCCACGGCGCGCACCTTCCTTCCTCCTTACGCACCCTTACGCAATTGCAACCCCCTTTTTCGCTTAATGTATGGGTACCTAGTTTAGCTGCTTTCTTACGGCAGGACCATTGAGTCAAATTAATTCCCATGCTGCCAGCGTGAGAGCTCGTTCAAAGGTGCGCGGCATTTATTAACCACCCCCTTTGTGTTTCCCTGTATAATGTAGGTACACCATGGAAATGTGACTCATGACTAAGTACTCTTGTTCCGTAGAGGGCTTTGGATTTACTTTTGTTGATTGTACACATAGGTTACGTGATTTGTGCGTTTGATTGTTTGATTGTTAAATGGGTTCCGGGGTCTCTTGATTATAATCGCTGTAATATTTTAAAATTTGGGCACTTTGTTTTGTGGGAAGTATATTCCTAGTTATTTATTATACGAATTGAGTTAGAACAAAAATGAAATTGACATTGTTTCAGAGCTTTACTATTCAAATTCTCGTTGAAAAACAAGAGCGTCTTCGCTTGCCATATTTACTATAAAAATATAAAGAAAAAGCTGGATCATCATCATAAGGTTCTCAGTCCGAAGACTGGTTGGACGCGTACCTCCATTCTTTTCTATCCTGAGCTAACCTACGCATTTCCCTAAAAGTAGAACATCCTACATCCCTAACTATTTGAGAGCAGTAGTCTAATCTAGGCCTACCCCTACCTCTTTTTATTCCTATCTCTGACTCTAGTATGTCGCGAACTATTCCTTCGTGTCTTAGAAGGTGTCCTACCATCCTATCTCTCCTACTCTTTATTGTTTTCCATACCTTTCGCCTTTCCCCAACTCTTTCTAATACTTCCCTATTGCTAACCTTATCTATCCACGGTATCTTCATCATGCGTCTGTAACACCACAGTTCAACCGCTTCTACTCTTTTTCTATCCGCTTCTCCTATTGTCCAAGTTTCGCACCCGTATAATGCCGTACTCCATACATACGACTTTAAGAGTCTCTTCCTAGTCTCTATATTAACCGTTCTCGAACATAACAGTTGTTTCTTCTTGTTAAACGCAACTCGTCCCTGCGCCATTCTTTGTTTTATATCTTTAGTGCTCCTACCGTCTTGGGTTATTTTACTTCCTAAGTAGCAGAAATCCGCGACCTCCTCTATCTTCTCATTTCCTATTCGTATTTCAATTTTAGTTCTATTTTCACTCCATCTACATACCAAAATTTTAGTTTTCTTTTTATTGATTTTCATGCCGTAGCCCTGTGTCAAAACTGCTTCCATTTCATTCAAAGCCGCTCCTAATTCTTCTTTGCTAGATGCTAACACTACTATATCATCCGCAAATCTGAGCATGTTAATAGTTTGGCCCTGTACATTGATCCCTGAGGCTGTTCTTTCCTTAACAATATTAATCGCATCTTCGATATATAAGTTGAAAACTAGAGGTGACAATGCACATCCCTGTCTCACTCCCTTCCGGATATCTACTTCCCTTCGTTCCTGCTCACATTCTATAACTGCCTTTTGCTCTTTGTAGAGATTATGTATTATTCTTCTGTCCCTGTATTTCATCCCTACCTTTCTCAGCACTTCGAACATCTTCCCCCATTTTACGTTGTCGAAGGCTTTTTCTAAATCTACAAATCCTATATATACGCTCTTTCTCTTTTCTATCGTTTTTTCTATAATTACTCGTAAAGCTAGAATGGCCTCGCGCGTTCCTCTATTTTGTCTAAATCCGAACTGATCTTCTCCTAATATTTCTTCCGCCTTTTTCTCCATCCTTCTTTGCACAATTCTAGTTAAAATTTTTGACGCATGGGAAGTTAAACTGATAGTTCTAAAATTTTCGCATCTATCCGCGCCTTTCCTTTTTGGCAAAGCTACCATGATGTTCAGTTTGTAATCCTCTGGAATCTCGCCTGTCAGGTATATGCGACTAACCAATTTAAATAAACGATCTATTACCTCTTGACCTGCGCACTTTAAGATTTCTGCCTGCAAGCCATCTATACCTGGTGCTTTATTATTCCTTAAACTTTTTAGTGCTAGCTCAAACTCTTCTCTCATTATAGGACTCCCTAGGTTATCCCCTTCTACACTGCTTTCACTTTCTAATATATCTTGCACTTCCTGTCCCGCATATAAGTTTCCTAAATATTCTTTCCACCTATCTGCCTTCTCCCCGCTTTCGATTAGGATATCTCCTGCCTCATTCCTAATGCTTTTGGTACTAGATCCAATTTCTCTAAAATTTCTCCTAATTATTTTATATGCTTCATCAGTCTTTCCTATTTCGAACTTATTTTCCACTTCTTTGCACTTATCATCGATCCATTGCTCTTTCGCTTTCCTACATTTCCGAATAATTTCCCACTTGATCGCCTTATATCTTTGTTTCCCTATTTCATCTAACCTATTTTTATATTTGCGCCTTTCCTCTATTAGACTCACAATATGTTTTGTTATCCAGGGTTTCCTACTGTCATTCTGTTTATGACCCAAAATATCCCTAGCTGAGGAAACTAAACTATTTTTAATTAAATTCCATTCTTCCTCTATGTCCCTAACAATATTTTCGCCCGCGCCCTTTAGTACTTCGTTTGTCTTTTTCTCGAACTTATCGCGCGTATCATCATCTTTTAGTTTCTCTGGGTCAAGATACCTTCTTCCGCTTCGTTTTTTCAAAATCTTAAATTTAAGATTGGCCTTCATAACGACTATATTGTGATCACTATCTATATCTGCTCCTGGATAACTTCTACAATCCCTAACTTGATTTCTAAATCTTTGCCTAACAAGAATGTAATCTATTTGATATCTCCCTAGGTCTCCTGGCATCTTCCACGTGTAGCGTCTCCTAACATGATGGTGAAATAGAGTGTTCGCGACCGTTAAGTTATGTTTATCGCAGAACTCTATCAGTCTCACTCCCCTATCGTTCCTATTGCCTAATCCAAAGGGACCAACTATTCCGCCCTCTCGCCCTGTGCCTACGACTGCATTGAAATCTCCTATAATTATTAAATTTTCGTGTCCTCACAAAATCTAGCACATGTTCAATATCACTATAAACTGCCTCTACGACGTCATCACTGTAGTTAGAAGTGGGCATATATACCTGTATTATTACTGTTTTTACAGGTTTCGAATCTAACCTAACCATAACTACCCTGTCACTTTGCTGTAAGAAATTTTCTACACTCTGCCCTACTTTTTTCCGCATAACAATTCCTACTCCCGAATTTCCTCCTACAGATCCTGTGTGTATTACTCTAAAATCTCCGCTCCAGAAGTCTCCGGCTTCTGGCCATCGCACTTCACTAATACCTACTACGTCTAATGCTAACCTATCCATCTCAATTTTCAAATTCTCTAACTTTCCTACTTGTTTCATGCTTCTACCATTCCACGCTCCGACTCGTGAGATGTTACACTTATCATTTCTGATGACTCCCCCCGAAGCAGTCTCCGCCCGGAGATCCGAATGTGGGACTATTTTACCTCCGGAATATTTTACTCCAGAAAGTGCCATCATCATAAATTCGAAGTACGCTGTACCAGGGAGCAGCTGGAAGCAGTTGAAATTCTATCTGGAAATACAGACCTCTTTTTGTCAGACCAGCCTCCACAATAGAGTCGTGGAATGTATATTCTCCCGCTAATAGCTGGTACAGCTTCTTATGTTTCAATACTTTTTTCGGCATAAATAGGTGTTATAAGGCGATTAAGCAATAAAATATATAATTAGGTGTTTACGCTTAAGTAGATTTAGTTTTCTACCGTATACATTCCGAGATTAGATTACTTTTTTAATCCTGTTAATTTATTATAATGCGTTTTGTTTATCTACGGCAAGCGTTTATACTGGGAACGACTCATTAAATTTAAGTGTGACGGAATAAAACAGTTTAATACTTTTCATCGACACTAAAAATGGCTTCCAATAATAAAAAAATATCTACCATAAAATAGACGATACATTTCAACAAACAATACCAAGATAGTTTGCTTTAGTGCTGACCACCTGCTTATCATTAACGTATTCTACTAAAAATGGTGGTAATAAAAATTAGTATTGATGGTGAGCTTCGATCACTCGTGCTTTAAAGCACGTGGCTAAAGAGTGGTACTGGACCGTTCGAACAACTGCTCCTCGGGCAAATACCTCGCCAGTCATTGAATTATAGAAGTAAATCCAGATTTTGTGTAGTGGCTAAAGTTGATGCAACAATCGACCTGATCAAACTTGAGTTGTGCAAGATGTGCAAGGTAGAAAGAGATGTTTTCACATTAATTTGTTCCCTTCGATTAAAATTTTAAACATTTTCGGATCAGAGGTTGCTCCAGAAAGGCGGCTTATGTTATTAATCCGTTTTTATGTTGGTCTCTTCTGCAATATACGATCCGCGTACATGCAGAATAATCAGTGGCTTGGATGCATGTAATGCCGTGGCGTATAGAACCAGAAATTACGACGATCGTAGATTTTCTTTAATTGGAACAGCGTGCAATTTAAACTGTTACTGTTTCGCCGTTTCATGCATGTGTTTATGCGCCATCAGAGCAATATGTAATATTCAATATTGTGATTGGGTATTTATTGGATTGGATTATGATACATAAACTATAGATTATAAGTGTATATAAAATAAAAGTGTTATTTCCATAAGCTTTGCGTTCTCCACACCTGTACGTGTGTGTTATGCAGATTGCGGACAGATTTTTTTCAAAGCCCTCGCTGCATAAAGTAGGATTTTAAGTAAACGCCTCTTACTGGGAATTTTCCCACAAGCAAATCGTTCATCACTAATAAAAAGTTTAAATATATAGTCTGACTGACAATTTCTACAAACCAATATTGTAGTCATCGCACCAAGCACGCTGTTTTTGTCAGAATGACAGCGGGAAAAGTTAGTCCCAACTATTACAGCGATAATTTTTGTTACTTAGGTACCTACCTATATTCTCTAATACAATACAATACATACCTGCTCATTTATGTAGGTATGTATACCTAAGCGATTGACAAGTTATCGAGTTAACAGTTTTATAACGGATTGGAAATTTTTTAAAAAAATGGAAACAAATACAACTCACGCGAATCAAAAAACTACGCTACGTAGGTACTAGGTACTTGTTTAAGAAAAAGAAACAACTGCTATATTCTGGAACGGTTAATGTAGAAACTCGGAAGAGACTCTTAAAGACGCATGTATGGAGTACGAAATTATACCTATGGGTGCGAAACTTGGACAATGGGAGAAGCGGATTGAAAAAGAGTAGAAGCGTTTGAAATGTGATGCTACGGACGGGTGTTGAAGATACCGTGGATAGGCAAGTTAGCAATAAGGAAGAATTAGAAAGAGTTGGGGAAAAGAGAAAAGTATGGAAGACAATAAAGAATAGGGGATAGAATCGTAGGATGGTAGGACACCTTCTGAGACACAAAGGAATAGTTCGCGACATACTAGAGTCAGAGATAGGAATAAAGAGGTAGAGGTTGGAGCAGATTAGACTACTCTCAAATAGTTAGGGTTGTAGAATGTTCTACTTTTACAGAAATGTGTAGGCTAGCTCAGGGAAAGGATGGAGGTACGCGTCCTACCAGTCTTCAAAACAGAACTTTATGATGACGTACTATTTAATTATTATTGTACAATAGTTAATAAAATTTCCTTTTTTAGTTCAGGGAGGGAACGCTACGGCGATTCAGTATTTGGCTCCGTCATGCTCCTAGCATCCTGTTTCAAATTATGCTAACCGTAACACGTTACCAAGTACCAAGGGGACCCAGAAAACTGTCGATTTTATTTAGAGTGGCTGCAATGGGGCAGCCGATAATTTTATAAACTTTTGCAATGATAAACTAACTCGCGAACATATCGATAATGCTGACCGATTTTCCTTCTGGCTCCAACGAACCAGTTTTTCCGTTTTATTGGTGTGCTGTACGATGTATTAGTCTGGGTGCAATACAGAAAACACCAGTTAGAACCAGTTAATAATATTTAACAATTTAACTACACATGCATATGCATAATACTTATGGGACTGCTGCGCGCTGAAGCTGGGACGTCACGCGGCCTACTCTCGCTGCAAGGTACGATTTCTAGCCTCGCACCGACGGAAAACTTTGCAACGGCTTCACAGGCGAAGGAATTTTTTTAAACAAAAATTAACAACATAACTGCCTTCAGTATAATAAACTCTATCAATTTTAATGCAACAAAACACTCGTAAGTACCAGTAATTATCGGCAACAATTAGACGTTTAAGTAAAGATGATAAAACTTGAAAATAAGATCCTAACTGGAGTATTTGTTAAAGAAAATCTCCAATTAAGTCAATTTTTCCGCTTACTCACGATCGCCGACGTATACATGCCTTAGAGATAGCAATCGATTCTTAATTGCAATGAAATTTAAATTTTATAATACCACATACACAAATTCTCGTTATTTCTCGGAATCAATTAAATCTGGGAAATTTGCATAAGCAAACCTCTCTGTTAACTGCCATCGGGTACAGAGAGTACTACATTCTATTGAAACTAAACATTCGAGTTGCAATTAATGTTTCAATCTGGGACTTTATGTCCTAAATGATTCACGAGGAAACCTAACTTAATTTACATTTTATCAATCTGATAGAAATAACGTTGATTTAATGACTCTATTACGTTTTAAATTGAGAATTCTGTAAGATATAAAAATTTATAGCAGTTGCAAGGTAATACAACAATAAAATGTCGATATCCAGAACTCGGTTTGGTTGTTTGAGGAGAAAAGCCTGTCCTTAAATTCTTGGTGTAACAAACACTTCATTGGAAGAATAACGTTCCAAGCATGAAAGTTATGTTTGCAAAATTATTACCATAATTTGAATGTGCAATTTTTGATTAAAGAGAAATTTCAAATTTTATTTCAATATCCAAATGCGATCATGTTTAAGTCATAAACCGACCTCCATACGCCTGCATCCAGTTTTAAATGAAACGGTGCAGATTGTTTTATTATTCAAGTCTTCGATATTTGCATTGACGAAATAGGTATACGCACTTTGCCCGAGAATCTGGAATAATTTGATAGGTACAATTCCAAAATCAATCTTATAGTAGCACTAGATCATCTAAAATTTAAAACTAATGCAATAGGCAGGTTCGGTAATTTTCAAATTTCATTCAAATTGATAGAGTTTATTATACTGAAGGCAGTTATGTTGTTAATTTTTGTTAAAAAAAAATTCCTTCGCCTGTGAAGCCGTTGCAAAGTTTTCCGTCGGTGCGAGGCTAGAAATCGTACCTTGCAGCGAGAGTAGGCCGCGTGACGTCAGAACTTAGTATAACGTACAAGTCCCAGCTTCAGCGCGCAGCAGTCCCATAAGTATTATGCATATGCACGTGTAGTTAAATTGTTAAATATTATTAACTGGTTCTAACTGGTGTTTTCTGTTTTGTACCCAGACTAATACATCGTACAGCACACCAATAAAACGGAAAAAGTGGTTCGTTGGAGCCAGAAGGAAAATCGATCAGCATTATCGATATTTTCGCGAGTTAGTTTATCATTGCAAAAGTTTATAAAATTATTA
Source organism: Xestobium rufovillosum (assembly GCA_963966045.1). Taxonomy (NCBI): domain Eukaryota; kingdom Metazoa; phylum Arthropoda; class Insecta; order Coleoptera; family Ptinidae; genus Xestobium; species Xestobium rufovillosum. Next base: position 30,258,321 of record OZ014498.1, on the reverse strand, counting down.
GCTGCCCCATTGCAGCCACTCTAAATAAAATCGAACATAATGTAATTTATCGACAGTTTTCTGGGACCCCTTGGTACTTGGTAACGTGTTACGGTTAGCATAATTTGAAACAAGATGCTAGGAGCATGACGGAGCCAAATACTGAATCGCCGTAGCGTTCCCTCCCTGAACTAAAAAAGGAAATTTTATTAACTATTTTACAATAATAATTAAATAGTACGTCATCATAAAGTTATCTTTTGAAGACTGGTAGGACGCGTACCTCCATCCTTTCCCTGAGCTAGCCTACGCATTTCCGTAAAAGAAGAACATTCTACATCCCCAACTATTTGAGAGCAGTAGTCTAATCTGCTCCAACCTCTACCTCTTTATTCCTATCTCTGACTCTAGTATGTCGCGAACTATTCCTTTGTGTCTCAGAAGGTGTCCTACCATCCTACGATCCTATCCCCTATTCTTTATTATCTTCCATACTTTTCTCTTTTTCCCAACTCTTTCTAATTCCTTGTCTATCCACGGTATCTTCAACACCCGTCTGTAGCATCACATTTCAAACGCTTCTACTCTTTTTCAATCCGCTTCTCCCATTGTCCAAGTTTCGCACCCATAGGTATAATTTCGTACTCTATACATGCGTCTTTACTCTTTAAGAGTCTCTTCCGAGTTTTTACATTAACCGTTCCAGAATATAGCAGTTGTTTCTTTTTGTTAAACAAGTACCTAGTACCTACGTAGCGTAGTTTTTTGATTCGCGTGAGTTGTATGCAAAAAATTTTTTTAGGAAAAAAATTTCGCCGTAAATCAATTACAGTAACAATTTTCTGTCATTTTCATGCCAAAAATAGATATCTTTTCTCCGAACCTCCCTATTATTTAAAGCGTCATGCAATGAGGGTTTTTTAACTCTATCGCCGCATTCAGCATCATCATTCTATTTCCAAACTCGACTGATTATTCCTGACCTTCCTAATAAATAAAATATAAGTACATTTGACTCTTAGCAAGATGATTTACCTTATGAAAGGACAGTGCAAATTTCATGGCCAACTGATAGGTCAGTTTAACTTATAAATTCAAGGAGTTTTGTTTAATATCGACATCGTCTTCTCCAGCCTCTGAATATGTCACTCAGCGTGAACACCCTGTAGATATTTCACATGTAGATATATCACATGTAGAATTTCTAGTGTCCAGTTAAGTACATTTTGGTGCTGCGATTTTTTACAGATAATAATCTTACAGAACGTTATAAAAGCAACCAAACTACCTAATACAGAAGGAAATGCGTGTTGCAGCTATTAAACCATGAATGAACAACACTAGAAGTATCGCATGTTCTTCGATTGTTACCAGATGAGAATCGTGATCGGCCAACCTCCATGCCACCGGCACACGGCAGTTTTCATAACAACCCAAAGTAATCACTCTTCAACATCATAACACTCTGGATCAGTCAGATTTGCATGGTCCACAGGGATAAATATTGCCTCGTTTATTCGCGAGTTTCATTCATATTTCATTGTGTTCAGTGGATTTGCTAGGATAGAAGATACATGCTGGGTTACGCTGACAGTCTGCTAAACCTGTTGAGCATTTGGTTCCCCAGCAAACGTCTAACTGTGCTTTTTATTAGATTTATTCGAGACTGCTGCTTGAGTGTTTTGAGAAATAAGAATTTACTTGTAATTGATCTTCTTGATCAGTATACAGTGTCGGACTTTATATTTTACAAAGATATTCTGTCCCGAGCGCTTTGCGCGAGTTATTTTCTGTCAAATTTTCACGAGTGGTTAGTATGCAACAGCTTGAGTAAAAATTACCATGCAGGCAACTCTATCCAGAGCGGACAGCTCTATGAAATCTAAACATACCGCCCGCCTTGAAATGAGGCACTCAACTTATTTCAAACATAGTTGATAAAAACAATAAAAAGAAAATACAAATATAACTTAAATCGAAACACCTAAATATACTAAAATGTAAACTAAGACACACACACAATATTGTTTTATAAATAGTGTCTTGATTATAATATAGCTACACCTTTAGTCAAGTGGAAGAGCACATATTCGATTTACTGCGCGTTTTGTTTCGCCACTACGCACCTTGACACTGACAACACGCACAACACCGTCTTCGCCAGGATGTAGTGCAGTTACGCGCCCAAGATGCCAATTCATTGGAGGTGCTTGGTCATCCTTCAAAAGCACTAAAGATCCAATCTTTAAGAGATTATGACACTCTTGTTTCCATTTAGTCCTCGTCTGAAGCTCGGACAGATACTCCTTGTGCCACCTCTTCCAATAATGTTGGGCAACATATTGCTGTTTTTGGTGTCGGTCGAGTCGATTTTCCGGAATCATGGTAACGTTAGCCTCCGGCAGACCCGTCAGTGACTTTCTGATCAATAAATGTGCCGGGGTTAAGGCAGTGAGATCGTTTGGATCAGAGGAAAGTGGGCATAATGGACGAGAGTTGAGGATAGCCTCTATTTGGGACAGGATGGTAGAATATTCCTCAAAAGTTAATTTAGTGTTCTTAATTATTCTGGCAATATGAAATTTCGCAGACTTAACACCTGCTTCCCAAATACCACCAAACGTCGGCGAACGAGCGGGAATGAAGTGCCACTGAATGTGGTCAGTACTCAAGCACGTGGAAATCTTATCAGATTCATCCCCCAAAAACTTATAAATTTTTGACAATTCGTTATTCGCGCCTCTAAAATTTGAACCATTATCGGAATTATTATTAAATAAAAAATTACTTCGCGTACTACCAATAAGTATAACAAAATTATTTTATTTAACCGGTTTCAAGATCATTTCTGATGATGGGATCGTTTGTAGATCTTGAAACCGGTTAAATAAAATAATTTTGTTATACTTATTGGTAGTACGCGAAGTAATTTTTTATTTAATCATGGATTTCTACCAAATAGTGAAAAGTGAAAATATTAACTACATTATCGGAATATATATTAGCTGGCTTACCTCTCCTGCTGACAAACCGACTTAAAGTGGCCAAGAAAGCCTTGGTGGTCAGATCCGAAACCAGTTCTAAATGCACAGCTTTAGTGGCCATACAGATAAATAAACAAATATAAGCCTTTACTATTCTTGGACTCTGGTTACGCGATCCTTTAGTAATACTGGCCCAGCAAAATCGACACCTACATTTTGGAAAGGTGAAGAGTTGACCAGCCGAACACGAGGTAACTCTCCCATTAAGTAATCAAGATGCTTTGGCTTCGCTTTAAAGCAGGTTACACAACGTCCGACTATCCTTTTACATAAGCGTCTGCCATTTAGAGGCCAAAACCGTTCCCTAAGAGAACAAAGTAGCGCCTGAACTCCACAATGGCCTAACCTCTTATGTTCATTTTCTACAATTAAGTTTGTTAATGTGTGTTGAGAAGGCAGAATTACTTGATGTTTGTGATCAAAAGGCACATCGGATTTAGATATTCTTCCGCCAACTCGAATTAAATTATTATGCAAAAAGGGATTTAATGATAAAATGTGACTGGTCTTTCTCAGTGGTTTCTTATTTTTTTAGTTCTGAATACTCCTGGGGAAAACTTTCAATTTGAACCAATTTAATTAACATATTTAATGAATTTGACATTTCTGCAGAAGTTAAGACTCCCGATATCCTTTTATTTTTATTATTAGATTTTGAATTGTATATAAATCTTTGAACATATGCCAATACTCGTTGCACCCTAATCAAAGACGAAAATTTATTGATTATATTCAGTATGTCATTGTTAACAGTCGCAACGTTATTGACAAATTTTTGTTCCGGTATGTCACAGCCTCTATCCCAAAGGACTTGTACCTTGACGCAGTTCTAGTAATACTGGGGCGGGTGGGATGGCTTGCGCGCTTCAATGATATAAAGAGCCGAACCATAGGTTTAACCATATTGGAGGGGTTTTTATTTGAGAAGCCAGACTAAATCAAGTCCCTGGAAGGGGGCAGCAGCTCTTTCAGTAATCATAGTGGCAGAGATCGTGAGGGTCGATATGGCACTGTGATACACACTACTGCGATGTGGAAGGCAACGGGAAACCACCACATTATTTTATCCCTAGTACAATTTGAAAATTGAGATGGATAGGTTAGCATTAGACGTAGTAGGTATCAGTGAAGTGCGATGGCCAGAAGCTGGAGACTTCTGGAGCGGAGATTTTAGAGTAATACACACAGGATCTGTAGGAGGAAATTCGGGAGTAGGAATTGTTATGCGGAAAAAAGTAGGACAGAGTGTAGAAAATTTCTTACAGCAAAGTGACAGGGTAGTTATGGTTAGGTTAGATTCGAAACCTGTAAAAACAGTAATAATACAGGTATATATGCCCACTTCTAACTACAGTGATGAGGCCGTAGAGGCAGTTTATAGTGATATTGAATATGTGCTAGATTTTGTGAGAGGGCACGAAAATTTAATAATTACAGGAGATTTCAATGCAGTCGTAGGCACAGGGCGAGAGGGCGGAATAGTTGGCCCCTTTGGATTAGGCAATAGGAACGATAGGGGAGTTAGACTGATAGAGTTCTGCGATAAACATAACTTAACGGTCGCGAACACTCTATTTCACCATCATGTTAGGAGATGCTATACGTGGAAGATGCCAGGAGACTTAGGGAGATATCAAATAGATTACATTCTCGTTAGGCAAAGATTTAGAAATCAAGTTAGGGATTGTAGAAGTTATCCAGGAGCAGATATAGATAGTGATCACAACATAGTCGTTATGAAAGCCAATCTTAAATTTAAGATTTTGAAAAAAAGAAGCGGAAGAAGGTATCTTGACCCAGAGAAACTGAAAGATGATGATATGCGCAATAAGTTCGAGAAAAAGACAAACGAAGCACTAAAGGGCACGGGTGGAAATATTGTTAGGGACATAGAGGCAGAATGGAATTGCATTAAAAATAGTTTAGTTTCCTCAGCTAGGGATATTTTGGGTCATAAACAGAATGAAAGTAGGAAACCCTGGATAACAAAACATATTGTGAGTCTAATAGAGGAAAGGCGAAAATATAAAAATAGGTTAGATGAAACAGGGAAACAAAGATATAAGGCGATCAAGTGGGAAATTATTCGGGAATGTAGGAAAGCGAAAGAGCAATGGATCGATAATAAATGCAAAGAAGTGGAAGATAAATTCGAAGTAGGAAAGACTGATGAAGCATATAAAATAATTAGGAGAAATTTTAGAGAAATTGGATCTAGTACCAAAAACATTAGAAATGAGGCAGGAGATATCCTAATCGGAAGTGGGGAGAAGGCAGATAGGTGGAAAGAATATTTAGGAAACTTATATGCGGGACAGGAAGTGCAAGATATATTAGAAAGCGAAAGCAGTGTAGAGGGGGATAACCTAGGGAGTCCTATAATGAGAGAAGAGTTTGAGATAGCACTAAAAAGTTTAAGGAATAATAAAGCACCAGGTATAGATGGCTTGCAGGCAGAAATCTTAAAGTGCGCAGGTCAAGAGGTAATAGATCGTTTATTTAAACTAGTTAGTCGCATATACCTGACAGGCGAGATTCCAGAAGATTACAAACGGAACATCATAGTAGCTTTGCCAAAAAGAAAAGGCGCGGATAGATGCGAAAATTTTAGAACTATCAGTTTAACTTCCCATGCGTCAAAAATTTTAACTAGAATTGTGCAAAGAAGGATGGAGAAAAAGGCGGAAGAAATATTAGGAGAAGATCAGTTCGGATTTAGACGAAATAGAGGAACGCGCGAGGCCATTCTAGCTTTACGAGTAATTATAGAAAAAACGATAGAAAAGAGAAAGAGCGTCTATATAGGATTTGTAGATTTAGAAAAAGCCTTCGACAACGTAAAATGGGGGAAGATGTTCGAAGTGCTGAGAAAGGTAGGGATGAAATACAGGGACAGAAGAATAATACATAATCTCTACAAAGAGCAAAAGGCAGTTATAGAATGTGAGCAGGAACAAAGGGAAGTAGATATCCGGAAGGGAGTGAGACAGGGATGTGCATTGTCACCTCTAGTTTTCAACTTATATATCGAAGATGCGATTAATATTGTTAAGGAAAGAACAGCCTCAGGGATCAATGTACAGGGCCAAACTATTAACATGCTCAGATTTGCGGATGATATAGCAGTGTTAGCATCTAGCAAAGAAGAATTAGGAGCGGCTTTGAATGAAATGGAAGCAGTTTTGACACAGGGCTTCGGCATGAAAATCAATAAAAAGAAAACTAAAATTTTGGTATGTAGGGGATGTGAAAATAGAACTAAAATGGAAATACAAATTGGAAATGAGAAGATAGAGGAGGTCGCGGATTTCTGCTACTTAGGAAGTAAAATAACTCAAGACGGTAGGAGCACTAAAGATATAAAACAAAGAATGGCGCAGGGCCGAGTTGCGTTTAACAAAAAGAAACAACTGTTATGCTCGAGAACGGTTAATATAGAGACTAGGAAGAGACTCTTAACGTCGTATGTATGGAGTACGGCATTATACGGGTGCGAAACTTGGACAATAGGAGAAGCGGATAGAAAAAGAGTAGAAGCGTTTGAAATGTGGTGCTACAGACGCATGATGAAGATACCGTGGATAGATAAGGTTAGCAATAGGGAAGTATTAGAAAGAGTTGGGGAAAAGCGAAAGGTATGGAAAACAATAAAGAGTAGGAGAGATAGGATGGTAGGACACCTTCTAAGACACGAAGGAATAGTTCGTGACATACTAGAGTCAGAGATAGGAATAAAAAGAGGTAGGGGTAGGCCTAGATTAGACTACTGCTCTCAAATAGTTAGGGATGTAGGATGTTCTACTTTTAGGGAAATGCGTAGGTTAGCTCAGGATAGAAAAGAATGGAGGTACGCGTCCAACCAGTCTTCGGACTGAGAACCTTATGATGATGAGTACAGCGTACTTTAATTTATGATGATGGCACCTTCTGGAGTAAAATATTCCGGAGGTAAAATAGTCCCACATTCGGATCTCCGGGCGGGGACTGCTTCGGGGGGAGTCATCAGAAATGATAAGTGTAACATCTCACGAGTCGGAGCGTGGAATGTTAGAAGCATGAAACAAGTAGGGAAGTTAGAGAATTTGAAAATTGAGATGGATAGGTTAGCATTAGACGTAGTAGGTATCAGTGAAGTGCGATGGCCAGAAGCTGGAGACTTCTGGAGCGGAGATTTTAGAGTAATACACACAGGATCTGTAGGAGGAAATTCGGGAGTAGGAATTGTTATGCGGAAAAAAGTAGGACAGAGTGTAGAAAATTTCTTACAGCAAAGTGACAGGGTAGTTATGGTTAGGTTAGATTCGAAACCTGTAAAAACAGTAATAATACAGGTATATATGCCCACTTCTAACTACAGTGATGAGGCCGTAGAGGCAGTTTATAGTGATATTGAATATGTGCTAGATTTTGTGAGAGGGCACGAAAATTTAATAATTATAGGAGATTTCAATGCAGTCGTAGGCACAGGGCGAGAGGGCGGAATAGTTGGCCCCTTTGGATTAGGCAATAGGAACGATAGGGGAGTTAGACTGATAGAGTTCTGCGATAAACATAACTTAACGGTCGCGAACACTCTATTTCACCATCATGTTAGGAGATGCTATACGTGAAAGATGCCAGGAGACTTAGGGAGATATCAAATAGATTACATTCTCGTTAGGCAAAGATTTAGAAATCAAGTTAGGGATTGTAGAAGTTATCCAGGAGCAGATATAGATAGTGATCACAACATAGTCGTTATGAAAGCCAATCTTAAATTTAAGATTTTGAAAAAAAGAAGCGGAAGAAGGTATCTTGACCCAGAGAAACTAAAAGATGATGATATGTGCAATAAGTTCGAGAAAAAGACAAACGAAGTACTAAAGGGCGCGGGTGAAAATATTGTTAGGGACATAGAGGCAGAATGGAATTGCATTAAAAATAGTTTAGTTTCCTCAGCTAGGGATATTTTGGGTCATAAACAGAATGAAAGTAGGAAACCCTGGATAACAAAACATATTGTGAGTCTAATAGAGGAAAGGCGAAAATATAAAAATAGGTTAGATGAAATAGGGAAACAAAGATATAAGGCGATCAAGTGGGAAATTATTCGGAAATGTAGGAAAGCGAAAGAGCAATGGATCGATAATAAATGCAAAGAAGTGGAAGATAAGTTCGAAGTAGGAAAGACTGATGAAGCATATAAAATAATTAGGAGAAATTTTAGAGAAATTGGATCTAGTACCAAAAACATTAGAAATGAGGCAGGAGATATCCTAATCGGAAGCGGGGAGAAGGCAGATAGGTGGAAAGAATATTTAGGAAACTTATATGCGGGACAGGAAGTGCAAGATTTATTAGAAAGCGAAAGCAGTGTAGAGGGGGATATCCTAGGGAGTCCTATAATGAGAGAAGAGTTTGAGATAGCACTAAAAAGTTTAAGGAATAATAAAGCACCAGGTATAGATGGCTTGCAGGCAGAAATCTTAAAGTGCGCAGGTCAAGAGGTAATAGATCGTTTATTTAAATTAGTTAGTCGCATATACCTGACAGGCGAGATTCCAGAAGATTACAAACGGAACATCATCGTAGCTTTGCCAAAAAGAAAAGGCGCGGATAGATGCGAAAATTTTAGAACTATCAGTTTAACTTCCCATGCGTCAAAAATTTTAACTAGAATTGTGCAAAGAAGGATGGAGAAAAAGGCGGAAGAAATATTAGGAGAAGATCAGTTCGGATTTAGACGAAATAGAGGAACGCGCGAGGCCATTCTAGCTTTACGAGTAATTATAGAAAAAACGATAGAAAAGAGAAAAAGCGTCTATATAGGATTTGTAGATTTAGAAAAAGCCTTCGACAACGTAAAATGGGGGAAGATGTTCGAAGTGCTGAGAAAGGTAGGGATGAAATACAGGGACAGAAGAATAATACATAATCTCTACAAAGAGCAAAAGGCAGTTATAGAATGTGAGCAGGAACGAAGGGAAGTAGATATCCGGAAGGGAGTGAGACAGGGATGTGCATTGTCACCTCTAGTTTTCAACTTATATATCGAAGATGCGATTAATATTGTTAAGGAAAGAACAGCCTCAGGGATCAATGTACAGGGCCAAACTATTAACATGCTCAGATTTGCGGATGATATAGCAGTGTTAGCATCTAGCAAAGAAGAATTAGGAGCGGCTTTGAATGAAATGGAAGCAGTTTTGACACAGGGCTTCGGCATGAAAATCAATAAAAAGAAAACAAAAATTTTGGTATGTAGGGGGTGTGAAAATAGAACTAAAATGGAAATACAAATTGGAAATGAGAAGATAGAGGAGGTCGCGGATTTCTGCTACTTAGGAAGTAAAATAACTCAAGACGGTAGGAGCACTAAAGATATAAAACAAAGAATGGCGCAGGGCCGAGTTGCGTTTAACAAAAAGAAACAACTGTTATGCTCGAGAACGGTTAATATAGAGACTAGGAAGAGACTCTTAACGTCGTATGTATGGAGTACGGCATTATACGGATGCGAAACTTGGACAATAGGAGAAGCGGATAGAAAAAGAGTAGAAGCGTTTGAAATGTGGTGCTACAGGCGCATGATGAAGATACCGTGGATAGATAAGGTGAGCAATAGGGAAGTATTAGAAAGAGTTGGGGAAAAGCGAAAGGTATGGAAAACAATAAAGAGTAGGAGAGATAGGATGGTAGGACACCTTCTGAGACACGAAGGAATAGTTCGTGACATACTAGAGTCAGAGATAGGAATAAAAAGAGGTAGGGGTAGGCCTAGATTAGACTACTGCTCTCAAATAGTTAGGGATGTAGGATGTTCTACTTTTAGGGAAATGCGTAGGTTAGCTCAGGATAGAAAAGAATGGAGGTACGCGTCCAACCAGTCTTCGGACTGAGAACCTTATGATGATGATGTCACAGCCTACATTAAATTCTTGTAAACCCCAAGTTTCACTATCGTAATTAAACCAGTCAGGACCATTCCACCATAATTTTGAACTACTTAGTTCATTTGGTTCGCACCCGCGTGACAATAAGTCAGCAGGATTATCATTTGACTTAACATGATTCCATTCATTTATTTGGGTACTACTCTGAATTTCACCCACTCTGTTAGCTACAAACGTAGTCCACTTACTTGGAGGTCCTCTTATCCACGCTAAAGTTATTGTGGAATCAGTCCAGAAATACTTATTATTAAAGGTAATTCCTAAGGCATCTATACATTTCTTGGCTAAACTTGCAAGTAAAACAGCTCCGCATAACTCTAATCGGGGCAGGCTTATTTGCTTTAGAGGTGCTACTCTTGATTTAGCACACAACAAGCTCGAACTAATTTGGCCATTTGACTGAATACACCGAATGTAAATACAGGCCCCATATGCCTTTTCTGATGCATCCGAAAACCCGTGTAACTCCACAGCTCTATATTCTGGCAAGAAAACTTGACGCGGTATATGTAACTGATTTATATTTTTTAAATTGCAATAATATTTTGACCATCTGTCTCTTAAATGAGGTGGTACTTCTTCGTCCCAGGATAATTTTATCCTCCAAAGTTCTTGAATCAGTAATTTAGCTGTAGTTATAATGGGCCCTAATAATCCCAGGGGGTCAAATATTTGACATATTAATGATCGAATTGAACGTTTTGTCACTGATCCTTTTAAGTCTACATTGTTTACAGAATACTGAATAGTATCCAAAGCTGCATTCCAATAAATACCAAGTAATTTATTATGTTCGTCAGAGCCTATGTGAAGATCACCTACGTCTAGATTATTATTAAATTGAATTTTATTTAAAAGTTCTTCAGCGTTACTCAACCACTTTCTCAAGTCAAAACCGGCGCTAGATAAAATGTTTGAAACGTCTTTTTGAATTTGTAGTAGTTCGTCTTTAGTGTCGGCTCCTGTTATCAAATCATCAACATAAAAATCATTATCAATTACTTTACTTGCAGTTGGATAGTTTGATTTATTTTCAATCGCTAATTGTAAGAGACATCGTACTGCCAAATACGGGGCTGATGCAAATCCATACGTTACCGTGTTTAATTGGTAACACTTTATTGGGTCGTTTGGATTGGCTCGCCAAAATATTTTTTGATACTTCCGTTGATGCTCATTTATCAAGATCTGACGATACATTTTACTGATGTCAGCTGTTATAACATAGTTATATTTCCTAAACCTGATTAAGATTGAAAATATATCATTTTGTAAGGATGGCCCTGTAAATTGCACATCGTTTAAGGACAAGCCGCTAACTGTTTTTGAAGAAGCATCAAAAACTATTCTGCATTTCGTAGTTAAACTAGATGCCTTTAATACTGGATGATGAGGTAAATAATAGCCAACTGATTTATCACTGGCTCCTTCATCATCTAGAATTTCAGACATGTGTCCTAATTCCATATATTCATTCATAAATAGCACGTACTGATTTCTTAAACTCGGATCCTTATCCAATTTACGTTCAATCCGGCTCGAAGGACCAATGTCGACGATAACGATTGTAAGTAATGAATAGTGGACTGTATATTTTTATGCATTTATTTGGATAACTGAAGTAAACTTAACAATAAAACTACTGCATCTACTCACGTTGCAAACGAGACTAGCTGCATCTGCATAACCAAAAACGCAACAACAACAAGAAGGTGGGGGTGCAACCTTCACCCTTTACAGGCAACATTACCAACCTAACTTGTCAGGACATGCAGGCAACTCTATCCAGAGCGGACAGCTCTATGAAATCTAAACAAAAGGTTTAAACATCATGTAATTGTAACCCATCTTAGGCAATAAGACCGACTTGTTCTTAATATTGTGAAATACATTTTTTGATTTCATAGTTCTACACATATACAATAACATGGCGTAATTCGGATAGCACCTAGGTATATCTCATGCAGCACTTAGCACAAGCAAAATTTTGCATCCTATCATTATCTCTATAAAGTTTTTTATCGATAAAGCACAAACTTAACACCTTAGCTAAAATTACACTTGCATTAGAGGCTGAAATTTGAAGTGCATCGAGATCACGGAAGCCCAGGGCGGAACACCATTAAAAGGGGTGGTTTACAACTTTTAAAATTGTGGTTCAAGCACGCAAGTGGAACATTATGGTAAGGTAATTACCTATTTCCAAGTAAAAAGATACAACGTAAGTTTTATTATAAAATAAATCGATCGTTGCAGCAGCAGGAATATTTTAGAACAAGAGGATTTACAGCTGGTTCTTTTAGGTGTACAATCAAACAAATCAGAAGAAAACTGTATTTTCAAATGTATTCAATACACTCGCTTCGGTTTCCAAATATTTAAAGCACCCGGTTGCTGTTCTGCTCTACTATTGAAGTCTCTGTACGATTAAGTATAAATAAGAATTACGTGAATACATTCTAAGATGCACATAATATTTCTTTCTCTTATATACCATTATACGTTTATCAGACTGAATACCATTAGGTACATTTTCACAGAAAACCTGCTTGCAGATTATTTGCCACGCAACCCTATAGAACCTCCAGGGTAATTTTTTAGTCCAGTAGTTCCGGTTCCATATACAGCAACATATTTTTTTCTTTAGCACAAGCCTTGCTCTTTCTTTCGCTTATTTGCATAAGTACAAAAGAAAAGTGTTTATGTATAGCCTTTTTAAAATTGTAAGGGTAGGTATAGACCCTCACTAATATGAACTTCTTTAACTAACAAAAAATGCATGTAAATATTAGCTATCTTTTCCTATGCACTCTATTAACACTATATTAGAAATAATTTACTAAAAATATAGTTTTCCAGAACTTCCTCTAACCTCTATAGAGCATAATTCTAAATGTAAACCATTAACTGAAGACTATACGCTGAAATTATTTAGATTCTCAGATGGAGAATTAAAAACGCATCTGTGCATCTTTAACTGCAAACTGTGTTTCCTTGGTACGTCGCATTCTCATAGGAGGAACGTGACCTGACCCAGGAACATTTTTAAGAAGACCCCGGAACCTTATAAGGAAAAGATTTTCTCTCCATTCCGTGCAGAGATTTAATTATCTGTATTTAACGCATAAGAAGAATCGCTCCGTAAAATTCTATGGTCACTCTGTGGGGGCAATTAAATCAATTACAGCAACATGTGTAGTGGAAAAGACGAGAAGCTAGTAAGGCACTTAAAGAGTCGCAGGCACTCATAAACCTAACGTCACATTCATGACGAGACTGAATACGGTATAATGGCGACCATATTGTATTCATGTTATGTTATGTTTTTTTTTTAGTTTTATTGTTAGAATTATTTTTTCATTTACTGCACATTATTAGCAAGAAAGCAATACTGTTGCCTTGTATGAGGGGGTATTTATACCGCGTTATCTCATGTAGTTTTTGATCTTCTGTGCTTTTCTTCATTTTTCTTTCATTCACTGTATAATTTTTGTTATTAGTAATGTGTTGCCTTCTTCATTTTTAATTTTCTTTAATCTAGTTTTTGTCCTTACGACATTTAAGGATTTTTTGAGTACGTACTTCGTTTTTGGATCACATTATTTGGATCACTTATTTTTGGGCATTATTCTGGATAGCCCGTCCATCTGTAGAACGTCGATATTGTTACCACGGCGTTGAGAGTCGCAAGTTACCAGGCGACCTAGCTGACCAGCGATCATCTTAAGGCCAGATATATTTTTTGTCCCCAGTCCGTACGGAAATTTGTCCAATAGCTAGCTTGTAAGTTGCGCCCGGCACTGCTTATCGTGACCACCATTTTGTGTTCTTATCCTTCGTGTTTGCGCATCGTCTTTCAGTTCGAGCATCGTCTCCGTTCGGCTAGTTTTTATGTAGTTGCCTGGCCACGCATTGTTGTGGTTACCTGTTTATTCTTTTGAACATTAATTTTGTCATTTTTGTACCATTATTCATTAAATTTATTTTTCACCGGTAGCCTAGAGGCTACAGAGGATCAGTCAACAAATCTTTGGCGCTCTTTTCCTGTTTTTAGCCCACTTCATCTTCGGCTTCGAGCTTGGCTGCAGCAGGATCCTATTTTGTGTCCCGAACTAGAGCGTGTTTTAAAGCATTTTAATTTTCGTCCAGGTGAAACGAACCAGTCTGAAGGCAGCATTTATTAGCCAGTCCAATAGCCCAGTTAGGAAGATAAACGCCTAAAATTACACAACAATCCGTCAGGCTTTAGTGGGTGTATTACTATCTCCTTAAAAAATCTGTCAGCTCAATAACGTGAAGAATTAATTTTTATAGATTCCGTGACGCACACCAACGCGGGTGAATAATATATAAAACTGATGCCATTAAAGCAAGGCGGGCCCGTAAATCGACGTGAACTAAATTTCGAAACACCGTATTAAATAACATAAATTATAATAAGCTGCCAATAACGTATGGAAATTAGTTTCATATATGAGATACCCATGGCGAGATCTTGGCTAGCGCTGGACTGGAACAAAACACTCTCGGCCGTTTCTTTTCAGTACCAGGATAACGATTTACAGGACAATAATAATAATAGTAATAATAACATTAATAATTACAAGCTTTTATTAAGTTTGACAATGTTTGTCTGTCTGTTAGATAACTTTCTAACTTGGTGAATTGCTGGCATGTATAAAACCCCCGTAAAACACGTAGCTGTTTGTAGACAGCTTTGAAATTTTCAAATCCAAAAATTTCATACTACTTCACTGAAATATTCGCTCGTATTTATCGCCTTTTAATTCTTTCGTCTTCTCAAAAACTAACTGTCTCACGCGGCCACTTGGACAGCTTTTTTTACCCTTAATCCAAGAAACTTCTTGATAAATCTAACACAATAACCAATAAACGATGGAAAGAAAACACGTATCCATTTGTTTACAAAACATTGAATCACACGTTGCGTAAACAACTCTATACCACTGGCGTCTGTATGGGGGTTACTCTCGTAACAATACTATTAAGAAAACTCTATTTTGAGAACTTGGTAAATTCGAATAAATAAATTTCGTTTGCACTTAATTTCACACCAATAGTTTAGTGCATTTAAAATACAGTGTAAAATTACATATTTGTATTGCGTTCGATAAGATTAGTAATGGCAGAAGGGTGGTTCCGATCGTGAGCGTCATTTGTCATGAAACTGGAGGCAATGCGTTTTCGAATTGATAAAATCGCGTTGCAAGAGAGCACGTGTAAATTGTAATGTTATTTGCGGATTTTAATTGAGTTCCTCCCTTCGATACATCAACTAATGTGGATAATCACGCCCACTAGATAAACACAGATCGCTATCTGCATTATTGTATTTGTTTGAAGCAATTATCCAGTACGCGGTTTATACAAAAAGTTAATTAACAATTTGTTGAATTTATTGAAATTTACAGATCAAATATTAATGGAGTAGGCAGGGAGAATTACACAGATTTACGGTAAGTTAATTTTTCATTTTTAAAGAAAACCTGATGGTAGACAAAGGCTAAAGGGATATAGAACGAGCATTATATAAATAATAAACTAGGTACTTTAACATTTATCGATTTTTAATCTTGAAGCCGGTCAATACATAAGCTACATAAAATGCATTTTATTTTCACAAAACAAGAAGAAGAGAATATCCAATTTATTTATGGGTTTGCAAATGGTAACTCATCGGACGCAACCAGGGAATATAAGAGAAGATTTCCACAACTTTTCTTTATACAATGCCACAATCAATTTACTACTGAAATTCAAAAAAAATCAATTTTTGTCGGGCAGGAACCTATTTATATTGACTGGACTATTACCACAAAGGATGAGGAAGCTGTTGACGGTTTCCTGTATCATTACACCATGTGCAAATGGTAATGTTGCCGGTAACGCTACTTGTGACTTAATTAATGAGATTACGAATTAGGAAGTCACTGGTACATAAACTATATAAAACGTACATCTTCGCGACAAAAACTTGATTCGCAAGAGGCAATTAGATTCTTGATTAGCACAGGAAAATTTCCAATGGCGTGTTCTCTGTACATACACATCACACTTGTTCCTATAAGTATGACAGATTTGCCATCTGTGATATGGGCGTACCCTAACTGCGCTCAGTGCAAAAGAGGTAAAGGAATATATAAATAAAACAACAGAGAAAAAAAATCACATTTATTTTTGATAGGTTAAGAAATTAAACATTTCACCGTATTGTTATAATAGAGCTTCCCAAATAGAGATACTGTTCTTCTATAGATTCAAAGGAAAATTGCTATTCATTTCATATCAAATCTCTAGAAATCTAAGTGACGATTAAGCCCAGTTAGTGCGTGCCCTCGAGCATACTTATGCAGAGATTATGGTGAGGACACGTGCTATCGTGCTAACCAAGTGTCTATTACTAAAATGCATCCCATTAAGTACCTGTATTGACATATTTTCAATGCTGAGGGTCTAATTATGCAAATCAAACTGCATTTTAAATGACGAACAAGAAAAGTTATTGACAGCTGCGCTGGAACAACACCTCTATACTTAGACAAATGAGACACCACGACATACCTATGCTTTTAGATCACAAATCGTATCTACTGTAAGAGTTTATTGTCTTGGTACCCCACTTTATTTTACAACGAATTTATTTTGTAAAATATGGTATAACCTATAAATGCATTCAAAAATTATTGGTAGTACTCGATAAAATTTTTAATTTTTGCAATTTTTATTTAAGAAATTTTTGAGATCTTTATTGTCGTACCTGCTTGAAACCACGTTTCTGATGATAAACATCTAACCTCACCATATCGCTCCTCTAAAGCTATCTTCGCTAGAGTAATTTTATCCTAATATGTCTGCTCAAATCCGATAAATCTAGACTACACGGACATTGTAGGTGTGAGAACGTAGATCAAACACCTCCAAGCAACCTGTATTATTAGTGACACCAGAGGCGTTCATTTGCAAAGAAAATTAATGCAAAATAAAACCAGAATTATTTACATAATGCTAGAGAGTTTCTAATTTGTATAAGTTAACAATTGATTTTCATATCGGGCGAGCGTCTCATTAATGCCGTAATAGTAACGTTCAATTAATTTATATTCAATTCAATACACACACATACACATACGTGCAATCGACAATGCCTTGTGATTGCGTTCAATTGACCATCATCATCATAAGGTTCTCAGTCCGAAGACTGGTTGGACGCGTACCTCCATTCTTTTCTATCCTGAGCTAACCTACGCATTTCCCTAAAAGTAGAACATCCTACATCCCTAACTATTTGAGAGCAGTAGTCTAATCTAGGCCTACCCCTACCTCTTTTTATTCCTATCTCTGACTCTAGTATGTCACGAACTATTCCTTCGTGTCTTAGAAGGTGTCCTACCATCCTATCTCTCCTACTCTTTATTGTTTTCCATACCTTTCGCTTTTGCCCAACTCTTTCTAATACTTCCCTATTGCTAACCTTATCTATCCACGGTATCTTCATCATGCGTCTGTAGCACCACATTTCAAACGCTTCTACTCTTTTTCTATCCGCTTCTCCTATTGTCCAAGTTTCGCACCCGTATAATGCCGTACTCCATACATACGACGTTAAGAGTCTCTTCCTAGTCTCTATATTAACCGTTCTCGAGCATAACAGTTGTTTCTTTTTGTTAAACGCAACTCGGCCCTGCGCCATTCTTTGTTTTATATCTTTAGTGCTCCTACCGTCTTGAGTTATTTTACTTCCTAAGTAGCAGAAATCCGCGACCTCCTCTATCTTCTCATTTCCAATTTGTATTTCCATTTTAGTTCTATTTTCACATCCCCTACATACCAAAATTTTAGTTTTCTTTTTATTGATTTTCATGCCGAAGCCCTGTGTCAAAACTGCTTCCATTTCATTCAAAGCCGCTCCTAATTCTTCTTTGCTAGATGCTAACACTGCTATATCATCCGCAAACCTGAGCATGTTAATAGTTTGGCCCTGTACATTGATCCCTGAGGCTGTTCTTTCCTTAACAATATTAATCGCATCTTCGATATATAAGTTGAAAACTAGAGGTGACAATGCACATCCCTGTCTCACTCCCTTCCGGATATCTACTTCCCTTTGTTCCTGCTCACATTCTATAACTGCCTTTTGCTCTTTGTAGAGATTATGTATTATTCTTCTGTCCCTGTATTTCATCCCTACCTTTCTCAGCACTTCGAACATCTTCCCCCATTTTACGTTGTCGAAGGCTTTTTCTAAATCTACAAATCCTATATAGACGCTCTTTCTCTTTTCTATCGTTTTTTCTATAATTACTCGTAAAGCTAGAATGGCCTCGCGCGTTCCTCTATTTCGTCTAAATCCGAACTGATCTTCTCCTAATATTTCTTCCGCCTTTTTCTCCATCCTTCTTTGCACAATTCTAGTTAAAATTTTTGACGCATGGGAAGTTAAACTGATAGTTCTAAAATTTTCGCATCTATCCGCGCCTTTTCTTTTTGGCAAAGCTACTATGATGTTCCGTTTGTAATCTTCTGGAATCTCGCCTGTCAGGTATATGCGACTAACTAGTTTAAATAAACGATCTATTACCTCTTGACCTGCGCACTTTAAGATTTCTGCCTGCAAGCCATCTATACCTGGTGCTTTATTATTCCTTAAACTTTTTAGTGCTATCTCAAATTCTTCTCTCATTATAGGACTCCCTAGGTTATCCCCCTCTACACTGCTTTCGCTTTCTAATATATCTTGCACTTCCTGTCCCGCATATAAGTTTCCTAAATATTCTTTCCACCTATCTGCCTTCTCCCCACTTCCGATTAGGATATCTCCTGCCTCATTTCTAATGTTTTTGGTACTAGATCCAATTTCTCTAAAATTTCTCCTAATTATTTTATATGCTTCATCAGTCTTTCCTACTTCGAATTTATCTTCCACTTCTTTGCATTTATTATCGATCCATTGCTCTTTCGCTTTCCTACATTCCCGAATAATTTCCCACTTGATCGCCTTATATCTTTGTTTCCCTGTTTCATCTAACCTATTTTTATATTTTCGCCTTTCCTCTATTAGACTCACAATATGTTTTGTTATCCAGGGTTTCCTACTTTCATTCTGTTTATGACCCAAAATATCCCTAGCTGAGGAAACTAAACTATTTTTAATGCAATTCCATTCTGCCTCTATGTCCCTAACAATATTTCCACCCGTGCCCTTTAGTGCTTCGTTTGTCTTTTTCTCGAACTTATTGCGCATATCATCATCTTTGAGTTTCTCTGGGTCAAGATACCTTCTTCCGCTTCTTTTTTTCAAAATCTTAAATTTAAGATTGGCTTTCATAACGACTATGTTGTGATCACTATCTATATTTGCTCCTGGATAACTTCTACAATCCCTAACTTGATTTCTAAATCTTTGCCTAACGAGAATGTAATCTATTTGATATCTCCCTAAGTCTCCTGGCATCTTCCACGTATAGCATCTCCTAACATGATGGTGAAATAGAGTGTTCGCGACCGTTAAGTTATGTTTATCGCAGAACTCTATCAGTCTAACTCCCCTATCGTTCCTATTGCCTAATCCAAAGGGGCCAACTATTCCGCCCTCTCGCCCTGTGCCTACGACTGCATTGAAATCTCCTGTAATTATTAAATTTTCGTGCCCTCTCACAAAATCTAGCACATATTCAATATCACTATAAACTGCCTCTACGGCCTCATCACTGTAGTTAGAAGTGGGCATATATACCTGTATTATTACTGTTTTTACAGGTTTCGAATCTAACCTAACCATAACTACCCTGTCACTTTGCTGTAAGAAATTTTCTACACTCTGTCCTACTTTTTTCCGCATAACAATTCCTACTCCCGAATTTCCTCCTACAGATCCTGTGTGTATTACTCTAAAATCTCCGCTCCAGAAGTCTCCAGCTTCTGGCCATCGCACTTCACTGATACCTACTACGTCTAATGCTAACCTATCCATCTCAATTTTCAAATTCTCTAACTTCCCTACTTGTTTCATGCTTCTAACATTCCACGCTCCGACTCGTGAGATGTTACACTTATCATTTCTGATGACTCCCCCCGAAGCAGTCCCCGCCCGGAGATCCGAATGTGGGACTATTTTACCTCCGGAATATTTTACTCCAGAAGGTGCCATCATCATAAATTAAAGTACGCTGTACTAGGGATAGAATAATGTGGTGGTTTCCCGTTGCCTTCCACATCGCAGTAGTGTGTATCACAGTGCCATACCAACCCTCACGATCTCTGCCACTATGATTACTGAAAGAGCTGCTGCCCCCTTCCAGGGACTTGATTTAGTCTGGCTTCTCAAATAAAAACCCCTCCAATATGGTTAAACCTATGGTTCGGCTCTTTATATCATTGAAGCGCGCAAGCCATCCCACCCGTCCCAGTATTACTAGAACTGCGTCAAGGTACAAGTCCTTTGGGATAGCCAATTGACCATAAAGATATAATAAATAATACTTGTTGGCCGGTTATCGTAAGTGTCAACTATAATGTCTGTTTTATCCGATCGCTGCTTCTAACGACATGATATAATATTGTTTCACATTTTAGAACATTATCTATAGGACCTCTTTTAGACTTAGTATTTCTTTTTGTTGATTATAAAATTATAATATCAATATATATCAACATTCAACAAATGTATTTACGAAATTACGATATATATTAATATGAACATCGTAGAGTGATATCAACAAGTTAGTGATCTAAGAGTACCTAAAACGTACTACCAACTACCAACTTCCTGCGTAAATGAAAATATGTTTGAAAACTTAAAAAAACAACCACTCGGAATGCCTCATGTCCATAACCACTTGGTAAAACCAAATGGCGAACGATCATCGATAGCAGAATTGTTTTCATAAGAGAACAACTGCCCGCCTCACGCTCAGAACACGAGGCTACACCTCGTCATCGTGGTTGCGAAGACTCCACTTTAGAAGTGAGAGTGTGCGAAGATATACTGCAGAAATGATCCTGTGAAGTATGATCTTGACTGACAGAACTTCCTCGCATTTAGTTATCGTAAATGGTCGGTCGGGTATAAGCAAGCAGCAATGGATATTCGTCAAGCGCCATCCGTCGGTTATTCAAGTAACTAGATGAACAGGTATGGAGCGCCAGGTATAAATTTTAAAGGTTCATTCAATGGAAGTTTAAAGAAGCCCACTAATTTTACAAATAAATTTTGCGGAAAAGAAGTACATATATACAGGATGAGTTTTTTTTTATTTTCACTACAGGGATCTTGGAAACCAGCAGAGATAGAAGGTAGGTTAAATAAGGAAAGTCCAGTTCCTTGAGCTTAATAAATAAGCAAATTAAAATTTTCGAAAATTTGCATAGTCTGCTAGATACAATGGAAAAATCAAATTTTGCGAGATTTAAAAATATTTTCTAGCCGGCTTGTAACACAAAATATGAAAAAATACCAAAGGAAAAAGTTGTACAGAATTAGACTTAGCACTATCTCAAATAATCAAAAGTTGTATTATACCAGTCGTGTTCGAGAAATAATGCAAACTTATGTTGTTTTAAATGGAAACCATATGCGACTATGACACCACTAAATAGTATATTTTTTGCTGATTTCGGCGATATATCATATTCCATGTTTATTTTAAAAAATGAAGGAGTTATAAGCATTTTTCAATTTTAAATTAATGAAATATCCAAGTTATCCATGGAAAACAAAAAAAAATTAAATAATAAAATAAGTATGTATCTTCAAGTGAATCACGGTGGCCTAGTAAACCTTCAACTTGCAGTTACCGATTGTTTTTTATCTTCATGCATTTTATACCCTAATACTGATTTTTTTTCAACTAAGTATGGACAATGTTATATCGCAGAAATCAGCAAAAAATATCCTATTTAGTGGTGCCATAGTCGCATATGGTTTCCATTTAAAAAAACATAAGTTTGCATTATTTCTCGAACACGACTGGTATAATACAACTTTTGATTATTTGAGATAGTACTAAGTCTAATTCTGTACAACTTTTTCCTTTATCATTTTTTCATATTTTATGTTACAAGCCGGCTAGAAAATATTTTTAAATATCCCAAAATTTGATTTTTCCATTTTATCTGGAAAACTATGCAAATTTTCGAAAATTTGAATTTGCTTATTTATTAAGTTCGACGAACTGCACTTCTTTCCTCATTTAACCTACCTTCTATCTCTGCTGGTTTCCAAGATCCCTGTAGTGAAAATCAAAAAAAACTTATCCTGTACATAATCGATATACAAGTGCATTCCACTGAAATCGACAGATGAAACTTAAAACGGGAATTTAAGAATAGTTAAATAGTTACTTTCCAGAATTTTGTAGAATTCTAAATTATTTTGCAATTTTAAGTTTTAAAACTTGATTTTTTTAAGGAAAATTGCATTCTTCTTTTGAAAATTTGGACTTGCCGCTTAAAGGAGGTTTAGAAAACAACATCTCAACTAGTTCACTAGTGCCCTTATGCTTAAGCATTTGCTAAATCTGGCCCTTTTATTTTTTCTGTCTTAAAAAACTCTACGGCATCAGTAATGAAGACATTACTCAACGGACTATGACCAGGTTACTGTGACGCAATAAACAACCAACAAATCGATATGAGTTTTAAAAAACAACCTCTCAGAATGCCTCATGTCCATGACCGCTTGGTAAAACCAAGTGGCGAACGATCATCCATATATTAATACGAATATCGTAGAGTGATATCAACAAGTTAATGATCCAAGAGTACCTAAAACGTACTACCAACTACCAACTTCCTGCGTAAATGAAAATATGTTTAAAAACTTAAAAAAACAACCACTCGGAATGCCTCATGTCCATAACCACTTGGTAAAACCAAATGGCGAACGATCATCGATAGCAGAATTGTCTTCATAAGAGAACAACTGCCCGCCTCACGCTCAGAACACGAGGCTACACCTCGTCATCGCGGTTGCGAAGACTCCACTTAAGAAGTGAGAGTGTGTGAAGATATACTGCAGAAATGATCCTGTGAAGTATGATCTTGTCTGTTAAAGCTTCCAAGCCTCTAGTTATCACGAATGGGTGAGCAGGTATAAGCAAGCGGCAAAGGGCTTTTTTGTTAAGCGCCATCTGTCGGTTATTTATGTAACTAGACGCGCAGGTAACGAGCGCCAGGTAGAAATTGGAAGAATACAGATATATTTGAAAGAAGGTTGTTTATTTTATCCACTGTAATCTTAAGGTAAGCGCGCATTTATTATTCATAACTGTATACTCGGTGACTGGATTTGTCGGCGCCGCACGGACGTGCAATCCAGACGGAATATGGATTCAGCCTGTACGAATTTATGGTTTGAGCATCCACGGCACCCGTATGGTTTCAGAGCAAAATTTAATAACACCTCTACAACGGATTAATTAACGTATGTTTAATTATTGATAGCCTCACAGCAACAATAATTAACCAACGGCACTTACTTCTGGTAATCTATATTAATTGAATAAACACCAAACACGAAAAAGCAAGACTCCAGTGTAATAAAATGTCCGAATTATTTTCATAATTACGTACAATTACGCAGCATAGCTGAAATTCTGTCCACGCTCTAATGCTCACTTCTAATTATTTCATTTGAACATGTGTTCCAGTAGTCGATAACCATCAACGTTATACCTGCACTGTGTGTTTTACTGCTGTACTGCTGTTGCAGGAGCGTAGGGTATACAACATTAATCATGCACTGGGCGCTGGCGTAATCGCGTGGACCGCAAGGACCCGCAAGGCCATTTCATTACCGCACCTGTATATTCATTTCTATATCATATTTTTATCTCGCACATGGTTAAAGAGAATTCCATTTCATTGTTTATTATGCAAATGTGGTAGTGTATTCGATTTCGAATTGCACTCGCCTTAATAAGTCAGGAATGTGGTGTCGTTTAATGGGTGAACCGACAGGAATTTGGAAAATTTGTCGCTATTGATTTCATTTGGCCCATTTTGGTCAGCGGGTTATTAACAGCTGATTAAAAATCAATATTATTTTTTTTCTCGAAAACTAAAAACGATATCCAAATTCTGGTTTCGGCATTGTACTATACTCAAAAAAGTGACTCAGATTTGCGAAAACCCCGAGGCTCTATCTCTGCTCCTTCTATGAGAAACCCCCAAATCACAACGAAAATAGGACACCCTGTAGACACGCAAAGTGCAGCCGCAGCATGAAAATAAATCTGTCGTCGCATCCAAAATTTATTTGTAACAGAAAATATTTTATTCCCAAGAAATAATAGACAGTTAAATTAGACAGTAATGAATCACTTACAAAAGCAGTCGGGAGTTTTGGAACGTAGACGGAGGCTCTGCCAAATATTTCTTTTGGACTTCAGAGGGCGTGAGTCATTAAGGAGTACTAGTTTAATCGCATAATGCATTTTAACTATAGCCGCTCTTGGCATCTGTTGCATAGATTATCGCCGACTCGATTTATTTAGAACTTATGCGCAAACATGCAGGAGTTAATTTTGGAACAATATATACCTGCTGCGGAAAAATTAAGGGAGTGACTACTGCTCCCTGAAATTTTGTTCGAACACGGTCGGGCATGCGCATTACAGAATGTCAACACAATTTGCATTTTGAAGGTGTAAAGAAACTAGGTAAATCTGAGAGAACGCATTTTTGAAACAGACCATTTAGTTGTCCTCGCATCACCAGACACACGCATTTTTTGGAAAAAATATGATGTAAAAACAAGCAAAATATATCAAACCCCTACGGGATCAGAACTCGTCTAGCCGTAGGAGAACAAAATGGCAGTTCTGTACCAAATTTCAGGGGACCGTCGGCCGGAGCAGTAATCATTCCCAAAAATTAATGTAGTTTAGTTTTTGACAATTGGGAATGAGGTTGTGGGAACTTTCAAGGAACGGGGTACACCCTGAATTAACAAAATTCTTGCAGAGGAATGTCGGCAGCATTTTATCAGTGACATTGACAAATGAGTTCTCTATTTACTGAATAACTAATCCGGGCGAAATTTATAACAAACTAAGTGGTACTAATTTCAATACATTTTCATTCATTAGTCGGCCTTTCGAACGGTTTATTGACGCCCACGCGATCCAAGAGACTTTTCTATCTATTGACAAATCGGCGACCAAGCCCAAGCCTGTCTTTATTTACCTACTCTATTTAATCAATAAACTCTTTTATCGATTAAACGCTTTTTGAATTGCGCTTTGAATCAGCATCAATTAAGAGCAACTCTGACATCTGTCGTAAATCCGCGAGACGAAAAGATGGCGGCCAACGCTTGAACCTTGCTGCATATTATTTTATTGTATTGTTTTCTCTTTTGTCTATTTATCACTATGTGGGCGAGAAATTGCTGCATAGTAAACTAGATATTATAATGAGCACAAATGATTTGGATTATGCGGGCGCTCTGTTTCTTTCTTTGACACTAGCGTGATTTTTCTACCCACAAACCATTAAATATTCTATATTTTTTGTTCAGATCTATGAAACTGCTGTTTAATGGAAGAGTAGTGAAGAGCCGATTGAATTTCATTTAAAATCAATTTATCTCGCAAAAAGCGAAGCAGTTAAGATGCGACATATGGAATCGCTTGAAAAAAGTTAGCGTAAAGCATCTCTAAATGGTCTCGAGCACAACAAGGCCTACGATGAACGAGACCAACTTGAGGTGCAATAAATAAAGTGAAGACGAGTCGTGGAGTGATCGCCGATTGTAGTCATTACTTTACTCTTTGCCAACCAGGGTTGACAAACTCTTTACTGTTACGGACAGAAAAAGGCGCTCGGCCTTACTTGAGCCCAAGAATGCGCCTGCTCTGACCATTTCTGTTCAATTTCTGATTAAACGTTAAATTAAAAAGCGCGTAAAATTTGACCAAGATGTTTTACGCGTGCTCGGGAAGCGCGGCGTGCTTTATTACAAAAAGGGGCTTAATTGGAGCGACAGGTTGCTTAACGGCTCGATTTCCAGAATTCGTCACAACATTTTAATGTCATTTAACTTTGCGATGACGATAATATTTACGTTTCCTTCGAAGTTTTATGACATATTCTGTAGCGGCTACAACATCAAATACCACAGTTATCACATTACCTCGTCGGCCATTTTGAACACGATATGTAATGCGCCTGCGCACTCATACTAGTTGTCATCCTGAGTTGAGACGCTCTCCCAATTAATAGGGATATTTGACATTCGTGAAAATGTGCTTTCACCACTTTCCGTTTTTCAATTATTGGCTCTGTAACTTAATTTTTATTCGAAAGAGTTTGTTTTGAAAATTAAACATCTTCGAATTGAATAAGGTGCACTAAGGTGCAGCAGTAGGAGGAATGCGTCACGCATTGAAGCCGTGGTCTTATGGGCCCCCAGAGCAACCGATTACGAATTTAATAGAAATTCAAGGCAAGTGCAGCGGGAGAATGCGAGAAACAAAAAGTACAAGCTTATTGTGAGTCTGTAGGAGAAGAATCCGCAGCATCCGAGTTCCAGCAAGAGACAAAGACGAGAAAAACTAGTCGTCTATACTTAGAAATGTCTGATAGATTTACAAGCTGGTAAAATTACTCGGTACCGATTTGAAACAAATAAGCCACCTCCGGTTATCTGTCTGACGCTGACGGTACTCAAAGAGCATTGTTGCCAACGACAAGCAGACGAAACAAACATTACATTCTTGAAGAAAATTAATTAGTATATTTAATCATTTTTGAAAAGAAAACATGGTATGTAAATGACCTAAATTGTCTCTTGAAAGTTAAGTCGGACAGTTATTTTGTGTACCTATAGCGTTCTTTGCTTGACATTTTGGTGTATTAGGTTCATGGATATGTTCTGTGGGGGTGGGGGGTGTTTTTTCGGAGGCTATTTTGACGTAGTCTTGACGTATTGGCGGAGTGAATTTTGTAAACTGCACATATATTTCCATCTGGCATTGAAATAAACAACCTGCAGCAAGCAGTTTCTTCGCCGTTTGCGAAGGTCATAGCTTTGGCTCCGAAGCCGTTGTCTGTCGAACTGGTCGGTATTGATGAGAATGGATTATTTTATCTGAACTAGTTGCCTTTATTAAGGATGTAAATGTATCACCCACGCCTTAGCGCACTCTCTTAAGGCGTGGGTGCGGCCGACACTTAATAAAATCTTTACTTAAGTCTATATCTTTTTAAGCAGATACTGCTTTCGTTCCCGGTATCTTGTAGATAAGGAGAACCAGCGGAGCGGTTTCTGATTTTTCTTATTAATCTCCTATAATGTATCGCATTAGACAGGAGCGATATGTAATCTGTATTATCCATTCTTCCGTGAAATTTCTAGTCTTGTCAGTAAAAGAAGATTAGGTTTCGTCGAAACCCACGTTTGTATGGAAATCCGTGGTCTGCTTTTACTTCTTTATTTAATATAACTCGATGTTCTCTTTTCTAAAGCAAAAGTTCAAATATTTCTGAGACTGAGACTTACTCGCTTCGCTTCGCTCCGGTTGACCCTAACCTGACAGATTTTTGTGTAAATAATGTAAATCGGGATCACGTCACACATACATTGTAATAGAGGTTCTGATACAATTTATTTGGTGGCAGATCTACCATTTTGAGATAAAAATGAATTTCTGGGATTGAATTTAATAATCAGGGGATTTTGTTCGATGACAAATATTTATTATGGTGACGGGTATATTCATTCCCCTAAATTAAAACGTGCAGAGCAAGACAGATGTTCGGGAGAGGAAGATCTTAAGGGAAATGGATGACGAGTACGAGTAGCGAATGAATTGTGGAGGCGAAGGTTCAATGAAAAAGTAAGGAGGAAGTGTGGATATCAAAGTGTTTCTCAGGTTGTTAAATCACTGAGTGTAAGATGGCTGGGCCATATACCCAGGATGCCCGAGGACAGACATGCAAAAAAGTTTTGATGGTAGATGAGGGAAGTAAGAAGAGGAGAGGCAGGCCAAAGAGGTTAGAAGCTGTGAAGAAAGACCTGAATTAAGAAGAAGGACCAATAAATATACCTGGCGAGAAATGGGAGAGAGTGCAGAAGAATTACAAGGAAAATAGAAGTCCATATTCGGATTAACTGTATTAATCTATTAGAGGAAAACTTCTAGAAGTGCCGTTGATAGAATTGCGCTTTCATTTATGACAGGTGCTTAACCATAATTAAATTTTTCAAGCGGTTTCTAAGCTCCTTTTGTTGCATTTTTAAACATCTCTCGCATACCGCGTTGCGCGTTAATTTAACTTTTAATAATAATTATACAGGATAACGCGAAGATTTCGCAAGAAAAACGAATTGCTTTCAAGAACACTTTCTCGTTTTATTAACTTAATTTCGTTCATTGTGGGCTTTAATTAGAGTGCGCGACGTAAACAAAACGCACCTAACTACAAAATGAATAATGATTACACGGTGGTTGATAGCAAGCAGCTTGAAAGTTGATGACTACCTGTTGCAACGCATCTCTTTGCGATAGTCCAGCGGCAACGTGGCTGCCCAGTTGACCAAGGAGCCGCAGGTCACCGACATCACCTGCTGCTGCTCGCCGGAGGCCCTAATTTTGCGCGTCTCTCCGCTCGAGGTTCTCACGCACTCGTACACCCCCTCAGTGGCAATTCGACAAGAACTAATTACGTCGCGGACTCCTCCCGGTACGCTTTATCATAATAATTGCGAAGCTCTTTGAAATTGATGGCTTTCAACAGCGTGCACCAAATTTAAGAGCAATAGGAAATACTAACGTGTTCTTGCTACACGTATTGTTCAGGTAAAAACTCATTATAATTAGAAAGCTTTTCTTATAATTAGGTGCCCAAAATCGTATCTCTATTAGTTTTACGTCAAGTAGTATAAACATACCGTGTGACAAACTTCCATGTGTACATGGGGAAATAACATAGGCAATTACATTTTTGGGGATTCCTGCTCCCCATGTGTAGTTACAGTGGTGGTAAAGGTAGCAATCGAAAGATTATTTTTTTCTGCGTATGCGAGGATATCAAAAACTCTACAACTTTCCAATTTATTAAAGCATTAAAAGCAAAAATTACACTAATAATTTTCAAATTAAAACACGGATATTCATCAGATTACCTATGACAATTTAATTTATTCTAAAGACTCACTTGATTCTAATTTCTAATTCGTCTGAACTATCAACATTATTTATCGACAATTTAAAATTTGGGTTTCAAAATGAACAAAAATATTTATTCAGTTGAAGAAAAGGTTTTCATTGTGAAAAGATTTTACGGCGGCAATATAGTCTGCGGGTAGTCCGTGACTTATTTTCTGTAAAATTCAATAACAGTCCTATTCCTTCGGTAACAACAATAAAAAATTTAGTTAAGAAATAAATAAATTTACTTGGTTTTTATTTAGATAATTCTGATTCGCTTATTATTATTACCTAGTTGCTAATTCCTTATTGTTCGCTAACTTAAATTTTACTGGGATTATGAGAAATTTAACAAGTGATAACGTGGAGTGAAACAAAACAAAAATTAATCTTATCATTTATTTTTTTAGTCGTTCCAAGAAATCTAAATGTTGAGGTAGAGGAAATGGTAATAGGCCTGATAACTGCTAGTCCAACATCTAGTTTAAGGTCTATTGCCCTAGAATGTAATGTTTCAAGAGAAACTGTCCGTAACATATTAAAAAAAAAACAAATATCATCCCTTTAAATTCCAATGTCACCAAGAGTTACTTCCTTTTGACGAAGAATCAAAAGGCAAACTTTCTGTGAAGAAATGCAAGAACGGGTTAATCGGGATCGCAGCTTCCTCTCATCAATTTGTTTTACCGATGAGTGTACCTTCACTTTAAATCAAGAGCCAAATTCACAAAACGTTAGGCATTGGGCCCAGGAAAATCCCAGAATAAATCTAGCCACTACGACGCAATACCCTCAAAAAATCAATATTTGGGCAGGCATTTTTAATAATCGCATTATAGGACCATTTGAAATACAGGGAAATTTAAATTTAGAAGCTTATTTAGATCTTTTAATTAACCATATTGGCCCTGCATTAGAAGAAGTTGCACATGCGAATCGGGAGGTCTGGTTTCAACATGACGGATGCCCAGCACATTTTGGAGCACAAGTGAGGGAATTATTAAATGAAATATTTCCAGAGAGCTGATGGATTGGTCGAGGTGGTGCTATAAACTGGCCAGCCTCCCGATTTGGTACCGTGTGACTTTTTCTTGTGGGGTCATTTAAAAAATAAGATTTATAAAACTCGTCATCCAAATATTGATTCTTTAAGGAATGCTATTTTAATAAACGATCGGCAACTTGCGAATGTGATAAATTCTTCCTATAATAGGCTGGGATACTGTCTGATACAGAATGGGGGTTTATTTGAATATTTGTTATAGTTATTTTTCTTTTTTTATGTTTATTTCATTTTATATTAGTAAGTTTTTGTCCTTACCTAGATATGAAATTAATAAGTATTAAATTGCCAGATTACAGAATTCATTAGAGCAAAATAAACAAATGTTGCCGCTTGTTAAATTTTTCATAATTGCAGTAAAATTAAAGTAATTTAATTTTTATTATTTTATTTTACTGCTTTAACATTATCTAAATAAAAAAACAAGTTCATGTATTAGTAAAAATTAACTTCTTTCGATGAAAGATTCCCAGCCTTCAAATTTCTTACTAAATTATTCGTTGTTATACCGAAGGAATAGGACCGTTATTGAATTTTACAGAAAATAATGCACGGACTACGCGCAAACTATTGCCGCCGTAAAATATTTTCACAATGAAAACCTTTTCTTGAACTGAATAAATATTTTTGTTCATTATTAAATGTTGACAGTTCAGAAAATCCATAAAAATCAAAGACGTCCGTGATTAGAATAAATTAAGTTGTCATGGATAATCTGATAAATTTCTGTGTTTTAGTTAGAAAATTATTAATGTAATTTTTGCTTTTAATGCTTTAATAAATTGGAAAGTTGTAGAGTTTTTGATATCCTCGCATACGCAGAAAAAAATAATCTTTCGATTGCTACCTTTACCACCACTGTAACTACACATAGGGAGCAGGAATCCCCAAAAATGTAATTGCCCATGTTATTTTCCCATGTACACATGGAAGTTTGTCACACGGTATAGGAAGGTAAAATAAAAGCAAATTTATCATATTCACTAAACCATTCCAATGAATTCAGTCTTACACAATTTGATCCACTGCAATAGGTATTAGTCCAGAATGCAGGTTTCTCATCATCATAAGGTTCTCAGTCCGAAGACTGGTTGGACGCGTACCTCCATTCTTTTCTATCCTGAGCTAACCTACGCATTTCCCTAAAAGTAGAACATCCTACATCCCTAACTATTTGAGAGCAGTAGTCTAATCTAGGCCTACCCCTACCTCTTTTTATTCCTATCTCTGACTCTAGTATGTCACGAACTATTCCTTCGTGTCTTAGAAGGTGTCCTACCATCCTATCTCTCCTACTCTTTATTGTTTTCCATACCTTTCGCTTTTCCCCAACTCTTTCTAATACTTCCCTATTGCTAACCTTATCTATCCACGGTATCTTCATCATGCGTCTGTAGCACCACATTTCAAACGCTTCTACTCTTTTTCTATCCGCTTCTCCTATTGTCCAAGTTTCGCACCCGTATAATGCCGTACTCCATACATACGACGTTAAGAGTCTCTTCCTAGTCTCTATATTAACCGTTCTCGAGCATAACAGTTGTTTCTTTTTGTTAAACGCAACTCGGCCCTGCGCCATTCTTTGTTTTATATCTTTAGTGCTCCTACCGTCTTGAGTTATTTTACTTCCTAAGTAGCAGAAATCCGCGACCTCCTCTATCTTCTCATTTCCAATTTGTATTTCCATTTTAGTTCTATTTTCACATCCCCTACATACCAAAATTTTAGTTTTCTTTTTATTGATTTTCATGCCGAAGCCCTGTGTCAAAACTGCTTCCATTTCATTCAAAGCCGCTCCTAATTCTTCTTTGCTAGATGCTAACACTGCTATATCATCCGCAAATCTGAGCATGTTAATAGTTTGGCCCTGTACATTGATCCCTGAGGCTGTTCTTTCCTTAACAATATTAATCGCATCTTCGATATATAAGTTGAAAACTAGAGGTGACAATGCACATCCCTGTCTCACTCCCTTCCGGATATCTACTTCCCTTTGTTCCTGCTCACATTCTATAACTACCTTTTGCTCTTTGTAGAGATTATGTATTATTCTTCTGTCCCTGTATTTCATCCCTACCTTTCTCAGCACTTCGAACATCTTCCCCCATTTTACGTTGTCGAAGGCTTTTTCTAAATCTACAAATCCTATATAGACGCTCTTTCTCTTTTCTATCGTTTTTTCTATAATTACTCGTAAAGCTAGAATGGCCTCGCGCGTTCCTCTATTTCGTCTAAATCCGAACTGATCTTCTCCTAATATTTCTTCCGCCTTTTTCTCCATCCTTCTTTGCACAATTCTAGTTAAAATTTTTGACGCATGGGAAGTTAAACTGATAGTTCTAAAATTTTCGCATCTATCCGCGCCTTTTCTTTTTGGCAAAGCTACTATGATGTTCCGTTTGTAATCTTCTGGAATCTCGCCTGTCAGGTATATGCGACTAACTAGTTTAAATAAACGATCTATTACCTCTTGACCTGCGCACTTTAAGATTTCTGCCTGCAAGCCATCTATACCTGGTGCTTTATTATTCCTTAAACTTTTTAGTGCTATCTCAAACTCTTCTCTCATTATAGGACTCCCTAGGTTATCCCCCTCTACACTGCTTTCGCTTTCTAATATATCTTGCACTTCCTGTCCCGCATATAAGTTTCCTAAATATTCTTTCCACCTATCTGCCTTCTCCCCACTTCCGATTAGGATATCTCCTGCCTCATTTCTAATGTTTTTGGTACTAGATCCAATTTCTCTAAAATTTCTCCTAATTATTTTATATGCTTCATCAGTCTTTCCTACTTCGAATTTATCTTCCACTTCTTTGCATTTATTATCGATCCATTGCTCTTTCGCTTTCCTACATTCCCGAATAATTTCCCACTTGATCGCCTTATATCTTTGTTTCCCTGTTTCATCTAACCTATTTTTATATTTTCGCCTTTCCTCTATTAGACTCACAATATGTTTTGTTATCCAGGGTTTCCTACTTTCATTCTGTTTATGACCCAAAATATCCCTAGCTGAGGAAACTAAACTATTTTTAATGCAATTCCATTCTGCCTCTATGTCCCTAACAATATTTCCACCCGTGCCCTTTAGTGCTTCGTTTGTCTTTTTCTCGAACTTATTGCGCATATCATCATCTTTTAGTTTCTCTGGGTCAAGATACCTTCTTCCGCTTCTTTTTTTCAAAATCTTAAATTTAAGATTGGCTTTCATAACGACTATGTTGTGATCACTATCTATATCTGCTCCTGGATAACTTCTACAATCCCTAACTTGATTTCTAAATCTTTGCCTAACGAGAATGTAATCTATTTGATATCTCCCTAAATCTCCTGGCATCTTCCACGTATAGCATCTCCTAACATGATGGTGAAATAGAGTGTTCGCGACCGTTAAGTTATGTTTATCGCAGAACTCTATCAGTCTAACTCCCCTATCGTTCCTATTGCCTAATCCAAAGGGGCCAACTATTCCGCCCTCTCGCCCTGTGCCTACGACTGCATTGAAATCTCCTGTAATTATTAAATTTTCGTGCCCTCTCACAAAATCTAGCACATATTCAATATCACTATAAACTGCCTCTACGGCCTCATCACTGTAGTTAGAAGTGGGCATATATACCTGTATTATTACTGTTTTTACAGGTTTCGAATCTAACCTAACCATAACTACCCTGTCACTTTGCTGTAAGAAATTTTCTACACTCTGTCCTACTTTTTTCCGCATAACAATTCCTACTCCCGAATTTCCTCCTACAGATCCTGTGTGTATTACTCTAAAATCTCCGCTCCAGAAGTCTCCAGCTTCTGGCCATCGCACTTCACTGATACCTACTACGTCTAATGCTAACCTATCCATCTCAATTTTCAAATTCTCTAACTTCCCTACTTGTTTCATGCTTCTAACATTCCACGCTCCGACTCGTGAGATGTTACACTTATCATTTCTGATGACTCCCCCCGAAGCAGTCCCCGCCCGGAGATCCGAATGTGGGACTATTTTACCTCCGGAATATTTTACTCCAGAAGGTGCCATCATCATAAATTAAAGTACGCTGTACTAGGGATAAAATAATGTGGTGGTTTCCCGTTGCCTTCCACATCGCAGTAGTGTGTATCACAGTGCCATACCAACCCTCACGATCTCTGCCACTATGATTACTGAAAGAGCTGCTGCCCCCTTCCAGGGACTTGATTTAGTCTGGCTTCTCAAATAAAAACCCCTCCAATATGGTTAAACCTATGGTTCGGCTCTTTATATCATTGAAGCGCGCAAGCCATCCCACCCGTCCCAGTATTACTAGAACTGCGTCTACCCAGCAAAAATTGCAAACAAGCTCAATTTTTGAATTTCGGTAGTGACTTGATTGTGGAATCAATAACAAAACTCTTTAGTTTGCTTTAAGTTTACTTCCATTTTTACTGATCTCGCAATTTTTTTCGGCCTTTGCCAGGTATAGCAAGAACAAGACTATCTTCCATAACACAATTAATTCAATAACTAACAACTAATATCTAAAAAATAGCCCAAAAATCAAACAACTTTAGAGAAGTACTGGACTAAACAAATTTATCCAGGAACGTAAACAAGCCATGGAAGCAAACTGGATTGAAACAGTTTTGATACTCATACGAAATAACGAATTAACGAATTTAACGAGTTTAAGAACATTATTTACTAAGGATTGAGCAAGTTTTGCTAGTTTAGGACTGCACCCTGCGCGACTTTGCTCCTTGAGCCCCAAGGATGAATTTAGTCCCCCGTTAGCTTACTTTCTGCCCCTAAAATTTGCAAGGTTTTTCGAGAAAAATTAAGAAATTGTTTGCCATTTCATTAACCCTTGATAGCCGTTTCAATTTCGGAACTATTTCTTACAGAATTTTAGTGCCAGCACTAGCTAAAAATTGAGTACACAGTAACATAATTCCACAAGAATTATGTACATGGTGAATGGGTAATGAAATTAATAACTTCCCTGTATATTAATTAACTAAGTAGAAATGAATTATGAATGGGAATAATTTACGAGAGATTGTCGCATCCTTGTAGGTGGTCTTAAAAATTTCTTGGATGCTACATAGCCGTACATGCAACAGCAAGAATTTTCTGTCTTTTATTTCATCAGCACATAAATAATGCAACACAGCAATAAAACATATTTTCTTTCTCGGCCGATCGAAATCGAAATCTCCAGAAGATTTATTATCAGCTGTTGCACATTTGAAATCTCATGTTGTAAAGTGAGATTTTATATATTTTTCTGGGTATCTATGAAAATGTAGTCGAAGATTTTTAACGCTTTAGGAAATGTCAAACTGAAAATATTCTGCATGAAACGTTAATGTATTCAAAAAAGGTTACTATAGAATAGTAATCTGATCTGGGCATAACGTGAAATATTTCTAGAGGTGTTATTGGAATCGGTGGATAGGTCGAGGAGAACTCCAACTTCGGCCGCCTTGTTATCCATGCAATGTGGCAACATCACCCTCAATTTCAGACGAAGGGTATATATGGCACTTGCGTATAACTCAACAAATACCTTCTTAAGAAATATACGCAGAGGAAAGATGAGCACGCAGCCACTTTGTCACTCGTAGGCACTAGGAGGGGTGAATTAAACAATTTTGAAGTGAATTGGGTTGAATCTTATCTTCATTACTAATCCAGACTTCTAATTGTATTATCTGGTGTTCCACAAGTCTCTCATCTTGGGCCCCTATTGTTCTTCAAGTACACTAATGAGATATTTTCACTATCTTTTATACAATAATGAAAATTATAATTCGCCAAATGTTATTGAAATTTGATCGTTGTATGCTACTGACTATTAGCATATGCATTAGATTATAGAAGGTGATTATTTTCTGGTTACTGCCACAGTGCGGCGAAATCAAATTCTAATTAAATTAAAGCTAACTTTGAGCCTGAAGCATCCTGGGGCATTATTTTATGTTTCTCCGCGTTATTTGCCCCCATAAATCATAATTAATATTGTTAAAGCGATTTTTTTACGTAACAAGCATATCGATGGTAACGTATATAAATTATACGTAGTGCATTCCGGAAAAATCCGTAAACGGTCACATAAATCAAATATGTACTCCGCGGATTGGCTAAGTCTTTTTCGAAATAGTCTAACACGATTTCAGAAGAAGGAAAATAAAAAAAGTGAGCATGTACACTGGGTGCACACAGTATCAAACTTATTAATGATAATTTATACAGTGTCAGCTTTACTGTGGGTATTACGAGAAATGAGCATGCGGCGGCTTTTTTGAAATTTTCATCGCCTCTCATTGGCGATTTAATTAAACCGTAATGTGTCTGGATTGTGTGTTTTGTTGGTTTGTTTTACCGTAATTTATTATCTTTTGATGTTCTCCCGAGGAAATAAACGACCACTGCTGTATGTTTCTTTAATTTATCGTGGCCTTTACTGGTTTCAATGTACATCGTAATTAAATCCAAACTTTTCTGTTTGTGATATTCGAATCTCTACGATAAAAACCAGAACAAAAGATATATCCGATGCTTTTAAATAATATAAAATCATCGCATCAGGAAAATCGTGGTTCATACTTCATACCAATCTTCTATTCAGTTTATTCTTGCATTTATGCGACTGCCTAACGAGTTATGAAGCAAAGTTATATTCAACCACGTATTTCACCACTGTTTGCCAAATAAACCTCCCCTGTCTTTAAGTTAATGATGGTAGATGGCGATATGGCGAAAACGAATGAGTGTCAGCGCCAGCAAAAATAGAAACATGACTCGGAGCAATTACAGTTTAAACAAGGCGTTAGCTTATTTGCATATATGCAAAGTAAAAACATTGTCCACATGCATGTCGGAGCTCCTTGCAATCGCTTTACAATTTTTACACACCTAACACATTGCAGATTCATATTTCCATGTACTCTCAATTATGCAAACACGAAGCACATTTAATTTCTGTATAAAATAGAGATTCGCAGAGGCAATTAGTGCTCTTGTTAATAACGAATACCTGGCGTACTAAGTGTCCGTACGCTTCGTTGCAGGAAAAATCCCGGTAATATAGTGGCTTCTTCAGCATGCTTAGCAGGAGTCCTGATGCTCCTATATACATTAATTTGCAGCACTTATGCGACCTGCCCTTTTTGTACCAAATAACAGGG